>CM062819.1:1500705224-1502097240 GCA_031772625.1 Pinus tabuliformis | reverse complement strand
GTTAATAAGTGGAGGAAATATTAATAATTTCCACAAGAGGTGTAGGATAAGTAGCGAGTGAAGGACGCTAAAAAAAATATCATCTTATTTACACTTTTCTCAATCATTCAAATTTTTGGTTGGGAGATACATCATGTCTAATGCCCAAAGTTCATTTTTATGACTATTCATGAAATATTATTTAAAAAATTAATTCATTAAGACATTATCATATCTTTATAAAAACTCAAGGGTTACAATAAATTCAATAAGTGTACCTACTTAATGATATGGAATGGTTAGGCTTCCCCCAAGATACTCCAACAAAACCACCCACAACTCTATATTTAAACACATTATGAAATTCCAACAAATTAATTAAAATATGCATTCAAAATAAGAATGGAGGTTTCCTTTGCCTAATTCCATGAGTGGGATTTCTCCCACCTTTCACTCCTTATTCAAACCCCATTAAAATCCATTGGATTCAAACTATTAGATGGCACAGCATGATGGAAAAATTGTGGTTTCAACAGCTAACATGAAGCCCTAAATATTGTTTGCTAAAGGCGCTGCAAAACATTTTTTGTGGCACCTCAAAACTATATTTTCGTATTCATGGAACCCAAAACAAATCTTCCTCATTATAGTTGACTTCCTAATCACATCTACATGGAGTTAACTTGTTTCTTATCTCAACCATTGAATTATTCCCTGCTTCACTACCATTGCAAAGTGAACACTTTTGCCCATCAAATTAGTGACAAAAAAAGGGGTTTGAAAATGTTCACAAATTGAAGTGCTCATGTTTTGCTCCATATGGAAGAATTATATGACTACGACGACTCAAAAAATAATGATACCACAAATATAAGCCATAGGTGGGTTTGTTCCATTCTCAAGTGTACTATTTCTAACCTCAGGGGAATACATAGCCAAACAAACACATCATATTCCAGACAACAAGGCATGACTGCATCCGATAGGTGTTGCTCTTTTTTGCGGATGGGTTCCACAACACATAACACGCACACCCATTAATATCCAAAATATACATAGGAACTTTCTTTCTCAACTTTCATCTCACATAACAAGAGTCAAGACACAAAAGGACTCAACAAAATGGTGGTGGCCTCAAAGTGAAACTATATGGAATAAGAACACACCTTCAAAGGTAAGAAATGCACAAAAATGAACCAAGAATTAGAAACAACCCATAAATACACAATGATGCAAACAATAATTCATCACACAATATATGACCCATACGCATCGGTGTTGAAAATAATACTGAGAGGGGGGCGTGAATCAGTATTATTATGTCAAATTATTTTTCAATTTATACAAAGATTTGTATACGCCACTTCAGTTAATGAAAACAACCTGTATACACAACTCTGACTAATGAAACTTGTGTATAACTTCCAGACTTATAATTTAAGTTATTCTTCATATGTTGATCATTAATCTATGTGTCAGAACCATATAACAGTAAGCTGGAACATAAAACTAGACAGTAAAACAAAGGAACACAAGATATAAGGTGGAAACCCAAAGTGGGTGAAAACCACCTGTTGCAATATGTCTCTATCTTCTTTCAATTAGAAACTTCTTTTTACAATGATTTTATACTGGTGCAGTCTTATACCAGCATGAAGGCTACAACCCTCTCTCGTTCTCCAGACTCTCCTCGAAGGGAGCTACAACCCCCTTAGGTCTTCTACTAGTTGAGGTACTAGTACATAGGTGCTGACCTACAGAAGGCTTCGACCTTCTCTTTTCTTCCAGGGACCACGTTTCATAAATTTTCAAACTCGATCCATTAATATCAATCAAACATCAAGTAGATCTGCAACAACCAATCTCCTTTGTACAAATACTGAATCAACCAATAACTTCTCAGAATGTTGTAACCAGAAAACAGTACCAGTAACCAGACACCAATTCTGAACCCATAACACTGCAGCAACAAATAGAAGCACCTAAAACATATTTCAAGAGACGTACACTATTTCACCAATAGAATCCTGCATACATGCACAGCTATGCCAAAGAAAACCACCGTATACGCAGTGCTCACTTGCTTAACCTACGTGTATACGCACCTCTGCTGTGTCAAACCTGCGTACAAATCTATAAAAAAGGATAATTTATCTTTTTACTTAATTAGACATCAGTTATACCCAGATTATCATATTTATATATCTAATCATGCACCAATATAATATATCAAAATCACACAATGATACTACTATTCAAGCCTTGAGATTTTGACCCATCAATAGACCTTAACCATCATGTAATGCTCAGGCTCCTCCTTGATTCAGATCCAGCTGTAACTCACTAACCAATCACAAGTATTCCAGATCTTTCTCCTCTCAAGATATTGAACACATAAGTCCATACCCTTGCCAAATGATCTCCTTCCCTTTTTATAGTCTTACACCTTACTCAAACCATGGTTCAAAACCATTGAGAGCTAATACTAGGGACCCAATACTTGGGTTCAACATTTTAAATGCAATACCAAGGACGAAAACAATAAGTTAAAAATATGTCGGACTAAATACCATGGACCAACCATAAGTTTTCCCACATGTACGCCCTTTTCTTTGAATGAAAGTGAGTGCATATGTATACGCGCCTTCTAATCAATACACATGTGTGTATACGCGAATTGGTTAAGAGGAACCTGCATATACCTCATTTTCTTCCATTTTGAGATCCTGAACTCTGATCTGCCATTTCAGTGAATTGCCATCAAGGACAACACTTATGTCATAGTGCCAAACATGTTCCAAACATGTGTCATAATGCCAACAATCTCCCCCTTTGGGCTTGATGGCAACCCAAAGTCACTCAAAGTCATCCTCCCCCTTTGACATCAAGGGCAGAGGGTTATGCTCCCCCTGAGTCCATGTTGATATCTCTGCTCTGTTGTGTTATCCAAGCTCCCCCTGACTTGTAGACAAGGTCTACAAGAAGATGTTATACAAAAGAAACATGACTTTATACATCCTAAATGACCTTCCTATCACCAAGGACTCATACATACATCCAACTCCCATCCGAATGGGAATATACTAGTATTGACTCATCCACCCAACCAAGTGGGGATACATGATAAAATAAAACATTACATCATTCATCCCACGAATAGTGGGGAAACCAAAATAGGCCATTACATGACCTTGATAAAAAAAATATAAGACATAGAGGCACAATATCTATAGCAAGACTCTGACAGATATCAACAACAAACATCATCAACATTTGTCAATCATTATTCAGACCAACACCCTTGTTCTCCTTCTGCACCTGTTCCATCTGAAATCAAACTAGCTAAGAATTTGAACCAAGATCTTCTAAGATAATGCCAACAATGCATTTTGGGAAGAATATATGCTGCCCTGAATCTGTACCAGATGGTCTCTGTCAAACCCATATCACACTCTTTCCATCTTGAGCCTGGCCTCACTTCTTTTCATCAAACCAACATATACGCGACTGTACCCTAATAAACTGGTGTATGTACGTGGATCCACCTCATTCAACTTGCATACAACCACTTTTCTCTGAAACATACCAGATTCAAGAGCAAGATGATGCATCAACTACCCCCAGCTTCTTTCTGAGGTATTCAAATGTCTCCCTAGGTAGTGGTTTGGTGAGGATATCAACAACTTGTTCCTTAGAGCGAAGATACTCAAATTTGACCTTTTGTTCAAGCACTTGTTCCCGAAGAAAATGATACTTGATCGGTATGTGATTAGTCTTTGAATGCATGACAGGATTCTTTGAAATACTGATTTCACTTGTATTATCACAAAAAATGGAGATAGGAGGAGTACAAGTGATTTGAAGGTCTTGCAATGTTTGCATCATCCAAAGGAGTTGTGTGCAGCAAGATGCAGCAGCTACATATTCTGCTTCAGCTATAGATAATGCAATAGAACTTTGTTTCTTACTGAACCATGATAAGAATCTAGGACCCATGAAGAATGCACCACCATTAGTGCTTATTCTATCATCCATGCTTCCTGCCCAATCCGCATCTATATATGCATGAAGTGTGAGATCTGTAACTCTAGGATACCATAAGCCATAGTTTTGGGTTCCTTGAAGATATTTGAAAATTCTCTTAACTGCCTGAAGATGAGTTTCCTTTGGATTTGCCTGAAACCTTCAAACTATTCCCACTGCATGCACAATGTCTGGTCGGGTACCTGTTAGATAGAGCATACTACCAATCATGGATCTATAGGTTGGTTGATGTACTGCTGTTGATTCATCATTTTCACTGAGGCTGCATTCTGTCACCATAGGGGTACACACTGGTTTTGAATCCTCCATCCCATATTTCTTCAAGATCTGCTTAAGATACTTGGTTTGTGATAGACAAATGTCGTCTTTGTTTTGTTGGATTTGTAAACCAAGAAAATATGTGAGCTCACCAAGCATGGACATTTCAAACTCTTTCTACATCACCAAGGCAAAATTTTGACTCATGTCTTCTTCGTTGCTACCAAAGATGATATCATCAACATACACAACAAGTATTAGCAACTTATCATTTTCAATTTTTATATATAGATTGCTATCAGTTGATCCTTTTATAAAACCTTGTTGATGGAGGTACTTATCCAACCGATAATACCAAGCCCTTGGAGCCTGTTTAAGGCCATAAAGAGCCTTTTTGAGTCTGCATACAAGTTTTGGATCATTTCCAAGAATAAACCCATCTGGTTCTTCAATATATACTTCTTCATCCAAGTCTACATTCAGGAAGGCAGACTTCATGTCCATTTCAAATACTTTGAACTTCTGAAAGCTAGAAAGAGCAAGGAACATTCTTATGGCCTCAAGTCTAGCAACTAGTGCAAACGTTTCTTCAAAGTCTGTCCCTTCTTGTTGAGATACCCTTTGCAAACAAGTCTAGACTTGTTTCTAATCACATCTCCATTTCCATTTAGCTTATTTCTGAATATCCGTTTTGTCCCTATGACATTCTTATCTTTTGGTCTAGGAACCAACTCCCAAGTTTTATTCTTTTCAATCTGCTCAAGTTCTTCCTCCATGGCCTTGACCTAGAATTTATCTTTGCATGTTGTTTAGTCAATTTAGTGTTCCTAAATTGATGTCATTAATTGTCAACCCGGGGCTCGTAAGCTGATGAAGTGAGGGTGTACTATATGTACTTAAGCAACTTTCTTAGAGCTTTTGTCGTTTGGGGGGTTGTTTATGGTTAACTTATCTTCCTAAGATGGAGTGATGATTATAGACAGATGAATGCAAGTGTGTGAAAAGTGAGTTCTAGATGAGTGAAAGTGTGTGATTGGTGATTTCTAATTACTTGCTGAATTTGTAAAGGAAAAGAACTTGAAAGAAATGAATAAATTGAAATGACTTGAAAGTAAATGACCACGTTCTAATGGTATTAGTCTCTATCCATATTGCTGCAAATAAAAAGAAACAAGAAGATCACTTCAAGGATTGATGATAATGGTTTTCTCCTCCTAACTCCCTGCTTCTACCACATAGTACTGCGTAAAACACGATTAGGAGGTAGCTGAAGACAAATCCAAGAATTGATAAAAACTCTAATTGATAAATGTAACACTACTAAGACTTTTCCATCATACTGCTTCTACATATGTGATTATGTGCAACAAGTGGAAAAAGTATTAGTATTACAAGCCAAGACTACTCAAAGACAAGCTGCAATTAATTAGTGTTCTGTTCTCTTGAAAGATAAGCCATTCATGATAAAGAGAGCATAAATTAGTTAGCATCCAACTTGTAAAACTAACTAAAACTAATCTAGAAAACAACTGAGTAAAAGGCAAAAAAAAAAAACAATATGAACAAGACAACTGCAACTACCATTAGATATTAAAGCAAACACAACACACTTAATCCCGGGTGAAAACCTGCAAAGAAGTAAATCTGATCAGTGAAAATAAAGGCTGCAGCAATGAAAAGAAATCAAGCTGTACATAACTCAAGAAAGGAAATTCTGTTTGTAAAATAAAGAAATTGCAGAAGTATAAACATAAAAATACTTTACAAGGCTAATACGAACAGGGGCCCTCCATTCATATCATCCACAAAAACTCAGATGCTCTTAAGTCTTCAAAACAGCACTGTTTCCATTACTTTATATGTAGAAATACATCATCAAAAAGTGCTGGAACAGCTCTTATAAAAACAGAGTTTAAACACGTGCTAAAATTCTCACAAGTGCATAAGCTACAGCATCTAAAAGTTAACATAAGCGTACGCAGACGCAAGTATATATAGGCATCTGCAAGATGACCTAATACGTAAACATAAAACAGAAAATAAACTGACTGTCATGCGTATTAAAGGTGCAGTTAACACGTCATAAGCTTTATGGTCGAGCTGGAGGTCCTGGTCGATATGGGCAATGAATCCAGCATTAGATCATGTCCCCCACGGCTTTCAAAACACGGACAAGTCACCTTTTCCACCGACGTGATCAAACATCTTACGTATCCACGTTAAGCTGCCTTTATTTGACCATAACTTGACCCCCTTTGACCGGAGGTACAAATGACGTGGCCGGCTGAACTGATGTCACAGGAACCTCGAGCATGTATATTCCAACATGCCCACGTGGCTCGTTCTGCAAAATAGCACGTGGAACCTTGAAATCAACAAAATGACTGCGGGATCATCAGATGGCTGCGGAATCAGCAGATGGCTGCGGAATCAGCAGAAGGCTATGGAATGCCTGCAAATATGTCAAAAACTAAACAAAACAATTACCCATTAGCAAAGCTCACTTGATCATGTTTAATGACAACTAATGTAATGATCTGGGTGGAAAATGAGGCAAAAGAGAGAGGAAAGTGATGAAAACAGTAGGTAATGAGGAGGATAAGGTGTAAAGTAGAGACTCTACACATGCCTCTCTTACATTTTGTGGTTTAGTGGAGGAGAGAAATTCTAGATAGCTTGAAGCGTCAGAAATGGTTCTTCTTGTCTGTACACCTACCTCTTTCTGCCCAAAAATTTGAGATTCTGGATGATTCTTCTGAACATACCTAGATGTAGTCTTTTTTCTATCCTTATTTGTTCTTCTGGTGCCTCATGGGTTTCTTCTTCATCATGAATATGATTTTATGTTGTTGGATAGTCCTCGTCATCTTCGAAATCTTCAAATTTTACCTGCCCAGGAGTGTTTCCTTCTTCATCAACCACTACATCAATACTTTCAACAATTTTTCCAAGTCTTTTATTGTAACACTTGTATGCTTCGTTGTGGGGAGAGTAACCAAGGAGAATGCCTTCATCTGCTCTAGGTTCAAACTTGCCAAGGTTTTCATTAGTCTTTTTGATGTAGCATTTTCTCCCAAAAATTTTGAAGGATTTTACCCTGGGAGTCTTACCATACCACAGTTCGTGAGGAGTCTAAGTATTGTTTACACAGACCTTTGTATTGTTGAGAATAGTAACTGCACCAAATGCAGCTTCACCCCAGAAGGTTGCGGGAGTTCCAGACTCATCAAGCATAGCACAAGCCATTTGTTGAACCGTTCTATTCATCCTTTCCACTACTCCATTTTGCTGAGGAGTCCTTGCAGTAGACAATTCCCTCCTTATTCCATGTTCTTCACAAAAATCAAAAAACTCATTTGAGGTAAATTCTTCTCCTCGATCAGACCTGAGGCATTTGATTCTTCAATCTAATTCATTCTCCACCAAGGCTTTGAATGATTTGAATTTATTGAAAGCTTCATCTTTATGCTTCATAAGTCCTATCCAACACATCCTGGAAAAGTCGTCAATGAACAATATAAAGTATTCTTCTCCTCGAGGTGACCTTTTCCTAGATGGACCACATACATAAGTATGGACAAGTTCAAGTGGCATGCTAGTTGATCCTTCCTTCTCGGGGAAATTAGTTCTGGTTTGCTTACCAAATTGACATGATTTGCATATTGTGTTGTCTGGAATTTTTATGTTAGGTAGATAATGAACCGCCTGATATTTGCATGCCTTCCTTATCTGTGAGAAGCTTAGATGTCCCAATCTTCTATGCCATAGCCAGTGTTCATCAGTCTTGCTTAGATAGCATTGCTGTTGTCCTCCCTTGAGTATATATAAATTATTTTGAATTCTTATGCCTTTGATCATTGCTTCTCCTGTATCAAGCTCATGAACAATGCATCCATTTGATCGAATATTACTTCATTTCCTTGAACACAAATTTGATTGACACTTAATAAATTATGCTTTAAGCCATCAACATACATAACATTTCCAACCTTGACCTTTTCTTTCAAAAGAACACAACCTTTACCTCTTATGAGTGCAGGAGTGTCATTTCCAAATGAGACCTTCTTTTCCTTTTCTAAGGCACTATATGACTGAAGTTTATCTTTGTCACCTGTCATATGTTTTGAGCATCCACTATCGATGTATCATTGATTTTCCTATCCTTCTACATATAAGGCTATCCCACATCTTTCTGGTTGCGATTCTTTCTTTTTCCATGTTTTGGGACTCAATGAAACTTTCTCCTTCTGAGTTGTTTGCTGAAACCTGCTCCTGCATTCAGAATCTTCATGAACGAAGTTGTTACAGATAGAACATTATACTTCATTATCAAGAGCAGAAAAGTTATTGTAGGTCCTTTTCATGATCCCAGTCATACTCCTTTGTTTTTGAGCTTCTCTGGTCATGATTGTGTTGTAGGAAACACATTGAGCTTCTCTATGACCAAAGTAATGAAAGGAGAAACATTGGCCATTGAAGAAGCTCCTGCGATTATCAAATATACCAGCCAAATGATTGTAGTTTCTATCCATTCTGGAGGCAAATTGAGAATGATTTACCTGTGGTTGGTTGTAGCTTCAATTCATCCTTGAAGTAGATTGCCCCTGATTTACCTGGTAGTCTTTGTTCCTTCTTGAGGTAAATTGTCCCTGATTTACCTGGTGATCTCCACTGGGCCTTTGCTATGGATTTTCAACCTACTCACTTCTCCTTGCAGCTTCAAGATAACTATTGGAGGTAGATGGCTTCTGTGCTTGAGATGTTTCTTTGGTATACCCAAGACCTGTCTTGATTAGAGGAGAACATTGTACTTTGATAATCTCATCCAAAGTTTCAGATCCTTTAGTAAATCTAAGATTAAGAGCTTTTGTTTTCTCAATGTCCTTTCGAAGTCCCACAATTTCACATTCTAACTTTTCATTATGCTTCTCCATTTCAGTAAGTTGGGATGTGAGAGTATCTATAATCATATTTTTCTCCTCTAAGAAAATTTTGAGTTTAGAAATTTCCTCATAAAGGCTTTCTTCATCTATAGCATCCAAGAAATCATCATCTTCAAAATCCATCAAAAGTCTATAATCATTACCTTGTTCATATTCATTATTGTTTGAAAGTCCATCACTGTCTTCATGTGTGTAATAGCTCTTCTTACTTACATTCTGTTTCCTGTTACATCTAACTGGTTCATTACCTTTGTCAAGCTTATCTTTATGAGGACATTTGGCAGCATAATGATCGACTCTCCCACAAGAAAAACATTTGAAGGGCATCTTACCCCTAAATCTTCCAGTTCCCTGTTGAAGATTCTTGACAAAATTAGATTCTTCCTCTTCTTCTGACTCATTGTAATCTCCTTTTCCTGAGGCTTTGAATGTAGCTTCTCTCCTGTCTGTTGGTCCAATTTTTCTCATTTCATAAGCAATTAGGATTTCGTGTAGCTGTGACATGGTAAGCCTTTGTAGATTTTTCTTTTCTTCTATGGCAGAAACTTTTGAATAAAACTTAGGAGACAAAGATCTTAGAACCCTTTCAACCGAAACAACTTCTTTCATTTCTTCACCCAAGTTTTTCATACATTAACAATCTCATCTATACGAAGGAAATAGTTAGCCACGCTTTCATCATTGTACATTCTGAGATTTTCATATTGAATTCTGAGAGTGTGAATTTTTTCTCATTTTACCTGATCATCTCCTTCATAGCTCAGAACGATCTTGTCCCATATTTCTTTTGCAATTTTGAGCTGCATAACCTTGACAAATTCTGATTGAGATAGACTCCCTAATAGGGTATTGACAACCTTTTCATTTGTTTCATGCTGCTTCTTACCAACCGTATCTGTAGGAGTTGCTGAAGGAAATGTGTATCCTGTTTCCACAATACCCCAAACTTCTGTACCAAGAGATTGAAGAAAGGTATTGATTCTTACCTTCTAATAGATGAAGTTTCTCCCATCAAAAATTGGTGGCCTCATTGATGTTTATTTTTCATAGTTGCTCATGATGATAGATCTTCCTTCAAGCGATCAAACTTCTCCTGAAGGACCTACTCCGATACCAATTGTTGAAAATAATATTGAGAGGGGGGTTGAATCAGTATTATTATGTCAAATTATTTTTCAATTTATACAAATATTTGTATCCAGCACTTCAGTTAATGGAAAAAGCGTGTATACGCAACTCTGACTAATGAAACTTGCCTATAACTTCCAGACTTATAATTTAAGTTATTCCTCAGATGTTGATCATTAATCTATGTGTCAGAACAATATAACAGTAAGCAGGAATAGAAAAGTAGACAGTCACACAAAATAACACATGATATAAGGTGGAAACCCAAAGTGGGTGAAAATCACCTGTTGCAATATGTCTCTATCTTCTTTCAATTAGAAACTTATTTTTACAATGATTTTGTACTGGTGCAGTCTTATACCATCACACAGGCTACAACTTGCAGAAAGCTACAACCTTCTCTCATTCTCCAGACTCTCCTGGAAGGGAGCTACAACCCCCTTAGCTCTTGTACTAGCTGAGGTACTAGTACGTAGGTGCTGACCTACATAAGGCTTCAACCTTCTCTTTTCTTCCAGTGACCACGTTTCATAAATTTCCATACTAGATCCATGAATATAAATCAAACATCAAGTAGATCTGCAACAACCAATATCCTTTGTACAAATAATGAATCAACCAATAACTTCTCAGAATGTTGTAACCAGAAAACAGTACCAATAACCAGACACCAATTCTGAACCCAGAACACTGTAGCAATAAACAGAAGCAGCTAAAACATATTTCAAGAGACGTACACTACTTCACCAATAGAAACCTGCATACGTACCCATCTATGCCAAATCCAACCAGCGTATATTCAGTGTTCACTTACCTAACCTGCGTGTATATGCACCTCCGCTATGTCGAACCTGCTATAGATCTATAAAAAAGATAATTTATCTTTTTACTCAATCAGACATCATTTATACCCGAATTATCAGATTTATAGATCTGATCATGTGCCAAATATAATAGATCAAAATCACACAATGACACTACTATTCAAGCCTTGAGATCTTGACCCATCAATAGATCTTAACCATCATGTAATGCTCAGGTTCCTTCTTGATTCAGATCTAGCTGTAACTCACCAACCAATCACCAGTATTCCAGATCTTGCTCCTCTTAAGATATTCAACACATAAGTCCATACCCTTGCCAAATGATCTCCTTCCCTTTTTATAGTCTTACACCTTATTCAAACCATTGAGAACTAATACTAGGGACCTAATACTTGGGTTCAACATTTTAAATGCAATACCAAGGACCAAAACCATAGCTTCAAAATATGTCGGACTAAATACCATGGACCAACCATAATTTTTCCCACATGTACACGCTTTTCTTTGCATGAAAGTGTGTGCATACATATACGTGCCTTCTGATCAGTACACCCATGTGTAACATGACTTTGTTATGAGGAACCTGCGTATACCTCATTTTCTTCCATTCTGAGAGCCTGAACTGTGATCTACCATTTCAGTGAGTTTCCATCAAGGAAAACACTTATGTCATAGATCCAAACCTATTCCAAACCTGTGTCATAATGCCAACAATAGGTAAATATATTTAGCCCCAAGTTATACTTGAGCAAGAAATCAACTTGTTCCTAAAGCATATAGTCAACACACTCTTGACACATCAAATTCTTACTATAAATTGACTCAACAAGTGAAGCCCTCAAAAAATCAAGTTAAAACTATATAGACAAAGAAATAAACATGTACAAAGGAATATAACCAAACTTCTCATTAATCAAATTTAGAAATACATTAAACTAGCCAAAATATACAATGTGGACACATTCAACCCAGGCTCCTCATCCTCTACCTATTCTCCTTGCACTAGAGCTTCTCTTCTCTTCTTCCACTACACTTCTTCTCTTCTATATACTCTTCACTTCTTCTCAAACACTCATTTCTTTATAAATGAAGATAATATGGGTAACTAAGAGTCACAAGTGCTGGATTGTTTCCTCTTCTCACAAAATAAGGCCGGAAACTAAATTACATTTACATTACGAACTATTCCCTCCAACTTATCTGAGAAACAAATCTCACATGCTAATGCAAATATTTACAAAACATTTAAAATATCTCCCAACATCACCATGTGACCATCCCATCACATTGGCAAGATTTGGTCTAGTCTTCATCAAATTTTCTGCTCCATCTATGCACTTGCATTAGACTCCCAAGGTACAAGAATATATGAATTTCTACTCATATTCATTTCGTCTTCTCGTGACTACCTCAACTCATGAGCTACAACATGCCTCTGTAGTAACAAGCCTCCACCTTGCTACATGATACCTCACCAAACTGTCTCTTGATTTTGGGCTTTTCCATCTTCCTGGCTCTCTTCTCCAAAACCTTTTGAGCATTGTTTGCTCTAGGATGCTACAAATATCCTAACCTTCCTCCACTATCACCTGTAAAGGGAAAAAAATATCTTTCCATCTCCTTAATCAACTTGTACATTCTTCTACCACTATCGTTGTGAAATCTGAACTTTTACTTGTTGTTGAACTGTTCAAACTTTTCAAAAAGCTCCTCATAATAATAGGCTGCCTCCTGATGAAACCAACTAAACATTTATGATTTCCTTTTGTCTATTTTATCTTCTAAATCAGTCCTCCGCTGAAATTTGTTGTCTTCAAGCTGATCCTCAAATATTCATCTACTTCATCACATGTGTTCATCACCCTTAGGATGTTCTTCTTTGGTTGCAACTCAATTACCTTTGGGATTTTCCTCCAACTAAACATTTGATCTTTGTTTCAGCTCCACCTCCCACAAATTCCATTTCACTTTCTTCTAGAGGATACTTATGTAACTCCTATCTTTCTCATCTTTTTGTAGCATTCCTCTCATCATATCTAGCTATAATTTGATTTCAACAACTTCTCTATCAAGCTTGTCCTGACTTGATCTACTATGGCTTCTCTCCTAACCTTTACTATTAATCTCACTAGTCACAAATTTCCTTATTCTATGAGATTCTTCCTAGTCACCGTGAGTTGCACACAAGCCATTGCGATAAGTTGACTCCATCACATGGAAAATTTTAGGGGCTAATGTTTGTTTAGTGGGCTAATTTTCTATGATTTTTCCACAAAAAAATTCACCAATTTCCAATTTTTATAAAAGATGATTCGCCCAAATTTTATAATATAAAATTATTTTACCTTAGAAATCGCCAACATTATCTAGAGACTATATATAAAATCATTATAAATTTGAATAATTTTACAAATATATCAATAAACATTTTATAATTTGAATGTTAGGAATTAGTGAGATTTGCCAATGTTTTTAAACTTCAAGAAAATTTTCCATCCTTAAAATTTTCCTTTCTCCATCAACCTGTTTGTAAATACCATACTGAGGTCATCCATGCCTAGTATTGTACTGGTATATCTTTTGACTCCTTCCTTTTGAATCTTCATCTGAGCGCTCTTCGATATTCTATCTTCTGTAGGAAATTGACTCACCCTCTTTCTTTGAGAATTTTTTTCTTCCTCCTCACCTTCTACCGCAAGGTTCCTTTCCATCATCCTTAGCTACAAACATTCATCACTCATTGTTCAATCTTCACATGGACATGCAATTTTTGCTATAAAAATAATGTTACTTGTGTCATCCCTTTTTGTTGCAGACCTTCATGTTCAACAACATTCTTCTTACTCATAACTCTGGTCATCTTAACTTTCTTGTACCAATTGTTACACATGATTGAGTTATCCTCTAACTCAACCATCTCCTTCTCCATCCTTCATCACTCATTCCTTTGAGTCCAACTGTGTTGGTATTTTCCTTCTTCTGCTTGTGACTTTCCTCTCAACCCATGCTATGACTAATAACAACCATCTTCATCTCTTCCTCTTGTTGAATTATCATTCTCTATTAGTGAGCTGCAACTAGCCCTTATTGTAAAAAAAATTCTATTTGTCATCCATTCCAAGTCATCCTCTTGCTATCTTCTCTTCTCTAATTTCATAGTAGAACCCCTTCTTAAGCATGCTTGTTCCTTAACATTCAAATTTGGTGGTTGTTGCATCTTCAGTTTCTCACTCTTATTATTTTCACTATTAGTTTATCGCCATTTCTTCATGCAAGTTCTTTTATTGCTTATTCTCCTTTGGCATATCTTAGATGCTATGGTAGTTGCTACCAATTTAGTCTTGCAAACACAATTCCTTTAATGACCCAAATTAACATAAACATCACATTAAATTTTATAAGATCTATAACACGATCTCATATTCCCCTACTTGTTGAACAAATTCCTCTCCAACCAATACACTTTCTCTTTTCCAACAACATATCCACTATTCACTCCCCTGCAATCACCTCACTTACTATTGTAATGTTCCTTTTCTCTTCAGCCTCTTTTTACACTATAAAGTTTTCTTCAAACATGTAAGCATATCCACTATCAATTCTATTTTATTCTAACTTCATCATGTTGGTATGAGGGGGTTTGACCCAGGTTTATAGTGTGTTGCACACCAATAAAACCCTCAACTACTAGAACTTTCAGCAACAACCAACAAGTAGGTAATAGTCTCAACTGAAGAAGTTATGGGAGGCTGCAGAACTAGGTTTCCGCAACCAAAGCGATATTCACAAAGTGGCATCATGTATTTACTTCTAATGTGTATCAATGTTATAACTTCACATGCATCAAAACTTCGCATAGATGATTAATTTAATAGAGATGCATAAAATTTACAAATAACAATATATGTTACAGTTCTTTGAAATAATTCAGTAAAAAACATACATAATCAGATAGATAATAGTAAGCAAGTAACATGTACATAGATACAACACTTCACCAAAACTTCTTCCTTATTAAACAAATATTTAGTTAAATTCACTTCCCTGATCTGTGCACCTAGTGGTCTGTGCACATAGCTGTAGATTCGTTAAGGTCTCCGAACACTCAGTTGTGGAACCTTCTCCAAAACTGCATACTACAGACGTGAAGACAGAGATTCACTTATGCTTCTATTATTGAGATTAAATTATCCTTTACAAAGTATTACATATCCTTTTATACAATTCCTCTATGCAAAAACCATGGTCTAGATACAATGGATCCATAAAACAAGGACTACTACCTGATACCCGTTACAAGGGCTTTCTCCCATCCCTAAACCTCTAAAATTCCACATGATGAATATATATTTGCGTTGTCCGCTCCTTCTTTCCTGGGGTCTTTTACCCAAAACTTGGACCAAGTTGGGCCATGCCCAACAGGCCCCAAACACTCACTTGTGACTCCTCCCGAGTCACCCAACTTCGAAGCCCTTAATTTTTGCTTCTATGTCATTGCATACTGCATTGTAGTGCTGCAGTGTTTCTTCCATCAACTTTTCTTCCTATTGCACGTCCTCCAGGAAAGGTTCTCTAGTAGGGCCAATAGTCTTTTGTAGTAGCTTCACATCCCTTTTCTTCAATTCCTTCAGCCATTCATCTAATTCCTACAAAAGTTGCAGGGCTTCCTCCTACCATGACTCAGTCCTCTCTTGTGGGATTTGCACTTTCCTCCATAGATCATCCATTTGCACCTGGAGGTTCTTCCCTTCAGAAATCTTGGAAAAATGATGCAAGACTAGTAAGGTCTTCACAGATGCCAAGATCTCATCGTGACACTTATGCTTAGCCTATAGTTCCTCTACAATCTTCATGATGTTTGTATCCTGCTGTAGCGAGGTCCAAATGTACATCGTGTCATTGAGAAACTACCCATAATCTGCCACTGCATCACATATTCCTTTCAATGTTGCATTGAGGTTCCTTTGTCTCTACTCTGGAACCTTTGGTGGCATACTTCCCTACAACCTTATTTGCAGCTATGATATCTTCACTTCGTAATCAAATTTAAGCTTATCTATAACATTCTTTGATTCCTTGATCACGAGGGTGAGTTTTGCAACCTTTTTGTTGATTCTTCATCGTCACGAAAATGCACATCTACATCACTACTACAAGTCTCAGCAATGACCTTCTCTAGTTGTTCTCGTTGTTGCCTCACTTCCTCTCTATCCTTGGCCAATTTCTTCAGTTCCTTCTACATCATATATTTCTCTGACTCTGCCTTTTATTTTAGTAGCAAAATACGCTACTCTCATTGCTTCAATTATGTCGTGATTCCCTCATCAAATTCATGTATCGTCTGGAGGGGTAGCACACCAACATTCATCTATATACTGTGTCATGATTTGGATTTTTCTCTATCTGTTGTTGCTTCAAATTTTAGTACTCCAATTGTCACATGTAACATCCTAATTTCGTAGGTTGTTTCGAGTATCTATTCTAGTTGCACCAGCTAGATTGTTTACTCTGGTTGCCTCACTGCCTACAACAATGCCCTCAGCTTCACGATGTCATGTTGTACCTCAGGCAAGATTGTCTTGCAGCGATCATCAATCTTGTCCCAGGTTTCTGTGTTGATCTCCTAGATATTTTATGTTATCTCGTCGATGTCCTCATCAGTGTGGACAAGTGGCATTGCTCCCTGACTCTTATATGCCTTCCTCTTCTTTCTTTGCATCATTTTAACCACAAAGGGTGAATCTTCTGACACCTCCACATCACTAAGGTGTTTTTTGTGTTCTTGTCCTCACCCTATTTCTTCTGTCTCTCCATCGACATCCTTCCTACTCTTACCCACACCCTATGAAGTACCTTTCTTTGTCCCAACTCCTACAACTGTTCCTCTAGGTGGAGTCATCCATTCCTCCAGCCAATCTTGCACTACCATGAGGAGATCAAATTCTATCACTAGGTATGGCAATAGATACCATGTCTCCATTGGATCATTCCTCTCTTTCACATATGCCCTATGAAAGTCTACCTTGAACTCTGCAATATGACGGTATTATTTGTACAAGCTTGGTGACAGCCTAGGATACTGATTCACCATCATATGTAGATCCATCGCCATGGCTAAAAAGAACTTATTGTTCTCTGTTGCGTGCATCAGCTCCTTCATAAACCATAGCGAATCATACCTCATTTCTTTGCATACATACACCTCAACAGTCAAAAATTGAGAATCTTCTGGCTCCTTCCATGTAATAGGTGTAATAAGAGTTATTAACTAGGGATAGTGGAAGGTCTTTCCCTCTTCCCGTGCTTCCTTGCAATCCATCAAAACTCCTTACATAAATAAGAAGAGCATTTGAACTAGACCCTTGTGCTACACTACTGTACCAATGACACTATTACTGCAGGCACCTCATTGGCCCTACACTTCCTCATGATCTTCCCCTCTAAGATATGTGCACCAAAGCACACACCCTGATCCTTGATGAAGTTTATCTCATACCCACTAGATTTCTTTACTAACCTAAACTTTTCTTTCATCATCTAGGCCATCTCCTTGTCTTTGTTTTTACCCATGAATTCATTTTTAGGGTCCTTTCCTTGATATGGCAGTGCTGTTATTTTTCTGATGAGAATATCATCAATCAGAATCCTCGTCCCTAGCCAAATGAAATTATCATGCACCCGTGTGAGGAGATATCGCACACAGATTGTACTAAATGGGCTTTGACTGAAGTGTGGCACATTTAACATGTTCAAAACCCCTACTCCCTGGACTCCCTTAACCCATTCTTGTGGTTCTAATCTTGTAACTTCGCTATATGGGTAGTAAACTTTCTTTAGGTACCTACTGGGCTCAAACTATGGGAATTTTCTTCTGTCGTTAAAATCCCAGTCTTCCAATTTGAGCTGGGGAATCTTCCCCAACACTTCTATTTCAAAAGGAACCTCCTTTGGAAATAGTGGTGTGTAGTACCTGGAAAATTTCCGTTCTTTTGGCTCCATAATTGGCTTTGCACTCGACTTTCTTGGTGGCGTGAACACTTGGAACACAGATGGAATCTCCACATACTCTGTCCTTCTGCTGAAATTTAATTTCTTCCTCATTGTCATGGACCTGCTGAGGTCCCTCCTACTGCATCGGTCTCTTTCCTTTCTGCATGGTTTTCTTCCCCTTATCATTAATGTTCTTCATCTGCACTTCCTTTTGCATATTCTTTCGTGGTGACATTCTCAATTCTGTTGTAGACACCTTAGCTGGTCTCTTCTCCTTCTGGGACAACGATTGTGCATGCAACACCTTCCTTGGCAACCTTAAGTGCATCTGGGACATCGGTACATTTTCTCTTGCGGTCTTTCTTGCTTGTGACTCCATAATACCATCTAGCCCTTTCTTCTTAAATATTCTAACAAACTCTTCCCAGCTTCTCTTAGACATGTAATAGCTCCTCTTCACTTAGGTGCCATTTCTGATTTCTCCAAGAAGCAAAGTATAAAATGTGGTGCGGGATACAATTTTTATAACAATTTTGAATTAATGGCCTCATGATTGACTTATATTTAGCTCATTTAATGTAGGTATGCACTAGATAGAGCCAGTTGTGCTTCATAAATTCTTTCCTCCTGCGCCTTTTAATAGTAACTTATTTTTAACAATGCCCCTTTTCCTTTCAATGGTCATATTTTCGGCTAACGTCATTAGATTTCCCCTTTGACACAGTCACCCCTTCTTCTTCGTAGAACCATTGGACTTTGTCCCACTTCGGCGTAACCTGCAACAATCTTCCTACAACAAAGTCCATTCTTGCAGAGTAGTTTATAGTCTTGTGCCCACATTCAACTATAGGTGGCACTAAGACTTTCTTTCCTTCATTTTTTAGTGTGAAGCTCCAAGGACATAGTCATCCCTATATATCTTCAATCTACTACCATTCACTCATCTTGAAATCATCTGACCATTCAAATTCACGAGCTGAACATCACCACCATCTAAAATGTTCTTGACGATATATGGCCCCAACCAATGTGTTTTGAATTTTTTCGGGAACCTCCTCAACTTACTGTCATATAATAATACAAGATCTCCTTTGTGAAATATCTTCTTCTTGATGTGCTTGTCATACCAAGCCTTCTCCCTTGCTTTTTGCACCTGCTGATGGAATTCTACTACAAATTTGTCTTCTTCTAAAGCTAGTATCTGCGACATTCTTTCATTCATCATATCAAGGTCTTCGATATATGTAACAACTACAATTCTTAGACTTGGCACAATGTATTCCATTGGAATAACTGTTTTTTTTCAATATACCAACCTGAAAGGTGTTTCCCTAGTGAATTTTTTGCATGTCATTTTTTATGCCCACTACAGCACTGGAATCCTCAAGTCTAAGTCATCTTTGTTGATGTTTCACACCTTGGTCAATACATTCTCCATAACCTTATTGAAATATTCCATTGTCCCATTTGCTTGAGGATGGTATGGATTCCTCTTCTAATGGTAAAATTGGAATTCATCAGTTAGTGCTTCAATCATCTTATTCAAAAAATGTGTCCGTTGGTCACTCATCAAGATCTTCGGACAACCAAATCTAGACAATATATACTCGAAAATGAACTTCCCAGCAGTTTTTGCGCTACAATCCTTTATCGATTTTGCCTCGAAGTACCTTGTCAAATAATCAGTCGCGATAATGATCTATCTTTAACTAGTCCTTTACCCTGGGTGACTGATAGGTCCAAATAAGTCAATTTCCCATTTACCAAAAGCCTCCAAAGTCACATGTGGTACTAGTGCCATTTCATCTCTTCCGTATGGCTTTCCTATGCTTTGAGATACATCACATGCTTGAAAAATGTCTTTTCCTTCCTTATGCACTGTAGGCCACCATAACTTGGCTCTCAAAATGTTCTGTGTAGTGGCGTTTCCTGCATAATTTCCATCTATGACTCCTCCATGAGCTTCCATCAAAAAAAATTTCCTTTCATGTTCAAGGACATATCTACACAATACTTTATCTGGTCCCATTTTATACAATTGTCCCACAATCAGCAAAAATTAGTTTCTTGAACCACCAATTCCTTCTTTTTCTTTGTAGTGTACTCTTTAGGTGCCATTCCTATGGAAAAAGACTAAATAATATCCCCAAAGTGATCATCTTTAACTTTAATTTCAAATATATATGCTTCAAGCAAATTATATTCAATATTTGTAGGTTCTTCTCTTGTCTCTATCCTAGATAGGTGATCAGGCCCAGCATTCAATCTAATAATCTTCACTATAACTTTGAAGTCAAATTCTTGGAATAATAACAACCATCGACACATATTCCCTACTAAAATAAGCTTATTCACCAAGTACTTCAGCGCGGAATGGTCTGTGAACATTTTAAAATGTGCTCCCAACAAGTATTGTATGAACTTTTGCAATGCATACACCATGGCTAACCCCTCCCTTTTTGTTGTGTTATAATTCTTTTTTCCCTTAGACAACTTCCTAATTACAAATGCTATGGGATGCTCAATATTCCCTACTCTCAACTGCGCTAGTACTACTCCTAAAGCTATGCAAGATCCATCAACATGCACATGAAATTCTTTCTTTGAGTCGAGGAAAACTAGAATCAACGGAGTTACCATATTTTATTTCAACGCATCCAAGCTCTTTTGGCAGTACTAATCCCACTAGATCGTCACATCCTTCTTCAACAACTTCTCCATCGGTGCAATTGTCTGCGCATATCCTTTTATAAAATTCCTACAGTAAATAGTGTGTCCTAGTGTAGTACGTAGTTGTCTTACTATTTTTGGTACTAGTAGGTTCACAATGACTGTGATCTTCGCTGGATCTACCATCAATCCTTGTTTAGAAACCACATGTCCCAACATTATTCCAAATGGCGCAAAAAATATGCACTTCTTCAAGTTTAATGATATTTGATACTACCTACATGTATCAAGCATCAATCTTAAGTTCACCACATGCTTCTTTAATAGACCAAATAATGTCCAATCATCGAAGTAAACTTACAAAAATTTATGTATATATTCCTTGAAAGCTGCAATTACAACTCTAGAAAAAATAGCAGGTGCATTCTTCAACCCAAAAGGCATCATTGTATATTGATAGGAGCCCCATTTTGTAGAAAACATTGTCTTATGTTTGTCCTCCACTGCAATTCTTCTCTGATGATACCCTGATAAGCCATCTATAAAAGAGTAACCCTCTTTTCCCCCTACATTATCCAACATTTCATCTGTAAATGCTGTGGGGAAAGGGTCATGCAGGCATGCATCATTCAACTTCCTCAAGTCCATGCATATTCTAATTTCCCCTTTCACCTTCTTCTCCTGAAATACCATGGGACTTACCCATTCACACTCTTCAATAGGTTCAATTATCACCATCGTTAACATCTTGTCCAATTATTCCTTTACCTTTTCCTTTTAATTTGGGTTTAGTTTATAAGGCCTCTACTTAATAGGCTTCATATCAGGCTTCAAAGGAATCCTCATAACTCCCAAATGCCCTATGATGCCTTTCATGTCTGAAAATTTAGTGGGGAAAATATCTTGGTTGCCAGATCAGGAAGTAACTCCTCAAATGAGATTATATTATTCATTTAGGTTGTTCATTATTGTATACATGAGGGAGTGACTATTGAGTTTCGTCTCCCGATGACTCTCCATTTTATCTATTATTTATTTACATTATTTACAGTTGTTCACCCAATCCCTATGATTATGTGTCAATATTTCCTCCCTTAATATGAAGTGATGTTGTTGAGTCCAAGTATCATTCCAAATCTTTCAAGCTTTTCTCTTCCAAGCACTTTGGTGAATAGGTCCACAATCTTCTCATTAGTTGAACAATGGCAAAGATGTATTGTTTTGGCCTCAACATGATGTTGAATCAGATGATATTTTGTATTGGTGTGCTTTGTTCGATCATGGAACTTTGGGTTCTTCGGCCACTTTATTGCCAAGGTATTTTCAATCATGAGTGGAGTCGAATGTACTTGTTTTAACTGCAAATCTTCCAGAATTTTCCTAAGCCACACAATTTCTTTTGTTTCCTCAACTGCTGCAACATATTTTGCCTCTGTTGTGGAATCTGTTGGAACTAATTGTTTGCATGATCCCCAGTTGACAGATCCTGATCCATGACTCATAGCATAACTATAAGTAGATACCCCAGTTTCTTTATCTCCATCGAAGTCTGAATTAGAGTATCCAATCAAGCTGAAGTCGCCCACTTGTGTATACTTGAGTCCAAAGTCGTCAGTTCCCTTCAAGTACTTGAGAACGCTTTTTGCAGTAGACCAATGTCCCTCACAAGGCTTTTGCATAAACTTGGAGAGGGTTCCAACAACAAACAAAATGTCTTGTTTGGTAGTAGTCAGGTAGTTTAGACTTCCTACAAGCTGTCTATACTTTGTTACATCCTCAAATTCTTTTCCTTCAATGGATGTGAGCTTTAAGTTTTGTTCCATTGCAGTAGTCAGAGGATTGCATTCATCCATGCCAAACCTGTTCAATAGATCTCCAACGAACTTCTTTTGAGAAAGGAATATGGACTTCAGATGTTGAGTTACTTCAATACCAAGATAGTAATGAACATAGCCCAAATCAGTGATTTCAAAACCTTTCCTCAATTCCTTATTTATGGATGCAATGTAGCTCTCATTGTTCCCTATAATCAAAATATCGTCTACATACACCACAAGATATACAACTATTTTTCCAACTTTCTTAACAAACAATGTTACATCATCAAGATCATAATGTTTGAAATTGAGTTTCAGAAGATGCTCAGTTAGTTTTTCATACCAAGCTCACGGTACTTGTTTGAGGCCATACAATGATTTCACAGGTTTGCATACTTTATCTTCATGTCCTTTTATAGAAAATCCTTTAGGCTGGGACATAAAAACATTCTCTTTTAGATCTCCATTCAAGAAAGCCATTTTTACATCCATTTGATGGAATTTCCAACCATTCTAAGCTTCTAGGGCAAAGAGTGTCTGGATGGTAGCCGATTTTGTTGTGGGGGGCAAGTCTCCTCATAATCAACCCCTTCCTTTTGTGCAAAACCTTTTGCCACAAGCTTGGCTTTGTGCTTTTCAAGTGAGCCATTAGCATTATACATGTTCTTTTAGACCCACTTGCATCCAATTGGTTTGGTTCCCAATGGAGAGTCAACTAGCTTCCAAGTGCCATTCTTTATCAAGGCATCATACTCCTTTTTCATTTGTTCTTTCCATTTATCATGAGAAGCAGCTTCTTTGAAGGAAGTTGGTTCAAAATTTGTAGACAAATTTAATTCACAATCATAAGAAACATCCATATAAACAAGTGAATCAGAGTCATCTACATAACCTCCATTTTGTCTGGTTGAATTTCTATTTCCCATCTTTCCAACCTCATCAGGGTGAACACTTTCAAGTGTCTTTGTCAGCCACGTTTGGGGACCTTTCTGAGATGGTATAGGCTTCTCAGTTGATTGAGTTGGGATTGAATTAGGATTGAGTCTCCCAATTTTTTCAATCACATCACTCAAAGTATCATCCGTTGTTGGAGTTTCATGAGGGGGAGAGAGTGCTTCAAAATAATATTCCATGGGTTGATCTGGTATAGGAATCCCCCCTTCAATATGTGGAATCCGATTATCAAATTCTTGAAATGATTTTTCATTTGCGAATCTATCCAAGTGATCAAGTTGTCGCTAAATAAAATTGTCAGTTTTGGATGATTCAAGAAAGATTACATCTCTAGATACAAAATACCTTTTATTGACTTCATCATAGAGACGGTATGCTTTGGATGTGTTTGAATACCCCAGGAATATACACTTACGACTTCTTGCACCAAGTTTGTTTCTACGTACCTTTGGTATCAAGGCATAACATGTGGAACCAAAGACCCTAAGATTCTTTACTGAAGGAATGTGTCCATACCACATTTTAGAAGGAGTCTTGTTTCTAATAGCATTAGATGGACATATATTCTTTACATATATAGCACATGCAACTGCATCAGCCCAAAACATCAATTTACATTTTGAAAAACATCATGGAGCACACCATATTTAATATTGTCCTATTCATTCTTTGAGCTACTCCGTTTTGTTGGGGATTATAAGGCACAGTTGTTTGATGTTTCATCCCGTGTTGGCAAAGATAGTTTTCAAATTCATTTGATGTGTATTCTTTTCCATTATCAATGCGAATAGAGCCAATATGAGATTGTGCGTCATTTTCAATCCATGTATGAAAGTTCTTGAATGTTTAAAAAGCATCAGATTTGTTCTTCAATAAATAAACCCAACACATTCTGGTGTATTCATCGATAAATCTCATCATATATTTATTTCCATTTGTAGAAGGAATACACATTGGACCACATAAATCTGAATGAATGAGTTCAAGTTTCCTATGTTCTCTGAAATGTAAATCATGAAAAGTCTGTTTACTATGCTTTCCTAGAATGCAAGCATCACATCGCTTAAGTTTCCTAGGAATTGTAGGAAAACTAGTAACACGATTTTTCTTCAACAAGCAAAGGTTTTCATAGTTCAAGTGTCCAAATGTAGCATGCCATAATAAACTTGATCGAAATGTACCTTCATCATAATGAGAATTGTATGATAAATTTTGTGCATGAGCAGAGGTACCATGTAGCTTGAGAAGCTTTTATTCTTCTATCCTTGTCATGACAAGTGAGTGGACTGATGGCTTTCTCACCTCAACCTTGCCATCAAACATGTGAATCAAGAGTCCTTACTCACGGGTGTGGACCGAGGACAACAAGTTTCTCCTCAATTGTGGAAGATATAAAACATGATGCAGAAGAAAATCTGGAAGGACAGACAATTTAACCCTGATTGTGCTATGCCCTGATGGCTTGAGTTTTGATTTGTTTCCAAAGTATACTGCTCCATCAACATTATTCGTAACTTCTTCAAAAAAAATTCTTCTAAAATTCATGTGGAAAGTTTCTCATGAATCAAGAAACCAATCATTTTTCTAAGAAGCAAGTCAAGCATTAAATAAGTCTTCATTTACTCCAATATTACAGTGTTCCAGAACATAGTGAGCGGATTCACGTGCTTTACCTTTATCTTTTTCATTAGTTTTACCTTTGGGTTGGTTTCTTTCCCGCTCAATTTTGTCCCAAGGAAAATTACATGTGGATGCATCATGTGATCCATCTCCTTTGCAATGTATGCAATGTAAATCTGACTTTTCTCCTTGAGAGTGTCTACCCCAGCTACCTCTGAAATTTCTTCTTCCTCTTCCTCTTTGACCACCTCTTCCTCTGGAAGAATATTGAGCAAGATTCTTCTCTCTATGTGCAAGACACACAGCCTCTTCAGAAGACTAAGGAGTTGTCTTCTTCCCAAAAGCTTTCTCTCTTTCAACAAATTTTTTCACAAGGGAGTCAAATGTAATATCTTTGAGGTTTCCGTTTTCTTGCAATGACTCAAGATAACTTGAGTAAGTGGCATAAAGTGCCTTGAGAAAAGCTATCAGAGGAATGTCTAGTTGAACATTAGTAACTTTGATATCACGCATAATAGATTTTACTTCTGATGCCAGAGCAAGAGGATCATCATTTTGTAATTCAAGGCTGAACAATTTAATCATGAGTTGAACAACATGAAGTTTAGAGTGTGAGCCATAGAGTTCCTTCAATTTTTGTAAGGCTTCGAAAGCATTTGAAAATGGTGAAATATGGCGACTCGCCTCTTCATTTATTGATGTTGCAATCGATGCATAAGCCTTGCTATTCTTATTTACCCAAATGGTGAATTCCTTGGCTGAGGTAGGTTGTTCTGGTTCTTTGTCTCCATCTCCAACACACACTCCTTTGCACAACTCATTAAAAATGAGAGTGTGTTTAATTTTCCTTGACCATTCTCGATAGTTCTCCTTCCCAAAGAGAACTACTCCAATAATAGATATTAGTGAATGCATTCCCAAAAAAAATATTTTCTTTTCATTCCCAAAATAAACATAACCTTTCTGGATCTCTTCTATTTAGGTGGAAAAGAATTCACTATATTAATACTTTTAATGTAGCATATATTCCTCCACTCACACATATATTATATGATGGTTTCAACATATAAACCATATATTATATATTCGAAAAAATATCATCCAAAATTCTCATTCTCTTATCACCATTCAAAAGTCTCAACGAATTTTAATACTACCACCATTTTCAAAGGAGTTGAATGCACTTCATACCATATAAATTCATCATACCTCCAACTTTTGTCTGTAGAACTATAGCAATGAATTTGCAACCATTTGAAAAATACCCCAACAGTCTTTGACGATATGACAACTGGAGCAACAATATGCAAATTTTTCCAGCAATCTCCAAATATTGATATAATGGAGGGTCATTTGGTCTTCTACCAAACTCAGAGCATACTCAATCCAACACCATACTCCAGGGAATAATAGACTCAAATGAAGTTGTAGTCACAGTGTTGGACATAACACCATGCTTCCAGCTATGCCACCCTTCCAGCACACAGCATGCAACACTTCCTAGCATCACATGACCATTCGACACATCGACTAGCTCCAGTATTCACAGTAGGCAAAGAAATGCCTTAATGCAGCAAATCAACCCTTCAGCACGCCAACTGCATTTAGACTAGTGAATTCAATAATGCATATAATCTTGTAGAAATAAGACACGAAAATCACTCGCGCAAGTGTACAGGATGCAGATATGCTAATAGTTCTACAAAAGTAGGCAGAACATGAGGGAGTTACAAAGGGACGAAAGCTAAAATTAGAACTGGCTTTGATACCATGTTAGGTTAGGAAGTAACTTCTCAAATGAGATTATATTATTCATTTAGGTTGCTCATTATTATGTACATGAGGGAGTGACTGTTGGGTTTCATCTCCCGATGACTCTCCATTTTCTCTATTGTTTATTTATATTATTTACAGTTGTTCACCCAATCTCTATGATTAGGTGTAAACATTGGTATTCATGCAACAAATATATTATCTTGCTAACAATGTCTTCATCCCAATAATACCCTATGGTCATATACTTCGATTCATCTTCTTAACCAATATTCACCTTCCAAGTATTCAATGGATTCGTTATATCAGGCATCTCTATCATAGGTCCATTTACTTCGTGGTGTCCTTTTGACTCTTTCATACCAACGTTGCGAGGATATTTGTCTTCTTCTGCAGTAAGATTATAACATTCTATCACATTTTAGATCTTTGCAGCCCAATCAGGTTGCCAGATAACTAGAACTTTGTTTTCAAATGTCTTTTTCTTAACTATGTTCAGAGCTACATCTATATTTGGACAGTCACATTCAAATCCACATGTTATGACAAATCCATCCACCATCTTTACCCATCTAGCGGTGCCATGTCAAAGTTTAGTTTCTAAATACTAGTTCTGAGGGATTGTTTCCAGGGTATGGATGAACCCATGCACCCATTCTTCTCATGGAATATCTCCCCATGTTGCCATACAGAACCATTTGTTAGTTTGAAGAGGCTTGACTGAGGTTCAGATTGTGCTACGCACCAACAAAACCCTTAACTACTAGCCCTTTCGGCAACGACCAGTAAGCAGGTCGTAGTCTCACCTGAAGTAGTTATGGGAGGTTTCAAAACAAGGTTTCTGTAACCGAAGGGATATATGCGATGTGGTGCCATGTATTTATTTCTATTGTATATCAAGCTTATAACCTAGCATGCATAAGAAATTCATGCAGGTGATTAATTTAATGGAAACACATAACAACAGACAAATAACGTATACAGAGATAAAACAATTCGCCAAAAATTCTTCTCTATTACACATATATTCAAATACATTCACTTCTCTAACCTACACACCTAGTCGTAGGCGATCTACACACTTAGTAGCAGACTCTTCAAGGTCTCTACACACTTAGTTGCGAAGCCTTCTCCAAAACTACAAACTACAAATGGGAAAACATAGATTCACTTATGCTTCTATTATTGAGATTAGATTATCCTTTACAAAGTATTACATATCCTTTTATACAATTCATCTATACAAAACCCATGGTCCACATACCATGCATCCATAAAACAAGGAATACTACCTGATACCTGTTACAAAATAAGGGCTTTCTCCCATCCCCAAATCCCTAAAAGTCTATGCGATGAATATATCTCTGTCAGCTCCACCTGGTCCACTCCTTTCATGATTTCTTTTACCCAAAAGTTGGACCAGGTTCGGCCATGCCCAACACATGGCCAAAGAGAAATCCATTCTACCTGGAGATAAACACTATCCACTATGTCTGTACAACACCTCACAATCAGTAAACATCAATTCAATAAAGATTCACCTCAATCTGTTGTAAACTATGTTTCCTCCAAGAGTTTCATGTATCTTTATCCAATAGTTGTAATGATGAAATATATTTGTGGCTCTGACATTCTCTAAAACATAGTTGAGCTCTGATACCACTTGATGGGGACAGACTGATTTTCCCTGGCTACCCATAACCTACGATACTCCAACACAAGCACCAACAACTATGTATTTAAAAACACATTATATAATTTCAACAAATTAATTAAAATATGCAGTCTAAATAAGAATTGATATTTTCATTTCCTAATGCCATGAGTGGGATTTCTCCCATCTTGCAATCCTTATTCAAACCCCATGAAACTCCATAGGCTTCAAACTATCATATGGCACAACATGCTAGCCAAAACAGGATTTCGACAATGCACAGGTAGCCCTGAAAACTATTTGTTACAGGCACTGCAAATATTTTCATAGCACCGGAAAACTCTATGTTTTCGTATTCCAAGGATCCTAAATGACTTATCCTCATTCTAGTCGACTTCCCAATCAAATCTACATGACCTTAACTTGTTTCTTATCTCAACCATTGAATTATTATGCCCTTGTTCACCGGGATTGCAAAGCGAACATATTTTCCCATCAAAATCAGTCACAAAAAAGGGGTTTGGCATCATTCACACAACAGGGTGCTCGAGTTTTCATCCATACGCAGAAATTATACAACTACAATAACTCAACAAAAAATTGATGGAACAACTATAAGCTACTTGTAGGTTTTCTCCATTCTCAAGCCCATTATTTCTAACCTTAGGGGAATACATAACCAAACAAGCACATTGTATTCCAATCAATAGGAAGTGATTGAATCTGAACAATGGTGCTTTATTTTGTTGATGGGTTTCACAACACAAAACCCAGACACCCACTAATATCTAGAATGCATAAACACTTTCTTTCTCAACTTTCAGGTGACACAACAAGAGTCAAGGCACAAAGGGACTCAACACAATGGTGGAGGCTTCAAAGTGCAAATTCTTAATATAACTCTATGGAATAAGAATATGCTTTCAAAGGTAAGAAATACACAAGAATCAACCCAAAATTACACACAACCCATAAGAATAAAATGATGGAAACAATTCTTCATCATACAATCTCTGACCCATACAAACAGGTAAATATATTTAGCCCCAATTTTTACTTGAATAAGAAATCAAATTGTTCCTAAAGCATACAATCACCACACTCTTGACACATTCAAATTATTACTACAAATTGACTCAACAAGTGCAACCCTGAACAAATCAAGTTAACATTATACAGACAAAGAAATAAACATGTAGAAAGGCATATAACCAAACTACTCATTAATCAAATTCAGACATATATTACGCTCTATAGAATATACAAAGCGGGCCTATGCAAACCATTCATCTCATGCTTTGCCTCTTCTCCTAACACTAGAACTCTTCCTCTCTTCTTCCACTGGGCTTCTCCTCTATTGCACACTCTGCTCTTCTTCTCAAACAAGCATTTCTTTATAAAACAAACTGACATGGATAACCAAGAGTGACAAGTTATGGTTCATTTCCACTTCTCACAAAATAGGGGGAACTGAAATTACATTGACATTAAGAAATATTTCCTCCAACTTATTATAAAAACAAAATTGACATCCTAATGCAAATATCTACAAAAAAAATTAAAATCTCTCCCAACATCAACATGTTACCATCCCATCACATTGGCAAGCTCTGGTCTAATAATCATCGAAATTTTTGCTCCATTTATGCACCTGAATCACTTGACATAAGTTTTTTTGTCATCCTGGATAGTGAGTGTAAAATTCAAAATGACATAAGTGGACTTGACATCCTGAGTGGAATCAATGTAACCTCCATAAAATTTCTTGTAAGGTTTCCACCATTGCTAATCTTTTAAATCCAAATGTAATATCCTTAATTTGAGCTTCAATGGTTCATGAATAATAAATGGAGAGAGAAATATCATTCCATTTCATCAAAACTATGAAAAATCATAAGAACTATAAAATTGGTTAACATTAAATTTTAGAAACTAATGCCATGAATTGTGATCTTGAAAGGTTGTGTGATTACTATGTTTAAATAGAAAGAGTGTACTAGGATGCCTCTCCTCACCTCTTACGTATTATCCCAGCAATGCATATATGTTGTTAGTTTTTCTAGATTTTGGTCTCAATCCTATCCATTCTTTCAAATACTTATCTTGCTTGGTAATTTGTAGAGAAACATGTGAAGATATTTCAATACTTCAGTTACTCATATCTTACTAATCAACTAAAGTGGCTTTGAATGATATTAGTACATAATATATTGGCCCCCGTTGGTTTCCATGTTATGAGTATGGACCATGGGACAACTTAAGAGCCCATTAACACGATATCACTAATCTATCTTCATATTTTGAACAAATCAATTAAAACATTATGAGAGGTATCCATAACCATTTTAACATGGACCCAAGTATCCACCTATAGGGTTTTGTGTAGAATTCATGTATTTTTATAAGAACTTGTAGGAAACCTAAAATACTATAGGTCATAGGTATATCCATTTCTAGACCTCTCGATTTTGAATAAGCTATCCTTATTATACTATTCACACACAACAAAAATTAAATATTTTTTCTAGGGCTTCTATAGAGTGTTGTGTATTTCTAAATGATCCTTGGTTGTAAGTATAAAAAAAAAACAGTAGGATGAGATGTCAATGGTACAAAGAAGGGAGTATTCCTATCTTACCACACATGAAATCGACCAAATTTCCAAGTCTCAAGGTGGGTTTACCACATTTAAAACGAATACTAGCAAACAATATGTACTTACATAAAAAACAAAAGAATCAACTTGAAAACTTCAATAGTAGAAGCTGGAATGTCACAACAAAAGCTAGTATAGCTCAAAGATCTCCACATGAAGCATCAACAATGGTTTCCCACAAGAAAAAAATCACCAAAATGTAAAATTATGGAAACATGGGCTATAGCTAGCATGCATGAACAATTCATAACATGCCAAAAAACAAATGCAAATCTCAATAAAAGAAAGCAATGTTGCAATAATTCTATTTTAAGTTAGTTATGTATAGATCATATTTGCATGTCATATTCCACAGTCATCAACCCTTAAACCTAGGTTTAAGTTTCCAATCCACTAATATGTTTTATCCACATGGTGATTGATAATAAAGCTACACAAAGACCTCTTTGTGTTAATTAAATTTTTACATCAAGAATATTTGGTTAAAGGTTTTCTCAATAAGGGAGAAAAATCCAACGCTCTAATTGTTCAAGTTCTTTGAATTGTTTTCTTTAATGACAATAGTCTCATCTTCTCATCAATACTCATTGAATATTTTGAATAAGAATTTGTTTTTTTTTTACAGAATTTATTTAACTTATTTGTCTATCCTCCATAAAACTTTAATGAAAAATTATTTAGTTAAAGTCATTTTAAAAATTTAATTATGAACTACAACAAAAGAATTGTAAGAAAAATAAAAAAAATAGAGTTCTCTAGTATTCTTATAGATTCTCACTCTTTCCTTGGAATCAAGATTTGACTCTTTTAGGAAATCCTTCCCTATATTCTATAAAAAAATTAATTAATTTATTCATCATAAGTGGTTAAAATAATTTTACTAAAGTCAGTGATAGGAACACTCTACAAAACCCAAAAAAACAGTCTTTCATAGGTTTTAGAATTAAGTCTTTCAAATGTTTTGATTGCTCCTCACTCTTTCCATCTAACCAGATCTTAACATTTTTACAAGATAAAAATAATATCCTTATCTATTTCCAATCTAAATTTCATCTAGATCGAATTAGAAGACATTTTCTAAAATAATTCAATTGCACATCACTATTCAAGGAGACACTAAAATAGAGAAAAATGGATTGTTAATACTATAATTATTCTGTGTGAACTCCAACGTCTGCAAATAATGAAAATCAAGGGCTAAGATTACAAAAGCAAATAATGAAAATCAAGGGCTAAGATTACAAAAGGATTGAGCTTGGTCAAGATGAGTTTTGCAAAAATTATTTTATTGCACACAAATGTACAAAATTCATGATGGGTCTCTAAATTTTCTAATTTTATACTCCATTCTATATCTACATTAAATACATTATTGGTCATAAACTGTAAGAAAAGATCATGCTTTTGATGACCCATATGACTTCTGGTTTCCCAATTATATATAATGAATTTTATTTAAGTTGAAATGTGGCATATTCTTGATCTTAGTGTGATTTATAAATTTTATTATTTTATATGTTATATAAATATGAAGATTAATAAGATATCCAAGTGTCAAGTAAAAGAAATCAATTAAGAAGACAAGATTGATTTCTCTCATTCATTATTCAAGAGGAGCTTGAAGATTGTGGAGGTTTTTAAGGGATTCTTTACCTACCTGTACCTTTTATTGAAGACTAGAGTAATCTCACAAAATTGAATGCATGATTTTAGGATATTTTGGAACAAATTTGCAATAAGGAATAAATAAAAATTAAATAAGATTATTTTTTTCAGATCGAATATGAAGTCTCCTCTAGAAGATTGAATCATCATTACTTTTGTAAAGAATTTCGAAGTAATACAAAGTTTTCTTTGAAATTTATTCCTAAAAATAGTGTTGCGTTGATTTTATTATATCTCCTCTATTTCCCTTTCTTTATGATTTTTTGTTATTTATGGTTTTCCATTACAATAGTTTGGTTTGTTATTTCTTAATATTAGAATAATTTATTTTTTCTAAAAATACATTTCTAGTTTATTTTCCATTTTCTTTGATGTACTTTTAATTCAAAAGTTTTCTTGTAATAAAAATAGTATTTAATTTATGTCAATTTTCTTCATTAGTTATTGTATTTGACGTAAATGGAATGTTTGTATGCACTACTCATTGACATTTAAAATGAGTAGTTCAACATTCTTACTGCAATTATTTAGTCCATCCACTAATTAGTATTGTAAAAAATAGATGTACACAAAAGCATACAAGATTAATGAACACTACATGAAAAGGTATTAGAGAAAATCTATTCAAATATTATGCATTTGTAGATTAAGATTGATCAACTAATAATTCATTACTAAAGAAAATTTGGTTAAACTATATAAAACTAATGAACAATTAGATTATACATTTATATTCTCATTATGCATAAGCTCAACTTCACCAATTGTTATTGATTTCTAAAAAGGTAAAAAAATGCCTCCAAAAATTACTAGCTTTGAAGGATATAGATTGGGCATCTGATAAGGCTTCAATGAAACTTAGAGTGAGCTAGGACATTGTTGGTAAGACCAAACATATTAATACCTAAATGGTATAGAAATTTACAAGTATTTGAGAAATATATATTTGTATATAAAAAGGTCTAAGAACTAGCCTCAAGCTATGTAGTGTGGGTTTGTTAGCACCTTCATTTGGATAATGAATATGATGGTGCAAATTTAATAAAAATATAATTAGAGATGAAAAAAAAATCTTTAAGACTGGAAATATTCATTTATGGTGTCACGACAACGCAACTCCTTTTCGTAATCCCTCTTCCCCTTCAGCATGTTGAAATAGGTCTATCTTTCTATGTATTACACTCCAAAAGCATCAAATGTGTAAATCGCTTTGTGGGAGTCCAACTCTTCCTGAACAAAATGAAGAGGACACACTTGGAACAGATTTATTTATTTATTGTGTAGTTACATAGTGTGGTTTCTTACTCACAATGCTGGCATGGGCATTGGGCATCCCGCATAAAACGTGAACACTAGTAGACGGAGAATGAACATTGGGGAATCAAACTCCCTCGTTGCTGCTCGATCATATTCATCACATTTTTCGTCCTGGAAGAAACTTGTAACGATGTGATGTGGATAATTGCTGTCATTGAAGTCGAGTGGGCGAATTGATTTATCTGACTATTACCTAAAATTACTATATATCATATCAATTACATCATGGTTACCTGAAATTACTATATATCATATCAATTACATCATGGTTACATCATGGTTGCGTGATCTGACGGCAAGGTACCGTGTCTCGTCTGTGTTGAATGCCTATTACCAATAATAAAACAGTAAATTGGTATGAAACTGAAATGTGAAACTGACGGCCTCCACCGTCCACCCAATGAATGGAAAAAGGAAATATAATCATCATTGAATCGAGATAAAGTGGACGACAATATGTTTCAACAGTATGACGCGTTCAATATTTTATGGTTACTCTCCCAATTTTTCTCTCTCTAGTTTCAAACTTTCAATTATGCAGCCGGAAAGCACATTCAATTGGCGGCGGTCAACGGAAAAGTTTCATAAATGGGCAAACACAAATGTTTCTGGGTTACTTCCGTGAGATTTCCGTGGTCCTTTTCAGAGTTAATAGAATGGACCGTAAAGTTGTCTTTAATTATAAATATGATGGACAAAATTTAAAATCTCAAATTTAATAAAATTAAAGAGCTAGTTCAAATATGCTAAATTTTCATTACAGTTTAAATTCTGAATAGACTTGTATGAAATTTTTTTATAGTTTTCCTTAAAATTTCCACCAAAATTTAGAAATTTAATAAATTTAATCATTTATTTATATTAAATTTTATTCTTAACTATCGTTAGTGGTATTTAAACTACACTAAACTTCCCGCAATCATTAGAGTTTAGAAAAAAGTATATTCATTTCAAATTGTGTTCTATATTTTAATAAATTCATGGAATCGTTATGATCATATAAGTCTTCCTATTGTTTTAAACTTTATCGTTTAAAAAATAACGAACAAAGTCCGACATTTAGACGCGAACTAATGGCAGAACCAAGTCGGATATTAGACGCAAACTAAGGCCAGAACTTTCTTACCGATGCACTATCTCAGTCTTTAATAACAATTAATCGTCGGCGGGCACATATTTTCTCTGTGTTGAATGCCTATTACCAATAATAAAATAGTAAATTGGTATGAAAATGAAATGCGAAATTGAGGGCCTCCACCGTCCACCCAATGAATGGAAAAAGGAAAAATAATCATCACTGAATTGAGATAAAGTAGACGACAATATGTTTAAACAGTATCACGCGTTCAATATTTTATGGTTACTCTCCCAATTTTTCTCTCTCTAGTTTCAAACTTTCAAATATGGAGTCGGAAAGCACATTCAATTTGCCGCGGTCAACTGAAATGTTTCATAAATGGGCAAACACAAATGTTTCTGGGTTACTTCTGTGAGATTTCCTGCGGTCAACAGAAACGTTTCATAAATGGGCAAACATAAATGGACCGTAAAGTTATTTTTAATTATATATGTGATGGACAAAATTTAAAATCTCAAATTTAATAAAATTAAAGAGCTGGTTCAAATATGCTAGACTTTCATTACAGTTTAAATTCTGAATAGACTTGTATGAATTTTTTATGGTTTTCCTTAAAATTTCCACCAAAATTTAGAAATTTAATAAATTTAACCATTTGTTTATATTAAATTTTATTCTGAACTATCGTAAGTGGTATTTAAACTACACTAAACTTCCCTCAATCTTGACGATATGTATCAAGTCATTGAAGTTTAGAAAAAAGTATATTCATTTCAAATTGTGTTCTATATTTTAATAAATTCATGGAATCATTATGATCATATAAGTCTTCCCATTGTTTTGAAAAAACCATCATCGAGAAAAACTTTATCGTTTAAAAAATAACGAACAAAGTCCGACATTTAGACGCGAACTAATGTCAGAACAAGTCGGATATTAGACGCAAACTAATGCCAGAACCTTCTTACCGACGCACTATCTCAGTCTTTAATAACAACTAGCGGGTCTTATGGCTTCAGAGATTTCGTCGTGTTCCCCGTATTAGTCGTTCTCCAACTTTGGCTTATTAGGGTTGAACTCTAACGTTCTGTTTCCGCTAATTCCATCATAAAATCGAAAGGTAAGCAATACTCTGTGGATGCTATCGTAATATAATTCTGTTTCAGAAAATTAATGATAGGAAGGTTCTGATACAACAGATTTCTTTCCTGTTTTTTGTGAAGATGAGCTACGCCACTTCGTCCACTTCACAAGGACCGAACACATCTGCATGCGCTGCTTGCAGAGTCCAGAGGAGAAAGTGCTCAGAAAAATGCATGCTGGCACCATATTTTCCACCGGACGATATCGACAAGTTCCTGCTGGTACGCAGTGTTTTTGGAAATAGCCGCGTCATCAAACTAGTCAAGGTTGGTTCAATAGCCCTAATGCAATTCTATTATTTAGGCCCTGCTGCTTAAAGTATATTTATTATTACTACACCAGGCAATAGATAAATCCTAATTTCACAGAGAAGCATTCACAAAAACTCAGCCCAGCCTACACATCAAGTAATAAACGGCCGCTGAACGAGTTTCAATTCCTTAGGTTAGATATCCTGAGATCTGATATACCGAATTTTATTACTTTTATATAATTTGAAAGGCTGTAGAATTTATATGTGTATATGAAGAATTATTGAATTTTTTGAGCAATATGAAACAGCGCTCAATTCACCATATCCCTCGCTCCCTTAATGATCAACCTGACCATCTGTCGAAGAAGGGTCTTTCAATGGAGCGGGGTTTTTGGTCTTTGATGATGTCTGATGATGATTATTCTTGTCTCATCCAGGATTTCTTCATCCCAGGAATCTGATCCTTTTCTCTCATCCCTCTGTTTTTCCTGTTTTGCATACAGTTTCCTTTTGATATATATATTTATGACAGCTGTGTTTTTCTTGTTTTGCATACAGTTTTCTTTTGTTATATATGTTTATGACAGCTGCTCTACAGATTTTGATACCTTTTGGGATCCTGTGTTAAATTTTGATCCATATTCATGCATATGCAAGGTGTCAGATCCTTGCCGCATCTTATGTACTTTTTATATTGTCTCAATATAACTTTATGAAGATTTTTCTCTCCGAAAAATAAAAGAAAAAGAATTATTGAATTTGATTATTTTATTTAATTCGAGCGGTTGGAAGATTTATAAAGGTATAGACAGAATTATTGAATTTGATTATTTTTATCAATTTGAGAGGTTGGATGATTTATAACGGTAGAGAAAGAATTATGAAAATAAGGTTAAAATCTTAATTTTTTTTTTTTTGGTATTTTGAGCCTGTTAACATTTAAATATGAAAGAAATGTATAAGAAATAGAAAGTGAATCACAAAAATGAATATAAGAATTTAAATGGTAAAACCTTGACAATATGTGAAGGAAATTTTCACTCATAAGGGATTGGATTTCTTATTGCTTGAGGTCAAAAAATGACTCTCCAAAGTTACATTAAACTTTTCGGACAATCATCATTTTAATACAAAGACTCTGTTACATAACTCTTTATGGTACACAATTTCCTTACACAATTACCATATTTAATAAAATAATTACATTATTAACATTAATTGTTGTGATTGAGTCCAAAGGCTCATTCTACAACCATGTGTGATGCTCAATTTGGACTTGACATGTGTACCTCTTAAAATAAAAATAAAATATTCTCTAAATCGAAAAGAGATATCAACTATAATAACAAATAATATGCTATACATGTTTAATTAGTTGTATCAAAAATACAATTTAAACAATGAATAATTACACATTTTTTTTTGCACTTTAAAATAAGTTTGCACCTGAAGAAATTTGATCCCTTTCCACTCATGTTAGATTCATGCTTAAAATGGATCTATGCTGGTTCTTTAACAATCTCCACCTTGACAACAATTTTCTTAGTCTCTTGCCCATGCCCATTCCTCATCTTCTCTGAAAGCCAATAGAAGCCAAACACCGTCACAACTTCTCTACTAGAACTAGCTTTGTGAACATGTATACACAATTCTCTTGTGTATGGACCTTCTTGAGAGATACCTTGTCGCCATCTATCATATGTCTGACAAAATGGTATCTAAAATCAATATGCTTAGTCTTGCTGTGATAAGCCAGATTTGTAGCCAAACTAATAACACTCTGACTCTCACAGAATACATTTACTTTCTCCTGCGTCTTTCCAATCTCATCAAGTATACCTTTCAACGAGGTTGCCTCTTTACAGCCATCTCACGCGGCTATATGCTCTTTCTTCAGTAGTGGAAAAAACAAATGCCTCTTGAAGTTTTGACATCCAAGTAATTACTCCACCTGCAAGAGTAAAGACATGTCATGTAGTAGATGTACTTTTGTCCAAGCCATCTGCATAATCAATATCCATATATCCACAGACTGACCCTCCACTACCATTAAAGATCATACAATGGTCACTTGTGCCACTCAAATATCGAAGTACTCTCCAATATTCTTCACCTGGATTTTCCATGAACCTGCTAACAACTCTAACTGCATCTAAAATGTCAGGTTTTGCAGATATTGTCACATACATTAAATTTCCTACCATATTTCCATATGGTGCATTAGATATATACTTCTTTTCTTCATTAGTTCTAGGACTCAAACTCAAAGAAATCTTAAAATGGGTAGCTAAAGGAACAATACCAAGTTTCACATTGTCCATATCAAACTTTGCAAGTGTTTTCTCCACATACTTCTGCTGTAATAACCAGAGAATTTCATTTTTCCTCGATGCCTAAGATAGATTCGCAATTCCAAGATCCTTCACATCAAATGTCCTAGAAAGCTAAGCCTTTAACTTGTTGATTTCTTCCATGCTTTTTCTTCGAATAAAAATATCATCAACATACAAAACCAAGATAATGAATACTCACTTCTAGTGTAGTTCTCTTTTGACATGAAGGAGTCAAACTTCTTGTACCACTGCCTCAAAGACTACTTCAGCCATACAATGATTTCTCAATATTGCAAACTAATATTTTGTTATGACCTTGTACAAAGTGTTTTTTTTGTTCCATATAAATCTCTCCATTCAAATCTCCATGAAGAAAAGTTCTTTTAACATCAAACTATTCTAACTCAAGATCAAGTAATGTAGCTAATGCTAACACAGTAGGAATAGAAACAAGGTTTATGACTGTTGAAAAAATATCATGAAAGTAAATACATTCTACCGGAGGATACCCTTTTCCTACCAGTATCACCTTATACCTTTCACTATGTCCATCAATATTTCGCTTCAGTTTAAAGACCCATTTTCATCCGACAACACTTCTCCCTTTAGGAATTTCTACAAGATTCCAGGTTTTTTTGGCTAGCGAATCCATTTCCTCGTCCATAGCCTTATTTTGTTTGTCACTATCCACATCATGCATTTCGTCCTCATAACAAGAAGGCTCCCCATATTCAGTAATCAATGCAATAGATGAAGCAAAATCTTCATACATTTTTGGTTTATTGCTAAACTGGTTCTTGAAATTCTACAATTTCATTTACATCTTCTTCTCCCTTTTCTTCAGAAGTATCTTCGTCCTTCTGACTTCTCGAAAAAAGGTTGAGTCTCCAACTAAATTTGTTGATTTGGCGTCACCTGTTCCTATTCAACTTTTCCAACATTGGATTTGAGAAGAGAATATTCATCAATTGTTACATCTCTACTAATGACTATCTTACGTGAACAAGAATCCCACAACCATTATCATTTCATCGCATAGTCATACCCAAAAAAGACATAACATTTTTCTTTTGGTGCTAACTTAGAAAAATTATTCCTTCAAATAAGAGCGTAGGCATCACAACCGAAATTTGTTAAATATGAATAAGCACAAGACTCGACTGAACAAACTTCTTCGGGAATTTTACAATTAATGTCAATTGAAAGTGATTTTTTTACCAAATAACAAGCAGTAGATATTATTTCTTCCCACAACTCCTTCTGCAAGTTAACATTGTTGATCATGCTTCTGCCTCTCTCCATAAGAGTCTAATTCATATGTCCAACAACGCCATTTTTCTAAGGAGTATAGAAAAAAGTTGTATGTCTAACAAGCCCTTCATCCTTGCAATATTGTTCAAATTCTAAGGAAGTAAATTCACATCCATTGTGAGTTCTTAAACATTTAATTAATTTGTCTATTTTCTTTCCAACCATAGCTTTAACTGTTTAAAGACATTAAATACATGAATTTTTATTTTTAACATATAGACCCATACTTTCCTGGAGTAATCATGAGTAAATGTTTCAAAGTAATATGCACCTCCATAGGATATTGTAGGAGATGGTCCCCAAAGATAAGAATGAATATACTCAAAAAATTATTTACTATTAAGACATTTGGTCTTAATTTTCTTTTACATTGTTTTCCATATACACAATGTTTACAAAAATCCAATCTCAATGATTTCAAATTAGGAAGTAATTTATGATTCATTAGTACTTGAAGCACCTTTTCACTCATGTGGTCCAGCGGCTAATGCCATGGGAAACTATCTTCTTTTTCCTTCTCAGATACAATCACTGCCTCACTAACCTGAGTAGTTCCTTTGATTCTGTAAAGGTTTTTAATCTTCTTTGTTTTCATAACAACTAGAGCTCCCTTTGAAACTTTTAACACTCCATTATGACTTGTAAATTTGTAACCTTTCGATTCCAATACTCTAAAAGAAATCAAATTCTTTCTCAACTCAGGCACATTTCTAACATTAGTCAATGTTCTAATTGTATCATCATACATTTTAATTCTTGCATTTTTCATCCCAATCATTTGATAAGATACATTATTACTCATAAACATAAAACTACCATTCATAGGTTGATATGAAGTAAACCAATTTTTGTGCAGACTCATGTAATGAGAAGCACCACAATCTAACAAACAGTTTTCATAATGCTGAGAAACATTGCAAACATACATAACTTCATCTACCATACCTAATTAAGTAGATAAAACTTCATCAGTCATACCTAAGTCAACTTGATTTGCTTCCTTCTTTGGGTTTTCAATGGATTCCTTTCATTTCCAACAATCTTTTTTGATATACCCATTTTTGTTGAAATACAAACATTTGACTTTACACTTCATACCTATTGATTTTGATCTAGAAGAACTTCTTTCTTTCTCCCCTCTTTCCTTGGACTAGCCTCTAGCTACCATGGCTTCTCGCATGGAAGTTTCAATGGTAGACTTCCTTCGTACTTCTTAAGATAATAGAGCTCCCAAAATAGAATAAGGTTCTAAAGATTCAATTGTGCTCAAACTAATAGAAGTCACAAAGTGATCCCAAGACTTGGGAAAGGAACATAACAAGGTAATAACTTTATCTTCTTCTTCAAATTTAACATTCATATCTAAAAACTCGCAAATAAGTGTATTAAATACATTTAAGTGTTCTGCAAGTTTAGTACCCTCTTTCATCCGAAGACTATACAACTGACTCTTCAAATAGATTATGTTGGTTAAATACTTAGTCATGTTCAATGTTTCCAATTTTCCCCACAAACCTTCTACTGAGGTTTCTTCAATAATGTTGAAGAGAGCTTCATCCGCTAGGCACAACCTGATGGTACTGAGAGCTCGAGCATCCATGTCTTCCCAATCCAAGTTTGTCATGCCAATAGCTTTCTTTCTAGCCCATCTAATGCTTTGTGAAACCTTTTTTGCACCAACAAATCATACCTTTCGTTTACATAATGCAAAATTGTTCTTACCGGTGAACTTCTCCACTTCCAACTAGGGTTTTCCCTTTTTAATTTTTCCTTCAACTAGGATTTTTTATGAATTTCTTTATTTTTGGTTTCTTTCACTAGGTTTTCTCTTTTTAATAACATATTCCACTACAAAAAAACTTCAAACCCCTACTCCAATTTTCTTTGAAGAAACCAAAAAACAAATTTATGGGAGGATTTTTCAGAACTTTACTTTTCTTTGTAAAAAGCCTAACAATAATGTTTAACTCTCCAAAATTTTATTTTACTTTCATAAAGGAACTCTTAAACAAATAATTTTTTCTACTGCCAAAAAAAAAAAATTACCTGAACAAAGTAGATGGCACCTTCTAGTCAGTAATCTCTTTTCAAGCTTCCGTGACTCCTTTTATGGAGCATACTTTTATACTCAGCAGCGATGCAAGAAAAAATAAAATGCGGTTATGTGGATCTCATATGCAGCTTTAAGTCAACCCTTAAAATAAACAACAGTAGTAAAGAATCTACCCTTGAGTTGGTTATCTGGTCCTCTTATGCACTTCAGGATTAAACAATGACATGCCTCGACTGCTCTAGGAATCATTTTAGTTAACAACAATCGTTTCATTAACCAGGCTCAAGACAGGGTTAGCTCCCCACAACGCTTCTCTTCTCAACTTTCAACGGCTTGCTTGACTTCTTCCAACGTCAACTATTCTTATATCGGTAGGGTTCGGCTCTGAACTTTCTTTTATGTTTTTTCTGCTACTTTCTCTTACTCCAAGAATGCAACCTCCAAGAATGTGACTATCCCATTTGTGCCAAGATCAATTTTCTTTGAATAATGGCTTGTCTTGAAACTTGTTTCAAATTTCTTTTGCTAGCAGACCATGGTCCTCACACTCCTTGCTCTAATACCACTTGTTCATATTTTGACCCCATTAACATTTAAATATGAAAGACATGAACAAAAAATAGAAACTAAATCACAAAAATGAACACATGAATTTACTTGGTGAAACCCTAACAGTGTGTCGTGGAAACCTCGATGAGGCAAGGGATTGGAATTTTTATTTCTCTAGGTGAAAAAATGATTCTCCAAAGTTACATCAAGCCCCTTGGGAAATCATAATTTTAATACAAAGACTTTGTTACATAACTCCCTATGGTTACACAACTGCCTCACCAGTAAAACCATATTTACTAAAATAATTACATTATTAACATTAATTGTTGTCATTCTTTAACAAATTTTTTGTCCACATTTTTTGTGGACTCATTATTTTTCTTTATATAAATAATAAATATAAATGAATTAAAAGTAAATACGAATAGAATCAAATGTTTTCATCAACATTCTTACGTGAATTTCTATATTGTCTATTTATTTTATTGCAAGTCTTTTGAAATTAATTACTTCTCCTAAAAGGATTTTTTTCAATATTTTTATTTTAATTCATTTCATGAAGAACTCCACTTTTGCATTATTACACGTTCTATTTTCTTTGTATTTTCTCGTACATATTTCAGAGTTAATTAGTTATCACAAAAGCTTCTTTTCAAATTCTTATTTTTTAATTTATTTCGTTGGATCCCTATGTCAAATTATACTTTGAATCTAAAGATTTATATTCTTAAGGTATATATTATTATTCATATAGTTTATAATATTATTCTTAGGGTTTATTAATCTTTTGGTGTTATAAAATTAATCTTAGGGTTTATAATATTAATCTAAAGGTTCATAATCCCGGGGTATAATATTATTCATAAGGTTTATAATATTAATCCTAGACTTTATTAGTTCCTTAGGTTTATTAGTACATTGAGTTTATAAGATTATTCTTAGGGATTAATCCCTTTAGTTTTTAATATTAATTCCTTGAGTTTACAATTTCAATCCCTTGGGTTTATTAATCACTTCCATTTATAACAGTAATGATAAGGTTTATAATATTAATGTTAAGGTTTAATATTTATTTTAGGTTTTATAATATTTATCTTAGGGTTTATATCCCTTTATTTAATAATATTAATTTCTTGGTTTTGTGACAAATACTATCTCAATATGAAATTCAATTATAGTCATTCATGGTCCAATGCCACATAGTGACAAATATTGTCTCAATATGAAAATCAATCATGGTCTACCATGACCATCTATGGTCAGTCATCATCAACCATGGTCCAACGTCACATTGTGACAAATATTGGCTTGATATGAAAGTAACCTATGGTCAATCATGGTCAATAATTAGGGTTTAATCTTAATTATACAGTTTATAGTATTTATCTTAGGGTTTATGTCCCTTGGATTTATAGTATTGGGTTTATAGTATAAATCCCTTAGGTCTGTGACAAAGATTGTATCAGTATGAAAATCAACCATGGTCAGCCACGGTCAATCATGGTAAACCATGGTCAATTATGGTCAATCATCGTTCAGCATGATATTGTGGCAACGATTGTCTCAATGTGAAAATCAACGATGGTCGTTGATGCTCAACCATGGTCAATCACAATAAACCATGATGAACCATGGTCAATCATGGTTGATCATATTATAATGTATTATGGATTTATATCCCTCTATTTTATAATATTAATATGTTGGGTTTAATATTATTCTTATAATGTCGCAGGCTTTTACTATTAATTCCTTGCCTTTATAATATCAATCTCTTGGGTTTATTAACCTAAAGGTTCATATTCCTAGGGTATAATATTATTCATATAATTTATAATATTAATCTGATGGTTTAATATAAATACATTAGTTTTATTTTAATCTTTTGGGCTTAATATTATTCCCGTAGGTTTATAATGCCTTTGGTTTATAATATTAATAATCTTTTTGGTTAATATTATCAATAAACCTTTGGATTTATTATATTTTTGATAATATTAATATTATGATTATATTATTATAATTTGTCATTAAAATTGTTACAATAATTATTGGATTTATAATATAATTATTATTATTATTATTACATATTTATTAATATTAATATTAAAAGTATATCATTGATGCCTATGAGCGTATATCAACCACATTCATTAATGTGGTTGTGCTAGTTACTTATCTGAAAAACTTCCTTTCATATCTTTATTTTTTAATTGATTTCATTGGATCTCTATGCCAAACTATACTTTTACATTAAATTACACTCTTGTATCGACATTAGAATTTATTTTCTTTGTTCCATGTACATTGTTATGAAAATGTATTTTATAAATTATCAGGCAAATTTATGGTGGTTTCAAGATGACAACAAACAATGGAACTTTTCTCTAAGGCCCAATGGTTCTTGGATGATTTCATCATTTATATGGAAGTTGATGTCTTCTGCTAAATAGATGTGCTCACAAATGTTGACTTGAATATGATTGTAAACTAACCTATAGTAAAAGTTATGATTTTTCTACTAAATGGTTGTTTGAAGAAGACCATAAACCAAATCACACTTGTGACTCTCACTTTAAATACAACTATTTGATCTAGATAACTCATGATGTAGACTTTTATTGTAGCTCTAATTTAATTATTTATTTTTTGTAGATAGAGTTTCAAAACTAGAAATTCTAGTATCAATCACTTAAATTACTTCCCCGTATTAAGTAGAAAGTGAGAAAATGGAATTCTTTCCAGAATACTTATGAAGATAAAGGCCAAAAAAATATGATACTTCATGTGGCCAACGGCCAACTATATAAACATGTCTACCAAAAATGCACCCATTCCATTCATGAAAATATACAAAAACGTAGAAGAAAATTATATAAAAGTTAACAGTGTTAAGGATTGAAAATCTAACGAACTTACATTTAATAAGCAACAAAGACTTCTCAACGGGAACTCAATATCTCCAATTTACGAAGAGACATGATAGAAATATTCTCTCATAAGTGATTTTATATTCAATATAATCTCATTGTCAAAGTGATTTCTAAACAACGAAATTGACTTTACAAATATCCAGTTTAACACATAGATGAAAAGCTCCAAATTTACGTGTGATACCTACCAGCAATCAAATTTGAACACGTCAGAGCTCTTCAAAGGGCCTCTTGCACGTCGTAGAAGTAGGAAGAAAATTTTACTGTCCAAAAAAGAAAGAAATTGAATTTTGCCATTTAAAAAAAAATAGAATAATATTATAATTTTTTTTAACAAGGGCTGTTAAGTTGTCAACCTGTCCATTTTTTTTTTTTTTAATTTCATTTTTTTCTAAAATCCAAATTTTGGGAATTCCAATTTCCAAACTGTCAGTGCATTGTGCATCCATCACAAATTACAATGGTTGAACTTGTAAATTTCCTTTCTCAACTGATGTTAAATCCCATTTCAGAAACAACAGTTTCCAAATTTGGAGTTGCTTCCATTTCAAAAACAACAATTTCCTTTTGAATTGCTTTTTATAGTTGTAACTTGTGCATATGGTGCAAGTTAGCGGTTGTGCCTACAGGCTGCCGCTAAAGCAATGTTTGATGACGATTTACGTTAGAGAGGAGCATAGATTCATCATTTAGCAGATGCCTATTGAGCAAGGTTTAAGCACAATTTATGCCTAGAGAGGAGTGCATTTAACAAACTTCATAAGTTCATAACATACTGGATTTCGCAAAATTTCACATTATGCTCCAATATATACATCTGGGTCTTGTTGTTTATGCGATGTGAAGGAGAAAGACTGAATACAAATAGATCTATAAGTTACTCAATCTCCTTTGATATCTATATTTCTCACTTATCATGATCTATATAGAAAGAGTTAGTGTTTTTTAGATGAATTTCTAGATTCTTCTTAATAGCTAAGAGTTCTTTTCTAGGCTTCTTGCCTGATATGAATTATTTAAATTGTGTTTGGACTCTTTCCACGCGATTTTCCTTTCCCTACTACAATACCCACATTTCAAATTTTTCATTTTGTTATGATCCATCGCAGAAAATAGCATATAAAAGAGCGAAACCATTTTCCTTGCAATTACTTCAATACCAACAAAGGGAACCTTTGCCTTTTCATATTTATTTTAAAATATTAGATTGTCCATGGAAGCCCGTCACCGGATAGATTTGATTTTTTTGGCTCTTTTTCCATACTTCCTTTGATGGTTAAGGCCTGAAACTTCTAATTGTATAATTTGGCTAACATAAACCTAAATGTATACAGGGAGACACAGTGCACTAACTGCTTTCTGTTAATAATATTTTCTCCAACTAAACTCGTTTGGTTGTTTTAGGGCATTCTAAGATTCGACCTTTCTATGTATGCTTTTAATCTTTTTCTGCCTGGACTTCATGGCTCTTGTTGGTCTGCTGCCATCCTCCATTTTCATAAGAAAATATGCATGCATTAGAGGGTGACATGTATTGAATTTCATGGCTAACACCGCAGAGGCTTGGTATTCAAAACTACTAGCCATACCCTTGTTGAATCCTTCACAACATATGCTAGGCAATGCACATTCCTATGCTCTGAATCCTCAAAAAAACACGCTCGCACTTTCCTTGGCCATCTCTTTCCAAGCCAATTAATATGCGCATTTCTTTCCTTCAGCCTTCCCCACCCCAACGGTGGTCAATGTGGGACTCGTAATATAGACTGGGGGATAGTTTTTTATTTGATAAATCATCAGTGACAGTACAGATAGAGGTAGACTAGTCTTGAATCACACATGTCTGCCCTGGCATGATATTATAGAAAGAAGCTTCTATTCTGTGCCTCATTTTCAAATATGTAGTTGGCATGTTTCTCTCTTTGATTTTCTAGGGATCCCCATTTTAGTACCCCATAACAACCCTACTTGGATTGATGGACATTCAAATCCCTAATCAAATTCATGAAGTTAATGTTAGATCATGGGAATTAAAGCTTATTCTTCCCCTCTGGTAAAATTAGATCTGAGATCTTGGGTAGTAGAGCATCACATAATTGCCCATTTCAGATGGGATCACAATGTTTGGGGACCATCATGGCTATTCTTGCTACCCTTTGTTTCTACATATATCTTCTCTCTTTTCTTCCTCAAATTGTTTCTTCTCATATTCAAGAAGAAGTCCTTACTCTTGGGCCCAATCCTTGCAATTTATAATTTGACACTTCTGGTGATTCGAGTCGCCATTTTTGTGGGCTGCTTGGTGGCAACTTCTGTGGAAATAAATGAGATGATGTGGATATGGAGAAAAACCATGAGTTTTGCAAAGTGGGTGTTCTGTTTTCTTCTAGGTACACATTCTGTTGGGTGAGCATTCTTCTAGTCATATCTCTTCTATCTCACCAAATACTTTGAATTCATAAATAATTCTATTAGAATTCTGAGTGACGAGCCTGTTGTTTTTGTTCACATTTTCAACCACTTGATTAGGGTTTTTGTGTCCTTTTCCTGGTTGAAATTCTCGCAATGAGCAATCAAATTTTAACACATCAGAGCCCTTCAAAGGGCCTCTCACATGTCGCAGAAGTAGGAAGAAAATTTTACTATTCAAAAGAAATTTAAAATTTGAATTTTTCCATTTAAAAAAAATTAGAATAATATTATAAATTTTCTTAACAAGGAATTTTAAGTTGTCAACGTGTCCAAATTTTTTTTTTTAATTTCATTTTTTTCTAAAATCTAGATTTTGGGAATTCCACTTTCCAAACTATCAGTGCATTGTGCGTCTATCACAAATTACAATGGTTGAACTTGTAAATTTCCTTTCTCAACTGATGTTAACTCCCATTTCAGAAACAACAGTTTCCAAATTCGGAGTTTCTCCCATTTCAAAAACAAAAATTTCCTTTTGAATTTCTTTTTTTAGTCGTAACTTGTGCATATGGTGCAAGTTAGAGGTTGTGCTTCCAGGGCGTCGCTAAAGAAAAGTTTGACAACAATTTATGCTGGAGAGGAGCGTAGATTCATCATTCAAGAGACGCATTTCAAGCAAGGTTTAAGAAGGATTTATGGTTGGAGAGGAGCTCATTCAACAGACTTCATAAGTTCATAACATACTAGATTTCACAGCATTTCACATTATGCTCCAATTTTATACATCTAGGTCCTATTTTTTATGCGATGTGAAGGAGCAAGACTGAATACAAATAGATCTGTAAGTTACTCATTCTTCTTTGATATCTATATTTTTCACTTATCATGTTCTGTATAGAAGGAATTGGTGTTTTTTAGACGAATTTATATATTCTTGTTAAATGCCGAGAGTTCTTTTCTGGGGTTCTTGCCTAATCTGAAGTATTTAAATTGTGTTTGGACTCTTTCCACATGATTTTACTTTCCCTGCTTTAATACCCACATTTCAAATTTTTCTTTTTGCTATGCTCCACGGCAGAAAATAGCATACAAAAGAGCGGGACCATTTTCCCTGCAACTACTTCAACACCAACATAGGGAACCTTTGTATTTTCATATTTATTTTAAAATATTAGATTGTCCATGGAAGCCTGTCACCTGACAGATTTGATTTTTTTCACTCTTTTTCCATACTTGCTTTGTGTTCAGGCCTAAAACTTCTAATTTTATAATCTGGCCAACTTAAACCTAAATGTATATAAGTAGACACAGTACACTAACTGCTTTCTCTTAATAATGTTTTCTCCAACTAAACTCTTTTGCTTGTTTTAGGACATTCCAAGATTCGGCCTCTCTATGAATGATTTTAATCTTTTTTTCCGCGGACATCATGGCTCTTGCTAGTTTGCTGCTGTCCTGCATTTTTTAACAAAATATGCATGCATTAGAGAGTGGCATGCAGTGAATTTCACGGTTGAAACCGCAGAGGCTTCGTATTCAAAACTGCTAGCTATACCCTTGTTGAATCCTTCACAACATATGCTAGTCCATGTGCATTCCTATGCTATGAATCCTCAAAAATAACATGCTCCCACTTTCTTTTGCCATCTCTTTCTAGGACAATTAATATGGACATTGTTTTCCTCCACCCTTCCCCACCCCAACGGTGGTTAATGTGGGACTCGTAATCTGGATCGGGGAATAGTTTTTTATTTAATAGATCATCAATGACAATACAGATAGAGGTCGTCCAGTTGTGAATCACACATTTCTTCTCTGCCATGATATTATAGAATGAAGCTAATGCTATGTGCCTCATTTCAAATATGTAGTTGGCACGTTTCTCTCTTTGATTTTCTAGGGATCCCCATTTCAATACCCCATAACAACCCTATCTGGATTGATGGACATTCAAATCTCTAATCAAATGCATGAAGTTAATGTTAGATCATGGGAATTAAAGCTTATTCTTCTCTTCTGGTAAAATTTGATCTGAGATATTGGGTAGCAGAGCATCCTATAATTGCCCATTTTAGATGGGATCACAATCCTCGGGGATCATCATGGTTGTTCTTGTTGGCCTCTATTTCTACATATATCTTCTCTGTTTTCTGCCTCAAATTGGTTCCTATCATATTTAAGAAGAAGTCCTTGCCCTTGGGCCCAATCCTTGAAATTTATAATTTGGCACTTTTGGTCATTCGAGTAACCATTTTTATGGGCTTCTTGGTGGAAACTGCTATGGAAATAAAGGAGACAAGGTGGATATGGAGGAAATCCCTGAGTTCTGCAGAGTGGGTGTTCTGTTTTTCTCTAGATACTGATTCCGCTGGGCGAGTATTCTTCTGTTCATATCTCTTCTATCTCACCAAATACTGTGAGTTCATAAACACTTTTATTAGAATTCTAAGTGATGAGCCTGTTGGTTTTGTTGACATTTTCGACCACTTGATTAGGCTTTTTGTGTGCTTTTCCTGGCTGGAATTCTTGAAATCAGTGATCAAATTTGAACACATCAGAGCCCTTCAAAGGGCCTCTGGCACATCGCAGAAGTAGGAAGAAAATTTTACTATTAAAAAATATATATAAAATTTGAATCTTGCCATTTAAAAAAATAGAATAATATTATAAATTTTTTTAATAAGTGTTGTTAAGTTGTCAACCTGTCCAACTTTTTTTTTTAATTTCATTTTTTTCTAAAGTCCAGATTTTTGGAATTCCAATTTCCAAACTGTGAGTGCACTATGTGTCTATAACAAATTAAAATGGTTGAACTTGTAAATTTCCTTTCTCAACTGATGTTAAATCCCATTTCAAAAACAACAGTTTCCAAATTCGGAGTTGCTCCCATTTCAAAACCAACAATTTCCTTTTGAATTGCTTTTTTTAGTTGTAGCTTGTGCATATGCTGCAAGTTAGCGGTTGTGCGCACAGATTGTCTCTAAAGCAAAATTTGATGACGATTTATGTTGGAGAGGAGTGTAGATTCATCATTCAATAGACGGCTATCAAGAAAGGTTTAAGCACGATTTATGCTTGGAGAGGAGTGCATTCAATAGACTTCATAAGTTCATAACATACTGGATTCCACATAATTTAACATTATGCTCCAGTATATACATCTGGGTCCTATTGTTTATGTGATGTGAAGGAGCAAGACTGAATACAAATAGATCTATAAGTTACTCATTCTACTTTGATATCTATATTTTCACTTATCATGATCTGTATAGAAAGTATTGGCGTTTTTCATACGAATTTATAGATGATTCTTAATATCCGAGAGTTCTTTTCTGGGGTTCTTGCCTAACTGAAGTATTTAAATTGTGTTTGGATTCTTTCCACAGGATTTTCCTTTCCCTCCTTCAATACCCACATTTCAAATTTTTCTTTTCGCTATGATCCATGGCAGAAAATAGCATACAAAAGAGTGGTACCATTTTCCCTGCAATTACTTCAATACCAACATAGGGAACCTTTGCCTTTTCATATTTATTTTAAAATATTAGATTGTCCATGAAAGCCCGCCACTTGATAGATTTGATTTTTTTTTTTTTTCATACTTGCTTTGATGGTTCAGGCCTGAAACTTCTAATTTTGTAATCTGGCCGACTCAAACCTAAATGTATACAGCGAGACACAGTGAACTAACTGCTTTTTTTTCTCTTTTTCCATACTTGCTTTGATGGTCCAGACCTAAAACTTCTAATTTTATAATCTAGCTGACTTAAACATAAATGTATACAGGGAGACACACTACACTAACTGCTTTCTATTAATAATATTTTTTGCAACTAAACTCTTTTGGTTGTCTTAGGGCATTCCAAGATTCGGCCCTTCTGTGTATGATTTTAATTTTTTTCTGCCTGGACTTCATGGCTCTTGCTCGTCTTCTATTGTCCTGCATTTTCATAACAAAATATGCATGCATTAAAGAGTGACATCCAGTGAATTCCACAGCTGACACTACAGAGGCTTGGTATTCAAAACTGTTGGATATACCCTTGTTGAATCCTTCACAACATATGCTAGGCAATGCACATTCCTACGCTCTGAATCCTCAAAAATAACACACTCTCGCTTTCCTTCGTCATCTCTTTCCAGGGTAGCTAATATGGACATTGTTTTCCTCCAGCCTTCCCCACCCCAACGATGGTCAATGTGGGACTCGTAATCTGGATTGGGGGATAGTTTTTTATTAGATAGATCATCAATGACAATACAGATAGAGGTCGAATAGTTGTGAATCACACATGTTTACTCTGCCATGATATTATAGAAAGAAGCTTTTGTTCTATGCGTCATTTTCAAATATGTAGTTGGCACGTTTCTCTCTTTGATTTTCTAGGGATCCCCATTTCAATACCCCATAACAACCTTGCCTGGATTGATGGAAATTCAAATCCATAATCAAATGCATGGAGTTAATGTTAGATCATGGGAATTAAAGCTTATTCTTCTCCTCTGGTAAAATTGGATCTGAGATATTGGGTAGCAGAGCATCCCATAATTTCCTATTTGAAATGGGATCACAATGCTTGGGAATCATCATGGTTATTCTTGCTAGCCTCTCTTTCTGCATATATCTTCTTTGTTTTCTTTCTCAAATTGGTTCTTCTCATATTTAAGAAGAAGTCCTTGCCCTTGGGCCCAATACTTGCAATTTATAATTTGGCACTTCTGGTGATTCGAGTCACCATTTTTGTGGGTTGCTTGGTTGCAATTTCTATGGAAATAAAGGAGAAGAGGTGGATATGGAGGAAATCTATGCGTTCTACAGAATGGGTGTTCTGTTTTCCTCTAGGTACGCGTTCTGTTGGGCAAGTATTATTCTAGTCATATCTCTTCTATCTCACCAAATACTGTGAATTTATAAATACTTTTATCAGAATTCTGAGTGATGAGCCCATTGGTTTTGTTAAAATTTTCGACCACTTGATTAGGGTTTTTATGTGCTTTTCCTGGCTGGAATTCTCAAAATATCTTCATGTTTTAGGGATTCTGACCCGCACCTTAATGAAGGAAATTGTGTGTAGTTAGGAATTTTGGCATCCAACCTATCGACCAAATCTGGCATCCACATTTCAATTGATTGAGTCCTTAACAATGGTTACAGGGTCTGTTTGGATGTTGAGATTGCATTTCACAAGGAGGGATGCAATGGCATGGCCTCCTGTATTTTGAATGCCTGTGCATATTTTCTTCTCTTTTTATTTCTCTAGAATTCAAATCTCAAACAACATTTCAAAGCTCCTACTAAGTTCAATCAATCAGTTCAGCAAAGCAAAATAAAGTTAAATTGAAATACTGAACACCTGAGGGAATGAATAAGAATGAACTCTATCATTTGAGGAATTCAGGGAAGCATTTCCACACATTGAAATATACCATTCACTTAGGCACTTCAGATATCAAAAAATGTTGGTAATATGGTTTGCTTAAATTTGCTATTTTGCCACCATGTCCCTCAGCAAGGAGACATTGTATAATACAGTTTTATTATATTCTCACTTGACCTTCTGCAATAATTTTGAACAATTTTGTTGCAAACTACGGGAGATTTTGATCATTTGATGCTTAACTCAGTTTTCCCGTTTGTGTTTGTCAAAGGTGTTTTGATGTTTTTTCTTATGATGTAACCTCTTTCACATTAGTTTAAGAATATGCAATTCAAACATCAAGACAAAAATTAAATTGAATGCCTTAATAGCATGAATGAATCAAATAGTAATAAGAATAAATTCCACTGTCTCGCTAATACAGTTTACAGTTCAATTGAGGTCTCATCATTAGAAAAACCATACAAATCAAAATCCTAACCAAAGCACCTTCAACTAATCCCTTGTTAGGCCTAAGTCATTAAGTCCCGACTATTTAATGTCAAATGAATAAAAATTTAATGAAATATATGAGTAGCATAAGTCATAGTTCATAATGTCCCAACAACCTAAATTATAGAAGGAAAGAAGTCCTCAAAGTCCTCCCAAGTTATCAGGATAAGCAGGAATTTCTGAATAGTAAAGTTCACTCCAATTGCTACAAATTAAAGCATCAAATTCATGAGGTAATATATTGCCAGAGTTCAACATCCCGAGAGTTTCATCAACTTTTAATGCAGTTGATAGTACAAGACTGGAAAATCTTGTTGTTGTTGCATCAAAACAAACAACTTTGATTATTTCCTAAATTTCCAACATATGGTGAGATACATTACCAATATAATCATAGCAATCCATAGCTATGACAAAAAGCAGCTACAAAAAGCTTCTTCTTATTTCTCAGTGTAGGATACTTGTTTGAGACAATCAGGTTATTCGCTGGAGGCCTTGGCTTAGGTTCAGTTTCTTCAATGTTAAAAGATAGTGACGCCATTTTCAGTTTATCCAAAATAAGTTCTGGGCCACCCTTTGGTGCCAGAAGTTTGTCAACTTCGGTAGAATTATCCAGAGAGCCATTGATGGAATATTTATCACCATCGACAGAAAGCCGAAGAGACATGTCTTTCAAGGAATCACCCATCGATTCCTCCCCCATAGTAGCATTCATTACGGTGATAGTCTGCCACTGAGGATGCCTCATCTTGCATATAGTTACTCGAGACAAATATTTTCTCAATGTTCAGGCCATGAGAAAAGGTGAATGTTTCTCAACCCATTACAGTGACATTCATTCCATGGGTTTTTGTTTCCTACGAGCTCTAGCAATACATTTGCTATGGCCTTCTGATCATGGGGTTCGACTAATAGTCCATTGTTCAAAGTCTGCAAAATTTTCAGTAACAGAGAATCTTTTAGAGCTTTGATTTTTTTCCACATGCTTAAACATCAGTTTTGAAACTAAAAAAATTTCGTGGAAACTTAGTTTTGCTCGTCAAAATTATTGCCAGAACCTAACTAACACAAGGTGGAAACTCATAATATTGGTGGAAACTCAAACTAATTCTTTTTTGGATGTTCTTACACCAAATTCAAGGAAAAAGACAGAAAACATAACATTTGGCAATCATAAATGTTATGAACACAGTTGGCTTGTCACTTGTCAGTTACAATGTGTATGAATTGTATGATAAATACTAGACTTGCAGTTGAGTTGGAAGGGGCTATTGTTTTTTATAAACTAAGGAATATCTTGCAACTTGCAATATTGTAAAGACATTCACAACCAATATTATGTTGTCTTGGAACTCACAGCATTAGTTCCAAATAGTCATTGATTCACCATGTGTTAAAAAAAAGAAATTTGAAGATAATTTACTGTTGTCAATTGAATTGTTTTTTTAATGCCTTTCATTATAGAAGGGCGACCTGAATGTTCTCCCTTCTAAATAAAATTAATACCTGCCCTTCAGATATGAACACTGATCCCTACATTAGCTACCCTATTTTTTTGGTAAAATGAAGTCCACCTCAAAAACTAAGCCATATCTAGTTTTTGTGTGTCAAAAAAGATAGATCATGGAATACCTTGACAACCTCCGCAAACATTTTAGTTAATGAAATTCACTTTAGAGCCACACATGGAACTAAAATCATCATTACATGTCGATATTTAGAGGCATCTTGGCTTATTAAACATGAAAAAGAGGGGAGATTCAAATCAACCCACATTTACACAAACTTTAAAATGAGTAATCCCCTTGTTCTTCTTTTTAATAAAATAGCCCCATCATTTGATCTTCTTTACACTTAATATTCATCACTTAATATTTTTTATATGTTTGTTGAAAATTGAGATAAAAACGATGGATTATTTTGGAATTTAGGGAAACATACGTACTTCATTTTATCGAGCAATATCATATCATATTTATTAATAGAAATGGTTTCCAAATAGTAAAAAATAAAGTCAATATATTGTAGAAACATGGGTGGGATGTGGAGTAAGGATAAATTATAGGAATTTTGTGGTATAAAAACTGGTGTTACTTAAAGAAATATGATATTTATTAAAATTAGGGGTTATTTTTATTGGAAATATGTATTTGGAGTGGGATAAACAAAAATATTTAAGGAGATTCATATCAATATCTATTAAGATTAGTGATATGAAGCATGATGACTAAGTGGAGACTTCATGAAACTATAATTAATGGGAGATATATATACATGTATAAAACCTTAATTATTCCTCCAAGGATATCCATACCTCCACTATATTAAAGTGAAAATTCCCTAGAACCTTTGTAGGATGTATAAAAACAAGAGAACAATCACATTCCCTAGATGTCATGGGAGGCAAAGATTAAGAGAGAGATGATTTGTTGTGAAATGTAAGTACAAAGTAGGAAGAAGGGAGAAGCATGTGGTATAAAAAGGGGTATTTAGAAAAGTTAAGCATATCTATTGAAAATAAGGTTTTTTTTTTTATTGGAAATATGTATTGGGAGGGTGCTATAAGAAAGAATTTTGGGAGATTCATATCAATATCTAGCGAGACTAGTGGTATTATTCAATATCCAACAAATAAATGTGCTATGACACATGATCACTAAATAGAGACTTCCTAAACATAAAGGTTTTGAGACATAGATCTACATTTATAGAACCTCAATTGTTCCTTCATTGTCAAAGCAATTCCTAAACAAAGAAATTGACTCTACAAATATCTAGTTTATTAGAAAGCTCCAAATCTACATATCATCCCTACAGTAGTTAACCTATATTTTTGATGCTATGAAATCTGCCTAAAAAATAACCCATATTAGGGTAAAAGGTGTTAAAAAAATAGATTGTGCAACAAACAATTGATACTTCCACAAACATTTTAGTTAAAGAAATTCACTAAATATCATGCTTTGTTACAAGACTAAGGTAAATGGATCTACAGTCACATAAGGAACTGAAATCATGGTTACATGTCGATATTTCTAGGCATCTTGGTTTACTGTGAAAATTCAAATTAACACATTTACATAAAATATAAAATGAGTATTCCTTTTCTTTCTTCAAATATCCTCATCACTCCAATTTTTAATATGTTGGTAGAAAGTAAAAGAAAAATGCAAATTTTAATATGTTTGTAGAAAGTAAATAATAATGCAACTAACTTTGAAACTTAGTAAACTATGAAATACAACTTCAATTACGATTGCAACCCTTTGGGATATTTATTAGATTTAAATATATAGGAGTACAGTAAATACATATCAAGCATAAGCTAAACATACGACGTTTATTTCATTGAGCAATACCATAAAACTTCCATTCATAATGGGGTCTTTGAATTCTAAAAAATAAAGTCAATATATATGAGTGTTTGGGTGGGGATGTATGGTAAGGAGGAATGATAGATATTTTGGAGTATGAAAAGGGGTATTTGTTAAAAATAGAGGATATGTATTAAAAATAGGGCTTATTTTTATTCAAAATATGTATTGGGAGGGAGCCAAATAAAAGGATATTTGGAGATTCTTATCAATATCTAGTGAGATTAGTGGTATACTTTATTATCCAACAAATGCAGGTGCTAGGACACATAGTGATTAAGTGGAGAATTAATGAAGCTAAATTTGTTTGGACATAAATCTACATGTATGAAGCCTCATTTGATCCATCCTTTCTTGCTTATAAATATGTAAGGATGTTCAAACTTCAACAATCTTCAAACAAAAAGTCCCTTCAACTCTTATAGTATCTATCACAACAACTTAGCATGCTCATTCTCTAAATGTCATAGTTGATGGAAATGAAGACATACATGATTGTTCATGAAATGTAACCACAAATTAGGGAGGAGGGAGAAGTATGTGTTGTGATGGTTGTTAGAACAATCTATTGTTCTCTCACCTAGTGAATTGAAATAGTCCATTGGACAAGGAGTACATTGTTTGAGAAAAGAAATATTAAAATCCCCAAGTGCGAAGATACAAAAGAAAAGCCACACAGGGGGAAACCTCTTACAAATGGAATGTACACATCTTGAGGGAATAGGTGTAGATAGAGAAAAAAATTATGGAATGCTAGACATGAAAGGATACATGTCTGATATGCTCTAGAGAGTACCCATGTGTAGAACCGTAAGTCCATCGCTTTGATACTATTTGTATAGTGTACATAAAAATAAATATAAGATTACAATTCATATTATTCAAATAATACACATATAAAACCATTTTATTTATGACTATGAGATTCATATTCAAAAGTCTCTTGGACTTCTAATGGGATTTCAAATTTGACATGGGATAGTTTATTCATTATTTAAATTCTTTAAAAAATACTAACTTTATTTTTATCAAAAATCAAGTATTTGTGTTATCATAATTCCTTTTAATAACACTCTTAAAAATGACAAACATTTTCTCAAAATGGTAATTGAAATATTCTATTTATAATAAATATAGATTTTTTTTAATGTCACTTATCAACTCCATATTAACTCCATATGAACTCCATATTAAACACAATATCCACATATAAATTTTCTTAAAAAATAATACATAAGCTTTTATTAAACTTTTAATCCAATTAAACATATAAACATATAGTTAAACTTAGTTCCTTTAAATTTAACATCTTTATTTTAATTAATTTTTATTTTATTTTGAAGATTATAAACTATATAAAGAATTATGAATTTGTGCACTCACTTTTTCACTAACATATAATCTCCTTAAATATCCTTAAATGATGGTGATGTTTTAAATCTTTCTTTAGTAGCTGTATTTTTTATTTTATTATTAAAATGGAAGAGTAATGTAACTTGCTGCTTTTACTCACTTGTTAATATATCACAGTGTCTCGTCATACTCATTTTATCCTGAATTTATAAAATATAGACTACACTGAAATAATGATGTTTACCACAGATAAAATCTCATTTTCTCACAGTCATTTCTTAATTTTTTTAATAATTCTTTTAATTTCCTAAAAATGATTTGAAAATTAATTATTTATATAATTTTTCAATTCAACTACTGTAATCATCACACAAATCTTATTTCTTTAATAATTTTCTTTCCAATATATTTTTAAAAGGCATCCACCACTCTAAACTGTACATCATTATTCTTTCGTACAATATTGTTCCTCACATTGCAATATTGTTCCTCACATTGCAATACTTTCTTTCTCAGAATCACAATCCTTTATAACTGTATCTTTTATCTATTTTGCCTATGCGATTATTGTATTTAATATTTTCTCTTATCATATAAGTTAAGTGGTTAGTAAAAGAAGATAAACATTGATAAACTTATTTTGTGATGCATCTTATTTTGTTAATATTAAAAAATTCTAACAAATAACTAATTTATAATTTTATAATAAGCTATTATTATAATTGTGATTAATTATAAATTATTTTTTCAAAACATTCTTCTTTTTTCTCTCCTCATTAATATTTAATCCCTCAAATAAGCTCTTCTTCTATCGAGCATTCAAGTTGTCCTGATGATGGATCCCGGTTGGGATTTGAAACGTTGGCAGAAAATGGTTCTTACTGTGGATTCTCCGGTAACTAAGTCAAATATAATAAACTATTATTATCATTATGATTATTTATAAATAAAATAATTATAAGTTTTATATGTTTTTAACAAAAATAACATAATATATGATACAAATGGACATTGCATTTTTTGATTGGATAGCATGTTTATTTTAGAATATGTTTTTAGAATAATAATTAATCTAAAAAAAATGCATTTTTTGATTGGATAGCATGTCTACTTTAGAATATGCTTTTACAATAATAATTAAGCTATAAAAAAAAGAAAGTGGAGAAAGTGGATGGTAAAGATTAAAACTCTATGTAATATATATGAAACACATATTTTTTTTTGTAATAATTAAGATAAAATATTTAGATTTATCACAAAGGTAGTTATAAGTCTTTTATTTACAATTTAATTAAAAGGAAAGACAAATATCTCTTATCTCTTATTATACATTTACTATAGTTTCTTCGTTACATGTTCTTTTAAATTTATATATATTTAACTCTTACATTAAAACTTTTTACAGTTAATAATGATTCAAAATAAACTTATAAAAGTTAATTGCTATGATATGTTTTCATATTGGCAATATGGGATGTATCATCACATAAGAGCTTGGATGATCATTAGTCATTCATAGACCAACATAGGTCCATTTTAACTTTTTATCTACTAGCATTTGCACCAAATGTTGCAAAGGAAACGCCTTAAGGCATAAATTCTAGAAGAATGGTTACATATAGAAAATCATTAAATATAAAAATTAGTAAATAAAATTCCATTCAAACAAATATTTACACAATTTAGCTTGCGTATCTTCATAAATACTATATATTTAATATAAAATATTATATTTGAAATTTCTAATTAATTTCTTTTTAAATTTAACTTAATAACGTATTTACTTATTATTTAACTAATTTATATTCTATTTGAAATTAAAAAAAAAAAAAATAATAATAATAATAATATATTCTAAAATTCCAATCAATTATACCTCAATTATCTAGAATTACAATAAAACACATAACCCTTACACTATAAATAAACAACTACATTCAATGATATTAACAAGAACAATCTAATTATAAGATATAATATTAAAAAAATTAAATCCAATGGATTAGAAAAATAGTGCAATTTAAAAATCTTTAGAAACAAAATAAACAATCACATATTCACAATTATATTTTATAATATTTATTATATTTAATATCGTAAATTCATCAATCTAAATAATTTTTTATTAAATTTCAAATTTGAAACACAATTTTATTTGAATCACCAGAAAGTACCTAACAGAGGATGCAACCATGCGTAACAATGCACACAGGCCTATATGACCACACATATTCTAATTAAATTTCAATTTATTGCATGGCTGTACTGAGTATCATGGAGCATGGTGTCAATGATGGAGCAGTGGGGATAGGATCTTATATCAAATGGGTGGAGTTTTATCTTCCTAGCAAACTCAGTAATAAAACGAGCCTGTCTGAGAGCAATAGAGCCATTATAATTTAATTTTAAAATATATGGTAAAATGATTATATATATATATATATATATTCAAATAAATAATATTAAATTAAAGCTCATAAAATTGTCCCATCAATCAATCAATTATCAAATAGAATTTTCCCATTTTTAAATTTCTAAATATAATTTTAATTTAAAAAAAAAATATTTTAATAAAAAAAAATTATAATCTTTATATAAAACAAATAGTCAATATTTTTTAAAATTAAAAATCCATTAAATCGATTACAATATAACATGCCAAGTATAATAACATTAGTATAATAACATTATATATATATATATATATTGATAGCATTGTAGATATTGATAGAGGAAACTTCCAAATCCCATTATATCTGCAATACTAATCAAGTGTTTGTGAACACTGCCTAGCCGTTGTTATGTTGGAATATTAATTCCAACTGTCGTGCAGGGACAACGATGGCAGCTGATCCAGGTGGATATTGGTGGCCACCTGCCAAGTCCACCTGGACCCCCACCATTGTTTCTCTCAGCATTTTCAGTTTCCTTAATTGTAGCACAACTTACCATTTTAGCAGTTTTTCGGGTCCTAAACTTCCGGAGCCATTTTGAGGCCCTAAACGACGTTTTTTGGGAAATATGGGGGCAACATGGGTCCATGGATCGATGTTTCTCTTCCCAAAGTGGTAGTGCTCGGATAGATCTTTCTAACGAGCTATTCTACGTGTCAAACAAAGATCGTATGCCAAAGTTACGACCCTGGGAAGTTGGTGTACCAACTTACCCAAACGGGGCCCATAATTTGGCGTTTCATCGTCTAGGGTTAGGTTTTGGAATGTTAATCGTTTTTCATTGTTTCTCAACAATAAATAGGCCTTCGAGCCTCATTGTAACACAGTCCAGAGGCACGTAGCCACCACATCTCTTCTCAGAGATAAGCTACCATCGCCCTAGCTGGTTTGTTTTCATTACTGTTTGTAAGCATATTTAAGTATTTTACATTAATGAAATGAAGTATTATTTCCGCTGCATATCTGTGTTTATGGTTATCTCTGTAATTTGTTGCGTTCATGTTTAAGTTCGGATCAGCAGCACAGTCAATTGGCGAATCCACCATCGTGCAGTAGGAAAACAGCTCAGGAAAACCAGCTACCTTATCAGACTGCTTTTGCTCAGCAAGTGGTTTTCGTACAAACGAGTCTGTTGCAATAAAACTCTGCCACGTGTCCTCTGTACGTTTTACAAAACAGACTTTCCATCGGGACGTAAAGGTTAGTCAGATAAGGCATCCCGATATTCACCACAACAGTTCGATTTCTTGAAGGCAGATCAATGGTTGACGGACAATAACCGACCTGCAGCAAATAAATGTTACGTGGAGTAAAAGTTTGGTTGACCAGCGTTTCAGAAAAACATCAAATGAAATTCAATGGCATTCGTAAATGGTTGGTGAAGATTTAATTTTAATGTTTTGTATTTGGTCACGGGAGTATGGTAAGTAAGATTGCATTGTCCTGTTATATTTTTGTTGGTTGACCATGTATCTGTAATAGCAGTAGAGCGTGAATGTTTGTGTGGTTGAATGAAAAAGGGGACAACACGCAGCAACGTATGTAATGTCCAGCTTTTGACATTGTATTGAAGACATATTGTGAAACGCACAGCAGTGCGAGTAGAGAAGAACAGGGGAGCAACATGGTAATTTTTGTGTGGAGTTCATGCATTGAAATGCATAGCAGTGAAATGTAATGTGAAGAATGGATATGTAAGAGAGGATCGCACAGCAGTGTGAAAACGAATTTGATGTGAAGCATATGCATTGTATGATGTATGTTTTCTGTGGTGTTGACCATTCTGTAATGAAACAGAACATACGCATAGTAGTGCGAAATTAGAGCAGCTCGCAAACCAATAGCAGTGTGTAGAAGAAAACAAAAGCAGTGCAGGGGTTTTTGAAATGAGCAGCAACGTGAAGATATTTTTTTTTTTTCTTGAAATGTAATGAGAAGAAAATGCAGCAGCATGTTTAAGGAATTACATCTACAGCAGTAAATGAATGATTTTGTTTTTACACAACAGTGAATGTAATTTTTTGTAGTTGAAGTCTGTTTTTAAAGCAGTAAATGTAAATGAGATTTTTACACACAGCAGTGTAAAATCTCAGGAGGAGATAGAGTAATATTTTGTTGTTGAAATGCTTTCTTGGTAAATCTCTCTGTTAAAGAGGAAGGTGCTTTTCAGCACAGTCTCTTGGTGAATCTCTCTGTTAAAGAGGAATATGCTTTTCAGCATAGTCTTTGGTGAATCCCTCTGTCAAGAGGAAGATGCTTTTTAGCATAGACTGGTGAATCCCTCTGGTTAAGAGGAAGATGCTCTTCAGCATAATCTCTTGGAGAATCCCTCTGTGTGAGGAAGATATTTTTGTAAAAGCAGTGCTGGTGAAATCCCTCTGTTAAGAGGAAGACTCTTTTGTTGTTTGTGGAACTGCATCTGAAGCAGTGTTGGTGAATCCCTCTATTGAGAGGAAGACTCTTTTGTAACAGTAGCTGTGTAATCCCTTTGTAAGAGGATGAATTTTGTATCATGCATTATATTTTAATGAATACAAACCTTTTGTGGGTGTATGTAATACTCTGTTCTCAGAAATCAGTTATAGCTTCTCTGTGCTAAGATCCTGGAGAGAAACAGAGCATTGTCTCTACGTTTAGTTATTTTGTTTTTGGAATTTTACCAGAAAAATTCCCAACAGTGGTATTAGTGCAGATCCAGGCTCTTTGAAGGTGTCAAAGAAGCTGAAGGAAGGAGTTTTTTTTGCTGCAACAACTTCTCCAGCAAAGTGAAGTCTCAGGCAAAAGAATCCAAGGTATTTCTCAATGTTTTTTTTCTGTGTTACTATTGAAGACAGTCAGTTATTTTAGATACTCAGTCAATGGCGAGGTCAAAGAAGAAAGTCTCCAATCCTCCTAAGGATGTGTCTCCCTCTACTACTAAAATAGAAAACAATCAATTTGAAAGCATTCTATTTGAGGCTCCAAGGTTCAATGGGAACTTTGATATATGGGAAATAAAAATGAGGACTTTCTTAAAATCTCAAGGGATTGAAATTTGGGAATTAGTGATTGATGATAGCAAGATGGATAGAGAATCCAAGGAGTACAATGCAAAAGCAGCAAAGACAATCTTGGATGGACTGCCTGATTCTGTAGAGAAGAATCTAGGAAAGTATTCATCACCGTAGGATATATGGGACGAACTTCATGACCTTCACGCAAAGGGAGCATTGGTCATGACCATCAGTCAAGAAGGAGATTCTGAACCCATCATAGAAGCTGAAAATGAGAAGGTTGACCTCATCAAGCTCCAAGTACAAGAAAGGGATGAAGAGCTTGCCAAGCTTAAGAAGGAACTTGATCAGAGCAAAAGGAAGCATCATGAAGAAGTTGTATCCATGACAAATCAATTGAATAAAGCAAAGAAGCGGGAAGATACCTTGTCAAGTCAACTTGAACAAAGGCACAAGAGAGTGAAAAAAATTGTAGAAGAGATTGGATAGTACAAGGTAGAGGTCTCCTCTTTTAAGTCTGTATTACAAGAATCCAGGAAACAGGCACAAGAAGCTGAGAAGAGAATGGAGAGCAGTCAAGAAAAGAGTGAAGAAATCTCCAAAATGAAGTCAGATATCATCTCCCTTAAAATAGTAGTAGCTGAAGCTACTCGTAGCAAGGAAGAAATTGAGGAACAACTTGCAAAGAAGAATAATGAGTGTGAAAGATTGGAAGAAGAGATTGTCCTCCTCAAGAAAAAGGTTGAAGGGATGAACAAAATCATGAAGAGCTCTCAAGCCTTGGATGACATGCTCAGCTATCACAGATCTCCATCTGATAAATCAGGACTCGGGTATGCAGGTGAACCCTCAAATAAGAATGAAAATGCTTTAAGAAAAAGAGATGTGAAGAAGCCAGGAAGAAATTGTGATGCTCCTAGTTCCAGTAAAGGCAAGGAGAAAAATCAAGGCTACAATAGAAGAATTTCTACTCCAAGTAGAAAACCAGCTCCAAGAAGAAATGTTGATGATGTCAAAGAGGCGAGAGGGAATGGTTATCATCAAACGATCTCAAGGCAGAAAGGCTTCAGAAGTACATCAAGGAAACCTCCATCTCCCAGGTACCAAAGTTCTCTTTTTGGTTATTGTTATTCGTGTTCAAACTTTGGTCATATGGCAAAAGACTGTAGAGAATTTCATAGAGATAGATGTGATGGTCTCCAACAACCTCCAAGAAACAGTTTTAGAGGAAGAAATCATGAAATCTTATTCATGAACAATGTAGAATGTTTCAAGTGTCATAACATTGGGCATATGGCACGTGATTGTAACTTAACATGGTCTCTTACACAAGCTAGACCCATGCAAAAGAAGAAAGTTACACAAGTATGGAGAAGGAAGGAAATACAATCCGAAAGTCCTTCGAGCTCCCCAACCAATCTAAGTTTCTTTTGAGAAGACTTTACCGAAAGAAGATGATGCATACACTTAGGGGGAGCCTATAATTCTTGATCATTATTGCTGAACTATATTAACAGTCATTCTTCCCATGAATGGGAGAAAGGAATTGAAGTCCCTTGAAGATCTTCTTATAGGAAAGAGATATGAAATTAAATCTGCCATAAGAACAGAGAAGAAAAGGTTGCAGGATAGCTTGGAGATGCAAAGATTGGAAATCTTTCCTGAGGTAGAGAGAAAGAGGATATTACATGATTGGAGTGCCTGAAGACAGCAGTGAAAGCGATGAAGGGAAAGCTGATACGAATAGGCAGAAAAGTTATGAATTTTTATGAAGTGTTTGGGTATGACTGAATGCCCAGCAGTTGAAATTAAAGGGGAGTGTTGGAATATTAATTCCAACTGCCGTGCAGGGACAACGACGGTAGCACAGTCAATTGGCGAATCCGCCATCGTGCAGGAGGAAAACAGCTCAGGAAAACCAGCTACCTTATCGGACTGCTTTTGCTCAGCAAGTGGTTTTCGTACAAACGAGTCCGATGCAATAAAACTCTGCCACGCGTCCTCTGTACGTTTTACAAAACAGCCTTTCCATCGGGACGTAAAGGTTAGTCAGGTAAGGCATCTCGATATTCACCACAACCATTCGATTTCTTGAAGGAAGATCAACAGCTGATGGATAATAACCGACTTGCAACAAATAAATGTTACGTGGAGTAAAAGTTTGGTTGACCAGCGTTTCAGAAAAACATTAAATGAAGTTCAATGGCATTCGTAAATGGTTGGTGAAGATTTAATTTTAATGTTTTGTATCTGGTCACGGGAGTATGAGAAGTAAGATTGCATTGTCTTGTTATATTTTTGTTGGTTGACCATGTATTTGTAACAATAGTAGAGCGTAAATGTTTGTGTGGTTGAATGAAAAAGGGGACAACACGCATCAGCGTATGTAATGTTTAGCTTTTGACATTGTATTGAAGACATATTCTGAAACGCACAGTAGTGCGAGTAGAGAAGAACAGGGGAGCAACGTGGTAGTTTTTGTGTGGAGTTCATGCATTGAAATGCATAGCAGTGAAATGTAATGTGAAGGATGGATATGTAAGAGAGGATCGCACAACAGTGTGAAAACGAATTTGATGTGAAGCATATGCATTGTATGATGTATGTTTTCTGTGGTGTTGACCATTCTGTAATGAAACAGAAAGATACGCACAGTAGTGCGAAATTAGAGCAGCTCGCAAATGAACAACAGTGTGTAGAAGAAAACAAAACCAATGCAGGGGTTTTTGAAATGAGGAGCAGCGTGAAGATTTTTTGTTTTTTGTTGAAATGTAATGAGAAGAAAATGCAGCAGCATGTGTAAGGAATTACATCTACAGCAGTAAATGTAAGATTTTGTTTCTACACAGCATTGAATGTAATATTCTGTATTTGAAGTCTATTTTTAAAGCCGTAAATGTAAATGAGATTTTTACACACAGCAAAATCTCAGGAGGAGACAGAGTAATATTTTGTTGTTGAAATGTTTTTTTGGTAAATCCCTCTGTTAAAGAGGAAGATGCTTTTCAGCACAGTCTCTTCGTGAATCCCTCTGTTAAAGAGGAAGATGCTTTTCAGCATAGTCTTGGTGAATCCCTCTGTCAAGAGGAAGATGCTTTAGATGCTTTTCAACATAGTCTTTGGTGAATCCCTCTGTCAAGAGGAAGATGCTTTTCAGCATAGACTGGTGAATCCCTCCCGTTAAGAGGAAGATGATATTGAGCATAATCTCTTGGAGAATCCCTCTGTGTGAGGAAGATATTTTTGTAAACGCAGTGCTGGTGAAATCCCTATGTTAAGAGGAAGACTCTTTTGTTGTTTGTGGAACTGCCTCTGAAGCAGTGTTGGTGAATCCCTCTGTTGAGAGGAAGACTCTTTTGTAACAGCAGCTGTGTAATCCCTTTGTATGAGGATGAATTTTGTATCAAGGCATTATATTTTAATGAATACAAAGCTTTTGTGGGTGTATGTAATACTCTGTTCTCAGGAATCATTTCCTTGTGCTAAGATCCTCGAGAGAAACAGAGCATTGTCTCTGTGTTTAATTATTTTGTTTTTGGAATTTTACGAGAAAAATTCCCAACAGGTTAAACGTCATGCATGAAGCATACCAAGTACGTGATAACATCTTCAATATAATGACCACAAGAAAAGATCAATTCTCTTTCCCCGGTATTTTAATCAAATTCTAAGAAATCGTGGACATCCAATGAATTGGAGTCATGCGAGAGTATTGGTGGAGTCATGCAAGAGGACTTAGTGAGGTAGAAATTTTAAATCTAATTTGCAGTTTCTGCAACTCAAACTCTCGTGTTCGGTTGGTTGAAATTGACAAGTAGGGAAAAAATTTGCGTAAGTAAATCACCCCGGGCACGTCAAATTCCATCCATCCATTTGCGGGACCGCGTAATTAACCATGCCTTTGCCAATAATGGCCACCTTCACCAACTGGAATAACATCGCTCAAGAATAGTTACACCGATGTGGAATATTTGTAGATTAATGATGAGGCATTTATAAGGCAGTGGCAACCGTTATATTTGCGGGGATTTGATAGGTAAATGGTATAATTTAAATATAGTAAAAAATTGTAAAATTTTCAATTTTTTTTATTAAAACGGTGAAATTAGAAAAGATCTTCGCAATAAAAGATGTAAAAACTCTCAAATACTCTCACATATTACCGATGGATTTGTTTGTTTTGAAATTCCATTAGGCCCACAATATTTAAGTGATTCAGAGGTGCTATTAAATTCCTTAAAATTGATTAGTATTTTCGGAACTTAAATGGGAGGATGAAATTTAATCTTAATACAAAGCTAAACCTATTGGTATTAAATGAATATCATTATAATTTAATGTCACTGAAAACACTAATTATTGGTATTAATTATATTTATTTATTAATATAATTGAAAAGATCTCAGGCTAAGTTATGTCATGGCGACAGGAGGAGAGAATGCTACCGCTACTACTGCAATGTCATTATTGAACAATGGGGGCAGATAAATCCACACAAGAAAGTTCAACACGAAATCACAAAAAGGCGTGATTAGTAGAGACGTTTTCCTAAGCATAGGACGAATAAGTTACAAGATTGGAAAGGAGGATGGAAAATATGTTGGACGGAACGAGCACGAATGTGAACCGGAAGTCTGGTTTCTACATTCTTCAAGCAACAATGATTTTAAAATACAAAATAATCTCCTCACGATTTGTCGAAAATATGTAACCCATATTGTCTAACCATGGAGTGTTATAGCTTCGTTTCTAGTTAGAAAGGTTATGTCATGATACATAAGACTTTACACAACACCGATATAGATGAGATTGAGCACGAATGTGAACCGGAAGTCTGCTCCTCAAGATTTGTCAAAAATATGTAATCCATATTTTTTAACCATGGAATGCTATAACTTTGTTTCTAGACAAGGGGATCCAACACCCAACCCAGAAGAATGAAAGAATGAAAGAATGAAAGCTGTTCTGAAAGCAATGAAATAGGTGAACAGTTAAAAAATGAAGTCGTGATCGATCTTTACTCCATTGATTAGAAAAATATGAAATTTAGTCATAGCGAGAGCATAATCATGCATATTTGTTTCTTTATCCGTTGATATAGATATATACTGTTGCTTTACCATCTGTCAGCGCGACCTCTTTCAAGTACTTGATGGACCAAACAATATGAAAAAGAACAATACTGCAACAAATAATAAATAATGTCAATAAGAAACAACGACTGCTTCCATTCAAACCAGTCCTTCGCTAGTGCACCACGCTAGATTACATCCAACAACATACCGTCGCGTCCTATAACTCCGGATTCGCACAGCTTCTGTCGTACAACTTTTGTCGTATTGTTGCATTATCAGTGTCATTCTTACTTGAATCCTCTATTGCTTCACGCAGAATTGTCTCGTCACTTTCACTTCCACTTGTATCATCCATTATAGCCCAGCCTTTGTGCTTATTGCAGACTGAACTGGAATCAATATGACTAGTTAACCTTTTGTGCTTATTGTTGATGTGTTGAATATGTAATTTAAACTGCGCTGATGTACAACGCCCAAAAACCGCTCAGCAAAACCATAAACCATTTTATGCATATCGGACCGCTTTTGCGTAAAAGTGGTTTCCGTATTTTTGACTCCGATAAAATTTGGTGCAGACGCGTGGCTCTCCCCATACGTCATCATCTCTGACATATCGGGACGTATTGTTCAGTTATGTAATGCCTTCCGATATTCTCCTCCACCGTCAGATCTGCTCCCACGCTCTCCACCGTCGATTGCCTGAAGCTGCATACGGGCCTGCATCAAGTTAATGTTGCGTGGAGTAAAAGATTTTGGGTTGACCGCCGTAAAACAATATAATTAATATGCCCGTAGAAAGTAGATGAAAGTTTTAAATTTTAATTTTTTTTATATGTCGAAGGTATGGAGAATTTAAAGAAAGGCATGGTCTGGTCAGTAATTTTAAAAATATTTACGGCACGTAAAATGTAATTGTGTTTTTTTTGTTTTGTTTTTTCAAAAAAATGAAAAGGGGTGTGTTGTAATATGTTTTCATGTGATGTGTTGACCAATCGTAATATGTGAGAGCTCGGGGGCAGCGAAAGAGAATAGAGAGAATTTGCACAGCAGTGCATGAAGAAAAGAACAGAGAGGAGCGCATTTGTTTTGTAAGCCTGTGTAAATTTTGTTTTTACAGCAGTATGTAAAATAAGGTTTTACACCAGTAAGTAATATGTTTTCACAACAGTGAATGTAAATGAGAGTTTTACCCAGCAGAGTAAATTCTCACGTGGAGACAGAGTAAATGTTTTTGTTGAACGTATTTTTGGTGAATCCCTCTCAGCAAAGTGGAAGAAATATGTATCAGGCTTTATATTTTAATGAATAGAAATCCTTTTATGGTGGTCTTTTACTCTGTTCCTCAGTAAATTTATTTAAAGCTTCCCTGTGCGCAAAAGATCCTGGAAAGGTGGAAACAGAGCATTGCCTCTGTGAGTTTATTTTGTTTGTTTTTGGGATTTTCCCATTAAAATCCCCAACAGTGGTATGAGAGCACGCTTAGGCTCTTTGAAAGTGTTCAAGAAGCTGAAGGGAGGAGTTTGTTGCAGCAGTAAAACTTCTCAAGCAGAGTGAAGGCTCAGACAAGAAAATACTCAGGTATTTCAAAAAGTTTTTTTTGTGTTGCTGAAGAAGGAGTCAGTTGTTTTAAAATACACAGTCAAGAAATTGAAGCATAGTTGAGGCTGCAAGAATGGCTGGCACAAGCACCAGTAATAGCATGGGTATGCAGCTCCCATTATTTGATGGTAAAAACTTTGACTATTGGGCAATAACAATGAAAGCCTTGTTTGCTTCCCAAGACTTATGGGAAATAGTTGAGGAAGGTTTTGAACAACCAGCAGATGAAAATGAGTTTAATGCATTAACTCGAGGAGAGAAGGATCTATTAAAGAGCTGCAAGAAGAAGGATTCAAAAGCCCTTTTCTTCTTGTATCAAGCAGTGCATGGAAGTGTGTTTCCAAGGTTAGCAGCAACTAAGACATCCAATGAAGCATGGCAAACCCTCAAGACAGCCTATCAAGGCATGGAGAGAGTGAAGACAACAAAACTACAATTGCTGAAGAAGGATTTTGAGAATCTGTGCATGAAGGAGTCAGACAACATTGACTCATTCTTCACACATGTAATTGGTTTGGTCACACAGATAAGGACTCATGGAGAAACCCTTGAAGATAGGAGGATTGTGGAGAAAATATTGAGTCTTACCCTCAAAGTTTGATGAGATTGTCACCACCATTGAAGAGACAAAGGATCTCTCAAAATTTTCAGTTGATGAGCTACATGCATCACTAATAACACATGAGCAGAGGTTGAGTAGGAATGAAAACTCATCTCTAGAGCAAGCCTTCAAGACCCAGATGTCCTTTGGAAGAGGAAGAGGTCAAGGCAGAGGAAACAAGAGAGGAAGAGGCAGAAGCCAGAATAGAGGTGGAAGGAACAGTCCAGCAAATGCTCAAGGAAGAGGCAGCAATCCAAATCAGAACCAAAGCCAAGGCAGCAGCCAACAAAGAGGACAACATCATGCTCAAGGACAAAGGTATGAAAAATCCAATGTCCAATGCTATTATTGTAAAAAATATGGGCACTATGCCAGTGAATGTAGGAAGAAGGAGCATGATATAAATAATAGACCAAATGCAAATGTTACTAGAGAAAACATCAGTCAAAATAATGTGTTGTTAGCATGTAACATGGCTGAAACAAATAGTGAAGACATATGGTTTTTAGACTCAGGTTGCAGCAACCATATGACAGGAAACATAGCCTTCTTTTCTGCTCTAGATCAGAATGTGAAATCAGAAGTCACACTAGGAACTGATAGTAAAATCTCTGTTATGGGAAAAGGAGAGGTAAAAATATTTACAAAGCAAGGAGAAAGGAAAACCATAGCAGATGTATACTATGTCCCCGAAATGAGATGTAACCTCTTGAGTATTGGACAGCTTGTCCATAAGGGGTACAATGTTTTCTTTAAAAATGATGTATGCACCATCATGGATATAGCACCCAGCAAAAGATGCATTGCTGAAGTAAAGATGACAAGGAACAGGATGTTCCCTCTCCGGATCAGGGCAGATTTGAAAAACAAAAATGAAATTGCAGCAGTCACCCAAGAGGCTTTCCAAAGCGTGCCAAAGGATGAAAATTGGTTGTGGCACTTGAGATTTGGACATCTCAATTTTGGAGGTCTAAACTTGTTGAGTAGGAAAGGAATGGTAAGAGGCTTACCATTGATAGAGAAACCAGATAGCCTTTGTGAAGGTTGCATATTGGGAAAACAACACAGAGAAAGTTTTCCATCAGGTAAAAGCATAAGAGCAAAGGCACCCTTAGAAATCATCCACTCAGATTTATGTGGACCGATGCAAGCTCCATCACTAGCAGGCAACCAATATTTCTTAACATTCATTGATGAATTTACAAGAAAAACTTGGGCATATTTCCTTAAAAACAAAAGTGAAGTGTTTGAGAAATTCCAAAATTTCAAAGCACTTGTGGAGAACCAAAGCGGGCTGCATATAAAAGTTTTGAGAACTGATAGAGGAGGTGAGTATATCTCCAAGGAATTCCTAAGATTTTGTAGAGAAAATGGTATACATAAGCAATTTACAGCTAGGTACACCCCACAGCAAAATGGAGTTGCTGAAAGGAAGAATAGGACCATCATGGATATGGCGAGGAGCATGCTAAAGGCAAAGCATTTGCCAAATGACTATTGGGCTGAAGCTATAAATTGTGCAGTGTATATTTTGAACAGGTGTCCTACAAAAGCAGTGTTGAACAAAGTGCCGGAAGAAGCATGGAGTGGGAGAAAACAAGGAGTCACCCACATGAGAGTTTTTGGATGTGTGGCCTATGCACACATACCAGATCAGCTAAGGAGGAAGTTGGACAGCAAAGGGGAGAAATGTATCTTCATTGGATAGAGTGAGGAATCCAAAGCTTACAGGTTGTATATCCCATCTACCAAGAAGTTTTTTGTCAGCAGAGATGTTCAATTCATTGAAGAGGAAGCTTGGGATGGAAGCATAGAGAAAACAGTGAATGTCAAGAACTGTTTGTCTCATGATGAAGATGAAGAGGAAGTGGCTGAAATGCATCCCCAAACAGCAGCGCCAACACAAGGACAGCAAGGGACACCATTGAGGATAAATGAGAGTGCTTCTCCAAGCACACCACAAGGAGGAAATTCAAGTGCATCTTCAAGCACTTGCACACCAAGTGAAAGAGGTAAGAAATTTAGAAATCTAAGTGACATTTATGATGAAGGAATGAATTCCTTATTTTCCTTGTATTGTCATGTTGATGATCCTATTCATTTCGAGGATGCAATCAAAGATAAGAAATGGATAGAAGCTATGGATGAGGAGATGAATGCCATAGAGAGAAACAAAACATGGGATTTGGTTGAGCTACCAAAAGGTAAAGAGGTCATTGGAGTTAAACGGGTCTACAAGACCAAGAGCAATGCTGAAGGTAAAATAGAAAGACACAAGGCAAGGCTGGTTGTCAAGGGGTACAACCAGCAGTATGGGAGAGATTATGAGGAGACTTTCGCACCGGTTGCAAGAATGGAAACAGTGAGAGCAGTGTTGTCCATAGCAGCTCAAAACAAATGGAAAGTCTACCAAATGGATGTGAAGTCAGCATTCCTAAATGGAGTGTTAAAGGAAGAGATTTATGTTGAACAGCCTCTCGGCTATGAGAAGAAAGGTGAAGAGCACAAAGTGTGCAAATTGAAGAAGGCTCTTTATGGGCTGAAGCAAGTGCCAAGAGCATGGTACAACAGGATAGATTCTTATCTATTGGATAATGAATTCGACAAGTGTGAGGGAGAACCCACCGTCTACATCAAAGAAAAGGATGGTAAAATTTTGATTGTTGTCTTATATGTTGATGATGTTATTTTCACAGGTAATGATAATCAGCTCATTGAGAATTTTAAATCAGTCATGAAAGAGGAATTTGAAATGACTGACATGGGTTTCTTGAGATACTTCTTAGGCATAGAAGTAGATCAAAATGAAAAAGGAATTTTTATCTCACAAGCAAGATATGTAAATCAAGTATTGAGCAGATTTAACATGCAAGAATGCAAGGCAGCGATCACTCCCACAGTAATGGGATTAAAACTCAGCAGAGAGGACAGCAGCAAGGATTTTGATCCCAGTTTGTACAAGAGTATTGTTGGCAGCCTTATGTATTTAACAGCTACTAGACCTGACATTATGTATGCTATTAGTTTAATTTCTAGATTTATGGAGAGGCCAAAGGAGGCACATTGGCAGGCAGCAAAAAGAATTTTGAGGTATGTCAAAGGTACCAAAATGTTTGGAATTTTATATAATGTCTCAAAACATTCAGATTTGGTTGGATACACTGATAGTGATTGGGCTGGAAGTGTATATGATCGGAAAAGCACTTCCGGTTATGTTTTTCATATGGGTTCAGGAGCCATTTCATGGGCTTCTAAGAAGCAGTCCATTGTAGCATTGTCTACAGCAGAGGCTGAATATGTGGCAGCTACAGCAGCAGCATTTCAAGCAGTGTGGATGAGAAGAATGTTGAGAAGCTTAGGCCAAGAGCAGGCAAAAGCCACAGTGATTTTTTGTGACAATAGCTCAGCTATTGCATTGTCAAAGAATTCAGTGTTTCATAAGAGAACGAAACACATTGATACAAGGTTTCACTACATCAGAGAATTGGTGAACAATGGAGAAATTGTCCTAGAACATTGCAAGACTCAGGAACAGGTAGCAGACATCTTGACAAAGCCTTTGGATCAGAAAAGCTTTGAATTTTTGAAGAAGTGTCTCGGTATGACCGAATGTCCAGCAGTTGAAATTAAAGGGGAGTGTTGAATATGTAATTTAAACTGCGCTGACGTACAGCGCCAAAAAACCGCTCAGCAAAACCATAAACCATTTTATGCATATCGGACCGCTTTTGCGTAAAAGTGGTTTCCGTATTTTTGACTCCGATAAAATTTGGTGCAGACGCGTGGCTCTCCCCATACGTCATCATCTCTGACATATCGGGACGTATTGTTCAGTTATGTAATGCCTTCCGATATTCTCCTCCACCGTCAGATCTGCTTCCACGCTCTCCACCGTCGATTGCTTGAAGCTGCATACGGGCGTGCATCAAGTTAATGTTGCGTGGAGTAAAAGATTTTGGGTTGACCGCCGTAAAACAATATAATTAATATGCCCGTAGAAAGTAGATGAAAGTTTTAAATTTTAATTTTTTTTATATGTCGAAGGTATGGAGAATTTAAAGAAAGGCATGGTCTCGATAGTAATTTTAAAAATATTTACGGCACGTAAAATGTAATTGTGTTTTTTTTGTTTTGTTTTTTCAAAAAAATGAAAAGGGGTCGTGTATTGTAATATGTTTTCAAGTGATGTGTTGACGAATCGTAATGTGTGAGAGCTCGGGGGCAGCCAAAGAGAATAGAGAGAATTTGCAGAGTAGTGCATGAAGAAAAGAACAGAGAGGAGCGCATTTGTTTTGTAAGCCTGTGTAAATTTTGTTTTTACAGCAGTATGTAAAAGAAGGTTTTACACCAGTAATATGTTTTCACAGCAGTGAATGTAAATGAGAGTTTTACCAAGAAGAGTAAATTCTCATGTGGAGACAGAGTAAATGTTTTTGTTGAACGTATTTTTGGTGAGAGTTTGGTGAATCTCTCTGAGCAAAGAGGAAGAAATATGTATCAGGATTTATATTTTAATGAATAGAAATCCTTTTATGGTGGTGTTTTACTCTGTTCCTCAGTAAATTTTTCTAAAGCTTTCCTGTGCACAAAAGATCAAAGGTGGAAACAGAGCATTGCCTCTGTGAGTTTATTTTGTTTGTTTTTGGGATTTTCCCATTAAAAATCCCCAACATGATGGACCCTGAATCAAGATGATGAAAGAACATCGAGTTTCAAAAAGCAGTCGGCAAAGCAACTAATTCATAACCACTTTGATCTAACCACTTTCACAATAGTCTTAAGACGTAATAAAGCATTTAGAGGGATGAAATCTCTCAATGCACAAACTTTTTTTTCAATGTAAAACTTTAAGATAAATTTACAGGTCTAAAAATTTGATTCCTCTATACTAATTCATAATAATATTATTTATATTTATTTGAATTTTAATTTTTTTTATATAAAAATATTCTTATTTTTATTAAAATATGTGGCATTTTTGTTTAACATAATTTCTAACTTTTTAATTTAAATTTTTAATGTGATATGCACTTAAAAAAACAGAAGAAATTAAAAAAACAGAAAGAAATTATTTATTGTAAATATTAATTTCTATCTCTTTATAATTAAATTTATTAAGTTTTTACGGTGTTACAGGATCTTCCGCCCGACAAGAGAAATGATGGTGTAAGAAGCATGGTGTACGAGGCGAACGAGAGAGCTCGCGATCCTGTCTTTGGCTGCGCAGGAGTAATCAATGATCTCAAAAATAAAGTTTCAGAGCTGCAATTACAATTGGCTTCCACGCAAGCAGAGGGAGCCAGTATTTCTCAGGAAAATGCAAATCTCTTAAACATCATCTCTGGATACCATGAAGTCTGGGAGCGCAATTATTACATCCCGTCACTTGAAGAGAGTGAATACTGCTCGCTCGTTTTAGACGACGTAGATCCACTGCAGTTATGGGAGCCACTGTAGACATAAATAAAAATGATTCGCTATTGCTTAGTTTGAGAATAACACTATGTCAATAAGGCAAAACTAGTGATATTTCTTTGTCTACCCTCTTCCGTTGAGACTAATCTCCTCACTGATGGAAAAATATGATTATGCTTCGAACTCTGAACTTTGTTGTTGTCTTTATTTGGGTCGCTGCCAGCTAAAGCTCCAGATTGTGAACATTGTGATTCGATCTGAGTTTCTGTCGCAGAACTTATTTAGCCAGAATTTCTTCCATAGTTTTAAATATATGAAAATATCAGTTTTAATTATCTGTTGCTTCGATTGTGTAAATGAGGACCTTCCATGGCTGATCATGTCTGGATACTCTCGATGATCCCACATCCCACCGTCAGGTTTGCGGGCTATGAATCGTGGTCCTCCTATGGCTTTGAACGACATGAAGAAACAATAAAACAGCTACCTTCCCGCTTTCAAAATATGTTTGTCTGTATAATATCTACTTTAATCCAGGCCAATATCGAATCCTCATAAAAACACAACTTTGAGATATTAATATTCATTCATGTATAGAGAGAATAACATAGATGATGTTACGTTTTATCAAATAGCTCGCTTACCATCGAGTGTTGGGGGTAAAACTCACCAAAAATAGAAGGAAAGTTTTAAGACGTCAAAACAGGGAGAAAAATAAAAAATGAAAATGTAGGTTTTGAGGAAAACATAAAATTGTTTCTGGATTCTTGCTGCAAGCTCGTTACATCACTTCTAAAAAAGAATTTGATGAACTTCAAAAACAAAAAAACAAATAAAGAATTTAGTGAATTTAAAAATAAAAATAAGAATTACAATTAAACAGAAATAAAGGACGGAAAATGATAGATCAATTTGAGTTGGAGTGCAATGAAATACACTTAGTTACATATTTTTTAATTTGTTTTAAGGAGAGACTAATTGTGTTGTAGGTTGTGTTTTAATGTAAATGTAATACTTAAATATTTTGTTCTTTAGTTTTATAGTGTTATTTATAAATAGATATAGCTATTTATAAGTTAGAAATTGTACATGAAACTTATCTATGCATTACTACGCTTCATCATTAAAGTAATTAAAAATAAGATTGTTATAAATGTACCATCTATGAAAAGTATACCAATTATAAATAGAAGCATGCTATAAATAGATCACACTACAAAAATATATATGCTATAGATATAAATCCTTGTAACTAAGGGGAAAGGGTGCATGTACTCCAATCCAATACTCCCTTGGAAGCACAAGTGTACTGTGCAGAATAAATGAGTCTCATCAATACCTAGTCATGTTAGATACCTATGTGCAAAAGGACTATACAAAAGAAACTATTACAAAGATTACTTAAAGCGAAAAAACTATTTGGGAGGAAAACTGTTCTCAAAAAATAGTGCATGTTATGTCAACTACAATGCAACTATGTCCTTCCCAAATAACAATTCTTGCAAAGCTATAAACTCCTACTCAATCAAGCTCTTTGGAATATGATATATTGTGAGTATATTCATGAATAGCTTTGGAACATTGAAGATATTATGGAAACATCCGTTATCAACATGTAATATTCTTTTCCACGTATTTTCTTAAGACTGTCATCTCCAATTAAAATTGGATGGTTAGTACAATACTTTGAGGAGAAAGTATCTTTTGAAGTAGCTATTTGATATGAGATTTTGGCATCTGAAAATCCATCTATTATGTAAGAAAGCACTGACAACAAATGCATGTTCTTTACCTCTATCTTCTAGTGGATTTTCTCCACTATTTTTCTTTTGTATTCTTGAATGCAATCTTCAACATAATTTCTTTTAAGAACTAGTTACATAAGATCAACTATCTTTTTCATGCATGAAATTTCTCGACAATATTCTTTGTTGCAGTGATTGCACTTGGATATCTCCTTTAGTTTTCCTACTTTGTGGTTAGAAGACTCTTCAGTAGATTTGAGTGTTGTTTCTTGATAAGTTCCTTCTAGTTTTTTTCTTGTTAGCTTGCTACTTTCACATACTACAAGTGCACATGCTTTGAAATTCTAAAGAAAACCTATATTTATGAGTTTATTTTTTTCTTATATGAATAATGTGATGAGTCCATCGAAAGGACAAATTTGCAAGATTTTCTAATTCTTAAGCTTTGGGTGCCAAATGAAGAGAGGGGTTAAAGTACTCACGATCCAACGTGACTAGATATAGTAGATAAGATTAACTGATCCTCTTCCTTGTCTGTTTCACATTCCTTGAGTTGTTTTAGGAAATATCCGAAATTTATGGAGTTGTCTTCAAGTGTGTCAAAATTTCACAGCCTCAATGTGATAGGCCTTCTCTATAGCTCGTGTCCTTGTAATTCATCCAATTCTACAAACGAACCGTTCAAATGGGTGCAAATGTTGTAGTTTAGGAAGAATATTCTACATGGAAAAGAACGTCTAAGGATATCTATTCGCATAAAATATAATATGCTTCATCCACACTCTTAAAATATTTTAATCAACTATATCGCTCTAGGATCTAGTGTTGGTCCATAGCAATCTTGTAGTGTACATTTCTTTTAAGTATAAGTTCAATATTTGGCTTCAATCAAAATAATTGAATTGTATGAGGATCATTGATATAGGAAGATTCATTTTATATGTGTTCTTTAATACTTTGTCACCTACAATGAAATGTGTATGCTTCTCTTTTTAAGTTATCTATATGCTATGATACCTATATTATTATTGGATCACTTGCACACAAGAACTTAAAAGAAAAAGTAATCGAAATTCATAATGGATATTTTGAGACAAAATAGAAGGAATTAAAGTCCTTAGTACATATTTATTATACCCTATAGGAGAGAGAAATTACACATTATGTCGTAGTTTATTATTTATTCACATGTAAAACTAAGAATAATTAGCCCCTTACTATGAGTTAACTAGCAATTGCACCAGATGTTGCAAAGGAAACACAGTGAGGCATAACTTCAAGAAGAATAACATGAGCTTGAACACCTACTAATTCTACACCTTAAATGCCCACCATGTAGCAAAAATGAAACCTTGGAGCACTTGTTCTATTTTTTAAAATATGCTCATCTTAAGGTTTTCCTCTCCTTGCTCTTATCTAATATTCCCCCAAAGAATTACGTATTGGGAGATTCTATCCCCTGAACCATAGATTTTCACACAACACAGTACTAGATTATAATTGGTATCTTATATCTTTGGAACACAACAAAGATATAGGAGAATGTATCTTGACCTCAAAAATCAATTCATTCTTCATATGGAATATTTCAATCAACTACAAAGTTAAGCATCAATCAATTGTAATGCATCCCTCAAAATAGTCTCCACGTTCTTCTTATGTATACCACCCTTCTCAGAGGAATACATCAAATCAGAAGGAGAATGCTAGTTTAAACAACAATGGATATGTAGAATGATGACTTTGGAAGAAGGGTAGAATAATGAAGATTTACCATTCACATTAAGAAGCATAAAGACTATAGCAAAAGACCACAAAAGAGGATTGTAGATAATGCATCAAGGGTGTGTATCAGTTATAATTCAAGAATAGGTTTTGAAAAAAAACGGAGGATGATAAAGCAACGGGGAAATATTGTATACATAATTCTTTCTAATACCAAAGTTGTTGTGCACACAGAAAGTGTCTAACATGATTCCAACCACGTTGTTCAAGTCATCATCCAAAGATCTCTTGATATATTTCTGAAATCAAACTTGTTATTTGGAGCCATGTGAGCCTGTACATTTAAAAGAAATTAATATTTTAGAACAAATCAGATGCAAAGTAAAGCTTAATTAAAACAAAATCAGACTTGAATCATGAATTTTTACTGTGTTCTTAAACTGCATGGTCCTATTCTATATTTGCTTGTTGAAATTCACGTTCGTAGAAAGTAATTTCCTTGCCCTATTCTCTAGCTTGATCATTCTTTTTTCCTCTTTCAATGGAAACCATTATGCTATTAATTTTCCATGCCCAATTTAATTTTACTTCTTAAGACATAATTTATGCCCAATGTATTTTTCAAAAGTAGCCTCCAACTCATCAGAATAACGAACTAAATATTCAACAAGAATTTCTTCAGATCTTATTCAACTAAGATATTATCATTTCCAAGCACTCCAAAAACTTCCAACCATCATTAATATTACTTATACTATTTTCGGCATTGCTAATGTTCTAATAACCTTGACATATCATAATTGAGAATTTTTCTTTACGACTCTCTATTCAGGTATCTCAGTGATTAATTCTTTCTTCAAGTTCATGTTCAAGAGGAGCTTGGATTTCATAGACATATGGAATAAATTTGAGTACTAAAAATTTCATGTTTGTAGGTCAAGGCTTTAGAAACCATTTGTCTCATATAGACTTCTTGGTTTCTACAATAAATTAGTAACAGGGTTCTTTCAGTCCATATATTCTTTTATTGCAAGAATATTATCTCCGATGTAACCTTATGTGTCAACTATCCTGTCATATTGGATCAAATTATGTCTTGTTATTCAGAACCAAATACCTCGTCGTAGGCATTTGTCAAAATGTATTATTTAATTTGAATATGGATCTACCACGGATGACTAGGTAGGACACTTCTAAAATAAATCAAACTCTTTTTAGTTGAAGCACTTGACAAGTCTGTGCAAATTTATTTTATTTTTCATGACCATGTTATAGTTTAGTTGAACTTAGTATTGCCTATCTAGTTGACCTTTAAATTGGCATATGTGTGCCTCATGCCAATTAAGGTGTGGAAAATCAATAATATGTATTGTGTATTCTCTTGCTAGATAATAAGAAAAGAGAAGATTAATAATGGAATCTAATTGAGAAATATGTAGATATTTGTATCCTTTAGAAACTCATTTGTGCCATACCTGATTTACTTATAGCTATGCGAGATCAAGTAGTTGCAAAATATACCTTGGATTGATTTATTGTTGTAGTAAATAATGCCTTAAAAGTTGTTCCATTACATAAATCTTTGATGAGGGTTTCAAGGAAAGCATAGTTGTCTTGATTACCAATTATAACTGCTTTCTTTATATATGCTAAGGTTGCTATCAAGGCCAAAGTTGGTGGCTATGGAGTTTGAGTGGTTGAGAAAATTCATTCCAAAGTCATTGGTCATGGAGTTTGAAGCGTTGAATAGATTCATTCTAGAATCCAAGGTTTACCTTTGAAAGGGACATTTCTAAAGTTTCCACTATGTTGGCACTGTAGGGAAGGAGTAATAGAACATAACTCAATGAACTCAGACAAAAAAATATAGGGAAGCAACTTTGTGAATGTACTTCTAAAGCATTATATCTTATGCTCTCGAAGGCATGTCAGCAAAAGTAATTTTGGTATCATAGTTTTGAATTCAATATGTTGTCTATTCAGCATCACTAAGCCCAACAGTGTCACGACGCCATCCAACAACTCTCTCAAATCCATTTCTAGAACATTGATAATCTTCAAGAGCCTGAATTATTTCTTGTTTATTATTCATAAAAAAGGGACCATATTGAATGACTGGTTCATTCAGTGGCTTCCCCGAAATTAGGAAGAATCTGCAAGGAATATTTGACTTGTTCCAAACACTCAATCCATTGCCATAGCTTTATTGAATAGTTTGGTGAGCACCAATAGGTGATGAACTAAGATCTCCAAAAATTGCCTCACCTTCTCAAACATAGACAAATGCATTCAAACACTCTAGAATAGGTTGATGAAGAACAACTCCTAGCTTCATTGTGAAATCCAAGAACATTGTTGGAGTTTAGGTGTATGCAAGGGACTTAATGCCCAAAGCTTCTCCAATTATAACAACTGCTCTAACACCATATTTCTCAACCTTTGGTATGTCTTTACCTTCCAATTCTTTATATGTAGGTTCAATCATATACAAAAAACCAATGCCTTGTAAGTCGGTAACTGAATTAGAAATAGAGAATCTTAAATAAATTATCTTGTTAGAAACAAAGGTACATACATTTTGTCTTTTGATGAAATATTTACCAAAAGTTGGGAGCCAATCTGGACCCCTTTTCTTGCTGGAATTTCACAGTGGACTATACCTTAGTCATGCACTGGACAACATAATAAACTTTTACTTAGAACGTTATCACAAATTCCAATGACCTAGGTCTAATACTCAGTGCTTATATCAATCCTTGTTGACCTTAAAGGAAAGTTCATCAAAACCACAAGAGAATGAAAATTGTCCAACTTGCAGATCACTAGCTTTGATGGTACCCTTGTGTCCTACAAAATCTTGATGTGTAAAATCTCCCTGCAGACAAGCCATGTCCTGTAAGTTATTTGACAAAATTGGCTCTCAAATAAACAAATAATGGGTTCAAGCCCCCACACAAAACCATCAAACATTATAAATGGAACTTATTTTAGTCAACTGTGATGTTATAAAGTCCCTTCCCATTAAGAAATTTAAGCAGAGCATGACAGTAAGCATGATTATTGAAATAATCCAGTCACCAACAAAATGTATTGGTGCTTACCCCATCTTCTCAACGCAGAAGGCAACCATTTCCTCTTCTAAAATATATAGAAGAAAATATATCCATGTCTGGTAAATAAATAGATGAATCCATGAAAGGCCCAAGTATTGGTAGATGAAGCTTCTCTAGGATGGGTTTACCTTGAGCATGTATGTGATAGTCTCAAAACCTGAACAACAAAAGGAAGGAAAATACAATTAGTTTTCAGTAAAAGAAAAAAGAAAAGGACCTAGGCTTCCATAGCAAATACTACACACACCCAATGGAAAAATCAAAGTGTTATTAAAAAAGATTGTACCTCTATGAGGATGGTTCGAAAAGCTAGCAGGAGGAGAAATTGCAAGCCAAATTAAATTTAGCATTAAACAAATAGTTCCCTTGACAAACCACATTAGCAAAATGACAAACATTCAACTCAAAATTGAAAACTTATGTTCTAGTCTGATCAAGATCGATCGTGTCTATCATAACCCAACTGTAGCCCAAGCAAGCTCAAAGGAATTTCTTACACGAGAAGGGAAAGAGTTTGAATCTCATCATCTGCTTGCTAAGTGAATTAGGTTCAATTTAATTGCAAATTTGTCCAATAGAAGGAAAGGATCCAAATTCTTCAATTCAGGCCCGCATGCATATCAATATCCAAAATTTTGATGAAATCGAAGCACTAGACATCTGAAAAGAAAAAGAAAAAACCCAAATATTGTAAGGAGTAATAGCACCACATAACTCCTGAGAAAAAATACAAATGAACCAACACATGGTATATTCTTTCACCTTCACATTTGTATAGAGTGAAAATTCTAGGACCCTACCTTGCCCTATTTTGTATAACCTCTCATGTCAAAAAACTATTTGTTAGGGTCAAACACATAAAAATCTTGGATTTCATTGAAGATTTAACTTTCCAAATCTTCCCCACCACCAAGCTACTACTACTGCTTCATCATCAAAGATATCCTTGTACCGCAAGCTAGCTATCAACAGTCATATGGTAGGATTGTTGGACCATACTAAGGTATCACCCTCCACCTTCAATTTGATAGAACTTTCATCCAACCTTTGAGTGTAATCCTTATGGGTCTGCATCTAAACCTTCCAATCCTAAAGACTAAGAATCCACCAATCCTTCTTGCCATTGGCCAAATATCAGTAATAGTTGGATTTGCAACATCAGCTAGTACTAGTATGCCTTGTTCATTCAATTTATTTAACATGTGCTACAAGAGATGATGTTTCCCCACACATCCCATCCAAGGATCTATCCCTAATATTACCTTCTCTTCATCCCACATTCTCCATGCAAGCAAATTCCCAAGAGAGAAGGATAGGACTAGGGCTTTCCAGATAATCAAAGCAATAGATTTAATAAGTGTTTGGGATCCAAATTCAATCAAAAGTCAGTGGGTCAAGATATTTTTGCAATATAACATTATGCCAAAGATCTTAGTAGTTAATGATTTTCCAAACTGATGTATATTTTTAAACCCCACCCACCAACAATGTTGATCTTGGTTATTTCTCCCAATTGACGAGCAATTCCATATTTTTCTCTCCTTCATTTCCATGAAAATAAAAATAAAAAATATTCTCTTCCAACATTCCAACAAGGATATAGGACATAGAGCAAAAATAAACAGGAATTTCTTCTAGAAAAGATTTTACAAAAGTCAACCTACTGCCTATAGACAACTACCTATTTCATGTTGCAGTAATCTTTGTCAATGTTTTGATAGAGCCGGATCGAGTATCCATACCCATAAGCATTTTCCTATAACATAGATCACAATTGTTTCAAACGTTTACTGAAACGAGAATATTCTGGAAACTATTTTTTCTTGCCCATGGTGAGTTCTATTAGAAATAATTGATGATTTACATTCACTGATTTCCATAGTTGTATTTGTATAGGACAACTCACAAGGTGAGATGTACTAATTCCTATTGTCCCTCATTCGAAGTAATGAATTGATTACTTATGTTCATTTATTTCGATACCTATAGTTGTAGAGTACAAACAAATAATTTATTTCTAATTTAGGGCCTAAGCTTATGAAATGGCACTTGAATTCTAAAGAAAAACATTGCTTCTTATTTCAATTTATGGGGAGTCACTACTCTAGCATTACATAGGACCAAAATAATGTATACCACCCTTCTCAAAGGATTCCATCCAATCATAAGGAGAATGATAGTTTAAATAATTGTGGATATGTAGAATGAAGACTTTAGAAGAAGGGTAGAGTGCTGAAGTTTTACCATTCACATTAAGAAGCATAAAGATTATAGAAAAATCCCACATAGGAGGACTGCAAATAGTGCATCAAGGGTGTGTGTTAGTTAAAATTCAAGAATAGGATTTCAAAAAAAAACTAGAGGATGACAAAGCAAGGTGAGACAAGGGAAATACTGTATACATAATTCTTTCACAGACCAAAAGTTTTTGTGATCACAGAAAAAGTTACTAACCTGATTCCAACCACGCTATTGAAGTCATCATCCAAATATCTCTTGATATATTCCTGAAAATCAAACTTGCTATCTGGAGCCAAGTGAGCTTGTACATTTGAAATAAATTAATATTTTAGAACAAATCAGATTCATGTAATTTTAGAACAAATCAGATGCCTTACATGAATGAAGTGGGCTTTCACATGAACAAGATGAGAAGGAAAATATGATTTAAAGTGATCAAAACTTACAACGATGAAGCCATGACAAAATAAACTAGCCCCAACAAGACATCACCTATGATTCTTAATAATTAACAACACTTGCCATATAAGGTCGGTATGGTATATGTAGGTGAAGGACAAAATGGGAGAATTCATTTTCCATAAAATTTTAACAAAAGAGGAGAATGTATCTTGACCTCAAAAATCAATTCATTCTTTGTATGGCATATTTCAATCAATTACAAAGTCAATCATGAATCATTTGTAAATCATCTCCAATACATCTCTGGCAGCAGTCTCCATGTTCTTCTGATATATACACGCATGCTTCACTAGGTCTTTTCAAACCCAGAAGTTGTTTTAAGAAGCTCTGCTCATGAGTAAATAGGGATCATCTTGGCAGGGTAAGTGTCATTGTTTGCAACAAAGGAAAACTTCTGAACATGAAACCTATTAGAGAAATTTTCTTCTTATCAATTTTGGAAACTTTCATGCAAACCACTTTCAAAATATTGAGTGAAAGGGTTAAACTTAATGCCTCGAGGCTTACTGTGTGGTTCTACAATCCAAGCTTGGTATGATAAATCTCCCTATATAATAAAATTATTGTGTTCAAAACACTATTAACATGATGCTATAAGTAAGAGAATTACTAACCTTAAAACATTTACATTCTATTGAGAGTTATTCAAGAGAGACCAAACATTCGAGAACTGCAAGAAAAGGCACTTTTCTACCAAGCCCATGAAGGGAAACTTTCTTCAGCGAGTTTGTAACAATAAATCCTTTAAATACAGCAAGCTTCATCTTGGACAGATGCAGATACAGATAAGGCTTGAGCTCAAACATTGACATCCAAAGACAATTATGCACTATGACATTTACCAGCTTTGGGTAGTTAACTCTCATTGAGCTTTCACACTCAACTCCAGTGAAATCCATACACTAGAGATTGGCCACACAAATTTTCACATTGCTTAGCCCTGTATAGTGTTGAAATGTCAAATTTTCAAAAAGAGGGAACTTTTTTACAAGGTGTTAATGTATATCATCATTTGTATAGATGAATGGAAAAGATAGGTGTATGCCTTAGAGATAGGTTCCACCCTTTTAGTTATAATGAGGGGCTACCCCTATCACCTTCCATCCATATTTGATCCTTTAAACATCGGTAAAAGGGAGAGGTTAACTTGGGAAATAACCCCTGCTGGTTATTGGAACACACCTACCTATATTGGCGCATCAAGAATAATTCTTACAATAATAACCACATAAATAAATGAATACATATTATTCTATTTGGTTAGAAATAAAAAAAGAGAAACCACAAAAGAGGAAGACCAACGAAGAATCGGGGAAGAGGAAAATGGTGAAGAAGCTACCAATCGAATAGGGATGGAGCAGCTCTGTGACTCATCGCACTTTCGTAAGATCCCTTCAGTGTTCAAGTTCAATGCCTATTGTGTCAAACCGGGAATAATGACTTCTCATTGTCACTATGGCTCTCGCGAGTTCTTGTGTGATGCATATCTCTCGCTAAACATTCTCTCCAACCGGGGAAGGTCTCTATAACCATTTCAATCCGATGGTAGAGGATGCTTTAATCGTTAATCATTTTCTCCAACCAAGGAATTTTTCTATAACCATTTCAATCCAATAGTAGAGGATTATTTAATCTTCTAAAATTCGATCCTACACTGCAGACCGGTACACTGTGGCAGCTAGGGGAGTTGTTTTAAAAATGAAATGCCTTACGGCGTAACTAGTCATAATTAAAGCTAGCAATAAATGGAGTTAGCCATGCATAAGTGATAACTCATGTACATAGAACTGAACTGGTGTGAAACTCATGCATTCATGACTTGATTTGCTAAAAATGGACCTATTATAGATAGAACACCCATTAAAAATAGACATGTTTTAAAATGATATTTTATAAATAGATTACCCAATATAAATTGACTACTTGTTAAAAATATAAATTCTCTAAATAAGACTCCTCCTAAAGAGTAGGGAAATGTGAATGTAGGAAAATACTTATATTAAGATTTATAAGAAAGATCCCTTAAACCAAAATATATGGATAAATGTTTTAGAAATTACTATTGCAAAATTATTTTTAAGAATATGTTATTTTCTAGATATAAATTTTCCCTTTTATAAAGAAATATATTTAGGAAAATAAAGAAGGTATTATTATCTAGTTGACAAATTATATTGTCAAAATAATAAACTAGTATGATTCATTATAGCCATGGATTTAGAAAGAGCCAAGAGGGACCAACTCTCTTGACATGCTAACTTTAGAATGAAAACAAAAATGAAACAAAGTATGCACCTTGGGAAATTATATATATATATATATATATATATATATATATATATATATATATATATATATATATATATATATATATATATATATATCACAATTGCAACTTATACTTATACTATCATTACTATCAACATCCACGTTGGGTCTCCCTTTTGATACTTATAATGCCCTAATTGACCTCTATTTTTGACCTATTTTGCCTCGAATATATCTACTATTCAGCTATTTTCTTCAAGTATATGCCCTTTTAGCCTTATGATGTCTATATGAGGTAATCTATATTTCAAAATGCAATTTCTATGTTTTCTTGTAGTAAAAATAACATTATTTGATCTTTTACTCTCTAATTTCTCTGATTGGTTCACATAGATCTTTGGATCTCCACTCCTATTCATCTAGTACACATTCAACATTCCGACACTTGGGTAGTTCATCATTCTGGTACTCGAGTAGTTCAACGATCTGGTACCTATGTTCTTATTTGTCCAGCCTCTTCAACAATCTGGCAGTTGGGTCTTCGTAAAATACATGTGCACCCATCCGGTACTCAGCCAATAGTCGTGTTCTTAGAGACCATGATCACCACATGCGTGCACCCATCTGGCACTTGACCAGTGGCCCGAGCTCTTGGCTATTGCGCTCATCATATTGTTCTATTCTGGTACAAGTTGTTCCACTGTTCAATTCTAGTACCAGCTCTTCTATCATTTAACTCTGGTACCCATGTTATATTGTTTTGTTCCAGTACTAGTGTTCCTCTATTCGATTCTAGTACCAGTTGTTCCTTTGTTCTATTTCGGTACCAATGTTCTACTGTTTGATTCCGGTACCAGACTTCATCTCCAGACATCATACTTCATCAAACATTCTACGATGGAACCAAGAAATTTGTTGAAGACATCTCCCTTACTTAGTGAGTCGAGATTCACTTCCTCCTCATACACTTCGTGTCATGAGCACGAAGTTACAAATGTAAATTTAGTTTAACTATACAGATTTGATGATTATCTCTTGTAACTTTGATTGTAACGACCCTATTCTTTATAAAATAAAGGTCCATTGAATGATTATGTTAATATTTTAATCTCTTATTCTTTTAATCTTTTAGTGTTAAGAGAGAGATTAGGTTAGAGAATCAAAGAATTAGAAACAGAGCACTAGCACTCTGCGATTTGTAATGCTGATGAATTGTTAAGTTGTAATCCTTCTTTTTGATTAATAATATGAGCAGCAGTTGTTAAGATCAGTGTGTTAACTTACTTATTAGCTCTGTAAGTTTTCAAGCTTACCTTGGTAGCTCGGAAAGGGCCCACCGAAGCCATCAAGGCAAGTTTTCCTTTTTCTTTTTTAAGTTATTAAATAGTTTAGTGTTTCTAGTTTTTCTTTATGAGTGATAGTTTCTTAGTTTAAATTGTATTTGAGTTACAAATTTAATGATTGATTGTTTGAAGCACAAGAAGGATAATACTTGAGATCTCACCACTCACCTACATGCACCAATAGTAAAGATTCTTATCAAATATTTCTTGTACTACTTTTGATTTCCTTGTTTAATAATTGAATGCATTGAATTGATTTGGTTAAGATTAATACCTGCAGAAGCAAAGTTAAGTCCATATTGTTATTTCATGAGCCTATAAATGGAGGAACTGATTACCTAATTTAAAATATTCAGTTTAAAGTAATTGAGAATTGTGTGGATTTTCATTAATTGTGTGATGAAATGAATTAAATTTTGTAGAATGAAGTGTTAATTTGAAGTACTCACTATCTAGAGTATACGCAGTAGACAATGAAACTTATCTATTATCGGCACATATAGTGCATCATCTCTACTAATTACAATTCCCTGGTCGATAATTAAGTATTGAGTAAAACACTTATACCTATATATATACTCATATAATTTCCCCAACATTTTTGGATGTGTTGTCAGGGAGCTATAAATGGTGATAGATTTGTTTGATGGATTGTGAGTAATATTGAGGATGACCTAAGGGCAGAGATAAGATGGTAAGACAAGAGGTAAGAACCTGCGCATCCACTTTGGTGGGGTCACTCCAAAGTTAATTTGTCCTCTCTTTTGGTATGTAGTTAAAGTTTGATGATTTTGTTTTTATGAAAAGAATTAGAGATAGGAAAGGTAGAATCATTTCATCTAAAACCACAAAAAATATATACGGTCCTAAAATTGTAACCCTGACTAATTTTGTTAATCATTATGCAAGGAAAACACTAAAGGAGGAAAGTTTGGTGATAGTAGGAGAGGAGACATCAACAGAAATCAAGAAGTGGTAGAGGAAGTTCAGACTGCAGTGGGGACAATACCTTAGAACATTACAGATAATCTAGTGACTGAACCATCATCTTCTGCAAGTGAGACATCTCCAACTGCCACAAATCTTAAAGTGTGGGAAGGAATAATGGAAGGAGAAGGAGGAAGATTCGACAACCTGAAAAACAATGAACCAGAAACATTTGGATTTCCAATCCTTGACATTACTAGGAATGTCAATATGAGGAACATTCCCTTGTCATCATTACCTCATTTCAATGGTATGACATCTAAAGATCCAAATTTATTTTAAAAAACTTTTCATTAAGATGGTTCATGAGTCTAGGGGAACATAATATTACATCTTGGGATGATATGCAATCAACCTTTCTACAAAAATACCAAGACTACTGTAGACCTAGGGATGTCTGGAATGATATCTTTAGAATGTAGCAAGCTGAAGATGAAAGCCTAGAAGACTATTTAGAAAGGTTCTTTTACAACTACCAAAAATCCAAACAAGTTTCTCTTGACCTAGCCATAGTTAAGACCATTTTTCTAAAAGGAGTACTGGATGACTGCATAGAAGTACTTAACCTTATGATTTCAGGTGATGTTTATGAAAAATCATTTGCCGAGATTGTTGAATATTGTAAAAAGTACTCCCACAGTCAAGCCAAAGCTAGAAAAAGTCCTAGAGAACTTACAAGTAGAGTTGTCCAACCAACCACAAGTGGGGTAACTAGGATAAAATTGGGGAATCTATTGGACAAGTTTAAACGTGATATCCTTAGTACCATTAGTAACCATCTAGATTCCCTTAATAGAAAAAGGAAGAAAGAAAAGAAAAATGTTGCTTTAGCTATCTTTTTTCCTCATTGTAGGAAGAAACATCCTGAAAAAGAATGTCCCCTTAATACCCTAGAGGTTTGTAGAATTTGCATGGATAAGCACTGAACCGAAGAATGTCCTTCATTAGGAGGACTGCAAGCTATATACAAAGGGGGGATAGAACTACGAGATTCATCCTATCCCTCTAGGAGACCATAGAGGCAACAAAACCCCTCCATGTCCCAAGATCCTTACATGCAGTTCACTCAACAACAATGGGCCCCTTATATGCCTTACTCTCAATGGGGACCCCAATCATTACAAGGAAATTCTTGGAAACAAGGCTAGAGGGGAACTATGTATGGACACATACCTCCACAACCTTACCAACCACCCTCTTATCCAAACTACACACAATATCCTTCAAATATTTCGCAGTTATTTCTAGGGTTTAACCCACCACTCTTACCTTTGTTCCAAGAACAACAACTGCCCATGAACCCAAATTCACAACAGTTGCCTATGAACCTAGACCCACAACAATTTTCTCTACCCATGAATCTGAGTCAACAACAGGTACCACTAAATCCAAATCCTCCTCGACCTACCCAATTGCCTGCACAACCTATTCCAAACCCTAATAATAATCTAGCTCAACCTATGCAAAATGTGGAGCTACATACCTTCCCTACTTATACCATCACTTCAGCTCCAATCAATGAGATGAGGTTAAGATCCGGGAAGATATTAAATAAAATAGGACTTGCAGTCATTATTCAAGAAGAACAACCAACAAATTCACCTCTTGAAAATGAAGAGGAATATTTTTCTCTTGGTGAGGAAGAAAACCCTCCTAAAGTAGTAATCAATTCTACTACACAACCTAAACCATCTCAATAAATTACTCAGCCACCTTACCCAAAAAGGTTGCTTGTTAAAAATCCTAAGGTCCCATCAGAATATGACTTAGAGGTCGAACTACGAAATGTCTATGTGAGGATACCCTTGTTACATGCCATCAAAGATATTCCCATTTATGTCAAGATTTTAAGGGACCTTTGCATTAAAAAGCCAGGAAGAAAGAGGAAGGATCCCCCTGTTATCAATCTAGTTGGCCAATTATCAGAAACCATGTTAGGGATGCCTTCTAAATACACTGATCTTGGGAACCTGGTAGTGACCATACAGATCAATTGTACATATTTAAAAAACACCCTTGTTGATATAGGTGCAACAATAAATGTTGTGACTATGGATATCACACAAACGTTGTAGCTAGAAGGCTTAAGGCCCACTCAAACCTTATTGGAATTAGCAGAAAAATCTATTCTTAAACCTACAGGAAGGTTGGATGACATAACAGTTGTACTAGCTTCCTGGGAATATCCTGTAGATTTCTTTGTGATCCATCCAAAATCCTCCAAACTTGGACATCCAGTAGTACTGGGTCGACCTTGGCTCACTACGGTTGATGCCTTCATTAGATGTAGGTCTCGAGAGATGACAATTTCTAATGGGTGTCAAAGTCAAAAGATTGTTTTATTTCCTCCTGCCCAACCTGCTACAAAAGTTACTTTGTGGTTAGAAAGCCCATATAAATATTGAAGATGAAGTTTTGAACTTGTTCTTAGCCACAATGAGATGTATCGATTTCCCACAATCCTTCCAAGAATATGAGCATATTTCCAGTTTTGAATTTCAGGAAACATGTCATCCTTCTACCTCTACATTGTTTGCAATAGCAACAACATATGAAAGAAAGGAGTCATCTATCCATGATGTTGAAATTTATCCTGGGAATTCTCTATACATTAATTCTGGTCTAGGGTTAGAACAACAAGAACAACTGATCCAAATGATTAGGAGGAAATCTGGTGCTTTTTCATGGGACTACTCTGACATGAAATGAATTCACTCAGATACCTACATGCACCATATCTATACAAACAATGAAATTAGACCAGTAAGGCAACATCAAAGGAGAATGAACCCAACCCTAAAAGATATAGTAAAAGAAGAGCTTCAAAAACTCTTAAATGCTAACTTCATTTACCCTATTTCTGATAGCAAGTGGGTGTCACCACTAGTCATCGTACCTAAGAAAAATGGTAAATGGAGGATTTGTGTGGATTTTAGGAAACTGAATAAGGCCACCTTTAGAGAGTATTTCCCATTGCCTTTCATTGATAAGGTATTGGATACCTTGACTGGGAAGAAATATTTTTCCTTCCTAGATGGATTTAGTGCCTATAACCAAATCTAAATTGCACCTGAAGACCAAGAAAAGACCACCTTTACTTTTCCATGGGGTACTTATGCCTATAGGGTTCTTCCTTTTGGGTTATGTAATGCCCCTGTCACCTTTCAAATGGTTGTCCTTGCTATTTTCTCAGATCTAACCCAAGACTGTGTCGAAGTCTATATACATGACTTCACAGTATATGATAAACATTTTCAACAAGATTTAGACAACCTGGAGAGAGTCTTAATCAGATGTCAAGAGACTAACCTTGCCCTTAGCAATGAAAAATATAGAATGATGATTACTGAGGGTATTGTGCTAGGTCATCATATTTCTGAAACTGGGATAAGAGTGGATCCTACTAAAATTGAAATAATTGCTCAAATCAAAACTCCCAGCACTCAAAGAGAAGTTAGAATCTTTCTAGGGCATGTTGGATACTATAGAATATTTATTCAAAATTTTACCTCAATAGTCACTCCTATGTTTAAACTTCTAACTAAAGATGCAAATTTTCAGTGCAATTCTCAGTGTCAAATTTCCTTTGAAACTCTTAAACAAAAACTGTCAACTACTCTAGTTCTAAGAGGACCAAATTGGAGCCTCCCTTTTCACATTTGTACTGATGCCTCAGACACAAATTTGGGGGCTATTCTGGGCCAAAGGGAAAATCAAATCCCCTATTCCATTTACTTTGTCAACAAAAATCTCTCCCCTACCGAACATAACTATACAGTCACAGAAAAGGAATTATTATCAGTAGTTCATGCCATCAATAAGTTTAGACATTATATAACTAGGTATGAAGTGTTTCTACATACAAATCATTCAACTATTAGATTTTTAATTAATAAATCAATCACTAATGCTCGAGTTACTAGATGGTTGCTACTACTGCAGGAATTTAATATTACTATTGTTAATAGGCCAGGAAGAGATAATCTTGTTGCTGATTTATTGTCTAGACTTGTTCATACATGTGATAGTGCACCAGTTGCTAATGATTTTCCCAATGAAAATTTATTTTCTATTTCCACTTATACTCCTTAGTATCCAGATGTAGCCAACTACCTGATTACAGGAAAACTGCCACAGAATTTATCCTCAAGAGAAAGACAAAGAATCATTCAACTCAGCGCTAATTATATGTGGCAAGATGATTGTTTGTACCTTATTGGACTAGATATTGTAATTAGAATATGTGTATGAGAGGATGAAATGGAGGACATCCTAAAATATTTCCATAATGAGCCATGTGGTGGACATTTCACCGACAAAAGGATCACATACAAAGTGTTATAGTCTGGATATTATTGGCCCACTATTTTTAAAGATGCAAAGAAGTATGTGGCTAGCTGTGATGATTGTCAAAGGATGGGAAAACCAACCCCATCAAATGAAATTCCCCTTCAAGCGCAAGTAGTTATTCAACCCTTCGACAAATGGGCATTAGATTTTGTTGGTCCAATTTCTCCTATGTCTAAAAAGAAAAAGTATATTTTGGTATGTACGGATTATGTAACCAAGTGGGTAGAATCGAAAGCATTATCTTATGCTAATGAGAAATCAGTTGTTGATTTCTTATTTGAGGGAATATTTACTCGATTTGGTGTACCGAGAGAAATAGTAACTAATCAGGGAACCCAATTTACCTCTAAATTGGTCAAAACCATTACTGAGCAATACCAAATCAGACACCGAAAATCCAACCCTTATCATCCACAGGAAAATGGCTAGGTGGAATCCACTAATAAAGTTATTGAAGCCATTCTCACCAAGACAGTACAACTGCATCACAAAGATTAGGCTGATAGGTTACCTGAAGCTTTGTCGGCCTATAGGACAACCTGGAGACACACAACAAGACACTCGCCTTATGAGTTGGTTTATGGAAAACATGTACTCCTTCCTATAGAGTTCCAAATTAAAACCTTCAAAATAGCCATGCAACTAGGAATGGATCTGGGCGAGGCACAAAAACAAAGATTGATGGAGTTGAATGAATTAGATGAAATGAGACAAGATGCACTTCAAAGAACAATGCTTGTCCAAGATGAGAGAACCAAATGGCATGATAAGTTCCTTAAAAATAATTTTTTTCAACCTGGCAACTAGGCTTTGTTATATGCCAGGAGGTTTAAAAACTTCAAGGGGAAGTTGTCAACTAGATGGCTCGGAGAGAAGACCTCTTTTGTCATTGATGGACACCGATTGAAATTTTATCAGAAGCCACTATCAAAAGAGAATTTTTCCAATCATGTTCTTCAGAATTCTAAAATTCAATTGGTCAGAAAGAGGAACCCTCCTCTCACTGATCCACCTCTGTAAGTTTCGTTGCATAATTAATTTCATTTTCTACATATATGTATATAGGTGTGCTAATGTATATGATGATTTTTGTGTTACTAACAAAAACAAAAGTTGAATGTGTTCTCATGTAAATAAGAAATAAGGAGAACATCTACCAGGTGTAGGTTTATTCCTTTATCCAGCCCTGGTAGATTATCTATGGAAAAGGGGGCTTATGGAGTTTTCTTTAAGTTTTTCAGACTCCTAAAAATTGAAAACACTGGTGAGCATGAACTATCCTGGGCTCAAGAAAAATCCACGAGAGAGTGAATGGAATTTTCTTTAAGTTTTTCAGACTCCTAAAAATTGAAAATACTAGCAAGCATGAACTAGACCGGGCTTGAGAAAAATCCACAGGAGAGTGAATGGAGTTTTCTTTAATTTTTTTAGACTCCTTAAAATTGATATTACTGACAAGCATTAATTGATATGGGCTCGAGAAAAATCCACAAAAAAGTAGCAGTTAGGTGATTTTCCAATAAAATGGAAATGGAAATAGGAAACAAAGGTTAGCTTAATCCAAAGAAGAGGAAGGTATCCAACTACAAAATGCCTTTTGATTATAGAACCTTGGAACCTGATCAATGACTTCTTTTTCTTCAGTTTCCACCACTTCCATTGCAATTTTTGAATTCTTGCACTAGTGTGTATTGTTCATTTTCTCGTTTGTTCCAATAAATGAATTCATATACAACATCAAAAATTATCATTATCTACTCTAGCTGGACCTTCAGAATATGTTAAGTTTCAAGAGGAATCCTGCAAAATCTCAATTTGGAGATTTTACTAAGACATATGTGTTCATCCTGTACTAAAAAAGACATTTGTGTTCATACGATACTGAAGAAGACATTTGTGTTCATCCGGTACTGACGAAGCTCTTTGTGCTCATCCAGTACTGAAGAAGCTCTCTGTGTTCATCCACTACTGAAGAAGTTCTCTATGTTCATCTGGTACTGAAGGAAATGTTTTATGTGTAATCTAGTAATGGAGGCATGAGATCAATATTTTAACATTTTTCTATTAAGGATTCATATTAATTGTGTGATGACATATGATTATCCTCATTTTTATTACCTTTAATTGCTAGCCCTATCCTAATCCTAAACCACTTACCTTCGTTACAAAGGAAAATCCTTTCCTGTGATTGAGTGGGATGGCTATGGGTATGATTAACCGAATACTGATCCTAATCTAAGCAAGTATATTGTATGATTATCTCTTATTCCACCTCCATGGGTCGTTTAAGTAATGATGATCCCACTATTTCATAGTCGTAAAGATGAATGATTGCAATAAGGACTAAGGGAACTCTAATGTGAACCGTGTCATACCTATGTACCCGACCAGTGACATCCTACGTATAATTTCTAACACTCATTCTCGTAAATAGGATGTCAGACATGGAAATAATTTCTGAATGAGCTCTGCATACAATGTATCATTTTCATACACACCACTCACTTACCAATTATGTAAACATTGTAGCCGTTATCATTTCCCTTTGAATTATAAATGCCCCTCTCGATGGCTTTTCCATCTAGATGAGCATTATTTCCTTTCTTGATTTGCCTTCAGTACTCTGTGTGACCAATTTTGGTACCCCTATATCCCCATTTTTAAAACTGTGTGTCAACCATTTCCAGTAATGTGTGTTCCAATTACATCTGGTACTCCGTAAAACTACTTTTGGTACCCTATGTTAAGAATTTCCAGTACTCATTTACCATTTCCTATACAAAACCCCTCTCAAGTTCGAGACTCGTTTTCATAGCTAGCATGGGGGTGGATAGGCACAAACTAGAATTTCAGTCTTACAGAGACACCGAGGAGTATCAGTCATGTAGGGAGAAGTTCAAGCGGGCCAGGTGGACTTCATTCCTCAGAAAATTTAAAGGGTATCATGAAGGTGTCTCTCTCACTTTCAGTCAGAATTTTGATGGTGAGAACATTCAATTTGGAGGTCTACAGTTTAAAGTTACCAAGGCCACAATTTAAATTTATCGAGGCCACCATAACAGAGGCCATGGGTTTACCAACCACAAGAGAGAAGTATTTTAAAGTTGCAGCCATCAACAAGGAGCTTTGTCACAAATTCTTGACTCCAGAACAGTAGAACCCAGAGACTAAAGGAATTCAGAGAAGTTGGGTTAAAGAAGAGTATAAATTAATTCTCAATGGTCTACAAAGGTTTGTGACTTGTGAGGGAAAGTAGTTTGTTACCTTCCTTTATCATTTGAGACTTTTGTTGCATTTCAAGGGAGGTCCTGAAATGAATTTTCCATACTTTCTATGGATGAGCCTAAATAAGATGGCAAGAGGAACTAAGTCATCCTCTAAAAATGTTGAAACCAGTATTTACCACCATGGGTTAATCAAACTGTTAGTTGTCCATGAAATCAAGAAGTAGGGAAGTGACTGGAAGACATTTCTAGCACAACACTTTTCTCAAGCCGAAGGTTCCCAACACATGGAGGAAATCCTACTAGAAGAGAGCACTAAGGACCTTGACAAAAAATAAGAAAGTAGTAAGAAGCATAAGAAAAAATCAAAGTCCAAGGAGGCTATTGATAGCCCTACTCCATCGAGCTCTATCAACAAGTTAGATAAGTTTGAAGTTGAAGGCAAGAAAGAAACTCCTGCATCAATAGTCAAGTCTTCAAAGAGTAAGAGGACTTCTATCGATTCACCCACTTTGAGAAAAATTTCAACCAGTGAGAAGAAGAAGAAAAAGTCAGCTAGTAGTGACAAAGAAGAATTCATAGGTACCATTTTAGAGGCAGCTGTCGAATTACCCCAAGAAGAAACTCCTGCACCAAGTGCTAAGAAAGAAAAGAAGCCTAAAATTAGTGAAGGCAGTGACAAGGCTCAAATTTCTGAAAAGAAGAAGATACATGCACAGGAAAAGGAAGCCACAGGGACCCTACGATCGACAAAAGGAAAGAAGAGAAGGTTTTTTGAGGATAGTGATCCATCCACACCCCTGCGCTGAACCACTAGAAGTATGGAAAAAGTGGTAATAACTACTCCCACTACTCCTATTCTAGCACATTTGATTGATATCTCTGCCTCTCCTGAAGGAGAACATGTACAAGAGGAGACACTCAATGAAACATAAGAGCTTGTCACAGAAACTTTGCAAGAATTGAGAAGAGAAGTAGAACCTAAGAGGAGATTGGCCAAATAGAAAACACCTTAACCAGATAGTTCCTTAGCTAGGCAACAGATGATGGCCAAGATTGAAAAACTTCAAAAGAAAAACAAGGAAAACAAGTAGCTTAAGAAGAATAGCCAAAAGTTGCAAGAGGAGTGTGATGAGGCCTCCACTAAGTTGAAGAAGGTTCTTCTTCTTGTCCATTTTACCAGGTCATTAGGAGGGAACTCAAGGAAGAGGCCTCGGGTGTGAAGTTCTTGGAGCCAAGTAACTGATACCCAGGCAAGGAAGGCTTCATTTTTGGAAATTTTGAAGATTGATTCAATCCTTTTTTTGCATGAAGGCATGCAATAGCTTGAGCATGGGGGAATGTTGGGTCTCCCTTTTGATACTTATAATTCCCTAATTGACCTCCATTTTTGACCTACTTTGCCTCAAATCTATCTACTATTCACCTATTTTCTTGAAGTATATGCCCTTTTAGCCTTCTGATGTCTATATGAGGTAATCTATATTTCAAAATGCAATTTCTATGTTTTCTTGTAGTAAAAATAACATTATTTGATCTTTTACTCTCTAATTTCTCTGATTAGGTCACATAGATCTTTGGATTTCCACTCCTAGTCATCCAATACTCATTCAACATTCTAGCACTAGGGAAATATAGAATTTTGGTACTTGGGTAGTTCAACGATTTGGTACCTATGTTCTTATTTGGTGAGCCTCTTCAGCAATAGGGCACTTAGGTCTTTGTCAAATACCTGTCCACCCATCCAATACTTGGCCAATAGTCGTGTTCTCAGTGATTGCACTCACCACACACGTGCACCCAGCTGACACTTGACCAGTGGCCCGAGCTCTTGGCTATTGCACTCATCATATTGTTCTATTCTAGTACTAGTCGTTCCACTATTCGATTCTAGTACCAGTTGCTCCATTGTTCGATTCTGGTACTAGTTTTTCTACCATTTAACTCTGGTACCCATGTTATATTGTTTTGTTCCGGTACGAGTGTTCCTTTGTTTGATTCTGGTACCAACTGTTCATTTATTCTATTTCGGTACCAGTGTTCTACTGTGTGATTCTAGTACCAAACTTCATCTCCAAACTTAGTACTTCAACAAATAGTCTACGATGGAACCAAGAAAGTTGTTGAAGACATCTCCCTTACTTAGTGATTCAAGATTCACTTCCTCCTCATTCACTTTGTGTCATGAGGACGAAGTTACAAATGTAAATTCAGTTTAACTATACAAATTTGATGATTATCTCTTGTAACTTTGATTGTAACTACCCTCTTATTTATAAAATAAAGGTTTGTCGAATAATTAAGATAATATTTTTATCTCTTAGTATTTTAATATTTTAGTCTTCAGAGAGAGATTAGGTTGGAGAATCAAAGAATTAGAAACATTGCTCCAACACTCTGAGATTTTTAATGTTGATGAAATGTTAAGTTGTAATCCTTTTTTTTTATTAAAAATATGAGCAACAATTGTTAAGATCAGTGTGTTAACTTCCTTCTTAGCTCTATAAGTTTTCAAGCTTACCTTACTAGCTTGGCAAGGGCCCACTGAAGACATCAAGGCAAGTTATATTTTTTTTTAAGTTATTAAATAGTTTAGTGTTTCTAGTTTTTCTTTATGAGTGATAGTTTCTTAGTTTAAATTGTATTTGAGTTACAAATTTAATGATTGATTGTTTGAAGCATAGGAAGGATAAGACTTGAGATCTCACCATTCACCTACATGCGCCAATAGTGAAGACTCTTATCAAATATTTCCTACACTGGTTTTGATTTCCTTGTTTAATAATTAAATGCATTGAATTGAGTTGGTTAAGATTAATAGTTGCAGGAAATGGAGTTAAGTCCATCTTGTTATTTCATGAGCCTATAAATGGAGGAACTCGTTACCTGATTTAAAATATTCAGTTTACAGACACTGGTTTTGATTGCCTTGTTTAATAATTAAATGCATTGAATTGAGTTGGTTAAGATTAATAGTTGCAGGAAATGGAGTTAAGTCCATCTTGTTATTTCATGAGCCTATAAATGGAGGAACTCATTACCTGATTTAAAATATTCAATTTACAGTGTTTGAGCATTGTGTGGCTTTTCATTAATTATGTGATGAATGAATTAAAGTTTGTAGAATGAAGTGTTAATTTGAAGTACTCACTATCTAGACTATACGCAGCAAACAACATAACTTATCTATTGTCAGCACATATAGTGCATCATCTCTACAGATTACAATTCCTTGGTCGATAACTAAGTATTGAGGCAAACACTTATACCTATATATATACTCATATAATTGCCCCAACAATCCATAACCTCAATCGTGGGAATCAAGCGAGACAAAAAATTGGTGTATGAGACCCCCTTGTTTGTGGGACAAGGGACACCTCCACGCAACGATTTGACTACTAAGTCTACAAAGGCATACATACTCTACCCCCCTATGGTTTTGAACCTGTGACCTCTATATATATATATATATATATATATATATATATATATATATATATATATATATTATTGCTTAGACACCTTTTTTTTTAACACCTAAATAGATTCAACACCTTGAAAATACCCTTGAGCACTTGGATTATGTAGGCTACATAGCTTAAACTTTCATTTTAACAATTTTTTATTAGAATTTTAGACCAAAATGTAAAATTCCCTAATTGAAATATTTTAACAGTAGAATTTCTATTTTCAAGTTTTTATATAATATCTAAATAGTTTTTAAAGCCAAGTGGATGCTTAACATTAAAATATTTTACTCAATACAGTCATTCACATTTTATTTATGTAAGAGAATGTTTACATTAAAATGTTTTCCCTATTAATTTTCTTTTCAACTCTGGTTCACTGCCGCTACATCGGCGAGTAATAATCTCGGCATCCATCGTTAATAATCCGAGCAAATCCACCCGAAGGGATCTACCCTCCAACTTTTCTGGTCGGGCCTATCCCCAAGGGCATCGAAGACATTTGACCCCATGACCTCCCAATTGGCAAGGTATTTAAACTCGACCAATTAAACTATCCTTTGGGGCTAATTTATTATTATTATATTATTAAATATAAATCAATATTAATTAACTCTAAATGTTAAAATATTTCATTATGACCTACATTAAATTTTTATTTATTCATAATATATTTTAAATGTTATATATTAATTTTAGATTAAAAACTAAAATGCTTATCCATATTTCTTTTATCATTTTTAAAGTAAGAAAATGTTTTTTTTAAGTTTTAATTAAATTTTTTCCCACTTTTTAATATATATATATATATATAAATTTTTTTGTCTTCACTTATATATATATATATATATATATATATATAATTAATATGAATAATTAAATATTTTATTTTGAAATCCTAACAAATAAGATCTTAGATGATGAAGATTTAGTTAAAATTTACTTGTGCAAATTTGTTTAAAAATAGTAATTGTTACTCATTAATTTAAAAAGATTTGTTTTTAAGATATTAGTCAAAATATACTCTAATGATTTGTATTCTTGTAGTTAAAATTTACTTATACAAACTTGTTTAAAAATAGTAATTGTTACCCATTAATTTACCATGATTTTGATTTAGGATATTTTATAGTAATTGTTATTCATTAATTTACAATGATTTTGATTTAGGATATTAGTCAAAATATACTAAATGATTTTTATTTTTATATTAAAGGATAATGTATTTGAAATCACCTTCTTCATAGTTAAGTTTTCAATTTTTGCACTTGAAACAATAATGACTTTGACTTTAATAAATATTAAAAGTATTAATTGTAATTCTAAATATTATAGGTATAAAAATTTCTTATAAAAAAAATAAATTCAATTTTCAAATAATAATAATAGAATAAAAATTAAAAAAATAATAATAATAGAATAAAAATTAAAAAATTAAAAAAATGATAGTAATTTTAATCTTCAAAAATAATAATAAAATAGTAATATTAACTTTTCATAAAAATTAGTACAATTACATTAATAAGTATAATTAATATATCAGAAAGACATCCTTTTCTATCCATATATATATATATGCCATTATAAATTATACCAATCAATATAATTTAATATTAATATTATAATTATAATTATTTATATAAAAAATTAATTATATTAATATTAAAATAATATAAAACCTAATTTTAATGTCACTTGAATACGATGTTTTTAGTTTCCATTGAACTTGCAAGCTTGGGTGTTTCTCCGTGTAAGCTTTCCACTATTATTATTAAATAAACTTTGAATGCGTCGTAGTGGACGCTGGACACTTGCATGACAGATTCAGCCAGCCGCCTATATGCTGGAGAGTACAGGGAAACTGCATTGGAAGGTTCCAGCCGGCTGGTGTCTGGAGATGTTCAATCGAATCAGTTCTTCTTGGTTACATTCATTTAACAATTGCAACGTGTACATTCTATACGGTTAGGCCTGTTCAAGCTCTATATATATCATTTAACAATTAGGCCCACTCAAGCTCTATATATATCATTTAACAATTAAAACGTGTACATCGCATACTGTTACACCACTGATCAAATATGGAGTGCTAGAATTCATAAATATTCATTAAACATGGCTATTGGTGGATTGATTGTATTAAGCTGGGATGAAGAGTTAAATCAAAACACATGCAAAAGAGAATGGAAGCAGCTACTACAGGTGGCAAAAGAACGTATGCTGTTGTAAATACACAATTTTTGAGTTTGGAGACTTTTGTTTTGGGCTGCAAATGGCAAGAATCCTACCCATCAATTAGTTATTATTGGTGTTTATATTGGATGGGTTGATTGATTGTATGTCAGCTTAACGAGGTGTTACCAGTGGACATGCTTGAAGCATCTGTGGACATGCCCATGGACAGCGACGTTTTCCAGGTCCCCCAGGTTACAACGGTCCTCATCAAGTTCATATCACTCGAGGAAACTATGTAGCTAGAACAGTTATTGTGTCGTGGGTCACACAAGCTTGCATCCGGTACTGTTCTATATGGTCCTGAAAATAACAAGTAGTGAAGTGATCGACGGTCCATTCCAGATCAACGGTTTTGCGAAGGGTCTTCATAATCGAAGTTTAAACAGGAAAATAGTATGAAGAAAAATACAAACATCAATAGACTTCTACAGATCATATAGAAGCATTACTTCCAACAATACCATAAAATGCGTAAAGAACAAAAAAAACAAGAAAATAGAACAGAGAGAAGATACTTGTTCATTACTCCACGATTTGCCGAATCACAGTATCGCTTTGACCATTGCATGAATTCTAGATTGTCCAGCCTTAGCATGAGTGACTCTCGGTAGTGGAAGGCTCTCTCAATAGGGAAGGCTAAGCTCTCTCGGTACGAAAGGCTCTATCAGTGGGTGTTGGCTCTCCCGAAAGTGTCAAGCCAAATACTGCCATGCCGGCGGACAGAATGAGGAATTGCCAGCGTCATTACAACTCCAAAACTGGCAGAACATTGCTCTCAAATATCTGTCCAAGAATTTGGATTCTATTTCTAGAGAAATGTCTGTCCAAGAATTTGGATTCTATTTCCAGAGAATTACATTAAGTCTTAACTTTCCAAGAAGATAGATTCTACTCTTGGCCATATGGAGGAACATATGGAGCAAATCCAAAAAGAAGTGAAATCCAAAAGCCCTTCTCTGTTTGACCAACCTGCTCTAGCCAAGAAGCTTAGTCCCTTTCCCCTCCCTGAGCGTAAGCGAAGAAGCTAAAGGTTGTGTCCATCCATTATTGAAAGAATGAGGGCCTTATCCCATCTACGGCTAATCCAATGAATACAATGTCTGTAACCAATGTCGTAGCCACCACAGGTGGGAACACTAGAGCTACCCTGACCGATATTTCATTGGAGATTCCACTGCGATAAAACCTATATTCGAAGCATTTTACTAAATAGAAAGTATTTATCTTGGATGACCAGAAATCCTTTTGTTGCTTCTAAGTCTTCCCTGTGACAACTGCCACTGAAATGACAGACACCTGATTAGATATTAATCTTAATGTCCGATAGGTGTCATCGCATGACAGACATTTATTAATCTTATTGTCTTATGAGTGTGATTGTGTCATCAGAGGACAGACATTTATTAATCTTATTGTATAAGTGTCATCACATTTGATTCTGTTGTCGGTTAAGTATTATAAATAGTTCAATTTACTTCAGTTTAGAGTTTTACTTTTTTATTTTATTTTTAATGATAGTATCAGACATTCAGGTCACATGAGACTCCAGAAATAGCAACACATGAGACTCCAGAAACAGCAACAGAGACCCAAAAAATTGAGGAAGAAAATAAGCTTTAGTTGTTTTGAAAAAGCTAGTTGGGTGAAGACCCACCCTCCACAGTGACCAAGTGCGTTTCCCTTTTTTGCAATGCAACACTGCCCATAAGAATTCTGAAGTGCGCTGCCCGGGTTAGAAAAGGTCACGGCAAACTCACGGCAGAAGGCTCCACTCACGAGGCGAACAGAGTCAAAGGTGCACGTGAGATCCGATTTACAATCTCGAAAGTACCTGATAACCTTTGAGATCCGATTTGAAAAGTTTCGTCTGTCGAAGCTCGACCGGCAAAAGCGGAGCCCAGTCGAAAGTGCACGTGATATCTCATTTTATTCAATTTACAATTTAAAAAGTACATTATAACATTTGAAAATCCTATTTGAATTTTCCTTCTTGTTAAAGAGTTTTATTTAAATTTGTTACAAAATAAAAGTATTTTTGGCACATTTATATATGAAAATAATGGAAATTAAGAAAAAATAAGGTGAAATAATGGAAAATGAAGAAAATAGATGCTTAATTGATCAAAAAGCTTCTAAGGATTAGTTTCTATTCTTTTGTCAGTTGAGTTTTGAAGCTCTCTCAATATTCTCTCTCTTTCTCTCTCACTCTTAGACACTTAGAGTTTTCTTGGAGCAATTTGGGAGTGGATCAAAAGAGGAAAAGAAGGAAAGAGGAAGAAATGATCAAGCAAGGAAGAGTTGGATCAAGAAAATACAACATTATTCTTTGCAGGTATCGATTTGCATGTGTATTTTCTTTGCTAGATTTGGCATGCATGGTATTTCATGTGGTTGTTTTGTTGTTAAGGCATGGGTTTTGCCAGGTGTGACAATATTTTCAGTCTAGCCTTGTCATTTCCAAATAGCCATGGCATGATGGCGTTCTCATGTTTTGGTTGAGCTAGATTGCCGGATGGATTCGAAACTGAGGGAGGTGGATCTCCGAATGATAGAGCACATGGCCTAGTGATCATTGAACCAAACAGTGGACCACGGTAAATCCACTGACCTAGTGAGTCGTGACCCCTAAGCCACACTGTGGGTTGTGGTAAAGTCAAGATTGTGTTCTCTCAGTGGGCCTAAGAATCCTTGCTAGTGAATGGCAGGATATACGGTAAAGCCAAGAGGTGAATTTCTCTCTGTTGGTCCTAGTAATATCAGGTTGGGATATGCGGTAAAGCCTAGAGAGTGGGTCTCGGTTTAGGGCCTAGTGATCTGGGGTGGATTGTGATAAAGCCTAAGAGACTAGGAGACATGAAAATTCCTCATGGTGTAGGTGTAGAAATCTAGTGGCATCAATGCTTGTTTGGCCTAGTGATTTGGTGGAGATCATGGTAAAGCCTATTATTACATGTTCATTACGTTGGCCTAGTGATTCAGGATGGATTATGGTAAAGCTTGGTTTCTATTGATGAGGGTGAGGTGGTTTAGCCTCGGGATGCTCTGGTTGGTTCTTTTGGTTTGAATCCCACATTCATGCTTGGAATATGGCACGGGGGTGAATCGATGAAGAGAGATTTGGCTCAGCCATTCTATGTTCGGGTGGAACATGGTATTCCTATCTCAGGTTTGGATTTTGCATCATCAATATGAGGTTATTTCTCCTTCTATTTCTATGAGTATTATACTGGTTTATAAGTGGATCATATGGTTATGATTTCATTAGTATTTATGTTTCTATTATGTCGATTATGTATGTGTTTTATGATAGTGGTTATGTATGGATCTCATCATGCTTTTACTTGTAAATGAATGGACAATGTATCTATGACCTTATAGATGATAATGCAACAAATGATATGAGGGAACAATGGTTCTTAGAGATTCTCAAATAAGTATGAGATCCCTATGCTTAAATGTGTTGTTTACACTTGTAGAATACATAATTGTGATATGTTTGACGAAATGTCTGTCATGGCTAGTAGGGGTCTAGTTAAGGGCTTCTTCAAGTATTTACTTTTACATCATTGTTTTGTTGTTATTTTACTGATATGAAGGTGTCATTCAATTCTAGCTAGTGACCTGGGCTCTGGGCCTTAAAAAGTGGTTCAAATCTCGAGGATGTTGGCATAACAATGAGAAAAATAGTCCCTAGACATTGGCATGCCTTGTCATGAGAGAGTCTAGAGCCTCTTGGACACTAGAAGACCTATAGCATGAGAGCATTCAGAGGTCAAGTGGTCAAAAATATCAGTGGGACCCAAGTGCTAGCTATCTGAATTGTTGGGATGGTTCCTAGGAGTGTTATAGCTGATGTGGAATGTTTGTATGTCGTGTTTCCATTGATTACACTTCCTTAATGTCACATAGGAGGTTGAATCTAATAATAGTAGCCTCTCATAACATATTTACCCCAGTTGGACGGTTACTTGGGTAGATGTTGGAGGAGGGCGTTACAAAGTGGTAACAGATCATGGTCCACCCCTCGGACTAGATGGGCGGTGTGTTGGTCATGCATTTGTGTCTTTTGCAAGTGTGGTCTATGTGCCTGTTACATATGCATGGTGTCAGTCATCATTGTAGCAATGCTGCCATGTTGAAGAGGATGTTGTTGTTATGAAGTATGTCGTCATGAGTATATGATTGGTTACATGTTGTTATGCTTGCATGTTATCAGTGTACGTCATTATGGTTGTTGTTTTCATGCATGATGTCATGGTATGTGTAGTTGATATGGTCATGCATTGATGACTAGACTCTAGTTACACTGATGGTTACATGGTTATATGCTTATGTATCATGTCTATATGTTGTTATGATTATGTTTATACATGTATCACGTTGATTTGATGATATTGCAGATGAGATATCCTCCCCAAAGTTTGGCTAAGCTACGTTGGTTTATTGTAATTTGGTTTAGCTAACATAGTGTGCCTTGCAGGAGAAAGATCAAAATGACTAGAAATATGGTAGACTACAAAGAATCTCCCTATGAATCAGATGAGCAGCGTGGTGTGGGGCACAATTCTGATTTGGCACACACATTGAGAAGCTTGAAGGAAGAAATAAGGAGTTGTAAGGCACACAATGAAAGGATCATACATGCACAAGAGAAACAAGCTGAGGTTAATGCTATACTTCTTTAAAGTTTGTCAGAATTGTAGTGAGAAGGGCCACTTCGGATCAGACATGTACAGGAGGACAAAATTAATGGGGCATATGGAAGTAGGTCTCATGGTGGTTACAGGTCGGATATAGATGACACTGTTAGAGATGGCAGTTGTTGGATACTTTGGATAGGAGAGGTGATGGATACATGTATTATTATAGTTTTGGTTCTCATAGGCGTCATGATCGTCATCGTTATCATCCTTACATGAGGAGTGATAGGGGATACTTTCCAAATGATTTTAAGAAAGAAAAGCCACCTAATTTTTATGGAGGTTTGAAGAATCCAGAAGATGCAGAGGCTTGGATACTTGGGATGAAGAAGTTCTTTGAGTTGCATAATTACATAGATAATATGAAGGCCAGAGTAGCTATCTTCAGCCTAAGAGGTAAAGCAGACATCTGGTGGGAATATGTGTACTGGGTTAGAGACATCAGGACCAATGACTTGAGTTGGGACGAGTTCAAGAGGCTTTCTAGGAAGAAGTACTTGTCAGAAAGGTACTATGACAATAAGGTCAAATAATTCTATGAACTAAAGATGGGATCAATGGCAGATGAAGAGTACACGACTAAGTTCCTGGAGCTATTGAGGTATGTACCGTATCTTAAATATGAGAAGACTAAAGTTCAATGATTTGTCAGTGGATTTCCATTAGAATTTACAGATCGGATTGAGTATGATGAGCCTTGGTCACTTGAGGAGGTCATGGGGAAATTGAAGCATTTTTATGAACAGTCAAAGCATAAGAATCAATCTCAGCAAGGTTGGAAAGGGAAAGAAAAAGGTAAATGTAAATAGCAACCTAAGAGAGCAAGGCATCATACAATGTGGCACCACAAAATAGGTTCAATGTAGCTAGACAGGGACATGGGTCACAACAACAGCAACATAGAGGTGAGGGTACTCGTCGGTTGGATTGTTGGGCATGTAGAAAGGAGTAGCTTAAGAGATATTGTCCACAGAATCAGGGTGGTAGGCCCTAGATATATAGTGTGTGGGAGGCACAAACTGTTGGGGATGTTGGTCAAAGAATTCCTCGTATTTATGGAACATTGGATAACAAACATGCAGACCATCAGACATCTATCATTGAGATGGATGGTAAGGTTTGTGATCAAGTTATTTCTATTTTGATTGACCCTAGATCTAATTATAGTTATGTTAGTCCTAACTTGGTGGATAAGTGTGGTTTGAGTAAGGAATTTCATGCAAAATCTTGGTTAGTGTAGTTGGCTATAGGTACAAAGAAGCTAGTTCATCATTGGGTAAGAGCTTGTGCATTTTATTTGAATGGTATGCCTACTGCAACACATTTGAATGTATTACCATTGGGATCATACAATATGTCGTTGGGCATGGATTGGTTGTACCTTCATAGGACCAAGGTGGATTGTTATGACAAAGCCATTGAGTGTGTGGATGACAATGGGGAACCGAGAGTCTTACAAGGGAAGAAGAAAGCCACATCAGTTAGGATGGTGACAACTATGCAGGAAAAGCGTAGTTGTAGGAAAGGGTGTGTGTTATTTTCTCTGCATATTTCTAGTGACAAAGGTAAGGAAGCTGAGGATACAAATGTTTTGAGCAGGTAGCTAGTTCTACAACAATTCCAGGATGTGTTTCCCGAGGACATTTCAAAGTTTCCACCTCACAGAGAAGTAGAATTTTCTATTGAGTTAGTTCTAGGGGCAACTCCATCATCAAAAGCAACTTATAGGATGGGCACACCTGAGTTGGTAGAGTTGAAGTTTCAGTTGAAGGAAATGTTGGAAAAAGGATACATTAGACCAAGTGTATCACTTTGGGGCACACTGGTATTGTTTGTAAAGAAGAAAGATGGCAATCAAATATTATGCATTGACTACAGGCAGTTGAAAAAAGTGACCATCAAGAACATGTACCCATTACCGAGGATTGATAACTTGTTCGATCAGTTGAAGGGAGCAACATTGTTCTCTAAGATCGACTTGAGATCTGGATACCATCAGGTACGCATCAAATAGGAGGACATTTACAAGATATCTTTCTGGACCAGTTATGGGCATTATGAGTTTGTTGTAGTTCCATTTGGTTTGAATAATGCTCCAACTACTTTTATGTGCTTGATGAATAATGTGTTGCGTCCATATTTGGATAAGTTTCTTATTGTGTTCATTGATGACATATTCATATATTCTAAAAATGAGGAAGAGCATGCCAATCATTTAGAAACAGTGTTGAGATTGTTGAGAGAGCATCAGTTGTATGCTAAGCTCAGCAAGCGTAGTTTCTTTTAGAGTGAGGTACATTACTTGGGACATCTTGTCTCTAAGGAGGGCATTGTAGTAGATCTAGAAAAGATAAGGGCCATCATGGAGTGGGTAGCTCCTAGAAACGTAGATGAGGTGAGATATTTCATGGGGTTTCTATGTTATTACAGGAGGTTCATCATGAACTTCTCACAACTTTATTATCCTATCACATCATTGTAGAGAAAAGGTAGGAAATTTTAACGGACAGAGGAGCGTGAGGCTAGTTTTGAGCAGCTTAAGCAGTTGTTAACGCATGCACTAGTGTTAAAGATTGTAGATTCAGATAAGGAGTTTGTAGTGTGTACATATGCTTGCAAGAGGGGACTTAGTGGAGTTATTATGCATGATGGATAGGAGGTATGCTATGAGTCGGGATAACTAAACGAGCACGAGAAAAACTACCTGATGCATGATATTGAGTTAGCACGAACCATACATGCATTGAAGATGTGGAGGCCATGCAGGATTCACTGGGGAAGAAATACCATACCACGTGGGTTCATATTTGGGGATACATATTGAGGAAAAAATGGTATAATATATTGGGGGATATATAGGGGGTAAAGGGCTTCTATATTGGTAAGTATAAAAAATGTTAATGAAAAATTGGATACCTACAATATCTAGTGGAGGTAAGGGTTTTTTTAATTAGGAACATGTATTGGGTTCATATTGGTAGGGGGTTAAATAATGTGATTTTTAGGGGTACTTTCCAATATGTAGTCAAATTAGGGGTATTGTTTAATATGCCACAAATGCACGTGATAGGTCAGAGGTTCATTGAGTGGATCCCCCATGGTGGAGGCACTATCTTCTTGGGAAGAGGTTTGTACTGATGAGTGATCACATCGGGTTGAGGCATTTGTTTGACCAGTCGAATCTGAACACCAGGCAAGCTAGATGGTTGGCCACGATCAGTGAGTTTGACTTCGTGATCAGGTACATCAAAGGAAAGGAGAACAAGGTGGTAGATGCTCTTAGCAGGCGGTTATAGGTAAATCACTTAGCAGCTATGAGCTCCTATGGGACAGACTTACATGATAGGATATTGTAGACAGGTTAGCAGGATGTCTGGTATATAGAGATTGTGCACAGGTTGCAGTAGATTACAGTTATAGGTACAGGTACAGGTATAGGTGCAGGCGCAGAATATGTGGAATATTGTCTTACATTAGACGAATTGGTTAGATTCAGAGATAGGTTATATGTACCATAAAGTAGTGAGCTCAAGAAGGTGATCTTGCAGGAGTTACATGTGAAACCATATTCAGGTCACCCAGGTTAGTAGAAGACATTGACCGCAGTGAAGAAATTTTATTATTCGTTGAATATGAAGAAGGATGTAGCAAAGTTTATGGCTAGGTGTTTCGATTATCATCGTGTGAAGGTAGAGATCTAGGAGGAATGATACAGCCAATTGTGATCCCAAAATGGAAATAGGAGGTCATTTCTATGGAATTCATCACTGGTTTTCTGAGGGCAGCGAGACAACATGATTCAATCATGGTTGTGGTGGACAGGTTGACAAAGGTTGCGCACTTCATTCTAGTGAAGTCTACATTCTTAGCTAGCAATGTAGCACATGTATTCATTAAATATGTGTCGTGTTTTTCACATGATTCATCGTTACTCATGTCAACATTCTCACTTCTGATATCTCCAGGTGTTGTCCCTTCCCCGATTGACAGAACGTCCCTCTACTGACACTTGGTTGGCGCCTCGCTTTCTCGCCCTCCTCTCCTGTTACCTTATGGTCAAGAAATGACCTCTCCTCTCGATGGCGGCCCTTATGGTCAGATTGCATGGAGTTCCAATAATATTGTGTCATACATGGATGGAAAGTTCACTTCCAGGTTTTGGAAGGAGTTGTTTGCAGGTTTGGACACAGAGTTGGCCTTCATTACAGCTTATCATCTGTAGACAGATGGAAAAACAAAGAAGTTCAACGGGATGTTTGCGGCCATGTTGGGGATGTATCTGATGCATTAGCAATGAAAGTGGGAATAGTATCTTACACTGGTAGAGTTCACTTACAAAAATTGGTATGAGGAATCTTTGAGGATGAGTTCGTTTGAGGGATTGTAGGGGAGGAGTTGTAGTACTCCCGTCAGTTGGAGTGATCGACTTAACAGGGCATTGATTGGACTGAACATGTTGATGAACATGGAATAGGAAATGCAGGTTATAAAGAAGAACCTAAATGAAGCACAAGATAGGAAGAAGAGCTACGCAGATCAGAACATGTTGTTCAAGGATTTCCACATTAGGGAACAAGTGTACTTGCGCATCAAACCAAACAAGAGTTCCTTACATATTGGATCATGTGCCAAGTTAGAACCATGGTTTTGTGGACCCTTCAATATTGTTGAGAGGATTGGGCCAGTAGCCCATCAACTTGCACTGCCTCCGAAAGTGAAATTCCATGATTTTTTCCATGTTTCATTACTTAGGAAGTATGTTAAAGATGTTGATCATGTGATTGATTGGTATATATTGCAGGTGGAACCAGATGGAGAATTCGAGTCAGAGCCTCAATGTATATTGCAGAAAAAGGTGCTCATGCTTCAGAACCAAGAAATCAAGCAGGTTAAAGTGCAGTGGAAGCACTTTGGCCTCAGGTGAAGCTACATGGGTGATGGCGGATCAGATGCAGGCTATGTATCGTTCATTATTTGTTGGTTGAGGCAAAGAAGTTTTGGTATGGTGTTTTGGTATATGTATTTGATATATTTTTTGGTACATGTTTGGTGATGTTTTCTATATGTACATATGTATATAGATGTAAATACTGCCATGATCTATGTTATAAATCTCCAATAAGCGGTATTGGTGTCATGTCATTATGTTGTCATGTTGGTTTTCTTTTTAACAACGTGATCATTGTAAATACTCCATCGAACTATATTATAAAGCTCCATGGGAAGTATGTTTGATTTTCAATGTTTTTGCTAAGGTATAGGTGTGGTTGAACACCAAGTATGGTCTCCCCCAAGGGGGAGGGTTCTGTAACAACCCTGGTGAAAATTCCATGTAATAAAAGTTAATACAGGCAAAACAATAACCATGGTTGATGGGACACTTATTCCAAGTTGAATGTTGGGCAAGTCAACCTAGTGTGGGTGTTCATTTGGTTTATTATGGCTAAGGAAATCGACAAAGGAAATGACTAAGGCTTTAGAAAAGAAAAATGGCATTTTTGGCACATTTATCTATGAAATAATAGAAATTAGCAGAAAAGGAAGGTGAAAGGTCACATGTTTCATTTGAGGAGGAAAATGAAGGAAAATAATGGAAAATGAAGAAAAAAGAGGCTGATTGATAAAAAGGCTTATGAGGATCAGTTTAGTTTTGAAGCTCTCTCTCTCTCACTCTTGGACACTTAGAGTTTTCTTGAAACACTTTGACATTGGATCAAGAAAGGAAAAGAATGCAAGACGAAGAAGAGATCAAATAAGGAAGAGGAGGATCAAGAAGCTACAGTAGTATTATTTGCAGGTATCGATTTGCATGTGTATTTTCCTTGCTAGACTTTGCATGCATGGTATTGCATGTAGTTATTTTGTTGTTATGGCATGGATTTTTCCAGGTGTGATAGTGCTTTCAGCCTAGCCATGCCATTTTCCAATAGCCATGGTGTGATGGGGTTCTTATGTTTTCATTCAGCTGGATTGCTAGATGCATTTGAAGCTGAGTGAGGTGGATCTTTGAATGATAGAGCACATGGTCTTATGATCTATAAACCAGATTGTGGATCATGGTAAAACCACTGGCCTAGTGAACATTGAGACAGACTGTGTGTTGCGGTAAAGGCAGGATAGTGTTGCATTGGTGGGCCTAGGAATCCTTGCCGATGAATGGAAGGACATACGGTAAAGCCAAGAAGTGTATTTCTCTCCATTGGTCCTAATAATCCGAGGTTGGGATATGCAGTAAAGCTTATAGAGTGGGTCTCGGTTTAGGGCTTAGTGATCCGGTGTGGATTACGGTAAAGACTGAGAGACTAGGAGACAAGAAAATTCCTCGCGGTGTAGGTGGAGAAAACCGGTGGCATCCATGCTTGTCTGGCATAGTGATATGGTGGATATCATCATAAAGCCTATTATTACATGTTCATTATGTTGGCCTAGTGATCTAGGGTGGATTACGTTAAAGCATGGTTTCTATTGGTAAGGGTGAGGTTGTTTAGCCTCGGGATTCCCTGGTTGGTTCCTTTGGTTTGGGTCCTACATTAATTATTGGAATATCACACGAGGCTGAATGGATGAAGAGATATTTGGCTCAGTCCCATCTCTGGTTTAGATTTTGCATCATCAATATGAGGTTATTTATCCTTGTGTTTCTTTGAGTATTATATTGGTTTATAGGTGGATCATATGGCTGTGATTTCATTGGTTATTTTGTTGCTGTTATACTAGTTATTTATGTGTTTTATGACAATGGCTATGTATGGCTCTCATCATGTTTTTACTTGTAAATGAATGGACAATGAATCTATGACCTAATAGATGATAATGCATAAAATGATATGAGGGAACAATTGTTCTTATCGATTCTCAGATAAGTATTATATCCCTATGCTTAAATTGGTTGTTTACACCTATAGACTACATAATTGTGAAATGTTTGACAAATTGCCTATCATGGATAGTAGGGGTCCAGTTAAGGGCTTATTCAAGTATTTACTTTTGCATCATTGTTTCCCTGTTACCTTATCGATCTAAATGTGTCATCGAATTCTAGGCAATGACTTCAGATCTGAGCCTGGAAAATTGGCTCAAATCTGAGGGACATTGATACAACACTGAGAAAAATAGTCCCTGGATGTTGGCATGCTTTGTCATGAAAGCATCCAGAGCTCAAATGGTAAAAAAATTTAGTGGGACCCAGGGGCTAGCTACCTAAGTGGTTGGATGGTTCCTAGGAGTCCTATAGATGATGTGGGCGGTCTGTATGTTCCGTCGATTCCACTTCCTTAATGTCACATAGGAGGTTGAATCTAATCATAGTAGCCTCTCGTCACATATTTACCCCAGTTTGTTGGTTACTTGGGTAGATGTTGGAGGAGGGTGTTACATCTATGACAAACCTCCTAATAGAAGACTGGTAGAAAAGGTTGAAAAATCCAAGAATATGATGTTTCCATTGACTCTCACATTGTTTTGTCCACAATATGTCAAGAATATATGAGCTTCAGCTATGGAATTCTAGGTATGACCACATCCCATTCATGTAGAAATTCCTTGTAGATTTAAACTTCTAATTGTAATTACCTAAAAAATAGACTTGAAGGTACCCTACCAACTGTAGAAATAATTAACGATAGTGAAGTCACGAAGCGTAGAAGAGAAAGAATTAAATCGACACATTACACAATTATTTCCTGGAGAAAACCACAACTAAAACCCCTTGCTATCTGTATATTGAATTAGTAACATAATTACCGATCAAACAAGAACTATTACCTCAAAATGGGTACTCTAGCCAAAAAATCCCCAAAAGACATGAAAAAACAACTCAAAAATAAAAAGTGTTGATTTTGCATCAACTTTTTTTTTTTTTTTGTCAAAGTAAATTTTCGATGTTTTTTAAAAATAATAGTAAGAAATAATAAAAGCCATTTTGTTTGGTGCAAAACACACCTTGAAATAAAAAAGTGTTGGTGCAGGAGTAACGTCTTTTTTTCCAGGATACATTTCCAACATTTTTTAATAATGACGTTAAAAATAAAATATCATGACTCTTAAAAACTTTAAATTTCCAATGACTTTCAAGCATGATATTAATGATAAAATATCATGTCTTTGAAAAGCCTTGAAATTCCAACGATTTTTAAGGACAACATTAAATTTAAAATATCACTTATTTGAAAAACCTTAAAATTCCAAAAATTTTCAAGCATGGTGCTAAGAAAAAATATTTATAATTGTTTTCAACCATAACATTAAATATACAATATCACGACTTAAAAAAATATTTAAATCTTGACAATTTTTCAACCATGGAATTAAAACCAAAGATTATGACTACAAAACAATCTTAAATTTTCAAAATATTTCAAGCATGATATTATGGAAAAATTTTATGACTAAAAAAGATTTAAAAATGAACACTTGAATGAAAGAGTTATTATATCAAGAGCATTTTTTTTTAATGCTAAATGTATAGCGATTTTAAAATATTAGCCTAAGGCAACTTGATACATCTTAAAAAAAATAAAATAAATAAATAATCAAATTGACACACAGTGTAGGTGAGCTCAATCCATTGTAATGAAAACTTAAAGACCAACCATGAAATCAATACATTGTGGGGCAAAATCCATTCATTATAATGAAAAATTTAAAATCAACTATCAAATTGCACATAATGGGATCGGGTTGCTAGACAATCATCGACACGGACACTATATATATATATATATATATGAAAACAAAAATTCAAATATTGAAAAAATAATAATAATAATAACAAGTAGTAAAAAAAAAAAAAAAAAACATGACAAAAAAATCAAATATAAAAAAAATATAGTAATGACATTAAAAAAAGATATAAAATGAAAAAAAAAAAAAACCATACCACATAAAATTTAAAGAAGAAAAAGAAAAACAAAGAGTAAAATAAAATAAATAAAATACAACCTTAAAAAAAATTTAAAACTTAAAAAAAAAATTCCTCAGCCACCCTGAGGCCCAACCGGAGGGGTGAAAAATGGATGATTCATGACAAAAACTAAATTAAATTTCATAAAATATATAAAATACAAAAAAATAAAAATAAAAACAAAAAAAACCATAAAAATGTGTAAAAAAAAAAAAAAAAAAAAAAAAAAAAAAAAAAACAACAACAACAACAATAGAATTAACTTGTAAAAATGAAAAATTTAAATAAAGAAATAAAAAAATAAAATAAAATAAAAAATAGAAAATAAAAACATAGTTTAAAGAAAAGTTAAATAATTACGAAAAAATTAAATTAAATAAGAGAAAATAAAAATAAAAAACAATTATAAAAAATTATAAAATGTAAAAACAATTAACCATACCCTGTAAAATTAAAAAAAAAAGTAAAATAAAAAAGAAAGAGCAATAAAAAAAGAAAAATAAAAAAATTTAAAAATTACAAAAATAAAAGAAAAATAAAAAAATTAAATATAACATTAAAAGAATTAAAAACTTAAAAACAAATTAAATTAAATTTCATAAAATATATAAAAGAATAAAAATGAATAAATAAATGTAAATAAAAGAAGAATCAAAACTAACTTTGAAAAAATGAGAATTTTAAATAAAAATAAAATAAAATAAAATAAAATAATTTATATATATATATATATATATATATATATATATATATATATATATATATATAATTTTAAAAAATAAATAAAAAGCTAAAAGAAACAATTTCTTTAAGTAAAAAATAAAAATAAAATTAAAGATCAAAAATAAAAATAAAAAATTGGAGGCAATAAAATAAATTTAAAATTAAAATCTTCTTTTAAAAACAAATTTAAAATTAATATAAGAAAAAATCAAGACAAATTAAAAAAATATATATTAATTTAAAATTAAAAAATTAAAATATAAGAATAAATAAAAAATAAATAAATAACATAAAAAACATTAAAAAAAAATTAATAAAATAAAAACAATTAAAATAATAATAGAAAACAATTAAAATAATAATAATAATAAAAAATTAAATTTAAAAAAAAAAAAAAAAACTGGGCCCGCCTCTCCCCCTCCCCTCGGCTCCCGCCTCTTCCCTCCCTCGACCCTATCCCACCCCCCATTCCCTTTCACCGCCTCCCTTACCCCTCTCCTCTCCCTTCTCCCCATCACCCTCCCTCCCCCCTCTCCAGAAACCCGCCCCGTCCCTCTCTCTCACCCTCCGCGGAATCAGCCTGCGGCCTCCAGTCGCTGGCTGGGGGCCTGAGTGGGGAGGGGAGTGGCGTGAGACACACCTACCCTCCCAAAATAGGCCCCCAACCAGTGACTAGGGGCACGAGTGGGGAGGGATGGTGGGTCTCACCCCGCTCCCCTCCCCACCTGAGTTCCCAGCCAATGACTAGTGGTCGTAGGCCGATTTTGGGAATCGGCTTGCGGCCACTAGACATTGGTTGGGGTTCCGGATGGGGAGGGGGCAGTGAGACCCGCTTCCCCTCCCCACCCAGGCCCCCAGCCAATGGTTGGTTGCTGCAGGCCAATTCCCAAAATTGGCCTGCGGCCTCTAGCCGCTCGTTGGGGGCCCGGGTGGGGAGGGGAGCGGGGTGAGTGAGGGGGAGGGGAAGAGGGACGGGGAAAGGCTTTTAACTGTTTTTTTGGTTGTTTTTTTTTTCTTTTTTAAAATTTTTGTTTTAATTGTTTTTCCTTTTTTTTTCCAAATTTAAATCCTTTTAATTGTAATTTAAACTTATATATATATATATATATATATATATATATATATATATATTTGAATTTGTTTTGATTTTTATATTTTTTTCTAATTTGTTTTGAATTTTATTTTCTTAATATGTTATGAAATTTTTATTTTTTAAAGTTTGTTATCTCTATATATATAATTTTCTTTTATGTTATTTCCTTGTTTTTATAATTTTAATTTAAAAAAAAAATCTTAAATTTATTTTATTTTATTTTATATTTTATATTTTGTTTATTGAAATTGTTTAATTTAAATATTTGATAATTTTTTATTTTAATTGATTATTTTTTTAATTTAAATTTTTAATTTTTTCTTTATTTTTTTATTTTATTTATTTTGGTAATTATTTTAGGTCTTTTGTAATGAGGTTTTTATTTTTTATTTGTTTTTTAACTTAATTTTTTTTCTTTAGATTTCTTTTATTTAATTTATTTTTCTTTAAATTATATACATTTTGTTGAAATCTTTTCATTTCTTAATTTTTTTTTCTGATATTTTTTTTTCCTTTTATTTATTTATTTATTTTTTTCTCTACTAAATTTTTGTTTTTACGAGTTAATTTTGGGTTTTTTTTTTACATTTTTATAAGCTATTTTGAAAAATATTTTTTTTGTATTTGATTTTGTTGTCATGTTTTTATTTTTATTTTTATGTTTTATTACTAACATGATAGTCACCAACATTTTAAAAAAATTATCCATCTTTAATTCATTAGAAAATTTAAAGTATAAGAAGTAAGCCCTTTAAACAAAAAGGGTTGATGCTCATCAACACTTTTCAAAATCAAGATGAAAATCACTAACAAAAAAAAATGTTCACACTTGATACGTAAAAAAATTTGAAGTGTCAAAAATAAGCCCTCCAAAAAAATGTGTTACACCAACACTTTTCAAAATCAGCATGAAATCACTAACATTTAAAAAAATTGTTCATACTTGATACATAAAAAAATTTAAAGTGGCAAAACTATGCTCCAAAAAAAGGTGTATTCTAAATCACCATTTTCCAAAATGGAGGGAATTTTTGCTACCTCAAAAAATCAGGTAGTAGGTCATTTCTCATTTGATCAGTAACTATGTTTAGAATATTACAATGTTTTGCTCAAGTCCGAGCAACCTCTACACTATCTCTATGCATCTCACAGATTCCTAGACAAGCTTTGGCCAATACTTAACCAATTTTATGCGTGCCCAAGTCCTTAATTCCTTGGGTTGTTTCCTTGGGAATTAACCCCTATTAATTTGGGAAATTCCCCAATTGCAATTGCGCAATGCATCGCAAGCCTTCCTCTAAATGCATGCACCACCTGTACAATTTCGATGATTATAAAACTGATAGTACATCATGCTTGAACTCCAGTCTCAACTGGGTAACTCTCAGATCACACATGCATGAGTTATTTGTGGTTGAATTATTAGTTAATTGGTTGAACACTAAAGCTACACCTCACTCCTAGACCTCCTACTAGTTCCTCCAATAATTAGAACTAGTTTAACTAACATTAACTCAATTAGACTGAATTATTTAATTACAACTAAAAGTAAACTCAACCAAGACTCCTGTAAAGTAGGATCCACTCTACATGGCTCAAGTTAGACCCTCAACTCGAATTAACTGAAACAGCTAAGTCAAATTCACTTAGTTAACTCGTACAAGTGTTCTTGTAACGTGGAATTACAATTTTTCTCATTTAATTCAAGGGAAAATTAAATCAGGATTTTGTCGTTGCATTCCCAACACTCCCTCTCACCATGAAAGGGATTATCACATACCCCAATCCTACCTCTATTGAAATTGAATTTTCCTCTTCACAGTGCTTTAGTCAACATGTCTGCAACATGTTCCTCTGTAGGAATGTATTCCAACAACATCATTCTCCTCTACACACAATCTTGTAGATGGTGATAACGAATGTCGATATGCTTGGACCGATCATGAAAAACTGTATTCTCAGATAAATTGATACAACTATTATTTTCACAGTAAATCACTATAGGATCCATCTGCTAACCAAATAACCCAACAAGGATCTTCCTCACCCAGATAGCCTAAGAAGTTGCTTAACTAGTAGCCATGTACTCTGCTTCTATTGAATTGAGTTCAACAGATCTATGCTTCCTGCTATACCAAGAAACTATTGTTGACCCAATACTGAATATTCCCCATAATGTGCTATTTCTGTCTGAAGGACTCCCTGCCCAATATGCATCTATGAATCCTTCAATCTTCACTCCCTCTTTCCGTCTGTACCAAAGATCAGATTGAGTGGTGCCTCTGAGGTATCTCAACACATGTTCAACTACCTTCTAATAGAGTTTGTGATGCAGGAAAAGCCGCCTAAAGGAAATTTCTCTGATTTTCATAATAACCTTAAGTGGCTCTATGGGTTATGGCCGACCTCTACAAATCGGAAGCATTTACATTGGTGGGTTTTAACAGAAACCCAACCAATCACCAAGCAGCGCTTTAAGACATAATTTGCCAATGAATGTCGGTCCCACTCTCAACGCACAAGACCAGACCTCAAATAAAATAAACCCACATCCATAAACTTCTCGGGTCTTCTTTTGAATTTAAACTTCGATCACTTTATGGCCCAATATCTGTTGGAAAGCCATCGGGTCCGGGTTTCATCGCTGTCGGCACTCATATATGTAAATGCCATGCACCATTGGTTTCCCCGATTGCGATATGCCGATCACGATCTGGGCCGATGCCTCCAATCCTTTGCTTTTCCTTATATTTCGTTGTATAACGAAAATGCATAAAATACATTGAAAAATGACTTAAGTGCGGACCTGAAAATTTATCAAAAACCATTTATAATGCTATCAGGTCCGATCCATCTGGTCGGATGCATGCCTTATACAAAAGTCCCACTCCTTTGGTTTCGCCAATAGCGAAATGCCGATGTGATATCCGCCGATGCAATATATTATAACATATGCCTGAAAAACATTAAAGCATGGGAAAAAGAGCCGCTGCGGAACTGAAATAATATGAAACGAAATGTTAAACACCCGCCGGGTCCGGCTCATCGGATCACGACTATATATATGTGCAAAGGCTCTGCCACATTGTGAACGCCGATAGTGATACACTGATGCGATATCGACGATCGCTCATAGCAACATATAAATGCCTCTTTGTAAGTCCTCCACTACTACTTCGCCGATGCGATATCGGCGATCGCTTGTCGGTGATGTTTCCATGCTGGTGCATGGTTCAACTGTTGCGCAGCTGAAATTACATTTTCAACATCTCAATAGGGAAGGCTAAACTCTCTCGGTATGAAAGGCTCTATCAGTGGGTGTTAGCTCTCCCGAAAGTGTGAAGCCAAATACTTCCATGCAGGTAGACAAAATGAGGAATTGTCAGCCTCATTACAACTCCAAAACTGGCAGAACATTGCTCTCAAATGTCTGTCCAAGAATTTGGATTCTATTTCCAGAGAATTTCATTAAGTCTTAACTTTCCAAGAGGATAGATTCTACTCTTGGCCATATGGAGGAACATATGGAGCAAATCCAAAAAGAAGTGAAATCAAAAAGCCCTTCTCTGTGTGAACAACCTGCGCTAGCGAAAAATCTTAGTCCCTTCCCCTCCCTGAGCATAACCGAAGAAGCTAAAGGTTGTGTCTATCCATTATTGAAAGAAAGAGGTCCTTATCCCATCTACGTCTAATCCAATAAATACAATATCTGGAACCAATGTCGTAGCCAGCACAGGAGGGAACACTAGAGCTACCCTGAATGATATTTCATTGGAGACTCTACTGTGATAAAAACTATATTCGAAGCATTTTACTAAATAGAAAGTCTTTATCTTGGATGACTTGAAATCCTTTTGTTGCTTCTGAGTCTTCCCTGTGACAACTGCCACAAAAATGACAGACAACTGATTAGATATTAATCTTATTGTCGGATAAGTGTCATCACATTTGATTCTGTTGTCTGTTAACTATCATTCAATTTACTTCAGTTTAGAGTTTCACTTTATTATTTTATTTTTAATGTTAATATCAGACATTCAGGTCACATGAGACTCCAGAATTTCGGGTCCCATGAGACTCCCGAAAGAGCAATAGAGACCAAAAATTTGAGGAAGAAAGTAAGCTTTCGTTGTTTTGAAAAAGCTAGTTGGGTGAAGACCCACCCGTCGTAGTGAGCAAGTGCATTTCCCTTTTTTGCAATGCAACACTGCCCATCAGAATTCGAAAGTGCGTTGCCCGGGTTAGAAAAGGTCACGGCAAACTCACGGCAGAAGGCTTCACGAATTTTCATACGTTCATTTTTTTTCGACATGCAAACCAATTCAAAGGAGCTACCACACGGTTTAAAGGCTCACGTTATTCCTCAACTGAGCGGAGGAGCACGACTCACAAGTCGAACAGAGTCAAAGGTGCACGTGAGATCTCATTTTATTCAATTTACAATTTAGAAAGTACCTGATAACCTTTGAAGATCCGATTTGAAAAGATTCGTTTGTCGAAGCTCGAGGAGCACAAGCCGAGCCCAGTCAAAAGTGCACGTGATATCTCATTTTATTCAATTTACAATTTAAAAAGTACATTATAACATTTGAAAATCCTATTTGAATTTCCCCCCTTTTTCAAATGAGTAATTCAAAATTAAAAAGAAACTTATATAATGTGGTGTCATTGTTAAAGAGTTTTATTTAAATTTGTTACAAAATAAAAAGGGATTTTTTTAAAAAAGTATTGTTTGATTTAAAAAAGGAAAGGGTTGGGTTGTTTTTAAGGAGATATTTTTTAGTTTTGGAATTTTTCTTTATCTCATTGTTATCGACTTTGATTTTGTTTGGAAAAAATAACAAGTTTTGGTTTTTAAAAATGAAGACATTTCTGCAAGCCCAAGAGTGTTGGGTACACTTCAAAACGACTGTGTAGAGCCAACCCAAGAAGCATGGGCGTCCATGACCAATAATCAGAATAATGTAGCTATTGAACTCAGAAAGAAAGAGCACAAAGCCAAATGTTGGATACAAAACTTAGTTGATGACTCTATCTTCGACAAGATAACTGGTGCATCCACAACAAAAGAAGCTTGGGAAATCTTGAAAGTTGTGTATCATGGCAATGATACATTGAAGAGCGTTAAATTGCAAAAATTGAGAGCTCAGTTTGAAACCCTGAAGATGACTGACACAAAGAATGTGGATCAGTTCATGACTAGAGTCATGGGAATAGTCAATCAGATCAAACTCATTGGTGAAACCATTATAGATCAAAAGATTGTTGAAAAAGTCCTTTGAAGCCTACCCAAGAAATATGACATGACTGTAACAACCATTTTGGAATCCAAAGATTTTACAAATTTCTCAGTTGAACAGTTGACTGGATCACTTCTCGCACATGAAACAAGACTCAATTTGGCAGAAGATTCCATGGAACAAGCTTTCAAAGCACAACTCTCTTTTGGTAGAGGCAAAGGTAGAGGATATAGAGGCAAAAAAAGGTGAGACAGAGGCTGAGGTAGAGGAAAATCAGAACATCATCGTGCAGCCGACCAATGAAGACCTCCACAAAACCAAACTTAGAGAAGCAAAACATGGAGAAAATCTAATGTTCAATGCTATTAATGCAAGAAATTTGGGCATTATGAACATGAATGCAGAAGAAATAGTTAGATCAACAAAGAGGTAGTGTCTATCTCTCCAATGAAGGAGAATCCCCTGAGACCATGTTTCTTTCGTGCCATCTTTCTGAAGACACTCACAACAAGGACCTTTGGTTGTTGGGCAGTGGCTGCAACAATCATATGACAGGCAAAAAGAATCTGCTTTCTTATCTTGATGCTTCCATGACATCAAAAATCACTCTTGGAGATCGTTGTTGTATTAAAGCTTAAGGGAAAGGTATTGTCCCTATTCTTACTAAACAAAATCAACATAAATACATACCTAATGTTTATTATTTTCCACATCTAAAGCATAACCTCATTAATGTAGGTCAATTGATGTACCATGGTTATGATGTAATATTTCAAGGGAACACATGTTATATCTATTGTAACAACCCTTGTGAAAATTCCATGTAATAAAAGTTAATAAAGGCAAAATAATAACCATGGTTGATGGGGCACTTATTCCAAGCTGAATGTTGGGCAAGACATCCTAGTGTGGGTGTTAATTTGGTTTATTATGGCTAAGGAAATTGGCAAAGGCAATGGATAAGGCTTTGGAAAGGCAAAATGGCATTTTTGGCACATTTATTTATGAAAATAATGGAAATTAGGAAAAAAGGAAGGTGAAAGGTCACAGGTTGCATGTCAGGAGTAAAATGAAGGAAAATAATGGAAAATGAAGAAAATAGATGCCTAATTGATAAAAAGGCTTCTGAGGATCAGTTTGTAACCTTTTGTCAGTTCAGTTTTGAAGCTCTCTCATTATTCTATTTCTCTCACTCTTGGACACTTAGAGTTTTCTTGGAGCACTTTGGCAGTGGATCAAGAAAGGAAAAGAAGGCAAGAGGAAGAAAGGATCAAGCAAGGAAGAGTAGGATCAAGCAACTAAAACAGTATTCTTTGCAGGTATCGATTTGCATGTGTATTTTCCTTGCTAGATTTGGCATGCATGGTATTTCATGTGGTTTTTTTGTTGTTATGGCATGGGTTTTGCCAGGTGTGACAATATTTTTAGTCTAGCCTTGTCATTTCTAGATAGCCATGGCATGATGGGGTTCTCATGTTTTGGTTGAGCTAGATTGCCGGATGGATTCGAAGCTGAGGGAGGTGGATCTTCGAATGATAGAGCACATGGCCTAGTGATCCTTGAACCAAATAGTAGATCATGGTAAATCCACTGGCCTAGAGAATCGTGACCCCTGAGCCACACTGTGGGTTGTGGTAAAGTCAGGATTGTGTTGCCTCAGTGGGGTGGATTGCGGTAAAGCCTAAGAGACTAGGAGACATGAAAATTCCTCATGGTGTAGGTGTAGAAATCTGGTGGCATCAATGCTTGTTTGGCCTAGTGATTTGGTGGAGATCATGGTAAAGCCTGTCATTACATGTTTATTACATTGGCCTAGTGATTCGCGATGGATTACTGATCCAAGAGGATCTCCAAACACCAGTGGCATGGAAAAGGCTCAAAATTCAAAGTGGCAGAAAGTCAATTAACTTGACATCAAATCAAAGTGCCTGTCACCCTAATTCCAATGGTCTGAACAACACTCCAATCCGAGGCCGTATGAAGAAGATATAAGCAGTCAAAGTTGTGGGTTAACTTACCCATGTGGCAGGCTTAAGGAGGGAACAATTTGGTAAGAACTAAGCACTGGAATCCAGCCAGTGTTCTGGGCAAATTTGTGGGTCCGTTAATTTGTCTCCTAATGCCTAAGGTTCTGGAAAATCCCAAAAAGGGTCGGTCGTTATAATTTAGAAAAAAAAAATATTAAATGGGGCAAGCGGCCATGACCCTGCCGCCCCTGAAACTACCAAACCAAACAGTATATATTTTAAGAGGGGTGGGCGGCCATGAACCTGCCACCTCAGAGCCACAAAAAAAGCCAACATGGGTTATTTATCCTTGTGTTTCTCTGAGTATTATATTGGTTTATAGGTGGATCATATGGCTGTGATTTCATTGGTTATTTTGTTGCTGTTATACTAGTTATTTATGTGTTTTATGACAATGGCTATGTATGGCTCTCATCATGTTTTTACTTGTAAATGAATGGAAAATGAATCTATGACCTAATAGATGATAATGCATAAAATGATATGAGGGAACAATTGTTCTTATCGATTCTGAGATAAGTATTATATCCCTATGCTTAAATTGGTTGTTTACACCTATAGACTAGATAATTGTGAAATGTTTGACAAATTGCCTATCATGGATAGTAGGGTTCCAGTTAAGGGCTTATTCAAGTATTTACTTTTGCATCATTGTTTCCCTGTTACCTTATCGATCTAAATGTGTCATCAAATTCTAGGCAGTGACTTCAGATCTGAGCCTGGAAAATTGGCTCAAATCTTAGGGACATTGATACAACACTGAGAAAAATAGTCCCTGGATGTTGGCATGCTTTTTCATGAAAGCGTCCAGAGCTCAAATGGTAAAAAAATTTAGTGGGAACCAGGGGCTAGCTACCTAAGTGGTTGGATGGTTCCTAGGAGTCCTGTAGATGATGTGGGCAGTCTTTATGTTGTGTTTCCGTCGATTCCACTTCCTTAATTTCACATAGGAGGTTGAATCTAATCATAGTAGCCTCTCGTCACATATTTACCCCAGTTTGTCGGTTACTTGGGTAGATGTGGGAGGAGGGTGTTACATCTATGACAAACCTCCTAATAGAAGACTGATAGAAAAGGTTGAAAAATCCAAGAATATGATGTTTCCATTGACTCTTAGAAGTCGAAATCTCTCACATTGTTTTGTCCATAATATGTCAAGAATATATGAGTTTCAGCTATGGAATTCTAGGTATGACCACATCCCATTCATGTAGAAATTCCTTGTAGATTTAAACTTCTAATTGCAATTACCTAAAAAAATAGACTTGAAGGTACCCTACCAACTGTAGAAACAATTAACGATCGTGAAGTCACGAAGCATAGAAGAGAAAGAATTAAATCAACACATTACACAATTATTTCCTGGGGAAAACCACAAGTAAAACCCCTTGCTATCTGTATATTGAATTAGTAACATAATTACCGATCAAACAAGAACTATTACCTCAAAATGGGTACTCTAGCCAAAAAATCCCCAAAAGACATGAAAAAACAACTCAAAAATAAAAAGTGTTAATTTTGCATCAACTTTTTTTTTTTTGTCAGAGTAAATTTTTGTTGTTTTTTAAAAATAATAGTAAGAAACAACAAAAGCCATTTTGTTTGGTGCAAAACACACCTTGAAATAAAAAAGTGTTGATGCAGAAGTAACGTCTTTTTTTTTCAGGATACATTTTCAACATTTTTTAATAATGACGTTAAAAATAAAATATCATGACTCTTAAAAACTTTAAATTTACAATGATTTTCAAGCATGATATTAACGATAAAATATCATGTCTTTGAAAAGCCTTGAAATTCCAACGATTTTTAAGGACAACATTAAATTTAAAATATCACTTATTTGAAAAACCTTAAAATTCCAAAAAATTTCAAGCATGGTGCTAAGAAAAAAATAAGCATGGTGCTAAGAAAAATTATTTATAATTGTTTTCAACCATAACATTAAAGATACAATATCACGACTTAAAAAAATATTTAAATCTTGACAATTTTTCAACCATGGAATTAAAACCAAAGATTATGACTACAAAAGAATCTTAAATTTTCAAAATATTTCAAGCATGATATTATGGAGAAATTTTATGACTAAAAAAGATTTAAAAATGAACACTTGAATGAAAGAGTTATTATATCAGGAGCATTTTTTTTTAATGTTAAATGTATAGCGATTTTAAAATATTAGCCTAAGGCAACTTGATACATCTTAAAAAAAAAAAAAAAAATCAATTATCAAATTGACACACAGTGTAGGTGAGCTCAATCCATTGTAATGAAAACTTAAAGACCAACCATGAAATCAATACATTGTGGGGAAAAATCCATTCATTATAATGAAAAATTTAAAATCAACTATCAAATTGCACATAATGGGATCGGGTTGCTAGACAATCATCGACACGGACTATATATATATATATATGAAAACAAAAATTCAAATATTGAAAAAAAAATAATAATAATAACAAGTAGTAAAAAAAAAAAAAAAAAAACATGACAAAATAATCAAATATAAAAAAAATATAGTAATGACATTAAAAAAAGCTATAAAATGAAAAAAAAATAGCCATACCACATAAAATTTAAAAAAGAAAAAGAAAAACAAAGAGTAAAATAAAATAAATAAAAAATAAAATACAACCTTAAAAAAAATTAAAAACTTAAAAAAAAAAAATCCTCAGCCACCTTAAGGCCCAATCGGAGGGGTGGAAAAGGGATGATTCATGACAAAAGGTAAATTAAATTTCATAAAATATAAAAAAAAAAAAAAAAAAAAAAAAAAAAAAACCCATCAAAATGTAAAAAAAAGAAAAAAGAAAAAAAAAAGAAAACAACAACAACAACAACATCATCAATATAATTAACTTGTAAGAATGAAAAATTTAAATAAAAAAATAAAAAATAAAATAAAAAATAAAGAATAAAAACATCATTTAAAGAAAAGTTAAATAATTACGAAAAAATTAAATTAAATAAGAGAAAATAAAAATAAAAAACAATTATAAAAAATTATAAAATGTAAAAACAATTAACCATACCATGTTAAAAAAAAAAAAGCAAAATAAAAAAGAAAGAGCAATAAAAAAAGAAAAATTTAAAAATTACAAAAATAAAAGAAAAATAAAAAAATTAAATACAAAATTAAAAAAATTAAAAACTTAAAAACAAATTAAATTAAATTTCATAAAAGATATAAAAAAATAAAAATGAATAAATAAATGTAAATAAAAGAAGAATCAGAACTAACTTGTAAAAATTAAAATTTTAAATAAAATAAAATAAAATTATATATATATATATATATATATATATATATATATATATATATATATATTTTAAAATAAATAAAAGGCTAAAAGAAACAATTTCTTTAAGTAAAAAATAAAAAATAAAAACATCATAACAATTTCCAATAAATAAAATTAAATAAAATGAAATAAAAAAATAAAAATAAAATTAAAGGTCAAAAATAAAAATAAAAAAATTCAAGGCAATAAAATAAATTTAAAATTAAAATCTTCTCTTAAAAACAAATTTAAAATTAATATAAAAAAAAATCAAGACAAATTAAAAAAAATATTAATTTAAAATTAAAAAATTAAAATAAAAAATAAATAAATAACATTAAAAACATTAAAAAAAATTAATAAAATAAAAACAATTAAAATAATAATAAAAAACAATTAAAATAATAATAATAAAAAAAAAAAGTTAAAAGAAAAAATTTAAAAAAAACTGGGCCCGCCTCTCCCCCTACCCTCAGCTCCGCCTGTTCCCTCCCTCGACCCTATCCCTTCCCCCATCCCCTTTCATCGCCTCCCTTACCCCTCTCCTCTCCCTTCTCCCCATCACCCTCCCTCCCCCCTCTCCTGAAACCCGCCCCGTCCCTCCCTCTCACCCTCCCCGGAATCGGCCTGGGGCCTCCAGTCGCTGGCTGGGGGCCCGAGTGGGGAGGGGAGTCGGGTGAGACAGACCTCCCCTCCCCAAACAGGCCCCCAACCAGTGACTAGGGGCACGAGTGGGGAGGGATGGTGGGTCTCACCCCGCTCCCCTCGCCGCCCGAGCTCCCAACCAATGACTAGTGGTCGTAGGCCGATTTTGGGAATCGGCTTGCGGCCACTATACATTGGTTGGGGTTCCGGATGGGGAGGGGGCAGTGAGACCCACTTCCCCTCCCCACCCAGGCCCCCAGCCAATGGTTGGTTGCTGTAGGCCAATTCCCAAAATTGGCCTGCGGCCTTTAGCCGCTCGTTGGGGGCCCGGGTGGGGAGGCAAGCGGGGTGAGGGAGGGCGAAGGGAAGAGGGACGAGGAAAGGGGGGACGAAGGGGGAGCGGTGAGGGAGGGAAAGGGGGGGGTGGGAAATTGTGGGGATGGGAAGGGGGTGAGGGAGGTGCGCTGGGCAAGGGTCGGGGGAGGAGGAGGAGGGAGTGGGGTTAGGTTTTTTTGTTTTTTTTAAATATTTTTTTAATGTTTTTTTTTTTAAATTTCGAAATTTAACTTTTTTTATTTTAATTTAATTATTTTTAATTTGTTTTGATTTTTTTAATATGTTTTGATTTTTTTTTTCCTTTTATTTTTTTTTTTTTAATTTTTACAATTTAATATTTTTTATTGTTTTGGATTTTTTTTTTTTTTTTTCAAGGTTCTTTTTTAGATTTTTTATTTTTATTTTTTATTTTTATATTTTATTTTAATTATTTTTGTTTAATTGTTTTTTTAATGTTTTTTTTAATTGTTTTATTTTTTATTTTTTTATAATTTTTATAATTTATTTATTTTCTTATTGTTTTGAATTTTTTTTATTTATTTTTTTAATGTTCTTGTTGTTTAATTTTGTTTTTTAATTTAAAAAAAAATTAATTGTTTTTTAACTGTTTTTTTTGTTTTTGTTTTTTTTTTTAAATTTTTCTTTTAATTGTTTTTTTTTTTTTTTTTTTTTTTTAATTTAAATTCTTTTAATTTGAATTTAAACATATATATATAGATATATATATATATATCAATTTGTTTTGATTTTTATATTTTTTTCTAATTTGTTTTGAATTTTATTTTCTTAATATGGTATGAAATTTTTATTTTTTTAACTTTGTTATCTCTATATATATAATTTTCTTTTATCTTATTTCCTTGTTTTTATAACTTTAATTCAAAAAAAAATCTGAATTTTTTTATATTTTATTTTATATTTTATATTTTGTTTATTGAAATTGTTTAATTTAAATATTTTATAATTTTTTGTTTTAATTGATTTTTTTTTTTAATTTTAACTTTTAATTTGTTCTTTATTTTTTTATTTTATTTATTTTGGTAATTATTTTAAGTCTTTTTTGTAATGAGGTTTTTATTTTTTATTTGTTTTTTTAACTCAATTTTTTTTTAGATTTTTTTTATTTAATTTATTTTTCTTTAAATTATATACATTTTGTTGAAAACTTTTCATTTCTTAATTTTTTTCTGATATTTTTTTTTCTTTTTAATTTTTTTTCTCTATTAAATTTTTATTTTTAAGAGTTAATTTTGGGTTTTTTTTTTTACATTTTTATAAGCTATTTTGAATTTTTTTTTTTTTTTTGTATTTGATTTTTTTGTCATGTTTTTTATTTTTATTTTTATGTTTTATTACTAACATGATAGTCAGCAACATTTAAAAAAAATTATCCATCTTTAATTCATTAGAAAATTTAAAATATAAGAACTAAGCCCTTTAAACAAAAGGGGTTGATGCTCTTCAACACTTTTCAAAATCAAGATGAAAATCGCTAACAAAAAAAAAAATGTTCACACTTGATACATAAAAAAATTTGAAGTGTAAAAAATAAGCCCTCTAAAAAAATGTGTTGGTGTTGCATCAACACTTTTCAAAATTAGCATGAAAATCACTAACATTTAAAAAAATTGTTCATACTTGATACATAAAAAAATTTAAAGTGGTAAAAATATGCTCCAAAAAAAAGGTGTATTCTAAATCACCATTTTCCAAAATGGAGGGAATTTTTTCTACCTCAAAAAATCAGGTAGTAGGTCATTTCTCATTTGATCGGTAACTATGTTTAGAATATTACAATGTTTTGCTCAAGCCGAGCAACCTCTACACTATCTCTATGTATCTCACAGATTCCTAGACAAGCTTTGGCCAATACTTAACCAATTTTATGCTTACCCAAGTCCTTAATTCCTTGGGTTGTTTCCTTGGGAATTAACCCCTATTAATTAGGGAAATTCCCCAATTGCAATTGTGCAATCCATCACAAGCCTTCCTCTAAATGCATGCACCACCTGTACAATTTCGATGATTATAAAACTGATAGTACATCGTGCTTGAACTCCAATCTCAACTGGGTAACTCTCAGATCACACATGCATGAGTTATTTATGGTTGAATTATTAGTTAATTGGTTGAGCACTAAAGCTACACCCCACTCCTAGACCTCCTACTAGTTCCTCCAACAATTGGAACTAGTTTAACTAACTTTAACTCAATTAAACTGAATTAATTAATTACAACTAAAAGTAAACTCAATCAGGACTCCTATAAAGTAGGATCCACTCTACATGACTCAAGTTAGACCCTCAACTCGAATTAACTGAACCACCTAAGTCAAATTCACTTAGTTAACTCGTACAAGTTTTCTTGTGATGTGGAATTCCAATTTTTCTCCTTATTTAACTCAAGGGAAAATTAAATCAAGATTTTCTAGTTGCATTTTCAACACTCCCTCTCACCAAGAAAGGGATTATCACATACCCCAATCCTACCTCTATTGAAATTGAATTTTCCTCTTCACAGTGCCTTAGTCAAGTTGTCTGCGTCATGTTCCTCTGTAGGAATGTATTCCAACAACACCATTCTCCTCTGCAAACAATCTTGTAGATGGTGATATCGAATGTCGATATGCTTGGACCGATCATGAAAAAATGGATTCGAAGATAAATTGACACAACTATTATTTTCACATTAAATAACTATAGGTTGCATCTGCTAACCAAATTATAACCCAACAAGGATCTTCCTCACCCAGATATCCTAAGAAGTTTCTTGACTAGTAGCCATGTGCTTTGCTTCTATTGAGCTAAGATCAAAAGACCTCTGCTTCTTGCTATACGAGGAAACTATTGTTGACCCAATACTGAATATTCCCCATAATGTGCTATTCCTGTCTGATGGACTCCCTGCCCAATATGCATCTATGAATCCTTGAATCTTCACTCCCTCTTTCCATCTGTACCAAAGATCAAATTAAGTGGTGCCTCTGAGGTATCTCAACACATGTTTAACTATCTTCTAATAGAGTTTGTGATGCAGGAAAACCCGCCTAAAGGAGATTTCCCTGATTTTCATAATAGCCTTACGTGGCTCTATGGGTTATGGCCCACCTCTACAAATCGGAAGCGTTTACATTGGTGGGTTTTAACAGAAACCCAACCAATCACTAAGCAACGCTTTAAGACATAATTTGCCAATGAATGTCGGTCCCACTCTCAACGTACAAGACCAGACCTCAAATAAAATAAACCCATATCCATAAACTTCTCGGGTCCGCTTTTGAATTTAAACTTCGACCACTTTATGGCCCAATATCCGTTGGACATATGCGGTCATCAAATCTACGGCTTGTGGGACCTCAATTTGCACATGGGTTAAAAACAGGCCTAACCCCCGTCATTGACTATGACCTAAAAGTTTAAAATTGAGACCGACAGCTAGGAGTGAGTGCGGGTCTCCGAAAACAATCAAGAATTTTCCGCACTCTCCTACCCCCGCCGCAGTTGCTGATCACCGTCAATCTAACAGATCTGTCGATCTGACGATCCAGATCTATTCTTCCGCCATTAATATCCATCAATCTAAACAACCCAGCGGCTCCCTCTGCGCTTGTTCACTTATGATGGAATCTACGTCAAACACCCATTAACTCTACCATACTTTGTTCACACTCATACAACAGTTAACTTGTTAACATTGGATCGCCATCGATCCTTACAATGATCAATGGTCGATCAATGAACTAATAACACGGGAATTAACTCAATAACACATAAACACACAGACATATGAATTCCACATAACACACAATTTATATTATACACAGTATAATTAAATTCTAAGGCATTTCAGCCTTAGTCACAAATTTAACTTTTTTTAATTTTAATTTTTTTTTTTTAATTTGTTTTGATTTTTTTTAATATGTTATGAATTCTTTTTTTTTTCTTTTATTTTTTTTAATTTTGTTTTATATTTTTTACAATTTAATATTTTTTTATTGTTTTGGATTTTTTATTTATTTTTTTCAATGTTCTTTTTAAAAAAATTATTTTTATTTTTATTTTTTATTTTAATTATTTTTGTGCAATTGTTTTTTTTTATGTTTATTTTTATTTTATTTTTATATTTTTTTATTTATTTTTATAATTTTTGCAATTAATTTTTTTTAATTGTTTTGAATTTATTTATTTATTTTTTTAATGTTTTTTTTTTAAATTTTGTTTTATAATTTTTTTTTAACTGTTATTTTGTTGTTTTTTATTTATTTTTGTTTTAATTATTTTTCCTTTTTTCTTTTCAAATTTAAACTAATATTTTTTCTTTTAATTTGTTTTGATTTTTATATTTTTTTCTAATTTGTTTTGAATTTTATTTTTTTAATAGCTTATGAAATTTTTATTTTTTAAATTTTGTTTATATATATATCTATCTATATATATATATATATATATATATATATATATATATTTTCTTTTATGTTATTTCCTTGTTTTTAGAACTTTAAAATTTTTATTTTATTTTATATTTTATATTTTGTTTATTGAAATTATTTAATTTAAATATTTTATAATTTTGTATTTTAATTGATTATTTTTTAAATTTAAATTTAAATTTTTTATTTTTATTTTTTTATTTCATTTATTTGGGTAATTATTTTAAGTCTTTTTTCTAATGAGGTTTTTATTTTTTATTTGTTTTTTAACTTATTTTTTTTTTTTAGAATTTTTTTTATTTAATTTATTTTTCTTTAAATTATATATTTTTTTGTTGAAAACTTTTCATTTCTTTTTTTTTTTTTTTGATATTTTTTAATTTTTTTGAGATTTTTTTCCATTAATTTTTTATTCAAATTTTTTTATTTTTACGAGTTCATTTTGGTTTTTTTTTTTTTTTTACATTTTTAGAAGCTATTTTTAAAAATATTTTTTTTTGTATTTGATTTTTTTGTCATGTTTTTTATTTTTATTTTTATGTTTTATTACTAACATGATAGTCACCAACATTTAGAAAAAAATATCCATCTTTAATTCATTAGAAAATTTAATGTGTAAGAACTAAGCTCTTTAAACAAAAAGGGTTGATGCTCATCAACACTTTTCAAAATCAAGATGAAAATCATTAATAAAAAAAATATGTTCACACTTGATACCTAAAAAAAATTGAAGTGTCAAAAATAAGCCTTCTAAAAAAATGTGATGGTGCTGCATCAACACTTTTCAAAATCAGCATGAAAATCACTAACATTTAAAAAAATTGCTCATAATTTATACATAAAAAAATTTAAAGTGGCGAAAATATGCTCCAAAAAAAGTGTATTCTGAATCAACATTTTCCAAAATCGAGTGAATTTTTGCTACCTCAAAAAAACAGGTACTAGTTCATTTTCTTGTTTGATCGGTAACTGTGTTTAGAATATTACAATGTTTTGCTGAAGCTCGAGCAACCTCTACACTATCTCTATGCGTCTCACAGATTCCTAGACAAGCTTTAGCCAATACTTAGCCAATTTTATGCTTACCCAAGTCCTTAATTCCTTGCGTTGTTTCCTTGGGAATTAACCCCTATTAAATTGGGAAATTCCCCAATTGCAATTGCGCAATGCATCACAAGCCTTCCTCTAAATGCATGCACCACCTGTACAATTTCAATGATTATAAAACTGATAGTACATCATGCTTGAACTCCAGTCTCAACTGGGTAACTCTCAGATCATGCATGCATGAGATATTTATGGTTGAATTATTAGTTAATTGTTTGAACACTAAAGCTACACACCACTCCTAGACCTCCTACTAGCTCCTCCAATAGTTGGAACTAGTTTAACTGACTTTAACTCAAGTAGACTAAATTAATTAATTACAACTAAAAGTAAACTCAACCAGGACTCTTATAGAGTAGGAACCACTCTACATGACTGAAGTTAGACCCTCAACTCGAATTAACTGAACCACCTAAGTCAAATTCACTTAGTTAACTCGTACAAGTGTTCTTGTGACGTGGAATTACAATTTTTCTCCTTATTTAATTCAAGGGAAAATTAAATCAAGATTTTCTAGTTGCATTTTCAACACTGTCTCTCACCAAGAAAGGGATTATTAGATACCCCAATCCTACCTTTATTTAAATTGAATTTGCCTCTTCATAGTGCCTTAGTCAATATGTCTGCATCATGTTCCTTTGTAGGAATGTATTCCAACAACATCATTCTCCTCTGCACACAATCTCGTAGATGGTGATACCAGATGTCGATATGCTTGGACCGATCATGAAAAACTGGATTCGAAGATAAATTGATACAACTATTATTTTCATAGTAAATAACTATATGTTGCATCTGCTAACCAAATTATAACCCAACAAGAATCTTCCTCACCGAGATAGCCTAAGAAGGTTCTTGACTAGTAGCCATGTACTCTGCTTCTATTGAACTGAGTTCAACAAATCTCTACTTCCTGCTATACCAGGAAACTATTGTTGACCCAATACTAAATATTCCCCATAATGTGCTATTCTTGTCCGATGGACTCCCTACCCAATATGCATCTATAAATCCTTGAATCTTCACTCCCTCTTTTCTTCTGTACCAAAGATCAAATTGAGTGGTGCCTCTTAGGTATCTCAACACATGTTTAACTGCCTTCTAATAAAGTTTGTGACGTAGAAAAACCCGCCTGGAGGCTCCCTAATTTTCATAATAACCTTAAGTGGCTTTGTGGGTTATGGACCACCTCTACAAATCGGAAGCACTTACATTGGTGGGTTTTAACAAAAACTCAACCAATCACCAAGCAGCGCTTTAACACATAATTTTCCAACGAACGTCGGTCCCGCTCCGAACGCACAAGACTGGACCTGAAATAAAATAAACCCACATCCATAAACTTCTCGGGTCTGCTTTTGAATTTAAACTTCGATCACTTTATGGCCCGCTATCCTTTGGATATATGCAGTCATCAAATCTACGGCTTGCGGGACCTCAATTTGCACACAGGTTAAAAGTAGGCCTAACCCCCGTCGTTGACTGTGACCTAAAAGTTTGAAATTGAGATCGACGACTAGGAGTGAGTGCGGGTCTCCAACAACAATCAAGAATTTCTGAATTCTCCTACCCCTGTTGTGGTTGCTGATCACCGTCAATCTAACAGATCTGTCGATCTGATGATCCAGATCTATTCTTCCGCCATTAATATCCATCAATCTAAACGACTCGATGGCTCCCTCTGCGCTTGTTCACTTATGATGGAATCTACATCCAACACCCATTAACTCTACCATACTTTGTTCACACTCATACAACAATTAACTTATTAACATTGGATCGCCATCGATCCTTACAGTGATCGATGGTCGATCAATGAACCAATAACACAGGAATTAACTCAATAACACATAAACACACAGACATACGAACTCCACATAACACAAAATTTACATTATACACAGTATAATTACAGTCTAAGGCATTTCAGCCTTAGTCACAAATTCTCCTCTCAACTACATTGAATCCAGACTCTGTTTACACAAATGTTTCCTGCCCCTCTATATCACCCTTCTCACACACACAGACTCTTTATAAAGAAAATTACAAAGTCATGGATCATCTCAGATCCACCATTTCCTCTCACAAATTGTCTAAATCTCTCTATTCACATACATGGCAAATAATTACATTAAATTAAGTCTTCTCGATACTTATCAATTCCATTAAATTAGCTTGTTTTTAAAAGGAAATTGCTCCCGGTTTACATGATTGTCCACGTCTCCCCATCCATAGCTCTGACTTTGACTTTTGATTAAGGGTGGTCGAATTCTCTTCCATCAGACTCCCGAGGCACAAAAATTTATGACATCCTGGTCATATGCTTCTCCTTAATCCCATAGCTATTCTACCCACTTCTCAGTGGAAGTTCTTTCATGATCTTTTCTGTGAGTTGCAACAAAACCTCTGGAATAACAGTCTTCTCTTCTACATGATACCTCACCAAGCTTCTCTCCTAGCTTAGTCTTTCAACATCTTCCTTCTCTCCTAGCTTAGTCTTTCGGCATCTCCCCGGTTCTCTCTTCTGTGGAACCAAATGAGCATTTCTGGAGATGTTTAATCGAATCAGTTCTTCTTGGTTACATACATTTAACAGTCGCAACGTGTACATCTCGTACTATTACAGGACTGATCAAATATGAAGTGCTAAAATTCATAAATATTCATTAAACATGGTTATTGGTTGATTGATTTTATTAAGCTAGGATGAAGAGTTAAATCAAAACATATGCAAAAGAGAATGGAAGCAGCTACTATAGGTGGAAAAAGAACGTATGTTGTAAATACACAATTTTTGAGTTTGGACACTTTTGTTTTGGGCTGCAAATGGCAAGAATCCTACCCATCAATTAGTTATTATTGGATGGCTTGATTAATTGTATCTCAACTTAACGAGGTGTTACCAGTGGACATGGTTGAAGCATCTGTGCACATGCCCATGGACAACAACGTTTTCCAGGTCCCCTAGGTTACAACGGTCCTCATCAAATTCATATCACTCAAGGAAACTATGTAGCTGGAACAGTTATTGTGTCGTCGGTCACACAAGCTTGCATCCGGTACTGTTCTTTATGGTCCTGAAAATAACAAGTAGTGAAGTGATCGACAGTCCATTCCCAGATCAACGGTTTTGCGAAGGGTCTTCATAATCGAAGTTTAAACAGGAAAATAGTAGGAAGAAAAATAGAAACATCAATAGACTTCTACACATAATATAGAAGCATTACTTCCAACAATACCATAAAATGTGGAAAGAACAAGAAAACAAGAAAATAGAATAGAGAGAAGATTCTTGTTCATTACTCCACGATTTGCCGAATCACAGTATCGCTTTGGCCATTGCATGAACTCTAGATTGTCAGCCTTAGCATAAGTGACTCTCAGTAGTGGAAGGCTCTCTCATGATGGGGATTTGTTTGTTAAAATCCCAAAAACAAAATAAACTGAACACACAGAGACAATCTCTGTTTCGCTCTCTAGGATCCTAGCACAGGGAAGCTTTTAAAATTATTTCTGAGAACAGAGTATTACACACCCATAAAAGGATTTTTATTCATTAAAATAAAATTACTGATACAAAATTCATCCTCTTTCACTCAGAGGGATTCACCAAAAAGAAAACACAGTGCTACTCTATTCATTCCTTTCCAATACGTTCAGTATACTACACTGCTACATATTACTAACATTCATTCACTTGCACTGCTGCGCTTCTACCTTCACTCTCTCTCAACCTCACTACTGACTACCACCCCACACGTTACATACAAAATCTGAATGCTTTAATGAACAAAAATGGAGTCCCATGCTGTGAACTGCTCGAGGCTGTCCTTCTCGTCCTTGACTGAGCTGAACTTTAACTGCGGTAGCTGAAAATTCAATGTCTTCCTTCTCGGCCATACTTTGAATTGAAGGCTTCTGCCTGCTGCGCTGTACTGCTCCATGCTTGCTTTAACTAGTTTCGTGCCACTGAGAAATCCTGCCTGCTTTTCCATCAAAGGTCAATGCGTGCATAACATTTCTATCGGGTCTGCCTTTCGGGTCGCATTGCATATCGCAGTCGACCGATCCTCTGTTTCTCCTTATACTAGAAAATATATGAGAAACATTGTAAAACACAAAAATTGGCTTTGGACGGATTTCAACCATTATACTATTTGGCTTTGGAAACCCATCGGGTCCGGGTTTCATCGCTGTCAGCACTCATATATGTAAATTCCATTCACCATTGGTTTGCCCGATTGCGATATGCTAATCGCGATCTAGGCCGATGCCTCCAATCCTTTGCTTTTCCTTATATTTCGTTGTATAACGAAATTGCATAAAATAAATTGAAAAATGACTTAAGCGCGGACCTAAAAATTTATCAAAAACCATTTATAATGTTATTGGGTCCGATCCATCGGGTCAGATGCATGCCTTATACAAAAGTCCCGTTCCTTTGGTTTCGCCGATAGCGAAATGCCGATGTGATATCCACCGATGCAATATATTATAACATATGCCTGAAAAACATTAAAGCACGGGAAAAAGAGCCGCTGCGGAACTAATATAATATGAAACAAAATGTTAAACACCTGTCGGGTCCGGCTCATCGGATCGCGACTATATATATGTGGAAAGGCTCTGCCACATTGTGAACACCGATAGCGATACGCCGATGCGATATCGGTGATCGCTCATCGCAACATATAAATGCCTCTTTGTAAGTCCTCCACTACTACTTCGCCGATGCGATATCAGCGTGCTCGTCGGTGATGTTTCCATGCTGCTGCATGGCTCAATTGTTGTGTAGTTGAAATTACATTTTCAACACTCCCCTTTAATTTCAACTGCTGCGCATTCGATCATACCCAAACACTTCCTCAAAAATTCAAAGCTTTTCTGATCAAATGGCTTTGTCAAAATATCTGCTACCTGTTCCTGAGTCTTGCAATGTTGTAAAGTGATTTCTCCATTGCATACCAATTCTCTGATATAGTGGAACTTGGTGTCAATGTGTCTCATTCTCTTATGAAACACTGAATTCTTTGATAATGCAATAGCTGAGCTATTGTCACAAAAAATCACTGTTGCTTTTGCCTGCTCTTGGCCTAAGCTCCTTAACATTCTTCTCATCCACACTGCTTGACATGTTGCTGTTGTAGCTGCCACATATTCTGCCTCTGCTGTAGACAACGCCATGATAGGCTGTTTCTTAGAAGCCCATGAAATGGCTCCTGAACCCATGTGAAAAACATAACCGGAAGTGCTTTTCCGATCATCTCCACTTCTAGCCCAATCACTATCAGTGTATCCAACTAAATCTGAACATTCTGAGACTGTATATAAAATGCCAAACCTTTTAGTACCTTTAACATACCTCAGAATTCTTTTTGCTGCTTGCCAATGTGCTTCTTTTGGCCTCTCCATGAATCTGGAAATCAAACTAACAGCAAACATTATGTCAGGCCTAGTTGCAGTTAAATACATAAGGTTGCTAACTATGCTCTTATACAAGCTAGGATCAAAATCCTTGCTGCTGTCCTCTTTGCTGAGTTTTAATCCCATTACTGTGGGAGTGATTGCTGCCTTGGATTCTTGCATATGGAATCTTTCCAACACTTCATTTACATATTTTACTTGTGAGATAAAAATTCCATTTTCATTTTGATCTACTTCTATTCCTAAGAAGTATCTTAGCAAACCCATGTTAGTCATCTCAAATTCTTCTTTCATGACTGATTTAAAATTTTCAATGAGGTAGTCATCATTACCTGTAAAAATTACATCATCAACATACAACACTACAATTAAAATCTTACCATCCTTTTCTTTGATGTAGACTGTGGGTTCTCCCTCACATTTGTCAAATTCATTTTCCAGTAGATAGGAATCTATTCTACTGTACCATGCTCTTGGTGCTTGCTTCAGCCCATAAAGAGCTTTCTTCAATCTGCACACTTTGTGCTCTTGGCCTTTCTTCTCATAGCCTAGAGGTTGTTCAATGTAAACCTCCTCCTTTAACACTCCACTTAGGAATGCTGACTTCACGTCCTTTTGGTAAACTTTCCATTTTTTTTGTGCTCCTATAGACAACACTGCTCTCACAGTTTCCATTCTTGCAACCCGTGCGAAAGTCTCCTCATAGTCTCTCCCATACTGCTGCTTGTATCCCTTAACAACCAGCCTTGCCTTGTGTCTTTCAATTTTGCCTTCAGCATTGCACTTGTTCTTATAGACCCATTTGACTCCAATGACTTCTTTACCTTTTGGTAGCTCAACCAAATCCCATGTCTTGTTTCTTTCTATGGCATTCATCTCCTCATCCATAGCTTCTATCCATTTCTTATCTTTAATAGCATATTTGAAATGAATAGGGTCATCAACATGACAATACAAGGCGAATAAGGAATTCATTCCTTCATCATAAATGTCACTTAGATTTCTAAACTTCTTACCTCTTTCATTTGGTGTGCAAGTGCTTGAAAACGCACTTGAATTTTCTCCTTGTGGTGTGCTTGGAGAAGCACTCTCATTTCTCCTCAAGGGTGTTGCTTGCTGTCCTTGTGTTGGCATTGATGTTTGGGGATGTATTTCAGCCATCTCCTCATCATCTTCATCATGAGACAAACAGTTTTTAACATTCACTGTTTTCTCTATGCTTCCATCCCAAGCTTCCTCCTCAATGAACTGAACATCTCTGCTCACAAAAAACTTCTTGGTGGATGGGATATACAACTTGTAAGCTTTGGATTCCTCACTGTATCCAATGAAAATACATTTCTCCCCTTTGTTGTCCAACTTCCTCCTTAGCTGATATAGAATGTGTGCATAACCCACACATCCAAAAATTTTCATGTGGGTGACTCCTTGCTTTCTCCCACTCCATGCTTCTTCTGGCACTCTGTTCATCACTGCTTTTGTTGGACACCTATTCAAAATGTATACTGCACAGTGTACAACTTCAGCCCAATAATCATTTGGCAAATGCTTTGCCTTCAACATGCTCCTCGCCATATCCATGATGGTCCGGTTCTTCCTTTCGACAACTCCATTTTGCTGCGGGGTGTACCTAGCTGTAAATTGCTTGTGAATTCCATTTTCTCTACAAAACCGTAGGAATCCTTTGGAGATATACTCACCTCCTATGTCTGTTCTCAAAACTTTGATGCGCAGCCCACTTTGATTTTCCACAAGTTCTTTGAAATTTCGGAATTTTCAAACACTTCACTTTTGTTTTTCAAGAAATAAACCCAAGTCTTTCTTGTAAGATCATCAATAAATGTTAGAAAATATTGGCTGCCAGCTAAAGATGCATTTTGCATTGGTCCACACAAATCTGAGTGGACAATTTCGAAGGGTGCTTTTGCCCTTATGCTTTTCCCGCTTCAAAAACTTTCTCGCTGTTGTTTCCCCAATATGCAACCTTCACAAAGGCTGTCCGGTTTCTCTATCATTGGTAATCCTCTTACCATTCCTTTTCTACTCAACAAGTTAAGACCTCCAAAGTTGAGATGTCCAAATCTCAAGTGCCACAACCAGTTTTGATCCTTTGGCACACTTTGGAAAGCCTCTTGGGTAACTGCTACAATTTCTTCTTTGTTTTTCAAATCTGCCCTTATTCTGAGAGGAAACATTATGTTCCTTGTCATCTTCACTTCAGCAATACATCGCTTGCTAGGTGCTCTATCCATGATGGTGCATACATCATTCTCAAAGAAAACATTGTAACCTTTTTGAACAAGCTATCCAATACTTAAGAGGTTACATCTCATTCCAGGAACATAATAGACATCTGCTACGGTTTTCTTTTCACCCTTCTTTGTAAATATTTTAACTTCTCCTTTACCCATAACAGAAATTTTGCTATCAGTCCCAAGTGTGACTTGTGACTTCACACTTTGATCTAGAGTAGAAAACAAAGCTATATTTCCTGTCATATGGTTGCTGCAACTGGAGTCTAGAAACCATATATCTTCACTGTTTGTTTTAGCCATGTTACAAGCTAACAACACATTATCTTGGCTGATATTTTCTCTAGTGATATTTGCACTAGATCTATTATTCATATCATGCTATTTCTTCCTACATTCACTGGCATAATGCCCATATTTTTTACAGTAATAACATTGGACATTGGATTTTTCATACCTTTGTCCTTGAGCATGATGTTGTCCTCTTTGTTGGCTGCTGCCTTGGCCTTGGTTCTCATTTGGGTTGCTGCCTCTTCCTTGAGCATTTGCTGGACTGTTCCTTCCACCTCTGTTTTGGCTTCTGCCTCTTCCTATCTTGTTTCCTCTGCCTTGACCTCTTCCTCTTCCAAAGGACATCTGTGTCTTGAAGGCTTGATCTAGAGATGAGTTTTCATTCCTACTCAACCTCTGCTCATGTGTTATTAGTGATGCATGTAGTTCAGCAACTGAAAAGTTTGAGAGATCCTTTGTCTCTTCTATGGTGGTGACAATCACATGGAACCTTGAGGGTAGAACTCTCAATATTTTCTCCACAATCATCATTTCTTCAAGAGTCTATCCATGAGTCCTTATCTGTGTGACCAGACCAATTACATGTGTGAAGAATGAGTCAATATTGTCTGACTCTTTCATGCACAGGTTCTCAAAATCTTTTCTCAACAATTGGAGTTTTGCTGTCTTCACTTTCTCCATGCCTTGATAGGCTATCTTGAGAGTTTTCCATGCTTCTTTGGATGTCTTGGCTGCTGCTATCCTTGGAAACACACTCTGGTCCACTGCTTGATACAAAAATACAAGGGCTTTTGAATCCTTCTTCCTATTGCTCTTGAACAGATCTTTATTTGCCTGAGTTAAACTGTTAAACTCACTTTCATCTGCTGGTTCTTCAAACCCATATTCAACAAGTTCCCATAAATCTTGTGAGGCAAACATGGCTCTCATGGTTATTTCCCAGTAGTCATAGTTTTTCCCATTAAACTGTGCGAGCTGGGTATTAAACATACCCATGCTAGTGCTTGTGCTAGCCATTCCTTTAGCTTCTTTGACACCTTCAAAGAGCCTGAACTGGCTCTGATACCACTGATGGGGATTTGTCTGTTAAAATCCCAAAAACAAAATAAACTGAACACACAGAGACAATGCTCTGTTTCGCTCTACAGGATCTTAGCACAGGGAAGCTTTTAAAATTATTTCTGAGAACAGAGTATTACACACCCATAAAAGGATTTGTATTCATTAAAATAAAATCACTACAAAATTCATCCTCTTTCACTCAGAGGGATTCACCAAAAATAAAACACAGTGCTACTCTATTCATTCCTTTCCAATACATTCAATATACTACATTGCTGCGTATTACTAACATTCATTCACTTGCGCTGTTGTGCTTCTACCTTCACTCTCTCTCAACCTCACTACTGACTACCACCCCACACGTTACATACAAAATCTGAATGCTTTAATGAACAAAAATTGAGTCCCATGCTGTGAACTGCTCAAGGCTGTCCTTCTCGTCCTTGACTGAGCTGAACTTTAACTGTAGTAGCTGAAAATTCAATGTCTTCGTTCTCGGCGATACTTTGAATTGAAGGCTTTTGCCTGCTGCATTGTACTGCTCCATGCTTGCTTTAACCAGTTTCGTGCCACTGAGAAATCCTGCCTGCTTTGCCATCAAAGGTCAATGTGTGCATAACTTTTCTATCAGGTCTGCCTTTCGGGTCACATTGCATATCACAACCGGTCGATCCTCTGTTTCTCCTTATACTAGAAAATATATGAGAAACACTGTAAAACACAAAAATTGGCTTTCGGCGGATTTCAACCATTATACTATTTGGCTTTGGAAACCCATCGGGTCTGGGTTTCATCGCTGTCGGCGCTCATATATGTAAATGCCATGCACCATTGGTTTCCTCGATTGCGATATGCCGATCACGATCTGGGCCGATGCCTCCAATCCTTTGCTTTTCCTTATATTTCATTGTATAACGAAAAATGCATAAAATACATTGAAAAATGACTGAAGCACAGACCTGAAAATTTATCAAAAACCATTTATAAAGCTATCGAGTCTGATCCATCGGGTCGGATGCATCCCTTATACAAAAGTCCCACTCCTTTGGTTTCCCTAATAGCGAAATGCCGATGTGATATCCGCCGATGCAATATATTATAACATATGCGTGAAAAACATTAAAGCACGGGAAAAAGAGCCGCTGCGGAACTGAAATAATATGAAACAAAATGTTAAACACTCATCGGGTTCGGCTCATCGGATCGTGACTATATATATGTGCAAAGGCTCTGCCACATTGTGAACGCCAATAGTGATACGCTGATGCGATATCGACGATCACTCATCCCAACATATAAATGCCTCTTTGTAAGTCCTCCACTACTACTTCGCCGATGCGATATCGGTGATCGCTCGTCAGTGATGTTTCCATGCTGCTGCATGGCTCAACTGTTGCGCAGTTGAAATTACATTTTCAACATCTCAATAGGGAAGGCTAACCTCTCTCGGTACGAAAGGCTCTGTCAGTGGGTGTTGGCTCTCCCGAAAGTGTGAAGCCAAATACTGCCATGCAGGTAGACAGAATGAGGAATTGTCAGCCTCATTACAACTCCAAAACTGCCAGAACATTGCTCTCAAATGTCTGTCCAAGAATTTGGATTCTGTTTCCAGAGAATTTCATTAAGTCTTAACTTTCGAAGAGGATAGATTCTACTCTTGGCCATATGGAGGAACATATGGAGCAAATCCAAAAAGAAGTGAAATCCGAAAGCCCTTCTCTGTGTGAACAACTTGCTCTAGCGAAAAAGCTTAGTCCCTTCCCCTCCCTGAGCGTAAGCGAAGAAGCTAAAGGTTGCGTCCATCCATTATTGAAAGAAAGAGGTCCTTATCCCATATACGTCTAATCCAATAAATACAAAATCTGGAACCAATGTCATAGCCAGCACAGGAGGGAACACTAGAGCTACCCTGAACGATATTTCATTGGAGATTCTACTGTTATAAAAACTATATTCGAAGCATTTTACTAAATAGAAAGTCTTTATCTTGGATGACTTGAAATCCTTTTGTTGCTTCTGAGTCTTCCCTGTGACAACTGCCACGAAAATGACAGACAACTGATTAGATATTAATCTTATTGTCGGATAAGTGTCATCACATGATAAACATTTATTAATCTTATTGTCTTATAAGTGTCATCACAGACAGACATTTATTAATCTTATTGTTTCATAAGTGTCATCACATTTGATTCTGTTGTCTATTAACTATCATTCAACTTACTTCAGTTTAGAGTTTCACTTTTTTATTTTATTTTTAATGTTAATATCAGAAATTCAGGTCACGTGAGACTCCAGAATTTCGAGTCCCATGAGACTCCCGAAAGAGCAATAGAGACCAAAAATTTGAGGAAGAAAATAAGCTTTCGTTGTTTTGAAAAAGCTAGTTGGGTGAAGACCCACCCTTCTTAGTGAGCAAGTGAATTTCCCTTTTTTGCAATGCAACACTGCCCATCAGAATTCGAAAGTGCACTGCCCGGGTTAGAAAAGGTCACAACAAACTCACGGCAGAAGGCTCCACAAATTTTCATAGGTTCATTTTTTTTTGACATGCAAACCAATTCAAAGGAGCTACCACGCAGTTTAAAGGCTCACGTTATTCCTCAACTGAGCGGAGGAGCTGTTGTGGGGAAAAATGCCTATGCAGGACGATCCTATCCACCTAAGGTGTGACAGTGCCTTAGCAACAAACAGATACAGCTATTCTGGTTCTTTCCTTTATGAAATATGAAAGAGGGGAGATCGATAGACTTACCGTTGTCTTCCGTTTGTCCCTCGATCTAGATCCTCTTCTCTTTGGGTGTTCTCAGCTACTTGCCTCCTCGCTTCCTCAAGAGAACAGCTACTTGATTCACACGAGATCACAAGAGAACAGCTACCTATGACAAGAGAACAGCTACTTGCAACAAGAGAAGAACACAACACAAAGGAAAATATACATATTCATAAATGATTCAGGATTAGAAACAAATCAAATACACTAATGCAATCATATAAATACACCAGTATATAGGAGAAAACCAAGATAGCTTTATTGATTGATAACAAGGTTCAGGAAGAGATAAAACCCAGAGGGCTCCAATCCAGTATCTCCTTCCCAGCAGAATGGAATTCCTTCTTCAGCTCCCTTCAAAGCATTAAGCACCCAATGTTTCCAGTCTCAAACCAACAGCAATTCTTTACATTCACCAAATTCCAGCCTCTAGATCTCATGGAGGTGAGATCCATATATAGATGTTTGGAGAGAGGATGAGTCAGCTTGAGATCTGACTAGTGTCCTCTCCCTTTGTCAGTTCCTGAGTCCACTTGGAGGTTCTTGCTTCCACTTGGAGATTTGGAACCTCTTACTCATCACTAGTCGAATTCCCTGAGGCAAGTGTCATTTTGGAAGCTTCCTGGCTTCTGACACCTTGAGGAATGAGACTGCCACATGTCCAAACTCGCTCAGCGCAGGTAGCTAGTGTTGGAGTTGACATTCAACACAGGTAGCCAGTGTATCAGTTGACATTCAGCGCAGATGATCAGTGGAGCAGTTGACATGATCCTGAATTGACTTGTTTTTGAGTGGTTTCAGGTGGAGAACTTCTGTGAATTGCTGTGGTTAGTTAGCCTTGTTCCTCTAGGGGTAGGAACAACATGTTTAGGGACTTTGGATCCCTTAGATTATGGAAATTTCATGCTCAATGATGTAAGGCACAAAAATGTCTATAACAGTTGCCCCCTAAAGTATGAGGCCGTTTATCGGGTGAAATGCTTTATCCAGGAGGGTCCAAAGTTCATCCATTTGCTGGGAGGATACCTGTAATAAGATACAATACAATACATTATGATTCATACTGCTTTCATGATATAGCTGAGGCGGGCATTCCCATGCTCAGCTTTATAAATTCATTTTTGTACGTAGAACAGACGATCGTCTGATGGTAGACTGATAATTTTGGCGAAATTATCATCCTTTGAGTAGGATGATCATCTCCTGCAATGATGTACATGTCAAATGTCTTTATCTTTCCTGAATATATATCGCAGCCCGGATGGATGAAACTAGATCTGGGGTCTTCAAACTTGTTCGATCTTCACTCTAAGTACAAGTCGATCCATGTGAGAATTGCGCTGAAGTCGAACATGGAAAGACATCGCTTGATTATCGGTCAATGATGTAAACCGTTAACAAGCGCGAGAGGAATCACCGATAATGATAATGACCCTCAAGGTACTGCAGTATAATTCACGTGGTGTGAATAAAGGACTTGGCGTCGAACACCACGCAAAATCTTCTGGTCGAAGGTCATTGATGTATACCTATCGCTGGAAGTGAGAAACTTGCCATTGAGGCATGCAAGCTTCAAAGTACTGAAGGGGTTGTTCCTAGATCAACTTCTTGGATAATGAGCTAATGTCGACAAGAAGCGATCCGTCAAAGGAGGGCCTTGATGAATCCCACATCAGTGACACGGAACGAAGCTAATGATTTTAATGGAGGTGAAAACGATCTGTGACATATGATTCAGGGTGGCGGTCATGAATGGATGAAGGATAATGTATGGCAGTGGATGGGACCCGGCTGACTCTTTCTGAACGACTTCTCTTGAACATATGGCGACACTGATGCGATGGATTGGTAGCATTACCCCAAATATGGATGGTATGGTGAGACCATGGTGATGTGACCGGTGAATGAGACAACCCAACCCGATGGTGGTACGGAGGAAAAGTGTCATGTTCAAGAGCGACCTGCTACCATCAAAGTTCTCTTTAGTTTTCTCCCAATTTTTCCCCAGTCATTGCTGACCAGTACCTCTTTATTTTTGTCAAGCTTGAGGAGGATAACATATGCTTGTTCTATAACCTGCCCTTCGGGCAAGCCCATCGCTATGTTTTAACGAGCCTAGCGATAGGGAAACTCGTTCTCGTCTAAAGACAAGTTTGTCGCTATTTAATAATTTTAACGAGTCTAACGACAAGGATAACTCGGTTCTTTTCATTTTTAGAGAGTCTGAAAAGATACATAAAGTCAACTCCAAAATTTCTTTTTCGTCATCTAATCCCTTAAGTCCGAAAAAGTATAAAACAATACAGAAGGGATGAGTTTTCTATAGTTTTAACGAGCCGAACAAAACAAGCGCTCGATCTTTTTGTGCAATAATCCCTCAGGTCCAAAAAAATTAAAATCTAGAGGAGGGATAGCACTCCCGGTCCTTTAACGAGCTGGAAGGCCAAGACTCGGCAATCTTTTCATATTTTACGAGTCAGTTGAAAAGAGCTTAAAGAAGACTCGTCTTTTGAGGAACGAGTGATAAACAGGGATAGCAGCAGATTCCAGGTACAGGTTGGAATTTTCCAATCACGGCAGTGTCACAAGGATGGCTAGGTGAAATCACTCTTCGCAGCTGTTCCTCAAAATGGGTAAACAATCATATGGAGGTGAACGATCGGCCAAATGAAAAGTGGAGGCGGCAGGTGCAAACACAACCAAGGCTTTAATGGCTGATAAATTTACGATCACAGTGGTTATTTACCGGGATAGGTTCATTTTTTATTTTAAAATGAGCTTAAACACTGGAGGAAACTCTTGCTCACTGCTTATATTTATTTTTTAACGAGCATGAAGACCGCGTTAAAACTGCTCGGATCTTGCGTTTATTTTTTAACGAGCATGAACTTTATGCTAAAACTGCTCGATTACCCAGTCATAAGATAAGAGTGTCTCATCAAGATTCTATTTTTTATGGAGCTTCATCTCACTAAGCTTTGCTCCCTATCCTTTCTTTATGCAAGTTCGGAAACGACTAATCCTACGAGTTTAAAGGGTTAGAGGTCCTAAAAATTTAAAAAATAAATAGTTGCCCCTTGCTTGCACTCCAAAAGGTTTGCATGCCCCCAGGTATAAAGTACGATTTCAAGGTTACCTCTACTTCTCCTCCTTCAAAACAATTGTTTTAAAGAGAGAGGCTTACCTCTTTCAGGTTACCCAAAGATTGTCTCGTTACTCTTTCAAACAAAACACTTCCTCGGCAATGTCTACCGAAATAGACAAGGGTGAATGACTCTGGCGCCAAACACATAACTTTGACAAAAGAATCCTATTCTAGAACAACCCCTCTTCCATCCACGGACGGGGTACGGACTAGTCATATTCTCCCGTGGAAACCTACCCTATACCCAAAGTTTTCCTGCCGAAGCAGGCCAGGACGCATGCCCCTGGGGTTCCAGTCATATCCTTTCGGATTACTCGCGCTCATCAGGAGGATGGACCGTGGGTTGAGACACTTCTTGCATGAATAGACCATTTAGGGATGGTACATGACTATTTGCGATGCGTGATCCGGGAAATGAAAGTTGGTCCACGAGCTTGACCACTCTTCCTCCATACGGAAAACACATTACTCTAAAGAGTGAGGAGACTACAGCTCCCATGCAATATATATAGTCTCGTCCAAGGAGTAGGTTATAATCCAAGGGTCCTTGAACGACCATCACGTTCATTTGAACGGTCTTCCCTTTCAATGTTATAGGCACATTGGGGAGGATCCCTAAAGGTTGACTGGTTCCTTTATCAAAGCCCGATAGACTTCTCATCTCAGGCAAAAGTGCTGGCGAACCAAGTGCTTTCCAAGCAATAGAGGAAAGGATACTCACAGATGCCCCCTCATCAATGATAGTGCCAGCCATTACCATTCTGTATATTTGACAAATAATTCTGAATGGTATACTGGCTGGCAACCGGGGTCTGCCTAGTTGGTTCCAGTCAAAGGACACAACTAGGTTGCTTGGTGGTGGGACCGAATATACGGCCGAATAGCGCTCTGATGAACTTCCTTCCTGCGATAAAGGAATGGTGGCATTGCCCCCTTGATCATCAGAGTCAGTGCTGATGAAGAGAATCTGGACGGTGTCATCTTGATTCTCCTCTGTGACGGTGTCATTCGAAGATAGAGCCTCTGAAGGCAAAACCGGGTCAACTGCCGTATCAACCTTTTGACTTTCATCAGGCATGGATCCAGACGGTTCATCTTCAATGACAGGTGCTTCGGCTGACCACCTAGGCGGGTCAGTCGGATTCTCAACTAGCGAGGGACTTAGCAAGAGTTTTTGATATCCAGGAGGGAGATGCGCTCGTAAAATCGGGCGATCTTCCAGAACTCTTTTTGCCTCGTCTAAGAAGGGACAACGGTGGATGGCGTGATCACCTTCACATAGTCTGCAGGGAAATTTAGCTTTCCTGCTCTGTCCTGGGGCTTCACTCCCACTAGTTGACGGTGAGCATTCGACATGGCTATTAGAGGTCGATTCTACCGAATTGTGCAAACGGGGGAACCAGTCCCTTAGTATACGGGGGATACAGGGACAATCTCTATGGAAGTGGTCTCCCTTGCATATGACGCATGGCGATTTAGGCCTTACGAGTGCGGTGTGTGGATTTTTGTTAGATGACAATTGTTTGCCCCCAGTCGCCTTAGGCTCCTTCTTCTTCTTTTCTCTCTTCTTCTTCTCCTTCTTCTCCTTAGGAACACGGTTTTTCGATTTACCAGTTCCATCAAACGAAGAGGAAGGAGGGGAGGAAGATGAAGTGGAAGGCTGGGAGGAAACTCTTATCTGATCTAACTGTTGACTCGACTATTCAGGAATGGTGGTATTCTGAACGACATTGGTTGAAAAGAGCCATACTAGTAGGCCAATTGTCAGTCCTGGAAGCGACCTTGTGGCCATGTGGGGCGCACCAACATCTCCCCAAGAGGAGAAGGGACTAGGATTTCCACCAAGGGGAACTCCTTGGTTGGTGTGCTCCATCTTTTCAACCTAAAGATCAACGCAGGATTAAAGGGTGATTGTTCAGTTTAAAATAAATTGTTAACAACGCTTTAGACACAACTTGCTTTTTCACTTTTAAAGAGTCGAGAAAAAGCTAAAGATGACTCTAGTCTCCTTCGATGTTTTAACGAGCCCGAAGTGACAAATGCTCAGATGGACTTTTTCTGTTATAGAGTCTGAAAAAGGCCAAAAGAAACTGCTCTGGAGATCTAGGCAGAGGGTGTGCCAAACTTTTCGCAAAACCGCAGAATACTTTTTAGGGTACGGGCGGTCAATCTTCGTGAATGTTGTGTTCACTGCATTGCGATCAGTAGGGCGGCTGACACGGCTTCCTAAGGATAAAAGATATATGCCTATAGGAGTCTCCCAATATATACGCGACGGTACGTGGGAGCACAATCCATACTAGCGCTATCGTCCCTCAGGAGGAATCACCCACCTTCCACGAGATCGACAGTCACTAGGCTTAACGACGCCGGAACACGTCTCTAGCCTAGACCTCTATGTTGTGCGTTATGTTACAAAGCGTTGTTAGGTTCATTCAGTTTATTTTAGGTTGATCTTTTTAAAGTTTGCCTTTCAAGGTTCACCACGAGATGTATGATACAAATTCCTAAATGCAGTCTAAAGATGATAAGCAAGCTTTATAATCTTTTCAACTTTGAAAATCCTAGCTACTAAGGGAAAAGAAAGACACTATCTTTTCTCAAAGAGCAATCAGCACACTCTAATGCACTTTTCCTAAATCCAACATGCAAACTTATCAAATGCAAATGCACAATGCAGGTGTTTGTTTTCCACTTTCTTAGTATATATGGCTACAAAGAAAGCTTTTTGTACAACTTTGATTTGCTTTCAAATGATCAATACAAACAAGTTCACTTTTTCGAAAACAACAAGGGTAGAAGAGATTACAATCACTTTGCGATTTTCAAAATAAAGAATTGTTTTCACACTTAAAAGAGACAAATTCAAACCAATAAGCAAAAGTAAATCTATAATCAATCTGCAAACAACCAATGAACTCTCTTTTAAGATCACAGTCAATTAGATCTGAATCAAAGGCTACAGGATGACTACTTTACTCATGCAAAGGAAAACTGTAAGTGACGCCACAAACACATAAAAACACTCACAGTCTTTTTGTACAAAAGGAGGCAGAATCTAAGCAAAGAAAAGGAGTTATCAGACTGGTACCTATGCTGGTTAAAGGCTGCAAAAACAGAGATCAAAACAGGGCAACAGAGGACAGAGAACCCCAGCTGCACAAGGCTAAACTGGTTCAGCGCAAGTCCAACACTGAGGACTTGACATTCAGTGCAGGTAGCCCTCACGGGACCTGCGTTGAAATGTAGACTGCCTTCACAGCAGTTGCGCTGAAGGAGAAACTCTCGTTTCCCCTGGGTTCTGGGTCATAAAATGCTCAAAAATCAACTGTTTCAGGCCAAATCAGAAACACAAGCAAGGTATAAACAGAGGGATGCTTTGAGAGGGTACTAAAGACTATCACAAAGGATCATCACATCATTTGGGGATCTATTGTTTAGACCATAGACAAGTCCAGCAACTGGATCAAAGCAGCAACTTTCTACTTTGCATCCGGGAAAGATGCAGTTCGATTGTTGCTGTCAAGTCTATGAAGTAAACAAAAATGACGGAAACACAAATGAAATGAACAAACAAATTTTTCCCCAGTGGAGTCGCCAATTTGTTTTGGGGAAAAATGCCTATGCAGGATGATCCTATCCACCTAAGGTGTGACAGTGCCTTAGCAACAAACAGATACAGCTATTCTGGTTCTTTCCTTTATGAAATATGAAAGAGGGGAGATCTATAGACTTACCGTTGTCTTCCGTTTGTCCCTCGATCTAGATCCTCTTCTCTTTGGGTGTTCTCAGCTACTTGCCTCCTCGTTTCCTCAAGAGAACAGCTACTTGATTCACACGAGATCACAAGAGAACAGCTACTTGTGACAAGAGAACAGCTACTTGCAACAAGATAAGAACACAACACAAAGGCAAATATACATATTCATAAATGATTCAGGATTAGAAACAAGTCAAATACACTAATGAAATCATATAAATACACCAGTATATAGGAGAAAACCAAGATAGCTTTATTGATTGATAACAAGGTTTAGGAAGAGATACAACCCAGAGGGCTCCAATCCAGCATCTCCTTCCCAGCAGAATGGAATTCCTTCTTCAGCTCCCTTCAAAGCATTAAGCACCCAATGTTTCCAGTCTCAAACCAACAGCAATTCTTTACATTCACCAGATTCCAGCCTCTAGATCTCATGGAGGTGAGATCCATATATAGATGTTTGGAGAGAGGATGAGTCAGCTTGAGATCTGACTAGTGTCCTCTCCCTCTATCAGTTCTTGAGTCCACTTGGAGGTTCTTGCTTCCACTTGGAGATTTGGAACCTCTTACTCATCACCAGTCGAATTCCCTGAGGCAAGTGTCATTTTGGAAGCTTCCTGGCTTCTGACACCTTGAGGAATGAGACTGCCACATGTCCAAACTCACTCAGCGTAGGTAGCTAGTGTTGGAGTTGACACTCAACGCAGGTAGCCAGTGTAGCAGTTGACATTCAGCGCAGATGCTCAGTGGAGCAGTTGACATGATCCTGAATTGACTTGTTTTTGAGTGGTTTCAGGTGGAGAACTTCTGTGAATTGCTATGGTTAGTTAGCCTTGTTCCTCTAGGGGTAGGAACAACATGTTTAGGGACTTTGGATCCCTTAGATTATGGACATTTCATGCTCAATGCTGTAAGGCACAAAAATGTCTATAACAGGAGCACGACTCACAAGTCAAACAGAGTCAAAGGTGCACATGAGATCTCATTTTATTCGATTTACAATTTCGAAAGTACCTGATAACCTTTGAAGATCTGATTTGAAAAGTTTCGTTTGTCGAAGCTCGAGGAGCAAAAGCCGAGACCAGTCAAAAGTGCACGTGATATCTCATTTTATTCAATTTACAATTTAAAAAGTGCATTATAACATTTGAAAATCCTATTTGAATTTTCCCCCTTTTTCAAATGAGTAATTCAAAAAAAAAAAAAAAACTTATATAATGTGGTGTCATTGTCAAAGACTTTTATTTAAATTTGTTACAAAATAAAAAAGGATTTTTGAAAAAAAGTATTGTTTGATTTAAAAAAGGAAACGGTTGGGTTGTTTTTAAAGAGATAGTTTTTAATTTTGGAAACTTTTTTTATGTCATTGTTATTGATTTTGATTTTCTTTGGAAAAAATAACAAGTTTTGGTGTTTAAAAATGAAGACATTTCTACAAGTCCAAGAGTGTTGGGTACACTTCAAAACAACTGTGTAGAGCCAACCCAAGAAGCGTGGGCGTCCATGACCAATAATCAGAATAATGTAGCTATTGAACTCAGAAAGAAAGAGCACAAAGCCAAATGTTGGATACAAAACTTAGTTGATGACTCTATCTTCGACAAGATAATTGGTGCATCCACAACAAAATAAGCTTGGGAAATCTTGAAAGTTGTGTATCATGGCAATGATACAATGAAGAGCGTTAAATTGCAAAAATTTAGAGCTCAGTTTGAAACCCTGAAGATGACTGACACAAAGAATGTGGATCAGTTCATGACTAGAGTCATGGGAATAGTCAATCAGATCAAACTCATTGGTGAAACCATTATAGATCAAAAGATTGTTGAAAAAGTCCTTCGAAGCCTACCCAAGAAATATGACATGACTGTAACAACCATTTTGGAATCGAAAGATTTTACAAATTTCTCAGTTGAACAGTTGACTGGATCACTTCTTGAACACGAAACAAGACTCAATTTTGTAGAGGATTCCATGGAACAAGCTTTCAAACCACATCTCTCTTTTGGTAGAGGCAAAGGTAGAGGATATAGAGGCAGAAAAAGGCGAGACAGAGGCTAAGGTAGAGGAAAATCAGAACATCATCGTGCAGCCAACCAATGAAGACCTCCACAAAACCAAACTTAGAGAAGAAAAACATGGAGCAAATCTAATGTTCAATGCTATTAATGGAAGAAATTTGGGCATTATGAACATGAATGCAGAAGAAATAGTCAGATCAACAAAGAGGTAGTGTCTATCTCTCCAACAATGAAGGAGAATCCCCTGAGACCATGTTTCTTTCGTGCCATCTTTCTGAAGACACTCACAACAAGGACCTTTGGTTGTTGGACAGTGGTTGCAACAATCATATGACAGGTAAAAAGAATCTGCTTTCTTATATTGATGCTTCCATGACATCAAAAATCACTCTTGGAGATCGTTGTTGTATTAAAGCTTAAGGAAAAGGTATTGTCCCTATTCTTACTAAACAAAATCAACATAAATACATACCTAATGTTTATTATATTCCACATCTAAAGCATAACCTCATTAATGTAGGTCAATTGATGTACCATGGTTATGATGTAATATTTCGAGGGAACACATGTTATATATATTGTAACAACCCTGGTGAAAATTCCATGTAATAAAAGTTAATAAAGGCAAAATAATAATCACGGTTGACGGGGCACTTATTCCAAGCTGAATGTTAGGCAAGACATCCTAGTGTGGGTGTTAATTTGGTTTATTATGGCTAAGGAAATTGGCAAAGGCAATGGATAAGGCTTTGGAAAGGAAAAATGGCATTTTTGGCACATTTATTTATGAAAATAATGGAAATTAGGAAAAAAGGAAGGTGAAAGGTCACAGGTTGCATGCCAGGAGTAAAATGAAGGAAAATAATAGAAATGAAGAAAATAGATGCCTAATTGATAAAAACGCTTCTCAGGATCAGTTTGTAACCTTTTGTTAGTTCAGTTTTGAAGCTCTCTCATTATTCTATTTCTCTTACTCTTGGACACTTAGAGTTTTCTTGGAGCACTTTGGCAGTGGATCAAGAAAGGAAAAGAAGGAAAGAGGAAGAAAGGATCAAGCAAGGAAAAGTAGGATCAAGCAAGTACAACAGTATTCTTTGCAGAAATCGATTTGCATGTGTATTTTCCTTGCTAGATTTGGCATGCATCATATTTCATGTATTTTTTTTGTTGTTATGGCATGGGTTTTTCCAGGTGTGTCAATATTTTCAGTCTAGCCTTGTCATTTCCATATAGCCATGGCATGATGGGGTTCTCATGTTTTGGTTGAGCTGGATTGCCGGGTGGATTCGAAGCTGAGGGAGGTGGATCTCCGAATGATAGAGCACATGGCCTAGTGGTCCTTGAACCAGATAGTGGATCACGGTAAATCCACTGGCCTAGTGAGTCATGACCCCTGAGCCATACTGTGGGTTTTGGTAAAGTTAGGATTGTGTTGCCTTAGTGGGCCTAAGAATCCTTGTTGGTGAATGGTAGGATATATGGTAAAGCCAAGAGGTGGATTTCTCTTTGTTGGTCCTAGTAATATCGGGTTGGGATATGCAGTAAATCCTGCAGAGTGGGTCTCAATTTAGGACCTAGTGATTGGGGGTGGATTGCGGTAAAGCCTAAGAGACTAGGAGACATGAAAATTCCTCATGGTGCAGGTGTAGAAATCTGGTGGCATCAATGCTTGTTTGGCCTAGTGATTTGGTGGAGATCATGGTAAAGCCTGTCATTACATGTTTATTACATTGGCCTAGTGATTCGCGATGGATTACTGATCCAAGTGGATCTCCAGACACCAGTGGCATAGAAAAGGCTCAAAATTCAAAATGGCAGAAAGTTGATTAACTTGACATCAGATCGAAGTGCCTGTCACCCTAATTCTAATGGTGTGAACAACACTCCAATCCAAGGCCGTATGAAGAAGATAGAAGCAGTCAAAGTTGTGTGTTAACTTACCCATGTGGAAGGCTTAAGGAGGGAACAATTTGGTAAGAACTAAGCACTGGAATCCAGCCAGTTTTCTGGGCAAATTTGTGGGTCCGTTAATTTGTCTCCTAATGCCTAAGGTTCTGGAGAATCCCAAAAAGGGTCGGTGGTTATAATTTAGAAAAAAAAAATATTAAATGGGGCAAGCGGCCATGACCCTTTCGCCCCTGAAACTATCGAACCAAACAATATATATTTTAATAGGGGTGGGCGGCCATGAACCCGCCACCTCGGAGCCACAAAAAAAACCAATGTGGGGTGGGCAGCCATGACCTCACCACCTCAGGAGCCCACAACAACATATATTTAAATATAGTGGGGGGCACGGGCTGTCAACCCCACCACCCCTCCACCTCTCCACTACCACAAACTGTCGGCAGGGAAAAGGGGTGCGGGCCACCAGAACAGTGGACCCGCCATGCCTCGACCTCTCCACTACCATAAACTGTTAGTGGGGAAAAGGGGCGCGGGCCACCAAAACAGTGGACCCGCTGCCCCAACGGTCAAACAAGTTAATATATGGTGTTAAAAATGGGAGGGGCAGGATTTGATCCCCTGACCCCTCCTCAACTAATCTTAATGTTAACCAATGTGCCAAACTAATTCCTTGTTTAATTCGCCCACCGAAACTTTATATAAACCTTCTTGCATAGTGTGCCAGGGGGGAGGAGTGTGCACGCAGTTCGAGGGAGATCAATTGCAGGTGTTGGAACCATGAGCAGTGCAGAGAGGTGGGGGGAACCATGATTTGAGCAATTTCTCAAGGGGGCTAGATTTTCACTCTGTCATATTTCGACAAACTTTATATGGTTTCAGCATTTCTCGATGCCACAAACTCAATGGTGCTGTCTGTTTCCCCAACAGAGTTCTCCATTTTTCGGCCACTTTCCAGAATGGAGGTATAAGAATCCTTTTTGTAAATGATGATTGTACTCTTCTTTCTCATGCCACTTAATGAATGAAGGCCTCCCCATTGATTGAGCAGGACCCGAAGACGTAGTTCAAATTAGACGAACTCCATTATCAAGTCTCTTATCTTCTTTCATGCTTTTATGTGTTTCTCCTATTCTCTCATGTGCACATTAAATTTCTATGTTTAAGCTACAATTTATGCATGTAATTCTTTAATACATCTATAAGAAAAAGATCTTGGATCAAGTGGTATAAGAGTAGGTATTTGTAGATGTGAATTACATGTTTGTATGCTAACAAGAAACAGGCTCCGAAGAGGCAAAGGGAAACTAAATTATTTCGATCCCGAAGTGGGGAATGCACATCCAAGGAGAAACATGGCAGATGAAGAGTCTCTTTACGAAGAGGAGCTCAATTTCTGCAAAACCTTCTATACAATGGCGGAAAATGTTGGTCAGTTGCTTTCAAGGCTAGAGAAAGAAGAAGGGAAAAAGGCAGAAGAATAAGGTTCAGTGCATGGAAATGGTGAAGAAGAACCCCCTCCTCTCCTTCAATGAGTGAAATTTATTCTTCCTCTCATCACGATCATCATAGAAATTCAAGGGATGCATCTAAGAAACCTTTCCTTAAATTAGATGTCAAATTTGATCTTCCTGTGTTTAACGGTGAAACTAATGCATAAAACCGTAATAATTGGATTAGGCAGATTGAAATCTACTGCAGGATTCAACAGATCAAAGTGGATGAGGCAAAGATTTAGCTGGCCTCTCTTCGACTGAGTAGCACCACACTCATCTGGTGGGAGAGCAAATTACAAAGCAGTAAGAGTGTCGGTAATCTTCTTTCCTCATGGCCTAGTTTCATTTCTGCATTAAAGGAACAATTTTATCCCTTGCGTTATAAGCAAAAAGCCTTAATGGATTGGAAATACTTAAGGCAAGGCAAGGCAGGGGTCAGGATGTTTAAAGCTTTACCGAGGAGTTTAGAAAATAAGCACTTAATTTGGGCATTGCACTTGACTCACCTAAAGTAGTAACTAAGTATATTGGATCACTACATAGTTACATTAGAAATTCATTATTATTGTTTGAACCAACTACTATTGACTCAGCCAGTGTAAAGGCCATTCATCTTGAGAATAGGGTCAAAAATGAAAGATATGGTCATTTCAAGAAACCATCTTCCAAACCTCCAAATGGAAAACCCAAAGTGAAAGGAAAAGGAAAGGAGAAGAGGATAGCATCAACCAAGAAAGATGAAGGAGAAAGGCCTTATTGTACTCACTGCACAAAGGAAGGTCATGATGACGATCATTGTTGGAAACTGTACTTGGGAAAGAGACCAAAGAAGTATGGAGGAAAAGGCAAGAAAAAGATAGTGGCAACTGTGTAGCAAGACCTTGGATCCGATTCCGGAGATGAAGCATTAATCACAGTAGCAGGAACAAAAGGTACTCTTACATCTCATGTTAATTATGAATCAAATGAAGGAACTAGTTGAATAGATGAGCCTCTTCGTAATGAATGAAAGAGAATTGAGCTATTTCATATTAGAGTTATCATAAGTCATACAAAAGTGGAAACTATATTTGATACTGGATCCCAAGCAAATCTAATTTCAAATTCCTTGGTAAAGAAGCTAGGCTTAGAAACCAAACCACATCCAAAACCTTACTTGCTTGGATGGATACATGATAAAGAAAAATTGAATGTAACTAAGCAGTGCAAGGTTAAATTTGTGATCGCTTCTAAGTTAGTCGATGAGGTAGAACATGATGTGATACCATTTGATATTTGTGGCATGGTATTAGGGAGTCCATATCTATATGATATAAAAGCAATCTTCTTCCGTCATGAAAGCAAATACCAAATCACAAAAGATCGGGTAGAATATATTATAAGGGCTCATCAAACTAAAATCAATGTCAGCCTTGTAAGTGCAGGACAAATGAAGAGGTTGGTGAATTCCAGTAAGGGTTGCATGCTTATGGTCGTAAGAGGGAAAGATGCAGAATTATCCGATGCTTTCCATGGTTGTGATCATGTGCATAAAAGGGAATTATGTGAATTAATTTCTAACTATGATGAGATGTTTCAGGAACCAAGGGGATTACCTCCGAAGAGGGAAATCCAACATGAGATCCATTTGCAGCATGACGCTCCTTTACCAAATATTGTCATGTATAAGATGTTGACCATTGAGATGGAGGAGATCAAAAAGCAGGTGCAGGAACTATTGAACCAAGGGGTCATCATACCGAGCACTTCTCCATGCAGTTCACTGATTGTCTTAGTGCCAAAGAAAGATCGCACGTGGAGGATGTGCGTGGATTACCGGGCACTAAACAAAATCAAGGTGAAAAATTGTTACCCTCTTCCGTGCATTGATGATTTATTAGATTAGTTAAAGAATTCTATCTATTTCACCAAATTGGATTTGCGTAGTGGTTATCACCAGGTCCGAATTGCAGAGCAGGATGTGTGGAAAACCACCTTCAAGACCAAACAGGGGTTGTTCGAATGGATGATGATGCCATTTGGACTTTGCAATGCTCCAGCCACTTTCATGAGGGTCATGAATGATCTCTTTAGGCCTTTCATTGATGAATTTGTTCTTGTATATCTAGATGATATTCTTGTCTTTAGTAAAAGTTGGAATGAACATGTATTCCATGTGAAGAAAGTGCTTGATGTATTGAAAAAAGGAAAACTCTGTGTAAAATTGTCAAAGTGTAAGTTGGGGAAAACCTCTTTGGTTTACCTAGGTCATATTGTTGGTCATGGTCAGTTAAAAATTGATCCTTCTAAAGTTGAACCAATTGTAAATTGGCCTAAGCCTACTATTGTAACCAAGGTTCACAGCTTTTTGGGTGCAGTACAATATTGGAGGAGATTTATTGCCAATTTCTCTATTATTGCAGCACCTTCACACACACTCACATGTGTAAAGCAGGTCTTTCAATGGGGAGGAAAGAAACATAAGTGCTTCAAAACATTGAAAGAAAAGATTAGCACCACCCTGGTCTTGGTCTTACCAGATCTCCAGCAGGAATTCGAGATCGAGACAGATGCTAGTGGATATGTCATGGGAGCTATACTGATGCAGCAAAAGAAGCTGACGTGTTACCATTCAGAGAAGTTCTCTCAGATTGTGATAAACTATCCCACTTATGACAAGGAGTTATATGCCTTGGTCTAGAGTGTGAAAAAGTGGTAACACTACCTGATTGGAAAAGAGAACATCATCCATACGGATCATCAGCCCTTGCAGTATCTTCAATCACAAACCAAGTTGCAACAATCTCGTTATTTTAGGTGGATGGGTTTTCTTCAGTAATTTCATCTGGTAATAAAGTATAAGAAGGGCACTAGCAACAAAGTGGCCGATATTCTATTTCACCCTCCTACTTTTTCTTATGTTATTTTTCATAATGCTTCGTTATCTTTTGAAAGTTATGCTGAACAATATGCTAACGATGATGACTTTGAGGAGATTTATGCAAAACTAACCCATGGTTCACAGGTGGAAAACTATCACTTGCAGGGGAAACTGTTGTATCACCTTGGAAAAATGTGCATACCAACAGGGGAAAGGGTACATGTAATTCGGGAGGCCCACACCTCCCTTGTGTTTGGTAATTTTGGTGTTGAAAAAACTTTGTGTCATGTACAAAGAATTTGTTTTTGGCCTCATATGAAGAACATTGTGAGTTGCTATGTAAAGGGATGTGTGATGTGTTCTATTTCAAAGCCCTCTAATAGAAAACTCGGGCTCTACACACCAATCCCTATCCCGAGTTGTCTATGAGAAAGTGTGTCAATGGACTTTGTAGGAGGTTTGCCTTTGTCTAGAAAAAGTCACGACTATTTGTATGTCGTTGTTGACCATTTTAGTAAGATCTGTATTTTAATGCCTTGTAAAAAATAGATCATTGCAGAGAAAACTGCTTATCTTTTCTTTCAGCATGTTTGGATCCATTTTGGGTTACCCACATCGATTGTGTCAGATCGAGACTCTCACATTCTCGGAGAGTTTTGGACTAACTTGTGGAAGATGATGGAAACCAAGTTGAAAAGAAGCATGACATCTCATCCACAAACTGACAGACACATAAAGGTTGTCAATCACACCGTGGTACACTTGTTGCGAGGCTATTATGGGAAACATCCTAAGTTGTGGGATGAGCATCTTCCATATGTGCAACATTCCTACAATCGAGCAGTGCACTCATCTACACGTCGTTCACCATTTGAGACATGTTTTTGCTACCTGCCCAAAGATCCTTTTGATATGGTCTTTGGAAGGGAAGATGACTCTAGTGGACATGATGATAGGGACAAAGCACAGCGGTTCATTCAACGGATTGAGTTGATTCACCAAGCAGTACAAGAGCAGTTGGAGAAAAATCAAGCCCGATACAAGGCTCGACATGACAAACACCGAGTTGACCATCAATTTCAAGTGGGCAAAAAAATGTGGTTCCATATCAGCATGGACAGGATGAAGGGAGAAGGGAAGACGTTACGATCGATCTAGTATGGTCCATTCACCATCTTGGAGAAGATTGGAAACAATGCTTTCCATCTTGATTTGCTGACATATATGCAAATGTACTCCATAGTGAATGTGGAAAACTTAGAGCTTTATGAGACACCATTTGTTATGGACACCAAAGAGGTGGGATCGGTTCCTACAGTTGATGATTTTGCACTAGAGTATCTTGATGGGTTGCCTGAAGATCTCATCCTTAACAGAAAGACCAGGACTTCATGACAGGGAGATGTGGAATACCTTCGAGTTGGTTTCAAAGGGATGCACCCTAACAAGGAAAAATGGCTGGGAAAAGAAAGAGTGAGGGAAAAATTCCCTCACTTGTGAATTGACTGATAAAGCTTTTGGTGGTCCAAAAGCTCCTCAATGGGGAGGATTGATCTAGGTGGATCTTCAGACACCAGTGGCATGGAAAAGGCTCAACATTCAAAGTGGCAAAAAGTCGATTAACTTGACATCAGATCGAAGTGCCCATCACCCTAATTCCAACGGTGTGAATGATGCTCCAATCCAAGTCTGTATGAAGAAGATAGAAGTAGTCAAAGTTGTGGGCTGACTTACCCATGTGGCAGGCTAAAGGAGGGCACAATTTGGCAAAAGAACCCGACACTGGAATTCGGCCAGTCTTCTGGGCGAATTTGTGTTTCCGTTAATTTGTCTACTAATGTGCAAGGTTATGGAAAAACCCAAAAAGGGTTGGTTGTTATAATTTAGAAAAAATAAAATAAATAAATATTAAATGGGGCAAGTGGCCCTGACCTCGCCGCCCCAGGAACCATCGAACCAAACAATATATATTTTAGGAGGGGTGGGCGGCCATGACCCTGCCACCCCGGAGCCACACAAAAAACCAACGTGGGGTGGGCGGCCATGACCCTGCCACCACGGGAGCCTGCAACAACATATATTTAAATATAGTGGGGGGCATGGGCTATCAACCTTGCCGCCCCTCCACCTCTCCACTACCACAAACTTCCGGCGGGGAAAAGGGGCGTGGGCCACGAGAACAGTGGACCTGCTGCCCCAATGGTCAAACAGTTAATATATGGTGTTAAAAATGGGAGGGGCGGGATTTGATCACCTGACCCCTCCTTAACTAATCCTAAAGTTAACCAATGTGCCAAACTAATTCCTTGTTTAATACGCCCATCAAAACTTTATATAAACCTTCTTGCACAGTGCGCCGAGGGGGAGGAGCGTGCATGGAACTTGAGGCAGATCAATTGCAGGTGGCGGAACCATGATCTCAGCAATTTCTCTATGGGGGCAGATTTTCACTTTGTTAGATTTCGACAAATTTTATATGGTTTCAACATTTCTCGATGCCACGAACTCTAAGATGTTGTTCGTTTCTCCAACAGAGCTCTCCATTTTTTGGCCATTTTCCAGAATGGAGGTATAAGAGTCCTTTCTGTAAATGATGATTGTACGCTTCTTTCTCATGCTACTTAATGAATGAAGGCGTCCCCATTGATTGAGAAGGGCCCAGAGACGTAGTCCAAATCAGAAGAACTTCATTATCAAGTCTCTTGTCTTCTTTCATGCTTTTATGTGTTTCTCCTCTTCTCTCATGTGCACATTAAATTTCTATGTTTAAGCTACAATTTATGCATGTATTTCTTTAATACATCTATAAGCAAAAGATCTTTGATCAATTACAGTAAAGATTGGTTTCTATTGATGAGGGTGAGGTGGTTTAGCCCGAGGATGCTCTGGTTGGTTCTTTTGGTTTGAGTCCCACATTCATGCTTGGAATATGGCATGGGGGTGAATGGCTGAAGAGAGATTTGGCTCAGCCATTCTATGGTCGGGTGGAATGTGGTATTCCTATCCCGGGTTTGGATTTTGCATCATCAATATGAGGTTATTTCTCCTTCTATTTCTATGAGTATTATACTGATTTATATATGGATCATATGGTTGTGATTTCATTGGTATTTATGTTTCTATTATGTTGGTTATGTATGTGTTTTATGACAGTGGCTATGTATGGATCTCATCATGTTTTTACTTGTAAATGAATGGACAATGTATCTATGACCTTATAGATGATAATGCAACAAATGATATGAGGGAACAATGGTTCTTAGAGATTCTCAGATAAGTATGAGATCCCTATGCTTAAATCTGTTGTTTACACTTGTAGACTACATAATTGTGATATGTTTGACGAAATGTCTGTCATGGCTAGTAGGGGTCTAGTTAAGGGCTTGTTCAAGTATTTACTTTTGCATCATTGTTTCATTCTTATCTTACTGATATGAAGGTGTCATTCAATTCTAGGTAGTGACCTGGGCTCTGGGCCTATATCTCTATATGTATACTAAATAAAAAATAATTTTTTTTTCCGCAAGTTATTTGATATTTCTCATTAACATCTAAAACGATTCACTATCAAAAGATTCCCATTTTTTTGTGCAAATGTCACGAAGTCATTATTGGAGGGAAAAACAATATACTCATAGCTCTAATATGAAATGTTATGGCCCATGTATTTTAAAGATGATAAGAAGTAAACGAACATTTTCCACTGCAATGTTTGAACCTCCTTTTATAATTAACTCCATTCAAGATAAGATATTATTACCCTATGACTACCTCTCCTTAGTATTTATAAGAAACAAATGGTATAATCATAATGAAAGTGTATATTACAATGTTTAGGCCTACGTAACAATATAAAATTATAAATGCATAACTAAAAATATAATGATTAATAATGTTTTTTATTGTTAACACAGGGATTTTCTAGGGATTAAAGTACTTCAAGTCTTATCTAGTTCTAGTTCACCATCCCTCATTCCAGCTATTTCAATGCTCACTTACCACTTAAATAAATTCCCAACAACTCCACTTACCCCACCATCCAAAATTCCCTAAATGGTTCCATATAATCTAACCCCACACCCTACATACCATGCCATCTAATGTTACCTTAATGACAATGCATCCCCACCTCAACCAACACTTCTCCAAACTTAAACATGTGACTAAGTCATGGGGAGAGCATGAGTTAGGGTGCACATATTGGTGTGTGTGCATGGTAGGGAGGGTGGAACTATGGGGATATTGTGGCAGAGGGAAAGGGGAGTGGGAAATAGTTGAAGAGGTTGAATGTCGGGAATGTTAGGGCAGGGATGTGGGAAAATCCTCTAGAATCCTTGGAACATTTCAACATATTTTCCTTTCTAATGTATTTTCAATTTTTATTTATTTATTTTATTTTAATTTTTTCAAGTTAGTTTGTACTTTTTCAATTATAGTTTTAAGTTATTCTTTCTAAGGTTTTATTTTTTTCGAAACATAAATTGTATTTTTAATTTGTTTTTTATTAAAAAACATAAAAGGGGGGTGTGCGGGAATTATTTTTTTAATGTATATTTTTAAAAAATAGAATATATTTATTTATTTTTTATCTAGTGGAATTGATGACTATCATGGCCTTGTACTCATGTGACACAATGTTGATTACATTTTCTATCACTATAACATTTAGGTTTATGGACATTGTCCTATACATAGCACACAAAGCTAGTTGAGATTTGAACTAGTTACATGACTGCCTTAATAATGAACTCTATTACCAATTAATCTATACCATAGGGGTGTATATGTTTATTCTATTATAGAAAACACATTTTTTCCATTTTTTGGGGTTTTTTTCCTACTTTTCCATGGTTTCAAAATATTTCGCTTTTAAGCCAAGGAGAAAACATAAGTGCTACATATACCACCACTTTTGTATGCTAGGGTTGATTTTAATATTTAGATTAGAATTATAATTGTTGACAAATATTTGATTTTGATAAAATATTTTTAATTTATATGTACCTTTTAAATTTATTTTGCATTATTTCAATTAGTTTTATGTGAATTTTTTTAAGGTTTTGTTTTTGAAATATTTATTGTCTTTGTAATTTTCATTTTTATAAGGAAAAAGTTAAATGGAGGATGCAATGTAATTTTCTTTTATTTTAGTTTAAAATTTTTTAAATTTAGAATTTAGTTAGTTAGTTATTTAATTTATATCTGGTGAAATTGGTTAGTAGGGTAGTTTCATACTCATGTAACAAATGGTTGATTCCATCCACTATCACTATAACCTCCATGCATACCCATGCTATCCCACATGTATCAAACATGGCTAGTAAACATTTGAACCAATTATGTCACAAAGAGTGTCTTACCAATGCACTTCATTGCTAAATTATTTTCACCTCGGGGATGGATATATCTATATTATTTTGAAAACATGTTCTTCATTATTCTCTATTTATTTCATTATATTTTTTTAATTCACTTTTACATGGATTCAAGCCATGAAAGAAAGAAGGTGCCATTGATCACACCTATTTTTTATATAATAATTGATTTCAATATTTTTGTTACAAGTATAATTGTTGTCAATGCATTGGTTGAAAAAAAACAAATCCAAGAAAGAAGTGCCAATGCTACTATTGTTGAGTGTGTTGGAAGTTGTTAGCATTTTTTTTCCATTAATGTCAAGTGATGTCAAGCTCACGGGGATCTTGTTTGTTATCAACCTATTTTTCTCCATAGAGTCATTGCTCATGATACATCATGTTGTTTGACCTTTTTATGGGACTTAGACCTTGCTTTTGCGAGTCATGACACTTGGTCGCATGGATGATGACTTATCAGAGTGACTAGAATGTTCAAGTCGCTGACAGCTTGCCTTATGAGAGTGAATGTCATCTATTTCTCCATGTTTTCTGCCTGCTATGAGGGAATCTTACTAGAGTCACATGATTCCTAGGAGATCAGTTTGACTCATCACCTATTTGAGTTAGCGAGGACTTATGATTAAGAAACTCCTTAACTTTGCCTCATCTTGAGCATCTACATTCATCATCCTAGGAGCTCTCTTCTTCCTATTTATACTACACCACTTGAGTGGGTGAGGCTAGTTAGAGTCTTTGGGATCTAGATTTTATGCTTTAGCATTAGATTTATGTTGTGGGTGACATAGTTTGTGAGGCTTATGCTGCTAGAGCCTTTGTTCTTCATGGATATTTTCTTATTATAGTTGGGAGACTCTACCAGATTTGGGAGAGGTGACCTGGGAAAAGGTTTATTTGTATCTTAATTTTGGATTAATCGAAATATATGTTCCTTCCCTGTATTTTAATTTTTATAGTAGTTACATATATTGATTTATGATGTTTTGAGTTGAGGATCTTCCAAGGAAGATCACCTATTGTGCTTGAGTGTTTGTGGCTGTGTTATGTGGAATTGTGCATCTATGGATAAATACAATTTCCCTAGGTGGGTAGCTACACCTAGAACAATATATTTAAAGTGCATAACCTTTTTCTATAGAAGATAAATAATACAAGGGACCTAATTGTTATCTTTCACTTTCCCTTTGTCTCCTTTGTTTGGTTCCCGTCGCTCTGTCTCAAACTTAATCCTCTCAAGAAGTACCTGCAATCATAAACAGAAGACAAAAACCAATCAAAGGAAGAGATCTATCTACTATAAGCAAATGGAATCGAAAGAATTTACACATATGATCATCATACATAAAGAAAAGAATACGGGAAAAGGTGTAAACAACTTTATTAAGTAGAAGGAAGAATTACAACCATGAAGAATGATCAATTGTCACTCTTCGAGCTTGGGTTCCAACCAACATCACATAAAAAGCACAACACTCTAGTAGCATAACAATACTTTCTTGCAATCTCAATCCTCACACTAACAGTATCTCCTTACAAATTCTCAAAGTCCAGTGCCTGATCACTATGATGAGTGCTCAATTTATAGGGAAATGGAGGTAGTTTTTTCACAAATTGGGCATTAAATGGATTTCCAATTTAGGATATAATTTTCATGGAGGAAGGGATGCGAGGATAGGAGGTTATTTGATTCACTCCCTATCCAATTTCAAGCTTATAGGAGAGGATAAGAGGTGGGAATATTCTAGAATGGTCTAAAATGGAAGAATATTCCCAAAATCCTATGAAGATTTCGCTCAATCTCGCCCAGCGTAGGTCAAAGTGGGCCTAGGTACTTTGCTAAGGAGGCTTGAATGGGCCTAAGTGCTCTGTAGCACACTTACCCCTGACCAAGGCTACATTGGTCCCTCAAGGAGTCATTTCACGATGTCTTCAGGCTAAGAAACTCTCAAGAACGATGGCATTCAATGTGATGACTTGTCTAGGGCATGTAGCAACAAAATTAGGGTTTGATGAGACCTAAAAGTACTGATCTAAATGGTGGGAGTGATGTGCCCAAATAGAATTGTAACAGTTTCCCCCTAAAGCATGAATTCGAAAATGATAATATCGAGTGATATTCTTTATGATGTGATGAGAAGGTTCTGAAGCAGATGGTAACCTGCATCAATTATAATACATAATATCATGATATTTTGGATTTTTCATGAATCACTGAGGGAAGGCATACCCATGCTCAACATATAAAAATTCAGTACATGTACATAGATAGTCGTCTATAGATATAGACCCATCATGGGATGACCATCAATGTAAAGCCATAGTACAGATGATTTGGTACTTTCCTGAAATTGTAGCCTGGATGAATGAAACTAGATCCAGGGTCTTCTATCTCATTCAATCGTTCACTCAAGTAAGAGTCTAACCATGTGAATATGTGATCTAAAGTCGAACATGGGAAGACACCATCTAATTACCAGCCAATGATGTAAGTCATTAACGGACGCGAGAGAGGTCACCGATAATGATAATGATTCTAAAGGTACTGCAGTACATTCTGCATGGTGCGAATAGATGTTTTGTTGTCGAACACCATACAAATTATTTCAGTCAAAGGCCATTGATGTCAACCTGTTACCAGAAGCGAGAAACATGCCATTGATGTATGCAAGGCTCAAGGTACTGGAAGGTTGTTTCTAAGTCAACTTTTTGGATAATTTGTTGATGTTGACAAGAAGAGACTCGTCGCAAGAGGGCCTTGATGTATCCCACATCAACGACACGAAACAAGTGTAATGACTTTTGGAGACAGAATGTGACTGACGACAGAAGGTTCAGGAATGCTAGTCATGAAAATGAAGGTTGATGAGTATTGCAAAGGATGAATTTAACTAAGTGACTTCTCTTGAACACATCGGTGACACTGAATGAATTGGAAGCATTGACCCAAAACCAAAGTAATGGATGGTGTGATAACCATCAAGAAGATAACCCAAACAAGTAGTCACAGAGATAAGTGAAAGTGTCATGTTCAAGAGCGACCTACTACCATAAAGCAGTTTACCCCTTTTCCCATTTTCCCTAGCCATTTCTGACCAATACCTCTTTATTTTTACACAAGCTTGAAATGAAAAATTATGCTTCGATTTAGTTTCATTTTTACACAAACTTGAAATGAAAAACTATGCTTGGGATTGGTTTACATGCCCCCAGCATGATGACTTGATTCTAGGTGCATGCCCCCCAAACTTCATTACATTCACCTAAGTAGACTACTCGTGCCTATCAGGTGGATGGAATGAAGGTCCATTTACGAGATCAAGTGAAAGAATCGACAGGGATTTTATGATATCTAATCAAAGACTCCAGTTGGAACTTTTCTCAAGGGGACCTTGTTTCATTTTTTGATGAGCTTAACACAAGACAAGGAAATGTGCTCAGATTCCTTGTTTCATTTTTTAACAAGCTTGACACAAGACAAGGAACTATGCTCTAGGATGTGTTTCATTTTTTCAATGAGGTTGACACGGTAAAATAATTATCCTCGAACTATCCTCATATTCATTGTTTCATTTTTTAACGAGCTTGACATAAGACAAGGAACTATTCTCATACCCTTTGTTTCATTTTTCAACGAGGTTGACACAAGACAAGGAACTATCCTGTTGCCATTTCTTTCATTTTTTAACAAGGTTGACACAAGACAAGGAACTATCCCCATACCCTTTGTTCACAACCCATAAGAGGTCATGACTTCTAAGAGGTTCTCATCAGATGGGGGAACATTAGAGAGATTTGGTTCCAATGCCCCAGTACATACTGCATAACATCACGGAATTGATTGTCAATTGATGTAGGCATGGAACGGGTTGACAAATAATTGACCCGTGGTGGGGAAGATACCATTGGGACAAAAGGACCATTTAGGGAAGATGGTTGACTGGAAGCCATATTTGGACCAGCAAATGAGGTTGGTCAACAGTGACAATTTTGCCTTCATGTGGGAAACACATCATTCGAAAGAATGTTGAAACTATAGCTCCCATGTCATAAACATAGTCACGCCCAAGAAGTAAATTGTAATCTAAAGGGCTTGGGACTACCATCACATTGTTATAAACAATTTTTCCTCCCAAAGTAATAGGAAACTGAGGAAGGATCCCTAATGGTTGACTCGTTCCTCTGTTAAAAGCCAACAGATTCTGGGTAACAAGCACAAGTGGTGGCGAACGGAGCGCTTGCCAAGCAATAGAGGAAGGATACTCACAGATGTACCTTCATCTATAATAGTGTCAAGTACAATCATATTACAAACCTGTACTATGATCTGGAAAGGCACATAAGAAGGAACATGACATCCTTCAAATCGATTCCAATCAAAGGAAGTGACCAGACTACTTGGAGTGGGTACCATAAGAACGAAAGAATTACCCCTTGAGCTACGAGAATGGGAGGATTTTCCTCATGTCTTGATGGAACAAGAGGGTTGCCTCCAAGCTCATTGGAATTTGAAGAAATGAAAAGAACCTGAGTGGTATCATACTCACTCTCTATGGGAAGGATACAATTAACTGAAGGTGAAATCGGGTCATCGGTTACCTCGACCTGTGATGGGTCAGGTATAGACTCATGGGATTAACATTCAGAGAGTGTGGATTCGACCGACAGTTGATTTGGGTCAGTCACTTTATCAACTAGTGAAGGATTGAGGGAGAGTATCTTGTAACTAGATGGAAGTCACTGTGGAGAAGCAGGATGGTTATCTAACACTTTTTTGGATTCATCCAAGTAGTGACAAAGGTGAATGGGGTAATTCCCTTCACATAACCTACATGGAAACTTAACTTTACCCTTCTTTCCATGAGCTTTACTACCACTAGCTAATGGTGTGTCACTACCATGATCTCCAGAAGTTGATGACATAGGACAATGTGAATGAGAAGATCATTTTTATAAGATCTGAGGAATTCCAAAAATTGTTTGAAGAAGATGGTATCCCGTACAAAGTTTTCATGGATATTGAACTTTGTGAGGTTTATTGGACGGTTTCTCATCAGAAGTTACATTTAAAGCAATGGTTGCTTGGTTGCCCCCCTGCTGAATTTTCTTCTTCTTCTTCTTCTTCTTAGCCCCCTGGTTACTAGTGTCAATGCTTTCACCAGGCGAAGAGGAAGAAGGGGAGGAAGAAAAAAACGAGGAAGAAGGAAAAGGGTCAACTTTAGGATTAACTGGAGGTTGATTTTTTCCAGTTGGAGGAGTAATCGATTGTGGGGAAATAACGACATTTTAAACCAAGGAGGTTGAGAAAAACCATACTGGCAAGCCAATGGTAAATCCTGGAAGGGACAATGTAGCCGTATAAGGAGCACCAATATTTTCGAAAGGAGGAAAAGGGCTAGGATTCCCATCAAAAGGAATTCCTTGATCGGTGGACTCCGGAGTTGTTGCCATATGTCTCAACCAAAAGTTCAGCTAAGGAGTGATTGTGGAGGATGTTATCCACGGTCAATTAATTTTATTTTAATCAAAATAACTTAACAAAACAAAAGAGGGATAATCTAGGAAAAAGGATTAACAAGCAACTGTGAACTGCAATATACTACCTCAGTAAACCAAGGACTTAACATACGTGTAGGAAATCTCCCTGAATGTTGTGTTCAGTATATCACATTGTACAAGGTGGCCGAGTCAGTTACCTAAGGATGGATAGCAACCTAATGTAGTCCTCCCATATATACTCGAAAGTATGTGGAGGCCCAATCTGAGTTAGCACTGTCTAATGCGAAACCGCATAGTGAGAGCACTCCTTTATACTTTACATACTGTAATACCACCCTATATACTCGAAGGTATGTGGACGAGCTATGTTATACTTACGTACGTGGAATGAGGTATCGCACTCGGAATGTATCAGATACAAGTTAGCGACAACTTCTATGTTTAATGACACTGGAACATGTCTCTAGCCTAGACCTCTAAATGTTATTCATTAAGTTACAATGCTCCATTAGGTTAATTGAGATAACTTTTAAGTTGATATTCTTAAAAATTTTCCTTTCAAGGTTCACCACGTGATGTATTTTTGCAATTCCTAGAGTGCAACTAACATGAGAAACATTCTTTCATTCAATTAACAATGAAAACCATAGCTAGTAAGGGATAGAGCAATCAGATCTTTGACAAAGAGCAAAGAGCACACCTAATGCAATTTCCCTAGCTATTCCTATCAAGCATTCACAAACTACAATATGAAAAATGCAAGTTTTTCTTTTCAGTCCCTTTAGTGTTTAGATGAGAAAAAAGGAACTAGATGCACAAACAATCAATCAATACTTTTCACAAGAAACAAAGACTTTACGGCAGTTTCTTTTTCAAAGAAAGCAAGACTTTACAACACTTCGTTTTCAGAAAAGACTAATCGATATAAACTAACTTCGACAAAGAATTGATAGTGATAAAGAAATCATTTAAGAAACACTAAAAAATCAAGGCCAAAGTAGGGCTAGCAAAGGAAACAAAAATTGATTTCAGAAGTACAACAATCATTGATCATTCAGCAAGCAGAAACAAAAGGAAATTTGGGAAAAATCAAGTCAAAGGAGGGATTTTTGACATGAGGAGGATCAGCGCAGCCTTGAATGGGAGAAAATGTGCTTTAGAGAGCTATCCTCAAGCCAAGGGTGCTTTGCAGCACTCTATCTCTTGACCAAACCTGCACTGTGCCAGAGAGGCCATCCTAGGGGCTTTCAAGCACAATTTTTACCAAAAAAAACTTCAAAAAGGCCGAAACAATATCAATGGAAACATGTAAAGTCTATTAGGGTGTACTAGGATGAAGGTAAACTACCCAGAACGATGATCATTCCCCAGTGGAGTCACCAATTTGTTATGTGGAATTTTGCATCTACGAATAAATACAATTTCCCTAGGTGGGTAGCTACACCTAGAACAACATATTTAAAGCACTTATCTTTTGCTTTCCCTTTGTCTCCTTTTTATATAGAAGATAAATAAACAAGGGACCTACTTGTTATCTTTTGCTTTCCCTTTGTCTCCTTTTTTGGCTACTGTCGCTCCTTCTCAAACTTAATCCACTTGACAATTACCTGCAATCATAAATAGAAGACAAAAACCAATCAAAGAAAGAGATCTATCTACTATAAGCAAATGGAATCGAAAGAATTTACACATATAATCATCATATATAAATACAAGAATACGGGAAAAGGTGTAAACAACTTTATTAAGTAGAAGGAAGAATTACAACCATGAAGTCTGATCCATTGTCATTCTTCCAGCTTGGTTCCAACCAACATCACATCAAAAGCACAACACTCTGGCAGCATAACAATACTTTCTTATAATCTCAATCCTCACACCAATAGTATCTCCTTACATATTCTCAAATTCCAGCCCCTGATTACTATGATGAGTTCTCAATTTATAGGGAAATGGAGGTAGTTTTGTCATAAATTGGGCATTGAATAGCTTTCGAATTTGGGATTTAGTTTCCATGGAGGAAGGGATGAGAGGATAGGAGGTTATTTGATTCATTCCCTATCCAATTTTGAGCTTACAGGAGAGGATAAGAGGTGGGAATCTTCTAGAATGGTGTAAAATGGAAGAATATTCCAAAAACCCTATGAATATTTCATTCAATCTCACCCAATGCAGGTCAAAGTGGGCCTAGGTGCTCTGTAGAGTAGGCTTGAATGGGCCTAAGTTCTCTACAGCGCACTTACCCATGACAAAGGTTGTGCTAGTCCCTCAAGGAATCATTTCAGGATTTCTTCAGGTGAGGAAACTATCATGAATGATGGAATTCAATGTGATGACTTGTCTAGGGCATGTAACACTAGAATTAGGGTTTGATGAGCCCTAAAAGTACTGATCTGAATGATGGGAGTGATGTACCAAAATAGACCTGTAAAACTATGTGCAGGTGTTGAGATTGAGTGTGGGTGAAGTAGATCATTTGAGTGGAGTGCTAGGATTATCCAATGAACTGAAAACCCTTCACCGAACTGCGAGCTGGCTAGGTGCATGGTTTTTCTTTATCACGTGTAGAATTTATTGTATGATGCATATGTGTGCATTGGATTTGGATTTATCTACCAATACATTAGCCATTTTTCATTTTTTTGTGTAGTGATCAATTTTGGACAGAGGACCAGAGAGAAATATATCCTTGCATGTAAATTTCATTGCAATAGAAGTGGTCTTTCAATGAGAAGCTCTCTGGAAATTCTTGTCTCTAATTTGGATTTGTGTTGTCTTTCTGTCTCCTAACTGGTTATGGTCCATATTTGTCTTCTACTATCTTCCTTGGATTAGATTTGGTTTTTGGAGAGAGGTTTTTTACTTGTTTCGGCTCTTTACCCTCTTGTTCCTTTATGATCTATGGTAGATCTATTTGATCTATGATTTCTGTTTTTTATTGGCTGCTAGTCTCTACTGGTCTGATCCATTTTTTGGTTGGTTTGTTTGAGGTCTTCCATAAATGGTGTCTTTCAAGGTTCTCTTGAATATCTTTATGTGCTTTGGTTGAGGCTTGTGTTCTTGACTCTAAATGTCATTTTCAGATCTGTTTGGCTACTTTTATTGACCTCTTATATGTGTTCCATATCTCATTTTTCGATCCTTTTGGCTCTTCTGTGGTTTTGTGATTTACTGTCGTGAACATTGCAAGGCCTCGTTGTTTGCACTCAGTGGAGTTGATCCTTTTGAATTGAACATCATCACTTTCAATTTTGATAAGGTTACCTTTCAATTTTCCCAGCAGATAACTTTTCATATTACAATGAATATCTTTCATAAGAATATTCATCACACCTTGGTGGATGAAGGTTCTTCCACTTATGTCATGTCAACATCCTACTGGAAGGCTCTTATCTCTACGATGGTTTTTAAGTCCAATACCACTCTCAAAGCCTTTGACAAACATAACTTTGTGCCTAAGGGGGTTCTTCCCAAGTTTTCCATTAAGTGAGGTCGAAAAACTATTTACATCGTTGGGGAAGTGATCAAAGGCACCTTGGATTGCAACTTGCTCATTAGGTGTACTTGGTTATATGTCATGAACACTATTGTCTCATCTCTATTCTATGTCATTTTCTTTCCTCAAGAAGTAAAAATTGATACCATCGATCAAATTGATTATTGCATGTCTTCAGCCCAACTTTCCACTATGGGAACTCAGTCACACTTGTGGGATATAACCTTGGTCCATATCAGAGTGTTAGCATGGGCTTGTGTTTGGTCAATTTAGTGATGTCTAAATTGCAACTTTTAAATGTCAACCCGGGGCTCGTAAGCTGATGAAGTGATGTGTACTGTATGTACTTAGGCAACTGTTTCTTAAGTTTTTGTCATTTTTAACTTTTTAAGTTTGTTTTCAAATATATTTCGCCTATTGTGAGGTTGATGGAAATGAAATAAAGTGAGTGAAGTATGTGTGATTGTGATGGGTTCTAAATGATTTCCTAAAACTTAAAAGTAATCTACAAGAAAGCTTTAAACAACAACTGAAATGAAATTAACTCTTAAAGGAAAATGAAGGCATCAAATAAAAGACCAATGGCATTGGCCCAGTACCTATACCTCTGATAAAAATGAGATTGAAAATGACATCGACATTAACTCAATTAAAAACAAGAACAACTACTTTAACTCTTCAATTAAATCTTAAGCAATGTACAATCTAAGTGACAAATCACACTACTTAATTTCCCTTTAACCTTTCTGCCTTCAGTTGGATTGATCATATAAGAAAGAGTTATGAGCAAGTTAGCAATGTGAGTCTTAAAGCAAAATAAACCAAGCTACACTAAGTGATATTCTAGCTCCACTAAAAGTTAGTTGATTATGATAAAAAGAGCCATTAAAAGATAAACAACTTGATAAGCTATGAGCAGAAAATAAAGTGCAAGCTAAAGCAATGTTACTAATGGAAATCAAAAATAAAGATCAGCAGTCTAGATAAGACGATCACAAATGCCACTAGCTGTAAAAAGAGAAGAAAGAAAACTATCCCGGGCACCTAAGAAATCTGCAAAAACACACTGATCAGTCATGGAAGAGTGCAGAAATGTAATCAGCATAATTCAAAGTTATATACAACTATTGTACATGATAAAAACATAGCAATCAAAAGCATTATGTACAACTATTATACATAAACTGATAAGAAGAAATGCTAGAAATGAAAAGCATTGTACAGGCCTTAAGTAAACAGGGGCCCTCTGCCTACTCTAGCCAGCTTAAAAGATCAGTTACACGCTTAGAAACAGAACGGTCTTCTCATATATTATGGAGCAAAATAGAAAGTACAGTGGGAGATCAAAATTACGTAACAGTAGCTAACTAATCAGCGTTCATAGACGCTTTATTTATAGCAGAGAAAACAAAACTAACTTAACACAAACTACGCTATTCTATCAGCTGTGTAAAAACACGTAATCTAGCACAGTCCTCGGATTTAGGCAACGGTCGTGGTGGGCATTAAATCTTCTGTTGGATTCGTGTTTCCCATCATCTACGTGGCTGAGGAAGAGCCTAGTTGTTCTTCACATGCTCTAAAACCGAACACGCAGAGCCGTGCCACCGCCAATGACCTCGGTTTGACCGTAGTTGCCCCCTCGTTGACCATGGGTTTTTATGACTGGTTTGGCTGAGCTGGAAGGACACATACCATGTCCTTGGTTCCACGAACTTGCCCATGTGGCTCTTCTACCTGGAGGACACCTGGAACATGCCTTTTAATAAAACAGCTATGGAATCCGGGGTTGGCTGCGGAAACCAGGATCAACTGCGGAAACCCTGTGTGAGCTGCGGAAAGTGCAGCACTTGAACCAAAATTCTAAACCAACAACACAGTCATTAGCATAATTAACAAACCATGTAAAAAGTCCTAAAATACAATGATTTGAGCAATTTGATGGAGGGAATGAGTGGCAAAAGAAGGAAATGAATAGGAAAAGGAGGCTGAGAGGATGTGTAAAGAAGTGCAGGTTTGAGGCTCAACATACGCCCACTGTGAAGGTGTTGCATGTCCTCATGCAACCAAAACTTTGTCATTGCTGTTCAGTCCATGTGTTCAGATGCTTCTGGCAAAACATATAGCCTTCTTTTCTTTCTTCTTGTTGCCAAAATTGTTCCTGGTTTCTTAACCAAACACTTGAATTTCAAATTGATCAAGGCCCTGCTCAGTTTATTGCATTTTCTCTTCAATTTTTTGTTCTTCTTCTGCCAGAGTCCTAAGTGAAGCATGGTGTTGTCACGGACAATTTTGTCCACCTTGCTTTGTTCTTTCAATGCTTCGTTTTCTTGTTTTATATGTCGATTCAGGACTTCTAGCTCAAACATCTCTTGTTTCAAAGATTGGACCTATTCATTAAGAGGCAATATAGTGCTTGGACCTGCAACTGATTGCTCTAAGGTCTCCAAATAATTGTATACCTCCTGCTGGTCAGGGTCAATTTCAGGTGATCTCTTTGGGCTATGCTCAAAATCAAATTCTGTTTGAAGTTCTGGCTGAAAGGGGCTCTCTTCCCATGGAGGAGTGGACTCAAGGTCAATCTGAGTTGGAGCCTTTTCAGGTGTACTTTCTCCCAATCAATGAAATGTGACTATTTTACTTTAGTCATACTCATTCTTTCTTTAATTCTACTGCTTCTTCTCACTTGTGCACTAGCGCTCTTTGGCAGCAGCTTGAAGTTGTGAGAGTCTATTAGCTAAGGTTTGATAGTCTTCTTCTATTGAAGGTTCAGGTGATGGACATGATTCTTGAACAATTGCTTTCCCTTTCTCCTTTTTCTGTTTCTTAGCTTTATCTCTCTTTACCTCTTCTTCCTGAGTAGTCTCCTGAGTTTCTACAATAGGAGGATCTTGGGCTACAACATCTCTTTTCATTCTCCTACTTCTTTTTCGGACTCTAGGAGAACTGCTAGCGGAAGCTTCAGTTACCTCTTGAAAATGATTCCTGACTAAAAACTTTTCCCATGTATCATTGTTGTTTTTCAATTGGTCTTCTATGAGAATTTTAATGAACCCGTGATGATACAAGTGAGGTTCAATATGGCCTATATTCTTTTGGACAATGGAACTCATTTTCGTTAGGCTTCTTAACAGAAAATAAGGTAAATTGATGGCATGGCCTCCCATGAAGTTCATCATAATTCTAGCATGGTACATATACATAGTGCCAAAGCAGCCCTCACATGTAACAAGCTTTTGAACAAGTAATAACAATGCAGTCCATTCTTCCTTAATCACATGTACAGGAATCCCTTTGGTGAATATTGAAGTGTCCATACCTGGGTTCTTAAGCATATCTTTCCATCCCTGATCTTCCACTGTTCTGTTCTTAAACCATCGGTCTCCCACCTGAGGTAAGCTGGTTGCTGTTGCTATGGAGTTCTCTGTGATTGTGAATTTCAGGTCCCCTACTTCCACAGTGTGCCCATTGAATGATCGAGCAAACGCTTTCGTTACCTCCTTGTCATATCCTCTGAATTTTTGGATGAACTTCAACCATTTTTCCTTCTTTAATGCTTCCTTTGTCTGTGGGTATCCTTCTAGATACTTTGAACCTTCAGGTTCAGCTCTAAGTAGCTTCCCCATCTTCGACTCTTAACTTCGGCTGAAGATTTGACTGTGTATGGATGCTCACGGAGGATGCTTACGGGAAAAACAGATGGACTACGGCTGTAAGTGGAATAGCCGTAAGGTAATGCAAGGCAATACGGGTTTGAAATGGAACTTGTGGAGTTTGAAACAGGGCTGCGGGGTTTGAAACAGAGCTGTGGGATTTACAGCGAAAATGAGAGTGGAAATGCTGTGAGTGCGAGGGAGTAGAAGACAACCACGAGAATGAGTTCAAATGCGTGCGGAAACGAGGTGATAAGAGAATGGAATAACGACCGTATCCCTTGAAGTTCGGGTGGCTTACGCACACATTTAGTATTGGCTGCGGAGATCGTGGTTGAGAAGAGACGTAGTACGATAGGTCTCTTCTTCCTTGTACGGCTCATAAATGAAAGCGCAGTCTCAACTTGAGTTTGAACTAAGAGTGATTATGAGACCGTTAGGAGGGTATGAGGTGGATGAAGGATTATCGTGGAGGAGAAGTGGGATGATTTTGCCGAATCATTGCATTTAGTGGCTCTGTCCACGATTTAATAATTATGCATAAAATGACATTTAAATGGTTGTTTGGAAAAGATTTTGATCATACCTTCATGGGTTTGCCATTTGTTGATTAAGATTGCTGATCCATGATTGCTTTTTGTTCCTGCAGGTGCCTCCTATCCTTGTTGCCTTTGGTGATGATGATGATGTTAATCTTTTTGAAACAGAGTGCTGCTAGCTGTAGAGACAGAGTGGTGTTGGCTGCGGAAATCGTTTCTGGCTGCGGAAACTGGTGCGAGCTGCGGAAACTAAACATCTCCCTTTTAACTGCACAAAATTAGTTAGAAAAAGACTAACTGAATGGAAATAGTCCTGAAAGGGACTTTTATTAATGGAATGAGATGGAGTGGATGGAGTGAAGTGGAAAAATGAAATGGAATGAAGTGAAATGGAGATGGAAAATGATGAAGGTGAAGTGAAATGGAATGAAAATGAAGTGAGGATGGAAAGAGAGAGAGAGTTTTTTTTTTGGGAAAATATAGAGTGTCAGGTGTCCCTGATTTTCACTCCATATTTTCTGTATAAGACCGCCAATCTGAGATTGGTTTTCAGGCTTATACACTTTTTCCTTTTTTATTTTTATTTTTATTTTTATTTTTATTTTTATTTTTTTCAATTCAGAAAGAAACAAAGATTAGGCTGATGGAGGAGAAGAATTCTTCTCCACTAGCCTCATTGCAGAATTTTCTTTGAATATTTTGACAAAGTCCTCTTTTGAGAGTGGCTTATGATAAATTTTCAATCGGTGGCCATTCACAATGAGAGGAGTTTGAAAATCATCAATAGTCTTGATTCGAACTGCTCCATTGCTAAAGACTTCATCAATCTCATATGGCCCAAGCCAATGAGTTTGAAATTTCCCTTTGAAGTCTTTAAACTTTGAATCAAACAGTAACGCCCAATCTCCCTTTTGAAACTTCTTCTCTTTGATATATCGGTCATGCCACTTAGTTCTTTGGTGCTGAACTAGATCGGTCCTTAGAATTGCATCTTGTCTTATTTCATCTAGCTCATTTAGCTGCTCCATTCTGTGCTTTTGGGCTTCTGATAGACTCATCCCCAACTGAACTACCATCTTGAAGGTCTTGATTTGAAACTCAATGGGGAGCAAGACTTCTTTCCCATAAACAAGTTCATAGGGAGAATGTCCTGTTGTGTTCCTCCATGTAGTTCTATAGGCCCATAAGGCTTCAGGAAGCCTTTCTGCCCAATCTCTTCTGTGGAGATGAACAGTCTTGGTGATGATGCTTTCAAGAACTTTGTTTGTAGATTCCACTTGACCATTTGCTTGCGGATGGTATGGAGTAGATTTCCTATGCTTGATTTTGTATTCCTCCATCAGCTTCTCCATCAATTTAGATGTAAATTGACTTCCCTGATCTGTCACAATTTCTCTTGGGACACCAAAACGAGTAAAAATATCCTCAAAAAGAAATTGAACAACTGAATTTTCAGTGGCAGAAGGCAATGCCTTGGCTTCTACCCACTTAGTAACATAATCAGTGCAAACCAATATATACTTCTTTTGTTTAGATGGTGGATTAATAGGTCCAACGAAATCTAAAGCCCATTTCTCAAAGGGTTCGATGAGTACCTGTGGCTGTAATGGCATTTCATTTGAAGGAGTTAGTCTCCCAACTCTTTGGCAGCCGTCACACCTTCTAACATATTGCTTTGCATCTTTGAAGAGAGAAGGCCAATAATATCCTAAAGAAAGGATTTTATAGGCCGTCCTCTTGTCACCAAAGTTTCTGCCGCACGGTTCATCATGACATGCCTTAAGGATGTCAGGCATTTCATCTTCCCGAACACATCTTCTGATCACACAATCTAGCCCTGTTTTGAACAATTCATTAGAAATCCAAGAATACTTTGAGCTCTCCTGAATGATTTTCCTTTTCTCATTAGGAAATAAGTGTGGAGGTAGCTTCCCTGTAACCAAATAGTTAGCAATATCTGCATACCAAGGAGTTTTAGTAGTTACTGCAAACAGATATTCATCTGGAAACTTATCCTCTACGGGAGAATCTTCGTTAGTATTTTGGATTCTAGACAAGAAATCAGCTACTGTGTTTTGTTTTCCTAGTCTATCTAACACAGTAATATTGAATTCTTGTAGAAGTAAAAGCCATCTTGTAACTCTGCCATTAGTAACAGGTTTGTTCATGAGATATCTAATTGCAAAATGATCAGTATGGAAAAAAGTTTCATAGCCTGTTATATAGTGTCTAAACTTGTTGATTGCATGAACAACGGCTAAGAACTCTTTTTCAGTCACAGTATAATTTAACTCAGTGGGAGTCAAATTTTTACTGGTGTAATAAATGGCATAAGGAACTAAATCCTTTTGACCCAACACAGCTCCCAGAGCTGTATCTGAAGCATCTGTAGAAATGTGGAAAGGGAGTTTCCAATTTGGCCCTCTCAAAATGGGTGCTTCAGATATTCTAGTTTTTAAAGTTTCAAATGCAGATTGACAGTCAGGATCCCACTTGAATTCACAGTCTTTGGTAAGTAATTTGAAGAGTGGAGATGCTATCTTGGTGAAGTTTTCAATAAATCTTCTATAATACCAAGTAAACCCAAGAAAACTTCTAACATCCCTTTGACAATTTGGAATAGGTAACTTGGAGATGACTTCGACTTTTGATCTATCAACTTTGATTCCATCTCCTGAAATATGATGTCCTAAAACAATCCCTTCAGTAAACATCATAAAAAAAATTTCATGACTTAATGAAAGATTTGTTTTTTTACATCTTACAAGGACTTTTTCCAAATTTTCTAATGCCTCTTCAAATGAATTACCATAAACTGTAAAGTCATCCATATAGACCTCTACACAATCATGAATTAGATCAGAAAAGATTCCTAATACTGCCCTTTGAAATGTTGCGGGTGCATTACATAACCCAAAAGGAAGTACTCGGTAAGCAAAAGTTCCCCATGGACAGGTAAACGTGGTCTTGTCCTGGTATTCAGGTGCTACCTGAATTTGATTGTAACCACTAAAACCATCCAAAAATGAGAAATAATTTTTACCTGCTAGAGTATCTAATACTTGATCAATAAAGGGTAAAGGAAAGTGATCCTTCAAGGTTGCTTTGTTCAATTCTCTATAATCAATGCAAACCCTCCATTTACCATTCTTTTTAGGTACTATAACCAAAGGGGAAACCCACCGGCTATCTGAAATAGGGTAAATGATGTTTACATTAAGCAACTTTTGGAGCTCTTCTTTCACTATCTCCCTAAGATTTGGATTCATCCTTCTTTGAGGTTGTCTGATTGGTCTACTGTTTTCCTCAATGTAGATGTGATGAATGCAAGTCTTAGGATCAATACCTTTCATATCGGTATACTCCCATGCAAATGCAGTAGAATGTCTTTGCAAGATTTTGGTTAGCTCTTCCTGTTGTGATTTTTCCAAGTTTTTGTTGATGTTTAATGTTTTTCCTGGAAAGATCTCAATGGCAGAACTACCAAACTCTTCCATAGAGAAAAGAGACATTTGTCTAGATGATAGACACTCTATGTCAGAATCCAACTGAAATTGTGTGGAGTCATATTCTGAAGATGGTTCAAAATTTTCTAATGTGTTCAGAATTTGACTATCTTCACTAATCTCAGAAATGGTAAAGACAGGTTGTATAGTATCTTCATCATCAACCCACTCATTATCTCCTATTTCTGTGATTGCTTTTGCTGGAGGATACAGATTGAACTTCTTTGTCGAATTACCATCAGAATTGTACATATCCCCAGACCTACAACTTATGAAAGCATCAGCTGTGGCTAGCCAAGGTCTTCCTAAAATAAGAGGATGTCCTCCTAGATTACTCTTGGGAGTTAAAATCATGAAATCCACTTGATATTCCCAAGAATCTAAGGAGACAGGAATGTATTCTAATACACCATCTGGTTTAATAATTGGTCGATCTGCAAGTTGCAATAAACTAGGTGTAAAAAGAAGATTAGGAAGTTTTAGATGTTCCATAGTTTGCCTACTCATAATGTTAATAGCAGCCCCTAAATCAATCAAAGTATTTGGTATTTCTACCCCATTGATATGTGTTTTGACAATTGGACTACCGGGATCTACATATTTCTGCATAGTAATCTTTCCCATCATGATGTCTGCAATTTTTCCTACCAGGTGGATCCTTCTGGTATCTCTTGGTTTCCTTCCTGGTCTTTTGAGGCTCAACTCCTTTATTGTTTTCGCTAGAATAGGAATTTCCTTAATGGCTTGTAACAAGGGAATCTTGATACAGACATTTTTCAATTCATCTAGGAAATTATAGTCAGGCAACCAAATTTGTTTTTCCACTCCTTTGTCAATTTGTAATCTTTCAAGAAAAGGAGGTGTGGATAGAGATGTAGGTTGCTCAACTATGGGAGTTGTGGGGGTTAATTCTTTTTCTTTTCCTTTTTGAGTGTTTGGGTTTTGAAGAGATGCTTCAGAACCCTTATTGGCATCAAGAGATTCTTTCTCAGAAATGCTTTGCTGTTGAGCATTTATAGAAGGTTTATCTAGAACTCTACCTGATCTGAGTTGTACTTCATTGAGAGGAACAATCATATAGGTAGGAAATGGTTGACCTTCCAACATGTAAGCATTTTGAGGATTCTTATTATTGGGGTTTGGCAATGGCTGAGAAGGAAGTTGATTTCACTTCTGTTGGAATGGAAGCAAGAGTTGAGAATTTTGATTCTGTTGAGAGGGTTGTTGTTGTTGTGGAAATGGTAATGATAGTTGTGGATTTTGATTTGGAAGTTGTGGAGCTTGTTGGTTTTGGAAAGATGGAGGATATTGGTAGAATTGAGCAAATATACCATAAGGATTCTGCATACCTTGTACCCATGCTTGAAAAGGATTTTGAGGTTGGGGCCAAGGTTGTTGCCAAGGGTTCCAATTTGGTGGAGGTTGAAAATTCATAGAGTTATTAAACCCTTGATTTTGTTGCCCCTGCCAAGGTATCCTTGCAACAAAACATAGAGATTCAAGTGTACTTGGATCTTCTTGAAAGACAGCTTTGAGCCCAGGGATTGAAGGACAATCCTTGGTCTCATGATTCTCTAAGCAAATTACACATGTCTCTACAACTTTTGCTTCCAAGGGACATTCCCTTAGAGCATGTTTCTTTCTACACTTTGGGCAAAAGATGGCCAAAGCCTCAGCTTCTGCTTTCTGCTTATTATGAATCTTAAGAGTGTCTAGTTGTTCACTAAGACTCCCTAAGATGTCAGTTTTAAATTCATCAAGCATACTGCCGATTTTAGCCCTACTTACTGATCCAGTTGCAGATTTGTTTGCTCTGAGGAGGGAAGGATCTCTAGGCCCTTTTTGAGTTTTAGATTTCCCCCTTGAGAGATGGACGCATAGTTCTGCTATATCATTGAGTGAAAGTTGAGATATATCTCCCTTCCCCATCATGTTCAAAATGTCTATCCATTCATCTCTAATGGCTTTTAACAAAAGGGCTTTCAAGGTCTCCTCATCTAAGTTGTTCATTTTTGCTCTTTTCAAATTGTATTGAAATCTTTCAAGCAAATCCTCCAAATTTTCATCTTCCTTTTGTACCATTTTGAATACCTCATCCTTATGATTGGTGGGCATACAATAGTCCAGGTACCTATCCAAAAATGTTTGTTTCATATCATTCCAAGACCTAATGGATTGAGTGAGTAATCCCATGAACCATTTCAAAGCTTGTCCTTTCAATGTTGAAGGAAACAATTTGAGTTTTTGAGAGTCATCCAGATAATCATAAGTTCGACATACGACTTCAAACTCGAATAGAAATGTTTTAGGGTCCTCATTCCTTAACCCATGGAAGTTTGGGAGGACAGATGGTGAGATGTTTTTCATGGTGGCTCGGGAGTCCTCATCGACTATAGGAAACCCGAATGAGGTATCTCCATCCCTATTTCCTCCAATGTTACCTCTACCTCCTCCATTGTTTTCTCCTCCTCCTCCTCTACCTCTACCTCTACCAGCTCCTTCCTCTGTCATAGTAGTTTCCCTAGAGACTTCAGAGTCTTCTGGTTCTTCTACAAAGGGTGAATGAGAAGGAATTTCTCCCTCTTCTTCAGATGATTCTACTTCTTCAATTACAATTTATCCTTCTGTAGAAGGAAGGAAAGGATCTCTTTCTGATTCAAATTCAATAGAAGGTGTGGGAGAGTCAATTCTTGCCTCTTGAATTCCAGGAATCCTAGGGCTAGGAGTGTCAGTTGGAGATGAGGGAGGTGTCTCTTGTCTATTCCTTGAAGTAGATGGACTTGTAAAAATCGAACTCTTAGCTCTAGCTAAAAACCTTCCCCTAGAATCTCTTGCTCTATGCATGTCATTTTTTTATTTTTCTTCAAGTCAGGGTAATAATTCCCTTTCTGATCTTCCAGGTCACTCTAGGTGCAAGAAGAGAGCATACTCAAGAAACTATTAAACCAATAACTTTCTCTTTGCTGATCCTCCAAATCACTCTAGGTGCAAGAGGAGAGCATACTTTGAGAGGTTATTAATTTTCCTTCCTTGAAATTTTCTTGTTTTTTTTTTTAAGAATTGGCTACCTAATTTTCACTTCCCCGGCAACGGCGCCAAAATGTTTGGTCAATTTAGTGATGTCTAAATTGCAACTTTTAAATGTCAACCCGGGGCTCGTAAGCTGATGAAGTGATGTGTACTGTATGTACTTAGGCAACTGTTTCTTAAGTTTTTGTCGTTTTTAACTTTTTAAGTTTGTTTTCAAATATATTTCGCCTATTGTGAGGTTGATGGAAATGAAATAAAGTGAGTGAAGTATGTGTGATTGTGATGGGTTCTAAATGATTTCCTAAAACTTAAAAGTAATCTACAAGAAAGCTTTAAACAACAACTGAAATGAAATTAACTCTTAAAGGAAAATGAAGGCATCAAATAAAAGACCAATGGCATTGGCCCAGTACCTATACCGCTGATAAAAATGACATTGAAAATGACATCTACATTAACTCAATTAAAAACAAGAACAACTACTTTAACTCTTCAATTAAATCTTCAGCAATGTACAATCTAAGTGACAAATCACACTACTTAATTTCCCTTTAACCTTTCTGCCTTCAGTTGGATTGATCATATAAGAAAGAGTTATGAGCAAGTTAGCAATGTGAGTCTTAAAACAAAATAAACCAAGCTGCACTAAGTGATATTCTGGCTCCACTAAAAGTTAGTTGATTATGATAAAAAGAGCCATTAAAAGATAAACAACTTGATAAGCTATGAGCAGAAAGTAAAGTGCAAGCTAAAGCAATGATACTAATGGAAATCAAAAATAAAGATCAGCAGTCTAGATAAGATGATCACAAATGCCACTAGCTGTAAAAAGAGAAGAAAAAAAACTGTCCCGGGCACCTAAAAAATCTGCAAAAACACACTGATCAGTCATGGAAGAGTGCAGAAATGTAATCAGCATAATTCAAAGTTATATACAGCTATTGTACATGATAAAAACATTGCAATCAAAAGCATTCTGTACAACTATTATACATAAACTGATAAGAAGAAATGCTAGAAATGAAAAGCACTGTACAGGCCTTAAGTAAACAGGGGCCCTCTGCCTACTCCAGCTAGCTTAAAAGATCAGTTACACGCTAAGAAACAGAACGGTCTTCTCATATATTATGGAGCAAAATAGAAAGTATAGTGGGAGATCAAAATTACATAACAGTAGCTAACTAATCAGCGTTCAGAGACGCTTTATTTATAGCAGAGAAAACAAAACTAACTTAACACAAACTACGCTATTCTATCAGCTGTGTAAAAACACGTAATCTAGCACAGTCCTCGGATTTAGGCAACGGTCGTGGTGGGCATTAAATCTTCTGTTGGATTCATGTTTCCCATCATCTGCGTGGCTGAGGAAGAGGCCAGCTGTTCTTCACGTGCTCTAAAACCGAACACGCAGAGCCGTGCCATCGCCAATGACCTCTGTTTGACCGTAGTTGCCCCCTCGTTGACCATGGGTTTTTATGACTGGTTTGGCTGAGCTGGAAGGACACATACCATGTCCTTGGTTCCACGAACTTGCCCATGTGGATCTTCTACCCGGAGGACACCTGGAACATGCCGTTTAATAAAACAGCTGTGGAATCCGGGGTTGGCTGCGGAAACCGGGATCAGCTGCGGAAACCCTATGTGAGCTGCGGAAAGTGCAGCACTTGAACCAAAATTCTAAACCAACAACACAGTCATTAGCATAATTAACAAACCATGTAAAAAGTCCTAAAATACAATGATTTGAGCAATTTGATGGAGGGAATGAGTGGCAAAAGAAGGAAATGAATAGGAAAAGGAGGCTGAGAGGATGTGTAAAGAAGTGCAGGTTTGAGGCTCAACAGCTTGTTTAAAATCTCATCTCTTATTCAATATTTCCTCAATTACCCCCACCCTGCACTTCCTGTACATTTTCTAAAGATCCTATGAATATGATCTCTTCTGAGACCTATGGACCCCAGAGACATATTGATCCTTAGATGGTGTCTCCTAATCCTATATAATATGATCAAGCTAGTGAACAACGTTCACCACTTTTGTCGAAGAGATTTCCTCTCTCATAGTCCCTCAAGTATCTCTTGACGCTGGTTAGAAACTTCATCCTAACGTGGAATATGACCAGGATCCTTTTACTGCACGGCTCGTCACTCTACCTTTTCCATGTCACTCACTTGATGATGAGTCTCCTTTTCAACAAGTCTTCTTGGAGGCCATGCATCTACCTATTGATGATCCTAGGGATATTATGCCTCTTCATGCATCTAGTCTTCCTACATTGGAGAAGGTAGAGATTGGCAACCAAAATATTGAATTGACCCAGGGGGAATCTCCTTGGAAGCTCCACCCATGGACTAAGTCAAGTCTTGGGTTTCTAATGTTGAAATTGCCAATGAGTTTTACAATACCTTACCACCTGTTTATGAGTGTCTTGTGCCCCTTTTATGTCTTAATCCTCCCTTATCTCCTCAGGTTAATTTCAAGAGTGCGACTATGTTCGAATGTACTTGGCATTGTCAATATTTTTGGATTTGGTAGTTTGATTTCCTTTAGGATTGCCCCACATTGGTGATCCATATGGTACCCTTACCCTTCACGAGTTTGTGTATAGAAACCCTTGGCTTGTGTTTGGCTATGGGAACACATTAGCGCGACCTACTAGAATATGTTGTGCTTCTAGATATTGTACATAGGAGTGTGATGCTTTCTCTCTTTTTGGTTTGATGTGTGATGAAAATATTTTTCATGCCTTATTTATTCCAAAAATCACAAAAATATGGTCTTGTATTTACCTCATCCATGTTTATTTCTTTCATTATGTGATTTAACCATGGGTCTAGTCTTTATAGATTGTTTTTAAATTATAGAGTGGAATTACTATGACATCCAATGGACCTGGGGTATGTTTCCTCTTACTGGCATATAGGGGTAGGTCATTTTCGCTATTCTCATTGCATTATTAACTGTTAGTACCATATTTATGCCTTAGGGCTAACCCTGTCAAGTTGTGATTTTATCCACTCTATTTTATGAATTTTTTCACTTAGTGGTAGAGCTTATCTGATCATGGATACCCTAGTATAGTACCTCTTTCCATCCCAGTGTCCATGCAGTCAATTTTTACTACCTTCTAGAATCCATGCTTCTCACCCACCATGACCTAGAATTTGAGACTCATGTCCTCATCTTCTTCTTAGCTATAGCTACACCCCCAGACAATTCCACCATTTTATTCCTTGTTATTACCACTTTTTATCAACCTATTTTTGCATATTGAGCCTTGGTTTCTCTCTTCATGGTCATAATCTGCTTGGTTTACTGTTCTCTTTCACTTGGTGTTTTATCATTTCTTGAAGGAACAACTATGATGATTGGTCCTGTTTTACTATATCTTGTCATCTCTATGTCACGAAAACTTCCATTATCACTAGAACCAATTACTATCCTTTGTACCGCTCATTCCTCCAAGAAGAGTTTTCTTTAAGCTCTTCTCAGACTCCTTAGCTTAGAAAATATTTGCAAGGGAACTTGTCTCCTTCATGCTTGTTAAAGTACATGAAAGGTTGTCTAGCCAATATAAGTTTAACCCTTATCCAGACCGAGATATACTAGTTAGAAAAAATTAATATCCTAGTCTACTCTTTCTAGGAGGTTCTCCCTTGTATACTTTTATCTCTTTTCTAGGCATGGGGGAAAAACTTATGAAAAATGAAATTTTAAAAATATTAAGGGAAGGAATTCATTTTCATTAGTTATCAAAAGGAAGCTTCAATTGTGTTTCCCTTGAAAATGGCACTTTTATGCTTCATTATCTCACAGTTTGGTTTTAGCTTGCCTAGGAGTCATACCATACATATGGTTTTGTCTACACCTCCATCCAATTACTCTTCCAATAATATGGAGCATGGTTCAATGCCTGCTGTGTTGTTGCATGATATCACATGGTTCTCATTATTCATGTTGTTGATTCACTCTTGTGTCATGCCATTATGTGTTCAAGGGAAGTCTCAGCTAGTGTCTGACATCTATAGTAGCTTGTTGACCTTTTTGATTCGGCCATCCCTATGTCATGTTTACTTCATCACTTCATCACCTCATCCATTCATCACACCATGTTGGTCTATTCCATGTAGATTGATGGGAGATACATTAAGGACATCCTTCGATGGATCTTCTCCTATCAACTTCAGCTTATTATCCAAGAGTTTGATCTAGGAACCATTAGTACCTTGGAGCTTGCATACCTTAGTGGCACACCTCCTCATGATGGACAGTGGGTTTACATCCTTCGATCCTAATTGGTCGAGTTCACTGATGTTAAACAACAACTCATTTATTCACACTTGGTGGACTGCATGAGGTACCTTGGGATCCATTTTCCTCATTTGTGGATTTCCTCGGGTCTATTACTCGTTTACCTCATTGGAAAGTAATAAGGAAGATTCTAGCATGGTTAACATCATATGATCTATTCGCATGATGTAGATTCGTACGATTTGGGTTATCTCAAAGACAATGTGTTATGAACATCTCACTCTTATATGGCACCCTTCCCAGGCTGTGTTGGAGTTATGTATCTTTTATGTACTTTGAGGGTTATTTGAGACACTCCTTTATCTGTTAGGTATCCACAGTCCTCCTGATGGATATTTTGGCATAGATCCACATTGTATTTGGTGGTGGCTATTTTCTATCTATTGCGGTACATGGATCCAACATGGACATCTCCATGGCCATGTTCTAGAATTTCATGTCATGGATCCACATTGTATTTTATGGCATCCATATTTAGTATATTCTTATGATGAGAATGGGTATTCTCGCCTCATGGATGTTATCAGCACAGATGAGACATCAGATCTAGTGTCTTCCAATATGAATCCTTGGCTTTGTCTCCTTAATCATGTTTTGACTGTTGATCTCTTTTGTGATGGATCTCAACCACGAGCTTCTCATATGACCTCATACATTAGGGGACATCTCTTATCATACTATTTTTATCCCTAGGGTTACTATTCATGAGACATCATGTTGATTGACCTTCTTATGGGCCTCAGACCTTCTTTTTACCAGTCATGACATCAAGTTGCATGGAAGATGGCTTATCAAAGTGAATGAACCTTCTGGCAGCTAGCAGCTTTCCTTATGAGAGAGAATGTAGTCTATTTATCCCTATTTTGTGCTTATGACTGAGAAATCTTTATAGAGTCTCGTTGGTTGTAGGATATCAGTTCGACTCATCACCTATTCAATATGGTGAGGACTTACCATTGATAATCTTCCATAACTTATCGTAATCCTTATCATCTACATTCATCCTCCTAGGAGCTCCCTTCATCCTATTTATATTGGGCCACTCAAGAGGGTGAGCCTTATATTCTTTTGGATCCATAGTTTATTATTTAGCATCATGCTTATATTGTGAGACATAGAGATTTTGAGTCTTATGCTACAAGAGCCTTTGTTCTTCATGGATATTTTCTTATTTTAGTGGGGAGGCTCTATCAAATTTTGGAGAGGCAACCTGGGTGAAGGTATATTTGTATCTTGATTTTGAATCAATAAAGACCTAAGTTCCTTCCGTGTATTTACATTTTTGCGGCAGTTACATATATTGATTCTGTGATGTTTTGAGCTGACAATCTTACGAGAAAGATCACTTGTCTTCCTTGAGTGTTTGTTGTGTGCAAGTGTTTAGATCAAGTGTGGGTGAAGCTGATAATTTGATTGAAGCATTGGGATTCTACAATAAACTCAAAACACTTCACCAACCTACGAGAACGGTAGGTGCATTTTATTTATTTATAACATATATAATTTCATGTATGTTGCATGTGTGAGCATTAAGTTGGGATTGATCTATCTATCCATTAGCTATTTTTTATTTTTCTATCTAGCAATCCTTTTCAAACAGAGGATCGTGGAGCAATAACTCCTTGCTTGTAATTTCATTGCAACATTGTTCTTTAATCATTGATTTCAAGTGATGTGAATTTGAGGGGGGGCGTTTCCAGCTTGTTGATGCTTATGTTGTTATTTATGTCTTGGTTTTTTATCATTGGAGGATTTTTTTCCAATAGGTACTTTGTTCGAAAGAACATGAAATGTCCTCAGCTACAAAGTTGTCAATTGAATAGCCATATAATGAAGAGAAAACTCAGTTTGAACTGTTTTAACTTAGCCAATGTTCCAACATGGGTCCTCACTAGACCGGTTCAAAATTTAAAAGAAGCTCAGGAGGAAGGGCAGTGGGACCAACTAATGGATGTGGTTCACTACTAGATCAAGGCCATATACAATAGATCACAACCTGACTTCCCCTTCATGTTAATATTTGGAAAATAAGGGAGCCAAAAATTGTTGTCCTTGTAATCAAATTTATGTATCTTGCAAGTTTCACTTCATACACTCGGAAGAGGTTGAAGTGAGTTAAGTCATACGTGTGAAAAATTGCAGACCACCCCTTTGCTAATTGTCGGAAAAATGTGCGGGGGAGGACAGGGTGCGATGTAGTTTCAACCATTGATCTCAATTGAAGCTCTTGGTGTTCCTTTGGAAGGTCTTAATTGTTTAAAGTACGACAATAAAGTGGTTTCTCCTAGTCCCTGATAATACGGAGTTGGGATAAAGTGGCTAGGTGCTTATTGGAGTGCATGGTCCATTTTGTGTCCACACAATTGGATGAAAGGGATGTAAAGAGCAGTGGATGGTAAGGCTACCAGTCACAACCCCTAGTCACTGGGTGCTTTTCTTTGCCACCAAAGTGCTTATTGGACCTCCTAGATCAAATTATCTACACACAAAAGAATGAATTGTACGTGTAACATGGGAATCCTTGGCCTATTTTTCAAGGTGACAAGATGGTGTAGATAGGTGGAAGGCTAATAATGTGACCTAGTGAGATGATGACACATAGAAATGGTGTGTATAGGATGACATTTGCGACTCCATAGTCATGACATGCCACAAGTGGATTTATCATTTTTGGATGACCAAGTGGACCTTGTTTGAGTGACACTTTGTGGAAAAGGGTGATGCTGCAGTGACCTCGTAGTGAGATGGAAGATGATGTGAAATTCATGCTAGGATTTTTTTTGTGAAGCCTTGTAGTGTTAAAATATTTTAGTATTTTTCCATGTTGGTAGTTTGGATGCAGAAGGCCATCTAGGCATACATTGTTCTATAATTACTATCATGGCCCATGGGTGACAAATTGAGGCCTGTGACTAGTGTTGGGCGATGAGAAGTTGGTGGTCTCATCTACTAACAACTGTGAGAGACATGAATATCCCCATCGATTGAGGTCCATCCAAGTATCAAAACTACATAAATATGTGTAGCCATGGAACCCTGAGATCCTTCAAGAGTTAAGATCCAAGATCCCAGGGTATATCAATTGTCGTGATGAAAACAATATCAACAATTTCTTGGTTGTCTCAACATCGAGATATCATAAACATGTGGAACTTAGGTAATGGTATAATGTAATATCTTAACCCAATAATCACAATAAATGTGAAGCATAGTGCGAAAGGTTGTGACCTAGCCCTAAAGGCTAAGAACACATTTAGAAATAATGAGAAAATTGGTATAGAGAGGGAAGACCAAGATGACGTCTCCATCAAAGTGGTGCAAAATGTTTGTTATGGTGTAAACTTATTAAAATTAACCAAGGATAAATTCTAAAGGTGCAAGTAATATAAGCACCACATTTCAATTCAATGATTGGTTTTAAGATTTTGTATCACAATGATATTGATTTCTAAGTACATTTTTTGAAGGAAGTTGCATCTTTAACAATAAAAGTGTTGGTAATAGTAGTGCAACTTTTTAATCCTAGGATTGGTGTTATAGTAACATTACACAATTGATAAAAGAATAATTGAAAAACGTGTTAATTTTAACCCCCCATCCACCCTTGTCATTTTCAACCCACCCCTCCCGAGTCCCCAACCCTCTTTCCTCCCAAATTCCCTTTCCCCCTCAATCTCCCCACCTCCCAACCCTAATCCTACATCCATCCCTCTAATCCACCCCCATAAAATGGTGCCATTTGTAGCAACACATTTTGAAATGAGGATTAAATTTAGCGTTTTGGTTAAAAAAACATTGGTTTTGGGGGCTAAAGTAGTACTTTTTGTGTCGCAACTCTCATTAATATGGAAATTATGCTAGTAGCATTTGAACACACTCTAGTGTGGAAATTAGGGTAGCACTTGGCTCCTGAAAGGTCTAGTTCAATATTAATGCAAAAAATAGAATCAAGATAGTATTCACTACATTAAAAGTATTATTCATGATCATGTTCCCAAAGTTATTTATTACTATATAAATGACCATGATGTAAACATTTTCTTAAGGAATTTCGCAGGTGAAATTTTTTCCAAATTTAAACTTATGTAAGGTTTTAAATATTTTATCATTAAGAGGGAATCATGTTTGTTATGCCAATAATTCTCCTATTATATTAGCTTTGAACTTATTTAATCATATCCAAGTTTGTTATTAAGGAGATGTCACATTCCTTAACCCTTAAAATCTTAGCAAAAACTAGGTATGAATAGATTATAGACATGGAAAACCATATATCAAATATTAATACAATGAAACATGTGAAAAACACCCTTGTATTATTATATGATTAGGATAAAAAATAAAATAGTGACTTACTTCATGAGGTGGTGCAAAATTTCATTGAAAGAAGTTCCAAATTCAACAATTCTTAATGAAACACCGTATAGTCTCCAAGCTCTATAAATAGATTTGTAAGAGAAATGAACTATTATAGTCCTTTCATTAACACGTAGCAACTACCTTGTCGGCATTATTTATTGAAAGGGGTACGTTTACATTAAATAACTATCCATTACTATCTACAAGCCTTATCTAAAGAGGATGTATGCATATATCAATCAACTAACACATACAAAGTGTAATTTATGGACATTAGGGTAGGAAATGCCCACCCCCATCAAAATCAATGTTGTATTCAAGGGTACTAGTGACCAAATGTATTTAGAACCACTATTGATTGCCATGTGACATCTCCTCAGTACATATATTTCCATTTGATTGGTGCTTTTCATACCATGTACCGGTGCAGTTAACAATATTTGGTATCAAATATTGCTTTTATAAATATCTATATTGATATTTCAATACTATATTCTCATAAACCAGTCTAAATCTTTCCATTTTATCACATGAAGTTATTTAAGGAAGATACATCAAAGACAATATTAATGTTGAAGTCAACTGGATGAACTAGTATTTATGCCACTTGTACAATGCATTGAAAAATCTTTTATATTCCATAACACTTTAAAATTAATATGTAATGGGTTTTAGCTTTTAGTGATTTTTATTTATAGGTTTGAAGGAATTTAACTCAACATATTATAAAAAATAATGTAATGACCAATGCTATTCAACTTGTTTTTTCATTTTACTTTTGAGATATAAGTATGGAGAATGTATTCTCAAATCTAATGTTAGTTATCCAATACATAAACCTTGGATATTTATAGAAAACGGGTAGTCATTGAAATGGTTCATGACCACATGTATTCTTGTCTAGATGCATGACATGTTATGTTGTCTCACCATTATACTTTTGAGAGACATTGTGTCTATTCATGCATATTATTAAATATAATAATTATAAATAGGTTTGTAAGAGCTTGTTTACCACAATTAAAAAAAAACTTCGGGATGGTATGTAGTGCTCAAGTTTGACTAGATATCCTAAATATTAATTATATCTTACAAAAGTATTATTTTGAATTCCTAACCTTCATCTAAAAACGTGTAAGTGGGAAGAACATGTGACATCAAAATTTGACCCATGAAGAATTGGGAAACTCAAAAGGGAGAGAATGGGTGTAATAATGCCTAAATATTAGTATATAAGGAAAAATGGCCGACTGCCACCATGACCATTGATTTGTTACCATCTCTTTGAAGTCCCAGTATAAAATTCATGGAGATGTTAGTCAATATATTTCCTTGCATTAATAGTGTTGCAATCACACTACTATCTACACTATCTCACCCTTATTTATTTGGAAAGTGTCACAAGTTGCTACAAATTCTTGGATATATTCATCGATTCCTTCCCAAAAGAATCAGTGCATAGCCTTTTGATACGTTTTATGGAAGCTAGAGTTATTATTATAGGTGATGAATACAATTCCTCTAAGAACATTTATTTTAGGGAAAAATGGTTTACCAAAAAATGTGTCATTCATAACTCAAGGTATTCTACAACCATGCATTGTATTCTTTAGGTGGTTTAGGATGTTCTTCAATCCTTTGGATGAGTTGAAATATAGTGTTATTTCCTACTTGTTGTGAATGGGATTTATTAAGCTATTTTGGAATCAGTGTTGATAAGGCAGAGAGGGATCCATGCTCCTAAAATTACCTAGCTAAAATATCAACCACCACATTTTCCTCACCCTCCTTATATATATAATCATAGCCTAGCACCTTATATTTAACCCACTTATGCTTCTTTTGTGATAATAATATCTCTTATAAAAAAAATTAATTTATGATGTTTAGTATTAATCATGAAATGCATACCTATGAGGAATGGGTCCAACGTCTCAATTGCATGAAGGAAGGTGATCCTCTCTTTCTCATAAGTGGACTAACCAAGATTGTGGTGATGAAACTCCTTATTAATGAATTGAAAGAGTTACCCTTCCTACATAAAAAATATTGCAAAAACTTTGGACATACGATCACATTGCAAGGAAGAAGTTTTAGTGATTAGAGTAGTGCACTTGGATCCCTTTAAAAATAATAAGGTTTTCCTTACCATCAAACCCCACACAAAGGCATTCATTTTTGGCAATGAAGTTCATGGAGTAGTGAGTTTTCCATATTTTTTACAAAATTCCTATACTAGCTTGGATGTCATAAGGACCCATTCCATATTTCAAATGTCTTAGCATAGTTATAATCTTGTAAAGCCACATATTTCTTAGAATCTACACATATGCCATCGCAACTCACAATGTGACATAAGTATCCATTGTCTAGAGTTCGAAAATCACATTTTAAACATTTAAAAAATAATTGGTGGTTGGAAAGGAGTTGCATGGCTCTATAGACATGATCTATGTGGGATTATCAATATTATTGGTAGATCAAGATATGATCAAAGAGTAAAAGAAATAAATTTGTGTAGGAATGTTCAAAACAATTATTTGGAAAGTGCATGGAACATTCCAAGGGCCAAAGAGTGGAATTTTAATCACAGAATGACCTATATGTGTCCAAAATGTCTCCTTATGTGACACAATTAGCATTGTTAGGATGGCAAGTGGTATCAAGTGTGTTGGCATTGACTTCAACTGGGCTAGTATTGATGTTCATGGAGTGTCAAGTTGAGGGGGAGTCTTTTGATTATTGTAGTCTTTGGTAGAGAATCATCATAGTAGTAGGAAAATTGAGGAAGCTATAATAATATAACTATGACGCTTAGGAGTTCCAGGATGAAGGAATTTATATCTCAAGATATTTACTCAAATTCTCGTAGAGTTGGCATAGTTGTATAGTTCTCATAAATATCTTTCTAATGGTATGATGAAGTCCAAGAAAGGCCTCCAAGATCAAAATCTATGGCCAATCAATATTAGAAGGAAAAACATAAACCTAGTGACTTGGCCATGGTTCCCAGTATTCTAATCAATGTACAATTGCACTTGAGTATAGGTGGAAGAATGGTACTAAAAACCTTAAGCTTAGGTGGGATGACACTAGGCCACACCACCCTAAGAATTATCCTATTGGCGTGTAAGTGGTTGGTGGGTGGGGCCACAAGGACACGTACCCTTGGAAGAAATAGGCCTCAAAATAAACCTCCTCAAAAGAAACCCCTCAGAGATTTCTCCAAGAGACACCTTGATAAATTTCTAAGATGTCTAGTAAGTAAGAGAGGTAGGTGACAAGCTTCAATCCAATCGTTTTTACATTAAATTTTAATGAAGCAATTAAGAGAAATTCTAGAGGTCGAGATCATTGTTCACTTTTTCTTATGATAGCCTGGACGAATGAGAATGAAACACATGGCATGATTTGATTGGCCAAAGGAGACACAATGGCATCATGATGTGGCCCAATCAGAGTGTGACACATGGCATGAAAGTTTATAATTTTTTAGTGGCCAAGTGGGTAAAACATGGGTGACACATAGGACTAGTTAATGAGTGACACAAAAAATACTTGCTCAGTTGCCAGATAAGTCATCCCATAAGAAATATTATTGGTTCACATATCATTGGTGTAGTCCCTTGGGACACCTAACCCTGGAAGAAATAATACCTCAGAGGAAACTCCTCGGAAATAACTTCTCTGAAGAAACAATCTTGAAATCTTTTCTAAGAGTCACCAATAGAAAATCCCGAGGTATTAGATTCGAGAGGACATGTTGGATAGGTTATACTCATGGAAATATGATTTGTATATCTGTGAGTGCCATAGTCCCATCAGATATGTAACCTCAGAAGAATCGGTCCTTTAAAGAAATAGTCCTCGGAATTTTTTCTTTAGAGTCTTGAGTGAAAAGTTCCAAGAAGATGAAAAATGAGAGACAGTGAAGTTTGAAAGTATTTGATGAAAATAATTTCATTTGTATGGGATGTGGTAGATAGGTAATATCAATAGAAATATGATTGGTCTATGTGTCATGGTAGTGGTCCCTAGGAATGCATCAACTCAAAAGAATTATTCTCGGAAGAAACAACCTCAAAAGATACCATCTCAGAAGAAACGATCTCAATGATAATCAAGGGCATGCTATTGTGTTTTTTCCAAGAGAGTTTGTATCAGGGAATAATGTTTGGGGATAAATTAAAGCACCATGACCTGTTTTCTTTGCACACTATGTGGCCATGGATGGAAGGTTAATGCATATGCTTTAATCAACTTGATGCTTAGTAAAAGGACAACCCAAGAGCCGATGGTCAGATGTTCACATGTGTAATGTGACTAAGGGGATGTCGCGACATGCATTATTAATTTGGGTGTTACAAGCACTTTGGGATTATCGTGAGGTGTTATGGGCATAAGGATTTTGTGCATATTGGAGGGGGATTATCACCTATGACATGTATGGGTTTGTACCTATTTAGAAATTTTTGCTATGTTTTACATTTATGCCATATTTTGGATTCATCTACAGATTGGAGGAGAAGGCATTCAACGGGTTGACAAGTAAACTTGAAATAATTAGTGTCAATGGAAAAATTGACACTAAGGAAGATTGTTGAGGCTAGGGGACTCAAGCAAAGAGGAACACGATTGGAAGAGATAAATAATGGTGCTTGGTTGAGTCTTACCTAAGTCTTCCTCATGACATGAAGTATTTAATGGAGAAGACCATTGCGTGTAATGGAGATCATATCAATCTCAAAGGAGCTATGTTGACGTAATTCTCAAGCCTTGTGAACCTCCAAGAGCACTGATGATTTTCTAGTCTGATGTTTAGATATTTTATCAAGAAGAATTCAATTCAGTGGTACTTGTTGCATGTGCAGGTTGACTCACAATTAACTCTTATTATGGGGAATACTCAGGTACCTATTCTCAAAGTTAATGTTGTTGCAGTTGTTAGGGTCCTATAAATTATAGGATCTCAAGGTGATTGAGTATTTTGTATTTGTAATTTCATATTGTACATAATTTCAATATTTCAATGATTTCCAAAAATATATGAAAAAAGAAAATGAAAAGAGGGTATGTTAAAAAAAATGAATAAGAAAAAAGGAAATAAGAACCCCACAAAAGAAAAAATAGAAAATAATATGAAAAGTGCTACAAGTCTAAATTCCACTACTGATAAGTTAGTTCTTTTAGTTTATTATCAAATAAGGTTGTGTGAAAATTGTTTTTGAATGCCACAATGACTAAAGTTATGTTCAAATCATACAGTTTAATCATGATTGAACACATTTAAATTTTTGTTGAATAAGTTAGTGAATAAAGATTTACCCAAAACTTCAATCTTGGTAAATCAGTAGCTAGGTAGAAATAAAAATTGATTCCACAGTCTAATTTAAATCAATGGTGAAATAAGCGATATAATAGGATAGATTTTCATAAGAAAAAAGTGATTTGGGTCTGCTAGTCTAAATGCACCCTCCAAAGCAAGAAGAAAAAATGTTAGCCTAAAAAAGGAATTGAAATGAGAGGATAGGTAGAAAAAGAATGGTGATTTCAGGAAAAGCAAGAAAATTTTATCCTAAGTCAAGATCTAGTGGTATTTTCATGTGCAAGAAGAATCAAAGAGATAAAGGCTTATTCTAAGGTTTGGTGTATCAAAGTACATTTGTTGCGTTATCCCATTATTCATAAGTTTCATCACCTAACCATCATGCACCGCTAATATATTTCATGAACTTTCTTCACGCGTCACGTGCCCAGTCATATTCCATTAAATTCTATCCTTACCCCACTATAAGCCCCATCCCATCACATTTAAACACAACCACTTTTTATCTCATCTGAACCTGCCTTTCACACATTCGATAACCGATATTATGTTTCGACCCCCCCTCACCATCCGAAATTTACTGTTGGGCAGGGGTATGAAATGGGCCGTATTCAAACTGGTGCCCACCACAACGTGTCAGCATCTCATGCTTTCACACCCCCCCCTGCCAAAACCACTAATCACCTCCCCTCCCCTCCAAAAATTGTTTTCTCCATTGTATGAAACCATTATCCTATGCGTTACACTCTTGCCAATCACCCCTCGTCACCTCATCCATCTACTGCTCCCACCAATCACATCTGTTCTCTCCCAAATCAACTCGTTAAGTAATTAAATTACTTAACTGTCAATGCAACAGACCTGCGCCATCATTAACTGGAAAGCTATAAAGTTATAAACTCCATCCTTTCACCATTTGCAAGTTACTGATATCCAACTATGCCAATAACATTTTATGTGACCATTTTTCCAATTCAAACTACAACTATTTCACTTGGCCGAGAATCACACCTACTAACTTCTGTTCAAACTAGTACCTTTGTTTTCCTGTCTGCTCTACACCCCGTAAACCCACACAATCAAGATTTCACCATAATTCTCATCCTAATCCAATCATGCCTCCTAAGGATAAGGAATAGGAGGAACCCATAAGTCCTTTGATCCACCCTCCCATCGATTTTCACCATATAGCTCTAGTGGACAGGGACTACAAAGTCCATGAAACCTTGTCTGAATTTGATTTATTCAAAATTTATTGCTAGCTAGAAGAGAAGTTCATCAATAAGTCAGATGATTTTAGACTGTGGGAATCCAATTTACCCCATTATATATTTCCCCGTACCCACAGTACCCCTGAATCATCAGGAAATGTCATGCTTGTTATCTACACAGTCAAAGACTTGTTATTTCTCCTACAAGAGAAATTTTACTCACGATAACTTCCCAATCCATAGATCAAATGATACAAGCACCTATTATAGAGAATTCGACTCCTTTCTCTCATGAAGCACTCACTGAATTGTATTAGAAACTAGACTTTGCAAAAAGAGCCAAAACCCTTGAGCTTTTCTTAATTGAAGGTGCCCTTTTACCCAAGAAAAACCCTCCCTATCCATCCTCCATTTTCCCTAAGAGTGCCAAGCAGATTATCACTATCACTTCCTACCTCGGTTATTACTCAGATCAGTGGGTAGATGAGGCTGTTCTAGGTTTTCTTTCTATTTTTCCCACAGATTCCAAGCCTTCAATCATGTTCAATTTTAGCCAATTCCTTGCAGATTCCATCCATGAACAATTTGTCAAATTCCTAACTGAGGATGTATTTAAATATTCCTTTGTGTTAGTATACATGTTTTTGTACTTTCAGGGAGACAACCTCAAGCTTGCATTACAAAAGTTGGATGAAGAGGGAAATCAACAATTTTTCATCTTCTGGACTACACTGGTAATGAAGGAGAAAAAAGAATATTCATATAAACAATTCATAGAAATGTTTGTACATCCAACACTCGGTCTCCTAAGAAGCAAGTCAGAGCCAAGAATTAGTGAAGAAATCAGGAAAATTTTGCAGTTATCAGACCAAGTCCAGACAGGAGACTGGTATCTTTACCAAAATTACACAGAGTAAAGACTATATGGGTGTGAACTTTCTCCTTACAAACTACCAAAATTTCTCCCGCTGAGGATATTTGATCTAGAATACATTAGGTAAATGCTCATGTAGATGATATTCATTTTGTGTCTGCCAAGAATAAGGCTCAATTCAATATCAAAACGCAAATAGGGCCTTTCATCTGCAAGAGTAGGGCAGCAGGGGAAGATGAAAACAAATTGTTGAAAGAAATGCAATTTAGCCTCATATTTACATGGTCATATGATCCATTAGGGGTCATCTCCAAGTTAAGGGTAGAGAGTAAATCTACATATTATTTTCATAGATCCAATCCAGAGATTGAGAGAGACAAGAACCAGCTAGAATGGATTGAGAACACCATACAAGAGGAAGAGGAGCAATTCGTGTCATCTTCAACATTATAGACTCCCGTCACACAAGAGAAAGCAACAAAAAGCATCAGAGAATAAGATTCATCTCCAGTCATTGATACTCACAGCGAAGACTTCAAAATCATATATAGGAAGAGGACTAAGCTAAATCCCAAAGTTAGCCTAAGAAAGTATTCATCTCAGGAGGATATTATCACCACCAAAGAGACACCTGTTTCCTCACTAGTAGGTTATCAGACTACACTCTCTCCTACCACCTCAACAGCTTCACAGGATCAACAACAAGTTATGCAAACCAACATATCTACAACAGGGGAGACAAAAAAGACCATAGTTGATATGTTCAAGGAGATTAAGGTGAGAAATAAAGATTTGAAGATAAATACATATAATCAGTTCTGGAAGCAGAATTCCAGTTCTCAAAGCAGACTACTGTGAGTATTTGACTCTGAGAAAGGAAAAATGCAGATGGCCTTCCTCCAAGCACAGATCCCATAGCCCAAGGCATCATCAGATTACAAAAAGAATTCATTTGAGTTTGATGTAAAATACATACATCCCATTGATCAAATGGATATGCACAAACAAAATAGTCAAATGATTTCATCCACACTCACTAACACTACTATGAGTTTTTCTGAATTGTAGGTTACTTTAGTTAATATTCAGTCCCAATTGAAGATGGAGAAAGTCTCTTCACTTGCCAAAGATAGAAGGATCAAAGCTTTGGAGGACTTGGTAATCAAGACTGGATATGATCCTTCAAACACCAATGCAACAAAAGAGATCATAAGAAAGAAGAATACCAACATAGAAGCATTGAGAAAACAGTTGAAATTACCCTCCACAAAATATCCTTTGGCCAAAGACATTGAAGAAACGGAGTCAGAGAAGGCTGACATGGTGAAGCCCATTGTGGAATAGAATGTACAATTGAAACAAATGGAAACAAAGATGGAGAAAATAATCAGAGAAGAGGAGCAAGCTACAACAATGTCTATTATCCTTTTGGAAGCTGTAGCTCTTACAATAGTTCCTACATCAACATCTTCTATAGCAGACACAGGGAATACTACAGATTAGTTGGCAAGTGCAGTGGGAAATATGTCTCTCCAAATAGAAGAAATTAAAATATTGTAGGCTTAAGTTAACATTCAGCAAGACCAGAAGGCAAAGACAGAGACTTTCAATGTAGCAGAGCTATAGAGAGCTCAAAACCAGATAGAAGCATGGCGGAAATTCGCAACAGAATCCTCCTTTGGCCACACACTGGCTCAAGTTAAGGAAATTAAATGGAACAATATAATTGAAGCCATGAATGAAATATGGCCATGTATTCATATTGTATTTGAACAGAAAGAGTTGATTACGAAAGCCAATCAGGTCATTTCCACTATTAACAATGAGTTGGCAGATATGCCTGCCACAACCAAAAACATCATCAAGTTTCTCAATTCCAAAAACAGATATGAGCTGGATGATTTGGGAGTAGAGGATAGGACAGAGACAATTTTACAAGTAAAGAAAGTTCTTACAAAGAAAAATTTGATTGTGCAGCTTACAAAAAAATGTCACAGTTTGGAAGTAATAGTCAACAGATTTTTCACCAAAATAGAGGTATTAGCAAAGAGGGGCCATGCCTTATTTATTTGTAATTAATGACAAATTAATGACCAAGGAAGATTATAAGAAGAAGCTTACAAACATTGCAAAGGATACTGCTAAGGCTTCCCACATTAAACATGCTATGATAGGGAGAGATTTTTTCGAAGCTATCAGTAACATTATGTTCATTCAGCATGAGATAAATCATATTTTCGTCATAAGGCCTACATTTTCTAAATATATCGAGGTAGATGAGATGTACCACAAGGAAACAAAATTCACCATCCCAGATGAAGAGCAATGGGATAAACCATGTGAATTTCAACATTAAAGAAAATATCAGCTACTTCCATCGTAACACCCAAGTCGTGGCAACTCAGCAACTATTCTCCACTCAAATAGTGCCAGATATCTAGATCACTTAAGCGAATTCACCTTTTGTGGGCACATTAGCCATTCTATTATTTTGTAGTTAATAATAGATTGCCATGTCGATGCAGCATTCATTATAATATTTTTGGAAATATTTTTTAAATACTTCATTCATTCGAAGTATTGAGGGTCGGTTCCTGATCAATATAATTTTTCTATTGAGCATTGTACCTTTCTCCACGCTGCTGGAGCGTCAATAATACAAAGACTTTCACAAGATTCTTGTGCTGCAATTTACTGGTGATGTTTTTCCTATTGCAACAGTTGTTCACATTATTTTTCTCTGTGTTATAATCATCTGAAAATCTAATTGTAAAATGGGAAAGGTGAAGACTAAGATTTGTTAATTGAACACCTTATTTGGATTGTTTTTACAATATGTACATTTTTCTTCTAAAGTCTGATTAAAAAATTCTTAAATGCTTTTCGATCATTACTGGAATCACCTCTTCTCCATTTCATAATTCACTTTAAGGTTCCAGTAAATGCAACTAGCTCAACCTGTGATTATTATTTAGACATATTGATGTAATATCCAACTTTATTTGACTCCATATCCCAATGGAAAGAAGCTAGTTTTGTACATTTTAACCCCATACAAAAATTACCTGTATAGGAATTCTAAAACACAGAAAATAAACAATGCAAGAGCATAACACATATACACAGAGATTTTCCCTTGGATCCCAAAATTGGGACTACCAGCTTGATTTTTCATTATCTTCCTTTCAATGTTACAATACATATTTATACATGCCGAAGAATCCAATACAATGGACTGAAAACCATCGCGTCCAAAACCATGTGTGAATTTTCATGCATAAAACCATAGGTAGGTCCGCCCAACCTAATATAGGATCCAAAAACAAAATTTCCCACGGCCCAGCCCCGGGCCCCATAGAGTGGGTTACTTGCACCCCTCAATCCCCATGTGACCTCGCACGCGCCCCCCCCCCCACTCCCCCTTCTAACCCCCCGGTTAACTACGTGGGCTAGTTGTGGAAAGAATATAACACAACCCACCATTCTCTCACTTATTGTTTTCTTTCCATAGGGGGTCATAAGAGAGCTTAGTCATTTATCTAGCCCTACAATGCCCATTGTTTCTCTACACCAAGAGAACTTCGCAGAGCTCATAGATTTTGTCAATGCATCTGCAGTATTCTTCAAAGTGTCCACCTTTACCAGCAACACCTTTTTGTCTTGTATCATATCCCTCAGAAAGTGATACTGAACATCAATGTTCTTTGTCTTTGAATGATATGCAGGGTTCTTTGCCAAGAAAATTGCTCTTTGCCTGTCACAATATATCCTTATAGCTCCCTGTACTAACCCATACTTGAACACAATCTTTACAACCAAACTACTTCCTTGCTTGCATGAATGGTTGCCATGTATTCTTCCTCTGTAGTTGATAGTGCCACTACAGATTGTTTCTTACTGATCCAACTGACTGCACCTCCAAATAGGTTAAAGACATACCCACTTCTAGATGTTCTCTGATCCAGATCTCTAGCTCAGTCTACATCAATAAGGCCATGAATATCAAACACTTTGTCAAATCCTGGTCTTCCTTGGTAGCATAAACCATAATCACTAGTGCCACGTAAATACCTAAAAATCCACTTCACTGTTGTCTAGTGCTCCTTCCCTAGTTTTGACATAAAACTGCTCAATACTTCCACTGCATGTGCAATGTCTGGTCTAGTACAGACCATCACATACATCAGGCTACCGACTGCACTTGCATATGGAACACAGGACATGTCCTCTTCCTCTTCTTGTGTCTTGGGACACTGTTCAACAGATAACTTTACACCTACAGGAATAGGAACCTTCACCGGTTTACTATCCTGCATATTAAACCTCTACAATATTGTCTCGACATATTTCCTCTGGTTTAACCAGAGCTTCCTCTTTGTCTGATCTCCTTTAATTTCCATGCCCAAAATATAGTTTGCAGCACCAATATCTTTCATGTCGAATTCAGAGGACAAATGGGTCTTGAAATCCTAGATAATTTCTTTGTCATTTCCAACCAGCAACATATCATCCACATATATGACAAGATAAATAACATGGTCACCAATTAATTTAAAATACACACATTGATCTGCTTTGCTTCTGGTGAAGCCAAGTCCCTGTATAAATGTATCAAATTTCTGATACCACATCCTTGGTGACTGTTTTAACCCATACAAAGACTTCTTTAACTTGCATACCAGTTCTTTCTTACCCTTCACTGTAAAACCTTCAGGTTTCTTCATGTAGATATCCTCTTCCAGATCCCTTTGAAGAAATGTTGTCTTCACATCCATCTGTTCTACCTCAAAATCAAAAGCAGTAGCAATAGATAAAAGTAATCAAATAGAAGTTACCTTGGCAGTAGGAGAAAAAATGTCACCAAAATCAATTCTCGGCATGTGGGAATAACCTTTTGCTACCAACTGAGCTTTGTATTTCTCCACCTTTCCTTCTGCATTTGTCTTCTTCTTGAACACCCATTTGTTGCCAGTGGGTTTCCTTTCAATCGCTAACTCCACTAGATCCCAAGCCTCATTTTTCTTCAAAGATGCCATTTCATCAACTATGGCCTCTTTCCAAAGTTTTCCATCCTCTAAATCTACTGCTTCCTTCACAGTTATAGGATTATCATCAGTAATAGATAAAGCAAAATTTGAACAGAAAGGAGATGGACTATACCTTTCTGGTTGTGTTCTTTCTCGAACTGATCTTCTCACACCCGGAGTTTGTGGCTCTTCATCTTTTGATTCCTCCTCTATTGTAGAGTTTGATTCTTCCTCCTTTAGCTCAAACTCTATCTTCTCAAGTTCCTCTGGTTGGACTTCATGTTTAATAACATATTTCACCTCTTTGAACACCACATCTCAGCTGTACACAACGTTCCTTATTACTAGGTTCCAAAGCTTATAACCCTTTAAACCATCCTTATACCCAATAAAGATGCACTTTTCATATTTACTATCCAACTTGGTTCTTTTCTCCTTTGGAACATGTACATATGCATCACATCCAAATACCCTTAGATGTGAAAGAGAATGTTTCTTACCAGTCCATACCTCTTGTGGAGTCTTATCTTCCAATGCTGATGAAGGTGATTTGTTGACCAAGTAACATGCAGTCTCCACCGCCTCTGCCCAGAATTCTTGTCCTAACCTGGCACTACTCAGCATGATTCTGGCCCTTTCCATCAATGTCTTGTTTATTCTTTCTGCAACTCCATTTTGCTAAGGTGTATATGGAGTTGTCTTCTACCGTGCTATACCACACTTCTTACAGAATTCTTGAAATTCCTTACTGCAAAACTCTCCATCGTTATCTGTCCTCGACACCTTTATCTTTGTCTCTATTTGGTTTTCCACCAGAGCCTTAAATTCTTTAAACTTGTCAAAGAATTCAGACTTCTTCTTAAGGAAATATACCCATGTATTCCTTGAGAAGTCATCTATAAATGATGCATAGTACACAGACTTACCCAGTGATGGAACCTTCACAGGTCCAAACAAATGACTATAAACAAGCTCTAATATTTGTTTCGCCCTCTTACCACCAAAGGGGAAACTCACCCAATTTTTCTTCCCATATACACAATTTTCACAGAAATCAAAATCCAGAGAGCTATTACTCATACCTTTAACATGAAGTATTCGAATGCCCTTCTCTCCAATATGTCCAAGCCTTTGATGCCACAATATGGTCTTCTCTCTAGAGACCACTAGATTTTTTGCTCCACTTCCAGGAACCACAGTTTTCTTGCACCCATCAACAACAATGCTACCTTGCAGCTTGTAAAGAGTTCCAATCTGAACTCCCTGCATCAATACCAGTGCTTCCTGAACCATCTTGCAGGTATCCTTCTCGAACACTGTTTTTACACCGGCATCATCCAACTTTCTTACAGAAATCATATTTTTGGCTAATGCAGGAATATGCAAAACACCTGGAAGTGTTCTAATCCTTCCACCTTGCAACTTCAACTTTACTTTTCGCGACCAACAATTCTAGCCTTCCTGTCATCCCCCAAGAAGACATCACCACCATCATATTTCTCATACTCACGAAATCACTCTCTATGGGGAATGAAGTGAAAGGATGCACCTGAGTCAATCAACCATGCCTCATGATCTACATGTGTACTTGAAGAAGCCAAGTACACATCCCCACCTTCATTTGAGGTGTTTTTCGCCTCTACATAAGGAGCATCATCAGATCCCTTTCCTTTATCAGGAGCTTTAGATTTATAGTCCCTTTTGTAGTGCCCTTCCTTTCCACATTTCCAACACACCACCTTTACAGGGTTTCTTGGAGATTTAGATCTCCCACTCAATGTCTTATTTTTGTTTCTATTATGGGACCGTCCTTGTACAGACAAGGCATCACCATTTTGGCTCTCCATATTTTTCCGTCTCATCTCCTCCATCAACAAGGATGAGACTATTTCATCAAACTGCAAGGCAGTTGTATTGCTACCTATTGCAATAACTAGACTATCCCATGAATCTGGTAGAGAACACAGCAACTGATGCACTTATCTTGATCTGAAATTTTAATATCAACAGATAATAACTGACTTACCATAATATTAAATGCGTTCAGATTCTCTGTCACCGAGTATCCATCTTTCATCCTCAGGTTATACAGATTTTTCCGCAGGAACATTTTATTCACCAGAGACTTGGATTGGTACAAAGTCCCTAACTTGTCCCACAAAGCCTTCACCGTAGCTTCCCCTGATACATTCAACAATACTGAATCTAAGACACACAATCATATTGTGCTCTTTGCCTTGCGATCCAACTTCTTCCGTTCTTCGTCGAACACTCCCGTTGGTTTAGTACCTAGATCTACCGCGATCCATTGATCTTTATCCACTAACCGATCCTCCATATTGAGTTTCCACAACTCAAAAATCTGACCATTAAATTTCTCGATCTCTATCTTTCCACTGCTCATCATCTTCTTTCACCACCAGAATCAATCTCACAGATCTCCCACTGAACAGTGTCTACCACAGGCTCAAGCGAAACCCCTCAGCAACAAAGGCATCCCCTTGAAGCCAAAACAACTCTGATACCAAATGTAGGTTTTAACCCCGTACAAAAATTACCTGAATACAAATTCTAAAACACAGAAAATAAAGAATGCAAGAGCATAACACATAAAACACATATACACAGAGATTTTCCCCTAGATCCCAAAACCAGGACTACCAGCTTGATTTTTCATTATGTTCCTTTCAATGTTACAATACATATTTATACATGCCAAAGCATCCAATACCATGGAACAAAAACCATCACATCCAAAACCATGAATCAAAAACCATCGCATCCAAAACCATGTGCGAAAAATCATGCACAAAACCATAGGTAGGTCCACCCAACCTAATATAGGGTCCAAAAACAAAATTTTCTGGGGCGTTGTCTTGGACCTCATAGAGTGGGGTTACCTACACCCCTCAAACCCCCTGTGATCCCCCCCCCCCCCACTACGCAATCGATGCAACGAAGGGGGCGCTCTGCCCCCCTTCTAACCCCTGAGTTAACCACGTGGGCTAGTCGTGGAAAGAATATAACACAACCCAACAAATTTGATCAGATCAACCAACCAAACCAATCAACCAAATTCAAACAAACAACCAAGCGTAATCATAACTAGCTTAAGATCAACTTAAAAACCATGTTAAATCATAAAGAGAGATCCCTCTCTAAAGCTGGGAAGGCTAGATCCCAGCTTCAAAAGTGGTTTGATGTTGTCCAATGTATTTACTCCCACAATCTCAAAAATACAGAACGATAACATAGTGGCGACCATACTCGGGAAGAATACATTTTAATCCAAAACATTATTATTCCCTGGTTTAAAATCAATATTTCAGTAAGCAATTGATGTATCATTATGAAATACATGATGTAAGGTTGTTATTTTGTAGATATATGTTGTATCATTTATTTTGATTTTGATTTTTGTGTGATGATTTTTCATAACCCTAGATCCCAAAATAATTTACACTAGATCTCACCCTGATACCAACCCTGTTGAAATTGTAGATGACCCTGAGAAACTCGTTAGAAATAAAATATTTACTGAGAGTCAAAGTAGTAATAGTTCTCTATCTAGATTCAATTCTCCTTTGGAAAATACTCCTTTGTCAAGTTCTAATTCTCTCCCAGAGAAAGTTTAAACTTTACAAGACATAGAATTTGATTTTCCTCTCCATCAAATTTTGTTTAGATCAAACATTGAGGCCTTTGTAGATCAAACTGTCATAGACAAAGCCATACTACAACCATATATATCTCAAACCCAAGTCCTTGAAATAGATCCTGATCTTGAATCTTTACAATAATTTCACAAATTACAAGGTCTAGTTTTCGTCTTAGACAAAGCTATCAAAGAAGCGTTTATTCAGCAATCAGTTGAATTATTTGCTTTAACTATTGTAGCAACATCCTTATCTAGCTAGTCTTCACAATCTGTACATTTATAGCCTCCTAGTCCTACTCATTCCATAGTTTCAACTTCCCTACCTATGATTTCTCAAACTACTATCCCTCCTATCCCTATAGTTATCAAAATTGCACCTCCATTAGGTCCAACCTCAAGTCAATCTACCAGGATAGTTATGGCAGGGTGGTATAGACCCTTGGTGTTATCAGGCCAGCTAAATGATATGCCTGTAGATTACCCATCTAAAATTGTGACCTTTGATAATATTAGTGATAATATCGCCCAACAACACATAGATAGGATGAATGATGTGTTTGACCCCCAAGAAGTGGATGAAGCTAATGTTAAAATGAGATTGTTTGCCCAAAGCTTAGGAGGTGATGTCAACAAATGGTTTAGGGGTTTAACTGCAGGAACTATAGCCAACTTTAATTCTTTGCATCAAACTTTTGTAGCTAGATGGGAGATCAAGAAGAATCCACTTCAACTCCTAAATGAATATAAAAGGTCAAAAATAAAACCCAACGAAACTGTGGAAGAATATTGTGAATGATTCGATACTGTTTACAATTCCATCCCACAAGACACCAAGCCCTCCCCTGGCCTAGCTCTGATTGATTTTCCAGATGCTTTCTATGTAGACATGGAATATGAACTTAGAGAGAGATACCTGACAACTCTGGAAGAAATGCAAGAAAATGAAATTAAAGTTGAAGCTAACATCCTGGCGAAAAAATCCAAACAAAAGTCGGAACACGGAGTAACCATAAAAGAAGAACCTTCTACTTCTGTTGTTGACCATAAGATTAATAAGTTAGTCAGAGTAGTGAATCAAATCATGCAAAGAGTGAACATTAATGACCAAACTCAAGAAAGAGAAAACGAAAATGTCCCTCAGACTAGAAACCAAAAATTTAGAAGGATTGCTCCCCACATTAAACAAAGAGAATGAAATGGACCATACCAACATGTCCAACCTCCTTTTCAGAAAAATTACATAGATGATGAGGGGAATATTGCGGAAGATTTGGATGATAATAAAATAAATTTGTTAGGGATAAGTGATGAGGAAACAATTTTCCTCACTCAAGTGGAGCAAGAAATTTTTCTTATAGCCTAGACTGAAATGGATTCTAAAGAGTTAGATGAATACAAACAAGAATTTGAATGCCATAATGGAAGTCCATAGGCAGTATAATATTAGAATTAAGAAAAGTCAAGATATTTCCAATAAAAAGATTGTTGAAAATCCTATCAAAAGGATCTCTAATTCTGATTCCAAGAAAAAAAATAGAAAATCTTCCTAACAAAACCACTGGAAATCTTGGAAAGAATCCAACAGAAGCTACTATGAAAAAGACCATTGATAATCCTTTCAAAACTACTCAAACTGATCTCCCTTATACTAGTCAACAAACATAACTTCCCACAAAACTAGTTGTCGATAAGTCTGATTTTTCAAATCTTCTTAAGGATCAAACACCATTCAGCATAGAAAATGAACTTGCCAAGCTGAAAATTTCAATCCCCTTAACTGAATTAATGAACAAAAGTACATACAGGACTTAGGCCATGAAAGAATTAAACATTAGGGAGAAAAATGACGATGTAAATCTGAATGATGATCAACCTGAAATCTTATTTGGGCCAGAAGTAGAAGGAAAACCACAAGAAGGAGTCCCTCCATTTTATGTCAGTTTGAATATTCATGACAAAATTCTCTGCAATGTTATGCTAGATTCAGGTGCATCCCATAATTTAATGCCCAACGAAGTCATGGAAAAACTAGGACTTGACATTACTAGGAAATACAAAGATTTGTATTCCTTTGATTCTAGCAAAGTTAGATGCCTAAGTCTTATCAAAGACCTATGTGTTACTTTAGCCCGAATCCATGCTAAAAGTCTAGTTATGGATGTAGTGGTTGCAGACATTCCCCCTAAGTATGGCATGTTATTGTCACACTCATGGGGAGAAAAATTACAAGGAACCCTACAAATGGACATGACTTATGCCACTGCACCAATGTTTGGTGAACAGAGAAAACTATATAAGGAAACTTTAATGAAGTGTATGGTCAATAGCCAAGAGAAACCACATAACTATCCTCTTTACTCTATCCATTCTGACCTAGACTCCTTCATTCTTTATAATGATGGAGACATTGATGCACATGTTGCTAAAGCAGAAAATGACAATGATGAGAAACATGAAAATCAAACACAAATTGTGCAACAAAACACTGAAACTGAACCTTTTTGGAACATGAGCTTTGATGGCTCTTGTGGAAAAGTAGGTTCAGGGGTAGGTGTTTAGGTGTCCTATTTAGGGAACAATCATGCAAAAGGTCATTCCTATAAAATCAACTTTCATTGCACTAATAATATAGCAGAATATGAGGCTCTTCTCTTAGGATTGTAGTTATTGAAAAGGATAGGTGCTAAAAGAATTTTAGTTCAGGGGGATTCTAAATTAATTCTAAAACATATCAAAGGAGAATATGTTGCAAAACATCCTAGGTTGAGAGCCTACATAAATGTTGTGCTTGACTTTCTAGGAACTTTTGTAGAATATGATCTTGTTGTCATTCCCAGAAATCACAATGTCCTAGCTAATGGTTTAGCTTTTTCGGCTAGCACATGCAAAATGCCTCACCACAATAGACAATACACAGTGGAAGTTAAACATCGTCTAGTTGTACATGATAATTTGAGATATTGGCAGGTATTTGGAAGTGACAAGCAGATTGAAAACTTTTTGCAATCCAAGGATGAGTATGAGGAAAGTAGCATAGATTTAGAGGGTGAAATAGAAAATTAGATTGTTGAATATGTTAATGTAGATAAGTAGTTTCATGATTCTGATGTAAATATTTCAGTCAGTGAAGATGTACATAGATTAGAATTGCATGAAATAGATACAGAAAAAGAAGAAATTGAAGTACTTAGGCTTAAGGATAATGTTCTACCTAGGGGTCTAGTTCCGTTAGAATAGCTTTTTGATTTTAAGGATGTAGCAAAGAAGCCAAAGATGGAACCCACAAGGGAAAACATAGAAGAATGCAATATAGGTAGTGAGTAGAATCCCAAAATGATAAAACTCTCGAAATCACTTCCTATTGTCACAAAACAATGATACATAGCTCTTTTCAAAGAGTTGATAGATGTCTTTTCCTGGAATTATGAGGATCTAAAAGCATATGAAACTAGTATCATACAACATAAAATCCCAATCAAGGAAGATCAAAAACCATTCAAAAAAAAACTTCGTAGGATAAATCATGTCCTGATGCTTGGTTGAAAAAGAAGTGAAAAGGATGTATGATGCTGAAATTATACTTCCTCTTACATACTCTAAATGGGTGTCTAACATTGTACGTTCTAGAAACAAAACTGGAGAAATCAGATTGTGTATTGATTTTAGAAATCTTAGTAAGGTATCCCTTAAGGGCAACTGCCCCTTGCCTAAAATGGATCATATATTGCAAAAGGCAGAGGGGTATAGTAGAATTTCCTTATTAGATGGTTTCTTAGGTTATAACCTAGTCTTAGTGCATCCTAATGATCAGCATAAAACTACCTTCACTACTCCATGGGGAACTTTCATGTATGTGAAAATTCCCTTTGGGTTAATGAACATTGGAGCCACTTTCCAAAGAGCAATGGATATTTCCTTTGCTGATGAAATTGGCCATTTTATTGTGATTTATCTAGATGACGTTATTGTTTATTCTAAAACTGATGAGGAACATTTAGCACATCTAAGAAGAGTGTTTGAAAAATGTAGGAAGTTTGGCATCTCACTAAATCCTAAGAAGACAATGTTTGGTCTTGAGGAAGGAAAACTTCTTGGTCACATTATTTCTAAGGATGGAATTAGGATTGAAACCAGTAGAATTGAAGCAATATTAAAAATCACTCACCCAAGAAATATCAAAGAGCTTCAATATTTTATTGGTAAAATAAGTTTCCTAAGGAGATTCATTACTAACCTTGCAGAACTTCTTAGAAAAATAGAAAACATACTAAAAAAGGATTCAGAAATCAAGTAGAATATTAAGGCTAAATAATCCTTTGACTCAGTTAAACAGGCATTAACCAAAGCACCAGTGTTGATCAGCCTAGATTTTACAAAAGATTTCATAATCTTCTCTTTTTCTTCTGAACACACTATTGCAACGGTCTTACTACAGAAAAACGATGAAGGTTTTGAGTAGCCTATTGCATTCTTTAGTAAAGCTTTAAGAGATGCATCTTTGAAATACAACATTATGGAAAAGAAGGCATTTTCATTGGTTAAAGCAATAAAATATTTTGGAGTATATATCTTGTATTCCCATATTATTTCTTATGTACCTAATTCAGTGGTTAAAGACATTTTGACACAGAATGGAATTGATGGAAAATGAGGCAAATGAATTGTTGTCATTCTTGAATATGACTTAGAAATCAAGCCCACCAAGTTAAGCAAACGCCAGGGACTCGCCAAATTGAAGGTTGAGTCAAATTTTGATGCTTTAGACATTAACTTGGTTGATTCATTAGATAATCAAGGGGAACATGCAACTCCACAAATTGATGAGGCATTTTTGAAATCACCGTAGTACGCAAACTTGCTTTATGTTTTATTTAATTTAAATGCTCCTCCTAGTTTGACAAAAACAAAGGCAATATTTCTAAAGTTAAAAGAAGTTAAATTTTTCATTATAGATAATGTATTGTATTGGAAAGATGTTGGGGGTATTTTACCTAAATGCTTGTTAAAAGATGATGCAGAAAAGGTTATGCAGGAATTCCATGAAGGAGATTAAGGTGGACATCTTTATTGGAAAACCGCTGCCAATAAAATCCTTAGAGTTGGTTTACACTAGCCTGCTCTTTTCCCTGACATACACAAACAAGTCACCTCATGCCATAAATGCCATATTTTTGAGGGAAAGTGAAAATTGTTACCCTTGCCATTAAAGCCTATCTTTGTTGAAAGCCCCTTCCAACAATGGGGATTGGACTTCATTGGTGAAATTCATCCCTCTTCCTCTGCCCAACATAAGTGGATTATTATAGGCACTGACAATTTTACCAAATGGATAGAGGCCACCCCTTCCGGAGTTGCCACTGATGCTGTCATTATTAAATTCCTTGAGACTAATATCCTTTCCAGATTTGGTTGTCCTAGAAAACTCATCAATGATAATGCTACAGCCTTTAAATCTAAGAAGATGGTTGAATTATTCCATAAATATCACATTACTTTGGGAATTCAACAGCTTATTACCCTCAGGGTAATGGGTTGGTTGAATCCTCCAATAAAAGTTTGGTGAAGATCATCAAAAAGATGTTAGAAGACAATAAAAAGTTGGTCAATGCACTTAGGGCTGGCAGACTTACTACTAAAAAATCAATTGGCATGTCACCATACCAATTGGTCTATGGAATGGATGCAATCTTTCCATCATCTTTAGGAGTTCCAGTCATGAAGATAATTCAAGAAGTCCAAGCTGAACCAAATGATGTACAAAGAAGGCTCAATCAAACTATCCAACTACATCCATCTAGGGAGAGAGTATACAACAAGACCTAAGTTATTAAGGAAAACATTAAAAAGATCTTTGAGAGAAGAACTAAAGCTGATGACTTTAACATTGGGGACCAAGTTTTGAGATGGGATTCTAGGAGAGAAGACAAAGGAAAACATGGCAAGTTTGATAATATTTGGAAAGGGCCATATATTGTTCATGATTTAAGGGGAAATAATGCATTCTTCCTTAAAGAGCTAGATGGAGCAGAGATACCCGGAAGTCCTGTCAATGGCAGGATACTGAAGCACTACTTTTCTTAGCCTAATGTTTTTTTTACATAATTGTAAATATCGTAGTCTTTATGCTTTTGATTGGGTAACTCATTAACAAAGTTTGAAGCCCGCAGTGAAGGCCCTAAGCCTAGATTGATGAGCTACCAAAAGTATCTTAAAACAACAAATAAATTAGACGAAGACATTAATAACATGGAGTACTCAAGGCTATTGATCATATGTTCTTCACACTTCACTTGGAGAAGTGCCATCCCCAGCTGGAGCCACTATTAGGGTCCTATAAATTATAGGATCTCAAGGTGATTGAGTATTTTGTATTTGTAATTTCATATTGTACAGAATTTCAATATTTCAATGATTTCCAAAAATACATGAAAAAAGAAAATGGAAAGAGGGTATGTTAAAAAAAATGAATAAGAAAAAAGGAAATAAAAACCCCACAAAAGAAAAAATAGAAAATAATACGGAAAGTGCTGCATGTCTAAATGCCACTACTAATAAGCTAGCTCTTTTAGTTTATTATCAAATAAGGTCGTGTGAAAATTGTTTTTGAATGCCACAATGACTAAAGTTCTATTAAAATCATACAGTTTAATCATGATTGAACACATTTAAATTTTTGTTGAATAGTTTAGTGAATGAAGATTTACCAAACAATTTAATCTTGGTAAATCAATAGCTAGGTAGAAATAAAAATTGATTCAATAGTCTAATCTGAATCAATGGTGGAATAAGTGAGAGAATAGGATAGATTTTCATTAAAATAAAAAGTGATTTGGGTCTGCTAGTCTAAATGGACCCTGCTAGTGAATTGAACAACTACTGTTCAATCAATTGATCAGATTCTTTTCAGTCAATTGAACAAATCTGATTTCTTTATGTGTGTTTGTTGTTCAATCAATTGAACAACTCTTGTTCAATCAATTGAATAATTGTTGTTCAGTCAATTGAACAACACCAATTTTTTTGTGTGTTTGTTCTTCAATCAATTGAACAATTGTTGTTCAGTCAATTGAACAACCATTGTTCGGTAGAACGAAAAACTGTGATTTACTTTTCTTCGGACCAATAATTTTTGTTCCATCATTGTTCATTTTTAATCAAACAATCATTTCTCTCTCCCATGTTTTCTTATCAAAACCATCTTTTTGGATTTGGATTTGTACCTATGATAAAGGAAAAACAATAATATTAATACCATTATGACTTGTAAAACCTTTCATGGTTATATTTATTCCGAAACTAACCTGGGTCATTTATATAATGACTGGCCGAATATCTTCTCTTTGGACATCTCATAAAATGATTCACTATCTTAATACCATGTGGGTTTATATTTCACACTTTTAATTGATAATTCCCTTTTGTATGATGATATAGGGATAAGAGCATAACTTTCATTGACATTTTTTTTACTTCTCATGCCATTTGTAACTCTTAAGAAGTAAATGAGCCTCCCTCCCATTACAATAAAAATACGGAAATATGGAAATATGAAAATAGAATACAAATCTTCTTAAAGAGGATAGGGGGTCTCATTACGAGCCAACCTACCATGATCATAAGGATGTAACAAGTGACATTCCATTATGGCCACCACACTAGGGTAATGACCTTCTAGATAGTCAAAACTATTAAAAGGATAGGAGGTATCATTACGAACCGGCCTGATCACTTTGTTATATCCTGGTGAATGGAACTATGATTATCTGAATACCATGCCAGCATAGTGGTCTATTTATAGAAATAAAAAAGAAAACCGTCTAAATACTAAATGGAGCACTCTCACTCATTTTTGGGTTAAAAAGCAACCCTGTCAAGGCTATGAATGCCTGCTGGCAGCAATGGCTCTACTTGTGGTATTGAAGTTCTATGTTACATTGCCAATTATTCTTTATCCCATTATTTCCTATTGATTCATTTCTAAAGGTGAATTTACCATTTGAACAGCGTTTATAACTAAATTAACCAACATGCATGGTAAACTATACTTTTATATGCATTATATCAATACTGTCTGATCAATCGATACCAGCAGTCATTATCATTTACTGCCAGTCATGCTTTCGTCACATTTTTTTCCACCTAAGGAAAATATCTCTTCGCATAATGATCCATTCTCTATTTTATTCCTTTTGTGGTCATTTCAAATCTTTGCGACCTATACTGCTCTGACCATTTTCTACCATATTTACGTTGCTTTGATTGTTGTCTGACCGTATTTATGAATCCCCAACGCCCTTCCATTTTTCCGATTCTTTGTCATTGCGGACACCCTTTTCTGATTAGAGGGGGGAAGGTCTGCATTATGAATAGCATGCGTAATAATTATCAAAATGTTTTCTAATTGGAGGGGGGAAGGTAAGCATTATGGATAGCATGCGAATTAATTATTAATATGCACCAAATACTACTGATATGATAAACAACAACATTGCTTATTAATAGCTAATTCAAATCAACGTCATGGCTCTTTTAATAACTTTAAAGTTTATATCCGATTTATTGTGATGTTCCAAGCTGCGACTTTGTGAGAAATCACATGCAAAAGTGTGAAGTGAACCAACCACTAAGAAACAACAACCATGGGAGGAAAGGCTATCCGTAGTGAACCTACAGTACTCCGAGCAAGAGAACAGGCTCGCGCAATTCTTGAGCACACCGGCTGGCTTCAGTACCTAGCCAAATTGTTGTGGGGAAAAATGCCTATTTAGGACGATCCTATCCACCTAAGGTGTGACAGCGCCTTAGCAACAAACGAATACAGCTACTATGATTTCTTCCTTTATGAAATGTGAAAGAGGAGAGATCGACAGACTTACCGTTGTCTTGCGGTTGTCCCTCGAACTAGATCCTCTTCTCTTTGTATGTCCACAACTACTTGCCTCCTCGCTTGATCAAGAGAACAGCTACTTGAATCCCACGAGATCACAAGAGAACAACTACCTGTGACAAGAGAACAGCTACTTGCGACAAGAGAAGAACACAATACAAAGGCAAATATACATATTCGTAAATGATTCAGGATTAGAAGTAAATCAAATATACTAATGCAATCATACAAAATACACCAGCATATAGGAAAGAATCAAGATAGCTTTATTGAAAGTAACAGGATTCAGGAAGAGATACAACCCATAGGGCTCCAACCCAGCATCTCCTTCCCAGCAGAATGGAATTCCTTCTTCAGCTTCTTTCAAAGCATAACACACCCAATGTTTCTAGCCACAAACCAACATCAATTCTTTGCAAATACCAAATTCCAGCCTCCCCTAGACCTCATGAGAGAGATCTATATATAGGAGTTTTGGAGAGAGGATGAGTCAGCTTGAGGCTGGTATGAAGCTGACTAGTGTCCTCTCCCACTTCAGTTCTTGAGTCCACTTGGAGGTTCTTGCTTCCACTTGGAGATTTGGAACCTCTTACTCATCACCAGTCTAATTCCCTGATCCAAGTGTCATTTTGGAAACTTCCTGGGCATTGACACCTTGAGGAATGACTCTGCCACTTGTCCAAACTCGCTCAGTGCAGGTAGCCTTCTTTGCAGTTGGCATTCGTCTTTCATGATCTAGCTGAGGCGGGCATTCCCATGCTCAGTTTTATAAATACATTTTGGTACATAGAACAGACGATCGTCTGGTGGTAGACTGATAATTCTGGCGAAACTATCATCCTTTGAGTAGGATGAACATCTGCTGCAATGATGTACATATCAAATGTCTTTATTTTTCCTGAATATATATCGCAGCCCAGATGGATGAAACTAGATCCGGGGTCTTCAAACTCGTTCGATCTTCACTCTAAGTACAAGTCGATCCATGTGAGAATTGCGCTGAAGTCGAACATGGAAAGACATCGCTTGATTACCGGTCAATGATGCAAACCGTTAACAAGCGCGAGAGGAATCACCGATAATGATAATGACCCTCAAGGTACTGCAGTACAATTCACGTGGTGTGAATAAAGGACTTGGCATTGAACACCACGAAAAATCTTCTGGTCGAAGGTCATTGATGTATACCTGTCGCCGGAAGTGAGAAACTTGCCATTGAGGCATGCAAGCTTCAAAGTACTGAAGGGGGTGTTCCTAGATCAATTTCTTGGATAATGAGCTGATGTCGACAAGAAGCGATCCGTCACAGGAGGGCCTTGATGAATCCCACTTCAGTGACACGGAACGGAGCTAATGATTTTAATGGAGGTGAAAACAAATCTGTGACATATGATTCAGGGTGGCGGTCATGAATGGATGAAGGATAATGTATGGCAGTGGATGGGACCCGGTTGACTCTTTCTGAATGACTTCTCTTGAACATATGGCGACACTGAGGCGATGGATTGGTAGCATTACCCCAAATATGGATGGTATGGCAAGACCATGGTGATGTGACCGGTGAATGAAACAACCCAACCCAATTGTGGTACGGAGGAAAATTGTCATGTTCAAGAGCGACTTGCTACCATCAAAGTTTTCTTGATCTTTCCTAATTTTTCCCCAGTCATTGCTGACAAATACCTCTTTATTTTTGTCAAGCTTGAGGAGGATAACATATGCTTTTTCTATAACCTGCCCTTCGGGCAAGCCCATCACTATGTTTTAACGAGCCTAACGATAGGGAAACTCGTTCTCGTCTAAAGACAAGTTTGTTGCTATTTAATAATTTTAACAAGTCTAACGACAAGGATAACTCGGTTCTTTTCATTTTTAGAGAGTCTGAAAAGATACATAAAGTCAACTCCAAAATTCCTTTTTCGTCATCTAATCCCTTAAGTCCGAAAAAGTATAAAACAATACAGAAGGGATGAGTTTTCCATAACTTTAACGAGCCGAATAAAACAAGCGCTCGACCTTTTTGTGCAATAATCCCTCAAGTCCAAAAAGATTAAAATCTAGAGGAGGGATAGCTCTTCCGGTCACTTTAACGAGCTGGAAGGCCAAAACTCGGCAATCTTTTCATATTTTATGAGTCAGTTGAAAAGAGCTTAAAGAAGACTCGTCTTTTGAGGAACGAGTGATAAACAGGGATAGCAATTGATTCCAGGTACAGGTTGGAATTTTCCAATCACGGCAATGTCACAAGGATGGCTAGGTGAAATCACTCTTCGCAACTATTCCTCAAAATGGGTAAACAATCATATGGGGGTGAACGATCGGCCAAATGAAAAGTGAAGGTGGTAGGTGCACATACGACCAAGGCTTTTATGACTGATAAATTTACGATCACAGTGGTTATTTACCGGGATAGGTTCATTTTTTAGATAAAAATGAGCTTAAACACTGGAGGAAACTTTTCTCACTGCTTTTATTTATTTTTTAACGAGCATGAAGACCGCGTTAAAACTGCTCGGATCTTGCGTTTATTTTTTAACGAGCATGAACTTTATGCTAAAACTGCTCGATTACCCAGTCATAAGATAAGAGTGTCTCATGAAAGATCCCATTTTTTATAGAGCTTGCGCCTTACCGAAGCTATGCTCACTCTCCTTTCTTTATGCAAGTTCGGAAACGGCTAACCCAAAAAAAACAGATAAATAACCGCTCTTTCCTTGCACTCCAAAAGGTTTGCATGCCCCCAGGTATAAAATACAATTTCAAGGTTGCCCCTCCTCCTTCTCACCTCTGTTTTTCTTTGGGTGTTCACAGCTACTTGTCGTCTTGCTAGTCTAGTTTTAACGATACTTGTCTTCTCGTTAATTTTAACAGGTCTATACGGTACTTGTCTTCTCGTTAGCCCAACTTTTAATAGATTTTTCGCAAGATCGCAAGAGAACAGCTACTTGCGACAAGAGAGCAGCTACTTGCGACAAGAGAAGAACACTACTCAAAGACAACATTTGTGTTATGGAGGGAGGCTTACCTCTTTCTGGTTACCCAAAGATTGTTATGTTATTCTTTCAACGGAACACTTCCTCGGCAATGTCTACCGAAATAGACAAGGGTGAATGACCATTGTCAAACACGTAACTTTGACAAAAGAATCTTATTCTAGAACAACCCCTCTTCCATCCACGGACGGGGTACGGACTAGTCATATTCTCCCGCGGAAACCTACCTTATACACAAAGTTCTCTGCCGAAGCAGACCAGGACGCATGCCCCCTGGGTTCCGGTCATATCCTCCCAGATTACTCGCGCTCATCAGGAGGACGGACCATGGGTTGAGACACTTCTTGCATGAATAGACCATTTAGGGATGGCACATGACTATTTGCGATGTGTGATCCGGGAAACGAAAGTTGGTCCACGAGCTTGACCATTCTTCCTTCATGCGGAAAACACATTACTCTAAAGAGTGAGGAGGCTACAGCTCCCATGCAATATATATAGTCTCGTCCAAGGAGTAGGTTATAATCTAAGGGTCCTTGAATGACCATCACGTTCATTTGAACGGTCTTCCCTTTCAACGTTATAGGCACATTGGGGAGGATCCCTAAAGGTCGACTGGTTCCTTTATCAAAACCTGATAAATTTCTCATCTCAGGTAAAAGCGTCGGCGAACCAAGCGCTTTCCAAGCAATAGAGGAAAGGATACTCACAGATGCCCCCCCATCAATGATAGTGCCAGCCATTACCATTCTGTATATTCGACAAATAATTCTGAATGGCACACTGGCTGGCAACCGGGGTCTGCCTAGTTGGTTCCAATCAAAGGACACAACCAGGTTGTTTGGTGGTGAGACCGAATATACGGCCAGATAGCGCTCTGATGAACTTCCTTCCTGCGACAAAGGAATGGTGGCATTGCCCCCTTGATCATCAGAGTCAGTGCTAATGAAGAGAATCTGGACGGTGTCGTCTTGATTCTCCTCTGTGATGGTGTCATTCGAAGATGGAGCCTCTGAAGGCAAAACCGGGTCAACTGCCGTATCAACCTTTTGACTTTCGTCAGGCATGGATCCAGACGGTTCTTCTTCAATGACAGGTGCTTCGGCTGACCATCTAAGTGGCTCAGCCGGATTCTCAACTAGTGAGGGACTTGGTAGGAGTCTTTGATATCCAGGAGGAAGATTCGCTCGTAAAATTGGACAATCTTCCAGAACTCTTTTTGCCTCGTCTAAGAAGGGACAACGGTGGATGGCGTGATTGCCTTCACACAGTCTGCAGGGAAATTTAACTTTCCCATTCTGTCCTGGATCTTCACTCCCACTAGTTGACGGTGAGCAGTCGACATGGCTATCAGAGGTCGATGCTCCCGAATTGTGCAAACGGGGGGACCAGTCTCTTAGTATCCGTGGGATACAGGGACAATCTCTATGGAAGTTGTCTCCCCTGCATATGATGCATGGTGATTTAGGCCTTACAAGTGCGGTGTGTGGATTTTTGTTAGATGACATTTGTTTGCCCCCAGTCGCCTTAGGCTCCTTCTTCTTCTTTTCTTTCTTCTTCTTCTCTTTCTTCTCCTTAGGAACCCGATTTTTTGATCGACCAGTTCCATCAAGCGAAGAGGAAGGAGGAGAGGAAGATGAAGTGGAAGGCTGGGAGGCAACTCTTGTCTGATCTAACTGTTGACTCAACTCTTCAGGAGTGGTGGTATTCTAAACGACATTGGTCGAAAAGAGCCAAAATAGTAGGCCAATTGTCAGTCCTGGAAGCGACAATGTGGCCATGTGGGGCGCACCAACATCTCCCCAAGAGGAGAAGGGACTAGGATTTCCACCCAAGGGAACTCCTTGGTTTGTGTGCTCCATATTTTCAACCTAAAGATCAACGCAGGATTAAAGGGTGATTGTTCCGTTTAAAATAAATTGTTAACGACGCTTTTAGACACAACTTGCTTTTTCAGTTTTAAAGAGTCGAGAAAAAGCTAAAGATGACTCTAGTCTCCTTCGATGTTTTAACGAGCCCGAAGTGACAAATGCTCGGATGGACTTTTTCTGTTATAGAGTCTGGAAAAGGCCAAAAGAAACTGCTCTGGAGATCTAGGCAGAGGGTGTGCCAAACTTTTCGCAAAACCACAGAATACATTTTACGGTACGGGTGGTTGATCTTGGTGAATGCTGTGTTCACTGCATTGCGATCAGTAGGGCGGCCGACATGGCTTCCTAAGGATAAAAGATATATGCCTATAGGGGTCTCCCAATATATACGCGACGGTACGTGGGAGCATAACCCGTATTAGTGCCACCGACTCTCAGGAGGAATCACCCACCTTCTTCGAGATCGACAGTCACTATGTTTAACGATGCCGGAACACGTCTCTAGCCTAGACCTCACTATTGTGTGTTATGTTACAAAGCGTTGTTAGATTCATTCAGTTTATTTTAGGTTGATCTTTTTAAAGTTTGCCTTTCAAGGTTCACCACGAGATGTATGATACAAATTCCTAAATGCAGTCTAAGATGATAAGCAAGCTTTACAATCTTTCAACTTTGAAAATCCTAGCTACTAAGGGAAAAGAGAGCGACTATCTTTTCTCAAAGAGCAATCATCACACTCCAATGCACTTTCCCTAAATCCAACATGCAAACTTATCAAATGCAAAATGCACAATGCAGGTGTTTGTTTTCACTTTCTTAGTATAAATGGCTACAAAGAAAGCTTTTTGCACAGCTTTGAATTTGCTTTTACAATGATCAAAATAAACAAGTTCACTTTCTTCGAAATCAACAAGGGTAGAAGAGATTACAATCACTTTGCGATTTTCGAAATAAAGACTCGTTTTGATACTTTGAAAAGAACAAATTCAAACCAATAAGCAAAAGTAAAAAGCTATAATCGATCTGAACAAATAGCCAATGAACTCTCTTCTAAGATCACTTTCAATCAGATCTGAATCAAAGGCTACAAAAAGATTACTTTACTCAAGCAAAGGAAGACTGTAAATGACGCCACAAACACATAAAAACATTCACAATCTTTTTGTACAAAAATGGGGCGAAATTCAGTCAAAGAAAAGGGTTATCAGACCAGCACCCATACTTGGTTAAAGGCTGCAAAAACAGAGATCAAAACAGGGCAAAAGAGGACAAAGAACCCCAACTGCACAAGGCCACACTGGTTCAGCGCAGGTACAACACTGTTAGTTTGACATTTAGCGCAGGTAGCCCCTTCGGGACCTGCGTTGAAATGCAGACTGCCTTCACAGTGTCTGCGCTGAAAGGGAAAACTCTCGTTTCCCTTGGTTTCTGGGTCACAAAATGCTCAAAAATACACAGTTTCAGGCCAAATCAGAAACACAAGCAAGGTATAAACAGATGGATGCTTTGATAGGGTACTAGAGACTATCACAAGGATCAATCAAATCGTTTGTGGATCTAGTTTAGATCATAGACAAGTCCAACATACTGGATCAAAGCAGCAACTTTTACTTTGCATCCGGGAAAGATGCAGTTCAAGAATTGCTGTCAAGTCTATGAGGTAAACAAATGACGGAAACACAAATGAAATGAATAAACAAGTTCCTCCCCAGTGGAGTCGCCAATTTGTTGTGGGGAAAAATGCCTATTTAGGACGATCCTATCCACCTAAGGTGTGACAGTGCCTTAGCAACAAACGAATACAGCTACTATGATTTCTTCCTTTATGAAATGTGAAAGAGGAGAGATCGACAGACTTACCGTTGTCTTACGGTTGTCCCTCGAACTAGATCCTCTTCTCTTTGTATGTCCACAGCTACTTGCCTCCTTGATTGATCAAGAGAACAACTACTTGAATCCCACGAGATCACAAGAGAACAACTACCTGTGACAAGAGAACAGCTACTTGCGACAAGAGAAGAACACAATACAAAGGCAAATATACATATTCATAAATGATTCAGGATTAGAATTAAATCAAATATACTAATGCAATCATACAAAATACACCAGCATATAGGAAAGAATCAAGATAGCTTTATTGAAAGTAACAGGATTCAGGAAGAGATACAACCCATAGGGCTCCAACCCAGCATCTCCTTCCCAGCAGAATGGAATTCCTTCTTCAGCTCCTTTCAAAGCATAACACACCCAATGTTTCTAGCCACAAACCAACAACAATTCTTTGCAAATACCAAATTCCAGCCTCCCCTAGACCTCATGAGAGAGATCTATATGTAGGAGTTTTGGAGAGAGGATGAGTCAGCTTGAGGCTGGTATGAAGCTGACTAGTGTCCTCTCCCACTTCAGTTCTTGAGTCCACTTGGAGGTTCTTCCTTCCACTTGGAGATTTGGAACCTCTTACTCATCACCAGTCGAATTCCCTGATCCAAGTGTCATTTTGGAAACTTCCTGGGCATTGACACCTTGAGGAATGACTCTGCCACTTGTCTAAACTCACTCAGCGTAGGTAGCCTTCTTTGTAGTTGACATTCAACGCAGGTAGACAGTGGAGTAGTTGACATTCAGCGCAGATGCTTAGTGGAGCAGTTGACATGATCCAGAATTGCCTTGTTTTGAGTGTTTTCAGGTGGAGAACTTTTGTGAATTGCTGTGGTTACTTGGCCTTGTTCCTCTAGGGGTAGGAACAACATGTTTAGGGACTTTGGATCCCTTGATTATTGACATTTCATGCTCAGTGATGCAAGGCACAAAAATGTCTATAACAGTTGCCCCCTAAAGTATGAGGCCCTTTATCGGGTGAAATTCTTTATCCAGGAGTGTCTGAAGTTCATCCATCTGCTGGGAGGAGACCTGTAATAAAAATACAATACAATACATTATGATTCATTCTGCTTTCATGATCTAGCTGAGGCGGGCATTCCCATGCTCAGTTTTATAAATACATTTTGGTACATAGAACAGACGATCGTCTGGTGGTAGACTGATAATTCTAGCGAAACTATCATCCTTTGAGTAGGATGATCATCTGCTGCAATGATGTACATATCAAATGTCTTTATTTTTCCTGAATATATATCGCAGCCTGGATGGATGAAACTAGATCCGGGGTCTTCAAAATTGTTTGATCTTCACTCTAAGTACAAGTCGATCCATGTGAGAATTGCGCTGAAGTCGAACATGGAAAGACATCGCTTGATTACCGGTCAATGATGCAAACCGTTAACAAGCCCGAGAGGAATCACCGATAATGATAATGACCCTCAAGGTACTGCAGTACAATTCACGTGGTGTGAATAAAGGACTTGGCGTCGAACACCACCCAAAATCTTCTGGTCGAAGGTCATTGATGTATACCTGTCACCGGAAGTGAGAAACTTGCCATTGAGGCATGCAACCTTCAAAGTACTGAAGGGGGTGTTCCTAGATCAACTTCTTGGATAATGAGCTGATGTCGACAAGAAGCGATCCATCACAGGAGGGCCTTGATGAATCCCACTTCAGTGACACGGAACGGAGCTAATGATTTTAATGGAGGTGAAAACAAATCTGTGACATATGATTCAGGGTGGCGGTCATGAATGGATGAAGGATAATGTATGGCAGTGGATGGGACCCGGTTGACTCTTTCTGAATGACTTCTCTTGAACATATGGCGACACTGAGGCGATGGATTGGTAGCATTACCCCAAATATGGATGGTATGGCAAGACCATGGTGATATGACCGGTGAATGAAACAACCCAACCCGATTGTGGTACGGACGAAAAGTGTCATGTTCAAGAGCGACCTGCTACCATCAAAGTTTTCTTGATCTTTCCTAATTTTTCCCCAGTCATTGCTGACCACTACCTCTTTATTTTTGTCAAGCTTGAGGAGGATAACATATGCTTGTTCTATAACCTGCTCTTCGGGCAAGCCCATCGCTATGTTTTAACGAGCCTAACGATAGGGAAACTCGTTCTCGTCTAAAGACAAGTTTGTCGCTATTTAATAATTTTAACGAGTCTAATGACAAGGATAACTCGGTTCTTTTCATTTTTAGAGAGTCTGAAAAGATACATAAAGTCAACTCCAAAATTCCTTTTTCGTCATCTAATCCCTTAAGTCCGAAAAAGTATAAAGCAATACAGAAGGGATGAGTTTTCGATAACTTTAACGAGCCGAATAAAACAAGAGCTCGACCTTTTTGTGCAATAATCCCTCAAGTCCAAAAAGATTAAAATCTAGAGGAGGGATAGCTCTTCCAGTCACTTTAACGAGCTAGAAGGCCAAAACTCGGTAATCTTTTCATATTTTACGAGTCAGTTGAAAAGAGCTTAAAGAAGACTCGTCTTTTGAGGAACGAGTGATAAACAGGGATAGCAATTGATTCCAGGTACAGGTTGGAATTTTCCAATCACGGCAGTGTCACAAGGATGGCTAGGTGAAATCACTCTTCGCAGCTGTTCCTCAAAATGGTTAAACAATCATATGGGGGTGAACAATCGGCCAAATGAAAAGTGAAGGTGGTAGGTGCACATACGACCAAGGCTTTTATGGCTGATAAATTTACGATCACAGTGGTTATTTACCGGGATAGGTTCATTTTTTAGATAAAAATGAGCTTAAACACTGGAGGAAACTTTTCTCACTGCTTTTATTTATTTTTTAACGAGCATGAAGACCGCGTTAAAACTGCTCGGATCTTGCGTTTATTTTTTAACGAGCATGAACTTTATGCTAAAACTGCTCGATTACCCAGTCATAAGATAAGAGTGTCTCATGAAAGATCCCATTTTTTATAGAGCTTGCGCCTTACCGAAGCTATGCTCACTCTCCTTTCTTTATGCAAGTTCGGAAACGGCTAACCCAAAAAAAACAGATAAATAACCGCTCTTTCCTTGCACTCCAAAAGGTTTGCATGCCCCTAGGTATAAAATACAATTTCAAGGTTGCCCCTCCTCCTTCTCACCTCTGTTTTTCTTTGGGTGTTCACAGCTACTTGTCGTCTTGCTAGTCTAGTTTTAACGATACTTGTCTTCTCGTTAATTTTAACGGGTCTATACGGTACTTGTCTTCTCGTTAGCCCAACTTTTAATATATTTTTCGCAAGATCGCAAGAGAACAGCTACTTGCGACAAGAGAGCAGCTACTTGCGACAAGAGAAGAACACTACTCAAAGACAACATTTGTGTTACGGAGGGAGGCTTACCTCTTTCTGGTTACCCAAAGATTGTTCTGTTATTCCTTCAACGGAACACTTCCTCGGCAATGTCTACCGAAATAGACAAGGGTGAATGACCATTGTTAAACACGTAACTTTGACAAAAGAATCTTATTCTAGAACAACCCCTCTTCCATCCACGGACGGGGTACGGACTAGTCATATTCTCCCGCGGAAACCTACCTTATACACAAAGTTCTCTGCCGAAGCAGACCAGGACGCATGCCCCCTGGGTTCCGGTCATATCCTCCTGGATTACTCGCGCTCATCAGGAGGACGGACCGTGGGTTGAGACACTTCTTGCATGAATAGACCATTTAGGGATGGCACATGACTATTTGCGATGTGTGATCCGGGAAAAGAAAGTTGGTCCACGAGCTTGACCATTCTTCCTTCATGCGGAAAATACATTACTCTAAAGAGTGAGGAGACTACAGCTGCCATGCAATATATATAGTCTCGTCCAAGGAGTAGGTTATAATCCAAGGGTCCTTGAACGACCATCACGTTCATTTGAACGGTCTTCCCTTTCAACGTTATAGGCACATTGGGGAGGATCCCTAAAGGTCGATTGGTTCCTTTATCAAAACCTGATAAATTTCTCATCTCACGTAAAAGCGCCGGCGAACCAAGCGCTTTGCAAGCAATAGAGGAAAGGATACTCACAGATGCCCCCTCGTCAATGATAGTGCCAGCCATTACCATTCTGTATATTTGACAAATAATTCTGAATGGCACACTGGCTGGCAACCGGGGTCTGCCTAGTTTGTTCCAATCAAAGGACACAACCAGGTTGCTTGGTGGTGGGACCGAATATACGGTCGGATAGCACTCTTATGAACTTCCTTCCTGCGACAAAGGAATGGTGGAATTGCCCCCTTGATCATCAGAGTCAGTGCTGATGAAGAGAATCTGGACGGTGTCGTCTTGATTCTCCTCTGTGATGGTGTCATTCGAGGATGGAGCCTCTGAAGGCAAAACCGGGTCAACTGCCATATCAACCTTTTGACTTTCGTCAGGCATGGATCCAGACGGTTCTTCTTCAATGACAGGTGCTTCGGCTGACCATCTAAGTGGCTCAGCCGGATTCTCAACTAGTGAGGGAGTTGGCAGGAGTCTTTGATATCCAGGAGGAAGATTCGCTCGTAAAATCGGACGATCTTCCAGAAATCTTTTTGCCTCGTCTAAGAAGGGACAACGGTGGATGGCGTGATTGCCTTCACATAGTCTGCAGGGAAATTTAACTTTCCCATTCTGTCCTGGATCTTCACTCCCACTAGTTGACGGTGAGCAGTCGACATGGCTATCAGAGGTCGATGCTCCCGAATTGTGCAAACGGGGGGACCAGTCTCTTAGTATCCGTGGGATACAGGGACAATCTCTATGGAAGTGGTCTCCCCTGCATATGATGCATGGCGATTTAGGCCTTACAAGTGCGGTGTGTGGATTTTTGTTAGATGACATTTGTTTGCCCCCAGTCGCCTTAGGCTCCTTCTTCTTCTTTTCTTTCTTCTTCTTCTCTTTCTTCTCCTTAGGAACCCGATTTTTTGATCGACCAGTTCCGTCAAGCGAAGAGGAAGGAGGAGAGGAAGATGAAGTGGAAGGCTGGGAGGCAACTCTTGTCTGATCTAACTATTGACTCGACTGTTCAGGAGTGGTGGTATTCTGAACGACATTGGTCGAAAAGAGCCAAACTGGTAGGCCAATTGTCAATCCTGGAAGCGACAATGTGGCCATGTGGGGCGCACCAACATCTCCCCAAGAGGAGAAGGGACTAGGATTTCCACCCAAGGGAACTCCTTGGTTGGTGTGCTCCATATTTTCAACCTAAAGATCAACGCAGGATTAAAGGGTGATTGTTCCGTTTAAAATAAATTGTTAACGACGCTTTTAGACACAACTTGCTTTTTTAGTTTTAAAGAGTCGAGAAAAAGCTAAAGATGACTCTAGTCTCCTTCGATGTTTTAATGAGCCCGAAGTGACAAATGCTCGGATGGACTTTTTCTGTTATAGAGTCTGGAAAAGGCCAAAAGAAACTGCTCTGGAGATCTAGGCAGAGGGTGTGCCAAACTTTTCGCAAAACCACAGAATATGTTTTACGGTACGGGTGGTCGATCTTCGTGAATGCTGTGTTCACTGCATTGCGATCAGTAGGGCGGCCGACACGGCTTCCTAAGGATAAAAGATATATGCCTATAGGGGTCTCCCAATATATACGCGACGGTACGTGGGAGCACAATCCGTATTAGTGCCACCGACTCTCAGGAGGAATCACCCACCTTCTTCGAGATCGACAGTCACTATGTTTAACGACGCCGGAACACGTCTCTAGCCTAGACCTCACTGTTGTGTGTTATGTTACAAAGCGTTGTTAGATTCATTCATTTTATTTTAGGTTGATCTTTTTAAAGTTTGCCTTTCAAGGTTCACCACGAGATGTATGATACAAATTCCTAAATGCAGTCTAAGATGATAAGCAAGCTTTACAATCTTTCAACTTTGAAAATCCTAGCTACTAAGGGAAAAGAGAGCGACTATCTTTTCTCAAAGAGCAATCAGCACACTCTAATGTACTTTCCCTAAATCCAACATGCAAACTTATCAAATGCAAAATGCACAATGCAGGGGTTTGTTTTCACTTTCTTAGTATAAATGCCTACAAAGAAAGCTTTTTGCACAACTTTGAATTTGCTTTTACAATGATCAAAATAAACAAGTTCACTTTCTTCGAAATCAACAAGGGTAGAAGAGATTACAATCACTTTGCGATTTTCGAAATAAAGACTCGTTTTGATACTTTGAAAAGAACAAATTCAAACCAATAAGCAAAAGTAAAAAGCTATAATCGATCTGAACAAACAGCCAATGAACTCTCTTCTAAGATCACTTTCAATCAGATCTGAATCAAAGGCTACAGAAAGATTACTTTACTCAAGCAAAGGAAGACTGTAAATGACGCCACAAACACATAAAAACATTCACAATCTTTTTGTACAAAAATGGGGCGGAATTCAGGCAAAGAAAAGGGTTATCAGACCAGCACCCATACTTGGTTAAAGGCGGCAAAAACAGAGATCAAAACAGGGCAAAAGAGGACAAAGAACCCCAACTGCACAAGGCCACACTGGTTCAGCGCAGGTACAACACTGTCAGTTTGACATTCAGCGCAGGTAACCCCTTCGGGACCTGCGTTGAAATGCAGACTGCCTTCACAGTGTCTGCACTGAAAGGGAAAACTCTCGTTTCCCTTGGTTTCTGGGTCACAAAATGCTCAAAAATACACTGTTTCAGGCCAAATCAGAAACACAACCAAGGTATAAACAGAGGGATGCTTTGATAGGGTACTAAAGACTATCACAAGGATCAATCAAATCGTTTGTGGATCTAGTTTAGATCATAGACAAGTCCAACATACTGGATCCAAGCAGCAACTTTTACTTTGCATCCGGGAAAGATGCAGTTCAAGAATTGCTGTCAAGTCTATGAGGTAAACAAATGACAGAAACACAAATGAAATGAATAAACAAGTTCCTCCCCAGTGGAGTCGCCAATTTGTTGTGGGGAAAAATGCCTATTTAGGACGATCCTATCCACCTAAGGTGTGACAGCGCCTTAGCAACAAACAAATACAACTACTATGATTTCTTCCTTTATGAAATGTGAAAGAGGAGAGATCGACAGACTTACTGTTGTCTTGCGGTTGTCCCTCGAACTAGATCCTCTTCTCTTTGTATGTCCACAGCTACTTGCCTCCTCGCTTGATCAAGAGAATAGCTACTTGAATCCCATGAGATCACAAGAGAACAACTACCTGTGACAAGAGAACAGCTACTTGCGACAAGAGAAGAACACAATACAAAGGCAAATATACATATTCATAAATGATTCAGGATTAGAAGTAAATCAAATATACTAATGCAATCATACAAAATACACCAGCATATAGGAAATAATCAAGATAGCTTTATTGAAAGTAACAGGATTCAGGAAGAGATACAACCCATAGGGCTCCAACCCAGCATCTCCTTCCCAGCAGAATGGAATTCCTTCTTCAGCTCCTTTCAAAGCATAACACACCCAATGTTTCTAGCCACAAACCAACAACAATTCTTTGCAAATACCAAATTCCAGCCTCCCCTAGACCTCATGAGAGAGATCTATATATAGGAGTTTTGGAGAGAGGATGAGTCAGCTTGAGGCTGGTATGAAGCTGACTAGTGTCCTCTCCCACTTCAGTTCTTGAGTCCACTTGGAGGTTCTTGCTTCCACTTGGAGATTTGGAACCTCTTACTCATCACCAGTCGAATTCCCTGATCCAAGTGTCATTTTGGAAACTTCATGGGCATTGACACCTTGAGGAATGACTCTGCCACTTGTCCAAACTCGCTCAGCGCAGGTAGCCTTCTTTGCAGTTGACATTCAACACAGGTAGATAGTGGAGCAGTTGACATTCAGCTCAGATGCTCAGTGGAGCAGTTGACATGATCCTGAATTGCCTTGTTTTGAGTGTTTTCAGGTGGAGAACTTTTTTGAATTGCTGTGGTTACTTGGCCTTGTTCCTCTAGGGGTGGGAACAACATGTTTAGTCCTTTGGATCCCTTGATTATTGACATTTTATGCTCAGCGATGCAAGGCACAAAAATGTCTATAACACAAATGACAGGGATCCCAGAATGAAATAACGCTTGAATTCTTGCAAAATATACAGGATGGACACCCAATGGTGAAGGGTAGAAATATAACAGTTTCTAAAGCAGTTATAGTTGAAGTCTCTAGACTTCCAGTAGAAGGCACAAGATGGACTGATAAGCATGTTCTCCTGCAGGACGCAGTTGCGGTATTCCAAGACCCAGATGAACAATTGGTACGCAAAGGCAAAGGGATTCACCCCACATATTTAAAGAAACCATGGCAGGAATTGGCAACCATTGTTTAGAGGTACATAACTTGTTATGGACGTCAAGATGTGTTAACACCTAGAGAACTCAAACTATTACCTATTTCGAAGAAGAAAATTATGGTTAATTTTCCATTCTATTTGAATTCCTTATTGCATGATGTTGTTAGTTGGGTTAGGAAGGCTAAAGACCCACATTATGTTATCAACCATCATGGTCTAATTAAGTTAATCATTATTCATGGATTGGCCTAGCAGCAATTAACTTGGGATAACCTTGTAAATCCTGCCTTAACCCCACTAGAAGAAAACCCAGATGCACAAACATGGATAAATGATAGAAACATGGATGAAATAGATACTGAGTAATAGAGAGTAAAGGTGACAGGTCCAAAAAGGGAAAGAAAAGGAACGAATCCTTCTTTGGCCTCGTGCCCAACAAAACTTAGGCACTCTGCAAGGATAAAATCATAGCAGCGCAACCCAATTCCAACAAAAGAAGTAGGGCCATCTCTTATGCCCTCTCCAAACCCACAAGATGATTTTATGTAGGAATATGCGGAAGAAATGGCTCGAGCATTGGAGAATATGGGTACATACTGTGAAGAAAGGGATCCATCTGGAAGCTATGAAGGGAAAAATCATCCCCTTAACCAGTCCACCTCTGGCGGCAGTTCTGACCATACTGAAACTTTTCCATCTGCTAATAATTTGGAGGATTAGAGGGAATCAGTTTCTCTCCATGAATGAGTCCCTTGAGAAAGAGGCCCATGTAGAGGAAACCCTTTGGGATGAAAATCAACTAGGGGATATTGTTCCAATGGAGTCCCCATAGAAAGAAGCCCATGCAGAAGAAACCCTTGGGGATGAAAATCAACCAGGGGATACTATTCCAATGGAGTCCCTAGAGAAAGAAGCCCATGCAGAAGAAACCCTTGAGGATGAGAACCAATCAGGAGATATTGTTCCTAAGAAAGAAGCACATGCAGAAGAAGTCCTTGAAGACAAAAATCACACAGCAGATACTATTCTATTGGAGTCCCCTAAGAAAGAAGCCCATGTAGAAGAAGACCTTCAAGACAAGAATGAATCGAGAGATACTATTCCATTGGAACATAACCTTGATATTGGCACAACTCCTCACGAACTAGAAATAAACATAACTGTGCCATCTCCAATTGGAAAACCCCCCAAGAAGAAATCATTCAAGGACATATTGAGGAAGCTAATTAAGAAATACAGGAAACATAAGAAAACAGTCAAACAATTGAGAGAGTGGTTAAAAGAAGCCGTTAAGGCTTGGAAATTGGAAATGGAATTGGAAACTATAGGGACCCAAATAGAACAATGTTCTTGGGAGGATATTGAGACTCAGAATGAAAGTCATTGTGTTTGTTCAATGGCGACCCAAACAGAACAATGTCCTTTGGAGAATATTGAGACTGAGACTGGAAGTCCTTGTGTTTTCTCAATGGAGACCCAAACGGACTTTCCTACCACATATGTTGCTGTCCAAACCAATTCTGAGGAGAATGCCTAGGCAGACTGCTGTATGCCCCAAGAAACAGTCGAAGTTGTTGTTAAAACTGATTTTGAGGAGAATGCCCAGGAAGATTGTTGTATGTCCTAAGAAGTAGCTAAAGCTGTTATTCAAACTGATTCTGTGATAACATATGATAGTGAAACTCAAACAGAGGAAACCCCTCACTATGTTCCTATGGTAAGGGAAGTTGTTATCATGAAATTATAGAATGAATTAACAAAGACCCAGCAGGAGTTGGCTCAACATAAGGAAGAAGTAGTATTGTTACAGGTACACCAAGAGTTGCGGAAGAAGTTCGATGAACTTACTTTAACAGAAGACGAGACTTTTCCAGCTTCAAATATTAGTAGAAGTTAGAGAAAGCACAAGCCAAGATTCATAAGGCCAAGGAACAAATTGAAACTATTTTTTCTCTTTACTCTGATGCTTTGTCTTGTTGGTCACCTGCCACTAATTATGCACTATTCTTGTTCAAAAGGTACCTATTGCTGAAAGTTAAAGCTGTCATGGCTAGTAAGTTAGTAGAATTCAAGACCACTCCAAACTTTGTCAAATGTTTTAAGGAACAAAATGAGTAGGTACAATGCCTTCTATGTGAATTATACCTGCACAATTTATTCTTGCAGGATGAACTGGATAGTAATCCTATCCCCTTCATTGGGGGCATTCAAGGTTTCCTCTCTTTTTCTACCTATCATGTTAAATGGTCTAAATCCTATAACACTTTTTAGAAAAGGGAACATGGTATAGATTTATGAGTCATAGGAGAACTCACGAAACCCTTACACCTTTTTGTCCAACATAAAAGGTTTATGCAACAAGATGAGGTCATGGCTAAATTAGGACCACTCCATACAGATATTATACAAGCAGGAAGAGAATATTTTTAGGACATTAAGGAGGAAGCTTTGTTGGCAAAAAGGCAAAGATGGCAAGCTTCCACTAACAATGTCAAAAACTAGGAGCCATTTAGGTATAGAAACTTTAAAGTTGTTGTTGCTCACCTAATCATGTACAACAATATAGTCCTAGGAATGGGTCCTACCTGGATAGGATGCCGTTACAGATGTCCTATTATTTGGTACCCCCTGAAGGGTATTACTATGATTATGATTTTCCAGATTACCGTGTAAACTAGGCTTTTGCAATACTTAAACAAAAAAATGGTTTTAGGCTATATAAGGAAGAAGTTTATCCTGCCTATTCTTTGACACAACTACACCTCAATCATCTTATTGCATGAGGACATGCAAAAAGGTAAGCAGGGGAGTATGTTGGGCCGTAGAAAAGGTATGTTTTATCCTCATATTAGCTTAATTAATCATTCATCTTTATATGTTTATCTTCAATTTAGAAGAAATAAGTGTAGAAGCCGAATAAAGGCAACCATTAACGAATTGTGCAGTTTTGGGCATAAGAGCTGACTTTCACTATTTTTATATGTAGGAATATGAATTGGACGATTGTTTTTCAAATGATGGAACAACAATGACCAAGAAAAGAAAAAGGACAATGTTTCGATCATGAAGGCTAGTGGAAGACTAGGAGAATCAAGTTTATTTTGTAATAAAATCTGATTGTCAGTTGCGAAATCCTCAGGATCTCCTGATCCCGAGGATTCACTTCTATCTATTTGTCTCTCATAGGTTATAAAGTTGATGGGTGAAATAGAACAACTAGCTAGAAATTTGGAGATTGTAATTATTCACTTTTGACATAGAGTATTCTCACTACGATGATGTTGTATCTTTATTATCAAGTTTAATGAAGAAGATTGTGTTTTACCTATAATCACATTCTGAGTGTCTTTTGGCAGTGATGTCTGGAGAGTCTGGGCCCAGTCGATAGGAGATTCACTGTTTTTCTTTTGTCATACTTATTTATGTTCACTCTTGAAATTGTTTATTCATGTTATTTCATGAAATTAGAATTATTGCGATTGTTGTGAGTACTGATCTTCATGATTTACCTTTTCCATTCAAATTAGATTCGATATCTTGCTATGTCTACATATGTTTGTTAATCTTTGATGAATTTATCAGATTAGTTTAAGGATTTGATTGCTAGTCCTTCTGAAGTAGCCTTATGAGAGATCTTGAGTTTACAGTTGACTAATTTTAGTTAAAAACTTGAATAGTTGTTTGTTGTTCATTTGTTGTAGCTTTGCCTCTTGCTGAATGAATTATTGTTGCTACTAGTTATATCTACTAAGAGTGACTCCTTTTACTTGCATTCAAATTCAGTTTTCTACATCGTAGATTAAAATAGATTTGAAAATTCTTTAAGGTTTGTTTTCAATTTTTTTTTGGATTGAGCTTCGAGAATTAGATATTAATTATTTCAATAATTCTAAATCATTTCATTATGAATTAACCTCTGAATTCACTTGCATAGACAATATTGAACACTCTTGAAATACGCAAACTTACTTTGGTTTGAAAATTAATTTAGGTATTAAGGTTGCTTTTAATAGTCATCTTAGTGCGCCAACACCTCTTAGGTGACCTCCTTTGGTTGCGCTGAGAAGTCGGTGCTCCCACATTCTCTCGTGCATCATCCAACAATCTGTCCACCTCTTTGGTGCACTTTCTTCCCTCTCTGGAAGACTCTGCCTGAGTGGATGTCTCCACTCCCAGGTCCTTTCTATGTGGTTTCTCGACATCAATATAAGGCTCCTCAACATTAGGAGCTAAAATCTCCTCATATGCATGTAGCTCAAGCTCCCTCTCAAGGGATGCTCACATGACCTTCTCCTCATCGAATCTGACATCCCTGTAAACCACTCTCATCCTGCTAGTAAGCAAGTGCACCTGATAGTTGTGAGGTGTATTAGTGTACCCCGCATATATCCCCAAATCTATTGTCGACTCAAGGTTCTTTTGTGCATATTTGGTCACATGCTAATAAACGGATGACCCAAAAACTCTGAAGTGACAAACATCTAGCCTCTTACTAGAATAAGCCTCCTCTTGTCTTCATCTCAAGTATCCAATGTGGGCTACGGTTTTGAACATAAATTATTTTGTTGCATGACTCAACCCACAAGTGTAGCGGTAGGCCCTTATCATGCAACATTTCCCTAGCTACCCCTACTATTCTTTTGTTCTTCCTCTCGACCACCCCATTCTGTTGAGGGTTATGGGGTGTCATTAACTCCTGTTTAATCCCTTCCGTTGCATAGAAGTTCTTAAACTCATTTGAGATAGACTCACCACCATTATCACTCAATAGAGCTTTAACCTTCTTGCCCGACTCTTTCTCCACCAATGCTTTAAACTCACAAAACTTTGTGAAAGCTTGATCCATTTTTGCATGAAAAATATCCAACATTTACGAGAATATTCATCAACAAATATAACATAATACTTGTGTTTGGTCATGGATTTTGTCGAGAATGGTCCACACACATCTGAATGGACTCTCTCTAGAATAGCCTCTCCTTGACTGTCTATGTTGTGAAAGGAAGACTTGGTATATTTTCCAAAATTACACTCCTTGCATGTATGCACTTGCTTAAGCATACCTTTGGGAAGACCAATAGAGATCTACTGCAATATCTTCAAAGCTCCAGGATGCAAGTGGCCTAATATCCTGTGCCACAACTCGCCAACCTCTCAGCTTTGCACCTTTTCTGCTTTTGTGCTCAGAGAAACACACACGTCTACCTCCAACTTATAGAGATTCTTCACTCGAATCCCTATCTTCTTTAACTGAGCCATGGCTATGTGTCGAAGGAACAACTTTATTTTCGAGAAGATCACATCATAACCTCTATCCCCAAGCAAGGAAATGGATACCAAGTTCATCCTCAGCGCGGGCACATACATAACATTCTTCAAGGTGAGTGGAGCCCCATGGTCCCTCTGAAAAGTAATCGTGCCCAATCCAGTAACACTATACTTCCCATCGTCAACCATCTCGATATGCATGTGAAGATATTTATCCTCTAGGTCACTAAATAACTCTTTGTAACCAATCATGTGGAATGAAGCTCCACTGTTTAAGTACCATACACTTCCCATTATTGATGACACCATGCATGTAATGAGGGAAAAGTCCAATTTGAATTGAGAGGCCAAAGCCTCACCCGCTGCTCCTCATGAGGACTTCTTCTTAGACTTCTTGATTGGACAATTTGTAGCAAAATGGCCCAGCTCATGACAATGAAAGCACTTAACGTTTGTCATGTCTTTCTTCTTACCTCCATGATAAGAATCTGACTTGGAATGGGAAGCTTTCCCTTTTCCCTTCTTCACTATAATTGCTAAGGCACAGTTCTCCTCATCATCAGTATTTGTTGAAGAGCCATCCCTGGTGTTCCTCCTGATCTGGTCCTACATCAAATCCGACCATAGTCGTTCCCAATATGGTAGCTTCTCCCGACCATTGACAGAGTCTTGATAACTATACCAACTCTTTAGGAGTCATATAAGAGTAACAATCACTATATCTTCCTTGAAAACCATGATTCCAACACTTTCAAGTTCATCACGACATTTAGTGAACTTGGTCAAGTATTTTGGAATAGTCTCGCCTTTCTCCATTTTGATTTTTCGAATTTTGTCCTTCGGGGCCAATTTCCTTTGGTCACTACTATTCTAATACAAGTTGGTCATTCTTTTCCACATAGCATACAGAGTTTCCTTACCATGGAGACTCGAGACAATGTGGTATTTAACTTCCTCAAGGATTATCTGCCTTGCCTTTGCCACACACTTCTTCTATTCGTCCAAATTATGTGCATCCAATGCTGTTGGCTTAGAAATTTCTTTATCATGGAACTCCTTAAAGCCATTATCCTCTAGCACAACCTCCCTTATGTCCCTCTAGGCTATAAAATTCGAGATCCCTTCCAAGGCATACTCAATCCGCAAACCATAGAATTCCATCTGTCGATCTTGAAGTATGTATTGAAAATTTGAATTTCACCTGTAACCCAAAACTCAAAACTTCGAAATCTCCTCTAGTATATTGTTCTCAGCTCCGATACCATGTAGATTTTCCTATAGATTCAGTAGCTCATGTAATGTACTAAACACAAGACAAGAATCTATTATACTCTTTACAATGGAAGCCCATAAATATCAATGAAAACAATAATCAACAAGAGGAAGATAATGAAAGACACATAACACAATATTTATCTAGGGAAAGCCACAACTCAAAACCCCGCTATCTGTATTACATATGTTAGATATCCAAGATGATAATACAATGCTTGTTCTCACAAGAATAATCCCACTGCTTAGTATGATCAATCTCCCAGCTCACAAGAAAGCTCAAGCCAAACCTTAGCCTCTTCTGTTGCTCTCCAAGCCCCTATTTCCTTGCGCAATTCCTATGGGTAAAATCCCATATTAATGGGAATCCAGTGCATCTAAAACTATGTAATCCAAACTAGGTCCATTTCTTGATTGCATGCACAATATATACAACTCAATAAATCATACCACTGATAGTACATTGTCCCTGTACTCTAGTCTCAATTGGGTATTTCTCAGAATCGACATGCATGATTTTCTAGTGAGGGAATATTTAGTTAACTCTAGTAGCACTAGTGGATGCATTAGTGCACCAACTGACTGTTAACTCTCTATTAGTTCCACAAACAGTTTGAAACTAATTTAACTGAACATAACTTAGTCAAATGAGTTATCTAATTACAACTCACAATTAAACTTATATTAGACACCTAAAATATAGGGAGAACATATACATGTCTACAGAAAGACTTCCAACTCAAAATTCCTAAGCTAATTAAGTTAATTGAACTTAATTAACTATTTACAAGTTGATATGAGAATAGAATTCCATTTAATTCTCAGTTTAATTCAAGGACAGATTAAATTTGAATTTCTTGTTGCCATTTCTCAACGGAAACAAGTTAAACTACAAGGAAATAAACACATAATAGGGCTAATAAGTCATCAATTTACCTTTTCCAAGAGGGGCATGCTAGACACACCAACACTACGTGCCAATAGGTTCCAAGTGCCAAGTCTTAGTGCATTCTAAGTGCCAAATCTTCCTCTCTTTCTTCTCATATACTTTCCAATAATTGATCTCAAATAAATCTAATATTAAACCATGTCAAATCATACCAAGGCATCTCAATAGATTCTAGACATTCTAAGACTTGCCAAGTTCCAATATGTGTCAGGGAGTGTTATGCATGCTATGAAGTGGCAGGGCATGTCGAAGAGTGCTAAGGTGTGCTAGAGAGTGCTAATGCATGTTGAGGAGTGTTAGGGAGTACTAAGACAACACAAGGGAGGATGTGGTCAAAATTGATGGAAGTGAACGAATATGAGGGTGTGTCACTAAGTGTCAATGAGTGCTAGCCATCATGCCAAGGAGGAAGTGAAAAGGTATGCTAATAATTGGTAAGCATGCTTGGGAATATCAGGTCATGTGAAGAAGTGTGAGAGCATGTTAGGGAGTTCGAGGGTGTGCTAACATGTGCCAAATAGTGCCATGGTATACCAAGAAATGCTAGGTGCTAAGGCATGCTAGGATGTGCAGGGTGCCAGGGTATGTCAATATGTGTCAAGGAGTGTCAAGGAAGCAAAAGGAAGAACCAAGCTAAAATGCAAGGAAATGAACACATAAGCGGGTTAATAATTCAGAACTTTATCTTTTTCAAAAGGGGCATGCTAGGAACACTAGTAATAGGTTCCAATACGTGCCAAGTGCCGATGTGTGCCATGTCATGCTAATGTATGTCAATGCATTCCAAGGTCTTCCATGGAATACTACAGAGAATAGGCATGCCAACACGTGCTAGGAGAGTGTTATGTTGTGCTAGGGAATGCTAACATGTGCTCGGGCATTGTAGTCATGGAAATATGTTCTCGGTAAAAATATGTTCCAAGACATGTCAAGTGCTAAAGCATTTTAAGGTGTGCCAAGATTGTTGAGGAGTGTTAGGTCTCTCTCATTAATAGAATTTACAGAGCTTGATTATGTATTAAATAATATATTTCCTACACACACTAGTGGAACTTTATCTAAAGGGAATTTGATAGATAATAAACCTAATAGAGGTGAATCATGTGTTGACTCATATGAAAACACTATTCTCATTACTTGAGGGAAAGGATACACACTAATCACTTCTTAACAAATTGAATAACTCTAACCACTATGGCCCGGGACACATAATGAAAAATACTCCACAATAATGGTCTTAAATTGTTATCTTTTGACAAAATATATAGTAATAGGAACATAGCGTCATCAAAAAATCATTGGAATGATCAATGATGATGAACTTTTTTTGACCGTCACCAAAAATAACCAAAAAGAGCATTGGTGAGGGTCAGTAAAAGATCATCACTAGAAGTGTCACCAAAGAGATAATTAGTGATGGGCCTTTAATGACCCTCACCAAAAGTGTCATTGAAAATGGCTTTGGTGACAAACCTTAAAGGACAATCACTATATACACTTACAACAATGATTTTTTAAGGATCATCACCATATGCGACATTGGTGACGAACCTTAAAGGTCTGCCATAGGCATGACCCTCACCAATGACCTCTTTTGTTGTAGTGTAATAGATGTTATTGCAGCTATCATGAGAGAGAATTTTACCTTCTTGATGATTCTCATATAAGTATCATACCCCTATGTTTAAATATGCATTCATGACCTGTAGATTACATGTTCTCAACATGTTTGATGAAATGACTGCCATGGTTTGGCATAGTTAGGTCAAGTCCTTGATCAAGATTTGTCTTAGAGGATTTTATCTTGTGTAATTATTGTCCTAGAAAGTATCATCAAGTTTTGGGCATTGATCTAGAGATAAGCCATTAAATGGTGGCTCAGATTTTGGAACCACACCCTCAAAACTAGGAAATCTAGGCTGCAGCCGTATGGAGGCAGTGTTATGAATATGACTGGAGGGACATATTCATTGGCTTGTAATCTTGTGCATGCGGCTAGGATTCCAAGTCGGAAAAAAGGGTATCCAACTCAGGTTTTTCCCACGTGTGGTGGTTACGCAACCTCTAAGTAACCTATATGCCCCATAGGATGTGATGAGATGTCAATTTATCTTCTACAGTCAACCCCTTCCTTAAAACAACATATGAGGTGGGTTCATGTCATAGTAGCTCCTCCTCTCCTGTTTACCCTAAAATATCACTGAATGTGGGTAGATATAGGAGGGGTTGTTACATGATGGTATTAGAGCTCTCAGGTTCAACACTTGGACTGGATGTGCGGAATGTGTTTGTCATGCATGCATGTTAGTTGTCTATGTGTTCATTATGCATGAATTTTTGTTTTCATTGTTGTAATTGTGTCATCATGTAGAGGTTGATTATGTCAATGTTGAGATGATTGATAAGTTGATTTCATTATATATACATATGTTGTTCTAATCTTGATTGATATCGCTGATGAGATAGCCTCACATGAACTTCACTAAGGCATGTGAATTATGTTTATTTTTAGGTTATCTGACATGTAACGTTTACAACATGTAGAGGATCAAATATGACAAGCGAAATGGTGGACTACATTTCATGTCATTTTCTATACAAATCATATGAGCATCCTGATGATGAGTACTCCCTTGACATAATAGACACATTGAGAAGTTTGAAAGAAAAGACCAGAATTTGTAAGGTAGATAATAAAAAAATAATTCAATAGAAGGAAATAATTTCTACGGAACATGAGAAACAAGCAGAGGTTAATGCACCGATTATTCATAGTTTGTGATACTTGCAAAGGGAGGATAGAAAGAAGGGGGCATATGGTAGTAGGTCTCAATCAAGATACATGTTTCATAGGTATGATATATTCAGATATGGTAGGCTCTTGGATACACCTGACAAGAGGGGTAATGACCATGTATTTCATTCTAGTTCATGTTCAAAGAGAAAACATCGTCATCACAATCACCATCCATATAGGAAGAGTGAGCAGAAATACTTTCTAGATGATTTCAATAAAGAAAAGTCTCCTACATTTAATGGATAAATGAAAAAGTGACATGATGCAGAAGCCTGGTTGCTTGGGATGAATAAGTTCTTCAGGTTACATGACTACCAGGAGAATATGAAAGCCAGGATAGCTACATTTAGTCTTAAAGGGATAGCAGACATTTAGAGGGAAGATGTGAAGAATGTTAGAGGGATTTGGGAACAGGATTTCACATGGAGGGAGTTAAAGAGACTTTTTAGGAAGAAGTATCTACTTGAAAGATACTATGATGATAGGGAAAAGGGGTTCTATGAGCTAAAGATGGGACCTATAAACAATGAGGTGTACACTAGAAGATTTTTGGAGTTGTTGATATATGTACATTACCTCAAGGAGGAGAAGGCCAATATTTAGAGATTCATTAGTGGGTTGCATGTATCATTCAACGATAGGATGGAGTTTGAAGATCCTAGATCGCTAAAGAAATCCATAAAAAATTTGAAACATTGTTATAAGAAATCGAAGCGCAAGGCTAAGTCTAAGAAGGATTGCAAGGGTAATGATAAGAATAAAGGAAAGTGGGTTAAGAAGAGAGGAAAACCACTAGATATAGATAACAAGGAGAATGCATGACCACACAAGAATTTCAATGCAACTGACATAGGACAAGGATTTTAGTTCGAGGAGTAGAACATGGGCGATGGAATGAATCCTTTACAGTGTTTGACCATTGGCAATGATCATCGGGAGAGAGATCATCCACAACATCAGGGTGGAAGACTGCAAATCTACAGTGCTTAGGAAGCAAAGATAGTTGAGGATGTTGGATAGAGTATCCATAAGATTTATGCAACATTGGATAATGGGTAGAATGATCATTAGGAATCTATTATCAATATGGAAGGTAAGCTTTGTGATCAATTTGTTACTATTTTGATTGATCGTGGATCTAACTATATTTATACTAGTCTTGACCTAGTGGATAAGTGCCATTTGAATAGATAAGTGCATGAAGAGTCTTGGTTAGTGTAGTTGACTATAGGTGCTAAGAAAAGATTTTATGATTGGGTAAGATCTTGTGAATTTTAGTTGAATGGTATATGTTAGAGTCGGTATTTTAATCCCTCTGTCAGAGATCAAATCCTCTTGTTGCATTTCATATTAGGTGTCCCGCCCAGTCATTTGCATTCCATTAGGCACATGGATCATCTGACAGTTGTGGTATTTCTTTAGTTTCCCTCGTGTTATCTACCTGCTGGCTCATGTTTGTTCATAAAAAAGCATATATAGTCTTCTTTTTATCTTAAAAGTTGCAAAGGTTGTCTTTAGAGTTTTATGGTCAAATAGGTCTAGGGTTTCATTAGGGTCTAGTAAAAAAATGTGTTAAAGTGTCCAATAATTGCCAGTAGGCCATGAGGAGGTTTCAAAATCAGTAAATTTCATTGCCAAGTGTTCGCAAATGTGTTTTTTCTCAAAACTCTATTTTGAGGAAAAAACAAAGTATTTAGCATTTATTGTACAAAAGCATGAAAGTTTTTGTTTTCCTCAATGTAAATTCATTCATCTACATCCTGGTTTCTTTCTGCATCTTGGTTTCTTTTCTTAGCCCAAAAGCTCCAACACCTACAAAAACAAGGAAGCTCAGGTCATTAAATTCATCACAATGTGAAAAAAGCAATGAAAAAGTCCAAAAACAAAGTTTAAAGATAAAGTCAAATCCAAAACATTATAAAAGTGGGTTTCATGAGCCAAAATTTCAAAAGCTCTTGGTTTATAAGATGTTCCTTCATGTGATAAGCTCATTTGCAAAAGACAAGCAAGATAGAGAAAATTTGGTGAGCAAGTGAGAAATTGGGGTAAAATCTATGTAAGATTACTGGCATGGTGCACTGGGCAGTAGGCGCAGCGCATACAGCCGGTGCGGCGCACTGGGCCTCAGCACTCAGTTCATTTTAACACGGGCATGGCGCATTGGTGGGGTGCGGCACACTGGGTATGCTGCGCGACGCATATAGCGGGGAAGCCCGAAATTTACCAAATCCGCTGCAAAATCGCTCAAAACGCATTGATACAAGTAGGTTGAACTTCATTCATGGTTTGTCATACAAGATTAATGGTTGTTGATGGTGTGTGTTTCATGGTGCTTGTGTAAAACAATCAAACCCTACCTTTTAAAATACTTCAAAGAAACTTGCTGCTAAGGTTTCAAATCACTGTTTTGTCACCAAGTTCACTCCCTCATCTCATTTTTCCTTTGATTTCATCATTCCCTAAGTTCCCCTACCCCCCTAAGTTCATTAATTCCCTATCGCAAAATCCCTTTCCCAAATTTCCAAATGTAAACCCCAAACCCTAATCCTATATAAGAACTCCCATAATACCCCATATTTTCCTAACTAACTCTATCCCAATAGTCCCAAATTTCCCACTAGTTTTCCCCTTTCCTAAAAATCCCTTGTTTCACTATTTTCCCTTGGTGGCAGAGATCAAGCACATCAACAAAGACAGTCCACCACAGTTTGACACATCAGCTCTTATTTCTTCAAGACAATTTGTCTACCAACAATTATGGCATCTGATCCTTCATATGATTATGAAGAAGAGACCCAAAGTGACTCACCCATGGAGGGACATGCACCCAGGAGGCCTCATAGAGGTGGCGGACATATGAGAGAAGAACCTACCACTCTTACCGAGTTGCAGGCCTACCCTCTTGCCATATTTTGTTTCTAGCATCAGTCATGTTATGAATTTTGCCAAAAGGTTTCTAATATTCAGTTCATCATGAGTTGGCCCACTTATTTATGTTGCATTTGCATGGTGATCAAGCCACTCTTGCTGGTGTTACTTTCACATTAACACCAGAAACCATTTCATTAGCAATCGGCATACCAAACATTGGAGAACCATGGAATAAGAGATAGAAGATTGACCAGCAACACTATGAACCATACATCAAACCTGGTTTTCTGAGGCAGCTCAAGAGAGTGTTTCCTTTTCGGTTTCTCAAGGATGAGTATGCTCCTTTAATGAAACTCATCATGAAGTATTTCACCTGTGAGGGCCGGTTCTCTCGCTTGTATGCTTATCACATCAGGCTGCTGATGCATTTCACTCGGGTGTAAATAATGAACATTCCTTATTTCATATGTCGAAACATAGAGAAGATGACCACTCTTGTGTAGCACAAGACCTTTCAGCAGCAGTTCAACAGTCTTTACCATTTTGCTCTCATCAAAATTGTGGCTGTTCATCAGCTTGGTTTACAGGGCATCATTTTGGATGAATTCATCTCTCGTGAATTTTGAAAGCTTCACAGGGACCTTCAGAGGTTGGGCATGAGACAGGTGGACCTTCTTATCAGCAGGGCCATGAGACTGCTAGTGTGCCGATGTTCATCTCTTATCAGAGAGGCACGAGACAATTGTTTGCAGCAGCAAAGCGAGTGTTATCTCCACCCGAGGTGGAAGGGGCCTCGCTTCCTCCATCAAATCAGTAGGTTCAGGACCGAGACAAGAGGCCTCTACAGGAGGAAGGACCATCAGGTGAGCGAGAGACTGATTTCATCCTCACTGAGGGTGATGATACTGACATGGGCCCACAAAGTGCAAACCTTAGACGGATCATCAAGGAGAAACAAGTGGACATTGATGCCTTATCCACCAACTTGGATAGAGCCCAGTGGACTATACAATATTTAGATCAGAGGAACAAGCAGCTTGAGGATCAGTAGGTGGTGATTGAGTTACAGAACATTTGGCAAAACCACCAAAGTGCCCGGAGGAGGAGGGTGGAGTTCACTTCCTTGGAGCAAGAGATCAATGCCGATAGGGAGTCATGGCTTGAGAGAATCAATATCCACTTGGAGAGGAAGCTGAAGAAGGAAATAAATGAGAAGAATATGCTTAGAAACTTTTCATATCATTACTTGTCACGAAACTTGGTGTGCCAAGCAAAAATCAGGAATTTGAAAGCAAAGCTAAAGAGAGCATCAAAGAGGAAAAAAGAGGATGAAGGACTTCAAATCTTGGCTGAGGCTTCCTTGACCTATCAGAACACTTGATAGAGATGACTCAACCCAAATTTCATGAAATTTGGAGCAATTTTTCTATTTTTGAAAATTTTTGGCACAGAAAACAGAGTTTTCCTCCCTATGTGTCGCGCCACGTGGCGCTCGCTTTTGCTAGAGGGCTCCAAATCACAAAAAATTTGTATTTCTGGATTTTTCATGAACCGTTATGCTTGCCTACCTATGGCCAAGAAGTTTGGGTAGGTTTTGAGCCCTTAAAAGGTCAAAAACCACTCAAAAAATGACCTCACTGCCCCTATTTTGACACACAAGAAGCAGTGTTGGGAGAATGGACTTTTGGGACGGCAAATGGAGGCCAAATTGAAAATTTCCACTTGGGTTGGAAAGTAGACAGTCAAAACATTCTAGCAAGCACACCTGGAGCTCATTTCAACATCAAGAAGGCCTGCAAATAGGGGTCCAAACAGGCAATACGCATAGAAAATCAAGCACGGCGCATAGAGGAAAAATTGCCAGTTTGACTCTGCTTTGCTCTGTTTTTCACCCAGTTTTGCCTAGTTTGAATTTTTCACTCTCCTAATGGCAAATTTATGATGTAATTTGGTGAAAATTAATGGATTATGATGTAAATATGTTATATTTTTACTTGTGGAGGTAGATTCATTAGTTTAGAGGTTGTTTGAAACTGAATGAATCAGTTCCCTTGTTTTTAGAGGCATGTTTTTATCTTTCCTAGTTTCTAGTTCTCATTTTAGAATCAGTTGAATCGGATCCTAGACTCATGAGCTCGACCCCTAGAGGCAAGAAGGAGCTATGTTTGTCTATATTATGTGGTTTTTCAGTCATTAGCATGGTTGGACTCTTGAGAAAGCTTTGTGCTTCATTGTACATTCATTTTCAGTATTTTGGCTAAGGAATTGATACCAGAATTTGCATCTCTCTTTGGGATTCATGTGGCAATTTTTATTGGTACAATGCTTCTCTTTGTAATTGTGAATTTGTTTATGTGATTCCATTATCTATCTTATTTCTTCTGAACTAAACAAACAAGAGTGTAAGTATAATTCATTGAAAGTGCAATGCTCTACTTGAAGTTTGTTTTAGTTATTTGATGTTTTTAGTTGTTTGGGGAGGATTCATAATTTCCCTTTCCCTCTTCAACACCTCACCTATCTATTCCCCGTCTCACTCAAATTTAAGTGCCAAAACGATTGCCTACCTTGCCCCATTGAGATCTCTACAGAACTGAGCCTCAATCCCCGCACCCAAAAATGTGTTTTTTCATCTGAGCCAACAAAACACTGTTTTATTCAAATCAAATCCTTATACTTCATACCTAGCCTAAAATTAGTTCTATTTCAATCATCTAAAGCCCCATTGATTATCTTTTGCTGAGATTGACCCGGAGAGAACCCTCTCCTGTCCTCGTAGGGCTAGCTACGAGGCTGAGCGTGGTTTGATGTTGTCCCTGGATCTTACCTTTTCAGCCTGAGGTAAATCTATGCTCTAACATAGTGGCGATGATACTGGGGACTGAATTATTTGTTTGTTGGTATTCTTCATTTTATAAACTATAGACGAAGCCTAAATATTAGCCAGGTAGCCTTCGAAACACTTTTGCTTTGCATCAGCGCAAGTAGATAAATGCTACTTCAGTCAATCTCTAGTCTAGTCTTATAAACAAAATATCTAACTTGCAGATCACCCCAGTACATCTAAGAATTCTAAGCTTTTGGATGATAAGTTTAGGATTTGATAGGTTGAACAAGTTGTTAATGTCCTTTTGATTTCTTGGAAACAATATCACACTGGCTTCCAGAAGACATACCGGAGCAAATCCGGATCTTGATCCCCCTCCTGTCTACGACAATCCCTATCTTATTCCAAGAATCGTTCGCCAAGGAAGTTCTATTATTCCCATGTTCAAATCTCAATCATGTCCCATGGGTTTTGAGTATATTGAGGATCTTGAATTTGATGAGCAGTTTGAGTTGTCTTTGTTTGAAACCAAATCTGAAAGCATTGTTGCTTCAACTGCTTTAAATCCTGAGTTTACTAAAAATCTTGAAACTAAAAGAGCCAATAAATGTATTGATGACTATATCTTGAATCAGCTCCAAACTTCAATTGTGGCTTCTAATATTGTTGATTCCTTGGAGACTTCCTCTGCAACCCTTGGGTCATCTGCAATTGCATCTAGCTCAGGAATTCCCATAGAACTGACCTTCATTCCTACCCTCCCCTCACAACCTACTATCACTGATCAAAAATCTCCAGTACTATCGCCTCCATCTACTCCTTCTACTCCTAAAATAGCCAAGATTGCTTCAGCTCTGCATACGCCTCCTCATACTCCCCATACATCAGCTCCACCTACTCCCCCAACATCCCCAAGATCGATTGCAAATCCACCAAGAGCAATGGTGCTCATTTTGCACCTCTTGTACTACCTCAAAATTTGGACGATATGCCGGCCGATTATCAATGAAAAATTCCTTTGTTTGATGGCACTCCTCATGGTGCCATAGCTCAGCAACACGTGGATAGAATGATGGATTTCTTCGATCTTCATGAGATTGATGCAGAAAATGTAACCATGAGACTGTTTGTACAAACATTTGGTGGTGAAGTAAGTAAATGGTTCAGGGCCTTGCCGGCTGCAAGCGTCACTACATTGGCTGATCTACAGAGACAATTCTTAAACCGATGGGAAGTGAAGAAAAATCCCCTTCAGATTCTTTTCGAGTACGAGCACATCAAACAAAATGCCGGTGAGTTTGTTCAAGATTACTGTATTAGATTCAATTTAGTTTATAATGCAATCCCTGATCACCTAAAGCCACCCATGGGGCTAGCCTTGATTAAGTTTCCGGATGGTTTTGACACTGATATGGCTTACCAATTAAGAGAAAGAGATTCAGCTATGTTGGAATACATGCAGAAGATTGATGTTAGTGTTGAAGAAAATCTGTTGGCCAAAAGAGCCAGAGCAAGAGCTGAAAAGAAAGTTACAATAAAAGAAGAATCTTCCTCATCAGATCAAGTGCTTCGAAAGGTGGAACAGATGTTGGATAGACTGAAACTCGACAAGCCTGAACCACAGATCAGAAATCCTAATTTCTGTGGCCAGTAGCAGCCCCATTACAGGATCAAACAAAGAGAGCAATGAGCCCAAGATCAAACAGCGCAGCAGCAAGTGCAGACTCCCCTACAGTAGAATGTTGCACTTGGTCTGGAATTAGAAGAGGAGGAGAATGTGATTGGAGAAGAAAATCATTTCTTTACACCCGATGACATGCCAATCTACATCACTAAGGATGAGGAGTACTCCGAGAACCCAGCTGAACGTGGGGAAGAAAATTTTATTTTGGAAAATGAGACGGTGCTTGAGGAAGAGTCTGATGATTACCAAAGAGGATCTATGAATGGTTTGTCAGCTCAACAACGACAATATTCACTTCAAAATAGAGATGTGCCTGTAAATCCAATTCAGAAAAGGAAGGAGGCAACATCGTCAAAGAATGATCCTCCCAATGTGCAGAAAAATGGAAAAAAGAAAGCTGATCCTAGTAGCAACAAAACGACATCAGCGAATGAAAGACCAACCCAGCCAAATGTGTCAAAGGAGAAAATGGAAACGAAGGATGTTCCAGCAAAAGAGGTAGAAAAAGTTTCAGTTTTTAACTTAGAAAATGAAATTGCTAAGTTGAAAATATCCATTCGTTTGACCGAGTTGATGAAGAACAACAATTATAAAGGTCAGGTGTCTAAGATTTTGAGCTTAGACCCATCATCAGATATGGTAAATGTGGAGGATGACAGTCCTGAATTGATCTTTGGGCCAACATTGGAAGGTCAGTCCCAAGATAGTGATGTTACTCCTTTCTATATCAGTCTCAGGGTGCATGACTTTGTTTTACATAATGCTATGTTTGACTCCGAAGCTTCTCATAATCTTATGCCGAAAGCCATCATGGAGAAATTGGGATTGGATATCACTAGGAAATACCATGACCTTTACTCTTTCGATTCCGGTAGAGTAAGGTGCATCAAGCTTATCAAAGATTTGGTGGTCAGTTTGGATCAGATTCCGCCCAAGAATGTTTTGATGGACGTGGTGGTGGTGGATATACATCCTAGATTTGGCATGCTTCTTTCTAGATCTTCGGGAGCAAAGATTAAAGGGACAATGCAACTGGATTTCTCCTATGCTACGATTCCCATGTTCGGTCAGATGAGGAAACTATACCGGGAGTAGAAAATGAAGTACATGATCACTAGCAAGGAGAAACCAATAAATCATCTGATCAACTATGTACATACTGATCTAGAGTCATTTGTTTTATATTCAGATAGTTTTAATGATCTAAATAGCCAACTAGTGGCAGTAGAAGACATACCTGTGATTACTAAAAATTTTAGAGAAGTCTTGAGACAAGAGCGGTAAAGACTTGATGGCATCGCTGAAAAATCAGTAGTCCAGCAGTAGCAACATAATGATGGACAGAAAAGTAAAGAAAAAGAGTTTCAACATTTAGAAGAGGATGAAACAGGCCTATGGAGTATGGAATTTGACGGCGTTGTAGGAAGAGAAGGTGCTGGAATTGGTATTTGGATGCGTAGCCTAGGTTTTCACCCCAAACAAAGTGCCAAGCAATGTAAGGGTCTGCTCTTATAAATTAGCTTTTGACTATTCACACAATGAGGCTAAATATGAAGCGTTGATTGTTGGTTTGAAGGTTATTAGAAAATTGAATGCTAAAAGGATTTTAGTGTATGGCGACTCCAAGTTGGTCATCAAGCAGGTGAAAGGTGAATACCAAGAAAAGCATCCTCAGATGCGGGCCTACTGCAATGCGGTGTTGGATATCTTGAAGGTATTTTCTGATTATACTATCACTTGTGTGCCCCATGCTCAAAATGTCATCGCAGATTCACTTGCAACAGTAGCAAGCAATTTGAAGATTCCTATGAACTCAAACAATAAGTTTGAGATTCACGTGAAGCATCGCCCGACTGCCCCCAACAATCAAAGCTATTGGCAAGTGTTCCAAGATGATGAGGAGATCAATGAATTTCTGCAAAATAAAGGTAAATTCAAGGAGATTTCTATTGATATGGAGTATGATGATGGTCATGAGAATATAGAAGTCAATCAGATGGAAGTTTTGCAGCTCAAAGACAACATCATTCCTAAAGGTATAATACCTTTAGAGGAGCTTTTCGATCAGGATGATGTGGCTAAAAAGCCAACCTTGCTGCCAACTAAAAAAGGAATTGAAGATGTGAACATAGGATCCGCTGAACATCCCAAGATGGTAAAATTATCGAAGGAATTGCCCCCACAGGTGAGAGCAAAGTATATCAGTTTGTTATCCTCTTTTACTGATGTATTCACTTGGGATTATTGAGATTTGAAGGCTTATGACATGAGCATAATTCAGCATGTGATCTCGATCAAGCCAAATCAAAAGCCTTTCCGCCAAAAGCTAAGAAGAATAAATCCAAAGCTACTGCCCTCAATTGAGAAGGAAGTGAATAGGTTGTATAAAGTTGGTATCATAGTTTCCATATGATTTTTAGATTGGATTTCAAACTTGGTTCCCATCCGCAAGAAGACAGGTGAGATCTGCTTATGCATTGATTTTAGAAATCTGAACAAAGTCTCCTTGAAAGACAATTATCCATTGCCCAAGATGGATCACATACTTCAGCGAGTAGTTGGAGCATCACGGATGTCACTACTCGATGGTTATTCGGGTTATAACCAAATTTTGGTCCATGAGGATGATCGTGACAAAAAAGTGTTCACCACTCTGTGGGGAACCTTTCATTATGCAAAGATGTCGTTTGGATGAAAAATGTTGGTGCAACCTTTCAGCAGGTGATAGATATAGCATTTTCCAATGAAAAAGATGTTTTTCTAGTTGTTTATCTTGATGACTTAACAATTTTCTCTAACATAGATGAAGACCACCTCTATCATTTGAAGATTGGTTTTTAGCGGTGTAGGAAGTATGGCATCTTGCTTAACCCAAAGAAAAGCTTGTTTGCCATGGATGAAGGCAAGCTTCTCGGGCATATTATCTCAAAGGAGGGCATCCAAATTGATCCAGCTTGGGTGGAGGCCATTCAAAAGATTGATTTCCCACGAAGTAAGAAAGAAATCCAATCCTTCAATGGTAAGATCAATTTCTTATGTCGCTTTGTGCCCAATCTTGCAGAATGCTGAAAAAGGATAGTGCAGTAAGATGGACCGAGGAAGCAGTCAAGTCTTTTAATTTGGTGAAATTATCCCTTTCTTCAGCCCCGGTTTTGATCAACCCAGACTATACTCAGGATTTTATTTTATTTTCTTTTGCCTCAGATCATACTATGGCAACAGTCTTGATGCAGAAGAGAGACCAGCTCGAAAAACCAATTGCATTCTTTAACAGGACCATAAGGGATGCGGCAATGAAGTATAATATTATTGAAAAATAGGCCCTTTCATTGGTTAAAGCATTGAAATATTTTCGGGTTTATATTTTGCATTCTCACATCCTTGCTTATGTTCCTAATGCTGCTATCAAGGATGTTTTAGTACAAATAGATCCGAAGGGAAGGAGAGGCAAATGGATTCCTGCCTTGTTGGAATATGATGTGGAAATTAAACTGACAAAGCTCATTAAAGGGTAGGGGCTAGCTAAACTAATGGCTAAGTCAAATATGCATGCCTTGGACATTAATCTAATTGTTGCTATGTCCGAGGAAGATGAAGAAAATCTTCCCACTCAGGTATCAGAAATTTTCCTCCTTTCTCCTTGGTATTCAGACATTGTTTTTATGCTTCAAAATTTGTCATCACCTCCCGGTATAGCCAAGAACAAAAGTAGGACATTGAAGTTGAAGGCTGCAAAATTTTGTATCATGAATGGTGCACTATATTGGAAAGATCCCAGTGGTGTCCTGCTAAATTGTTTGATAGAAGAAGAGGCAAAACAAGTTATGGCATATTTTCACAAAGGAGATTGTGGAGGCCATATTTTCTAGAAGACAACAGCCAATAAAATCTTGAGAGCGGGGTATTATTGGCCAAGTCTATTTGCTGATGTGTACAAAACAGTGGCCAGTTGTCACGAATGTCAAATCTTTCAAGGTAAGCGGAAGTTGCTGCCTTTACCACTCAAGCCCATTGAAGTGAGTGCTCCATTTCAGCAGTGGGGTTTGGATTTTATTGGTGAGATCCATCCTTCTTCTTTAGCTCAGCATAAGTGGATCCTCACAGTGACGGATTATTTCACCAAATGGATAGAGGCAATTCCAACAAGGCAGGCAACCGATTCGCTAATTATTTCATTTCTTGAAAACAACATTTTGTCTCATTTTGGATGCCCAAATAAGTTGATCACTGATAATGCAGCAGCTTTTAAATCGAAACGAATGATTGAATTTTGTCATAAGTATCAAATCACTTTGGGGCATTCGACAGCCTATTACCCACAAGGTAATGGTTTGGCGGAATCCTCCAACAAATCTCTTGTCAACATCATCAAAAAGCTACTGGAGACTAATAAGAAGAGTTGGCACAAAAAGCTGATCAATGCACTTTGGGAAGACAGGGTAAGTCAAAAGAAATCCATTGGCATGTCTCCTTTTGAGCTCATGTACGGTGTGGATACAATCTTCCTAACCTCTTTGGCTGTCCCGATGGTGAAATTGTTGCAAGAAGCTAGAGGTGAGGATGATGGTTTGCAGTGGAGGATCAACCAAATGATACATTTGCAGCAAACGAGAGAAGAGGTATTTCAGCACACTTCCAAGCTACAAGAAAGAATTAAGAGGATATATGAATGGAGAGAAAAGGTAGACAGGTTTGAAATCATAGACATCGTGTTGAAATGGGATGCAAGGAATGAAGAGAAGGGTAAGAACGGAAAATTTGAAAATCTGTGGAAAGGACCATACAAGATTGCTACACATCAGGGCCAGAATGCTTTCCTTTTGCAAGAGCTGAATGGCGAAGACTATCCTGGTGGGTCGGTCAATGGTCGGCTTCTCAAATGGTATATTATGTAAACTATTTTCTGTTTTCCTATTCATCATTATATATACCGGATTGTTTAAAATTCCATTGCAAGAGTGTACTGTTTTCATTCTTCAGCTTGGGGCCCAAGGTGAAGGCTATAAAGCTGAAGTTTGATTTCAGTTTGGTTTGGTTTATCAGAGTCGAGTCTCTCGGTCAATTTCAGTCTTGAAAATGAGTCCATCTGAGTCACGTTCAGTCCTGAAATTGAGTCTTTAAGTCAGAGTTTAGTTTTGTTTTGTCGAAGTTATTGACTCCATAGCCCAATGGACATAGGCACTGCCTACTTTCCCAGAGATCTGTAGTTCTTAGCACCTCCAAGGAGCTACCGTCCCCATTGGAGCCAATGTTAGAGTTGGTATTTTCATCCCTCTGTCAGAGATCAAATCCTCTTGTTGCATTTAATATTAGGTGTTCCGCCGAGTCATTTGCATTCCATTAGGTGCATGTATCATCTGACGATTGTGGTATTCCTTCAGTTTCCCTCATGTTATCTACCTGCTGGCTCATGTTTGTTCATAACAAAACATATATAGTCTTCTTTTTATCTTAAAAGTTGCAAAGGTTGTCTTTAGAGTTTTATGGTCAAATAGGTCTAGGGTTTCATTAGGGTTTGGTCAAAAAATGTGTTAAAGTGTCCAATAATTGCCAGCAGGCCATGAGGAGGTTTCAACATCAATAAATTTCATCGCCAAGTGTTCGCAAATGTGTTAAAGTTTTGAGGAAAAAATAGAGTATTTAGCATTTATTGTACAAAAGCATGAAAGTTTTTGTTTTCCTCACTGTAAATTCATTCATCTGCATCCTGGTTTCTTTCTGCATCCTAGTTTCTTTCCTTAGCCAAAAAGATCCAACACTTGCAAAAACATGCAAGCTGAGGTCATTAAATTCATCACAAAGTGAGAAAAGCAGTGAAAAAATCCAAAAACACAGTTTAAAGATAAAGTCAAATCCAAAACATTATAAAAGTGGGTTTCATGAGCCAAAATTTCAAAAGCTCTTGGTTTATAAGCTGTTCCTTCGTGTGATAAGCTCATTTGCAAAAGAGAAGCAAGATAGAGCAAATTTGGTGAGCAAGTGAGAAATTGGGCAAAAATCTCTGTAAGATTACTGGCACGACGCATACAGGTGGTGCGGTGCACTGGGCCTCAACACTCAGTTCATTTTAACACGGGTGCGACGCATTGGTGGGGCACGGTGCACTGGGCATGCTACGTGGCGCATACAGCCAAGAAGCCCAAAATTTACCAAATCCGCTCCAAAATCGCTCAAAACGCATTGATACAAGTAGGTTGAACTTCATTCATGGTTTGTCATACAAGAATAATGGTTGTTGATGGTGTGCGTTTCATGGTGCTTGTGTAAAACAATGAAACCCTACCTTTTAAAATACCTCAAAGAAACTTGCTGCTAGGGTTTCAAATCACTGTTTTGTCACCAAGTTCACTCCCTCATCTCATTTGTCCTTTGATTTCATCATTCCCTAAGTTCCCCTACCCCCCTAAGTTCATTAATTCCCTATCCCAAAATCCCTTTCCCAAATTTCCAAATGTAAACCCCAAACCCTAATCCTATATAAGAACTCCCATAATACCCAATATTTTCCTAACTAAGTCTAGCCCAACAGTCCCAAATTTCCCACTAGTTTTCCCCTTTCCTAACAATCCCTTGTTTCACTATTTTCCCTTGGTGGCAGAGATCAAGCACATCACCAAAAACAGTCCACCACAGTTTGGCACATCAGCTCTTATTTCTTCAAGACAATTTGTCTACCTGCAGTTATGGCATCTGATCCTTCATATGATTATGAAGAAGAGACCCAAAGTGAATCACCCACGGAGGGAAATGCACCCAGGAGGCCTCATAGAGGTGGCAGACATATCAAAGAAGAACCTACCACTCTTATCGAGTTGCAGGCCTGCCCTCTTGCCATCTTTTGTTTCCAGCATCAGTCATGTTATGAATTTTGCAAAAAGGTTGCTAATATTCAGTTTCATCATGAGTTGGCCCGCTTATTTGTGTTGCATTTGCATGGTGATCAAGCCACTCTTGCTGGTGTTACTTTAACATTAACACCAGAAACCATTTCATTGGCGACGAGCATACCAAACATTGGAGAACCATGGAATAAGAGACAGAAGATTGACCGGTAACACTATGAACCATACATCAAACCTGGTTTTCTGAGGCAACTCAAGAGAGTGTTTCCTTTTCAGTTTCTCAAGGATGAGTATGCTCCTTTAATGAAACTCATCATGAAGTATTTCACCTGTGAGGGCTGGTTCTCTCGCTTGTATGCTTATCATATCAGGCTGCTGATGCATTTCACTCGGGTGTGAATGATGAACATTCCTTATTTCATATGCCGAAACATAGATAAGATGACCACTGTTGTGCAACACAAGACATTTCAGCAGCAGTTCAACAGTCTTTATCATTTTTCTCTCATCAAAATTGTGGTCGTTCATTAGCTTGGTTTACAGGGCATCACTTGGGATGACTTCATCTCTCGTGAATTTTTCAGAGCGTCACAGGGACCTTCAAAGGTTGGGTATGAGACAAGTGGACCTTCTTATCAGTAGGGCCATGAGACCGCTAGTGTGTCGGTGTTCATCTCTTATCAGAGAGGCACTAGACGGTTGTTTGCAGCAGCAAAGCGAGTGTTATCTCCTCCCGAGGTGGAAGGGGCCTCACTTCCTCCATAAACACAGCAGGTTCAGGACTGAGGCAAGAGGCCTCTATAGGAGGAAGGACCATCAGGTGAGCGAGAGACTGATTTCATCCTCATTGAGGGTGATGATACTGACATGGGCCCACAAAGTGAAAACCTTAGACAGATCATCAAGGAGTAGTAGGCCGACATTGATGCCTTTTCCACCAACTTGGATAGAGCCCAGAGGACTATACAATATTTGGATCAGAGGAACAAGCAGCTTGAGGATCAGTAGGTGGTGATGGAGTTACAGAACATTCGGCAAAACTGCCAAAGTGCCCAAAGGAGGAGGGTGGAGTTCACTTCCTTGGAGTAAGAGATCAATGCCGATAGGGAGTCATGGCTTGAGAGAATCAATATCCTCTTGGAGAGGAAGATGGAGAAGGCAATAAATGAGAATAATATGCTTAGAAACTTTTCATATCATTACTTGTCCCGAAATTTGGTGTGCCAAGCAAAAATCAGGAATTTGAAAGCAAAGCTAAAGAGAGCATCAAAGAGGCAAAAAGAGGATGAAGGACTTCAAATCTTGGTTGAGACTTTCTTGGCCCATCACAACACTTGATAGAGATGAATCAGCCCAAATTTCAAGAAATTTGGAGCAATTTTTGTATTTTTGAAAATTTTTGGCACAAAAAATAGAGTTTTCCTCCCTATGCGTCGCGCCACGTGGGGCTTGCTTTTACTACAGTGCTCCAGATCACAAAAACTTTGCATTTATAGATTTTTCATGAATAGTTATGCTTGCCTACCTATGGGAAAGAAGTTTGGGCAGGTTTTGAGCCCTCAAAAGGTCAAAAAACACTCCAAAAATGACCTCACTGCCCCTATTTTAACACACATGAAGCAGTGTTGGGAGAATTGACTTTTGGGAGGGCAAATGAAGGCCAAATTGAAAACTTCCACTTGGGCTGGAAAGTAGACAGTCAGACCTTTCCAGAAAGCACACCTATAGCTGATTTGGACATCGGAAAGGCCTCCAAAAGGGGTTCCAAACAGGCGCTATGCATAGAGAATCAGGCGCGACGCATAGAGGAAAAATTGCCAGCTTGACTCAGTTTTGCTCTGTTTTTCAGCCAGTTTTGCATAGTTTGACTTTTTCACTCTCCTAATGGAAAATTTATGATGTAATTTGGTGAAAGTTGATGGATTATGATGTAAATATGTTAGATTTTCACTTGTGGAGGTAGATTCATCAGTTTAGAGGTTGTTTGAAACTGAATGAATCAGTTCCCTTGTTTTTAGAGGCATGCTGTTATCTTGCCTAGTTTCTAGTTCTTAGTTTAGAATCAGTTGGATCAGCTACTAGACTCATGAGCTCAACCCCTAGAGGAAATTAGGAGCTATTTTTGTCTATATTATGTGGTTTTTCGGTCATTAGCATGGTTGGACTCTTGAGAAAGCTTTGTGCTTCATTGTACATTCATTTTTGGTATTTTGTCTAAGGAATTGAGACCAGGATTTGCAGCACTCTTTGGGATTCATGTGGAAATTTGTATTGGTACAGTGCTTCTCTTTGTAATTGTGAATTTTCTTATGTGATTCCATTATCTATCTTATTTCTTCTGAACTAAGCAAACAAGAGTGTAAGTAGAATTCATTGAAAGTGCAATGCTCTACTTGAAGTTTGTTTTAGTTATTTGATGTTTCTAGCTGTTTGGGGAGGATTCATGATTTCCCTTTCCCTCTTCAACACCTCACCTATCTATTCCCTCCATCTCACTCAAATTTAAGTGCCAAAATGATTGCCTACCTTGCCCCATTGAGATCTCTGCAGAACTGAGCCTCAATCCCGGCACCCCGAAATGTGTTTTTTCATCTGAGCCAGTAAAACACTATTTTATTCAAATCAAATCCTCATACTTCATACCTAGCCTAAAATTAGTTTTATTTCAGTCATCTCAAGCCCCATTGAGATCTCTGCAGAACTGAGCCTCAATCCCCGCACCCAAAAATGTTTTTTTTCATCTGAGCCAGTAAAACACTATCTCATTCAAATCAAATCCTCGTACTTCATACCTAGCCTAAAACTAGTTTTATTTGAGTCATCTCAAGCCCCATTGATTATCTTTTGTTGAGATTGACCCGGAGAGAGCCCTCTCCTGTCCTTGTAGGGCTAGCTACGAGGCTGAGTGTGGTTTGATGTTGTCCCTGTATCTTACCTTTTCAGCCTGAGGTAAATCTAGGTTCTAACAGTATATATACATTAGCATATCTAAATGTGCATCCATTGGCTTCATACAATATGCTATTTGGTATGGATTGGTTGTACATTCACAAGAATAAGGTTGATTTTTATGAAAATTCTATTGAGTGTTTGGATGACAATGGAAAGTTAAGAATATTGTAGGATAATAAGAAAGTGACATCAATGAGGATGGTTACAACCATGTAGGTCAAGTGTATCCATAGGAAAGGATGTGTATTGTTTGCAATTCATATTTCTAGTGATAAAGGTAAGAATGTTGAGGATGCTTTGGTCTTGAAGTCGTATCCGGTTTAGTTGTAGTTTCGAGATGTATTCCCAAAAGGGATTTCATAGCTACCACCTCATAGGGGAGATGAATTTTCTATTGAGTTTATGCTTGGAGCAACACCAGTGTCAAATGCACCGTATAGGATGAGCAATCCAGGGTTAGTGGAACTGAAGTTACAATTGAAGGAAGTGCTTGAAAAGGGATACATTAGACCAAGTGTACCACCTTGGGGTGCGGCAATGTTGTTTGTGAAGAAGAAGGATGGTACTCTTAGGTTGTGCATTGATTACAGGAAATTGAACAAGGTGACGATTAAGAACAAGTACTCTTTGTCATGGATTGATGACTTGTTTGATCTGTTGAAGGGAGCATCAGTATTCTCGAAGATCAATTTGAGATCAGGATACCATCAAGTATGCACCAAGGAAGAGGATATCTACACAACTACTTTCCAAACTAGATATGGTAATTGTGAGTTTGTTGTGGTTTCATTCGGTTTGAATAAGGCTCCAACTACTTTCGTGTGTTTGATGTATAATGTGTTGTGTCCGTATCTGGATAAGTTGGTGATTGTATTCATTGAATATATATTGATATATTCTAGGAATGAGGAAGAGCATGAAAAACACTTAGCGCTAGTGCTGAAATTGCTAACATATCATCAGTTGTATGCCAAAATTAGTAAATTTCATTTCTTTTAGTAAGAGGTTCATTACTCAGGGCATGTGATTTCTGGGGAAGGCATAGCAGTGGATCTGGAAAAGATCAAAACTATCATGGAATGGGAAACTCCTAGGAACTTGGATGAGGTTAGATCATTTCAAGGTTTAGCTTGTTATTACAGGCAGTTCATTAGGAACTTCTCATGGATTTCCCATCCTATAACATCATTTTTGTTAAAAGGGAGGAAATTTTAATGGGCAAAGGAATGTGCAACAAGTTTTGAGCAAATGAAAAAACTACGTACAAATGCTCTGGTTCTAAAGAATATATATCTACATAAATAATGTGTGGTATGTATAGAGGCTTGAAAGAGAGGACTTGGTGGACTCCTAGTGCAGTAAGGATATGTAGTATGCTTTGATTCAGTGAAAGTGAATGAGGACAAGAAGAACTACATGATGCATTATCTTGAGTTTACATCGATCATTCATGCATTGAAGAAGTGGAGACATTATCTTCTTAGGTGGAGGTTAATTTTCATGAGTGATCACGGTGGATTGAGATACTTATTTGACCAACTGAATATGAATTCTAGGAAATCTAGGTGGTTGGCTATGCTCAGTGAGTTTGGCTTCAAGATTAGGTACATTAAGGGACAAGAGAATAAAGCTGCAGATTTTCTTAGTTGAAGAGTACAGGTAAATCATATAGCATCTATGAGTACATATGGGACATATTTACATGATCAGATCTTGCACACAGGAAAATAGGATGACAGGTACCAACAAATTAAGCATAGTTTATAACAGCAACGTACAGGTGAACAGGATGTGGACTATCATCTCATAAGAGATGGTTCTGTCATATTTAGAGACATGATTTACGTGTGAGACAATAGTGAGCTCAAAAAGATTATATTGCATGAGTTTCATGTCAATCCATATTCAAGTCACCTAAGATATCATAAGACATTTAAAACAGTTAGGAATTTCTACCATTGGCCAAAATTGAATAAAGAGGTGGCAGTGTTTGTGGCGAGATGTTTGGATTGTCAATAGGTAAAAGCAGAGTGTAAAAATCTAGGTGGTTTATTGTAGCCAATTTTGATTTCATAATGGAAATGGGAGGTCGTTTCCATGGACTTCATTATAGGTTTTTTGAGGACATATAGACGAGATGATTCTATTATGGTTGTGGTTGACAGGTTGAATAAGGTAGCTTACTTCATTCCAGTGAAGTCTACTCATTCAATGGGTGAGGGATGTGAGGTCTTCATCAGGGAGATAGTGAGAGGACATGGTATTCCTAGGAATAATTCTCAGAAAAATATGCCAAGTTCACATCCAGGTTTTGGAAAGAGTTATTTATAGTTTTGGGTACAAAGTTGGCCTTCAGTACAACTTATCATCTGTGGAAAGATAGACAGACAGAGAGGGTCAACAAGATCCTTGAAGACATGTTGAGAATGTATATACATCAATGCCAAAAGTGGGGAGAGTATATTCCACTAGTATGGTTTGTGTACAACAATGGGTATCTCGAATCTTTGAGAATTATTACATTTGAGTCACTTTATGCGTGGAGTTGCAATACCCCTATCAGTTGGATTCATCCAGTGAATGTTTGGCCCCTATAATACTAGTGATTCCCACATTACTATTGTTATTGTATCCCTTATTGTTATTATTGTGCCCCTATTGTGCCCCTATTGTGCCCATATTGTTATTAGTATGCCCCATAGAAAGCCACTATTGTTATTTTTGTGCCCTTATGTTATTACTGTTATGTCAACTTGATTATATTGTGACCCCTTAGACTCCTATATATAGAAAGGAGGTTTAGCCATTCATATCATCCAAGAATTGTTCATTTGTGTAAGGTAAGGGAGGTTTCCCCCTCGAAGAGGCTGAATTATAAGGCATTGATCTATATTTTATATCTTTTTGTGAGCTGGTTTCCTAACATTTGGCATCAGATCTTTGGATTCTAGGGTTTCGCTGCTCCAAACAGGTCATTGTGGAATTTTCGCTATAAATTTGTTTCCGCAACATTTCAAAAGCTACAAAACAAAACCCATTTGAACCGAAATTCATTTGAACTTCGGGTATGAATTTCAGAGCTTTTCTAACTATAGTTACGGAGATGTGATCTGAGTAATTTAAGGTTTTTGAAGACTCCCGAATTACATTCCAAACAGGTGACTGGGAAAAATCCTCATAACTTTTTTTTGAGCTCCAGATTGGAATTTCATAAGAATTTTCAGAAAGAGGATGGCCTGTAGTTTTCTATGTATCAATTTCAGGTACTAAGGTTGAAACAATAACACATGGCATGTCGTACAAGTTCGCTCTATTGAACTCATCTATAATCAGGTCATTGTGGGAGATTTGGCATAACTCTTCCTTGGAGAATCCAATCATGACCAAACTTACGGGGTTAGAAAGAGGACTCAAAGCACTACCACAGGATGATATTTCAGATATTCGAGATCCGAAGTTACAGAGATACAACAGATCCAATATAGAGCTCTTACAAAGTGAAAATAAGGTGTGTAGTTCTTTTTAAATTTTGCATAAGATTGGTTTGAAAAATTAGTTTGAATTAATTCAAAGGGAATAGTGAAGAGTTATTAGAATTAATTAATGCCCTAAAAAAAGAAAATGGAAACACTTAGTAAGCAACCTTAAAGCTCTAGCATGACTCGTGAAGAAGAGGAAGAAATGCAACATGATATATCAAAATTACAAGACCAAGTACAACAAATTTCACTCTAACTAAAGGTAAATGAAACCAAGATTAATGGCGTGGAAGGTAATATGAATGGCATGCAAGTTAATATGAATCGTGTGGAAGCTAAGATGGCTGGCATTGAAGCTAATATGGATGGCATGGACGCTAAGATGAATGGCATGGACGATAATATGGAAGAATTGAAGATAAATTTGAATAAGTTGCTACAAGAAATGGTCACTAACGTTGAAAGGGTAGTAAAGGAAACTCGTGATGAGAACAAAAGAAATGTTTATCATGATTTCATAGACTCTAATTTTGGATTGAGGAACCACCATGTTCCAAAAATCAATATGAGGAAGTTTGATGGCAAGGATCCCGGAACATGGATACTACAGATGGAGCAATTTTTCGATCTCCATAATGTGAAAAACACAAAAAAGGTATGCATTGCAACTTTATATTTGGAACCAAGTCAGTTTGTATGGTATCGATGGCTTTGCTCTCATAAAAAAATTGTCACTTGGGCAATTTTTACGGAAGAAATGATATCACATTATGAGGATACAAAAAGCAACACCTTTTTTAGCCAATTGATAAATCTCAAACAAAAAGGTTCAATGATGGAGCACATTGAGGACATCCAAAAATTGAACATAAGGGTAAGAGATATTCTAGAGGAGCATAGGGTTGATGTGTTCATATGGACTTTAAAGGATAATATCCAACATGAGGTTTGCCTTTGGGAACCTAATTCATTGGATAAGGCATTCAGGTTAGCAAGAAAAATGGAAAGCAAGATTATGGCAACCAGGAAGCCTGCCACTCACAACTATAAAGATGGAAGTGTTGTTTCCCCTAGCCTTCCACGACCCACAAGGTTGACACCACAACAATTGGAAGAAAAAAAAGCAAAAGGGATTTGTTACAGTTGTGATATCAAATACACTAAAGGTCATAAGTGTGCTGAGAAGAAATTATTCTATATATATTGTGAAGAGGAGGAAGAAAATGAACAAGAAATGTCAAGAGAAGAGGATATACTCTAAGAACAAACCCTAGATAAAGAATAAATGAATCCCTCCATATCTTGTAATGCATTGGCTGGAATTACCACTCTTCAAATTATTAAGATAGGACATATCAAGAAGAAAAAGGTATTAGTTTTGATTGATTCGGGAAGTACCCATAATTTTATTTATTGTAAGATAACAAAGGAATTGAATTGCTTCCTATATCTAGAGCTAGAGTGTCAAGTGATGGTTGCAAGTGGAGGAACCATAAATTTCTCTAGAAAGTGCCATAATATCAAGCTATCCATGCGAGAATATGTATTGAATAGCCCAATTCTTTCCATTCCAATGGGTGGTGCTGACGTTGTACTAGGAGTCCAGCGGCTACAATCCTTGGGTACAATAGCTTTTAATTTTCAAGAACTTCTCATGAAATTTTGTGCGAAAGGAAAGGAATTTGAATTAAGGGGTATTGCAGGGAAACCGGGAAAGATAATCAGCTCTAACAGTATGACAAAGCCTCTAAAGACAGAACAACGAGTTGTAATTGCACAATTATGTTCGCTAGAGGTTCCCACATCGAAATCATCTATTTCTCCACATCTCCAAAAATATTGGATGATCATTCCAAGGTATTTGAGACTCCCAAAGGTCTTCCACCAATTCATGATCATGATCGTGCTATTCATTTGATTCCAGGAAGTGTTCCTCCAAACATCAGGCCGTATAGATATACCTATGCCCAAAAGAGTGAAATTGAACGTATGGTTGTAGAAATGCTAGAGGCTAGTATAATTCAACCTAGTCAAAGTTCTTTCTCTGCTCCAGTAGTATTGGTGCACAAGAAGGATGGATCATGGTGCATGTGTCAGGATTATAGGGAGCTCAACAAGCTCACTATTAAAGATAAATCTCCCATTCCTGTCATTGATGAATTATTAGATGAATTGCATGGATCAATTTACTTCACCAAGTTGGATCTTTGTTCAGGATATCACCAAATCAGAATGAAGAATGAAGACATTCTAAAAACAACATTTAGAACTCATGAGGGTCATTATGAATTTTTGGTCATGCCTTTTGGGCTTACCAATGCACCTTCTACATTTCAAGGTTTGATGAATTCAATTTTCAAACCCTTCCTTAGAAAATTTGTGTTAGCATTTTTTGATGATATACTAATCTACAAGAAGACTTGGAAGGATCATGTTGAACATATTGACAAGGTGCTCAAACTATTGGAGGAGAAACAATTATATCAAAAAGATCCAAATGTTTCTTTGGAGTACAAGAGGTGGAATATCTGGGTCGTATTGTATCTCATGAAGGTGTTAAGGTAGACCCTAGCAAATTTAAAGCCATTAAGGAATGGAAAATCCCCACATCCATAAAGCGTCTGCGAGGATTTCTCGGGTTGACAGGGTATTATCACAAGTTTGTTAAGAATTATGGGAGAATAACAACACCTCTAATAACATTATTGAAGAAAGATGCATTTTCATGGAATCCAAAAGAAACAAAGGCCTTCAAACATCTTGAAGAGGCAATGTGCCAAGCACTGGTCTTAGCTACATCGGACTTCACAAAAATCTTTATTGTGGAATGTGATGCTTCAGGAAATGGAATTGGTGTTGTTTTAATGGAAGATGAAAGACCCATTGCTTTCAAAAGTCGCCCAACCAAGGGAAAGTATTTACACAAATCTATTTATGAGAAGGAAATGTTGGAAATACTACATGAACTTAAGAAACGTCGACCCTACCTAATTGGAAGACACTTCGAGGTAAAAGTTGATCATAATAGTCTTAAATACATTTTAGAACAAAGATTATCATCTGAAGAGCAACAAGAATGGGTCACAAATATGTTGGGTTATGACTTTGAAATCATCTACAAAAAAGGGAAGAAAAATGTTGTGGCAGATGCACTCTCAAGAAAGGATGAGGATGTGGAAGCATTGTTATGTGCCATTTATATTATCCAACTAGATTGGATAAACGAAGCAGGGGAGGAATGGAAGAATGACGAAGAAGTGTTGGCACTCATTAGAAACCTACAACAAGATCCCAGTACATCTGATACATTTAGCTGGAAAAATGATTCCTTATGGTACAAAGATCGCTTATACCTATGTAAGAATTCCCAAATCAAACAAAATATTCTTATGGAATTGCACACTTCTCCCTTAGGAGAGCACTCGGGATTTTTAAAAACTTACCATAGGGTTAAGAAGGAATTTTTTTGGGATGGCCTTAAATCGGATATTCAAACGTTTGTGGTGGAATGTTTGGTTTGCCAACAAAATAAAGTTGAAAGAATTAAGACCCCAGGTCTGTTACAACCTTTATCCATTCCAAGCCAGCATTGGGAGGACGTTTCAATGGATTTTATCACAGGTTTACCCAAGTCCAAAGGAAAGAGTGTCATCATGGTGGTAGTTGACAGAATTACCAAGTATGCACACTTTTGTGCATTATCACATCCATTTGAAGCTAGTATAGTTTCTACTACATTTATGGAAACAATTCAAAAGCTACATGGAAACCGAAAGATTATTGTAAGCGACAGAGATCCCATTTTCACTAGAAATTTTTGGACAGAATTATTTTCTTGTCTCGATACTCTGTTAGCCCATAACTCATCTTATCATCCTCAATCTGATGGGAAAACTAACATAGTAAACAAATGTTTGGAAGGATATCTTCATTTCTTTCTATCTGATAAACAGGCATAATTGGTCAAATGGTTGCCTCTGGATGAATGGTGGTATAACAATTCCTTCCACTACAACAAAAATGACCCCATTTATGGCACTTTATGGATATCATCCACCATCCATCACATCATATTTAAGAGAAAATTCTAAGGTTCAAGCAGTGGAACATCACATCGAGCATCAAAAACAAGTTCTCCAACTCTTAAAGGATAACCTCATGTTGGTGCAGAATAGAATGAAACAACAGGCAGATCAACATCGTGGCGAAAGAACTTTTGATGTAGGTGATTGGGTATTCCTATGGCTACAACCATATAAACAAATCTCCCTCAAGCAAGCTAAGAAGGATAATAAATTATCACCCAAGTATTATGTTCCGTACAAGGTGTTGCAAAAGATTGGTACTATGGCATATAAATTGGAGCTTCCTGCAGCTTCCCAAGTGCACCCAGTTTTCAATGTTTCATGTTTAAAGAAGGTTATAGGTGACAAGCTCCCAGTTCAAATAATATTGCCAAAACTTGTCGAGGAAGGAAATATCATATTGGAACCAGAAGCAGTCACAGAAACAAGAACTCGACATCTACGAAATCGATCAATTTCGGAGTATCTCATCAAGTGGAAGAACTTATCCATTGAAGATTCCACATGGGAGGATGAGAATTTTATACAAAAGCATCCAGAACTACTCAAGTGTTGAGGACAATGCTTTTCGGAAGGAGAGGGGCATGTTAGGCCCCTATAATACTAGTGATTCCCCCATTACTATTATCATTGTATCCCTTATTGTTATTATTGTGCACCTATGGTCCCCATACTATTATTAGTATGCCCCATAGAAACCCACTATTGTTATTTTTGTGCCCTTATGTTATTACTGTTATGTCGGCTTGATTATATTGTGACCCCTTAGACTCCTATATATAGAAGTGAGGTTTAGTCATTTGTATCATCCAAGAATTGTTCATTTGTGTAATGTAAAGGAGGTTTCCCCCTTGAAGAGGCTGCATTCTAAGGCATTGATCTATATTTTCCATCTTTTTGTGACTTGGTTTCCTAACAGTGAACAAGGTAATGCTTGGATTGGAAATTTTGTAGAGATGGAAGAGGAAATGCAGGTTGTCAAGAAGAATCTAAAGGTAGCACAAGAATGGTAGAAGATTTATGTTAATCAATGCAGGGTTTTTATGGAGTTTCAGGTTGGGGAACAGGTTTAATTATGCATGAAGCCGAAGAAGGGCTCCTTGCGGATTAGGTCATGTGCCAAGATGGAACCTTAGTATTGCGGGCCTTTCAAAATTCTTGAGAGGATTAGACTAGTAGCCTACTGACTTACATTGCCTCTGACAGTGAAATTCCATGATGTTTTCCAAATGATATTTCTTAAGAAGTATGTGAAAGATGATCATCGTGCAATTGACTTATGTATTGTAGGCATAACTCGAAGGTGAATTACAGTTGGAACCTCAGTGCATTTTGCAGCAACAGATGCTCATGCTCTGGAATCGAGTAGTCGAGAAAGTTAAAGTGCAGTCGAATAACTTTGGGTGCGATGAAGCTACATGGAAAATGGTTGATCAGATGTAGGATATGTATCCTTGTTAATTCACTAGTTGAGCGGATGTGCTTTGTTATATACTTTAATGTTATGTTTTGTTTATGTCTATATATGCATATGTATGATGTAAATACCACATCAAGTTTTGTTATAAAGCTCCAATAAGTGTTATGGTGTTCATGATATGTTGGTTATGTCCTCAAAAATATGATATGATGTAAATGTTGTATCAATTTTTGTTACAAAGTTCCATGGGAAACATGTGTTTTATTGTTTTATAACTATTATTGAACATTGAGCACGGTGTTTCCCCAAGGGGGAGGGGTTTGTAACAACTCGTGGTTGATTTCCTATGTAAGTAAATAAAAATAATAATTGAGGTCATGGGAATCATATTCCAAGCTGAATGTTGGAGAAAAAAATAGTGATGGGCATCACTGGTGATTAATAAATGTCTATGGAAATTAGAAAAGGAATTGACAAAGGAAAAGTGGCATTAATTGGAATTTTATTTATGCAAATAAGGGAAAATATATGGAAATGAAGGTGAAAGGTCACATAATTGAAAGAGAAAAAAAGTGAAGGAAAATGAAGAAAAATGAAGAAAATAGAGGCCTCAATGACAAAAAGGCTTTTGATGATCAATTTACAACTTTTGTCACTTGAAGTTTTTGGTAGTTCAATTTTGGAGCTATGCCTCTATTCTCTCTCTTTCATACTCTTGCACACTTAGAGAAATATTGGAGCATTGTTCCAGCATTCATGGAGCACCCTAGTTTTCATTGGATTCAGATAAAAAAGGCAATGAAAAGAACGAAAGTGCAAGGGGACAGTGGGATTAGAAACTATAGTGGGATTTCTTTGTAGGTATCAAATTTCATGTATAATTTACTTGCTAGTTTTGGCATGCATGGTATATACATGTGGTTATTTGGTTATGACTTTTCATTAGCATGGAGGATTTCCTGGATTGGAAATGGTTTTCCATTACCTTTCTATTTCCTGGATAGCCATGGTGTTTTGGGGTTTCCACTTGTTGTTTCTAGTTGGTGCTCAAGTTCCTTATGGTTGTTGATTGAGTTACTAGTTCCTGTAGCTGTTGGTTGGAATAAATACTTTGGATCCCTTGACCATCTTGGGTTGAGTTACTAGTCCTAGAGCCTTTGTTGGAAAAATGATTTGGAGAACTGGAAGGCCATGGGTTGAGCTATTAGATCCTAGAGCCATGGTTGGGACAAATTCATTGGAGCCCTTGACAACTTCGGTAGACACTGATCTGGTTGGTTTAGGGATGTGTGATTGTGAGGTGGTATAATTGGTTGAGGGTTGTCATGGTTTCACCTTTGCAAGCCTCGATTTTGTTTTTCTTGGTTTATTCCATGAGATCCCACATTCATGCTTGGAATATTGCATAGGGGTGATTGGATTAAAGAAAAAATTGGTTCAACCCAATCTATGGTCGGGTGGTATGTGGAAGTACTTTACTTGATTGGATTTTCATATCTTAATAATATATCTTTTCCTCATTCATTTCCATGAGTAATTTTACTTGTTATTATGTAGATTTGGTGGTTGTTTAATCATCGTGTATATGTTTTTCATTTATTGGTTATATGATAGTTATATGATGCATATTGGCTATGGCTCTTGATGTGTTTTGGTTTTTTGATTAATGGTTAATGAATGCATGAGCTAATACGTGTTATTGTAGCTATTATGAGAGATAATTTGACCTTCTTGACGATTCTTAGATAAGTATCAACCCCTTAGGTTTAAATATGAATTCATGACCTATAGATTACATCTTCTTAACACGTTTCATGAAATGACTCTCATGGTTAGGAGTGGTTAGGTCAAATTCTTAATCAAATTTTGTGTTAGAAGCTTTGTCCTTTTTTTGTTTATTCCTCCAAAAATTCTCATCAAGTTCTTGGAAATGGTTTGGAGAATAGCCCTGAAAAGGTGGCTTAGATTCTAAAATTGTGCCATAAGAACTGGGAAATCTTGGCTGCAGTCACATGGAGGTAGTTTTACGCATGTGAATGGAGTGTAAAAAATATGTGATAGGTTAACCCAGTCATGCAATATAAATCAAAGAAGAATACTATAACCTACTTCTATTATCAATTTGTGGAAGCTTAAAGATCGAGTTGAAAAATATAACCAGAAGAAGAAGAATTTATGGCACAATACACATGAAAATACTTTGGGGAAAGTCTTAGATAAAAACCCCACACTATTGTATTATCATACATGGTGGAAATACATAGGAATTATACAAAGCCTTAGCTCTCACAGCTAGCTAGCTCTTAGTACAATCCTCACAGATGCTCATAGGCAATCTTGGCTTCTCTCCAACCTTCCTCTCTGCCCTCCAAGCATCTATTTCCTTGCACTGTTCCTTGTGGACGATGAGCCTACTACCAAGTGGAAAACAAGCCTTCAAAACTACTCAATCCTCAAGGATGAATCCTTTACTGCATGCATGAGCTTTCTCCATGTGAAAACACATGCAACTGATAGTACACTTTCCTTCAACATTAATCTCAACTGGGTATTTCTCAAAATAGACATGCATGAGTCTTTGATGAGGGAATCTTCAGTTAATTGGAGTAGCATTAGTTGAGTACATTAATGCATCAACTTATTGTTAACTCACTATTAGTTCCTCAAACAGTTTGGAACTAATTTAACTAGACTTAACTCAGCAAAATGAGTTAACTAATTACAACTCAAATATAACTCAATCTCATCTCCTTAATTTAAGGGATAACTCTTGCATGACTTCAGAAAGACTTCTAACTTGAATTTCTCTAACTAATTAATTTAAAATCAATTAATTAATTATTTCCATGTAGTTGTTAAGACTAAATTTGATTTTAATTCACAATTTCATTCGAGGACAAATTAAATTGGAATATTCTTGTTGGCATATTTCGACACTCCCTCTCAACAAGAATGGGATTATTTGCCACCCCGATCCTGTCTCTACGGAACTTGAATTTACACTTTGACAATGCCTTTGTCAAAATGTTAGCATCTTGCTCCTCTGTCGAAATATACTACAACAACATGATCCTCCTCGCTACACAGTCTCTAAGATGATGATACCGGATGTCAATGTGCTTGGACTTATCATGAAATACTAGATTCTCAGAGAGTTTGATACAACTCTGATTATCACAATAGATCACAGTTGGATCCATCCTCTGATCAAACAGACCAACTAGGATTTTCTGCATCCAAATGGCCTCATATGCTACCTGACTTGCAGCCATGTATTTTTTCTCTGTCGAGCTGAGTGTAACCGACCTCTATTTCCTACTATACCAAGAAACTGCCGCTGACCCAAGGATGAAAATCCCTCTTGATGTGCTCTTCCGATCTGATGGACTCCTTGCCCAATCTGCATCAGTGAAGCCCTGTAGCTTCACTCCCTCTGTCCATCTCTACCATAATCCATATTGAGATGTGCCTCTGAGGTATCTCAATACATGCTTTGTCACCTTCCAAAACATCTTAGTAGGCTAAACCATCGCTTGAATCAGTTGGTTCATTGCATAGCACAAATCTGGTGGTGTGTTCATTAAGTACATTAGTGAACCCACAAGTTGCATGTACATAGAGGCCTCTACCACCTTCTCTTGAAGTAGTAACCTCCTTCCTCCAGTTACCTGCTAGAGGATTCTACATTGGCTTGCACTTCTCCATGTGGAATCTCCTGAGTATCTAATTGGCATACTTGCCCTGAGACACAAATAACTCCCCATCCTTCTACCACACTTTCATGCTAAGGAAGTAATGCATGAGATCCATTTCCTTCATCTCGAATTCTCTTGCAAGGCCCTCCTTGCAACACATGATCAACTGATCATCACCAGTCAATATTATATCATCAACATAAAGTACAATGATCAACAACTTACCTTTCACCATGATGTGGTACAGGTTTGCATCCGCTTCACTCTTTGTGAAGCTCAGCCCGGTGAAGTAGTTGTCTATCTTGGTGTACCAAGCACGAGGTGCTTGTTTAAGCTCGTACAATGCTCTCTTGAGTCAGCACACATGCGACACATGATCAAAGGTCTCAAAACCTTCCGGCTACTCTATGTACACCTCTTCCTCAATCTGGCCATTAAGGAATGTAGTCTCCACATCCATCTAATGGATCTTCCAACCCATCTGTGCTAATAGTGCCAACATAGATCTAATAGATGAGTGCCCTGTGACAGGTGCTAAAGTCTCATCATATTCAATCCCCTCGACCTGTTAAAAGTCATGGGTAACAAATCTTTCGTTATGCTTCTCCATACTACCATCAACAACTTTCTTTACCTTGTAAAGCCAACGAGAACTGACAACTGACTTGTTATCCAGTCTCGGAACCACGTCCCAAACACTGTTACGAACTATGGAGTCATACGCCTCCACCATAGCATCAACCCAAATCTGCTCCTGCACTGCTTCGTCAAAGGAAGATGGCTCAGTCTCAACAAATTCCCCAGCAAGGGCCATGTATCTAGTGTACCTCTCAGGTGAACTCCTCTATCTGCACTTAGAAAATGGTGCTCCCACATTCTCTCTCGCATCCTCTAACAATTTGTCAACTTCTGTTGTGCGCTTCCATCCATTTCTAGAAGACTTTGCTTGACTGGATGTATCCACTCCTGGAACCTCTACATGCGACTAGTCCGCATCAATCTGAGGCTCCTCCTCCTTAGGAACCAATAGTTCCTCCATAGCCTGTAGTTGTATCTCCCTCTCAAGGGAAACTAGCATGGCCTTCTGCTCATCAATTTTGAGATCTCTGCAAACCACTATCCTTTGCCTGGTAAGAAAGTACACCCGATAGTTGTCAGGTGTATCAGTGTACCCCACAAATATCCCTAACTCTGTTGTCGGCTCAAGATTCTTCCGTGCATCCTTTGTCACATGGCAATATACTGATGAGCCAAAGATCCTGAAGTGACCCACATCTAGTCTGTTACTAGAGAAAGCTTCCTTTGATGTCTTCATCCCAAGTATGAGATGTGGGCTTCTATTCTGCAAATTGACCATTGTCTTGCATGCCTTAGCCCACAAGTGAAGTGGTAGGCCTTGGTCATGGAGCATTACCCTTGCTGCCCCTACAATAGTTCTATTCTTCCTCTCGGCCACCCCATTCTGTTATGGGTTATGAGGTGCCATCAACTCTCATTTAATTCCTTCCGCTGCACAAAAGTCCTTAAACTCTTGAGAGACATATTCTCCACCATTGTCGCTTTTCAAGGCCTTGATCTTCTTCCCTGAATCCTTCTTGACCAAAGCTTTGAACTCACAAAACTTTGTGATAGTTTGGTCCTTCTTCTGCATGAAATAAATCCAGCATTTACGAGAATAGTCATCAATGAAAATCACATAATACCTTTGCTTCGCTGTGGATGTCGTTAAGAATGATCCACACAAATCAGTATGAACTCACTCTAAGTTTCCTCTGCTCAACTGTCTCGATCATGCAAGGAATACTTGGTGTACTTTCACAAGGTACAACCTTTGCATGCGTCAACTTGCTGAATTTTACCTTTGGGAAGTCCTGTAAATATCTGCTACATTATCTTCAAGGCTGTATGATGAAAATGGCCTAGCTGCCTGTGCCACAACTTGCTAATGTCTTGGCCTTGCACCAATTCTGCTTTCATACTCAATGCTGCACAATCATCTACCTCTAGTTTATAGAGATTCTTCACCCAAATCCCTATCCTCTTGGTCTGACCCGTGGCTATGTGTCTTAGGAATGCCTTTCCTTTATTGAAGAAAACATCATAGGCTTTGTCCTCCAACATCGTGGCCGATACCAAGTTCTTCTTTAGTCCAAGCACATACATCACATCTTTCAAGGTGAGAGGATCTCCATGCTCCCTCTGAAAATCAACCGTGCCCAGTCCTGAAACACTATAACTTCCGTCATCACCCATCTCTATGCGAATCTTGAGGTCCTTCTCCTCCAAGGCACTAAATAAATTTTTATCACCAGTCATGTGGAATGAGGCTCCACTGTCAAGATACCAAACACAACCCATCATCGATGACACCATGCATGCGATGAGGGTAATGTCCATTTCGAAATGAGAGGTTAATGCCTCACCTTCTTATCCTTTCAAGGATCCCTTTTTGGACTTCTTCGATGGGAAATTAGTCGCATAATGTCCCATCTTGTGAAAATTAAAGAATCTTACTTTAGACATGTCACCCTTCTTCCCTCCATGAGAATAATTCAATTTGAAATGGGAAGCCTTCCCCTTGCCTTTCCTTGCCTTACTTGCTAAGGCCAGATTTTCTTCATCATCATTCTTGGATGAAGAACCTTCTCGTGTGCTCCTCCTAATCTCCTCCTCTATAAGATTTGACCACAATCATTCCCAATCTGGCAGTTTCTCCCTTCGATCCCAAAGTCTTGGTAGCTATTCCAACTCTTTGGAAGGCCAAGGAGAGCGAGGCTCACCATATCATCATCGACAATAGTTATTCCCACAGTGCCAAGCTCATCTCTGCAAGTGGTGAGCTTGTTCAGATATGTGGAAATAGTATCACCCTTTTCCATCTTGATTCTTCGAAGCTTATCCTTGAGCACCAATTTCCTCTGGTCACTACTGTTTTGGTAGAGGTCCTTCAATGTCTTCCACATCGAAAATGGAGTATCCTTCCCATGGAGACTCGAGACAATATGGTCTCGAACTCCCTCAAGGATGATCTGTCTCACCTTTGCCACACACTTCTTCCACTCAGCCAACTCTTCTACATTAGTTGAAGATGGCTTTGGGCTTTCTTTATCAATGAATTCCTTCAAGCCATTGTCTTCTAATACAAACTCCATTCTATCTTTCCATGCTATGTAATTCAAGCTACCTTCCGAGGAATACTTGAGTCTCAAGCCATAGAACACCATTGGCTAACCTTGAAGTATGATATGAATTCGATTTTCACTTGCAACCCCGAACTTCGAACTTTGAATTCTCTTCTTAGTATACTTTTCATAGCTATGATACCATGTAGAAAATCTGTGATAGGTTGACCCGATAATGCAATATAAATCAAAGAAAAATACTATAACTTACTTCTACTATCAATTTGCAGAAGCTTAAATATCAAGCTGAACAATATAACCAGAAGAAGAAGAATCAATGGCACAATACACATGAAAATACTTTGGGGAAAGTCTCAGATAAAAACCCCACACTATTGTATTATCATGCATGGTGGAAATACATAGGAATTATACAAATCCTTAGCTCTCATAGCTAGCTAGCTCTCAGTACAATCCTCACAGATGTTCACAAGAAATCTTGGCTTCTCTCTAGCTTTCCTCTTTGCCCTCCAAGCTCCTATTTCCTTGTGGATGATTAGCCTATTACAAAGTGGAAAACAAGCCTTCAAAACTGCGCAATCCTCAAGGATGAATCCTTGACTACATGCATGAGTTTTCTCCATGATAAAACACATGGAACTAATAGTACATTGTCCTTGAACATTAATCTAAATTGGGTCTTTCTCAGAATAGACATGCATGAGTTTCTGATGAGGGAATCTTCAGTTAACTGGAGTAGCACTAGTTAAGTGCATTAATGCATCAACTAACGTTTAACTCACTATTAGTTCCTCAAACAATTTGGAACTAATTTAACTGCACTTAACTTAGTAAACTAAGTTAACTGCACTTAACTTAGTAAACTAAGTTAACTAATTACAACTCAAATATAACTCAATCTTATCCCCTTAATTTAAGGGATAAATCTTGCATGACTTCAAAAAGACTTCTAACTTGAATTTCTCCAACTAATTAATTTAAAATAAATTAATTAATTACTTCCAAGTAGTTGTTAAGACTAAATTCGATTTTAATTCACAATTTAATTCAAGGAAAAATTCAATTGGAATATTCTTGTTCCCATATTTCAACATGGAGTGCCAAAGTTCATGTCTTATGGGCTTGTGCATGTGGCTAGGAGTTCAACTCAGTAAAAAAGGTGTCTAGCTTAGATTTTGGCTACCTGGGGTGCTTACTGAGCCTCTAAGTGACATGTAACCCATGTAGGATGTGATGAGATGTCAATTTGTCTCTTGCAGTCGACCCCACTTCCTTAATGGAACCTAGGAGGTTGGGTCATTTCATAGTAGCTCCTCCTCTCATGTTTACCCTGGCTGTCCAGTGAATCTAGGTAGATATGGTAGGGGTTCTCAGGTACAACTCTCGGAATGGATGGGTAGAATGTGTTTTTGATGCATGCATTCCAGCTGTATATGTGTTCATTATTCATGCATTGATGTTGTCATTGTTGTAGTTTTTTCGTCATGTATAGGTTGATGATGTCAATGTTCAGATGTTTGATATGTTTATTTCATTATATATACATATGTTGTGCTAATCCAGATTGATCTTGGAGATGAGATAGCCTCCCCTAAACTTCACTAAGTTATTTGTATTATGTTTATGTTTGGGTTATCTGATATGATCTATTTATAGGAAGTAGAGTATCAAATATGACAAGAAATATGGTCAACTGCAATTCACATGATTCTTCCTACATATCAGATGAGCAGCATGGTGGTGAGTAGTCCCCTGACATAGAAGACACATTGAGAAGTTTTAAAGGAGAGATCATAATTTGTAAGGAAGATAATGATAGAATAATTCAGTCACGAGAAAGACTTTTTAGGGCATAGGAGAAACAAGTAGAGGTTAAGGAAGTGATTCCTTAGAGTTTGTTAGAATTTTAGTGGAAGCGACTTCTTAGGATCAGTCATGGATAAGAGGAAAGAATTAATGGGGCATATGGCATCAGGTCTCAATTAGGATACAAGTTTTTCAGGGATGATATAGTCAGAGATTGTAGGTTCTTGGATACACTTGGTGGGAGGGGTAATGATGATGGGTTTCATTCTAGTTCTCATTTAGAGAGACAATATCATCATCATCATCAACCATATAGGAGGAGTGAGAAGTAGTACTTTGCATATGAGTTCAAGAAAGAAAAGGCTCCTACATTTGATGGAGAAATGAAGAAGTTAGATGATGCAAAATCATGTATTCTTTGGATGACTAAGTTCTTCAGGTTACATGACTACTCTGAGAATATGAAAGCCATGATAGCTACATTCAGTCTTAAAGGGAGAACATACATTTGGTCGGAAGATGTGAATAATGTCATAGGCATTCGGAAAGAGGAGCTGACTTGGAGTGAATTCAAGATACTTATCAAGAAGAAGTATCTAACTGAATGTTACCATGATGGCCATGGAAAGGATTTATATGAGTTGAAGATGGTATCTATGACTGATAAGGTGTACACTATCCAGTTTTTGGAGTTCTTAAGATATGTATATTACCTCAAGGAGGAGAAAGCCAAGATTCAGATATTCATGAGTGGGTTGTTGGAATCATTCAATTACAGGATTGATTTTAATGAACCTAGATAGCAGGAGAATGTCATAATAATTTTGAAACATTTTTATGAGAAATTGAAGCATAATACTGAGTCTAAGTAGGATTGGAAGGGTAATAATAAGATTAAGGGAAAGTGGGTTAATAAGAGAAGAAAACCACAAGATATAGATGACAAGGAGAATGTAGCACCACAAAAGAAGTTCAATGCAGTTGAAAGAGGATAGGGATTTTAGTTTGTGGACCCAAATAAGGGTAATGGCAAGAAGCCTTTACATTGTTGGACTTCTAGAAATTATCATCACAAGAAAGGTTTTCTACAACATTAAGGTGGTAGACCACAAATATATAGTGCTCGGGAAGGAAAGATAGTTGGGGATGTTAGACAAAGTATCCCTCGTATTTATGCATCATTGGATAATAGGTAGGTTGATCATCAAGCATCTATTATTGAGATGCAAGGTGAGCTTTGTGATCAAGTTATTTCTATTTTGTTTGATCTTGGATCTAACTATAGTTGTATTAGTCTTGATTTGGTGGATGAGTGTTGTTCAGATAAAGAAGTGCATGTAGAGTGTTCGTTAATGTAGTTGGCTATAGTTACCTAGAAAAGAGTTCATCATTGGGTAGGAGCTTTTTCATTTGAGTTGAATGGTGTGTCTACACCAACACATCTAAATGTGATTCTATTGGGATCATACTATATGCTATTGGGCATGGATTGGTTATACCTTCACAAGACTAAGGTGGATTGTTATGAAAAGGCTACTGAGTGCTTGGATGACAATAAAGGATACTAAGGTCTTGAAGAGGTAACTAATTTTGCAGTACTTTCATGATATATTCCCAACATATATTTCAGAGTTACTGCCTCACAGGGAAGTGGGATTTTGTATTGAGTTGATGCCAAAAGAAGCATGAAAATCAAAGGCATCATAGAAGATGAGCACTCTAGAGTTAGTGGAACTGAAGTTGTAGTTGAAGGAAATTCTTGAAAACCGATACATCAAGCCAAGTGTGTTACCTTGGGGTACACCAATGTTGTTTTTGAAGAAGAAGGATGGTACTCTCAATTTGTGCACTAATTACAGGAATTTGAACAAGGTGAAAATTAAGAACAAGTACCATTTTCCATGGATTTATGACTTGTTTGATTAGTTAAAGGGATAATTAGTGTTCTCAAAGATCGATTTTAGATCAGGATGCCATCAGGTATGCATCAAAGAAGAGAATATCTACAAGAATTATTTCTAGACCAGGGATGGGCATTATGAGTTTGTTGTGGTTCATTTTGGTTTGACTAATGCTCCAACTACTTTCATGTGTTTAATGAATAGTTTGTTGCATCCTTATCTAGACAAGTTTCTTATTGTATTAATTAATGATATTGATATATTCTGGGAATGAGAAAGAGCATGCAAAATAATTAGTAGCGATGTCGAAATTTCTAAGAGTGCATCAGTTGTATGCCAAACTTAGTAAATGCAGTTTCTTTCAATAAGAGGTTCATTACTTGGGGCATGTGGCTTCCAAGGAAGGTATAGTCGTGGATCCAAAAAGGATTAAAGTTATCATGGAATGGGAAACTCCTAGGAATATGGATGAGATCAGATAATTTGAAAATTTAACAGGTTATTACAGGGGGTTCATCTAGAGCCTCTCATGGATTGCCTTTCCTATCACATTGTTGCAGTAAAAAGGAAATAAATGTGAATGGACAGAGGAATGTTCAATGGGTTTTGAGAATTTGAAACAATTTCTTACAAATTCTTTGGTTCTAAATACGATATATCCAAATAAATAATTTACGGTATGTACATATGCTTGAAAGAGAGGACTTGGTGGTGTCCTAATGCAGGAAGGATAGATTGTATGCTATGATTCAAGGAAAGTAAATGAGCACAAGTATAACTAGGTGGAACATGATCTTGAGTTGGAAATGATCATTCATACATTGAATATGTGGAGACATTATCATCTTGACATGAGGTTCATTTTGATGAGTGATCACAGTGGCCTGAGATAGTTATTTGAATAGTTGAATCTAAATTACAGGTGAGCTAGGTGGTTTATTACACTCAATGAGTTTGACTTTGAGATCAAGTACATTAAGGGAAAAGAGAATAGGGTTGCAAATTCTCTTAGCTAAAGTGTTCAGGTAAATCATATAACAACTATGAGTACATATGGGATATATTTACAAGATAATATATTGCAACCAAGACAACAGGGTGACAAGTACCAACAACTTAAGCATAGCTTATAGATGTAGGGTATAGGTGAATAGGATGTGGACTATCATCTCATGGTAGATGGTTTGGTTCAAATTTAGCGATGGGATTTTTGTGTTGGAAAATAGTAAGCTAAAAAGGCTTATCTTGTAGGAATTTCATGTCAATCCATGTTCAAGTCACTCGGGATATCATAATACATTGAAAGCGGTTAAGAATTTATACCATTGGTCAAATCTGAAGAAAGAGGTTGAAGATTTCGTGGCGATATTTTTGGATTGTCAACAAGTAAAATTAGAGTGTAAATATCTAGGCGGTTTATTGCAGCAGATTCCAATTCCATAATGGAAATGGTAGGTCATTTCCATGGACATCATTATAGATTTTCTAAGGACATCTAGACATCATGATTCTATTATGTTTGTGGTTGACAGGTTGACTAATTTAGCTCAATTCATTCCAGTGAAGTCTACTCATTCAACTAGTGAGGCAGCCTAAGTCTTCATCGAGGAGATAGTGAGGTTACATGGTATTTCTAGGAAGATTATGTCATATAAAGATGCCAAGTTCACTTCCAAGTTTTGGCAAATGTTATGTGAAGGCTTCGTTATAGAGTTTTCCTTTGGTACAACTCATCATCCATATATAGGTGGAAAGATAAAGACGGTCAAGAGGATCATTGAGGATACATTCAGAATGTATTTGATGCATCAACAACTAAAGTGGGAAGAATATATTCCACATGCAGTTTTTGCGTAAAAAAATGGGTATCAAGAATCTTTCAGGATGAGTATATTTGAGGAAGTTTATGGGCAGTGTTGTAATACTCCTATCAGTGAGGGTGATCTAGTGAACATGGTATTGATTGGACTGAATATGTTTCCAGAGATGGAATAAGGAATGTCAGTTATCAAGAAGAATCTTGTTGGGTCCCTATAATACTAGTGATTACCTCATTACTATTGTAGTTATACCCCTTATTTATATTGTTGTGCCCCTATTACCCCCATGTTGTTATTTCTGTGCGCCATGGAATCCCTCTATTGTTATTTTTTGTGGCTTTATATTATTATTGTTAGGTCGGCTCGATTATATTGTGACTCCTCAGAATCCTATATATAGAAAGGAGGTTTTGTCATTTGAATCATCGAATAATTGTTCATTTATGTAATGTAAAGGAGGTTTCCCCCTCGAAGAGGCTGAATTCTAAGGCGTTGATCTATCTTTTCTTGAGTTGGTTTCATAACAATTGGTATCAGAGATTTGGATTCTAGGGTTTCGCTGCTCCAAACAGGTCATCGTGGAATTTTCGCTATAACGTTTTTTCTGTGATTTTTCAGAAGTCGTAAAAAAAACCCATTTGTTAAGAAATTGCGTTGAACCTTGGGTGCGAATTTCAAAGCTTTGAGCACGATATTTGCGGAGATATGATCTGAGGAAGTTGGTCTTTTTGCAGACTCCTGAATTACATTCAAAAAAGGTGACTCGGGGAAAATCGTCATAACTTTTTCTCTGGGGATCGGATTTAAATTTTGTAAGAAGTTACAGAAAGATGACGGATTGTAGTTTCTTGCATGCATGTTTCAGATCCAAAGGTGGAAACAGTGACTCGTGGCATGTCGTACAAGTTCCCTCTACTGAACTAGTCTATAAGAAAGTCACTGTGGGAGATTTGACATAACACTTCCTTGGAGAATCCAATTTGGGACAGACTTGTGGCATTGGAAAGAGGACATAGAGATATACTACAGCTCACAAATTCAGAACTAGATGATTGGAAAGTACAGAGATACATCAGAGACAATATCGAGCTCCTACAAAGTGAAAAAAGGTGTGTAGATTTTCTTAAATTTTTGCTTAAGCTTGGTTTGAAAATTTATTTTGAAGGAATTCAAAGGGCATAGTAGAGAATTATTATTGGTAACTGATGCCCCGAGGAAAGAAAATGCAAACACCTAGTAAGGAACCTGAAAGCTCTAGCATGACTCATGAAGAAGAGGAAGAAATGCAACATGATATATCAAAATTACAAGACCAAGTGCAACAACTGTCCCTTGCACAAAAAGGAACAGAATCTAAGATGGATGGTTTAAAGAAAGATGTAGAAGCTAATATGGATGGTTTAAAGAAAGGTGTAGAAGCTAAGATGGAATGTTTAAAGAAAGGTGTAGAAGCTAAGATGGATGATTTGAAGATAGATTTGAAGATAGACATGGACGAATTGAAGATAAATATGAATAAGTTGCTATAAGAAATGGTCCCTAAGGGTGAAAGGGTACTAAAGGAAACTCATGATGAGAACAAAAGAAATGTTAATCATGATTCCATAGATGCTAATGTTGGATCGAAGACTCACCATATTCCAAAAATCGATATGAGGAAGTTTGATGGCAAGGATCCCGCCACATGGATATTACAGATGGAGCAGTTCTTCGATCTCAATAATGTGCAAAACACACAAAAGGTACGTATGGAAACTGTATATTTGGAACCAAATCAATTTGTATGGTATCAATGGCTTTGCTCTCGTAAAAAATTTATCACTTGGGCAATTTTTATGGAAGAATTGATAGCACATTATGAAGATACAAAAAGCAACACTTTTTTTAGCCAATTGATAAGTCTCAAACAAAAGGGTTCAGTAATGGAGCACATTGAGGAGTTCCAAAAATTGAACATAAGGGTAAAAGATATTCCAGAGGAGCATAGGATTGATGTGTTCATAGGGTCTTTAAAGGATAATATCCAACATGATGTTCGCCTTTGGGAACCTGATTCATTAGAGAAGGCATTCAGGTTAGCAAGAAAAATGGAAAGCAAAATTATGGCAACCAGGAAGCATACCACTCACAACTATAAAGACGGAAGTGTTGTTGCCCCTAGTCTTCCACAACCTATAAGGTTGACACCACAAAAATTGGAAGAAAAAAGAGCAAAAGGGCTTTGTTACAGTTGTGATAGCAAATACACTAAAGGTCATAAGTGTGCTGAGAAGAAATTATTCTACATAGATTGTGAAGAGGAAGAAGAAAAGGAGCAAGAAAGGTCAAAAGAAGAAGATTTACTCCAGGAACAAAGCGTAGATGAAGAACAAATAAATCCGACCATATCTTGTAATGCATTGGCGGGAATTACCACTCCTCAAAACATCAAGATAGAAGGACAAATCAAGAAAAAAAAGGTAATAGTGTTGATTGATTCAGGAAGCACCCACAATTTTATTCATTGTAGGGTAGCAAAAGAATTGAATTGCTTCCTATATCCAGCACCAGAGTGTCAAGTGATGATTGCAAATGGAGGAACAATAAATTTCTCTGGAAGGTGCCATAATATCAAGCTATCCATGGGAGAATATGTATTGACTAGCCCAATGCTTTCCATTCCAATGGGAGGTGCTGATGTTGTACTAGGAGTCCAATGGCTACAATCCTTGGGTACAATAGCTTTTAATTTTCAAGAACTTTTCATCAAATTTTCTACGGAAGGAAAGGAAGTTGAATTAAGGGGTATTGCAGGGAAACCAGGAAAGATAATCAGCTCTAATGGTATGACAAAGCTTCTAAAAAAGGAGCAAAGAGGTGTAATTGCACAATTATGTTCGCTAGATGTTTCCACATCAGAATCATCTATTTCTCCAAATCTCCAAAAAGTCCTGGACAATCATTCCAAGGTATTTGAGACTCCCAAAGGTCTCCCACCTATGCGTGATCATGATCATGCTATTCATCTGATTCCAGGAAGTGTTCCTCCAAACATCAGGCCGTACAGATATCCCTATGTCCAAAAAAGTGAAATTGAACATATGGTTGCAGAAATGCTAGAGGCTGGTATAATTCAACCAAGTCAAAGTTCTTTCTCTGCTCCAGTAGTATTGGTGCACAAGAAGGATGGATCATGGCGCATGTGTCCGGATTATAGGGAGCTCAACAAGCTCACTATTAAAGATAAGTTCCCCATTCCTGTCATTGATGAATTACTGGATGAATTGCATGGATCAATTTACTTCACCAAGTTGGATCTTCGTTCGGGATATCATCAAATTAGAATGAAGATTGAAGACATTCTAAAAACGGCATTTAGAACTCATGAGGGTCATTATGAATTTTTGGTCATGCCTTTGGCCTTACCAATGCACCTTCAACATTTCAAGGTTTGATGAATTCAATTTTCAAACCATTCCTTAGAAAATTTGTGTTAGTATTTTTTGATGATATACTAATCTACAACAAGTCTTGGAAGGATCATGTTGAACATGTTGACAAGGTGCTACAACTATTGGAGGAGAAACAATTATATGCAAAAAGATCCAAATGTTTCTTTGGAGTCCAGGAGGTGGAATATTTGGGTCATATTGTATCTCATGAAGGAGTTAAGGTAGACCCTAGCAAAATTAAAGCCATTAAGGAATGGAAAATCCCCACATCCATAAAGCATCTGCGAGGATTTCTTGGGTTGACAGGGTATTATCGCAAGTTTGTTAAGAATTATGGGAGAATAGCAGCACCTCTAACAACATTATTGAAGAAAGATGCATTTTCATGGACTCCAGAAGCAACAAAGGCCTTTGAACATCTTAAAGAGGCAATGTGCCAAGCACTGGTCTTAGCTACACCGGACTTCACAAAAACCTTTATTGTGGAATGTGATGCTTCAGGAAATGGAATTGGTGCTTTTCTAATGCAAGATGAAAGACCCATTGCTTTTGAAAGTCGTCCAATCAAGGGAAAGTTTTTAAGCAAAGCTATTTATGAGAAGGAAATGTTGGCAATACTCCATGCACTTAAGAAATGGCGACCCTACCTAATGGGAAGACACTTCAAGGTAAAAACGGATCATGATAGCCTTAAATACTTTTTAGAACAAAGATTATCCTCTAAAGAGCAACAAAAGTGGGTCACAAAGATGTTGGGTTATGACTTTGAAATCATCTACAAAAAAGGGAAGCAAAATGTGGTGGCAGATGCACTCTCAAGAAAGGATGAGGATGTGGAAGCATTGTTGTGCACCATTTCTATTATCCAACCAGATTGGATAAAAGAAGCAAGGGAGGAATGGAAGAATGATGAAGAAGTGTGGGCACTTATTCAAAAGCTACAACAAGATTCCAGTACGTCTGATACATTTAGCTGGAAAAATGATTCGTTATGGTACAAAGATCGCTTATACCTCTGTAAGAATTCCTGGCTAAAACAAAAGATTCTTATGGAATTGCACACTTCTCCCTTAGGAGGGCACTCAAGATTTTTAAAAACTTACCATAGGGTTAAGAAGGAATTTTTTTGGGATGGCCTTAAATCATATATTCAAATGTTTGTGGCGGAATGTTTGGTTTTCCAACAAAATAAAGTTGAAACAATTAAGACGTTGGGTCTATTACAACCTTTATCCATTCCAAGCCAACGTTGGGAGGAGGTTTCAATGGATTTTATCACAGGTTTACCCAAGTCTGAGGGAAAGAGTGTCATCATGGTGGTAGTTGATAGACTTACCAAGTATGCACACTTTTGTGCATTATCACATCCATTTAAAGCCAGTACAGTTTCTACTGCATTTATGGAAACAATTCAAAAGCTACATGGAAACCCAAAGATTATTGTAAGTGACAGAGATCCCATTTTCACTGGAAATTTTTGGACAGAATTATTTTCTTGTCTTCGTACTCAGTTAGCTCATAGCTCATCTTATCATCCTCAATTTGATGGGCAAACTGAGATAGTAAACAAATGTTTGGAAGGATATCTTCGTTGCTTTGTATATGATAAAAAAACACAATGGGTCAAATGGTTGCCTCTGGCTGAATGGTGGTATAACACTTCCTTCCATACAGCAACAAAAATGACCCCATTTATTGCACTTTATGGGTATCAACCACCATCCATCACATCATATTTAAGAGAAAATTCTAAGGTTCAGGCAGTGGAGCATCACATCGAACATCAACAACAAGTCCTCCAACTCTTAAAGGATAACCTAATAAGGATAATAAATTATCACCAAAGTATTATGGTTCGTACAAGGTTTTGCAAAAGAATGGTACTATGGCATACAAATTGGAGCTTCCTGCAGCTTCTCGATTGCACCCAGTTTTCCATGTTTCATGTTTAAAGAAGGTTATAGGTGACAAGCTCCCAGTTCAAACAATATTGCCAAAACTTGATGAGGAAGGAAAAATTATATTGGAACCGGAAGCAGTCACAGAAACAAGAACTCTACAGCTACGAAATCGATCAATTTCAGAGTATCTTATCAAGTGGAAGAACTTATCCACTGAAGATTCCACATGGGAGGATGAGAATTTTATGCAGAAGTATCCAGAACTACTCAAGTGTTGAGGACAACACTTTTTTGAAGGAGAGGGGCATGTTGGGTCCCTATAATACTAGTGATTACCCCATTACTATTGTAGCTATACCCCTTATTTATATTGTTGTGCCCCTATTACCCCCATGTTGTTATTTCTATGCCCCATGGAATCCCTCTATTGTTATTTTTGTGGCTTTATATTATTATTGTTAGGTCGGCTCGATTATATTGTGACTCCTTAGACTCCTATATATAGAAAGGAGGTTTTGTCATTTGAATCATTGAAGAATTGTTCATTTATGTAATGTAAAGGAGGTTTCCCCCTCGAAGAGGCTGAATACTAAGGCGTTGATCTATCTTTTCTATCTTTTCTTGAGCTGGTTTCATAACAAATCTAAACGCAGCACATGCCAGACAGAAGAATTATGCAGATAAAAACAAGGTGTTTAAGGAGTTTCAAGTTGGGGAATAGGTGAACTAGCGCATCAAGCCCAAGAATTGATCCCTGAGGATTGAATCATGTGCCAAGATGGCACCTCAGTATTGCGTGCCTTTCATTATTCTTGTGAGGATTAGACTAGTAGCCTACCAATTTGCACTTCCTCCAATAGTGAAACTCCATGATGTTTCCATGTGTCATTGCTTGAGAAGCATGTGAAATATGTTGATCTCATGAGTCACTTGTATGTATTTCATGTGGAACCTAAAGGAGAATTCTAGCCGGAACCTTAGTGCATTTTGCAGTGAAAGATGCTAATGCTATGGAATCGAGTAATCGAGCAAGTTAAAGTGTAGTCGAAACACTTTGGGCCTGATGAAGCTACATGGGGGATGGTTGATTAGATGAAGCCTATGTATTCTTCTCTATCTGCTGGTCGAGCAAATGTGATTTGATATATGTTTTGAGATTGTGTTTTGGTTATCTCTATATATGCATATGTATGATGTAAATACAACATCGAGATTTTCTATAAAGCTCCAATAACGGGTATGGTGTTCATGATATGTTGTTTATTTCTTTAGCAGTATGATATGAAGTCAATGTTGTATTCAACTATGTTATAAAGTTCATTTTTTATGTCTACAACAATATGATATTATGTCAATGTTGGATTGAGCTATGTGAGCATGCTCCATGGGAAAAATGTGTTTTGCTGGTTTATAAGTCTCATTGAACACTGAGGACAATGTTCCCCAAAGGGAGAGGGATTTGTAACAACCTTTGGTTTATTTCTTATGTATGTAAATAAAATAATAAGCAAGGTCATGGGACACTTCTTCCAAGCTAAATCTTGTGCAAAAACATAGTGATGGGGATCACTATTAATTAATAAATGGCTATGGAAATTGGCAAAGGCATGGGAAAAGGAAAAGTGGCATGAATTGGCATTCTATTTATGAAAATAAGGGAAAATAAAAGAAAATGAAGGTGGAAAGTCAAGTAATTGCACGAGGAGAAACTTGAAGGAAATTGAAAGAAAATGGAGAAAATAGAAGTCTCAATGATAAACATATTTTTGGGGATCAGTTCACAACTTTTGTCAGTTGAAGATTTTGACAATTCAATTTTAGATCTCTCTCTCTATTCTCTTTCTCTCATACTCTTGCACACTTAGAGAAATCTTGGAGCATTAATGGAGCATGCATGGAGCACCCTAGTTTTCATTGGATTTGGAGGAAGAAGGAAAGGAAAAGTAGGAAAGTGCAAGGGGACAATGGGACCAATAACTACAACTATATTATTTTGTAGGTATTGAGTTGCATGTATGATTTCCTTGCTAGTTATGTAATGCATGGTATATTCATGTGTTCAATTGGTTATGATCTATCATTGGCATGGAGAATTTCCTAGATTGATAGTGGTTTTTTCTAGCTTTCCAATTGATAGATATAAATGGTGTTGTGGTTTTTCCACCTATTTTTTCTTATTGGTGCTTAGGTTCCTTATGGTGGTGGGTTGAGTTACTAGTTCCTAGAGCGATTGGTCGGAAAAAATTCTCTGGAGCCTTGGAAAAACTTGGGTTGAGTTACTAGTCCTAGAGCCTTCATTACGAAAACACTCTAGAACCCCTAGCGAGTTGAGTTACTAGTCCTGGAGGCTTGGTTGGAAAAACACTTAAGAGATTTGGAAGGTTTTGGGTTGATTTATTAGTTCCCAGAGCCCTGATTGGGACAAATTCTCTGGCTCCATTAACAACTTGGGTAGAGAACGATTTGGTTGATGTTAGTTATGTCCAACCATGAGGTGGAATCACTGGTTGAAGATTGAGGTGGTTTGGCCTGTGGATGCACTTCTTTGGTTTTGCTTGGTTTATTTCATGAGATCCCACATTCATGATTGGAATATGGCGTGGGGCTGATTGGTAGAAAGAGAGAATTTTTTATGAAAGCAGATCACAAAAACATAGAAAAGATATATATGAATGCCTTATAAATCAGCCTCTTCGAGGGGGCAACCTCCTTTACATTACACAAATGAAAAATTCTTGGATGATGCAAATGACAAGACCTCCTTTCTATATATAGGAGTCTAAGGGGTCATAATATAATCAGAGCCGACATAAAAATAATAATGTAAGGGCACAACAATAACAATAGTGGGCTTCTATAGGGCACAATAATACCAATATGGGGACTAGATGGGTACAACAATATAATAAGAGGGTTGTACTAATAACAATAAGGGGTTACACTAGTGGTATAGGGGCCTAACATGCCCCTCTCCTTAAAAAAGTGTTGTCCTCAACGCTTGAGTAGTTCTTGATTCTTCTGTATAAAATTATTGTCCTCCCATGTGGAATCTTCAGTGGAGAAGTTCTTCCACTTGATGAGATACTTTGAAATTGATCGATTTTGTAGCTGTTGGGTTCTTGTTTCTATGACTGCTCCAGGTTCCAATATGATTTTCCCTTCCTCTTCAAGTTCGAGCAATATTGTTTGAATTGGGACCTTCTGTAACTTTTGAATCAGTGACCACACTTCTTCGTCCTTCTTCCATTCATCCCTTGCTCCATTTATCCAATCTGGTTGGATAATAGAAATAGCACAAAACAATCCTTCCATGTCCTCATCCCTTCTAGAGAGTGCATCTACAACAAAATTTTTATTCCCTTTTCTATAGATGATGTCAAAGTCATAACCCAACATATTTGTGACCCATTTTTTCTTTTCTTCTAAAGATAATATTTGTTCTAAGAAATATTTAAGACTATCATGATCCATTTTTACCTTGAAGTGTCTTCCCATTGGGTAAGGTCGTTGTTTCTTAAGTGCATGTAGTATTGCCAACATTTCCTTCTCATAAATAGCTTGCTTGAGATGTAGTCATAAAAATACCAAATAACCTATATCAAAACTTTTTTCATTGCGATGTTGATCTACCTACTGTTTCATTTGATTCTGCACCAAAGTGGCATTATCCTTTAAAAGTTGGAGAACTTGTTGTTGATGCTCTATGTGATATTTCACTACATGAACCTTTTTCTTCTTGATATTTCCTTCTATCTTGACAGTTTGAGGAGTGGTAATTTCTTCCAATTCTTTACAAGATATGGTCAGATTCATTTCTTGATGCTCAATGTGATCTTTCACTTCTTGAACATTTTTCTTCTTCGTATGTCCTTCTATCTTGATAGTTTGAGGAGTGGTAATTATGACCAATGCATTACAAGATATGGTTGGATTCATTTCTTCTTTCTCGATGTGATCTTTCACTTCTTGAACCTTTTTCTTCTTGATATGTCCTTCTATCTTGAGAGTTTGAGGAGTGGTAATTCTTGCCAATGCTTTATAAGATATGGTCGGATTCATTTCTTCTTTCTTTGGGGTTGGTTCCTGGTGTATCATCTTCTTTTGATGTTTCTTGATCATTTTCTTCCTCCTCTTCATAATGTATGTAAAATAATTTCTTCTCAGCACACTTATGACCTTTAGTGCATTTCCTATCACAATTGTAACAAATCCCTTTTTCTCTTTTTTCTTCCAATTGTTGTGGTGTAAGCCTTGTAGGTTGTGGAAAGCTAGGAGAAAAAGCACTTCCATAATTATAATCGTCAGTGGTGGGATTCCTTGTTTCCATAATTTTGCTTTCAATTTTTCTTGCCCACCTGAATGCCTTCTCCAATGAATCAGGTTCCCAAAGACGAACCTCAAGTTGAATGTTATCCTTTGAAGTACCTATGAAGACATCAATCCTTTACTTATCTGGAATATCATTTACCCTTATACTCAATTTTTGAAAGTCCTTAATGTGCTCTTCCATTGAACACTTTTGTTTGAGATTTATCAATTGGCTAAAGAAGGTGTTTCTCTTTGTATCCTTATAATGTGCTATCATTTCCTTCGTGAAAATTGACCACGTAACAAGTGGCTTACGAGAAAAAATCCCTTTATACCGTAAGAATTGATCCGGTTCTAAATATGAAGATGCAATAGGTACCTTTTGTAATAGTTGCACCTCATGTAGATCAAAATATTGCTTCATCTGTAGTATCCAATTTACCAGATCCTTGCCATCAAACTTCCTCATATCACCTTTTCTTGATTTTAGGAGCTCGATGTTGAAACGAATGTAACTCTGTAATTTTGGATGTTCTAGTTCTAAAATTGTCACGTATAGTAGCCCTCTGCGTCCTCTTTCTAATGCCACCAATATGATCGAAATTGGATTCTCCAATAAAGAGTTATGCATAATCTCCCAAGATGACCTAATTATATACCTTTTCAGAAGAGAGAAATTGTATGAAGTGCCACGTGTCATTGTTTCAACCTTACGTTCTAAAAATGGTACCCAAAAAATGACAGTCCTTCCTCTTTTTACAACTTCTTACGAAAATAGAATCTAATGCTTAGAGAGAATGTTATGACGATTTTCCCAAGGTGACCTGTTTGGAATGAAATTCAGGAGTCTGCAAAAACCCTAACTTCCTCAGATTATATCTCTGAAAATATAGCGAGACAGGATCTGAAATTCGGATACAAGGTTCAGACCGATTTCTTCTCAAACGAGTTTTTTTTTAGCTTCTGAAACTTCATATAGAAAGTGTTATAGCGAAAATTCCACGATGGCCTGTTTTAGATGAAATTCTGGATCTTGCAAAAACCCTAAATTCCTCATATCATATCTCTGAAACTATAGCGAGACGAGATATGAAATTCGGACTTGAGGTTCAACAAGATTTCGTCTCAAATGGGTTTTTTTTTCTTCTAAAAAGTCGCAGAAAAAATTTTATAGCGAAAATGCCACGATGACCTATTTGGAGCAGCGAAACCATAGGATCCAAAGCTCTGATACCAAATCTTATGAAACCAACTCACAAAAAGATAGAAAAGATAGATGAATGCCTTATAAATCAACCTCTTCAAGGGGGAAACATCCTTTACATTACACAAATGAAAAGTTCTTGGATGATACAAATGACAAGACCTCCTTTCTATATATAGGAGTCTAAGGGGTCATAATATAATCAGAGCCGACATAACAATAATAATGTAAGGGCACAATAATAACAATAGTGGCCTTCTATGGAGCACAATAATAACAATATGGGGACTACATGGGTACAACAATATAATAAGGGGGTTTTACTTATAACAATAAGCGGTTACACTAGTAGTATAGGGGCCTAACAGAATTGGTTAAGCCCAATATATGGTTGGTTGGTACATGGAATTCCTTGACTTGGTTTCATTTGAATATGTTAATAAGATCTAGTTTCCTATATTATTTCCATGAGAAATTTTACTTGTTAATAGGTGGCTTTGATGGTTGTTTTATCTTGGTGTATATGTTTTTCATATATTGGTTATAGGTTGGTTATATGATATATATTGGTTATGGATCTTGACTTGTTTTTGTTTGTTGATAAATAGTTAATGAATGCATGAGCTAATATATGTCATTCCAGATATTGTGAGAGGGCATTTAGCATTCTTTATAATTCTCAGATAAGTATGAGCACCCTACGTTTAAAAATGCTTTCATACCCTATAAATTACATGTTCTCAACATGTTTGAAAAAATGATTGTCATGGTTAGGTCTAGTTAGGTCAAGTCCTTGATTAATTTCTATGTTAGATGCTTTGTACTTGTGTCATTTATTGCTCTGGAAAGTCTCATCAAATTATGGGTAGTGGTATGGAGACAAGCCCTGAAAAGGTGGCTCAGATTCTGGAACTGCACCCTCAGAACTAGGAATATGGGTTTCATTCACATGGAGGAAGTGTTATGCATGTGTCGTGAGGGTGATAGTCAATAGATGGAAGGATTGTGCATGTCTCTAGAAGTCCATGTAAGCAAAAATTTCGTCCAGCTTAGGTTTTTTCCAATTGGGGTGGTGTTGAAGCCCTAAAAATCAGGTCTACAACAAGGGGGATACCCACCCGGTCCGAACCTTGGTTAGCAACTCATTTTCCATTTGGTATAGTAGGTCCAAATGGGGATATGGAACCAGTTTCCCAATATGTGTGTGTGTGTGTGTGTGTTGAGAATTGATATTTCTTTCCTAATGATTCCTAAGTAAAATTCTTTTTATTCTAAATCTAATCTAACAACATGCAATTGTATTCTAACAAACAGAAATATCTAACTCTAAACTAACCTGGGATGTAATGTTTCCATTTATGCGATCTAAAATGATTTCAAATAACAGTTGGTAATAAAGATCATTCAACTATTATGAGAAAATAATTCAATAAAGATGAACCATTTCGTATAAAAAGTTAGACGAGACAGTTGTGAAAAACATATCGCATAATAAGCTACTCATATATTAAGCATAAATAAATAGCTATCACCGTACAAAAGTGCCAAATGATAACTCAGGCATTTAAGCATTCATATATACATAACTGAACATGAATATCACCATAACACATAAGCATAAACAGTTAAGAGGTAAAAGTACCATTTATAACTAGTTCTACTCATGAGCTCCAACAATAATGATCTATATCTTCTTAATCGAACATCCACTAAGAGTACAAAAGTGCAACATTAGTAGTAGATATTAAACGCAGATGTCAATAAATCCTGTTCCATTCATTCATCAAAACCTCTTCGGAGGGTGCAAAAGTGCATGTTCTGAGGACAAGTTTTTGATAAATTTCTGGACCCTTCTCTAAATGCATGAGAAGGGTTCAAATACTACTAACTAAATCTAAAAATAATTAATTACAAAAAGGTAGGATGTGGTTTAAATGACCGTCCTCATTTTAGGCATAAATAAAGAAAAATTAAAACTAAAACTGAATCTGAAAATAAAATTACTAACTAACTATTTATGTATATGTTCCTTAAAGTCATAAATGTTCATCATTTGCTTGAGGAGAGTAGGGTTGCCAATTTCCAATTTTAGCTGTCCTGCGAAAACGGAATCGGTGAGAGCTGGCACCATCTTCTCAGCAGAGTTGATGATACATTTGAGAGTCATGCACTGGCTGTGTGGTTTTACCAAGTATGCCCAGTAAGAATCCCAATTCAACTTGGTTAACCTTTGGATTGACTCTGCCCTTTCTTGAGCCTTCTGTTTCCAGCTTGTTTGTAGGTGTTGCACTCTTGGTAGATATCCTCATATTATTTGAAGATAAATATTACTAGTTTCGATTTCCAGTTTTACCTTTCGCCTTTAGCACTTTTTCTTACAATTTTCCGGACTTACAGGTGACTGAGCAATTTGAGGCTTTCCATCTCGAGGGGTTTTTCATTGGAAACTGCCTTCTTTTCTTGATCCGGGCTTCCCTGGTGTGATTTTTGCCTCTAGCGTGCTTTTCTTTAGAGGATATAAGGTTTTAAATTTTGTGAAAATAACGGCTCTGTGAATTCGGAGTTCTGAGCTTTAAATTTTCTATACGTAATATCAGCATTATCTAGTATCCACTTAACCATGTCCATGTATGGAAGAATTTTGGGCCTCGCCACTATCCTGTGCAAGAACGAACATGCTAGATCTGTGATAGATGCCTCAGAAGACCCGTGTGAGTCTGCAGTAGCTGTAACCTCCATTACCTTGGGATCTTCTTCCTCAAGTAAACTATACATGCCTTCCCAGGTAGTAATACTGGCATCCTTGTTACAGGTGGTGTCTGTGTACAAGGGAGTCATCTCTTTATCTTCAGCACCGAGAGCTTTACCCTTCTTTCCCATAATATCTTGTTCTTTGCTCTGTATACTTCTCAGTTCTTCACTCCTGCAGTTTACAAATGAGGTGAGACGATGATAAGAAAAGGTGACAGGAAAGCTTTAAATGCTGAAAATATATAAAATATATCACCTTACATGAACTGGCTCCTTGATAAGATCAAAACCATATTTCAATAATGATTGCCAACTAACTCATTAATTAACATTTAACGTGCATAACTGGACCTCGGTTTATGGAAAAAGCTTTCTCGAACAACGGGCTGTGAAGATCTGTGATAAGGCGATTTTGCGATTTGCTTCGCAATATCGCAGATCGCAGTATCGCAATGTTGTAATGTCGCTATATCGCAATATCTATTGCGTGTGGTAATCATCCGTCAATGTGTTTTCTACGAAATGCGATTCGCGATATGTGCCATCGCATATCGGCATTTTAAGGCACTTCAGCGTAGGTGATGTTTAAGGCATGCGATGCGATGAGGTTTCTTCGATGTGTGATTTCGCATCGCAATGTCGCAATCTTAGAATTCCGCTTGTAGGAAGGTATCCATTACCCTTTTTGCGATGTGATGTGCTTTAAGGAGTGATTTATTCTAAGTTATCATAGAACTTAAGGTTTTTTAAAAAAATTTAAAAGTATTCTCCTAAGTTTATGATAGTAAGTTTTATTGAAAAAGGAAATACAAGCATTAATCGATTTTTAAGTTTTTTGAATAAGGGTCCCCACTTATTTAGTATCAGTAATAAAACTAAATAAGAAGGGGGGTTGTTGCTGGCCACAACAATTGGTGATTCACTTGGAAGAACCAGTTATCTCTGCTTTTCTTTTGAATTTCCTAAACTTCCAAAACAGAATTTTTTCTAGAAAATCAAACTTTATTATAGAAAGATAAAATACATTATGCTTTTTAGCTGTCAATGATAGTTCGTTTCTTCTATGTCAACTTTGTTTATTTACTTCCTAGAGCTAGTCATTGTATTTATATCAGTCATTACTTAGTTTATAGAGATAAAAACAAAGGCTTCTCTATAAATCAGTTTTAAATATGCTCATTTGTCGTAGGTAGAGCCTCTGATGCCAGCAGGCGTTCATAGCCTCGATAGGGTTAGTTGTTACCCAACAATGATCCTTTATCCCACTTGGAGAAATATACAATTTTCAAAGAGAAATCCATATCTACACTTATTTCTTTCATTTTCTATTAATCCTTAAAGAACAGTGCCTTGGTTTGGAAGCCAAATTATGACAGTGCCAGTCACTTGATTTATAGCTTTGCTAAACAAGCTGGCTTGTGATGAGACCCCTTGTCTTTTGATTGAAACAATCTTGAGTCATTGCCCTATTGTGGTATGTAGTTTTGGAAAAGTCAGCAAACTATAATATCTATGATCATGATAAGTCAGCTCGTGATGAGACCTCTTATTCTTTAAGTTTAAAGTGTATCATTGGATTATTCCTTGAAACTTGTGATTCTTTAGGTGGGAAGGAAGTCATTGTTTCCTTAAGAATAGATCTGGAAAACAATGATAGAGTTTTTAGAAAGAGCTTATCTACAGAGAATCTTTGTTTTGTTATTGATACCTTTCATTTGACTGATATAAAACAAATTCCCACTAAAGGTTGCTTTTTATCAAAATTTACAGGGTTGAAACTAGTATCATATTCAGGCTTATAGCTCTTTGACTGTATCTTTCAATAATAATGACCAACTTTCTAAATTTATTTCTATTTATACAAGTGGAAAAACAAAATCTAAAAGAAATACTTTTCCTTTTCATGAATTCCAAATGTAACCGTTTACAACTGGTTTTATTATGAAAATAAAGAAAAACTAATCTACAAAAATAGAAGAACGATCTCCTACGGAAAGTATTTTTTGAGGATCTCACCGTTAACAGGTAAAGATTCTCTTTTTCCTGTTAAATCCTGTAACATGAAGGTAGATGGGCCTATGATTTTTGCGTTTTGGAAAGGGCCAAGCCATATTCATTGAAACTTCGTATGTTTGCCCTTTTCCTCATGAGCCTTGTCCCATTTTAAAACTAGATCCCCTATCTGAAAGTCTTTTCTAGACATCATGTTTGAGTCAAAAGAAGCTTTTACTAATGCTTGGTGATGAGCATGAGTTATTTTAGCTTGCTCTCTTTGCTCTTCTAGCTTGGGGATTTCTAGCTACCTTAGTTGTAAGGAAGAAGTTGGTGTTTCATCAATATACTGAACTAAGGCCAAAGAGGGAATTGCTAGATGAGTTGGAAGAACCACTTCCTTCCCATAAACTAAATTAAAGGGAGAAGTACCAATAGAGGTTTTTTCGTTATTCGGTCTGCCCATAAAGAATATATTAAAGACTTGTGCCAATTCTCATGATTCTAGCCAATGGTTCGCTTAATGATTCTGATTAGGCTTTTATTTGTAGATTCAGCTAACCCATTCCCCTATGGGTAATAATTGGTAGAGTATTTAAGCTTAAAACCTCTTTTGAGTGAAAATTTAGTCATAGCATTGCCAGAAAAATACGATGCATTGTCAAACATTAAAGCAGAGGTAAATAAAACCTGGTGATTATGAACTGATCTGTGAAATCAATGATGTGTTCGCAATTAGCTGTCTTGATAGGAATTTCTTCTACCCCTTTAGTAAAATAATCTCTAGTTGTAAGGATATATCTATGCTGTTTAGAGGAGTGAGGAACGATCTCACCTATTATATCCAATCCCCATTGATTGAAAAGCTATTCAATGTTGACTGGCTGCAAAGGTAATGATGGCTTCTTTTGCCTCCCAGCAGTAGTTTGAAAAACTTGACATTTCCTTAGATAGCTATGCGCGTCCTTGAATAATGTGGGCCAGTAATACCCTGCATGGAGGATTTTATGTGTAGTAGCATCTCTAGCATAATGTCCACCTGCTGGTCCATCGTGGAGTTCCTGCAACACCTTTTCAGCTTCAGATTTCTCAAGACATCTAAGGAGAACAAAATCATAATTCATTCTAAAAAGTACATCATTCACGAGCTGATATTGCTTAGCCTTCAACCTTAGAGCTCTTTTCTTTGTATAATCGAGGTTTGAAGGAGCATATCCATTCTTTAGATAAAATATGATATCAGTGTATAATGAATCAACATCGTTTAGGCTTACCTCGTACATTTGTATCTCTGTAGATGGTATTTCATAAATAAGCGATGCTCCAGCCAGCATTTTGCAGAAGCCTTGACCTTTAACAATATTTGCTGGTTTAATTTCAACATCATATTCTTGTAATGCAGTAACCCAATTGGCTCTTTTCTCACCCACATCTTTTTGTACTAAAAGATTTCTTACTGCTGGAAATGGTACTATAATCTTTGTATGGGTTTTAAGCAGAAAGGGTCTGAAATATTTTATCGCTTTGAAAACAGCATATGCTTGTTTCTCTATGTCTGAATAATTTAACTCAGCCCCTTGTAAATTTGAACTGAAAAAAGCAATTGGGGCTTCCGCCTTGTCTTGATTTGCTTGAGTGAGTATTGCAGCATATGATCTATCAGATGCAAATGTACATAAAATGAAAGCATTGGAAAAATTTAGAGTTGCTAAGGATGGAGCATTAAAAATCGCTTATTTGATCAAATTGAATGCTTCATATACGTCTTGGCCCCATTTGAAGATTGAGTTCTTTTTTATCATTGCTTGTAAAGGAGATACAATTCTTGAAAAATCTGGAACAAATCTCTTTACAAAATTAATCTGGCCAAGGAAAGATTGCATAGCTTTCTTATTGTGAGGCAAAGGTATTTCAGAAATCTCCTTGATTCTGTCAGGATCAATATGAATTCCAGATTTTGACACTATGAATCCAAGAAGTTTTCCTTCACTTAACGCAAAAAAGGATTTTTTTGGGTTAAGTGAAATTCCATACCTTTGACACCGTTGGAAGATCTGTTTTAAATCTCTGATATGATTGCCTCGTTTTTTGGAATACACAGTTATATCATCCAGGTAGATTACTACCGATTTGTTTACTAACCCCTTAAATGCGATGTCCATGGCCCTTTGAAATGTGGCACCAGCATTGATCAGACCAAAAGGCATCTTTTGATAGGCATAAGTACCCCATTTGGTTCTGAATGTGGTTTTCAATTGATCATCGGGATGGACCAAAACTTGGTTATAGCTAGAGAAACCATCTAAGAAGGACATTAATTATGATCCTGCCACTGCCTGCAATATTTGCTCCATAGGAGGCAAAGGAAAATTATCCTTTCGGCAGGCTTTATTAAGGTTTCGAAAGTCAATGCAAATTCTAATGTCTCTGTTCTTCTTTCTAACGGGAACCATATTGGAAACCCATTGAGAATGGCATACGGGAAAAATTATTTTGGCTTTCAATAGCTTATTGAGCTCGGATTTGATCTGATTTTCTAGATTAGGATGGATCTTTCTCAGCTTCTGCTGGATAGGTTTTTCATCGTTTATGATTGGGATATTATGTTGGATGATAGAAGTGTCGTAAGTCTTAAGTTCATCATAGTTCCAAGCAAAGACATTTTTGTATTATTTCAAGAGATGAACATACACTAATTTTTCTTGAGGAGCTAAACCAAGGCCTATGTTGATATTCTGTGGCTTGGTATCAGTTCCTAGATTTACTAATTCATAGTTCAGAGTTGAACTTTGAAGCTTTGAATTAGTAGATCTTTTGAATTGATCTTTCAAATCGTATAGATCCTCTAATTTGACTACTGATTTTAGCATAGCATTATTACTGCTATCTTGCTGCAATTGTTTGTCATGTTGGTCCTCATCAATTATCTGATTAGTATAAGATCCCTCAGAGGTGAGGAAACTTACAATATCAGGATCATCGTTGAAAATTCTCCAATTTGTAATGTTATCAAGAATTGAGGGTCTAAAGATTAATTCTATTGAAAATCTATCCGGGCTAAGGTCTTCTAAGGGAATGAACTTGGAAACTACGTTTGCTAAGAGATCAGCACTAGCATTTTGGAGTCTAGGAATCGACGAAATATTAAATGCTATAAAATGTTTAGTCAGGTCTTGTACTAAAGATTGGTAATGCTTTAAATGACCTGATAGACAATGAATAGTATTCTGTACCTATCTAATAACAATTTCAGAATCTCCAACGACTTGTAGATATTTGATGTCTAATCTGATTGCTTTGCATAATCCTTGGATTAAAGCTTTGTATTCTGCAGTATTATTTGTGCAATCGAACTCGAGTCTACAAGTTAGCATAGTTTTGTTTCCCTCTGGACTAACTAATACGCATCCTACTCCTGCTCCTTCATTAGACTTAGAACCGTAAAAAAATAACTTCCAAAATAAAGATTTATTTACAGGCTTATCTATAAAATCAATACATCTAGAACTATCTGTTTGAGAAAAAAATTCTACTTGAGATAAAACAGAATGTTCTAAATAAGGTGAAGTGTGAGCATTAAAATTTCCAAGGAAAGAATCAACATAATAGTTGCCAATTATATTGTTGCTATATGCTACTGGTTCATTTTCTCCTTCCAATTCAGTTACTATGTATTTCTGATGTCTTTCTCACTCAACCTTTATTTGATTTGGCTTACCATTGTAAGGGAGCCACATGCGTGATCAATCGGTTGCAAAGTATCCATGAAGTTTTTTTGACCAATCTCTGCTAAGAATTAAGCCATAGAATTCTGGAATGTCTGCAACTAAAATGTCGATAACTTGACATACCTTTAGATTAGATGACAGCCTTATGGTAACCTGATTTAATTCACCGATCACTTGAACTTGTGACCGATCCAGCTGCACTATGCATACAACATATTTTTGAGGTTGAACGTTCAACTTTGCACAAATCAACTAAACAATTATGCAAATTTTTATTGAAAATTTCATAAGTAAGGAGAAATGGCGGAGTATGAGATCTTGACCTTCCCCCAATTAGAGCGATGTCATTTGGATCAACTTTGTTAATCATAGTATTTGGAGGTCTTCCCATCTCATTAGAAGCTTACAAGATTACAGTAGCGGGTAGAGGTGCAATTGGTATTGCATGTAATTCTTTCAAAAGGTGCTTTTGTTGATGTTTTAACTTGCTCAATTCATAAAAAGTGATGTTAGCCCTAGTCTTCTTCATATCTTCTATGATATTATACTCCATTTCATCCAAAACAATCAATGTTTTAGATGGAGTTGGTGAATCTGTTTGGACTGGGCTTGTTCGAGTCACTTTGGATGTTGTTTTCTTGGCTGTGACTTCATCCTTAGGCATTGAGCTCACGCTTTTTGGCTTAGGAGTAGTTTGAGGAGGATCAAGTTGATTCCTACTTTGAGTACTAACTGGTGATGCCCCTTGATCCACTTTGTTAGGGAGGATGAAATCCCACACACCTTGTACCTCTACGACTTCTTCTTCATCAGTATGCTCTTCAGTAGTAATTTCCTCTTCTTCTTCCTCTGATTAAGCATTTGTAATAGGGTTAGGAGGCTTTGAATTAGTTAAAGGATTTCTTCTATAAGGCTTGTAAGGATTTTTAGAATAAGTCTCTGCTACATGTTTCTTTATGTCAACCATTTCGTTAGACATGGTTTTCAAAACTTTCTGCAATCCCTCTAAATTAAATGGGTCTTTGGGCTGTTTTTTTCTTTGGATCTTCTTTAAAAGAAACCTTTTTTGATTTACATTCTTCAACGACATTTTTCTTTTCTAGAGCTATGATGTGTTTCTCTACCGCTATTTCTTCCTTCATATTGTCAGCTAAAGTTTTTTTGTTAGCTATATCCATGAAGATTGCTATGTTTGATGGTAAAGCAGAAATGTACCATTCACTTCACACTTCTTCGCTAGGTTTAGAAGCAGTAGGAATTTTGTTCAACAGTTTATTAAAACATGAGTTAAAATCTTTGATAGGTTCCTTTGACTTAGCTCTAAGGTTAGACAAGTCATTGATTAATGTCGCAGTGGACCTATCATCACCAAACTTAGTCAAGAATTGTTCTTGGAAGATCTCCCAACTAGTAATAGACCCGGATGGTAATGAAAAATACCATGATCCGGCTGCTCCTTGCAAAGTGTAAGGAAAAAGCTGAACAACAACATCTTCATTAGTGACCCCATTGAGATTTATGGATAACATAAAGTTATTTATGTGTTCTTCTGCTAGCATGCCTGCTTCAGGATTAAACTTAGGCAGCCATTTTTCAGGATGGGCCAATATCTGGCTCAAGGGTGCGGGCATTAAGACTACCCCTGGGTTATTCCATGGCATTTGGGCCATCGCTGAACTGCTAACAGAGGAAAGTGCAGAAGATGATCCCTGCGGTTGGGAAGATGAGGATATTAAAGTTCCAGAGGATTGAGAAGGAGATGTTGAAGTTCCAGTGGTCTGGTGGATGATGATTTGGAGTGGAGGGGTGGATGGTTGACTTCACGGTGGGGAGGTTGAGATGGATGATGATGATGAAAGAGTCTCACTATCAGACTCTTTAGGTGATTTCCTTGCTCTCTTCCTTGTAGGTAGAGGTAACTTGGTTGGCTGAACACCAAACCTTTCGCTCTTTAATCTAGTGAGAGGATGATCAGGATTGTATTTCGATGTCACATTGCCTTGAGATTTGTCAGGTTTTTGAGGAGATATTGAAGATCACTGAAGTTTATGAATCAAAGTTTCAACTTTAGGAGGTTCAATAGTAGATTTGTCTGAAATGTTAGGGTTTTTGGCAGTGGTTGTTTCTCTCTCGACTTCTTGCTCAAGATTTAAAGATTCTAAATGTGATGGAGAAGTCGGGGGAGATGGTGAGGGAAATTTATTCTCGGAATGGTATTTAGATTTAGAATTACTTTCCATTCACAATTTTGGGCCCTCCTTCTAGCGACAAATATGCTGAAGCCCCAAAAATTGGGTTTACAACAAGTGGGATACCCACCTGGTCTGGACCTTGGTTAGCAGCTCCTTTTCCGTTTGGTATAATGGGTCCTGACTGGGGATATGGGACTAGTTTCCCAATATGTGTGTGTGTGTTGAGAATTAATACTTCTTTCCTAATGATTCCTAACTAAAATGAGTTTTATTCTAAATCTAATCTAACAACATGCAATTGTATTCTAATAAACAGAAATATCTAACTCTAAACTAACCCAGGATGTAATCTTTCCGTTTATGCGATCTAAAATGATTTCAAATAACAGTTGGTAATAACGATCATTCAACTATTATGAAAAAAGAATTCAATAAATATGAACCATTTCGTATAAAATGTTAGATGAGACAGTTGTGAAAAACATATCGCATAATAAGCTACTCATATATTAAGCATAAATAAATAGCTATCACCATACAAAAGTGCCAAATGATAACTCATGCATTTTAGCATTCATATCTAAATAACTGAACATGAATACACCATAACACATAAGCAGAAATAGTTAAGAGATAAAAGTACCATTTATAACTAGTTCTACTCATGAGCTCTAGCAAGAATGATCTATATCTTCTTAATCCAACATCCACTAAGAGTACAAAAGTGCAACATCAGTGGTAGATATTAAACGCAGATGTCAATAAATCCTATTCCATTCATTTATCAAAACCTCCTCAGAGGGTGCAAAAGTGCATGTTCTGAGGACAAGTTTTTGATAAATTTCTAGACCCTTCTCTAAATGCATGAGGAGGGTTTAAATACTACTAACTAAATCTAAAAATAATTAATTACAAAAATGTAGGATGCGGTTTAAATGACCGTCCTCATTTTAGGAAAAAATAAAGAAAAATTAAAACTAAAATTGAATCTAAAACTAAAATTACTAACTAACTATTTATGTATATGTTCCTTAAAGTCACAAGCATCCAACATTTGCTTCAGGAGAGTAGGTTGGCCGACTTTCAATTTTAGCTATCCTGCGAAAATGGAATCTGTGAGAGATGGCGCCATCTTCTCGACAGCGTTGATGATACATTTGAGAGTCATGCACTGGTTGTGTGGTTTTACCAAGTATGCCCAGTAAGAATCCTAATTCAACTTGGTTAACCTTTGGATTGACTCTACCCTTTCTTGAGCCTTCTATTTCCAGCTTGTTTGTAGGTGCTGCACTCTTGGTAGATATCCTCATATTATTTGAAGATAAATATTACTAGTTTCGATTTCCAGTTTTACCTTTCACCTTTAGAGATTTTTCTTACAATTTTCCGGACTTACAGGTGATTGAGAAATTTGAGGCTTTCCATCTTGAGGGGTTTTTCCTGGCAATGCGTGATTGAAAACTTCCTTCTTTTCTTGATCCGAACTTCCCTGGTGCGATTTTTGCCTCTAGTGTGCTTTTCCTTAGAGGATATAAGGTCTTAAATTTTGTGAAAATAACGGCTCTGTGAATTCGGAGTTTTGAGCTTTAAATTTTCTATACGTAATATCAGCGTTATCTAGTATCCACTTAACCATGTCCATGTATGGAATAATTTTTGGCCTTGCCGCTATCCTGTGTAGGAATGAACATGCTAGATATGTGATAGAGGCCTCAAAAGACCCTTGTGAGTCTGCAGTAGCCGTAACCTCCATTACCTTGGGATCTTCTTCCTCAAGTAAACTATACATGCCTTCCCAGGTAGTAATATCGGCATCCTTGTTACAGGTGGTGTCTGTGTACAAGGGAGTCATCTCTTTATCTTCAGCACTAGGAGCTTTACCCTTCTTTCCCATAATATCTTGTTCTTTGCTCTGTATACTTCTCAGTTCTTCGCTCCTGTAGTTTACAAATGAGGTGAGACGATGATAAGAAAAGGTGACAGGAAAGCTTTAAATGCGGAAAATATATAAAATATATCACCTTACGTGAACTGGCTCCTTGATAAGATCAAAACCATATTTCAATAATGATTGCCAACTAACTCATTAATTAACATTTAACACACATAACTGGACCTCGGTTTATGGAAAAATCTTTCTCGACCAATGGGTTGTGAAGATCTTATCAAGGAGCCAGTTCAAGTAAGGTGATATATTTTATATATTTTCCGCATTTAAAGCTTGCGATTTGCTTCGCAAAATCATATATCGTAGTATCGCAATGTTGTAATGTCGCTATATCACAATATCGCAATATCGAAATATCTGTTGCATGTGGTAATCATCCATCAATGTGTTTTCTGCAAAATGCAATTCGCGAGATGTGCCATCACATATCGGAATTTTAAGGTACTCCAATGTAGGTGATGTTTAAGTCATGCGATGCGATGAGGTTTCTTTGATGTGTGATTTCGCATCGCAATGTCGCAATCTTAGAATTCCACTTGTAGGAAGGTATCCATTACTGTTTTTGCAATGCGATGTGCTTTAAGGAGTGATTTATTCTAACTTATCATAGAACTTAAGGTTTTTTAGATTTTTTAAAGGTATTCTCCTAAGTTTATGATAGTAAGTTTTATTGAAAAAGGAAATACAAGCATTAATCGATTTTTAAGTTTTTTGAATAAGGGTCCCCACTTATTTAGTATCAGTAATAAAACTAAATAAGAAGGGGGGTTGTTGCTGGCCACAACAGGTGGTCACCTAGCCTCTGAGTGGCCTTTAGTCCCTGTAGGATGTGAGGAGATGCCAGCTTGTCTTCCATAGTTACCTAGGTTGTCGAGTCATGTCATAGTATCTAGTACTCTCATGTTTACCTTGGCAACCTAGTGAATCTAGGTAGATATGGGAGGGGTTGGTATAGATTGGTATCAGAGCTCTCAGGTTCAACAGTTGCTTAGATGGGTGGAATGTGTTTGTCATGCATGCATTTCAGTTGTCTATGTGTTCGTTATGCATGCATTATTGTTTTCATTGTTGTAGTTATGTAATCATCTAGAGGTTGATGATGACGATGTCGAGATGATTGATATGTTGATCCAGTTCTTGGGGGGAGGCCCTCAAGATCTAAAAGATTGAAATGGATCTTGGGGGGCAGGTACCTGAGATCTAAAAATTGAAATGCCAGAAGAAAAAGAGGAGAATGACCAATAAACAACCACAACGATTTTTTTTTAATTAAAACAGACAATAACTGTAAAGACTACATTGTGGCGGACAATATGTCCTTTTACAAAATGTGACTTGTTATTTATAGTATTTTTCAGTTACAATACCGCGGGTCAATTCCATGGGTGAATGAATACCATGGGTGAATGTCACGATACCATGGGTCAATTCCATGGGTGAATGAATACCATGGGTGGGTGTCACAATACCACGGGTCAATTCCATGGGTGAATGAATACCATGGGTGGATGTCACTTATAATACCATGGGTGTATAAATACCATGGGTGGATGCCGCTTACAATACCATGGGTAAATTCCATGGGTGGATGAATGCCATGGGTTGATGCCATTTTCCATTCGGATCATTCCTCCCTCCTTAAGAAGCAATGGTCCCCATTGCGTAAAGTTTCCTCCTATGAAGCCTTTGTTGAATATGAAGAGCCATTGAAGATAAGGGTTTTATGTGGTTAACCCATAACCATGATGAACGAAGATCCGAGGATAGAGATACCCTATAATGCTTGTCACCAACTGTGATTTTGACAGTGTTCGGCCTAGCAAATGGACTTCGATGAAGTGTGGGTTTGTGGATGACCCATAACCATGATGAACGAAGATTTGAGGATAGAGATACCCTGTAATGCTTGTGACCAACTATGATACTGACAGTGTGTGGCCTAGCAAATGGACTTTGATGAAGTGTGGGTTTGCGAATGACCCATAGCTGTGACAAATGAAGATCTGAGGATATAGATACCCTGTAATGTTTGTGACCAGTTGTGATACTAACAATGTGCGGCCTAGAAAATGGACTTCGATGACAAGGATTTTGTGTGGTTGACCCATAACCGTGATGTTGGTTGTTGATGAAGTAGTAGGTGCCTACATAGCCTGGGGTACAAGGGCACATCTCCAAATAACCCAAGCCGAATGTTGTTATGCTAAAATTGATGAATGTGACGCAGGTGCCTACTAAAGTGGGGTGGGAGGTCATGTCTCCAACGGGAACCCGCTTCGAATGCTGCTCCAGAATTAAAATGGACATAACTCAGTCAATATAACTCAGAATATTTATTATAACTTGTTTTTGGAAGAAAAAGGACCATTTTGCATCTTCCCATGTGTTGGAAATTCTTATCTGGGCACTCTAAAGTCTCAGATTCGCCCTGCAATTTTTCCACCATCATAAAAGTTCTGAAAAAATAGTTGATTTCAAATCAACGATATCTCCCACATCCGAACTCCGATTCGAACCATTTTTTGTTTGAAATTGGGTGATTTTTCAAGAGGATCTTAGGGTTAAAATATGTTTTCTGAAGTTTTGCACAAAAACTTTGAAAAATGATAGGAGAATCGCCGTCAACCAGTCGTCGTCAGAAACAATTTCTAGAACATAGCTAATTTTAAATCAACGATATCTCCCTCATCCAGACTCCGATTCAGTTGATTTTTTTGTTTTGAATTTTCATATTTTTTCACAAGGAATCTAGATCTGTTATTTGTTTTTGTAAATGTTTCACCAAATTTTCCAGACCTTATCTTCAAACTCACTGCCAAAAAAAAAAAAATCCTACATAAAAATGAAAAAAATAAAATAATTCCTGCTTGACCCAAGAAAGTGCTATGTGGAGGATGTCGCACATGCTTGAAGTTTGTTGAATATTGCTACAAACTTTGAAACTAAAATATGCATCAAACCCTCATTCCCATGGAATCATAACCCGCTCTGATACCACTGATCTGGATCTTGTGGGGAAGGCCCTCAACATCTAAAAGATTGAAATGGATCTTGGGGGGGGAGGCGCCCAAGATCTGAAAATTGAAACGCCAGAAGAAAAAGATGAGAATGCCCAATAGACAACCACAAAGAATTTTTTTTATTAAAATAGAGAATAGCTATAAGGCTACATTGTGGTAGACAATCTATCCTTTTACAAAATGCTACTTGTTACTTATAGTATTTTTCAGTGACAATACCACGGGTCAATTCGATGGGTGAATGAATACCATGGGTGGATGCCACTTACAATACCATGGGTAAATTCCATGGGTGGATGAATACCATGGGTTGATGCCATTTTCCATTCGCATCATATGTTGATTTCATTATATATATACATATGTTGTGCTAATATAAATTGGCCTTGTATATGAGATAGTCACCCTAAATTTCACTGAGGTATGTGGATTATGTTTATGTTTGGGTTATCTAACATGGTATGTTTAAAATAAGTACAGGATCAAAGATGACAAGAAAAATGGTGGACTATATTTCAGATGATTTTCCCTACAGACTAGATGAGAAACATGGTGATGCGTAATCCCTTGACATAGGAGACACATTGAGAATTTTGAAAGAAAAGATTAGAAGTTGTAAGGTAGACAATGATAAAATAATTCAATCACACGAAATAATTTCTAATGGACAGGAAAAAAAAGTAGAGGTTAATGCAGTGATTCTTCAGATTTGTTAGACTTGGAGAGGCATCGACTACACAGGTCCAGTCATGGACTAGAGGAAAAACTAATGGGGCTTATGGTAGTAGGTCTCAATCAGGATACAAGTTTGACAGGGATTATACAGTCAGAGATGGTAGATTCTTGGATTCACCTTAAAGGAGTAATGACCTGGATTTCATTCTAGTTCTGGTTCAAAGAGACAACATTTTCATCACTATCAACATCCGTATAGGAAGAGTTAGAAGTAGTAATTTCCAAATGAGTTAAAGAAAGAGAAGCCTCCCACATTTGGGGGAGAAATGAAGAAGTCACATGATGCAAAAGCCTAGTTTCTTGGAAGGAATACGTTATTCAGGTTACATGACTACTCAGAGAATATCAAAGCCATCACAACTACATTCCACCTTAAATGGAAAGAAAACATTTGATGGGAATATGTGAAGAATGTAAGAGGAATTAGGGAAGAGGAGTTGAATTGGAGTGAGTTCGAGAGACTTTTCAGGAAGAAGTATCTATCTGAAAGATACTACGATGATTGGAAAAAGGAGTTCTATGAGCTAAAGATTGTATCTATGACCGATGGAGAGTACACTAGAAGGTTTTTGGAGTTGTTAAGATATTTACCTTACCTGAAGGAGGAGAAGGGCATGATTTAGAGATTCATTAGTCAGCTTTTGGTATCATTCAAGAAAAGGATTGGATTTGATATGCCTAGATCGCTAGAGGAAGCCATAAAAAAGTTGAAACACGGTTATGAGCAATCGAAGCCTAAGATTGATTCTAAGTAGTATTGGAAGGGTAATGATAAGAATAAGGGGGAATTCATTAAGAACAGAGGGAAAAAATAGGATATATATGACAAGGAGAATCCGAAAAAATCTAAGAATTTCAATGCAGCTGACATAGGACAGGGATTTCAGTTTGAGGAGGAGGACAAGGGTGATGGTAGGAATCCTTTACAATGTTACACTTCTGGCAAGGATCATCACAAGGGATATTTTCTACAACATCTGGGTGGGAGATTGAAAATGTATAGTGCTCGGGAAGCATAGATAGTTAGGGATTTTGGGTAGAGAGTCAATTAGATTTACGCAGCATTAGATGATAGTTAAACCGATCATGAGGCATCTGTTATCGAGATGGAAGGTTAGCTTTGTGATCAAGTTGTTTCCATTTTGATTGGCCGTCGATCTAGCTATAGTTATATCAGTGTTGACCTGATGGATAAGTGTTGTATGAATGAATAAGTCCATCCAGAGTGTTGGTTAGTGTAGTTGGCTATAAGTAATAAGAAAAGAATTCATCATAGGGTAAGATCTTGTATATTTGAGTTGAATGGTATGTCTACATCAACACAACTAAATGTGCTTTTGTTGGGATCATATAATATGATATTGGGTATGGATTGGTTGCATATTCAAAGGAATAAGGTGGATTGTTATGGAAAGGCTATTTAGTTCTTGGATGACAATGGAGAGTAGGGAATATTGTAGGGTAAGAAGAAAGCGACATTAGTGAGGATGGTTAGAGCTATGTAGGCCAAGCGTAGTCGCATGAAAGGATATATATTGTTTGAAAATTATATTTCCAGTGATAAAGGTAAGGATGTTGAGGATGGTGAGTCCTTGAATAGGTATTGAGTTTTTTAACAGTTCTAGGATGTATTCCTAGCAGAGATTTCAGATTTACCACCTTGTAGGGAAGTGGACTTTTCCATTGAGTTGATGCCTAGAGCAGCACCAACATCAAAGCCATCAAATAGGATGAGGACTCCACAGTTAGTGGAACTGAAGTTGTAGTTGAAGCAAATGCTTGACAAGGGATACATCTACTGTGTCACCTTGGGGTGCACCAATGTTGTTTAAGAATAAAAATCATGGTACTCTCACTTTTTTCATTAATTACAGGCTCTTGAATAAGGTGATTATTAAGAACACATACCCTTTGCCATAGATTGATGACTTGCTTGATTAGTTGAAGGGAGAAGCATTATTCTTGAAGATTGATTTGAGATCAAGATACCATTAGGTATGCATCAAAGAATAGGATATCTACAAGACTACATTCCATACCAAGTCTGGGCATTATGAGTTTGTTGTGGTTTGTTTTGGTTTTACTAATACTCCAACTCATTTCATGTGTTTGATGAATAGTGTCTTGAATCCTTATCTGGAAAGGTTTGTGATTGTATTCATCGATGATATATTGTTATATTCTAAGACTGAGGAAGAAATTGAAGAACACTTACCAATAATGTTGAAATTACTAAGAGAGAAGCAGTTCTATGCCAAAGTTAGTGAATGAAGTTTCTTTCAATCAGAGGTTCATTACTTGGGGCACATGGTTTCCAAAGAATGTATAACAATGGATCCAGAAAATATTAGAGCTATCATGGAATGGGAAACTCCTAGGAACATGGATGAAGTTAGATAATTTATCGAGTGAGCAGCCTACTACAGGCGGTTCATCAGGAATTTCTCACCGATTTCCTATCCTATCACATCATTGTAGTGAAAAGGAGAGAAATTTTAATGGAAAGAGTAATACGCAATGAGTTTTGAGCAGTAGAAATAGTTCCTTACAAATGATCTATTTCTAAGGTATATAGATGCATATAAAGACTTTGTGGTATGTACAAATGCTTGCAAGAGGGGACTTGGTGGAGTCTTGATGCAGGAAGGACATATACTATGTAATGTGTCCAGCAAACTAAATGAGGATGAGGAAAAATATGTTATGCATGATCTTAGTTGGCAGCCATCAATTATGCATTGAAGATGTGGAGACATTATCGTCTTCGCAGAAGGTTCATTTTTATGAGTGATCACAGTGGATTGAGACACTTGTTTGACCAACTAAATTTGAATTTTAAGAAATATTGGCAGTTGGCTATACTTAGTGAGTTTTACCTAGAGATCTCATACATTAAGGGAAAAGAGAACAGGGTTGTAGAAGCTCCTAGTAGAAGAGTACATATAAATCATATAGCAGCTATGAGTACATATGGGAAAAATTTACAAGATTAGATCGTATAGGCAGGACAGGAGGATGACAAGTACCAGCAGCTTAAGCACATGTTACAGTAGTAGGTTATAGGTGAAAAAACTGTGGACTATCATCTCAGAGCGGATGTGCCAGACAATAGTGAGCTCAAGAAGATTATCTTGTAGGAATGTCATGTCAAGTCATATTGAGGTTACCTGGGAAATCAGAAGACATTGAGAATGGTTAAGAAGTTCTACCATTGGCCGAAATTGAATAAGGAGTTGGAATATTTTGTGGTGAGATGTTTGGATTGTCAACAGGTAAAAGAAGATTGTAAACATCCAAGTGGTTTATTACATCTGATTCCGATTCTAGAATAGAAATGGGAGGTCATTTCCATGGAATTCATTACAAGTTTTCTGAGGACATCTAGACAACATGATTATATAATGGTTTTGGTAGACAGGTTGACTAAGGTAGCTCACTTCATTATACTTAAGTCTACTCATTTAGCTAGTGAGGTATACCAGGTCTTCATCAGGGAGCTAGTGAGGTTACATGGTATTCCTAGGAATATTTTGTTACACATAGATGCCAAGTCCACTTCTAGGTTTTGGAAACAATTATTTGCAGGTTTAGGTACAGATTTGGCCTTCAATACAACCTATCATCTGTAGACAGATGGACATATAGAGAGGGTCAATAGGATCCTTGAGGACATGTTGAGTGTGTATGTTATGCATTAGAAACAGAAGTGGGAAGAGTGTCTTCCACTGGTAGAATTTGCGTACAAAAATTGGTATCAGGAATCTTTGAGGATCAGTCCATTTGAGGCACTTTATGGGTAGAGTTGTAATAGTCCTATGAGTCAGACTGATCCATTGAACTTGGTCTTGATTGAACCAGATATATTGTTAGAGATTGAATAGGAAATGTATATTATCAAGAAGAATCTAAAGGTAGCACAGAACATGCATAAGAGTTATGCCAATCAACACAGGGTGTTTAAGGAGTTGTGGGTTAGGGAACATGTGCACTTTCACATCAAGCCCAGGAATACATCCTTGAGGATTGGATCATGGGCCAAGATGGAACCTTAGGATTGTGGGCCTTTCAAGTTTCTTGACAGGATTGGACTAGTAACCTACCAACTTGCATTGCCTCTGATAGTGAAACTCCATAATATTTTCCATGTGTCATTGCTTAAGAAGTATGTGAAAGATGTTGATCATATCATTGAATTTTCTGTAAGGTGGAACTCGAAGGATAATTCCCGCTACAAACTCAATGCATTTTGTAGCGAAATATGCTCATGCTATGCAATCAAGAAATAGAGAAAGTTAAAGAGAATTAGAAGCACTTTTGGCTTGATGATGCTACATGGGAGATGGTTGATCAGACACAGGCTATGTATCCTTCTCTATTTGCTGGATGAGCATATGTGCTTTGATATATGTTTTGATGTTTTGTTTTTTTATGTCTATATATGTGTAGGTATGATGTAAATACCACATCAATGTGTGTTATAAAGCTCCAATAATGTATCATGTTCATGATATGTTTCTTATGTCTTCAGCAATATATGATGTAAATGTTGTATCGAGTTGTGTTATAAAGATCCATGGGAAACATATGTTTTGTTGGTTTCTAAGTGTTATTGGACACTGAGGATGGTGTTCACCCAAGGGAGAGGGGTTTGTAGCAACCCCTAGTCTATTTCCTATGTAAGTAAATAAAAATAATAACCAAGGTCATGGGACGTGTATTCCAAGATGAATTTTGGGAAAGAACATAGTGATGGGGATCAATGGTGATTAATAAATGGCTACATAAATTGGAAAAGGTATTGGCAAAGGAAAAGTTTCATTAATTTGCATTTTATTTATGAAAATAAGGGAAAATAAGAGAAAAGGAATGTGAAAGGTCACGAAATTTCATGAGGAAAAAATTGAAGGAAAATGAAGAAAATAGAGGATTCAATGATAAAAAGGCTTCTCACGATCAATTCACAACTTTTTTCAATTGAATCTTTTGACAATTTAATTTCAAAGCTCTCTCCTTATTCTCTCTCTCTCTCATATTCTTGCACACTTACAAAAATCTTCGAGCACCCTAGTTTTCAATGGATTTGGATAAATAAGGAAAGGAAAATAAGAAAAGCATAAGAAGACAATGGGATCAACAACTATAGTGGGATTTCTTTGCAGGTATCGAGTTGCATATATGATCTCCTTACTAGTTTTGGCATGCATGGTATATGCATGTGGTTATTTTGTTATGACATGTTAAAGGCATGGAGGATTTCTTGGATTGATAGTGGTTTTTCCTAGCCTTTCCATTTCCTAGGTAACCATGTTGTTGTGGGTTTTACATTTGTTGTTTATGTTTGGTTCCCACATTCGTTATGGTTGTGGGTTGAGTTACTAGTTCTTAGAGATTTTGGATGGAACAAATGCTCTTGAGCCATGGAACAACTTGGATTGAGTTACTAGTCTTCGAAACTTATTTGGAGAAACACTCTAAATCCCTTAGTGGGTTGAATTACTAGTCCTCGAGCCTTGGTTGGAAAAATTATCTCGATCCCTCAAAGGCTATGGGTTAAGGTATTAGATCCGGGAGCCGCGGTTGGGACAAACACTCTAGAGCCCTGGATATCTTGGGTAAAGAACGATCTAGTTAGTGTTAGTGATGTCAGACTGTGAGGTGGAATCACAGGTTGAGGGTTGAGGTGGTTTGTCCTTTGGAAGCCTTGGTTTAGGTTTACTTTGTTTATTCCATGAGACCCCACATTCACACTCAGAATATGACATGGGGGTGATTCACTAAATGAGAGAATTGGTTAAACCTAATATATGGTCGGGTGGTATGTGCAAGTCCCTGAATTGGTTGGATTTGCATATTTTAATAAGATCTATTTTCCTCTTGTATTTCCATGAGTAATTGTACTTGTTATTATGTGGCTTGAATGGTTTTTTTATCATAGTGTATATGATGTTAGTTTATTGGTTGTATGTTGGTTATATGTTGTATATTGTGTATGGTTGTTGATGTGTTTTGGTTTGTTGATGAATAGTTAATGAATGCATGAGATAATAGATGTTATTGAAACTATTATGAGAGGGAATTCAACCCTCTTGACAATTCTTAGATAAGTATCAAAAACCTATGTTTAAATATGCACTCATTACTCGTAGATTACATGTTTTCACATGTTTTATGAAATGACTGTCATGGTTAGGTACTTGATCAAGTTTTGCATTAGAGTATTTTTCCTTGTGTAATTTATTGTTCTAAAAATTATCAACAAATTTTGGGCAGTGGTCTGGAGATTAGTTGTTTAAAGGTGGCTCAGATTCTATAAACACACCATCAGAACTAGGAAATATGGATTGTAGTCATATGGAGGATGTTTTATGCATGCGACTAGAGGGCCATATTCATTGTATTTTAGGATTTTTCATGCTGTTGGGAGTCCAGATAAGGAAAATTGGTTTTCAGCTAAGGTTTTGTCCACTTGGGTTAGTCACTAAGCCTCTGAGTAACCTCTAGCCCCTGTAGGATGTCATGATATGTCATTTTGTCTTCCGAAGTCTACCCCACTTCCTTAATGGAACCTATGAGGTTGTGTCATGTCATAGTAGCTACTACTCTCATGTTTACCCTGACAACATGGTGAATTTGGGTAGATATGGGAGGGGCTGTTAAGGAAAATCAATAGAAAACATATCAATTTTAGAGGTATGTATAACTATCTATAAAGGAAAACCCTATCTTTATGACAATAATTTTGGATCCCTCTTCCACCTTGGTGACATAAATGTTGATAAAATTCCAATGAGCAAATTGAAATAAAATAAAATAAAATGTGAGAGAAGAGAAAGGCTTCCTACACCAAAAGCCGAAGCAAGAAACTTCACTGAGGTACTGAACATGATCACTTGCAGTGAAGAAATGCTTGTGTTCCTGTAGTCACTCCATTGGGGTATTGAATAGACTCACTAAAAATAGAGAAACACCAGTGATGAAAAATAAGACTCTGGTCATCTTAAAATTGTAGCTACATATTATCCTTATCCAAGACCAAAACAATTGTGACATGAAAATATTTGTAAATGTGTTTAACTAAGAAAGGGAATAGAGGAGATTACATCCATAACTAGGTCAAATGGGGAAGCCACGGTTATCAAGATAATTATTCAATACTTCCAGAAGTACTAAGACTTTATGCTCAAAGGTATGCCTAAGCAGAGAAGCTGGAGTTCTTCTAATATGTTGCCAAGTATTATTGCTATGACAAACAACCTAGAAATGTTTTCCTACAATATAATTTTGGAGCTTGCCTATGATCCCGTGATCTATCACCCCAAGTTTTTCATGGTCACTTCATGATTGGTTGATTATTTTCTAAGTGTAAAATTCACTTTCTAACACATGCTCAACCTTTGACGCATTCATCTGCGTACTTGTTTTATAAAGCTTGAAATTCAATGCCCACCCTTGCAAATAAATATTATGCGATCCTCATAAATAGTTCTTACACAGTCTTTAGAGACATTGCATTATGAGCTCCTAGAAAATGCACTGTGTAATCCATGCTAAGAGTTAATGTGCAACTTTAGTCAACAGAGCCTTTCATTCTTAGTTGTAATTGTACCATCACACGGGTGGGTTTTCTCAATTGTCTCTTTTGCATTATTTTCCATTTACAAGTCTCGCTTTCACTTTTGTGACTATCATTTTTTCTTTACTTCACTTTCACAAGTGTTATTTTTGTGTTCTCTTTGCTATAGCATGTGTCTCTTTCCTCTTCTTTAGCTTTTGTAAGTGTCATCTTCACTTTTTCTTATTGTCACAACTCTCATTTTAATTGTTCATACTTTTACTTGTGTTTCATTTGAGCACACCAATAAATGCCACCCTAGTGCATTATTATGAATAAATTGATCATAATATGTGTTAGGCACTCTCCCATGGCTTAGCACACTTTCTGGTTGCAGTTGACACTCCTGTTGTAGCTTGTATTCTAAGTGTTCGAATGTGACATTTCAACCATAAAAATTAGAAATAAGTGTCTCTTTTCTATCGTTTGAAGGCATAAATGTGGATTTTGAGTCTATTTATACTCTTAGTGTGTGTTTTTTTTAATCTTATTTTGAGATCATTGGTTCAAGAATTTTTTGCATATCTCATCCCCTCTTTCCTTAATTGTCCCACACATATGCATTTGGAGCTTTCACTGTCTTTGAAACTTACTCAATCTTTGACCATTCTTCCTACCGTTTGGACCTGCACACTGCACAGTCCTAAGCCATAGTGAAGCATACCTTGTCTCTTGAAACTTTGAACTGCGTAGTATTAAAGGACAATCTCCCTCCATCAACACATTGAGAAACATTGAAGCCTAGGCCATTAATCTAGTTATATAACCCTGACAAATGCACAATTATTGTTCTCTATTGACCTGTATTACACATTGCATAGTTTCAGTGGGTACTGAAGCCTCTATGTGCCACTAAATTTCATAATTACACAATTTCCTAAGAATTCCCCTCAGTCACTGCACATTGTGAAATTTAGTGAGAAACCCTACCTCCTTATCTATTTGATTACCCAACTACATAGTTCTCTTCATCAGGTGAGCCTCCTACTACACATTACACAATTCTAATGAGAAATGGATAATATTTATGTCATTGATGTCCTCAATTGCGCAATCCACTAAGCATGTCCCTCAATTATGGCTCATTACACAATTACATTGACTAGTCATGCTCCTCATGTTGACTGAGATCCCTCACTGTGCAAGAAGACTTTTCATGAATTCTTTACTTTGTATTCCATAGTTCTAGTTAGTAGTTATACATCTCTCAGTCCCTATAGCCCTCAACTATACAATTCTGAAGCTATGGCTATCAAAACCATTGCATGTTTTCTCATCTCAATCAACATCTTCCACGAGTACGAAGAGGTCTAATAAGTGATTTCTAGATTGATGTTGGATTGTCATGAATGCTCACCATATGGAGGTATCATCATCACAACATGAGAGGGTAATTCTTAAGAGAATTCATCAAGGAGGGACTACAAGAGAGTACCTGTGAAAGAGTAAAGGAAGAACCATCATGAATAACGTAAATGAACCTTGGATGAAGACAAAGAAAGTGCCTTGGAAGGTTTCAACATTCAGCTAGTCACTTTGGAGGGTGAACATGGAAAACAAGAAAATATCTATCATGAAGAAGTCATAGTCAAAGAAGCTTGGTTATGCCACATCGTCATGAAGCTCCATGAAATCATTACTAGGTTATGGCTTGTACGAGTGGCATGACAATGTCATATGTGTCAATGGGTATTTCCGCATGATGTGGAATGTAATTATGTCTTTTCAAGAAAATGACAAAATGTGAAAGTGTGGAAGTCAAAGAGTCACATGTTTAATATGAAAAGTCACATGTGGACCCAAGAGTCAATAGAATTTTAGAAGTCACTTAGGATGCCAAATAGTCATGAGGGAAGCTTAAGACTCATGGAGATATGAAAGGTCATTCATATTGTTATAAATACACCCTCATAGCTCAATAAAAGGGATTTTGAAGGCTTAGAATTTGGAGAGATAGCCTTTTCTTCTCTAGATTATAATTGGATATAATACCATTCTTTGGAGAAGAAACAAGTTACTTAATATTCCACTATTGGAGCTAGTGTATCACCATTATAACTCTGTAACTATATCTTTCACTTAATCATCAGAATCTCATTGAGCCAATAAAATTTCATGCATTTGTCATGAATGTTGTATGCCTATTCTTTAGATGGTTGTGGTTTATGATATGTTCATATGTACTAAACAAATTGAACTGCTTCATTGGTTCTAGTGCTTATCTTGTTGAATGTGTATTGTATTTTCTTTAATAATTGTTGTGTCAATGTGATATATTTTGTTATATATTTAAGAAAACTTTCCTTTCTCTTGCGTGCCTCTCTGAGGATAGTACTATTACTTTCCTTCTAGAGACTCACTCTTTACTTTGCCCTCATGAAAGCCTCCTTTTAAACATTGTAATTGATGTTTGAGAGTGTCAAGTTACTTGTTGATTTCAAAGGTTATGCTCATAGTCTCTTATGTTATTCATTATAGTTAAGGAAAACCTTAGAGTTATGGTTCTTGGGATGATACTCGGGATGGGGCTCCTACTCCAAATGGTGTGAGGTCTAATTGGGAATTCACATCAGGGATATCCTCTTGGTTGACAAATTTCAAGCAATGTCAACACTATCTTAAGGAAAGAACATATTTATATCAAAATGTTTAAACAATTAATTTAGCTCCTACTTATGATTCATTATGAGATGTGAATAAAGTTTTTTTTGTATTTGTGTTTTCCTAAAATTTGAATTGGTTTTGAAACTAAATACTGACATTTAGTTTTATTATTGGGTTTATTTTTTAGAAGAAATCTAAAGTCTAATGTTAAGGAAAATATTTCTAAGGAAATAGTTGTTTTGCTAAAATATATTACCCTGATACGATATTTATTCTCTTTTATAAATAGAAGAATTAAGTAGAAAATTTTCAAATATTATCTGAAGAAAATATATTTTTTAGAAATGATAAAAAAGTAGGCTCACTTTTAAAGGAATTTATGATTAAGAAACCAAGGGAAGTCAATGACTCTAGTAAAAAATTGGCCTCTTATACCATCTTGTCACTTAAGGAGATTTTATACCTTCTTCCCCATTTACATGATAATGCCAATTAATATTAACAATATTCACTCATTGTTCTAACTCCTATTTTTTCTATCTTTTTGGGGTAAAATAACTCAGGTGAAACAGGTTTAAGAAATGTCACTGTCAAGGCTTTGAATTCTTGTTTGAAGTAATGGCTTTGTCTATGATATATGAGATTCCAAATCAATATATGAATAAACTTACATGTAAATATTTTAGAATCTACATGTCACCTCACACCTTTAGGGGGCTTCTAAGTCAACTTCCCTAATAGAAAATAATTAGGATGTGTAACCATGAATCTATAACTAAAATAATGGGACTCAACCATCTAATATGGGTTAAAATGTATCTCTTTTGAGGTTATGAAGGGCCACTAGTAGTAGCGGTCATACCTGTGATATTGGGGTCATCCCTATATACTAATTTGTCATTTGATTACCTAGAAATTTTTAGATTTGGTTCATTGTAAAGTGTACCTTGTTATTAATAAAAAATTTTCTTATTCTTCAAATATTTTTGGATAATATTGGAACTAATCTTTTAACTAATTCTAATAATTTCTAAAGAATGATCATAAATACAAATCATGGTATTTAAAGATAAGTAAAGTGGAAAACCATTGTCTTTTAGTCATTGCATTTGGAAAGATTTATATGATGTCCATAGATAATTTAATGAGTGGTGATTTGTTGGTCTGCCAACATATTCCCTACATTTTGACCAAAATGAAGTGACCCCCATTATAAAACTTTAAAAACTGCCCTTCTAATTCCACTTAATTGGTCGACAATTTTCACTAGCTAGCTTCTATGCTTTTTACTCTGAGATTTGATGATGCAGGAGCATTCAACCCAAGAGAAATTAATTGTAATTAAGTAGACATAAGGGGTCATGTATTTTAGGAAGTTGGATTCCTAAGTGATAAATTGATGTAATTTAGGCTTTTAAGTGCATAGAATAGGAATAAATCAGATAATGTGAGATATCTTGTAAATGCTCTCGAATAAGGAGGACATGAGTGGTTAGTAATGACAAAGAGTTAGAAGTCAAATCCAACTCTTAAAGCAATCCATGATTCAAGGGATGAGAGAGATACTTTAGGAATTAATGGAAGTAGAAGTGGACAGAAGATTTAGGAGTCAGTACAGAGGATTTAGGAGTCAGTTTAGGATTAACCCCATAATTATTTCAAGAGAACCAATGCTGGATATATGTAAGCCTACGAGCAGAGTCATTGGAAGAGGCCACTAACATTGAAAATTAGGCCTATACGAGACAGAGAAGTCTCGAATGTAATATTTTCTTTTACATATATATATATATATATATATATATATATATATATAGATATATATATATATATATATATATATATATATATATATATATATATATATATATATATATATATATATATATATATATATATATATATATATAGATATATATATATATATATTCAGAGCTTATTCCTGACCGTGTCAGAGTGTGTGAATCGCGTGTTTTGGGATTGATTATGGAGTGAACTCGTAGGTTTTGTAACAGAGGATTGCAGGCAGAGTTCTGAAGAATGCACATAGGGGAGAATGATTCATAGGAATCATAAGGGATCTTAGAATCCAATTGAAGAAACAGAGTAAGCTCAGGAGGGAGAGCACAAACCGAAATAGCAGAGGATGAGAACCTTTATAAGAACCGAAGCATAGAGGCAAAATTGAAGAAATCATGGAAAAATCAAGTAAAAGGGATGATCAGTGAAGTGAAGAGGCATGCATAGGAACCGTTTGATCTGAAATATCAATGGTCCAGATGATATCACTGAAGAGGAAGGCAGAGTATTGCGTCGGCGGAATTATTTATGTAATTTGAGCCATAAGTGGAAAAACCTGACTTACACTAAAAATGAGTGCAAACATAGTCGAAACTGAGTTCCAGACTTGAAATATGATAGAGAGTGGTTTATAACCTTATTGGTTCTGAAGAACTGGTCGGATCGGTGGTTTGAGGAAGCCAAGGGGCAGTGTAATGGTGCCGATACGCCGATAGCAATTAAGTGCTAATCGGCGATTGAAGATATCGGGTGATCGGAGGTCAGCCTTAATTTAGTGCCGCATTGTGGAGTGACTAAAGGAAGTGGACCTAACGACATTTATAATCGCGGTCGTAATAGATTTGAGTTCCGTTGTATATGGCCTGGAGCAGGATTTCCTATGTATTCACGTATTCCATGTGTTTGCGATAAGTTGTTGTGCCGAGCCTTTTAATGCTAGAACATAGATTTAATGACTCCAATAATTGCATATCGGGGATAATGCGATGGCCGATTGCAGTGAGGTGTAACCTCAGGAACCGTGACAAATTTGTACAGTAGGCAAAAAGGTATGTTTGAAGTTAATTCCTTTGTAATGGGTTTTATAAGGAAATAACGTGCTAAGGCTTTTATGGATTAAATGTATGTGTAACCGATACATGTTAAAGGGGAAGGTTATGTATATGCGGCTGATGGTTAATGATAGGCTTAACTAAGGTTTAGGAGGGTTTCTTAAGTCCCGATATAAAGGATTTAACATATGAATTTTATGATAGTCGTAAGCAAAGGCTTGAGACTTGGTATAGTCCCGATAGGAGGTTTTGGTGGGGTGATTGGGTTCCAATATAAAGGAACCAAGATAAAAGGGCCTTAACCATTGATATATGAAGATTTGACTCCTTTGTGAGTCAATTGCGTGGGACAATTTTGTTTATTCATTGTTATGCATACTATGGGTATGTGCGGGAGGAACCCGACATCATTAGTGGTATCAGAGAAGGTTTGTAGTGAGAGCCAAGTTTGTAATGAGAGCAGAATTGAAATCAGAGTGGGGAAGACTTCCTATGAAAGGAGGTTGCACACAGAAGAAGTTAATGTGCATAAGATAATTGATGAATATTAGAGAGTACAACAAAATACTGTAACGGGAACTTTTGAAGTTCTTGGAAGACTGTAGTAGTTCCAGTAGAGACTTGGAATAAACAAGAAAAAAGGATTTCTTGAAGGAAAGAGGAAGCACGATTGCGTAGTGCAAGTTCTGAAGGGAAGAGGACTTGGAGACAAAACAGAGAACAATCCATGGTGGATAGGTGAAGCAAGATCGTACTGAGATCTTGAAAGTGAGATAATGTGTTCTAAATTGAGAATGTGTGTTTATATATTAATGTACATGTTACAACAAGAGAAGCTGTGAGAGGAGAACCAGATGTGTTCTTGAAGACAGAGTAAGGATAATACTTTGATAGAGAAGTGGCAGTGAACCTGAAGAATCCAACAAGGGATATGACAGAGAGGACAATTGAAGTGTTCTCAAGAGAGAGTGAGAAATTGCAAAAGCCTAAAAGGATCAAAGGTGTTGCTCAAGAGGAGGTTCCAGATAGAGGACCGTGCTTACCAAAAGATTGAGTGAGGAGAGCTTAGTGAGGTAAGATTGCAGCGAGGAGGACTAGCTGTAGCAAAGGCTTGCTGCAGATGAGTGAGAGCCCATGAAGAAAGCGGAGAAGAAGATGACTACTGATAGTCATAGCAGAGGTACAGAGAGAAGCCACAACAGGAGAAAGATGAAGAAAGAGGATGCCAAGGCAGATGGCAAGAAGATGAGTCAAGAAGAAATTGACCAGGAGATTGCAGAGTTAAAAGAACAACTCAATGCATTAAGGAGAATGCTTGAGGAAAGCCAGAGACTAGGTTGGGTCTTGAGGAGGAAGCCAGTGGAATGGCATGAGATGCAGAGAAGGCTACAACAAATGCAAGTGAAGTGGCTGATGGAAAAACTCAAGGAAGTTGAGTTAGAAATGGAAGAGTCCATTTGTGAACCAGAACAAGGAGAAATTCTAGGAGAGAGTGAAGATGAAGACTTGAAGACTGAAAATTCAAGTGAGGCCAAAGGGTCACATGGTTTTAAATCTGACAATTTTTGTATGTTTACGGGTAAAACATGTAAAGAAGGACAATTTGTTGATACTGTAATAAAAGAGAAAGAAGACAAGTAGAATCTAAATTCTGTTTTGGAAGAAGATGAGATAGATAGGTCTCAAATGTAGTTGGAGGATGATATCAAGCAACCAAGTGAAGGGCTTGATAAGAGTGAAGAAAAGACCATCGCAGGATTTCTGAATAACAAAGAAAACTTGGAACAACAAGGAGATATGATGGCTGAAGCATCAAGTGAGACCACAGAGTCTTATACTTTTAAAATTGATAGTTTGTGTATGATGGTAGACATTGCAGGAGAAAAGAAACCTTTTGAAGATATCTTCAGAGGATATGAAGATCTAGAAGTAAAAGGTGACAAAGAAAAATTTTCAGAAGAGGAGAAATTTGACTGCATATAGAAGGAAAAGTCTATGGATAAGTTTATAGAAGCTGTCATAGAGATGAGGAATCATGATCTTATTCTGATGAAGAATGAAGAAATATTGTCTCAGAAAGGTAATCAAATGAGTTTGATTAACGTTATTGATGAAAAACAAATGCAGGAGAATGTTAATGAAGATGATGAGACAAGAATAACTCTGGGAGAAGAGTTACAGGAGAACAACAAGGCAAAATGTACTAAAGAAGAATGATAGCTACTGAAAGATGTTAAGGAGGAACAAGTCTATGCAAAAGACTTAGCTAAGGGAAAAAGGACATCTGACGATGTATCCATAACAGAGGAAGGTATGGAGAATTGTATAAAATTTCTAAAATCTACTCCAATTGAAGTCATTGAGTTATATAGGAAATTGGATTTCCAAAGAAATGAGTTAGAAAAGCAGAGAATAGATGTTCAAAATAGACTACTGAAAAGGGATGATAAAAGAATTGCCTTTAATGACAGTCACAAGGAAAAAGAAATGGATATGAAAGTTCAATAGATTGACACTGCAAGAGAAGGAGTTCACTACAGTGAACAAGAGCAGAAAGGCATCATTATGACAGATGGTGTGGAAGAGAGACTATGGGCAGTCTCATGAATTCTTTGGAGAGTTAAAATCAGCATACTGATGTGCTGACAAAGGAGAAAGAAACAGAGCAGCAAACTGAATTGTTGCCAAAGGGAAATAAGGCACATCACCCTTATGTTTTTAAATTTAACAAGTGTTTTGTGAATGCCAGTTTTGTTGCAAATGATGTCGGAGATTTGGCACAAGTGAACAACCAAATAAAGGTGAAAGAAGATAATTCCATGGATGAAATCAATCCATGGAATAGAGAAGTTAATTTGCTGGAGAAAGTGCTGAACAATCATGATTCAATCATGAAAGAGGGTAAGGATGATAGGGAGGTAGCAAGAAAATCAAAAGTTGGAGCAAGAAAGGTAGAAACTAGGAAAGCAAGTAAAGCAAGAGTCAGCATAGGAATCGGCATAGAAGACAGCAACAACAACCTGAAACAAAAAGAAGGAGGCAGAAATATGAAGTAGAACATGAACCAGTTCAAAGATATGCTGGAAAAAGAGATTGAAGAAATGTGGCAGCTGATGATGAAGCAGTTCAAATGGAAAAAAATGGTAGCAATAGTAAGAAAAATCAATCAGAACTTGAACTTGATTGATAAGAAGAAGAATATGGAGCAAAAGACAGCAGAAGTACAATAGCAAGAAGGGAACAAAGCATGTGGAAAATTACAGAACTAAGTGTGGGATCCAGGAAGATAAAGAACAGAAGACACATGATCAGGAGATCATGAATATTTTCTACTTCGGGAATCTGATGTAGGAGCATTCAACCCAAGAGAAAATCATTGTACTTAAGTAGACATAAGGGGTCATGTATTTTTAGGAAGTTGGATTCCTAAGTGATAAATTAATGTAATTTAGGATTTTAAGTGCATAGAATAGGAATAAATTAGATAATGTGAGATATCTTGTAAATGCTCTCGAATAAGGAGGACATGAGTGGTTATTAATGACAAAGAGTTAGAAGTCAAATCCAACTCTTAAAGCAGTCCATGGTTTAAGGGACGAGAGAGAGACTTTAGGAATTAATGGAAGTAGAAGTGGACAAAAGATTTAGGAGTCATTATAGAGGATTTAGGAGTCAGTTTAGGATTAACCCCAGAATTAGTTCAACAGAACCAATGCTGGATATATGTAAGCCTACGAGTAGAGTCATTGGAAGAGGCCATTGACATTGAAAAATAGGCTTGTGTGAGATAGATAGGTCTCGAATGTAATCTTTTCTTTTACATATATATATTCAGAGCTTATTCCTGACTGTGTCAGAGTGTGTCAATCACATGTTTTAGGATTGATTATGGTGTGAACTTGTAGGCTTTGTAACAGCAGATTGCATGCAGAGTTCTGCAGAATGCGCGGAGGAGAGAATGATTCAGAGGAATCATAAGGGATTTTAGAATCCAATTGAAGAAACAGAGTAATCTCAGGAGGGAGAGCGCAAAGCGAAATAGCAGAGGATGGGAACCTTCAGAAGAACTGAACCACAAATGCAAAATTGAAGAAATTGTGGAAAAATCAAGTAAAAGGGATGATTAGTGAAGTGAAGAGGCATGTGTAGGAACTGTTTGATATGAAAGATCAATGGTCCAGATGATATTGTTGAAGAGGAAGGAAGAATATTGTGTCGACGGAATTATTTATGTAATTTGAGCCGCAAGTGGAAAAACCCGACTTACACTAAAAATGAGCGCAAACATAGTCGGAACTGAGTTCTGGACTTGAAATATGATAGGGAGTGTTTTATAACCGTATCGGGTGTGTAGAACTCGTGAGATCGGTGGTTTGAAGAAGTCAAGGGACAGTGTAATGGAACGTCGATACGCCGATAGCGATTAAGCGCTAATTGACGATTGAAGATATCGGGTGATCGGAGATCGGCCTTAATATAGTGCCGCACTGTGGAGCAACTAAAGGAAGTGGACCAAATGATATTTATAGTCGCAGTCATAATAGATTTGAGTTCCGTTGTATATGGCCTGGAGCAGGATTTCCTTTGTATTCCCGTATTCTTTGTGTTTGTGATATGTTGTTGTGCCGAGCCTTTTAAGGTTAGAACATAGATTTAACGACTCTGATAATTGCATATCGGAGTTAGAGGGGTGATGAACCACATATGTGATAAGGCTGAGGAGAATGCGATGGCCGATTGCAATGAGGCTTAACCTCGTGAACCATGACAAGGTTGTACGGTATGTTTGAAGTTAATTCCTTTGTAATGGGTTTTATAATGAAATAGTGTGATAAGGCTTTTATGGGTTAAATGTATGTGTAACCAATACATGTTAAAAGGGAAGGTTATGTATATGTGGCTGATGGTTAATGAGAGGCTTAACTAAGGTTTAGGAGGGTTTCTTAAGTCCCGATAGAAAGGATTTAACGTATGACTTTTATGATAGTCATAAGCAAAGCCTTGAGACTTGGTATAGTCCCGATAGGAGGTTCTAGTGGGATGATTGGGTTTTGATATAAAGGAACCAAGATAAAAGGGCCTTAACCATTGATATATGGAGATTTGACTCCTTTGTGAGTCAATTGCCTGGGACAGTTGTGTTTATGCATTGTTATGCATACTGTGGGTATGTTCGGGGGGAACTCGACATCATTTGATCATGTATTGGCACATATTTTCTCTTGATCCTTGAGAATGTACCTTTCATTGCTTGGTCTTGGTTGGTTCTTGCTCATCGATCTCAATATCCTCATCTACTTTTACTCCTTGAAGATTTATCTCATGATTAATTCTTCACATGGTTTTGAAGTGTTTAGACTACTTTCATCATTTTGGCACCTTGTTCCGATCAATTCCTACATTGGGTTGTTTGATCTTGCTTCAAATTAGTTTCTCTGTGGCATTCCCATAGTCCATAACAATTAGGAAAATATTTAAATATATACATATACATATACATATAAATATATTGTAACATATACTGACACTATATTCACAGTTTTTAATAAATCATGTTATAAACTTTAACTATATCCTATATATGTATATAGATATACTTTATTTAATACATAACTTAATATTGTACAAATAATGTAACGTTTAATTCCTCGTGAATACGTAATAACATATATAACGTAGCTATATTACAAACTATAATACAATTTATATTATGAAGTATAACCCATGTTTAATAAAATCACATACCAATCATGTCTATGTATATCTAGCTGTTATGAATAAAGAAAATAGATAAAAAAAAATAAAACAAAAATAATCCTACATTACGAGTTTTGTGAATATTACATAATATATGATTTTTATCATATGTGAATGCCACAAAATTATCACATAAAGAAATTATTGTATGCTATGAGGCCATCGTTCAATGTTGGATTTCATACAAAGCAATGCATACAATATTTTAAAATTGGCCCATGTCAACAAATTTTTGAAGAATTCATTGGCCTCTATGTTTTAAGGGAACAATTTTCACATTATAAATTTGACCTTCCTCTTAGTCATAATCCATAATTTCTCAGCCATAAACAAAATCCATCCATAAGTTTAGGCACAAACCCCTTGACTTTGGCCATTGACATATGTGTTTTCAATGGAACTGTCATGGAAATAATGTGATATCGTCAAGGAGATTTCACTATAAAAATCTCACTCCATTTCTAACAAACTGAGCCACTACTTCACACGATAATTGAGTCGTGTCTTAGATGATTATTCGTCTCTCTAGGAATCACAATGTGGTGTTGATGTTTTCTTTTTTGTGCCAAATTTGACCTATATACAAACAACTCAATATTCTCTCCTGCGTGTCGAGCTTTCACTACCTTTCCACCAGGTCTACTTGCAATACAAATTCATGGTTAGTTAGCTAGTAGTAAAGCCTTATTATTGTATCTTAAACCCTCTACACAACCACATTCAATTTGACACAATGCTAATCATTGCACCATAAATGATTCAACGGGCATAATATTATTTGTGGGTAACACAATATCATGACATGGTGAGTGAAAATATTTATTAAAACTTGGAGAATCTGATTATTCTTTAAAACCACTAGGAAATAGTCAAACTAACTTGGTTATTTCTGAATATGGTATCCTTTGATATTGTTAAATCTTATTAGTTTTTGATGAGTTGATTTGGTTTTATTTTTTTGTGCATGATAAACTATAGAAACATTGGAGAATGAAAAAGTAGCAATAAGACTCAACAACATTACTTTTATGTGATTACAGATCTTCCACATTAGATATGAAGTGAAACCTGAATCCATTCTTCAATATACAAAATTAGGCCACTCGCTGTGCATCATGGCAATGAGAAAGAAGTCAAAATATAATTGAGGAGCTTAGATCAAAAGGAGAAACTGATAAGCTTGAATTTGTTAAATAGATATTAATTTAGCTTGAGAAATCTAATATTGGTGTTTAGAGGAATCGTTGTAACAATAGGATGAGATTTGAATAATTGGTTGTGAGATTTTGTTTAATTCAGCCCAAGTTTACTCGAATGTATCATAATAAAACATTAGATTGAAAGTTTGTAAGAATGGGAGTATCTGTAATATAGGAAGGATAGGGTTGTTCTAGAGATCCAAGGCTTTAAAGAAAGGAGAGGAGAAAATGTTGGCTTATTTTGTACTATAATTATGGAAATTACTAAATTTGAATGATTTTCTTTAAGTGTTTTTATTTTATTTGATTCAATCAATTATTTTTTATGTTATTTTGGTATTATTACTTAAAAGGTGATCACCTAGCAATATCTAACTAGGTAGATCGAAATAGAACATGTAGGATTAATTTTAGATTGAACATTTCTACAATCGTTAGTTTGTTTCAATTTATTTTCCATATCTATCGCGTTCATGTTGATTTAGAGATCGATGTTTCGAAGCCCAGGTTCGAAACATCAATCTCTAAGTCAACATGAATGTGATAGATCCAGAAAATCAATTGAAACAAAGATTAATTTTCCCATAGTAAAATCACTTTCACCATAGAAAATAATTTAGTAAACCATTATTATTAAATTATTTATGTTTAAAATCAAAAAACCTGATGAGAATAATAGAATAAATCATTATTTATTTAATTTTCTCTAGAAATAATTATTAAATCGTTATTTGATAATTATTTCTTAACACATTTGACTAAATCACCTTGGGATCTAATCAAATAAATCACTATTTATTTAGTATTACTTATTCTTATTTTCAGAACAATTGTTAAACTATTATCTAATAATTATTTCAAATTCATATTTTTCTTGATCCTCACAAAGTCGTTGCTAAATCATTTTATTTGTTAATTACTTCAACCATTTTCTACATAAAGATATTTGATCATTTTCAATATCGTTTCCCTCTCCAAAAAATATGATAAAGTATTCCTAACGGTTAGATTTTGATTTGGTCAATAATATTTTATTATTTTCCATTTCTTAATTTAAGTCAATATTTTGTTATAAATAATAGAGTTTTCCATTAATTCTCCACCATGATCATTATCAATGTCACCATTATTATCTCATAACATTTGAGCTCTCACTTGAATTCCATCCTTCTTTTGGGTTTTTCTCCATATTTGAGAGAGAAGAACAAGATCGTTGAAGCACAAGCACATCAAAAGGACCCATCCCGTGGAGGGGGGTTGACATACCCATATTGTAAATCTTCTTCACCAGGTGTTTCAATAAAATTATTATTCATTTAAAATCTTATATTTAGTTATTACACTTATCCTTTTCTACTGTTATATGTTTTTGGCTTGTATCAAATATTTTCTTGTAGGGTTTTTTCTTATTTTATTGTAGATTTGAAGCATAAAAGTGACCACATCTTGTTGTTATGGTAACCTATCACCAGTGACTTAAGAGAAGCATTTTTGGTACACATACTAATAATTATCATATTAACATTTTGATTTCGATAGGCTCCTTCTATTCGTGCTGTTTCAATTTTTTTGCAATTTGATTTCTAAAAATTCTAAAAAAGGAGCTTTGTCATTCTGTGACTTGGATTTGTGAACATGTAGTTCATTATTGCATTTCCCCTCTATTGTGTTACCTCAATTTATATGTGTTTACATTCAATCATATTTTTCCTTAAATGTCTGGTGTCTTCAGGGTGATGTTCATATGAATATTACTATAGTTCAGGTTTCTATGAATTCTTTCTTAGAATTCAAATTGTTGAGAATGTTATTTTTATACAAATTGAATTAATAGACATGTTGTAGTTGTTTCTAATTTATTATTTCATTTTGTTATTTTTTTATTGAATTATTTCACAAATATATAATTGAAAGATAATTCAATTTACATAAAATTTTATGGATACGTTTTTAGTTTTCCTTGGTTGAGAATAAGATTAGATAGTTAGATATTTGCATTTATAATTTATTCTCAATGTGAAATATTTAATAAAAAATAGATTTCTCTACCTTTTGTCTGAAGTATTAAAGGCTTACATTACTGTAGTGTTATGTATTTTATCATACGACATTGAGAATCATTAATATTATAAATTATAATTTTATTTATAATTTAGATATAACGTTTAGTTTTCATAATACATATTCAACCATTACATGAAGAGAATACCATCATTCATTATTATTATTATTATTTTCAATTACTTCAGTTTCTAGTGCCTCTTCTTTGTATCTTATTATATTAGATAAATGGTAGAATAGACATACTAATACATAGATTTAGGTTTATATATATATATATATATATATATATATATATATATATATATATATATATATATATATATATATATATATATAACTTTAAGATTCCCTTGACTCGTTTCTTCGCAAGAGGAAGAGGGAAAAAGGCCTGTGAACCCTTTAAAGTCATCGGGAGTGACCATCCCAAATGGCCTGGGCTATCTAAAGAGCCTTGGATAGGGTCACATCCCCTTTATTTACAAAGGTCAGAAGTCTATGTCAACTATACTCTATTAGGTATTCTGAAATCCTTAAATATTTCATAGCTTCAAACTCCCGTAGAATAACATTATAATTAACCTATCATGATGATAAGATTAAAAACATATTTCAGGACTAATCACAAATTCAATTTTTCTTAGGGAGTATCTCAAAAATTATAGTGAAAAAATATAGAATTATGAAACCTAAGACCTAATACCTCATATTATTATCCTAAAAATTTCATGGTATGAAGATTTTTGGAATCAACATTATAGTGAAAAATCCAAGATGACTAGTTTGAAATTGAATTCAAGAACAACCACAAACACTAACTTCCATAGGTTATATCAACAGAAGTATAGTGGATAAAAGTTGACAATTTTTCCACAAGTACTTGGACATTTTTCCGTAGATGCATTAAAATTTCACTATCTAAAGAATCCCATAAAAAAAAAATGGCCATAACTCCAAGATGTTGTGTTGAGAATTGAATTTAGGAACAATCATAAACCCTAAATTCCAAATGATATATCTCTATATGTATACTAAATAAAAAATAAATTTTTTACCACAAGTTATTTGATATTTCTCCTTAACATCTAAAAGGTTTCACTATCAAAAGATTCCTATTTTTTTGGTGCAAATGTCATGAAGTTGTTATTGGAGGAAAAACCATTATACTCATAGCTCTGATATGAAATGTTATGACCCATGTATTTTAAAGATGATAAGAAGTAAATGAACATTTTCCACTACAATGTTTGAGCCTCCTTTTATAATTAACTCCATTCAAGATAAGATATTATTACCCTATGACTACCTCTCCTTGGTATGTATAAGAAACAAATGGTATAATCATAATGAAAGTGTATATTAAAATGTTTAGGCCTACGTAACAATATAACGATATAAATGCATAGCTCAAAATATAATGATTAATATTGTTTTTTATGGTTAACACAAAGATTTTCTAGGGATTAAAGTACTTCAACTCTTATCTAGTTCTAGTTCACCATCCCTCATTCCAACTCTCTTAATGCTCACTTACCACTTAAATCAATTCCCAACAACTCCACCTGCCCCACCATCCAAAATTCCCTAAACGGTTCCATATAATCTAACCCCACACCCTCCATACCACACCATCTAACGTTACCTTAATGACAATGTATCCCCACCTCAATCCACACTTCTCCCAACTTAAACATGTGAATAAGTAGTGGGGAGAGCATGACTTAGGGTGCACATATTAGGGTGTGTGCATGGTAGGGAGGGTGGAACTATGGGGATATTCTGGCGGAGGGAAAGGGGCGTGGGAAATAGTTGGAGAGGTTGAATGTCGGTAATGTTAGGGCAGGGATGTGGGAAAATCCTCTAGAGTTCTTAGAACATTTCAACATATTTTCCTTTCTAATGTATTTTCAATTTTTATTTATTTATTTTATTTTAATTTTTTCAACTTAGTTTGTACTTTTTCAATTATAGTTTTAATTTATTCTTTCTAACGTTTTATTTTTTTCGAAACATAAATTGTATTTTTAATTTGTTTTTTATTACTTAAAAGGGGGTGTGGGGGAGTTTTTGTTTTAATGTATATTTAAAAAAAATAGAATATATTTATTTATTTTTTATCTAGTGGAATTGATGACTATCATGGTCTTATACTCATGTGCCACAATATTGATTACATTTTCTATCACTATAGCATTTAGGTTTATGGACATTGTCCTATACATAGCACACAAAGCTAGCTGAGATTTGAACTAGTTACATGAGTGCCTTAATAATGGACTCTATTACCAATTGATCTATACCATAGGGGCGTATATGTTTATTCTATTATAGAAAACACATTTTTTCCAATTTTTTGGGTTTTTTTCCTACCTTTCCAGGGTTTCAAAATATTTCACTTTTAAGCCAAGGAAAAAACATAAGTGCTACATATACCACCACTTTTATATGCTAGGGTTGATTTTAATATTTAGGTTAGAATTATAATTGTTGTCAAATCTTTGATTTTGATAAAATATTTTTAATTTATATGTACCTTTTAAATTTATTTTGCATTATTTCAATTGCTTTTATGTGATTTTTTATAAGTTTTTGTTTTTGAAATATTTATTCTCTTTGTAATTTTAATTTTTATGAGGAAAAAGTTAAATGGAGGATGCAATGTAATTTTCTTTTATTTTAGTTTAAATTTTTTTAAATTTAGAATTTAGTTAGTTATTTATTTAATTTATATCTGGTGAAATTGGTTAGTAGGGTAGTTTCATACTCATGTAACAAACGGTTGATTCCATCCACTATCACTATAACCTCCAGGCATACCCATGCTATCCCACATGTATCAAACATGGATAGTAAACATTTGAACCAATTATGTCACAAAGAGTGTCTTACCGATACACTTCATTGCTAAATTATTTGCACCTCGGGGATGGATATATCTATATTATTTTGAAAACATGTTCTTCATTATTCTCTATTTATTTCATTATAATTTCATTTTATTTTTTTAATTCACTTTTACATGGATTCAATCCATGAAAGAAAGAAGGTGCCATTGATCACACCTGTTTTTTATGTAATAATTGATTTCAATATTTTTGTTACAAGTATAATTGTTGACAATGCATTAGTTGAAAAAAAATATCCAAGAAAGAAGTGCCAATGCTACTATTGTTGAGCATGGAAAATTTTAGGGGCTAATGTTCGCCCAGTGGGCTAATTTTCCATGATTTTTCCACAAAAAAGATTCGCCAATTTCCATTTTTATAAAAGACGATTCGCCCAAATTTTAGAATATAAAATTTTTTTACCTTAAAAATCGCCAACATTATATAGAGACTATATATAAAATAATTATAAATTTGAATAATTTTACAAATATATCAATAAACATTTATAATTTGCATATTAGGGATTAGTGAGATTCGCCAATGTTTTAAACTTCAAAAAAAATTTCCATCCTTAAAATTTTCCTTGTTGTTGAGTGTGTTGGAAGTTGTTAGCATCTTTTTGCCATTAATGTCAAGTGATGTCAAGCTCACTGGGATCTTGTTTGTTATCAACCTATTTTTCTCGATAGGGTTACTGCTCATGAGACATCATGTTGTTTGACCTTTCTATGGGCCTTAGACCTTGTTTTTGTGAGTCATGACACCTGGTCGCATGGATGATGACTTATCAGAGTGACTAGAATGTTCAAGTTGCTGACAACTTGCCTTATGAGAGTGGTTGTCATCTATTTCTCAATGTTTTGTGCCTGCTATGAGGGAATCTTACTAGAGTCTCATAATTCCTAGGAGATCAGTTTGACTCATCATCTATTTGAGTTGGTGAGGAATTATGATTAAGAAGCTCCTTAACTTTGCGTCATCTTGAGCATCTACAATCATCATCCTAGGAGCTCTCTTCTTCCTATTTATACTACACCACTTGAGTGGGTGAGGCTAGTTAGAGTCTTTGGGATCTATATTTTATACTTTAGCATTAGATTTGTATTGTGGGTGACATAGCTTGTGAGGCTTATGCTGCTAGAGCCTTTGTTCTTCATGGATATTTTCTTATTATAGTTGGGAGACTCTACCATATTTGGTAGAGGCGACCTAGGAAAAGGTTTATTTGTATCTTAATTTCGGATTAATCGAAATATATGTTCCTTCCCTATATTTGCATTTTTATAATTGTTACATATATTGATTCTATGATGTTTTGAGTTGAGGATCTTCCAAGGAAGATCACTTGTTGTGCTTGAGTGTTTGTGGCTATGTGTTATGTGGAATTTTGCAGCTACGGATAAATACAATTTCCCTAGGTGGGTAGCTACACCTAGAACAATAGATTTAAAGCGCTTAACCTTTTTCTATAGAAGATAAGTAAGACAAGGGACCTACTTGTTACCTTTCACTTTTCCTTTGTCTCCTTTGTTTGGCTCTTGTCGCTCCTTCTCAAACTTAATCTGCTCAACAAGTACCTGCAATCATAAACAGAAGACAAAAACCAATGAAAGCAAGAGATCTATCTACTATAAGAAAATGGAATCAAAAGAATTTACACATATAATCATCATACATAAAGACAAGAATACGGGAAAAGGTGTAAACAACTTTACTAAGTAAAAGGAAGAATTACAACCATGAAGTCTGATCCATTGTCACTCTTCTTACTTGGGTTCCAACCAACACCACATCAAAAGCAGAAAACTCTAGCAGCATAACAATACTTTCTTGCAATCGAAATCCTCACACCAACAATATCTCCTTACAAATTCTCAAAGTCCAGCCCCTGATCACTATGATGAGTGTTCAATTTATAGGGAAATGGAGGTAGTTTTGTCATAAATTGGGCATTGAATGGCTTTCCAATTTAGGAGTTAGTTTCCATGGAGGAATGGATGAGAGGATACAAGGTTATTTGATTCATTCCCTATCCAATTTCAAGCTCATAGGAGAGGAAAAGAGGTGGGAATATTCTAGAATGGTCTAAAATGGAAGAATATTCCAAAAACCCTACGAAGATTTCGCTCAATCTCACTCAGCACAGGTCAAAGTGGGCCTAGGTACCTTGCTGAGCAGGCTCGAATGGGCCTAAGTGCTATGCAACGCACTTACCCTTGACCAAGGCTACATTGGTCCCTCAAGGAGTCATTTTAGGATGTCTTCAGGCCAAGAAACTCTAAGGAATGATGACATTCAATGTGATTACTTGTCTAGGGCATGTAGCAATAGAATTAGGGTTTGATGAGCCCTAAAAGTATTGATCTGAATGATGGGAGTGATGTGCCCAAATAGACTTGAAATAGTTGCCCCTAATGCATGAAGTCGAAAATGATAATGTTGAGTGATATTCTTTACGATGTGATGAGGAGGTTCTAAAGTGGATGGTAACCTGCATTAATTACAATACATAATATCATGATATTTCGGATTTTTCATGAATCGCTGAGGGAAGGCATAACCATGCTCAACATATGAACATTCATTACATGTACATAGATATTTGTCTACAGATATAGACCCATGATGGGATGACCATCAGTGTAAATCCATTGTACATATGATTTGGTACTTTCCTGAAATTGCAACCTGGATAGATGAAACTAGATCTGGGGTCTTCTATCTCGTTCAATTGTTCACTCAAGTAAGAGTCTAACCATGTGAATATGTGATCTGAAATCAAACATGGGAAGACATCATCTGATTACCAACTAATGTTGTAAGCCATTAACGGATGCGAGAGAGATCACCGATAATGATATTGATTCTCAAGGTACTGCAGTACATTCTGCATGGTGTGAATAGATGTTTTGTTGTCGAACACCATACAAATTTTTTTGGTCAAAGGCCACTGATGTCAACCTATTGATGGAAGTGAGAAACTTGCCATTGATGTATGCAAGCCTCAAGGTACTGGAAAGGTGTTTCTAAGTTAGCTTCTTGGATAATGTGTTGATCTCGACAAGAAGCGACTCGTCGCAAGAGGGACTTGATGTATCCCACATCAATGACGTGAAATGAGTGTAATTATTTTTTTAGATAGAATGTGACTGATGACAGAAGGTTCGGGAATGGTAGTCATGAAAATGAAGGTTTATGAGTATTGCAAAGGATGAATTTAACTAAGTGACTTCTCTTGAACATGTCGGCGACACTAAATGAATTGGGAGCATTGACCCAAAACCAAAGTAATGGATGGTGTGATAACCATCAAGAAGATAACCCAACCCAAGTAGTCATAGAGATAAGTGAAAGTGTCATGTTCAAGAGCGACCTGCTACCATAAAGTCGTTTACCCCTTTTCCCATTTTCCCCGGTCATTCCTAATCAATACCTCTTTATTTTTACACAAGCTTGAAACGAAAAATTATGGTTGGATTCAGTTTCATTTTTACACAAGATTGAAATGAAAAACTATGCTTGGGATTGGTTTACATGCCCCCAGCATGATGACTTGATTCTAGATGCATGCCCTCCAAACATCATTACATTCACCTAAGTACACTACTCATGGCTATTAGGTGGATGGAATGGAGGTTCATTTACGAGATCAAGTGAAATAATCGACAGGGATTTTATGAGATCTAATCAAAGACTTGAGTTGGAACTTTGCTCAAGGGGACCTTGTTTCATTTTTTGATGAGCTTGACTGAAAACACGTAACACTACTCAGATTCCTTTGTTTCATTTTTTAACGAGCTTGACAAAAGACAAGGAACTATGTTTTGGGATGTGTTTCATTTTTTTAATGAGGTTGACACAGTAAAATAATTATCCTCGAACTATCCTCATATTCCTTGTTCCAATTTTTAACGAGCTTGACACAAGACAAGGAACTATGCTCATACCCTTTGTTTCATTTTTTAACGAGGTTGACACAAGACAAGGAACTATCCTCTTAGTTATAGATATTTTTGGGCACTACAACCCCAAGAATGAAATTTCCATAAAACAAGGGCTCCTAAGTCCCTAAAAGTGTTGTTCTAACCCCTAAAGGAACAAGGTCAACTGATTACAACTACTCCTAGAGGTTCTCCATGAAAAATTGCTCAGAACTGGTCAAAACAGGATCATTTCAGCTGCTCCATAGGTAAAGTGCGTTGCATCTCACCTAACAACACTGTGTGGGTGCATTGCATTTCGAAAAGCCCTTCTATGGGGTGTGATGGGTGAGAAGTGGCAAATGGCAGTGTCATTCCGCGAGGTGGAGAGGCATGGAAACGTCCAGAAAATTCTCCTGTGACACTTGCCTCTCTGAATTCGACCAAGGATGAGTAAGAGATCATCAATCTCCAAGTGGAAGCAAGAACTATCAGAGGGAAGACACTAATCAAATCACAAGCTGACTCATCTCCCTTACAGATATCTATATATGGATCCCTCATCCCAGAGATCCAGAGGCTGGAATTTTGCATATTGTAAGGAAATGCTGTTGGTTTCTTGAGACAAACATCAGATTGTTGGGTGATCTAAGCTTTGTATGAGGTGAAGAGGGGCTTCCTTGCTGAGAGGATGATATTGGGTCAGAACAACTGGTTGTAACTCCCCTTGGCTCTTTCTTGTTTATCAATAAAAGCTATTCAAGTTTTCCTCCATACCCTTGTGTCATTTATGTTTTATGCATTTGTATGGTCAATTTACATATGATCCTAGATTGTTTATGATTATAGATCCATGTTCTTGTATAGTGCTATGTTACTGTGATCTTATAGGTACTCTGTGAAGCTGGGAGTGCAAGGGAACGAATAGCGAAAGACTATCAAGAGAGAGAGGAATCGAGCTAGGAGATTAGCACAAGACAGAGGTTGGTCTTCTTTGTTCTTCTCTCACCTATATTTCATAAAGGAAAAATGAAAGTAGCTTTACTTTATTTGTTTCTGAGGCAGCTATCACACCTTAGTGGGATAAGCAGTTCTGTGTAGACACTTTTCCCTGTAACAAAATGGCGACTCCACTGGGGACGAATTAGTTTGTTTGTTTATCTTCCTTGTTGTCTATTTTATAAAATTACAAACGGAGCCTGAAGTCGAGCAAGGTAGCTTTCGAATTGCATTTGCTATGCAAATGCAAAGTAGATAAATGCCGCTTCAGTCAATCTCTGGGATTTGTTTATAAATTAAACTACTGATTTACAAACTCTCTGATTGCCCTTTGTGATAGCTCTTAGATCCTCCTTAGATCTACCCCTGATTGTTGCATTACTGATTACCATTTGCTCGGCCAAAACCCATGAACTAAACTGCAAACTGTGACCTGGAACCCAAGAAAAGTCTCATCTCTAGCCCAGCACAGGTACTGTTCTGTGAATCTGAAATTCAGCACACTTCCCGAGTGTAGTAGGTGCGCTGCATTTCAAATTCCCTGTGTTACAAGTGCGCTGATCAGACTAGGCATTGTTCAGTTTTGGTTTCTGTGATTCATTCTTTCTAGTTCTATTTATGAATTTTGCTGCCTGTGATCAGTATATCTCTGTTTGAAACCCCTTTTCCTTGCTGTTATTCCACCTCCTTTGTACAAAAGAACTGTAAATGTTTTTGTGTATTTTTTGAGTCATTTTCAGTTCTCCTTTGCAAAAAGTAACGTAATCGTACTGTCGTCCTTTGATTTGAAAGTGTCGCAAGTGTCATTTTCAGTCATAGGAAAGAGTTTGGTTGCTGTAGATAGTCGATTATCCTGTTAATATTGTATTTGGTCTGAATTTGTAGCTTTTCTAGTGTCAAAAACAAGTATTCATTTCCAAATCGTAAAATGTTGTGATTGTCTCCATTTTTTATTTCGAAAAGAAACTTGTTGATAATTGTCACTTGAAAAGTAATTTAGATTTGTGCATTAGCTTTCTTTTTCCATTCACATACTAAGAAAGACGAAAACAAATACATGCATGTGCATTTGCATTTAGACTGTCTGATTGGTTTGATTTAGGAAAGTGCATTTAGAGTGTGCTCTTTGCTCTTTGTGAAAGAATTATGTCTTTCTTTCCTTAGTAGCTAGGATTTTCATTTCACAAAGAAGATAAAAAGATTGTTTATCATCTTAGATTGCATTTTAGGAATTATACTACATCTCGCGGTGAACCTGAAAGGTAAACTTCATAAACAAGATCAACTATAAAATAGATTCAACGAATCTAACAACGCTTTGGAACCTAATGCACAACATTTAGAAGTCTAGGCAAGAGACGTATTCCGGCGTCGTAAAGCCTGGTAACTGTTGTTCTCACTGATGGTTGGGTGATTCCTCCACTTTGAGACGATAAGTGCCAGTACAGACTTGTGCTCCCATGTACTGTCGAGTATATTTTGAGAGACCACAATAGGCTTAATCCTTTATCCATAGGAAGCCGTGTCTGCCGCCCTATCGATCACAATGCACTGAACACAGCATTCGGGAAGATTGACTGCTGTACCGTAAAAAGTATTCTGCAGTTTTGCGATTGGTTTGGTAATCCCTCTACTTAGATTTCCAGAGCAGTCCCTTTCGTTCCTTTTCAGACTCCTTAACGGAAAAGGTCCATCTGAGCACTTGTCACTTCAGGCTCATTAAAAATCGAAGGTGACTAGAGTCATCTTTTGTTTTTTCTCGACTCTTTAAAATTGAAAAAACAAGTTGTGTCAAACCGTCTAAAATTTATTTTAAACGGAATAATCATCACCCTTTCCTACATTGATCTTAGGTTGAAGAACATGGAGTCCACCAACCAAGTAGTTCTCCTTGGAGGAAATCCTAGTCCCTTCTTCTCTTGGGGAGATGTTGGTTCACCACATATGGCCAAATTGTCGCTTCCAGGACTGACAATTGGCTTTCCCGTATGGCACTTCTCAACCTCTGTCGTTCAGAACATCACAATTCTTGAACAATCGAGTCAGCAACTAGACGAATCCAGAGTCACCCCCCAACCCTCTACTTCCTCCAATTCTTCCTCTCCTCCTTCCTCTTTGCTTGATGGAGCTGGTAAAGCCAAAAATCAAGTATCTGAGAAGAAGAAGGAAAAGAAGAAGAAAGAGAAGAAGAAGAAGGAGCCAAAATCGAAAGGGGGCAACCGAGCATCGTCTAGCGAAAATCCACACACTGCACCGACCAGGCCTAAATCACCATGTCTCATTTGCAAAGGAGACCACTATCATAGAGATTGTCCTTGCATCCCTCGGATCTTAAGAGACTGGTCTCCTCGTTTGCACAACCCGGTGTCGTCAACCTCTGATGATCATGTTGGAAGCACACCGTCAAATAGTGAAAGTGAAGCCCTAGGATGAAAAGGAAAATATAGATTTCCTTGTAAACTGTGCGAAGGCGATCATGCCGTCCACCGTTGTCCCTTCTTAGACGAGGCTAAAAGAGTTTTGGATGATCATCCGGTTTCACCGTTACGACTTCCTCTTGGATATAAAAAACTCTTGCCAAGTCCGTCACTAGTTGAAAATCCAGCTGGCTCACATAGGTGGTCGGTTGAAGCATCTATCATTGAAGACAAACCATCTGAACCCATACCAGACGAAAGTCAAAAGGTCGAGGCAGCAGTTGACCCGGTCTTGCCTTCAGAGGTTCCATCTTCAGATGATACAGTCACCGAAGAGAACAAGGATGACACCGTCCAAATTCTTTTCGTAAGCACAGACTCCGATGAACATGGGGGCAATTTACCCATTCCTTTACCACAGGAAGGAAGTTCATCAGAGTCGTACCCGGCCGTCTATTCGGTCCCACCTCCAAGCAACCTAGTTGTCTCCTTTGATTGGAATCAACTAGGCAGACCCTGTTTACCGGCAAGTGTACCATTCCAAATCATTGTTCAAATATATAGAATGGTTATGGCAGGTACCATGATAGATGAAGGGGCTTCTGTGAGTATCCTTTCCTCGACTGCTTGGAAAGCGCTTGGTTCGCCATCGCTTTTGCCTGAGATGAGAAATCTAACAGGCTTTGACAAAGGAACCAGTCAACCGTTAGGGATCCTTCCCAATGTGCCCATAACATTGAGAGGGAAAACCATTCAAATGAATGTAATGGTAGTCCAAGGACCCCTGGATTATAATCTACTCCTTGGACGAGACTATATTTATTGCATGGGAGCTATTGTCTCCTCACTCTTTAGAGTAATGTGTTTTCCGCACGAAGGAAGAGTGGTCAAGCTCGTAGACCAGCTTTCATTTCCCGGATCACACAGAGAAAATAGTCATATACCATCCCTGAATGGTCTTTTCACACAAGGAATGTCTCATCAATCTCCAGTCCATCCACCTGATGAGTGTGAGTGATTCGGGGGACATGACTGAAACCCAGGGGGCATGCACCCTAGTTTGCTTTGGCAGGAAAACTTCGGGTATAGGATAGGTTTCCGCAAGAAGCATATGACCTCCGTACTCCCGTCTATGATTGGAAGAGGGAATTGGACTGGAATAAGATTCTCTTGTCAAAGTTATGTGGGTAGGCAGGCATTGCCACTCACCTTTGTTTATTTCGATAAACATCGCCAAAGAAGTGTTTTGTTTGCATTGCGAATAAAACAATCTTTGGTAACTTGTAAGAGGTAGACCTCTCTCGGTAAAAAAAATGTTTTGACGGAAGAAAGAAGGGGTAACCTTGAAACTCTGTTTTATACTTGGGGGCATGCAAACCTTTTGCCGTTCAAGCGAAGAGCGACTATTTATTTTTTTAAATTTGTAGGTCCTCTAACCCTTTAAACTCATAGCATTGGTCGTTTCCTAACTTACATAAAGAAAGGATGTGGGGCAAAACTCTGAAAGTTGTTGTTTTTATATATGAGACATTCTTATTATACGACTGGATTAATCGAGCAGTTTTAGGACATAGTTCAAGCTCGTTAAAAAAATAAACATAAGTCATGAGAAAATGTTTCCCCCTAGTGTTTAAGCTCAATAAAAAAAAAAAAGGAACCGATTTCTCGGTAAATAACCATCGTGAATGTAGTACTTCAGCCTTTAAAACCTTGGTCGTGTTCTCATCATCACCTCCACTCTGTATTGGCCGATCATTCACCTCCATTTGATTGTTTACCCCTTTTGAGGAAGAGTGATCTCACTAGCCATCCTTGTAACACTGCCGTGATTGGAAAATTCCAAACCTTACCTGGAATCGGCTGCTACCCAATTTTATCACTCGTTCCTCAAAAGACGAGTCTACTTTAAGCTCTTTTCAACTGACTCATAAAATATGAAAAGATTGCCGAGCCATTGGCCTTTCCAGCTCATTAAGGGGACCGGAAGTGCTATCCCTCCTCTAAATTTTAATCTTTTTCGACCTGAGGGATTATTACTTTTTCGGACTTAAGGGATTAGATGACGAAAAAGGAATTTTGGAGTTTCCTTTATGTTCCTTTTCAGACTCTCTAAAATTGAAAAGGACGGAGTTATCTTTGTCGTTAAACTCGTTAAAACTTAATAGCGACAAACTTGTCTATAGACGAGAACGAGTTTCACTATCGCCAGGCTTGGTAAACCATAGCGATGGGTTTGCCCGAAGGCAAAATTATAGAACAAGCATATGCTATCCTTCTCAAGCTTGACAAAAGTAAAGAGGTACTGGTCAGCAATGACTGGGGAAAAATTTGGAAGAAAACTTGAAGAAACTTTGTTGGTAGCAAGTCGCTCTTGAACATGACACTTTCACTCCGCATCCAGGTCGGGTTGGGTTGTTTCATTCACCGGTCACATCACCATGGTCCCATCACACCATCCACATTTGGGGTTAATGCTACCAATCCATCACGTCAGTGTTGCCGATATGTTCAAGAGAAGTCATTCAGAGAATTCACCTGTGCCTCACCCGCTATAATTCATTTATACTCCATTCTTTCATGACTGCCACCCTAAACCTTATATCACCAAATCGTTTTCACCTCCATTAAAATCATTTGCTCTGTTCCATGTCATTGATTTGGGATTCATCAAGGCCCTCGTATGACGGATCTCTTCTTGTTGACATCAGCTCATTATCCAGGAAGTTGATCTAGGAACACCCCGTTCAGTACTTTGAAGCTTGTATGCCTCAATGGCAAGTTTCTCGCTTCCGGCGATAGGTTTACATCAATGGACTTCGACCGAAAGATTTTGTGTGGTGTTCGACGCCAAGTCCTTTATTCACACCACGTGAATTGTACTGCAGTACCTTGAGGGTCATTATCATTATTGGTGATTCCTCTCGTGCCTATTAACAACTTACATCATTGGCTGGTAATCAGGCGATGTCTTTCCATGTTCGACTCCAGAACATCTCTCACATGGATAGACTTGTACTTCGAGTGAAGATCAAACGAGATTGAATACCCTGGATCTAGTTTCATCCATCTGGGCTGCGATATATATTCAGGGAAATAAAGACATCAAATGTACATCATTGCTGCACAGATAATCATCCAATCAAAGGGATGATGGCTCTACCAAAATCATCAGTCTACACTCAGACGATTGTCTGTCCTATGTACATGAAAATGAATTTATAAAACTAAGCATGGGAATGCTCACCTCAGCTAGATCATGAAAATATTATGAAGATAATGTATTGTATTGTATCTTATTACAGGTCTCCTCCCAGCTTGAAAGAACTTCAGATCCTCATAATAAAGCATTTCACCCGACGTCAAAAGATTAACGACCTCATGCTTTAGGGGGCAACTGTTATAGACATTTTTGGGCACTACAAACCCAAGCATGAAATGTCCATAAACCAAGGGCTCCTAAGTCCGTAAAAGTGTTGTTCTAACCCCTAAAGGAACAAGGTCAACTGATTACAACTTCTCCCAGAAGTTCTCCATGAAAAACTGCTCAGAACTGGTCAAAACAGGATCATTTCAGCTGCTCCATAGGCAAAGTGCATTGCATCTCACCTAAACACACTGTGTGGGTGCGTTTCATTTCAAAAATCCTTTCTATGGGGTGCGATGGGTGACAAGTGACAAATGGCAGTGTCATTCCGCGAGGTGGAGAGGCATGGAAACTTCCAGAAACTTCTCCTGTGACACTTGCCTCTCTGAATTCGACCAAGGATGAGTAAGAGATCATCAATCTCCAAGTGGAAGCAAGAACTATCAGAGGGAATACACTAATCAAATCACAAGCTGACTCATCTCCCTTACAGATATCTATATATGGATCCCTCATCCCAGAGATCCAGAGGCTGGAATTTTGCATATTGTAAGGAATTGTTGTTGGTTTCTTGAGACAAACATCAGATTGTTGGGTGATCTAAGCATTGTATGAGGTGAAGAGGGGCTTCCTTGCTGAGAGGATGATGCTGGATCAAAAAAATTGGTTGTAACTCCCCTTGGCTCTTTCTTGTTTATCAATAAAAGCTATCCAAGTTTTCCTCCATACTCTTGTGTCATTTATGTTTTATGCATTTGTATGGTCAATTTACATCTGATCCTAGATTGTTTATGATTATAGATCCATGTTCTTGTACAGTGCTATGCTACTGTGATCTTACAGGGTACTCTATGAAGCTGGGAGTGCAAGGGAACAAGTAGCGAAAGACTATCAAGAGAGAGAGGAATCGAACTAGGAGATTAGCGCAAGACAGAGGTTGGTCTTCTTTGTTCTTCTCTCACCTATATTTCAAAAAGGAAAAATGAAAGTAGCTTTACTTTGTTTGTTTCTAAGGTAGCTATCACACCTTAGTGGGATAAGCAGTTCTGTGTAGACACTTTTCCCTGTAACACTCTTGCCCTTTGTTTCATTTTTTAACGAGGTTGACACAAGACAAGGAACTATCCTCATACCATTTGTTCACGACCCATAAGAGGTCATGACTTCTAAAAGGTTCTCATCATATGGGGGAACATTAGAGAGATTTGGTTCCAATTCCCCTAGTACATACTACACAACATCATGGAATTGATTGTCAATTGATGTAGGCATGGAACTGGTTGCCATATAATTGGCCCGTGGCGGGAAAGATACCATTGGGAAAAAAGGACCATTTAGGGAAGATGGTTGATTGGAAGCCATATTTGTTCTGGCAAATGAAATCTGGTCAATGGAGACAATTTTGCCTTCATGTGGGAAAAAATCATTTGAAAGAATGTTGAAACTATAGCTCCCATGTCATAAACATAGTCACGCCCAAGAATTAAATTGTAATCTAAAGGGCTTGGGACTACCATCACATTGATATAAACAATTTTTCCTCCCAAAGTAATAGGAAACTGAGGAAGGATCCCTAATGGTTGACTCATTCCTCTGTCAAAACACAACAAATTCTGGGTGACAAGCACAAGTGGTGGCGAACCGAGTGCATTCCAAGCAATAGAGGAAAGGATACTCACAAATGCACCTTCATCTATAATAGTGTCAAGTACAATCATATTACAAACCTATACTACGATCTGGAAAGGCACATAAGAAGGAATATGACATCTTGCCAGACGATTCCAATCAAAGGAAGTGACCAGACTACTTGGAGGGGGTACCATAAGAATGGAAGAATTACCCCCTGGAGCTATGAGAATGGGAGGATTTTCCTCGTGTCTTGATGGAACAAGAAGGTTGCCTCCAAGCTCATTGGAATTTGAAGAAATGAAAAGAACCTGAGTGGTATCATGCTCACTCTCTATGGGAAAGATATGATTAACTGAAGGTGAAATCGGGTCAGCAGTTACCTCGACCTATGATGGGTCAGGTATAGACTCATGGGATTCACATTCAGAGAGTGTGTGTTTGACCGACAGTTGATTTGGGTCAGTCACTTTATCAACTAGTGAAGGATTGAGGGAGAGCCTCCTGTAACCAGATGGAAGTCACTGCGAAGAAGCAAGATGGTTATCCAACACTTTTTTGGATTCATCCAGATAGGGAAAAAGGTGAATGGGGTGATTCCCTTCACATAACCTATAGGGAAACTTAACTTTACCCTTCTTTCCATGAACTTTACTACCACTAGTTGATGGTTTCACCAGCATGATCTCGAGAAGTTGATGACATAGGAAAATGTGAACAAGAAGACCATTCTTCTAAGATCTGAGGAATTCCAGAACAATTTCAAAGAAGATGGTCTCCCGTACAAAGTTTGCATCGATATCAAACTTTTTGAGGCTTATCAGACGGTTTCTCATCAGAAGTTTCATTTAAAGAAATGGTTGCTTAGTTGCCCCCCTACTGAATTTTCTTCTTCTTCTTCTTCTTCTTCTTCCCTTTCTTCTTCTTCTTAGCCCCCTGGTTACTAGTGTCAATACTTTCACCAGGCGAAGAGAAAGAAGGGGAGGAAGAAAAAACCAAGGAAGAAGGCAAAGTGTCAACTTTAGGATCAACTGGAGGTTGATTTTGTCCACTTGGAGGAGTACTCGATTGCAGAGAAATCATGAAATTTTGAACCAAGGAGGTTGAGAAAAACCATACTAGCAAGCTAATGGTAAATCCCAGAAGGGACAATGTAGCCATATAAGGAGCACCAATATTTTCAAAAGGAGGAAAAGGGCTAGAATTCCCATCAAAAGGAATTCCTTGATCGATGGACTCCAGAGTTGTTGCCATATGTCTCAACCTAAGATCAATGAAGGAGTGAGCATGGAGGATGTTATCCATGGTCAATTAATTTTATTTTAATCAAAATAACTTAACAAAACAAAAGAGGGATATTCTAGGCAAAATGATTAACAAGCAACTGTGAACTGCAATATACTATCTCAGTAAACCAAGGACTTAACATACGTGCAGGCAATCTCCCCGAATGTTGTGTTCGGTGTATCACATTGTACAAGGCATCTAACTCAGTTACCTAAGGATGGATAACAACCTAATGTAGTCCTCCCATATACTCGAAAGTACATGGAGGCCTAATCTAAGTTAGCACTGTCTAATGAAAAACCACATAGTGAGAGCATTCCTTTATACTTTACATACTGTAACACCGCCCTATATACTCAAATGTACGTGGATGAGCTACGATATACTTACATACGTGGAACGAGGTATCGCACTCATAATGTATCACATAAAAGTTAGTGACAACTGCTATGTTTAATGACACCGGAACATGTCTCTAGCCTAGACCTCTAAATGTTATGCATTAAGTTACAATGCTCCATTAGGTTAACTGAGATAACTTTTAAGTTGATATTCCTAACAATTTTCCTTTCAAGGTTCGCCACGTGATGTATTTTTGAAATTCCTAGAATGCAACTAACATGAGAAACATTCTTTCATTCAATTAACAATGAAAACCGTAGCTAGTAAGCGATAGAGCAATCAGATCTTTGACAAAGAGAAAAGAGCACACCTAATGCAATTTCCCTAGCTATTCCTATCAAGAATTCACAAACTACAATATCAAAAATGCAATTTTTTCTTTTCAGTCCCTTTAGTGTTTAGATGAACAACAAGGATCTAGATGCACAAACAATCAATCAATACCTTTCACATGAAACGAAGACTTTACAACAGTTTCTTTTTCAAAGAAATTAAGACTTTACAACACTTCTTTTTCAGAAACGAATAATCGATATAAACTAACTTCAACAAAGAATTGATATTGATAAAGGAATCATTTAAGAAACACTAAACATTCAAGGCCAAGGTAGGGCTAGCAAAGGAAACAAAAATTGATTTCAGAAGTACAACAATCATTGATCATTCAACAAGCAGAAATAAAAGGAAATTTGAGAAAAATCAAGTCAAAGGAGGGATTTTTGACCTGAGGAGGATCAGCACAGCCTTGAGTGGGAGACAATGCGCTTCAGAGAACTATCCTCAAGCGAAGAGTGCTCTGCAACACTGTATCTCTTGACCAAACCTGCACTGGTGCCAGAGAGACCATCCTAGGGGCTTTCAAGCACAATTTTTACAAAAAACCACTTCAAAAAGGCTGAAACAATATCAATGGAAGAAATTAAAGTCTAGTAGGGTGTACAAGGATAAAGGTAAACTACCCAGAATGATAATCGTTCCGCAGCGGAGTCTCCAATTTGTTATGTGGAATTTTGCATCTACGGATAAATACAATTTCCCTAGGTGGGTAGCTACACCTGGAACAATAGATTTAAAGTGCTTATCCTTTTTCTATACAAGATAAGTAAGACAAGGGACCTAGTTGTTATCTTTCGCTTTCCCTTTGTCTCCTTTTTTTGGCTACTGTCACTCCTTCTCGAACTTAATCCACTCGACAAGTACCTGCAATAATAAATAGAGGACAAAAACCAATCAAATCAAGAGATCTATCTACTATAAGCAAATGGAATCGAAAGAATTTACACATATAATCATTATACATAAAGACAAGAATACAAAAAAAGGTGTAAACAACTTTATTAAGTAGAAGGAAGAATTACAACCATGAAGTCTGATCCATTGTCACTCTTCCAGCTTGGGTTCCAACCAACATCACATCAAAAGCACAACACTCTGGAAGCATAACAATACTTTCTTATAATCTCAATCCTCACACCAACAATATCTCCTTACAAATTCTCGTAGTCCAGACCCTGATCACTATGATGAGTTCTCAATTTATAAGGAAATGGAGGTGGTTTTGTCATAAATTGGGCATTGAACGACTTTCCAATTTGGGAGTTAGTTTCCATGGTGGAAGGGATGAGAGGATTGGAGGTTATTTGATTCATTCCCTATCGAATTTTTAGCTCATAAGAGAGGATAAGAGGTGGGAATCTTCTAAAATGGTGTAAAATGGAAGAATATTCCCAAAACCCTATGAAGATTTCGTTCAATCTTGCCCAACACAGGTCAAAGTGGGCCTAGGTGCTCTATAGAGTAGGCTTGAATGGGCCTAAGTTTTCTATAGTGCACTTATCCCTGACCAATGCTGCGTTGGTCCCTCAAGGAGTCATTTCAGGATTTCTTCAGGCGAGGAAACTCTCAGGAATGATGGCATTCAATGTGATGACTTTTCTAGGGCATCCAGCAACAGAATTAGGGTTTGATGAGCCCTAAAAGTACTGATCTGAATGATGGGAGTGATGTGCCCAAATAGACTTGTAAAACTATGTGTAGATGTTGAGATCGAGTGTGGATGAAGTAGATCGTTTGAGTGGAGTGCTAGGATGCTAGGATTATGCAACGAACTAAGAACCCTTCACTGAACTGCGAGCTGTCTAGGTGCATGGTTATTCTTTATCACATCTAGAATTTATTGTATGATGCATGTGTGTGCATTGGGTTTGGATTCATCTTTCAATCCATTAGCCATTTTTCATTTTGTTCTGTAGTGATCCATTTTGGACAGAGGACCGCCGATAAATAGATCCTTGCATGTAAATTTCATTGCAATATAAATGGTCTTTCAATGAGAAGCTCTCTGGAAATTCTTTTCTCTAATTTGGATTTGTGTTGTCTTTCTATCTCTTAACTGGTTATGGTCCATATTTGTCTTCTAGTGTCTTCCTTGGATTAGATTTAGCTTTTGGAGAGAGGTTTTTTAGTTGTTTCGGCTCTTTACCCTCTTGTTCCTTTCTGATCTATTGTATATCTATTTAATCTATGACTTCTGTTTTTGATTAGTTGCTAGTCTTTATTGGTCTGATCCATTTTTTGGTTGGTTTGTTTGAGGTCTTCCATAAATGGTGTCTTTCAAGGTTCTCTTGAATATCTTTTAGTGCTTTATTTGAGGCTTGTGTTCTTGACTCTAAATGGCATTTCAGATTTGTTTGGCTACTTTTATTGACCTTTTATATGTGTTCCATATCTCACTTTTCGATCCTTTTGGCTCTTCTGTGGTTTTCTAATTTATCGTCCTTAACATTGCAAGGCCTTGTTGTTTGCACTCAGTGGAGTCGATCCTTTTGAATTGAACATCATCACTTTCAAATTTTCTGAGCAGATCGCCTTTCATATTACAATGAATATCTTTCATAAGAATATTCATCACACCTTAGTGGATGAAGGTTCTTCCACCTATGTCATGTCAACATCCTACTGGAAGGCTCTTATCTCTATGACGGTTTTTAAGTCCAATATCACTCTCTAAGCCTTTGACAAACATAACTTTGTGCCTAAGGGGGTTCTTCCCAAGTTTTCCATTAAGTGAGGTCAAAAAACTATTTACGTCGCTGGGGAAGTCATCAAAGGAACCTTGGATTGCAACTTTCTCATTAGGCGTAATTGGTTATATGTCATGATCCTTAGATGGTGTCTCCTAATCCTATATAATATGATCAATATAGTTAACAACCTTCACCACTTTTTTTGAAGAGATTACCTCTCTCGTAGTCCCTCAAGTATCTCTTGACATTGTTCAGAAACTTCATCCTAATGTGGAATATGACCAGGATCCTTTTACCGCATGACTCGTCACTGTACCATTTCCACGTGACTCCCTTGATGACGAGTCTCCTTCTCGACAAGTCTTTTTGGAGGCCATGCATCTACCTATTGATGATCCTAGGGATATTATGCCTCTTCATGCATCTAGTATTCCTACATTAGAGAAGGTAGAGATTAGAAACTAAAATATTGAATCAACCCAGGAGGAATCTCCTTGGAAGTTCCACCCATGGACTAAGTCAAGTCTTGGGTTTCTAATGTTGAAATTGCCAATGAATTTTACAATACCTTACCACCTGTTTATGAGTGTCTTGTGCCCCTTTTATGTCTTAATCCTCCCTTATCTCCTCAGGTTAATTTCAAGAGCACGACTATGTTGGAATGTACCTGGCATTCTTAATATTTTTTGATTTGGTAGTTTGATTTCCTTTAGGATTGCCCCACATTGGTGATCCATATGGTACCCTTACCCTCCATGAGTTTGTGTATAGAAACCCTTGGCCTGTGTTTGGCTATGGGAACACATTTGCGTGACCTACTAGAATATGTTGTGCTTCTATATATTGTACAAAGGAGTGTGATGCTTTATCTCTTTTTGGTTTTATGTGTGATGAAAATATTTATCATGCCTTATTTATTCCAAAAATCACAAAAATATGGTCTTGTATTTACCTCATCCATGTTTATTTCTTTCATTATGTGATTTAACCATGGGTCTAGTATTTATAGATTGCTTTTGAACGATAGAGTGGAAATACTATGACATCTAATGGACCTGGGGTATGTTTTCTCTTACTGGCATATAGGGGTAGGTCATTTTGGCTATCCTCATTGCATTATTAACTGTTAGTACCATATTTATGCCTTAGGTCTAACCCTGTCAAGTTGTGATTTTAGCCACTCTCTTTTATGAATTTTTTCACTTAGTGGTAGAGCTTATTTGATCATGGATACCCTAGTATAGTACCTCTTTCCATCCTGGTGTCTATGCAGTCAATTTTTATTACCTTCCAGAATCCATCCTTCTGACCCACCATGACCTAGAATTTGAGACTCATGTCCTCATCTTCGTCTTAGCTGTAGCTACACCCCCAAACAATTCCACCATTTTATCCCTTTGTATTACCACTTTTTATCAACCTATTTTTGCATATTGAGCCTTCGTTTCTCTCTTCCATCGTCATAATCTGCTTCGTTTACTGTTCTCTTTCACTTGGTGTTTAACCCTTTCTTGAAGGAACAACTATGATGATTGGTCCTATTTTACTATATCTTGTCCTCTCAATGTCACAGAAACTTCTGTTATCACTAGAAACAGTTACTATCCTTTGTACCGCTCATTCCTCCAAGAAGAGTTTTCTTTAAGCTCTTCTCACACTCCTTAGCTTAGAAAATATTTATGAGGTAACTTGTCTCCTTCATGCTTGTTAAAGTACTTGAAAGGTTGTCTAGCCAGTATAAGTTTAACCCTTATATAGACTGGGATATACTAGTTAGAAAAACTAATATCCTAGTCTACTCTTTCTAGGAGGTTCTCCCTTGTATACTTTTATCTCTTTTCCGAGCTTGGGGGAAAAACTTATGAATTTTTTTTTTTTAAAAAGATTAAGGGAAGAAATTCATTTTCATTAGTTATCAAAAGGAAGTTTCAATTGTGTTTCCCTTGAAAATGGCACTTGTCTGCTTCATTATCTCACAGTTTGGTTTTAGCTTGTGTAGGAGTCGTACCATACATAGGATTTTGTCTACACCTCCAGCCAATTACTCTTTCAATAATATGGAGCATGGCTCAATGCCTCCTATGTTGTTGCATGATATCACATGGTTCTCATTATTCATGTTGTTGATTCACTCTTGTGTCATGCCATTATCTGTTCAAGGGAAGTCTCAGCCGGTGTCTACCATCTATAGTAGCTTGTTGACCTTTTTGAGTTGGCCATCCCTATGTCATGTTTACTTCATCACTTCATGACTTCATCCATACATCACGCCATGTTGGTCTATTCCATGTAGATTGATGGGAGATACATTAAGTCCATCCTTCGATGGACCTTGTCCTATCAACTTCATCTCATTATCCAGGCATTTGATCTAGGAACCATTAGTACCTTGGATCTTGCATAACTTAGTGGCACACCTCCTCGTGATTGACAATGGGTTTACATCCTTTGATCCTAATTAGTCGAGTTCACTAATGTTAAACAACAAATCATTTATTCACACTTGGTGGACTGCATGAGGTACCTTAGGATCCATTTTCCTCATTTGTGGATTTCCTCATGTCTATTACTCGTTTACCTCATTGGAAAGTAATCAAGAAGATTCTAGCATGGTCAGCATCATCTGATCTATTCTCTTGATGTAGATTCATACGATTGATGTTATCTCGAAGACCTTGTGTTAGGAACATCTCACTCTTATATGGCACCCTTCCCAGACTACATTGGAGTTATGTATCTTTTATGTACTTTCAGGGTGATTTGAGACACTCCTTTCTCTGTTAGGTATCCACAGTCCTACTAATGGATATTGTGGCATAGATCCACATTGTATTTACTGGTGGCTATTCTCTATCTATTGCGATACATGGATCCACCATGTACGTCTCCATGGCCATGTTCTAGAATTTCATGTCATGGATCCACATTGTATTTTATGGCATCCATATTCAATATATTCTTATGAATGAGCATGGGTATTCCCACCTCATGGATGTTAACAGCACAGATGAGACATCAGATCTAGTGTCTTCCAATGTGAGTCCTTGGCTTTGTCTCCTTAATCATGTTTTGATTGTTGATCTCTGTTGTGATGGATCTGAGCCACGGTCTTCTCATATGACCTCATACATTAGGGGACATCTCTTATCAGACTATTTTTATCCCTAGGGTTACTGTTCATGAGACATCATGTTGATTGAGCTTCTTATGGGCCTCATACCTTTTTTTTACCAATCATGACATCAAGTTGCATGGATGATGGCTTATCAAAGTGAACGAACCTTCTGGTCACTAGCATCTTTCCTTATGAGACTGAATGTAGTCTATTTGTCCCTATTTTGTGCTTATGACTGAGAAATGTTTATAGAGTCTCGTGGGTCATAGGATATCAGTTCGACTCATCACCTATGCAATATGGCCAGGACTTATCATTGATAATCTTCCATAACTTCTCATCAACCTTCTCATTTACATTCATCCTCCTAGGAGCTCCCTTCATCTTATTTATACTGGGCCACTCGAGAGGGTGAGGCTTATATTCTTTTGGATCCATAGTTTATTATTTAGCATCATACTTCTATTGTGAGACATAGAGTTTTTAAGTCTTATGCTACGAGAGCCTTTCTTCTTCGTGGATATTTTCTTATTGTAGTGGGGAGGCTCTATCAAATTTTGGAGAGGCAACCTGGGTGAAGGTATATTTGTATCTTGATTTTGAATTAATAAAAACCTATGTTTCTTCCATGTATTTACATTTTTGCGGCAGTTACATATATTGATTCTATGATGTTTTGAGCTGACGATCTTATGAGGAATATCACTTGTCTTCCTTGAGTGTTTGTTATGCGCAAGTGTTTAGATCAAGTGTGGGTCAAGCTGATAATTTGATTGAAGCATTGGGATTCTACAATGAACTCACAAACCCTTCACCAACCTACGAGAATGGTAGGTGCATGTTTTTTCTTTATAGCATATAGAATTTCATGTATGTTGCATGTGTGAGCATTAGGTTGGGATTGATATATCTATCCATTAGCCATTTTTTATTTTTCTATCTGGCGATCCTTTTCGAACAGAGGATCGTGGAGAAATAACACCTTTCTTGTAAATTTCATTGCAACATTGTTCTCTAATCATTGATTTCAAGTGATGTGAATTTGAGGGGGAGCATTTCTAGCTTGTTGATGCTTATGTTGTTATTTATGTCTTGGTTTTTTATCATTGAAGGATTTTTTCCCAATTGGTACTTTGTTTGAAAGAACATGAAATGTCCTCAGTTACAAAGTTGTCAATTAATTAGCCATATAATGAAGAGAAAACTCAGTTTGAAGTGTCTTAACTTAGCCAATGTTTGAACATGGGTCCCCACCAGACCGGTGAAAAATTTAAAAGAAGCTCAAGAGGAAGGGTAGTGGGACCAAATAATGGATGTGGTTCACTACAAGATCAGGGTCATATACAATAGGTCACAACCTGCCTTCCCCTTCATGTTAATATTTGGAAAAGAAGGAAGACAAAAATTGTTGTCCTTGTAATTAGATTTACGTATCCTTCAAGTTTCACTTGGTGCACTCGGAAGAGGTTGAAGTGAGTTAAGTCATACATGTGAAAAATTGCAGACCACCCCTTTGTTAATTGTGAGAAAAATGTGCGGGGAAGGACAACGTGCGATGTAGTTTCAACCATTGATCTCAATTGAAGCTCTTGGTGTTCCTTTGGAAGGTGTCAATTGTTTAATGTGCGACAATAAATTGGTTGCTCCTAGTCCCTGATAATAAGGAGTTGGATAAAGTGGGTAGGTGCTTATTAGAGTGCACGGTCCAATTTGTGTCCACACAATTGGATGGAATGGATGTAGAGAGCGGTGGATGGTAAGGCTACTAGTCAAAACCCCTCATCACTGGGTGCTTTTTTTTGCCACCAGAGTGCTTATTGGACCTCCTAGATCAAATTATCTACAAACAAAAGAATGAATTGTAAGTGGAACATGGGAATCCATGGCCTATTTTTTGAGGTGCCAAGATGGTGTAGATATGTGGAAAGCTAATAATGTGTTCTGGCGAGATGATGACACATGGAAATGGTGTGTATAGGATGACATAATTGGATTTATCATTTTTGGATGACCAAGTGGACCTTGTTTAATTGACACTTTGTGGAAAAGGGTGATGTTGTAGTGACCTCGTAGTGACATGGAAGTTGATGTGGTCTACATTGAAATTCATGCTAGGATTTTTTTTTGTGAAGCCTTGTAGTGTTAAAATATTTTAGTATTTTTCCATGTTGGTAGTTTGGATGCAGAAGGCCATCCAGGCATACATTGTTCTATAATTACTATCATGGCCCATGGGTGACACATTGAGGCCTGCGACTAGTGTTGGGTGATGAGAAGTTGGTGGTATCATCTATTAACAACTGTGAGAGACATGAATATCCCCATCGATTGAGGTCTCTGCAAGTATCGAAACTACATAAATATGTGTAGCCATGGAGCCCTGAGATCCTTCAAGAGTTAAGATCCAAGATCCCAAGGTATACCAATTGTCGTGATGAAAAAAAAATCAACAATTTCTTGGTTGTCTCAACATCGAGATATCATGAACATGTGGAAATTAGGTAATGGTATAATGTAATATCTTAACCCAATAATCACAATAAATGTTAAGCATAGTGCCAAAGGTTGTGACCTAGCACTAAAGGCTAATAACACATTTATAAATAATGAGAAAATTTGTATATAGAGGGAAGACCAAGATGACGTCTCCATCAAAGTGGTGCAAAATTGTTGTTATGGTGTAAACTTATTAAAATTCACCAAGGATAAATTCTAAAGGTGCAAGTAATATAAGCACCACTTTTCAATTAATGATTCGTTTTAAGATTTTATATCACAATGATATTCATTTTTAAGTACATTTTTTGAAGGAATTTGCATCTTTAACAATAAAAGGGTTGGTAAAAGTAGTGCAAGTTTTTAATCCTAGGATTGGTGTTACAATAACATTATGACATTGATAAAAGAATAATTGAAAAACATGTTAATTTTAACCCCCCATCCACCCTTGTCATTTTCAACCCACCCCTCCCGAGTCCCCAACCCTCTTTCCTCCCAAATCCCCTTTCCCCCACAATCTCCCCACCTCCCAACCCTAGTCCTACATCAATCCCTCTAATCCACCCCCATAAAATGGTGCCATTTGCAACAACACATTTTGAAATGAGGATTAACTTTAGCATTTTGGTTTAAAAAACATTGGTTTTGGGGGCTAAAGTAGTACTTTTTGTGTCACAACTCTCATTAATATGGAAATTATACTAGTATCATTTGACCACACTCTAGTGTGGAAATTAGGGTAGCACTTGGCTCCCGAAAGTTCTAGTTCAATATTAATGCAAAAAATAGAATCAAGATAGTATTCACTACATTAAAAATATTATTCATGATCATGTTCTCAAAGTTATTTATTACTATATAAATTACCATGATGTAAACATTTTCTCAAGGAATTTTGCAGGTGAAAAGCTTTCCAAATTTCGGCTTATGTAAGGTTTTAAATATTTTATCATTAAGAGGGAATTATGTTTGTTATGTCAATAATTCTCCTATTATATTAGGTTTGAACTTCTTTAGTTATATTACCTTTGAACTTCTTTAATCATATCCAAGGTTGTTATTAAGGAGATGTCACATTTCTTAACCCTTAAAATATTAGCAAAAACTAGGTATGAATAGACTATAGACATGGAAAACCATATATCAAATATTAATACAATGAAACATGTGAAAAGCACCCTTGTATTATTATATGATTAGGATAAAAAATAAAATGGTGACTTGCTTCATGAGGTGGTGCAAAATTTCATTCAAAGAAGTTCCAAATTCAACAATTCTTAATGAAACACCCTATAGTCTCCAAGCTCTATAAATAGATTTGTAAGAGAAATGAACTGTTATAGTCCTTTCATTAAAACATAGCAACTACCTTGTTGGAATTACTTATTGAAAGGGGTACTTTTACATTAAATAACTATCCATTACTATCTAAAAGCCTTATCTAAAGAGGATGTATGCATATATCAATTAACTAACACATAAAAAGTGTAAATTATGGACATTCGGGTAGGAAATGCCCACCCCCATCAAAATCAATGTTGTATTCAAGGGTACTGGTGACCAAATTTCTTTAGAACCACTATTGATTGCCATGTGACATCTCCTAACTACATATATTTCCATTTGATTGGTGCTTTTCATACCATGCACTGGTGCAGTTAACAATATTTGGTATCAAATATTGCTTCTATAAATATCTATATTGATATTTCTTTACTATTTTCTTATAAACCAGTCTACATCTTTCCATTTTATCACATGAATTTCTTTAAGGAAGATACATCAAAGACAAGATTAATATTCAAGTCAACTGGATGAACTAGTATTTATGCCACTTGTACAATGCATTGAAAAGTCTTCTATATTCCATAACACTTTAAAATTAATATGTAGTGGGTTTTAGCTTTTGGTGATTTTTATTTATAGGTTTGAAGGAAGTTAACTCAACATATTCTACAAAATAATGTAATGACCAATGCTATTCAACTTTTTTTTTCATTTTACTTTTGAGATATAAGTATGGAGAATGGATTGTCAAATCTAATGTTAGTTATCCAATACATAAACCTTCGATATTTCTAGAAAACAGGAAGTCATTTAAATGGTTCATGACCACATGTATTCTCATCTAGATGCATGATATGTTATGTTGTCTCACCATCATACTTTTGAGAGACATTGTGTCCATTCATGCATATTATTAAATATAGGCATTACAAATAGGTTTGTAAGAGCTTGTTTAGCACAATTAAAAAAAAATATTCGGGATGGTATGTAGTGCTCATGTTCGACTAGATATCCTAAATATTAATTATATCTTACAAAAATATTATTTTGAATTCCTAACCTTGACCTAAAAACATGGAAGTGGGAAGAACATGTGACATCAAAATTTGACCCATGAAGAATTGGGAAACTCAAAAGGGAGAAAATGGGTGTAATAATGCCCAAACATTAGTATATAAGGAAAAATGGCTAACTACCACCATGACCATTGATTTGTTACCATCTCTTTGAAGTCCCAGTATAAAATTCATGGAGATGTTAGTTAATATATTTCCTTGCATTAATCGTGTTGCAATTACACTAGTGTCTACACTATCTCATCCTTATTTATTTGGAAAGTGTAACAAGTTGCTACAAATTCTTGGATATATTCATTGATTCCTTCCCAAAAGAATGAGTGCATAGCCTTTTGATAGGTTTTATGGAAGCTAGAGTTATTATTATAGGTGATGAATACAATTCCTCTAAGAACATTTATTTTAGGGAAAAATGGTTTCCCAAAAAATGTGTCATTCATAACTCAAGGTATTCTACAGCCATGCATTGTATTCTTTAGGTGGTTTAGGATGTTCTTCAATCCTTTGGATGAGTTGAAATATAGTGTTATTTCCTACCTATTGTGAATTGGATTTATTAAGCTATTTTGGAATTAGTATCGATAAGGCAGAGAGGGATCCATGCTACTAAAATTACCTAGATAAAATATTAACCACCACATTTTGCTCACCCTCCTTATATATATAATCATAGCCTGGCACCTTATATTTAACCCACTTATGTTTCTTTTGTGATGATAATATTAATTTATGATGTTTAGTATTAATCATGAAATGCATACCTATGAGGAATGGGTCCAACGTCTCAATTGCATGAAGGAAGGTGATCCTCTCTTTCTCATAAGTGGACTAACAAAGATTGTGGTGATCAAACTCCTTATTAATGAATTGAAGAGTTAGCCTTCCTACATCAAAAATATTGCAAAAACTTTGGACATACGATCACATTTCAAGGAAGGAGTTTTAGTGATTAGAGTAGTGCACTTGGACCCGTTTAAAAATAATAAGGTTTTCCTTACTATCAAACCCCACACAAAGGAATTATTTTTTGGCAATGAAGTTCGAGTAGTGAGTTTTCCATATTTTTTTACAAAATTCCTATACTAGATTGGATGTCATAAGGACCCATTCCATATTTCAAATGTCTTAGCATAGGTATAATCTTGTAAAGCCACAAATTTCTTAGAATCTACACATATGCCATCCGAACTCACAATGTGAAACAAGTATCCATTGTCTAGAGTTCAAAAATCACATTTTAAACATTTCAAAAAATAATTGGTGGTTGGAAAGGAGTTGCATGGCTATATGGACATGATCTATGTGGGATTATCAATATTATTGGTAGATCAAGATATGATCAAAGAGTAAAATAAAAAAATTGTGTAGCAATGTTCAAAAAAATTATTTGGAAAGTGGATGGAACATTCCAAGGGCCAAAGGGTGGCATTTTAATCACAGAATGACCTATATGTGTCCAAAATGTCTCCTTATGTGTGACAATTAGGATTTTTAGGATGGAAAGTGGTAGCAAGTGTGTTGACATTGATGTCAACTGGGCTAGCATTGATGTTAATGGAGTGTCAAGTTGAGGGGGGTTCTTTTTATTGTTTTAGTCTTTGGTAGGGAATCATCATAGTAGCAGGAAAATTGAGGAAGCTATAATAATATAACTATGATGCTTAGGAGTCCCAGGATGAAGGAATTTATATCTCAAGAGATTTACTCAATTTTCCTAGAGGTGGCCTAGTTGTATAGTTCTCATAAATATCTTTTCAATGGTATGATGAAGTCCAAGAAAGGCCTCCAAGATCAAAATCTATGGCCAATCAATATTAGAAGGAAAAACATAAACCTGGTGACTTGGCCATGGTTCCCGGTATTCTAATCAATGTACAATCACACTTGAGTATAGATGGAAGAATGGTACTAAAAACCTTAAGCTTAAGTGGGATGACACTAGGCCATATCACCCCAATAATCATCCTATTGGCGTGTAAGTCGTTGGTGGGTGGTGCCACAAGGACATGTACCCTTGGAAGAAATAGGCCTCAAAATAAACCTCCTCAAAAGAAACCCCTCGAAGATTTCTCCAAGGGACACCTTGATAAATTTCTAAGATGTGTAGTAAGTAAGAGAGGTAGGTGACAAGCTCCAATCCAATCTTTTTGACATTAAATTTTAATGAAGCAATTCAGAGAAATTCCATAGGTCGAGATCATTGTTCATTTTTTCTTATGATAGCCTAGACGAATGAGAATGAAACACATGGCATGATTTGATTGGCCAAAGGAGACACAATGGTAGCATGATGTGGCCCAATCAGAGTGTGACACATAGCATGAACATTTATAATTTTTTAGTGGCCAAGTGGGTAAAACATGGGTGACACATAGGACTGGTTAATGAGTGACACAAACAATCCTTGCTTAGTTTCCAGATGAGTCATCCCATAAGAAATATTATTGGTTCATATCTCATTGGTGTAGTCCCTTGGGACACCTAACCCTGGAAGAAATAAGACCTCGGAGGAAGCTCCTCAGAAATAACTTCTCTGAAGAAACAATCTTGAAAGCTTATCTAAGAGTCACCAATACAATGTACCGAGGTATTAGCTTCAAGAATACATGTTGGATTGGTTATACTCGTGGAAATATGATTGGTATATGTGTTAGTGGCATAGTCCAACAAGATATGTAACCTCAGAAGAATTGGTCCTTTAAAGAAATAGTCCTTGGAATTTTTTCTTGAGAGCCTTGAGTGAAAAGTTCCAAGAAGACGGAAAATGAGAGACAGTGAAGTTTGAAAGCAGTTGACGAAAATAATTCCATTCGAATGGATGTGGTAGATAGGTAATATCAACAGAAATATGATTGGTCTATGTGTCATGGTAGTGGTCCCTAGGAATATATCAACTCAAAAGAACTATTCTTGGAAGAAACAACCTCAAAAGAAACCATCTCAAAAGAAATGATCTCAATGATAATCAAGGGCATGCTATTGTGTTTTTTCCAAGATATTTTTTATCAGGGAATAATGTTTGGGGATAAATTAAAGCACCATGACCTGGTTTTTTTGCACACTATGTTGCCATGGATGGAAGGTTAATATATATGCATTAATCCCCTTGATGCTTAGTAAAAGGACAACCCAAGAGTCGATGGTTAGATGTTCACATGTGTAATGTGACTAAGGGGATGTCGCGACATGCATTATTAATTTGGGTGTTACAAGCACTTTGGGATTATTGTGAGGTGTTATGGGAATAAGGATTTTGTGCATATTGGAGGGGGATTATCACCTATGACATGTATGTGTTTGTATCTATTTAGAACTTTTTGCTATGTTTTACATTTATGCCATATTTTGGATTCATCTACAGATTGGAGGAGAAGGCATTCACTGGGTTGGCATGTAAACTCGAAATAATTAGTGTCAATGGAAAAATTGACACTAAGGAAGATTGTTGAGGCTAGGGGACTCAGGCAAAGAGGAACATGATTGGAAGAGATAAACAATGGTGCTTCGTTGAGTCTTACCTGAGTCTCCCTCATGACATGAAGTATTTAATGGAAAAGACCATTCCATGTAATGGAGATCATATCAATCTCAAAGGATCTTTGTTAACGTAACTCTCGAGCCTTGTGAACCTCCAAGAGCATTAATTCTTTTCTAGCCTGATGTTTAGATATTTTATCAAGAAGAATTCAATTCACTGGTACTTGTTGCGTGTGCAAGTTGACTCACAATTAACTCTTGTTATGGGGAATACTTAGGTACCCATTCTCAAAGTTAATGTTGTTGTAGTTGTTAGGGTCCTCTAAATTATAGGATCTCAAGGTGATTGAGTATTTTGTATTTCTAATTTCATATTGTACATATTTTCAATATTTCAATAATTTCTAGAAATATATGAAAAAATAAAATGAAAAGAGGGTATGTTAAAAAAAATGAACAAGAAGAAAGGAAATAAGAACCCCACAAAAGAAAAAATAGAAAATAATACGAAAAGTGCTACAAGACTAAATTCCACTACTGATAAGTTAGTTCTTTTAGTTTATTATCAAATAAGCTTGTGTGAAAATTGTTTTTGAATGCCACAATGACTAAAGTTATGTTCAAATCATACATTTTAATCATGATTGAACACATTTAAATTTCTGTTCAATAGGTTAGTGAATAAATATTTACCAAACATTTTAATCTTGGTAAATTAGTAGCTAGGTAGAAATAAAAATTGATTCAACAGCCTAATCTGAATCAATGGTGAAATAAGTGATAGAATAGGACAGATTTTCATAAAAAGAAAGTTATTTGGGTCTGCTAGTCTAAATGCACCCTACAGAGCAAGAAGAAAGAATGTTAGCCTAGAAAAATAATTGAAATGAGAGGATAGGTAGAAAAAGAATGGTGATTTCAAGAAAGGAATGAAAATTTTATCCTATGTCAAGATCTAATGGTATTTTCATGCGTAGGAAGAAATCAAAGAGATAAAGGTTTATTATAAGGTTTGGTGTATCAAAGAAAATTTGGTGCATTATCCCATTGTTCATAAGTTTCATCACCTGACCATCATCCATTGCTAATATATTTCATTAATTTTCTTACCGCGTCATGTGCGCAGTCATATTCCATTAAATTCTATCCTTACCCCACCATAAGCCCCATCTTATCACATTTAAACACCACCACTTTTTATCACATCTGAACGTGCCTTTCACACATCCGACGACTGATATTATGTTTCGACCCACTGTCACCATCCGACCTTTACCGTTGGGGTGGGGGTCCAAAATGGGCGGTATTCAAATCGGCACCCACCACAACGTGTCAGCATCTCATGCTTTCACACCCCTCTTGCCAGAACCACTAACCACCTCCCCCCCCCCCCCCCCCCCCCCCTCTGAAAATTATTTTCTCCATTGTATGAAACCACTATCCTATGCGTTACGCTCTCGCCAATCCCCCCTCACCACCTCATCCATCCGCTGCTCCCATCAATCACATCTGTTGCCTCCCAAATCAACTCATTAAGTAATTAAATTACTTAACCGTTAATGCAACAGACCTGTGCCATCATCAACGGGAAAGCCAAAAAGTTATAAAATCCCTCCTTTCACCATTTGCAGGTTACTGATATCCAACTCTGCCAATAACATTTTATGTGACCAATTTTTCAATTCAAACTACAACTATTTCACTCAGCCGAGAATCACACCTGCTAACTTCTGTTTAAACTATTACCTCTATTTTCCTGTTCGCTAAAATCTGAGTCCGCTTTGCACCCCGTAAACCCACACAATTAGGATTTCACCAGAATTCTCATCCTAATCTGATCATGCCTCCTAAGGATAAGGAATAGGATGAACCCATACGTCCTCTGATCCACCCTCCCATTAATTTTGACCATATACCTCTAGCGGAAAGGGACTACAAAGTCCATGAAACCCTCTCTGAATTTGATTTATTAGAAATGTATTATTGGATAGAAGAGATGTTCATTGATAAGTCAGATGATTTTAGACTGTGAGAATCCAATTTGCCCCATTATATATTTCCCCATACACATAATACCCCTGAATCGTCAGGAAATGTCATGCTTGTTATCTATGTAGTCAAAGAGTTATTACTGCTCCTACAAGAGTAATTTTACTCACCATAACTTCCCATTCCATAGATCAAATGATACAAGCACCTATTATAGGGAATTCCACTCCTTTCTCTCATGAAGCACTCACTGAATTGTATTAGAAACTAGACTTTGCAAAAAGAGCCAAAACCCTTGAGCTTTTCTTAATTGAAGGTGCCCTTTTACCCAAGAAAAACCCTCCCTATCCATCCTCCATTTTCCCTAAGAGTGCCAAGCAGATTATCACTATCACTTCCTACCTCCTTGGTTATTACTCAGATCAGTGGGTAGATGAGGCTATTGTAGGTTTTCTTTCTATTTTTCCCACAGATTCCAAGCCTTCAATCATGTTCAATTTTAGCCGATTCCTTGCAGATTCCATCCATGAACAATTTGTCAAATTCCTAACTGAGGATGTATTTAAATATTCCTTTGTGTTAGTATACATGTTTTTGTACTTTCAGGGAGACAACCTCAAGCTTGCATTACAAAAGTTCGATGAAGAGGGAAATCAACAATTTTTCATCTTCTGGACTACACTGGTAATGAAGGAGAAAAAAGAATATTCATACAAACAATTCATAGAAATGTTTGTACATCCAACACTCGGTCTCCTAAGAAGCAAGTCAGAGCCAAGAATTAGTGAAGAAATCAGGAAAATTTTGCAATTATCAGACCAAGTCCAGACAGGAGACTGGTATCTTTACCAAAATTACACAGAGTAAAGACTATATGGGTGTGAACTTTCTCCTTACAAACTACCAAAATTTCTCCCGCTGAGGATATTTGATCTAGAATACATTAGGTAAATTATCATGTAGATGATATTCATTTTGTGTCTGCCAAGAATAAGGCTCAATTCAATATCAAAACGCAAATAGGGCCTTTCATCTGCAACAGTAGGGCAGCAGGGGAAGATGAAAACAAATTGTTGAAAGCAATGCAATTTAGCCTCATATTTACATGGTCATATGATCCATTAGGGGTCATCTCCAAGTTAAGGGTAGAGAGTAAATCTACATATTATTTTCATAGATCCAAACCAGAGATTGAGAGAGACAAGAACCAGCTAGAATGGATTGAGAACACCATACAAGAGGAAGAGGAGCAATTCATGTCATCTTCAACATTATAGACTCCCGTCACACAAGAGAAAGCAACAAAAAGCATCAGAGAATAAGATTCATCTCCAGACATTGATACTCACAGCGAAGACTTCAAAATCATATATAGGAAGAGGACTAAGCTAAATCCCAAAGTTAGCCTAAGAAAGTATTCATCTCAGGAGGATATTATCACCACCAAAGAGACACTTGTTTCCTCACTAGTAGGTTATCAGACTACACTCTCTCCTACCACCTCAACAGCTTCACAGGATCAACAACAAGTTATGCAAACCAACACATCTACAACAGGGGAGACAAAAAAGACCATATTTGATATGTTCAAGGAGATTAAGGTGAGAAATAAAGATTTGAAGATCAATACATATAATCAATTCTGGAAGCAGAATTCTAGTTCTCAAAGCAGACTATTGTGAGTATTTGACTCTGAGAAAGGAAAAATGCAGATGGCCTTCCTCCAAGCACAGATCCCATAGCCCAAGGCATCATCAGATTACAAAAAGAATTCATTTGAGTTTGATGTAAAAGACATACATCCCATTGATCAAATGGAGATGCACAAACAAAATAGTCAAATGATTTCATCCACACTCACTAACACTGCTATGAGTTTTTCTGAATTGTAGGTTACTTTAGTTAATATTCAGTCCCAATTGAAGATGGAGAAAGTCTCTTCAGTTGCCAAAGATAGAAGGATCAAATCTTTGGAGGAATTGGTAATCAAGACTGGATATGATCCTTCAAACACCAATGCAACAAAAGAGATCATAGGAAAGAAGAATACCAACATAGAAGCATTGAGAAAACAGTTGAACCCTCCACAAAATATCCTTTGGCCAAAGACATTGAAGAAACGGAGTCAGAGAAGGCTGACATGGTGAAGCCCATTGTGGAATAGAATGTACAATTGAAACAAATGGAAACAAAGATGGAGAAAATAATCAGAGAAGAGGAGCAAGCTACAACAATGTCTATTGTCCTTTTGGAAGCTGTAGCTCTTACAATAGTTCCTACATCAACATCTTCTATAGCAGACACAGGGAATACTACAGATTAGTTTGCAATTGCAGTGGGAAATATGTCTCTCCAAATAGAAGAAATTAAAAGATTGTAGGCTTAAGTTAACATTCTGCAAGACCAGAAGGAAAAGACTGAGACTTTCCATGCAACAGAGCTACAGAGAGCTCAAAACCAGATAGAGGCATGGTGGAAATCCGCAACAGAATACTCCTTTTGCCACACACTGGCTCAAGTTAAGGAAATTATATGGAACAATATAATTGAAGCCATGAATGAAATCTAGCCATGTATTCATATTATATTTGAACAGAAAGAGTTGATTGAGAAATCCAATTAGGTTATTTCCACTAATAACAATGAGTTGGGAGATATGCCTGCCACAACCAACAACATCATCAAGATTCTCACTTCCAAAAAAATATATGAGCTAGATGATTTAGGAGTAAAGGATAGGATAGAGAAAATTTTAGAAGTAAAGAAACTTCTTACAATGAAACATTTGATTGTGCAGCTTACAGAAAAATGTCATGGTTTGGAAGTAGTAGTCAACAAATTTTTCACCAAAATAGAGGTATTAAGAAAGAGGGGCCCTTCCTTCTTTATTTGTAATTAATAACAAATTAATGACCAGGGAATATTATAAGAAGAATCTTACAGACATTGCAAAGGATACTGCTAAGTCTTCCCACATTAAAGGTGCTATGACAGGGAGATATTTTTTCGAAGCTATCAGTAACATTATGTTCATTAAACATGAGATAAAGCATATTTTCACGGTAAGGCCTACATTTGGTAAATATACCGAGGTAGATGAGATCTACCACAAGGAAACAAAAATCATCATCCCGGATGAAGAGAAGTGGGATAAACAATGTGAATTTCAAGAGTAAAGAAATGATCAGCTACGTCCAACATAGCACCCAAGTCGTGGCAACTCATCAACTATTCTCCGCTCAAATAGTGCTAGACATCTAGATCACTTCACCAAATTCACCTTTTGTGGGCACATTAGTCATTCTGTTGTTTTGTAGTCAATAATATATTTCCATGTCGATGCGACATGCATTGTAATATTTTTGGAAATATTTTTTAAATACTCCATTCATTCGACGTATTGAGGGTCGGTTCCTGATCAATATAATTTTTCTATTGAGCATTGTACCTTTTTCCACGCTGCTAGAGCATCAATAATACAAAGACTTTCACAAGATTCTTGTGCTGCAATTTACTGGTGATGTTTTTCCTATTGTAACAGTTGTTCCGATTGTTTTTCTCTGCGTTATAATCATCTGAAAATCTAATTGTAAAATAGGAAATGTGAAAAATAAGATTTGTTAATTGAACACCTTATTTGGACTGTTTTTACAATCTGTATGTTTTTCTTCTAAAGTCTGATTGAAAAATTCTTAAATGATTTTTGATCATTACCGAAATCACCTCTTCTCCATTTCATAATTCACTTTAAGGATCTAGTAAATGCAAGTAGCTTGCCCTGTGATTATTATTTAGACATATTGATGCAATATCCAACTTTATTTGACTCCATATCCCAATGGAAATAAACTAATTTTGTAGGTTTTAACCCCATACAGCAATTACCTGCATACGAATTCTAAAACACAGAAAATAAAAAATGCGAGAGCATAACACATAAAACACATATACATAGAGATTTTCCCCTGCATCTCAAAACTGGGACTACTAGCTTGATTTTTCATTATGTTCCTTTCAATGTTACAATACATATTTATACTTCGAAGCATCCAATACCATCGACTAAAAACCATCGCATCCAAAACCATGGACCGAAAACCATCGCGTCCAAAACCATGTGAAAAAAATCATGCACAAAACCATAGGTAGGTCCGCCCAACCTAATATAGGGTCCAGAAACAAAATTTTCCAGGGTGTTGCCCTGGATCGCATAGAGTGGGGTTACCTGCACCCCTCAAACCCCATGTGACACCACCCTCTACGCAATTGGTGCAATGAAGGGGTTGGCTCCGCCCCCCTTCTAACCCCCTGGTTAACTACATGGGCTAGTCGTGGAAAGAATATAAAACAACCCAACATTCTCCCACTTGTTGTTTTCTTTCCACAGGGAGCCATAAGAGAGCTTAGTCATTTATCCAGCCCTGCAATGCCCATTGTTTCTCTACAACAAGAGAACTTCTTAAAGCTCACAGATTCTGTCAATGCATCTACAGTATTCTTCAAAGTGTCCACCTTTACCAGCAACATGTTTTTGTCTTCTATCATATCCCTCACAAAGTGATACTAAACATCAATATGCCTTGTCTTTGAATGATATGCACGGTCCTTTGGCAAGAAAATTGCACTTAGGCTATCACAGTCTATCATTATAGCTCCCTGTACTAACCCCATACTTGAACACAATATTTGCAACCAAATTGCTTCATTGCTTGCATGAGTGGCTACCATGTATTCTGTCTCTGTAGTTGATAGTGCCACTACAGATTGTTTCTTGTTGATCTAACTGACTGCACCTCCAAATTGGTTAAACACATACCCACTTGCAGATCTTCTCTGATCCAGATCTATAGTCCAGTCTGCATCAACAAAGCCACGAATATCCAACACTCTGTCCAATCCTGGTCTTCCTTGGTGGCAAAAACCATAATCACTAGTGGCACACAAATACCTGAAGACCCACTTCACTGTTGTCTAGTGCTCCTTCCCTGGTTTTCACATAAACATGCTCAATGCTCCCACTGCATGTGCAATTCCTAGTCTAGTATAGACCATCGCATACATCAGGCAACCCACTGCACTTGCATATGGAACACGGGACATGTCCTCTTCCTCTTCTTGTGTCTTGGGACATTGTTCAACAAATATCTTTACACCTACAAGAATAGGAACCTTCATCGGTTTACTATCCTGCATATTAAACCTCTGGAATATTGTCTTGACATGCTTCCTCTGGTTTAAACAAAGCTTCCTCTTTGTCCGATCTCTTTTAATTTCCATGCCAAAAATATAGTTTGCAGCACCAATATCTTTCATGTCGAATTTGGAGAACAAATGTGTTTTCAAATCCTAGATAATTTCTTTGTCAATTCCAACCAGAAACATATCATCCACATACAAGACCAGATAAATAACACGATCATCAATTAATTAAAAATACACAAAGTGATTTGCTTTGCTTCTGGTGAAGCCAAGTCCCTGTATAAATGTATCAAATTTCTGATACCACATCCTTGGTGACTGTTTTAACCCATACAAAGACTTCTTTAACTTGATTACTAGTTCTTTCTTACCATTCACCGCAAAACCTTCAGGCTGCTTCATGTAGATCTCCTCTTCCAGATCCCCGTGAAGAAATGTTGTCTTCACATCCATCTCTTCTACCCCAAAATCAAAAGCAACAGCAACAGATAAAAGTAATCTAATAGAAGTTACTTTGGCAACAGGAGAAAAAATGTCACCAAAATCAATTCTCGACACCTGGGAATAACCTTTTGCTACCAACCGAGCTTTGTATTTCTCCACATTTCCTTCTACATTTGTCTTCTTCTTGAACACCCATTTGTTGCCAATGGGTTTCCTTCCAACCAGCAACTCCACTAGATCCCAAGACTCATTTTTGTGCAAAGATGCCATTTCATTAACCATGACCTCTTTCTAGAGTTTTCCATCCTCTGAATCTAGTTCTTCCTTCACAGCTCTGGGATCATCATCAGTAATAGATAAAGAAAAATTTGAATAGAAAGTAGATGGACTATACCTTTCTGGCTGTCTTCTTTCTCGAATTGATCTTCTCACACCCGGAGTTTGTGGCTCTTCATCTTGTGATTCCTCCTCTGTTGTAGACTCTGATTCTTCCTCCTTTAGCTGAAACTCTACCTTCTAAGGTTCCTCTGGTTGGAATTCATGTTTAATAACATCTTTCACCTCTCAGAACACCACATCGCGGCTCTACACAACCTTCCGTGCCTTGTCACTGGGTTGCAAAGCTTATAACCCTTTAAACCATCCTTATACCCAGTAAAGATGCACTTTTGAGATTTACTATCTAACTTGGTTCCTTTCTCCCTTGGAACATGTACATATGCGTCACATCTAAATACCCTCAGATTTCAAAGAGAAGGTTTCTTACCAGTCCATACCTCTTGTGGAGTCTTATCTTCCAATGTTGATGAAGGTGATCTATTGACCAGGTAACATGCAGTCTCCATCGCCTTTGCCCAGAATTCTTGTCCTAACCTGGCACCATTGAGCATGCTTCTTTCCCTTTCCATCAACGTCTTGTTCATTCTTTTTGAAACTCCATTTTGCTAAGGTGTATATGGAGCAGTCTTCTGCTGTGCTATACCACACTTCTTACAGAATTCTTCAAATTCCTTACGGCAAGACTTTCCACTGTTATCTATCCTCAGCACCTTTATCTTCTTCTCTGTCTGGCTTTCCACCAGAGCCTTAAAATCTTTAGACCTGTCAAAGACTTCAAATTTCTTCTTAAGAAAATATATCATGTATTCCTTGAGAAGTAATCTATAAATAATACATAGTACATAGACTTACCCAGTGATGGAACCTTCACATGTCCAAACACATCACTGTGCACAAGCTCTAATATCTATTTTTCCCTCTTACCACCAAAGGAGAAACTCACCCACTTTTGCTTCCCATATACACAATTTTCATAAAAATCAAAATCCAGAGAGCTATTACTCGTACCTTCTACCATACCTTTACCATGAAGTATTCAAAGGTCGTTCTCTCCAATATGTCCAAGCCTTTGATGCCACAACATGGTCTTCTCTCCAGAGATCACTAGATTTTCTGCTCCACTTTCAGGAACCACAAAACTATTGCACCCGTCAACAACAGTGCTACCTTGCAGCTTGTACAAAGTTCCAATCTGAACTCCCTGCATCAATACCAGTGCTCCCAGAACCATCTTGGAGGTATCATTCTCAAACATTGTTTTTACACCTGCATCATCTAGCTTGCCTACATAAATCATATTTCTAGCTAATGCAGGAATATGTAGTACACCAGAAAGTGTTCTAACCCTTCCACCTTGCAACTTCAACTTTACTTTCCGCGACCAATTATTATAGCCTTCCTGTCATCCCCCAAGAAGACATCACCACCATCATATTTTTCATACTCCAGAAACACTCTCTATGGGGACTGAGGTGAAAGGATGCACCTGAGTCAATCAACCATGCCTCATGATCTACATGCGTACTTGAAGAAGCCAAGTACACATCCCCACCTTCATCTGAGGTGGTTTTTGCTTATGCAGAAGGAGCATCATCAGATCCCTTTCCTTTATCAATAGATTTAGATTTACAACCCCTTTTATAGTGTCCTTCCTTTCCGCATTTCCAACACACCACCTTTACTGGTTTTCCTGGAGATTTAGATCTCCCTCTAGATTTATATCTCCCACTCGATGACTTATTTTTGTTTCTGTTATGGGACCGTCCTCGTATAGACAAGGAATCACCATTCCGGCTCTCCATATTTTTCCGTCTCATCTCCTCCGTCAGCAAGGATGAGACTATTTCATCAAAATGCAAGCCATTTGCATTGCTACCTATTGCAATAACTAGGCTATCCCACGAATCTGGTAGAGAGCACAACAAAATGATGCACTTATCTTCATCTGAAATTTTAATATCAACAGATAATAGCTGACTTACCACAGTATTAAATGCATTCAAATTCTCTATCACTGAGTCTCCATCTTTCATCCTTAGGTTATATAGATTTTTCTGCAGGAACAATTTATTCACCAGAGACTTAGATTGGTACAAAGTCCCTAACTTGTCCCACAAAGCCTTCGCCGTAGCTTCCCCTGATACACTCAGCAATACTGAATCTGAGACACATAATCATATTATGTTATTTTCCTTCCAATTCAACTTCTTCCATTCTTCATCGGACACTCCTGTTGGTTTAGTACCTGGATCTACTGCGATCCATTGATCTTTATCCACAAACAGATCCTCCATCTTGAGTTTCCACAACTCAAAACTCTGACCATTAAATTTCTCAATCTCTATCTCTCCACTGCTCGTCATCTTCTTTCACCACCAGAATCAATCTCGCAGATCTCCCGTTGAACAGGGTATACCACAGGCCCGAGTGAAACCCCTCAGCAACAAAGGTGTCCCCTTGAAGCCAAAACAGCTCTGATACCAAATGTAGGTTTGAACCCTGTACATAAATTACATTCATACAAATTCTAAAACATAGAAAATAAACAATGCGAGAGCATGACACATAAAACACATATACACAGATATTTTCCCCTGGATCCCAAAACCGAGACTACCAGCTTGACTTTTCATTATGTTCCTTTCAATGCTACAATACATATTTATACATGGCAAAAGCATCCAATACCATGGACCGAAAACCATCGCGTCGAAAACCATGTGCGAAAAATCATGCACAAAACCATAGGTAGGTCCGCCCACCCTAATATAGGGTCCAAAAACATAAAAATTTGGGGTGCTGCCCTGGACCCCATAGAGTGGGGTTACCTGCACTCCTCAAACGCCATGTGACTCCCCCACCCGCTACTCAATCGACACAACGAAAGGGGGGGCTCCGCCCCCCTTCTAACCCCCAGGTTAACTATGTGGGCTAGTCATGGAAAGAATATAACACAGCCCAACAAATTTGATCAGTTCAACCAACCAAACTAATCAACCAAATTCAAACAAACAACCAAGCATAATCATAACTAGCTTAAGAACAACTTCAAGAAATTTTGTCTTCACATCCATCTGTTCTACCTCAAAATCAAAAGTAGCAACAACAGATAAAAGTAATCTAATAGAAGTTACCTTGGCAACAGGAGAAAAAATGCCACAAAAATAAATTCCCGACACCTGGGAATAACATTTTTCCACCAACCGAGCTTTTTATTTCCCCACCTTTCCTTAGGCATTTGTCTTCTTCTTCAACACCCAATTTCTGCCAATGGGTTTCCTTCCAACCGGAAACTACACTAGATCACAAGCCTCATTTTTGTGCAAAGATGTCATTTCATCAACCATGGCCTCTTTCAAGAGTTTCCCATCCTTTGAATCTACTACTTCCTTCACAGTTCTGGGATCATCATCAGTAATAGATAAAGAAAAATTTGAACAAAAAGCAGATGGACTATACCTTTCTGGTTGCCTTGTTTCTCGAATTGATCTTCTGACACCCGAAGTTTGTGGTTCTTCATCTTCTGATTCTTCCTCTGTTTTAGAGTCTGATTCTTCCTCCTTTAGCTCAAACTCTATGTTCTTAGGTTCCTCTAGTTGGACTTCATGTTTAATACCATCTTTCACCTCTCTGAACACCACATCTCGGCTATAAACAACCCTCCTTGTTGCTGGCTTCCAAAGCTTATAACCCTTTAAACCATCCTTATACCCAATAAAGACACACTTTTCAGATTTACTATCCAACTTCGTTCTTTTCTCCTTTGGAACATGTACATATTCATCACATCCAAATACCCTCAGATGTGAAAGAGAAGGTTTCTTACCAGTCCATACCTCTTGTGGAGTATTATCTTCCAATGCTAATGAAGGTGATATGTTGACCAGGTAACATGCAGTCTCCACTGCCTCTGCCCAAAATTTTTGTCCTAACCCAGCACCACTAAGCATACTTCTTACCCTTTCCATCAAGGTCTTGTTCATTGTTTTTGCAACTCCATTTCTCTGAGGTGTATGTGGAGTAGTCTTCTGCCGTGCTATACCACACTTCTTACAGAATTCATCAAATTCCTTACTACAAAACTCTCCACCGTTATCTGTCCTCAACACCTTTATCTTCTTCTCTGTCTAGTTTTCCACCAGAGCTTTAAATTCTTTAAACCTGTCAAAGACATTAGATTTCTTCTTAAGGAAATATATCCATGTATTCCTTAAGAAGTCATCTATAAATGATACATAGTACACAAACTTACCTAGTGATGGAACCTTCACAGGTCCAAACACATCACTGTGCACAAGCTCTAATATCTTTTTCACCCTCTTACCACCAGAGGGGAAACTCACCCGATTCTGCTTCCCATATACACAATTTTCACAAAAATCAAAATCCAGAGAGCTATTACTCATACATTCTACCATACCTTTACCATGAAGTATTCAAAGGCCCTTCTCTGCAATATGTCCAAGCCTTTGATGCCACAGCATGGTCTTCTCTCCAGACACCACTAGATTTTCTGATCTACTTTCAGGAACGACAAAACTGTTGCACCCATAAATAACAACACTACCCTGCAGCTTGTATAGAGTTCCAATCTGAGCTCCTCGTATCAATACCAGTTCTCCCCAAACCATCTTTTAGGTATCCTTCTCGAACACTATTTTTACACCTGCATCATCAAGTTTGCTTACAGAAATCATATTTCTGGCTAATGCAGGAATATGCAGAACACCCGGAAGTGTTCTAACCCTTCCACCTTTCAACTTCAACTTTACTTTTCTGTGACCAACGATTCTAGCCTTCTTGTCATCCCCCAAGAAGACATCACCACCATCATATTTCTCATACTCGCAGAACCACTCTCTATGGGTAGTGAAGTGAAAGGATGCACCTGAGTCAATCAACCATGCCTCATGATCTACATGTGTACTTGAAGAAGCCAAGTGCACATCCCCACATTCATTTGAGGTGGTTTTCGCCTCTGCACAAGGAGCATCATCAGATCCCTTTCCTTTGTCAGGAGCTTTAGATTTACAGTCCCTTTTGTAGTGCCCTTCCTTTCCGCATTTCCAACACACCACCTTTACAGGTTTTCTTGGAGATTTAGAACTCCCTCTAGATTTAGATCTCCCACTTGATGACTTTTTTTTTTTTTTTCTGTTATGGGACCATCCTCATACAGACAAGGCATCACCATTCTGGCTCTCCATATTTTTCTGTATCGTCTCCTCTGTCAGCAAGGATGAGACTATTTCATCAAGCTACAAGGCAGTTGTATTACCTATTGCAATAACCAGACTATCCCATGAATCTTGTAGAGAACACAACAAACTGATGCACTTATCTTCATCTGAAATTTTAATATCAACAGATAATAACTGACTTACCATAGTATTAAATGCGTTCAGATTCTCTATCACCGAGTCTCCATCTTTCATCTTTAGGTTATACAACGTTTTCCGTAGGAACAATTTATTCACCAGAGACTTAGATTGGTAAAAAGTCGCTAAATTGTCCCACAAAGCCTTCATCTTAGTTTCCCCTAATACATTCAACAATACTTAATCTGAGACACACAATCATATTGTGCTCTTTTCCTTCTGATCCAACTTCTTCCATTCTTCATCAGAAACTCCCGTTGGTTTAGTACCTGGATCTACCGCAATCCATTGATCTTCATCCACTAACAGATCCTCCATCTTGAGTTTCCACAACTCAAAACTCTAACCATTAAATTTCTTGATCTCTATCTTTCCACTGCTCGTCATCTTCTTTCACCACTAGAATCGATCTCGCAGATCTCCCACTAAACAGGGTCTACCGTAGGCCCGAGAAAAACCCCTCAGCAATAAAGGCGTCCCCTTGAAGCCAAAACAACTTCGATACGAAATGTAGGTTTTAACTCCGTATAGAAATTACCTACATATGAATTCTAAAACATAGAAAATAAACAATGCAAGAGCATAGCACCTAAAACACATATACACAGAGATTTTCCCCTGGATCCCAAAACTGGGACTACCAGCTTGACTTTTCATTATGTTCCTTTCAATGTTACAATACATATTTATACATGCCAAAGCATCCAATACCATGGACTGAAAACCATCGCATCCAAAGCCGTGGACCGAATACCACCGTGTCCAAAGCCATGTGCGAAAATTCATGCACAAAACCATAGGTAGGTACGCCCAACCTAATATAGGGTCCAAAAACAAAATTTTCCAGGGCGCTGCCCTGGACCCAATAGAGTTGGGTTACCTGCACCCCTCAAACCCCATGTGATCGCCCCCCACCCCACTACGCAATTGGTGCAACGAAAGGGGGGGCTCCGCCCCCCTTCTAACCCCCAGGTTAACTACATGGGCTAGTCATTGAAAGAATATAACACAACCCAACAAATTTGATTAGATAAACCAACCAAACCAATCAACCAAATTCAAACAAACAACCAAGCATAATCATAACTAGCCTAAGATCAACTTAAAGAAATGTTGTCTCTACATCCATCTGTTCTACCTCAAAATCAAAAGTAGCAACAATAGATAAAAGTAATCTAATAGAAGTTACCTTGGAAAGAGGAGAAAAAATGTCACCAAAATCAATTCCCAGCGCTTGGGAATAACCTTTTGCTACCAACTGAGCTTTCTATTTCTCCACCTTTCCTTCTACATTTGTCTTCTTCTTGGACACCCATTTGCTACCAATGGCTTTCCTTCCAACCGACAACTCCACTAGATCCCAAGCCTTATTTTTGTGCAAAGATGCCATTTCATCAACCATGGCCTCTTTCCAGAGTTTTCCAACCTTTAAATCTATTGCTTCCTTCACAGTTATGGGATCATCATCAGTAATAGATAAAGAAAATTTTGAACAGAAAGCAGATGGACTATACCTTTCTGGTTGCCTTCTTTCTCGAACTAATCTTCTCACACCTTGAGTTTGTGGCTCTTTGTCATCTAATTCCTCATCTGTTGTAGATCCTGATTCTTCCTCCTTTAGCTCAAACTCTATCTTCTTAGGTTCCTCTAGTTGGACTTCATGTTTAATAGCATCTTTCACCTCTCTGAACACCACATCTCGGCTATACACAACCTTCCTTATTACTGGGTTCCAAAGCTTATAACCCTTTAAACCATCCTTATACCCAATAAAGATATACTTTTTAGATTTACTATCCAATTTGGTTCTTTTCTCCTTTGGAACATTTACATATGGATCACATCCAAATACCCTTAGATGTGAAAGAGAAGGTTTCTTACCAGTCCATACCTCTTGTGGAGTCTTATCTTCCAATGCTGATGAAGGTGATCTATTAACTAGGTAACATGAAGTCTCCACCACATCTGCCCAGAATTCTTGTCCTAACCCGGCGCCACTGAGCATGCTTCTTTCCCTTTCCATAAACGTCTTGTTCATTCTTTCTCCAACTCCATTTTGCTGAGGTGTGTATGGAGTAGTGTTCTGTCATGCTATACCACACATCTTATAGAATTCTTCAAATTCCTTACTACAAAACTCTCCACCGTTATCTATCCTCAACACCTTTATCTTCTTCTCTGTCTGGTTTTCCACCAGAGCCTTAAATTCTTTAAACCTGTCAAAGACTTGAGATTTCTTCTTAAGGAAATATATCCATGTATTCCTTAAGAATTCATCTATAAATGATACATAGTACACAGACTTACCCAATGATGGAACCTTCACAGGTCCAAACACATCACTATGCACAAGCTCTAATATCTATTTCGCCCTCTTACCACCAGAGGGGAAACTCACCTGATTCTGCTTCCCATATACACAATTTTCATAGGAATCAAAATCCAGAGAGTTATTACTCATACCTTCTACCATACCTTTACCATGAAGTATTCGAAGGCCCTTCTCTCTAGAGACCATTAGATTTTCCGGTACACTTTTAGGAACCACAGAACTGTTGCACCCATCATCAACAGTGCTACCTTGTAGCTTGTATAGTGTTCCATTCTGAACTCCCGACATCAATACCAGTGCTCCATGAACCATCTTGCAGGTATCCTTCTCGAACATTGTTTTTACACCTACATCATCCAGCTTGCTTACAGAATTCATATTTCTGGCTAATGCAGGAATATGTAGAACACCCGGAAGTGTTCTAACCCTTCCACCTTGCAAATTCAACTTTACTTTTCCATGACCAAGGATTATAGCCTTCCTCTCATCCCCAAGAAGATATCACCACCATCATATTTCTCATACTCGCAGAACCATCTCTATGGGGAGTGAAGTGAAAGGATGCACCTGAGTCAATCAACCATGCCTCATGATCTACATGTGTACTTGAAGAAGCCAAGTACACATCCACACCTTAATCTGAGGTGGTTTTTGCCTCTGCAGAAGGAGCATCATCAAATCCCTTTCCTTTATCAGGAGCTTTAGATTTACAGTCCCTTTTGTAGTGCCCTTTCTTTCCGCATTTCCAGCACACCACCTTTACAGGTTTTCTTGGAGATTTAGTTCTCCCTCTAGATTTATATCTCCCACTAGATGACTTATTTTTATTTCTGTTATGGGACCATCCTCATACAGACAAGGCATCACCATTCTGGCTCTCCATATTTTTCCATCTCATCTCCTCCATCAGCAAGGATTAGACTATTTCATCAAACTGCAAGTCAGTTGTATTGCTACCTATTGCAATAACCAAACTATCCCATGAATCTGGTAGAGAACACAACAAACTAATGCAGTTATCTTCATCTAAAATTTTAATATCAACAGATAATAACTGACTTACCACAGTATTAAACGCATTCATATTCTCTATCACCGAGTATCCATCTTTAATCCTCATGTTATACAGCTTTTTCCGTAGGAATAGTTTATTCACCAAAGACATAGATTGGTACAAAGTCCCTAACTTGTCCCACAACGCCTTCACTGTAGCTTCCCCTGTTACATTCAGAAATACGAAATCTGAGACACACAATCATATTGTGCTCTTTTCCTTTCGATCCAACTTCTTCCATTCTTCATCGGACACTCCCGTTGGTTTAGTACCTGGATCGACCATGATCCATTGATCTTTATCCACTAACAGATTCTCCATTTTGAGTTTCCCCAACTCAAAACTTTGACCCTTAAATTTCTCGATCTGTATCTTTCCACTACTCGTCATCTTCTTCCACCACTAGAATCTATCTCATAAATCTCCCACTGAATAGGGTCTACCACAAGCCCGAGTGAAACCCCTGAACAACAAAGGCGTCCCCTTGAAGCCAAAACAACTCCGATACCAAATGTAGGCTTTCTCCCCATACGGAAATTACCTGAATACAAATTCTAAAACACAGAAAATAAAAAATGTGAGAGAATAACACATAAAAAGCATATACACAGAGATTTTCCCCTGGATCCTAAAATCGGGACTACCAGCTTGATTTTTCATTATGTTGTTTTCAATGTTAGAATACATATTTATACATGCCAAAGCATCCAATACCATGGAATGAAAACCATCGCGTCCAAAACCATGGAGCGAAAACCTTCGCGTCCAAAACCATGTGTGTAAAATCATGCACAAAACCATAGGTAGGTCCACCCAACCTAATATAGGGTCCAAAAATAAAATTTCTATGGCACTACCCTGGACCCCATACAGTGGGGTTACCTGCACCCCTCAAACGCCATGTGACCCCCCCCTCGCTACACAAACATCGCAACGAAGGCAGGGGGGGCTCTTCCCCCCTTCTAACCTTCCGGTTAACTACATGGGCTAGTCATGGAAGGAATATAACACAACCCAACAAATTTGATTAGATCCACCAACCAAACCAATCAACGAAATTCAAACAAACAACCAATCATAATCATAACTAGCCTAAAATCAACTTAAAAACCAAGTTAAATCGTAAAGAGAGATCCCTCTCTAAAGCTGGCAAGGCTAGATCCCAGCTTCAAATCTGGTTTGATGTTGTCCAATGTATTTACTCCCACAATCTCAACAATACAGAATGATAACATAGTGGTGACCATACTCGGGAAGAATACATTTTAATCCAAAATATTATCATTCCCTGGTTTTAAATCAATATTTCAGTAAGCAATTGATGTATCATTATGAAATACATGATCTGAGGTTGTAATTTTGTAGATATATGTTGTATCGTTTATTTTGATTTTGATTTTTGTGTGATGATTTTTCATAACCCTAGCTCCCAAAAGAATTTACCCAAGATCTCACCCCGATACCAACCATGTTGAAATTGTAGATGACCCTGAGAAACTGGTGAGAAAGAAAATATTTACCAAGATTCAAGGTAGTAATAGTCCTCTATCTAGATTCAATTCTCCTCTAGAAAATACACCTTTGTCAAGTTGTAATTCTCTCCCAGAAAAAGTTTAAACTTTACAAGACCTAGAATTTGATTTTCCTTTCCAGCAAAGTTTGTTTAGATCAAACGTTGAGGCCTTTGTAGATCAAACTATCATAGATAAAGCCATACTGCAACCATATATATCTCAAACCCAAGTCCTTGAAACAGATCCTGATCTTGAATCTTTACAATAATTTGACAAATTACAAGGTCTAGTTTCCGTCTTGGACAAAGCTATTGAAGAAGCTTTCATTCGGAAATTTGTTGAATCCTATGCTTTAACTATTGTAGCAGCATCCTTGTCTAGCCATTCTTCCCAATTTGTACATCTATAGCCTCCCAGTCCTACTCATTCCATAGTTTCAACTTCCCTACCTATGATTTCTCAAACTACTATCCCTACTATCCCCATAGCTATCAAAATTGCACCTCCATTAGGTCCAACCTCAAGTTAATCTACCAGGATAGTTATGGAAGGGATGTATACACCCTTGGTGTTATCAGGCCAGCTAAATGCTATGCCTGCAGATTACCCATCCAAAATTGTGACCTTTGATAATACTAGTGCTAATACTGCCCAACAACATGTAGATAGGATGAATGATGTGTTTGACCTCCAAGAAGTGGATGAAGCTGATGTTAAAATGAGATTGTTTACCCAAAGCTTAGGAGGTGATGTCAACAAATTATTTAGGGGTTTAACTGTAGGAACTATAACCAACCTTGATGCTTTGCATCAAACTTTTTTAGCTAGATGGGAGATCAAGAAGAATCCACTTCAACTCCTAAATGAATATAAAAGGTTAAAAAGAAAACCCAATGAAACTGTGGAATAATATTGTGAATGATTCAATATTGTTTACAATGCCATTCCACAAGACACCATGCCCTCCCCTAGCCTAGCTCTAATTGATTTTCCAGATGTTTTCTATGTAGACATGGAATATGAGCTAAGAGAGAGAGACCTGACAACTTTGGAAGAAATGCAAGAAAATGAAATTAAAGTTTAAGCTAACATCCTGGCCAATAAAGCCAAACAAAAGTCAGAACGTAGAGTAACCATAAAAGAAGAACCTTCTACTTCTATTGTTGACCATAAGATTGATAAGTTAGTCAGAGTAGTGAATCAAATGATGCAAAGAGTGAAAATTAATGACCAAACTCAAGAAAGAGTAAACCAAAATGTCCCTCAAACTAGAAACCAAAAATTTAGAAGGATTGTTCCCCAAATTAAACAAAGAGAACAAAATGGACCATACCAAGAGGTCCACCCTCCTTTTTAGGAAAATTACATAGATGATGAGGGGAATATTGTGGAAGATTTGGATGATAATAAAATAAGTTTGTTAGGGATAAGTGATGAGGAAACAGCTTTCCTCACTCAAGAGGAGAAAGAAATTTTTATTATAGCCTAGACTGAAATGGATTCTGAAGAGTCAGATGAATAGAAACAAGGATTTGAATGCCTTAATGAAAGTCCATAGGCATTATAATATTAGAAGGAAGAAAAGTCAAGATATTGCCAATAAAATGATTGTTGAAAATCCTATCAAAAGGATCTCTAATTCTAATTCCAATAAAACAACAAAAAATCTTCCTAACAAAACCACTAGAAAGCTTGGAAAGAATCTAGTAGAAGCTACTACAAAAAATACCATTGATACTCCTTTCAAAACTACTCAAATTGATCTCCGTTATACTAGTCAACAAACATAACTTCCCACAAAACTAGTTGTCGATAAGTTCGATTTTTCAAATCTTCTTAAGAATCAAACACCATTCAGCATAGAAAATGAACTTGCCAAGCTGAAAATTTCAATCCCCTTAAACTGAATTAATGAACAAAAGTACATACAGGACTTAGGTCATGAAAGCATTAAACATTGGGGAGAAAACTGACGATGTAAATCTGAATGATGATCAACTTGAACTCTTATTTGGGCCAAAAGTAGAAGGAAAACCACAAGGAGTCCCTCCATTTAATGTGAGTTTGAATATTCATGATAAAATTATTCGCAATGTTATGCTAGATTCAAGTGCATCCCATAATTTAATGCCCAAAGAAGTCATGGAAAAACTAGGACTTGACATTACTAGACAATACAAAGATTTGTATTCCTTTGATTCTAGCAAAGTTAGATGCCTAAGTCTTATCAAAGACCTATGTGTTACTTTAGCCCAAATCCTTGCTAAAAGTCTAGTTATGGATATAGTGGTTGCAGACATTCCTCCTAAGTATGGCATGTTGTTGTCACGCTCATGGGGAGAAAAATTACAAGGAACCCTACAAATGGACATGACTTATGCCACTATACCAGTGTTTGGTGAACATAGAAGACTGTATTGGGAAACTTTAATGAAGTGTATGGTCAGTAACCAAGATAAACCACATAACTATCCTGTTTACTCTGTTCATTCTGACCTAGACACTTTCATTCTTTATAATGATGGAGACATTGATGCACAGGTTGCTAAAGAAAAAAATGACAATGATGATAAACATGAAAATCAAACGCAAATTTTGCAACAAAACACTGAAACTGAACCTTTTTGGAACATGAACTTTGATGGCTCTTATGGAAATGCAGGTTCAGGGGTAGTTGTTTCGGTGTCCAATTTAGTGAACAATCATGCAAAAGGTCATTCCTATAAAATCAACTTTCATTGCACTAATAATATAGTAGAATATGAGGCACTTCTCTTAGGATTATAGTTATTGAAAAGGATAGGTGGTAAAAGAATTTCAATTTAGGGGGATTCTGAATTAATTCTAAAACATATCAAAGGGGAATATGCTACAAAACATTCTAGGTTGAGAGCCTACATAAATGTTGTGCTTAATTTCTAGGAACTTTTGTAGAATATGATCTTGTTGCCATTCCTAGAAATCACAATGTCCTTGCTAATGGTTTAGCTTTTTCAGCTAGCACATGCAAAATGCATCACCACAATAGACAATACAGAGTGGAAGTTAAGCATTGTCCAGTTCTACTCGATACTTTGAGATATTGGCAGGTATTTGGAAGTGACAAGCATATTGAAAACTTTTCACAATCCAAGGATGAGTATGAGGAAAGTAAAATAGATTTAGAGGGTGAAATAGGAAATCAAATTGTTGAATATGTTAATCTAGATAAGCAGTTTCATGATTCTGATGTAAATATTTCAGTCAGTAAAGATGTACATAAATTAGAATTGCGTGAAATAGATACAGAAAAAGAAGAAATTGAAGTACTTAGGCTTAAGGATAATGTTCTACCTAGGGTCTAGTTTCGTTAGAATAACTTTTTGATTTTAATGATGTAGCAAAGAAGCTAAAAATGGAACCCATAGGGGAAAACATTGAAGAATGCAATATAGGTAGTGAGTAGAATCCCAAAATGATAAAACTGTCAAAATCACTTCCTATTGTCACAAAACAATGATACATAGCTCTTTTCAAAGAGTTTATAGATGTATTTTGCTAGAATTATGAGGATCTAAAAGCATACGAAACTAGGATCATACAACATAAAATCCCAATCAAGGATGATCAGAAACCATTCAAACAAAAACTTCGTAGGATAAATCCTGTCCCGATGCTTGGTTGAAAAAGAAGTGAAAAGGATGTATGATGCTAAAATTATACTTCCTCTTAAATACTCTAAATGGGTGTCTAACATTGTACGTACTAGAAATAAAACTGGAGAAATCAGATTGTGTATTGATTTCAGAAATCTTAATAAGGTATCCCTTAAGGACAACTACCCCTTACCTAAAATGGAACATATATTGCAAAAGGTAGTGGGGTATAGTAGAATTTCCTTATTAGATGGTTTCTTAGGTTATAACCTAGTCTTGGTGCATCCTAATGATCAGGATAAACTACCTTCACTACTCCATGGGGAACTTTCGTGTATGTGAAAATTCCCTTTGGGTTAATGACTGTTGGAGCCACTTTCCAAAGAGCAATGGATATTTCCTTTGCCAATGAAATTTCACATTTTATTGTGATTTATCTACTATAGGTTGTGTCTCTTCATTTTGCTGGATAATAGAAAGGAAGGACTGGCTGTTTGGGGTTGAAGTAGCCCAAACTGGGTGAACCACGTATATCTGTGTCTCTCTTGTTTTATGCGCTTTCTGTGTTTATATTTCTGCAATATTTTATGTGTTCCATTGCTCCATAATATATAATTTTCTAACAATTATTTCTAAGGATGGAATTAGGATTGAAGCCACTAGAATTGAAGCAATATTAAAAATTAGTCACCCAAGAAATATCAAAGAGCTGCAATCTTTTGTTGGTAAAATAAGTTTCCTAAGGAGATTTATTACTAACCTTGCAGAACTTCTTAGAAAAATAACAAACATGCTAAAAAAGGATTCAGAAATCAAGTGGATATTGAGGCTAAACAATCCTTTGACTCAGTTAAACAGGCATTAACCAAAACACCAGTGTTGATTAGCCCATATTTTACAAAAGATTTCATAATCTTCTCTTTTTCTTCTGAACACACTATTACAGTGGTCTTACTACAAAAAAATGATGAAGGTTTTGAGAAGCCTATTTCATTCTTTAGTAAAGCTTTAAGAGATGCATCTTTGAAATACAACATTATGGAAAAGAAGGCATTTTAATTGGTTAAATCAATAAAAGAGTTTAGAGTATATATCTTGTATTCCCATATTATTGCTTATGTACCTAACTCAGTGGTCAAAGACATTTTCACAGAGAATGGACATGATGGAAAACAAGGCAAATGAATTGTTGTCATTCTTGAATATGACTTAGAAATCAAGCCCACCATGTTAATCAAATGCCAGGGACTCGCCAAATTGATGGTTGAGTCGAATTTCAATGCTTTAGACATTAACTTAGTTGATTCATTAGATAATCAAGGGGAACATTCAACTCCACAAATTGATGAGGCATTTCTGAACCCACCAGGGTACGTAAACTTGCTTTATGTTTTATTTAATTTAAATGCTCCTCCTGGTTTGACAAAAACAAAGGAAATATTTCTAAAGTTAAAAGAAGTTAAATTTTGCATTATAGATAATGTACTGTATTGGAAAGATGCTGGGGGTATTTTACCTAAATTCTTGTTAAAAGATTATGCAGAAAAGGTTATGGAGGAATTCCATGAAGGAGATTGTGGTGGACACCTTTATTGGAAAATCGCTGCCAATAAAATCCTTAGAGTTGGTTTCTACTAGCCTAATATTTTCCTTGACATACACAAATAAGTCACCTCATGCCATAAATTCCATATTTTTGAGGGAACGCGAAAATTGTTACCCTTTCCATTAAAGCCTATCTCTGTTGAAAGCACCTTCCAACAATGGGGATTGGACTTCATTGGTGAAATTCATCCCTCTTCCTCTTCCCAACATAAGTGGATTCTTATAACCACTGACAACTTTTCCAAATGGATAGAGTCCACCCCTTCTAGAGTTGCCACTGATGTTGTCATTATTAAATTCCTTGAGACTAATATCCTTTCCAGATTTGCCAGTCTTAGAAAACTCGTCACTGATAATGCTGCAACGTTTAAATGTAGGAAGATGGTGGAATTATTCCATAAATATCACATTACTTTGGGACATTCAATAGCTTATTACCCTCAGGGTAATGGGTTGGTTGAATCCTCAAATAAAAGTTTGGTGAACATCATCAAAAAGATGTTAGAAGACAATAAAAAGTCTTCGCATAAAAAGTTGGTAAATGAAATTTGGGCTAAGAGACTTACTACTAAGAATTCAATTGGCATGTCACCATATCAATTGGTCTATGGAATGGATGTAGTATTTCCATCATCCTTAGGAGTTCTAGTCATGAAGATCATTCAAGAAGTCCAAGCTAAACTAAATGTTGTACAAAGAAGGCTCAATCAAACTATCTAGCTACATCCATCTAGGGAGGAAGTATACAACAAGACCTAAGTTATTAAGGAAAACATTAAAAAGATGTTTGAGAGAAGAACTAAAGCTGATGACTTTAACATTGGGGACCAAGTTTTGAGATGGGATTCTAGGAGAGAAGAAAAAGGCAAACATGGCAAGTTTGATAATCTTTGGAAAGGGCCATATATTATTCATGCTTTAAGGGGAAATAATGCATTCTTCCTTAAAGAGCTAGATGGAGCAGAGATACCTGGAAGTCTTTTCAATGGCAGGATGCTGAAGCACTATTTTTCTTAGCCTAATGTTTTCCTTACATAATTGTAAATACCATAGTCTTTATCGTTTTGATTGGGTAAGTCATTAACAAAGGTTGAAGCCCGAAGTGAAGGCCCTAAGCGTGGATTGATGAGCTACCAAAAGTATCTTAAAACAACAAAGAAATCAGATGAAGACATTAAAAACATGGTGTCCTCAAGGCTATTGATCATATGTTCTTCACACTTCACTTGGAGAAGTGCCATCCCTAGCTGGAGCCACTATTAGGGTCCTATAAATTATACGATCTCAAGGTGATTGAGTATTTTGTATTTGTAATTTCATATTGTACATAATTTCAATATTTCAATGATTTCCAGAAATATATGAAAAAAGAAAATGAAAAGAGGGTATGTTAAAAAAGAATGAATAAGAAGAAAGGAAATAAGAACCCCACAAAAGAAAAAATAGAAAATAATACGGAAAGTGCTGCATGTCTAAATGCCACTACTGATAAGCTAGTTCTTTTAGTTTATTATCAAATAAGGTTGTGTGCAAATTGGTTTTGAATGCCACAATGACTAAAGTTGTGTTAAAATCATACAGTTTAATCATGATTGAAAACATTTGAATTTCTGTTGAATAGGTTAGTGAATAAATATTTACCAAATAGTTTAATCTCGGTAAATCAATAGCTAGGTAGAAATAAAAATTGATTCAATAGTCTAATTTGAATCAATGATGAAATAAGTGATAGAATAGGATAGATTTTCATTAAAAAAAAGTGATTTGGGTCTACTAGTCTAAATGCACACTACAAAGCAAGAAGGAAAAATGTTAGCTTAGAAAAAGAATTGAAATGAGAGGGTAGGTAGAAAAAGAATGTTGATTTCAGGAAAACCATGCAAATTTGATCCTAAGTCAAATTCTACAGGTATTTTCATGCGCGGGAAGAAAGCAAAGAGATAAAGGTTTATTCTAAGGTTCGGTGTATCCAATCATATTTGGTGCATTATCCCATTATTCGTAAATTTCATCACCTGACCATCACTCCCTGCTAATATATTTCATTCATTTTCTTATCACATCACGTGCTCAATCATATTCCATTAAATTCTATCCTTACCCACCATATGCCACATCACATCATCTTTAAACACATCCAATTTCCACCTTCCAATGACCAATATTATGTTTTGCCCCCCCCTCACGATCCAAACTTTATCGTCAAGGGGGGTGGGGGGGGGGGGGGTCCAAAATGGGTGGTACTCAAACCCACGCCCCCCGCAATTTGTCACCATCTCATGCTTTCGCACCCCCCCTTACCAAAACCACTAAGCACCTCCCCCCCCACCCGAAAATTATTTTCTCTGCCATATGAAACCAATGTCCTATCCGTTACACTCCTGCAAATCCCCCTCAGCACCTCATCCATCTATTTCTCCCACCAATCACATTCGTTCTCTCCAAAATCAACCCATTATGTAATTAAATTACTTAACTGTTCATACAACGGACCCGTGCCATCATCAACTAGAAAGCTAGAAAGCTATAAACTCCCTCCTTTTCCCTATTCGCAGGTTACTGATATCTGACTGTACCAATACCATTTTATGTGACCTATTTCCCAATTCAAACTACAACTATTTCACTTGGCCGAGCATCACACCTGCTAACTCCTCTTCAAACTATTACCTCTGTTTTCCTGTTCACTCAAATCTGAGTCCTGTCTGAACCTTGTAAACCTGCACAATTAGGATTTCACCAGAATTCTCATCCTAATCCGATCATGCCTCCTAAGGATAAGGCACATGAAGAAACCGTAAGTCCTCTGATCCACCCTCCCATCGATTTTCACCATATACCTCTGGCGGATAAGGACGACAAAATCCATGAAACCCTGTGTGAATTTGATTTATTCAAAATGTATTGCTGGCTAGAAGACAAGTCCATTGATAATTCATATGATATTGGACTGTGGGAATCCAATTTTCCCCATTATATCTTTCCTCATACCCATATTACCCCTCAATTCGTTAGGAAATGTCATGCTTGTTATCTACCCAGTCAAAGAGTTGTTATTGCTCATACATGAGAAATGTTATTCACCATAATTGTGCAATCATAGATCAAGTGATGCAAGCACCTATTACAGAGAATACCACTTGTTTCTCTCATGAAGCACTGACTTAATTGTATCAGAAACTGGACTTTGCAAAAAGAGCCAAAACCCTTGAGCTTTTCTTAACTATAGATTCCCCTTTACCCAAGAAAAACCCTCCCTATCCATCCTCCATTTTCCCTAAGAGAGCCAAGCAGATTATCATAGTCACTTCCTACCTCCCTGGTTATTACTCAGATCAGTGGGTAGATGAGGCTATTGTAGGTTTTCTTTCTATTTCTCCACAGATTCCAGGCCTTCCATCTTGTTTAATTTCAACCAATTCCTTGTAGATTCCATCCATGAACAGTTTTCCAAATTCCAAATTGAGGAAGTATTTAAATATGCTTATGTGTTAGTATACATGTTTTTGTATTTTCAAGGAGACAACCTCAGGCTTGCATTAAAAAATTTGGATGAAGAGGGAAATCAACAATATGTAATCTTCTGGACTACACTAGTAATGAAGGAGAAAAAAGAACATTCATACAAAGAATTCATAGAAATGTTTGTACATCCACCACTCGGTCTCTTAAGCAGCAAGTCAAAGCCAACAATTAGTGCAAAAATCAGGAAAATTTTGCAGTAACCAGACCAATTCCAGACAGGAGATTGGCATCTTTACCAAAATTACACAGAGTTAAGGGTATATGGGTCTGAACTTGCTCCTTACAAACTACCAATATTCCTCCAAATGATGATTTTTTCTCTAGAATACATCAGGAAAATGCTCATGTAGATGAGATTCATTTTTTATCTGCCAAGAAGAAGTCTCAATTCAAGATCAAAACACAAATAGGGCCTTTCATTTGCAACAACAGGGTAGTAGGGGAAGAAGCAGACAAATTGTTGAAAGAAATGTAATTCAGCGTCAACTTTACATGGTCATATGATCCATTAGGGGTCATCTCCAAGTTAAGGGTAGAGAATAAATATACAACTTATTTTCATACATCCAGACCAGAGATTGAGAGATACAAGAACTAGCTAGAATGGACTGAGAACACTCTACAAGAGGTAGAGGAGCAATTGGTGTCAACTTCAACATTACAGACTCCTGTCACACAGGAGAAAGAAGCAAAAAGGATCAGAGAAGAAGAGTCACCTCCAGTGACTGATACTCACAACGAAGACTTCAAAATCATATATAGGAAGAGGACTAAGCTCAATCCCAAAGTTAACCTAAGCAAGGATTCAGCTCAAGAGGATATTATCACCACCAAAGAAACACCTGTTTCCTCACTAGTAGGTGATCAGACTACACTCTTTCCTACCACATTGACAACTTCACAGGATCAACAACAAGTTATGAAAACCAGCACATCTACCACAGGGTAGATAGAAAAGAACATATTTGATATATTCAAGGAGATTAAGGTGAGAAATGAAGCTTTCAAGATCAATACATATAATCATTTCTGGAAGCATACTTCCATTTCTCAAAGGAGACTACTGTTAACCTTTGACTTTGATAAAGGGAAAATGAAGATGGCCTTCCTCTAAGAACAGATCCTAGAGCCCAAGGCAACATCAGACTACAAAAAAAAATCATTTGAGTTTGATGTGAAAGACGCACATCCCATTGATCAAATGGAGATGCACAAACAAACTAGTGGAATGATTTCATCCACACTCACTAACATTTCTATGAGTTTGTCTAAATTACAGGTTACTTTAGCTAAAGTTCAGTCACAATTGAAGATGGAGAAAGTCTCTTCACTTTCCAAATACACAAGGATCAAAGCTTTGGAGGACATGGTAATCAAGATTGGATATGATCCTTCAAACACCAATGCAACAGAAGTGATAAAAAGAAATAAGAATACTGACATAGCCACATTAAAATAGTTGAATTTACCAGCCATAGAAGATCCTTTGGCCAAAGATATTGAAGAAACAGAGTCAAAGAAGGTAGACATGATGAAGCACATCATGGAACAGAATGTACAATTAGAACAAATGGAAACATAGATGGAGAAACTAATCAAAGAAAATGACAAAGCTATAGCAATGTCTATTGTCCCTTTGGAAGATGTACCTCTTACAACAGTGCCTACATCTACATCTTCTACAATAGACATAAGGAATATTGTAGATTAGTTGGCAAGTGCAGTGGGAAATGTGTCTCTCCAAACAAAAGAAATTAAAATATTATAGCCTCAATTTAACATTCTGCAAGACCAGAAGGCAAAGCCTAAGACTTTCCATGCAGCAGAGCTATAAAGAGCTAAAAACCAGATAGAAGCATGGCGGAAATCTGTAACGAACTCCTCCATTGGCCACACACTGGCTCAAGTTAAGGAAATTATATGGAACAATATAATTAAAGCCATGAATGAAATCTGGCCATGTATTCATATTATATTTGAATAGAAAGAGTTGATTGAGAAAGCCATTCAGGTCATTTCCACTATTAACAATGAGTTGGGAGATATGCCTGCCACAACCAACAACATCATCAAGTTTCTCACTTCCAAAAAAAGATATGAGCTGGATGATTTGGGAGTAGAGGATAGGATAGAGATTATTTTAGAAGTAAAGAAAGTTGTTACAATGAAAAATTTGATTGTGCAACTTACAGAAAAATGTCATGGTTTGGAAGTAGTAGTCAACATATTTTTCACCAAAATAGAGGTATTAAGAAAGAGGGGCCCTTCCTTTTTTATTTGTAATTAATAACAAATTAGTGACCAAGGAAGATTATAAGAAGAATCTTACAAACATTGTAAAGGATACTACAAAGTCTTCCCACATTAAAGGTGCTATGACAGGGAGAGATTTTTTCGAAGTTATCAGTAACATTATGTTCATTCAGCATGAGATAAAGCATATTTTCGTGGTAAGGCCTACATTTGCTAAATATACCGAGGTAGATGAGATCTACCACAAGGAAACAAAAATCGTCGTCCCAGATGAAGAGAAGTGGGATAAACTATGTGAATTTCAAGATTAAAGAAACGATCAACTACGTCCAGCATAGCACCCAAGTCGTGGCAACTCATCAACTATTCTTCACTCAAATAGTGCCAAACATCCAGATCACTTCACCGAATTCACCTTTTGTGGGCACATTAGTCATTCTATTATTTTGTAGTTAATAATAGATTGCCATGTCGATGAGGCATTCATTGTAATATTTTTGGAAATATTGTTTAAATACTTCATTCATTCGAAGTATTGAGGGTCGGTTCCTGATCAATATAGTTTTTCTATTGAGCATTGTACCTTTTTCCACGCTGCTGGAGCGTTAATAACACAAAGAATTTCACAAGATTCTTGTGCTCCAATTTACTGGTGATGTTTTTCATATTGTAACAATTGTTCCCATTGTTTTTCTCTGTGTTATAATCATCTGAAAATCTAATTGTAAAAAAGGAAACGTGAAAAATAAGATTTCTCAATTGAACACCTTATTTGGATTGTTTTTATGATCTGTATTTTTTTCCTCTAAAGTCTGATTGATAAATTATTAAATTCTTTTCAATCATTACTAAAATCACCTCTTCTCCGTTTCATAATTCACTTTAATGATCGAGTAAACGCAACTAGCTCGCATTGTGATTATTATTTAGACAAATTGATGCAATATCAAACTTTATTTGACTCCATAGCCCAAGGGAAACAAACTAATTTGATCAGATCAACCAACCAAATCAATCAACCAAATTCAAACAAAAAACCAAGCATAATCATAACTAGCCTAAGATCGACTTAAAAACCAAGTTAAATCATAAAGAGAGATCCCTCTCTGAAGCCGACAGGGCTAGATATCAGCTTCAAAAGTGGTTTCATGTTGTCCAATGTATTTACTCCCACAACCTCAAAAATACAGAATGATAACAACACTGACCAAGTAATTTGATGCAACAATAGAATGGGAGGCGAATATGAAGTATGCTCTTGGACAATGTGTGAATGACAAAGTCTCCATTATTCCCTGTGTTACATAGGAACAAAACCATGGACTATAGATATGCATTTTCTGGAACACAATATGGAAGAGAGCTAAGGAGAGAGCTATGTTTGGGTGTGAGCATGATTATGTGAGAGGTTGAATGTGCTTGACCTATGCAGGGGAATGCATCATTGTAGATAGTTGACGAGAGGGATTTGCGAGGGTGTTAAAGAGAGTTGCTAAGGGAGGCTGAGAGAGCCTATGGGACAACAAAGGTGAATGGATGATATGAAAAATGTATGAGGATTGAGATTTAAATGTGTGTTGTTGTAGAGTGATTAGAAGAGTAGAAGATTGGGTGTTGTGTGGGTTGCATGGTAGTGAAATATATTGTAGATAATAAATGGCAAAGAAGTGGTGAATGAAAAACTAAAATAATGCCAAATGGGTGTTATTACGTAGAGGAGTGATTTTCTTATTGAGTGTGGGTTGGGTCCTACAAAATAAAGAATTGGATGATCCATCTTAGTGGATATCTAAAGTGATTTTGGAGGTTGGTGCCTCTTGGAAGTTGGTGGTTTCATAAATCCATGAAGTTGCAAGTTGGTGCTTGCTAGAAATAGAAGAAGTCAGTGCTTCATTTTGTGCTCCTCGTAAGATAATTAGGTGTCTAAAGAAGAAGGGAGTTGTTGCTTCCTGTGAGTGGTTTCTCACAAACAAATTGATGTAATATATTAGGAACTCATATTTACATAATAAAATAAAGATTGTTGGTTTTTCCCTTTTAGGTTTCCACATTACATTATTTGTGTTCTATGTTCTTGTTTCTCATGATTTTAGTGTGTATGTATATGTGAGTTGATTTAATTTTCTACACATGATATGATGGTGGCTACACACATAATGACTACAAAGATTGAATATGAAAGTCATAATTGACATTAATTTTTTTAATTAGCCTTAACACTAATTCACCCCCACCTCTCTCTGTATTAGACATTGTTTCCAACAATTGGTATCAGAGAAAGGTTCCTTCAAGAGAAACATACTTGCTTGAAGGTAGATCAAAAGGAAGCAAGGCTAATAAAAGTTGGCTTACACCATGGAGACCCCATTTTTGAATTGGTTAGATTATGAGCTCTGGAAGATTAGGATGGGAGCCTGATTGATGGTCATCAATTAAGATATTTGACTATCTGTAGAATATGTGGAGAAGAATGAAGTAAATACAAAGGCAAAGTAGATCATCATGACAGGGATATAGATGTCAGAGATTGATAAAGTGTGACATTGTGAGAAAGAAAAGGAAATACTAGACAAATTGCAATCTTTATACAAAGGAAAGAGATACGAGCCATTAGAGAAGGTTGATGAACCTTTCTGTTGAAGCTGTGAACCAAAATCTATAGAAGTTTCGACTTGAAATGATAAAGAGAAGAGGAGAAGGAAGAAGAAAAAGAAGGCACCGAAAGGGAATGATGCTCCAAATATTGAATAATTTCCTTCTAGCGTTCAAGCTGCTGATCATCACTCCAATGATGAAGTATAAGAAGACCCATGCAAGTGTTTGGGAAGGTTAGGAGGTATGTTATTGTTTTGTAATGAATGAGAATAAATAGGACAATTATCGCCTAGTTCTGTATGTACATTATTAGAAGAAAGGGATAAATGTTCATCCAATACAAGTGATGAAGATAAACCTACCTTAGTATAAATAGAAGATAAAGATACCTCTCAATAAGAGGGAATAATTTCTCATGGTGAGAATTAAGAGAGATCCCATGAGTGTTCATCCATACAAGAAAATGAAACTACCGTAAGTGGTAGTGATGAAGATGGAATACTTCTAAAGCTTGTGGAAGAACCCATGGATACAAAGAGTAATTTAGATCTCTCTGGTGCATCTTCTAACTCCTCTAATAGAAAAAAAAAAGTTTATAAATGAAAGGATCTATTTCAAAAAGAATTTGATCTCTGCTCTAAGAGAGGTCAAGTAGCTATTATATTTTTAAGAAAATATCCGCTCTCATCAATGTTAGTTTCGGTGTCAAAGAAGTTTCAAGATCCAAGAAAGAAAAGGTTGAATGGTCAACTACCCAAGCAAAGGAAGTTGGATGTCCCCACAAAAATGAAGGAAAAGGAGTTGCTGGACAGCAGCAGTGGAAAATTAAAGGAAATCAACAACAAAGGAAACCACAACAACAAAATGTTAAGTAACCTCAAAGAGGGATAATGAACAAAGATTAAAGGTAATAAAATAGAAATTGAAAGGATATTTTTAACCATAAGAACTAGAAAAGGTCCTTTTCCCCTCAAGGACAAATCCCTCAATGAAAAGGTGTCTTCAGTTCTCTAAATTGCCTTTATGGATATTATTTTTCTTGAAATAATTATGGGCATAAAGCAATAGATTGTAGACGGAATGGAAGAAAGAAGTGTGTGATGGATAGTAGTGATCCAAGAAGGCATATGATGCCCAAGAATAAGAATGTTGGTAGGAGTAGTGGATTTGAAAAGAGAGCTATTAGATATAGAAACCCCTTTACCCTAATCCTAAGCCATATTGAATGTTAAAACTATGGAAATTATGGGCATAAGGAAACAAGCTATAGATATGAAAAGATGAATCATGCTTCTCAACGTATGCATGTGAATGTAGCATCCAAGTCCTTGAAGAAAAAAACAAATAAGGGATCAGAGGATTGCAAGGATGCTTTAATGATCTAGATTTAAATAGAAACACAAAAAATTATAAACATAACCATAACTACAAAGGTACAGTAGAAATAACACTTCATTTCATTAATATCAAATAATGAAATATGCTTACAAACATAATGGAAATAAGTCTAGCTTGGGCGATCGTAGCTTATCTCTGAGAAAAGATGTGGCAGCTACATGCCTCTGGACTATGTTACAATGAGTCTCAAAGGCCTAATTATTATTTAGAAACAATGGAAAACCCTAAACATCCAAAAACCTAACCCTAGGAGATGGAGCGCCAAACTATGGGCCATGTTTAGGTAAATTGGACATCAACTTCCCGGGGTTGTAACTTTGGCATACAATCTTTGTTTGACGCACAATACCTTGTTAGAAATATCTATCCGAGCTCTACAAATTATGAATGAACAACATCAAATAATGGCCCATGTTGGTCTCGGTTTTCCCAAAAAATGTCATTTACGGCCTCAAAACGGCTTCGGAAGTTCAGGACCCGAAAAACTGCCAAAAATAGTAAATTGTGCTACAATTAAGGAAACTGAAAAACTGAAAGAAACAATTGTGGGGGTACAAGTGAATAGGTGGGTGGCCAAAAATATCCACCTGGATCATTACTCCCCCCCTAGGAAGCAATGGTCCCCATTTTGTTGAGTTCCTCCATGAGATGAGGAAACTTCTGTTGAACCTTGTTCCTGGTGAGCCACTTGCCCTCGTGAAGGAGTTAGCCTGCTTTGACAACTTGATATAGTTGGATCATTTTTTGTCGAGTGTTCTTGATATGCATGTACATGATACAATTATTTGTGGCTTGTTCCATGCAATCTGGATTTAACTTTGTAGGTGTGAGGTGTTCTGTAATGTATGATGTGTCCAGCAATGATGGGAAGTACAGTCGAAGGTGGTCCACATTGAACATTGGATGCAGGCCAAGCTATGGGGGAATTCTGAGCTCAAAGGAATTGTCTCCCACAGCCTTGGTAACAGTCTAAGGACCATATCGGAGTGGTATGATTTTCCGATAGGCTCCGGTAAGGCATTCCTTCTGCAAATGCAAACAAACTTTGTCGCCCACCTGAAACTTGTGTGGCACCTGATGTTGATCATGTCAGTGCTTGTATTTGGCATTCAATTTCTCCAGAATGTTGTGGACCTGTTGTCGAATATGTTGGATGAGCTCAATAAAGTTGTTTTCCTTATCGGCGTCGGATTGGACATGAGCCGAATATTCCTGAGTAGCTGCAAATGGTATGGCCACATCAATAGGACATAGTGGCTGGAATCCCAAACCTACCTGAAAAGGGTTGTGGCTAGTTGAGCTGTGGAGAGCCTGGTTATAGCTATGCTAGACATAGGGAAGGCTCTCATCCCATGTGTGTGGATGTTTTTAGTTTTACATGTGCAAAATGTGTACGATCATCCTATCAACGACCTCTATTCAGCCATTAGTATGGGGATGGAAAGTTGTGCACTTAGTGAGCTTGGTGTCCAGCATCAACCAGAGACTGGACTAAAATGTACTGAGGAACCTGTTGTCCCGATCTATGATGATAGACTGTGGGATCCAAAGGTGTACCCACACTCGTTCAAATAAGAGTTTAGCAGTGGCTTCTGCTGTGATATTCTTCTTGCAGGCTGCCATAATGGCCATCTTCAAGAATCTATCGGCAACCACAAAAACAAAGTCATTGCCATTATTAGTAGAAGGAAGGCTTGACATGTAATCCATGGAGATTGATTCCCAAGGTCGACTCTGGGTAGGAAGTGGAGCATAGAGGCCTTGCTTCTTGATGGTCAGTTTGGCAATGGCACAGGTAGTGCAGGATCTGATGTACTTCCCAACATCATGTCGGAGATTCGACCAATAGAAATACTTCTATAGTACTTCCATCATTTTCTCAACCCAGAAATGCCCAGTGGCCTGATAGTAGTGTGCTTCCCAAATCATCTTGGCACGCTCGCTTGAAGGAATAGAAAAGTGTCCCAGGTGGCATAAAAGGCATCTTGGAGGTGAAAATTTGGTACTTGATGACCCTCCAAGAGTGTCTAGTATGTGTGGTCGAATTCTGGGTCGCTTTTGTAGAGAAGTGGCCAACCAGAATTCTCGTGCCCATAAGAGTTGAGCATGGTGGTTAACTCCATGATTGGTGGTTGACTAAGGCAATCTGCAACATTGTTGGTGCTGGCCTTCTTATACTTGATATTCAAATGGAACTATTGCAGGTATGTGGACCACTTCTCATGGCGATCCTTCTGCAACTTCCCTTGCATCTGCATAAACTATAGGGGTCAGTGGTCTGTGTGGATGATTGTTTCCTTCCTCAAAATGTAATGCTTCCATTGTTGGCATGCTTGAAAAATGGAATACATATCTTTGTCATATGTGGGATACTTCTGTACTATGTCTAAAAATGTCTCACTTTGATATGCCACTAGATGCCCTTGTTGAGTAAGGACTACCCCAATATCATAGTCAGAGGCATCTGTCTTCATCTCAAATGGTTGTTGCAAGTTTGGTAATGTGAGCACTGGTGCATAGTAGAGGCGGTGTTTCAACTCTTTGAATGCCTTTTGTTAAGATTTAAACCAAAATAATTTTTCTTTCACTCCTCCCTTGGTGACCTGACTCAAGGGCCAAGTTATATGAGAGAATCCCAACACAAACGTCTGGTATAAATTTAACAAGACACAGAAAGATGTGGAGCTCTATCAGAGTGGTTGGCACTGGCAAATCCCAAATGACTTGGACCTTGGTTGGATCCACATGCACTCCCCGTTCATCAATAATGTATCCCAGATACTGAACCTGGGTCATGCCAAAAGTTCATTTCTATAAATTAGCACATAGCTTGCGTTGTCGCAGTGTTTGGAGAACCTATCGGATGTGGTGGAGGTGTTCTTCCCAAATATAGCAAAAGATCAAGATGTCATCCAAGTATACCACTACAAATGAGTCAATGAATGGCCACAAGATGTCATCCATCAGACTCATGAAGGTTTCAGGAGAATTTGTCTACCTAAAAGGCATAACCAACCACTCGAAAAGGCCCTCCTTGGATTTGAAGGTAGTCTTCCACACATTGGAGGGTTCGATTGGTACCTCGTGATATCTAGACTTCAAGTCGATCTTGCTAAAATATTTTTCCCCCTTGAGTTGGTACAGAAGGTCATCAATCCATGGGATTTGGTACCTATTCTAGATAGTGATCTTTTTCAGTGCCTGATAGTAAATATAGAGTCTCCAAGTCCCATCCTTCTTCTGTACCAACATGGCCGCGCTCCCACAAGGCAATGAACTCTGTCGGATGTGACATCTCCTAAATCTGCCTCTTGATTTCATTGTTCTCTAGAATGGAGCACCGATAGATTGCTCCATTTGAAAACGGAGCACCTAGGGTCAGATCGATGGAGTTCGTGACCTGACAGTGCAGAGGCACCCCTGTGGGGGAGATGAAGATATCCTCCTACTCCTCCACGACCATGTCCATCTGTTTTCGTCATGTGAAGGGGCCTTGTTTGCAGTTCATGGGCACCATCTTCTTCTTTCCCTAAGGGTATATTATCAGGGAAATAAATTTCATGGTTTTGGAAATGAGCTTACTGCATTGTTTTGCAGTAATCAAAGAGATGGAAGTAGGTGGTGATACCTTCGGTATCCTATACAACTTATTTCCAAAAGTAACAATAACAATGTGAGGCCTTGAGTCATAGACATCATGTCACTTCCATAAGTATGGTTTTCCTAATAATACATCACAAACATCAAGGGGAGAACCTTCACATAATACCTCATCCGTGAAGGGCTTGATTATATATGGAAGGTGACGCTACGGGCTCACACAAAGATCTCATCTTTGGTGAAGCCACCCAATGGTGTACGGTTGTGGGTGTGATGTAGTCAGTAAGCCCAGTTGCTTCATGACCTCTTCCGAAATGAGGTTCTTTTTGCTCCCGCTGTCAACGATGAACTGAAGCAAGGAACCCTTTACCCACATCTAGAAGTGGAAGAGGCACTCCTCCTCCTCTAGATGTTCGAGTTCCTCCTTCTGAATCTTTGTGGTGGCAACGATAGTGTTGGGCTTCGCATCGATAATCTGCTTCCCTTTTTCATTCCCCTTGTCGGGTTTTGACTCAAAGTCATAACATGCATTTGATTTTGAAGCCTTCAGCACGGCCACCAGTGACTGCTTGGCCCTACACTCCCTTTTCTTGTGAGTGGAGATCTTATGGAACTCACACCACTTTCCCATGTCGTTCTTTAGCTTTGTTGTGTTGTCCTTTTCTTGCATCTTTTGTGAGTTTTCCTAGGCCACCCCACCTTAGCTTTGTCATTTTTTATGCAGTTTGGGGTCACCATTCGCTTGCTTTGGATTCACAAATCCAAAGTCTCGCTTCTCCTATTTAAACTTATGCTCGATCTTGATGGTGTATCAGTACGCCGTGCCGAGCGAGGATATGTCCAAGAACTCCATCTCATCCTGGATTTACCTGTGTAGGAAACTGCGGTACTTGAGTACCAAATGTTTCTCAGAATCCTTGATGCTTAACTTCGTGCGAAGGGTATGAAAAACATTGGTAAGTTCTAGCACATATTATTCCCTTCCCTACCACAACATTGTCCACTTTATGAATTTATCCTCATACCCCTTGACAGGGTAGTACTTCTCCTTAATGGCATCCCCGAATGAATTCCAAGTGGTTAGACTGGCAACAGTGAGGTCGTACTTTCATCCTTCTGCTCACAGTAGGTTTCCCACTAGTCCTTGATGTGGGGGCGGCTTTGAGAAGAGAAAAAGTAATAGTTTCTCGGTTGGAAAAATCATGCATAGAAAAATATCCTTCTAGTAGATTTAACAGTTTATCTACGACATATGTATCTATTTGGCCCTTAGATATGGGAATTTCAAGGTTTACCTGTACCTTAAAAGTAGTGGAGCCTCTAGAGTGGCTATTGGATGTGGATGTGCCGTCGGTGGGCAATCGTTGAAGGATCTGGGCAAAGTTATCCATCATTGCATTCCTTTGTTTCTTGAGGACCTCCTCGAGCAATATTCTGATAGGATCTCCTTCCCCTCTATCTTTCTTTTCTTCCCCCATGGGTGGCCTTCAGGGTTTGTGATGATCTTGTAAAGGTTTAACCAAATCAATCACTAACTCCTTATATCCCTACCTTGGTGGGGACATGCAATGAAAAAGAGAAAGAGTAGACCGCTTTAATACCACTGGTTCGTATTTAAACATGAATGCAATAAATTATAGACATAACAATAAATACAAATATGCAGTAGAAATAACACTTCATTTCATTAGTATCGAATACTGAAATATGATTACAAAGAAAATGGAAATAAGACTAGCTTGGGCGATGGCAGCTTATCTCTAAGAAGAGATGTGGTGGCTACATGCCTCTGAACTATGTTACAATGAGGCTCAAAGGCCTATTTATTATTGAGAAACAATGGAAAGCCCTAAACATCCAAAAACCTAACCCTATGAGATGAAGCGCAAAACTATGGGCCCTGTTTGGGTTAATTGGTACATCAACTTCCCGGGGTCGTGACTTTGGCATATGATCTTCATTTAATGTGCACAATACCTTGTTAGAAATATCTATCTGAGGGCTACAACTTTTGAATGACCAACATCATTTTATGACATATGTTTGTCCCGATTTTACCAAAAATCATCGTTTAGGGCCTCAAAACGGCTCTGGAATTTTAGGACCCGAAAAACTGCCAAAAATAGTAAATCGTGCTACAAACAAGGAAATTGAAAAGTTGAAAGAAACAATGGTGGGGTCCAAGTGGAATTGGCGGGTGGCCACCAATTTCCACCTGGATCATTTAAGCACTCTCAATAAACGTAGCATGAAGAAAGGAGAAGGAAATAAATAGAGTTTGGACTATTCGTTCAAGAAAAAAGAGAAGAGAGCTAAGAAGAATAATTTTCTTATACCTATTGTGAACTACTTTATTAGTTGCAACAATAATAAATGTACATCTCAGGAAAGAAAATGAAACATCCATGCAATCAATCCTCCATTCCACATAAAGGAAAATAGAAACATGAATATTTGGGAAAAGAAAGAAGAAGCTAAAGAGAGGTGCATTTTTCCCTATATTTTGAAAATTGTGCCCAAAGAAGGGTGAATGAAGATATCGAAGAAAATGGAGGATATTCTACTTAGGGGGAGTATATCCTTGACTTCTCTTGATTAAAGGAAGATAATGGCCTCCAGTAAGGTGAAATAAATTAGATGTAGGGGTCAGAAAGAATTAGAAAGAGAGATGCATCAAAGCATTGTAGGTAATGTTGAGTCCCTTGGCTGATTACAAGAATAAATTTGTTTATTTTTATAAATCAACATTACAGGAGTAAGGAACATGTAGGAAACATAGTTCCAAGGAAGAGGATGCAATGACATTATATGTTGCATTTTTTATATGGGTTGCAATAAAACCATGAATGTGAAGAGGCCCAAATTTAAATCAGGACCACGAGGTCAGTGCCATTGTAGAAGCATGAAGGCATATCTAAAGAGATAAGGAAAATGAGAGAAAGAATTTTCTCAGGGGAGCCATGTTATTAAAAAAAATAAGGTATCATCATTTAGTCTCAACAAGGGTGATTTCTTAGGACAAGAAATTCTTACATCTTGGGTGAAATACCCTTATTTCATTCTGTGAATTTGATTGTGCCTAGAAATATTATGCTCATAAGTATAATTGGTACATGATTTTCATTTTCCTTAATATCAATTTCTATCACTATGAAAATTGGTAGTATTTGGTTCGTGACGAGTAACGTTGAATGTAAATGCACATTAATTTTTTAGGAGTCTTGGAAGTTTTCCTGGTGCATTTTCCAATGTGTATCAATCAGTGGTACAATTGGTGTGTTATTTTTTAGCATTAATCCCTAGTTCTGAATAGCATGATCTTAGGGGGAGAAGAGTTGATTGTTAGGATGCTCAAGAATAATGAGCATTGTCCTTAAATGAGCAGTAGTAGTGAAGAGTAAGCCTAAATGCATCTCTATCAGATGGTACACTAGTACAAAATGACTAATTAGTTACTAAAAAAACAACTAAAATTTGCATATAAACGAACATTTTTCAGTCGATGAGCAATAGTAGCTAATCTACAGTATCTTATAGCGTGACCAACTTTTAGTCATTTTTAGCTTAGTCATTAATTGGTTTCCTCAATTTTACCATATAGTAGTATATTTAGTCATAAATTTGGTCATAAATTTTTCATTGGTTTAGTAATTAATGGTCACAATTAATGACCAAATATACAACAAAATATATCACTATATGAATCCTCGAGAAAACCAATTATTGATCAAATAAATATGACCAAAGTCTTGGTCGTGTTATAAGATACTGTAAATTAACTACTAATAGTCATATATATGCAAATTTTAGTCATAATTGGAAACCAATTAATGACCAAAGAAATATGACTAAATTTTAGTCGTGTTATAAGATATTGTAAATTAGCTATTAATAGACGTATATATGCAAAATTTAGTCATCATTTTAATCAAAAAATTATCATTTGCAGTAGTCATTTATATTTTTTTGGTATTTTCATATTCATTATATAAACGAGTCATTTAGTAGTTTCTATTCATTTTATTTGTGTTCATCATAAATTAATATAAACTACTAATTTAGTAGCTTTAGATTGATTTTGTGTTCATTATTAATCAACATAAATTAATTAGTATGATCTTGCGACTAAATTTAGAAAAAATGCCATACAATGTGCATGTTTATCTAATATGATAACACAAAGTTACATATGTTAATTACAAGACTAAATAATATGAAGTGAAAATAAAAATAATTTCAAACATATAATGTTTATTATATAAAATATCAAGTATTACAATATGAGTTTCCAACTTAATATCAGTTGGAATACAATTTACACATGAAATATTGTTTCATAATTTCAAAACATTATCACTTTGTTGCCAAAGCATTACAAGTGAATTCACCAACTCTAAAGGCTTGACCATCGGTCTCTATGAGTGTGTCTTATGCAAGATATTGGCTCTAAAGGTATCACTAGATAGATTCTCTTCTCTATCTCATTTTTCATTTGTCGCTCCAGTGTTACTGTTCTCCTCTTTCTTCAATTTCCGCTTCTTACTATCAATATTGAGTTTATCTCCTAAAAATGAAAGAAGATACAATGTAGAGTATAAGACATGAAAGATGATGAATACTTGAATATAAAATAAAATAGACTATAAAATATTTATACGACATACCTCAACATTCAATAATGGCCACTATGCGGCTAGATGACCTATATAAACAAAGAAAATAAAACATCACCATAGAAAATAACACCTTAGGAACTTAGTATTCAACCTTAAAAAAACCTTAGTGACAATCAGACCAACTAAGTTACATGTTAAAAATATCAGGCAATATATAACTTGTGAAAACAAATGGAAAAAAAATATATTTGTGTAAAAGGTATCCTTATTGCTTCTTCTAGAAGAGTCATGTTCCTTAAATTTGGATATTCTTTTGCCCACAGTAAAAGTTCCTCGCTATTATGACCTATGTTTTTAGAATCATGAGATTGATCCCACATCATATTGGATTATGGAGACAAAATGATTCAACTTTCCAAGATGAGTACCTCACTTCGTTGAATGAATGTGCTAGCTATGAGTAGTGTCAAACCCTTAGGGAAGCAGGACACTAAGGACTAAGAAAATATATGTTAGGCCCCTATACTACTAGTGTAACCCCTTATGGTTATTAGTACAACCCATGTATTATATTGATGTACCCATGTAGTGCCCATATTGTTACTATTGTGCACCATAGAAGCCCACTATTGTTATTATTGTGCCCTTACATTATTATTGTTATGTCGGCTATGATTATCTTATGACCCCTTAGACTCCTATATATAGAAAGGAGGTCTTTTCATTTGTATCATCCAAAAATTGTTCATTTATGTAATGTAAAGGAGGTTGCCCCCTCAAAGAGGATGAATTCTAAGGTGTTGATCTATCTTTTCTATCTTTTCTTGAGCTGGTTTCATAACATTTGGTATCAGAGCTTTGGATTCTAGGGTTTCGCTGCTCCAAACAGGTCATCGTGGCATTTTCGCTATAACTTGTTTTTTGCTACATTTCAGAAGCCAAAAAGAAAACCCATTTGAGAAGAAATTGCGCTAAATCTTGGGTTCGAATTTTAGATATTTTCGCCCTATATTTGCGGAGATCTGATCTGAGGAAGTTGGTCTTTTTGCAAACTCTTGAATTACATTCCAAACAGGTGACCTGGGGAAGATCGTCATAACTTTCTCTCTGAGAATCGGATTTAAATGTTGTAAGAAGGTACAGAAAGAGGACGGACTTTAGTTTCTTGTATATATTTTTCAAAGCCAAAGGTCGAAACAGAGACTCGTGGCACGTCGTACAAGTTCGCTCTTCTAGAAAAGTCTATAATGGGGTCATATTGGGAGATTGTGCATAACTCTTTCTTGCAGAATCCAATTTCGATCAGACTGGTGACATTGGAAAGAGGACACATAGGGCTACTATAGGTCATAATTTTAGAACTTAAAGATCTGAAAGCACAAAGTTACAGTCGTTTCAAGATCGAGCTCCTAAAATCAAGAAAAAGCAAGATGAGAAAGTTTGATGACAAGGATCCAGTAAATTGGATACTTCAGATGGAGCAATATTTTGATCTACATGGTGTACCACTGTTACAAAAGGTATGTATTGCATCTTCATATTTAGAAATAGATCGATTTTTATGGTATGAAGGGCTTTGTTCTCGTAAACAACTTGTTACGTGGTCAATTTTCACGGAGGAAATGATAGCACATTATGAGGATACAAAGAGCAACACCTTCTTTAGAGCAACACCAAAACAATTGAAAATAGTAAAAGGGCTTTGTGACATAGTGGAAAGCAAAATTATGGAAACCAGGAAGCATACCCCTCACAACTATAAGGATGGAAGTGTTGTTTCTCCTATCCTTCCACAACCTACAAGGGTTACACCACAACAATTGGAAGAAAAAAGAGAAAAAGGAGTTTGTTACAATTGTGATAGCAAATGCACTAAAGGTCATAAGTGTGCTGAGAAGAAATTATTTTACATAAAATATGAAGAGGAGGAAGAAAAGGATCAAAAAACATCAAAAGAAGAGGATCTACGCCAGGACCCCACCGCAGGGAAAGAAGAAATGAATCAGACCATATCTTGTAAAGCATTGGCAAGAATTACCACTCCTCAAACTCTCAAGATAGAAGGACATATCAAGAAGAAAAAGGTGCAAGAAATGAAAGATCACATCAAGAAAGAAGAAATGAATCCAACCATATCTTGTAATTCATTGGTCAAAATTACCACTCCTCAAACTATCAAGATAGAAGGACATATCAAGAAGAAAAATGTTCAAGAAGTGAAAGATCACATCGAGCATCAAGAAATGAATCCGACCATATCTTGTAAAGTATTGGCAGAAATTAACACTCCTCAAACTCTAGAGATAGAAGGACATATCAAGAAGAAAAAGGTTCAAGAAGTGAAAGATCACATCGAGCATCAACAAGAAGTTCTCCAACTTTTAAAGGATAACACCACTTCGGTGCAAAATCAAACGAAGCAACAGGTAGATCAACATCGTAGTGAAAAATGTTTTGATGTAGGTGATTGGGTATTTTTATTGCTACATCTCAAGCAAGCTATTTATGAGAAGGAAATGTTGGCAATACTACATGCACTTAAAAAATGGCGACCTTACCGAATGGGAAGACTCTTCAAGGATGAGGATGTGGAAGCATTGTTTTGTGCTATTTCTATTATCCAACCAGATTTGATAAACGAATCAAGGGATGAATGGAAGAAGGGCGAATAAGTATGGCCACTTATTCAAAAGATGCAAAAGATCCCAATTCAAACAATATTTCCAGAAATTGAAGAGGAAGGAAAAATCATATTGGAACCTGGAGCAGTCACAGAAACAAGAACCCGACAGCTACGAAATCGATCAATTTCAGAGTTTCTCATCAAGTGGAAGAACTTACCCACTGAAGATTCCACAAGGGAGGATAAGAATTTTATACAGAAGCATCAAGAACTACTCAAGCGTTGAGGACAATGCTTTTTGAAGGAGAGGAGCATGTTAAGCCCCTATACTGCTAGTGTAACCCCTTATGGTTATTAGTACAACACACTTGTTATATTGATGTACCCATGTAGTGCCCATATTGTTACTATTGTTCCCTATAGAAGCCCACTATTGTTATTATTGTGCCCTTACATTATTATTGTTATGTCGGCTATGATTATGTTATGACCCCTTAGACTCCTATATATAGAAAGGAGGTCTTTTCGTTTGTATCATCCAAGAATTGTTCATTTATGTAATGTAAAGGAGGTTTCCCCCTCGAAGAGGCTGAATTCTAAGGCGTTGATCTATCTTTTCTATCTTTTCTTGAGCTAGTTTCATAACAATATATAACCACTTTTCCACTGAAAGAAAAAATTTCAATCCTACAATGGCTTCTAGGAGTACATTTAGTTGGATGGATATCACACTCTGAGATATGATTGTCTAATACAATGAGAAGTGTACATATATTGTCACAATGACCCTCACAGTCAGACGCTATAGTTGTGTCCTATAATATTAATCATATTATACTATTTAATTATAAATTATGACTATGAGATAATTATTAGTTTGAATAATTAGTCTGAAATTGCATTTTTAGTATTTATGTATACATGAAAATATTCAGAAAAAAAAAAAAAAAAAAAAAAAAGGTAGTTTTTATGACTAGTTAATTTCGAGTGAATCTAAATACACAAGAAATTATGGTGCCTCGGTGTTTCTCTAGCAGTTATCCACTCATTGTACCAATTGCTCCCATGTCCTCTACTTCTTTTGGTGAATTCCTCTTTGATGATGTCCAATGCCAATGCAATGGACATTTATCCTCGATGTTTTTCTTAGCCAAAGGGAAGCTCCACAAGTAACAACCAAAAAGTAGCCTCAAATATATTATTGGGGGCCAAAATGCAGTAATTATATGACAAGACAAGAAACATTGCACGTTAATAATATTCCCTTTAATATTGATTAATCATTTCTTTCCATGATCATGCAATACTATAGTGTCAAGTAGGGACATTTAAAATTATTCATCCATCAATATCATCCTTGAGAGTGCTTAGTAGTTAATACTTCCTATTACACACATAGTAGATCACCAACTTCAAGGATAACAATATAAACACAACAAAAATGAAATTGAAAGAAATGCTAAGAAGTCAAATGCGACTAATCTGGCATCAAGAATATACCAAGCCCTTCACATTAGCAAGGAATTCTTAGGCACTAAAACAAAAACTCCATCTATTGCATCATTTTCACCTTTTCTTTAATTTATTTAATTAAGAACATAACTTTTAGAAAGAAAAATTCATTGAAAAAGATCTCAAAATCCTAACAAATACTCGATTGATTGTCATATAAATTAAACAGAAAGGAAATCATTCGATATGCTTTTAACTTGCAGAATATATTGAAGAATATGAAGCTTTCTCATACCTTTTTCCTAATCAAATGGTAATCTATGGATTCCAATCAAGTAATCAATTTCCTTCCAAGATAGTTAAGATATCACTTTGGAGAAGGACTTCTAGAAGCATTGGGATAGTAGAAATGGAATTAACTAGGAGGAAAATGAAGCACTTTAGTGGGTGCTCCAAAATATTTGAACACAATTGAAAATTATTTTATACTCCCTCCACATATTTGAAAACATAAACCATTTAGTTGCATCCCATTTATTTTCCACCTTCCTGTAATATGTAATTCTTTGACCAAGAATAGAACATTCATAAATATTGTCATGAAAGAGGAATCTTCATAATCCTAATAAGTTGGGCTCTAACAAATAAACAATTTCATGTAGTGAATAAATATTACATTGTAGATTTCAGTGATTAAAATGGGAACTTTATTCTTAATCTCATTACAACAAAAATAAATTCAACCCTAACTAGTTGGGATCTAACAAATCAAGAATTTCATGTAGTAAAGTAAACTTATATGGGCAATGACAACTTTATTATTATTACGACATAGATAAATTTAGGAGTACATACATATTTACTTATCTGAGACAAATTTTGAACACAATCCGAGATTTCATAGAAATATAATGATATGATTTACCTATAGGACATGAGAAAGCTATCGACATCTAACACCCATCACTGGAGAATAGAGTTATTGAGACAACATCTCATGGCATTAGAATCATGTATATAGATAGTGTTATAGAGATACCTTGCAACACTTATTCAACGCTACCTTAAATATTCAAATTCATCAATTGATTTACTTTAGTAGAAAATTCTAGTGGGATTTCATTAAGTACAACCCGACAAAAGCCATTTATGATAGCTATCATTGCCTTCTCTAGATCTATCCCCCTTTAGAAATAGAATAACTTATATTGACCAATTTTTGAGGCACTTTATTCATGTTCAACGTGGTCTATTGGGTTCTTCACATGGAAAAGGTTGCAAATATTAGATGTATAATGGAAACAAACATGCAATTCAAATTTGCTCCTAAAGTCTCTTGGGTGAATTATAAAACACCATCTACTTAAAACATGATATATGGTAGTAACAAAAACCTACCCAAGATCCAACTTAAGAATTCAAAATGTTGCAAATAGGAGATGCCTTCAACAATATCAACTTTTTAATTGCATAATCACACTAAAATAGACAAATCTTTAAAATGTTGAAAAGTGTGAAAAAAATGGAGTTGGAATATTATATTTATGTCAAGGTAGATATAGTTATGTAAAATGTAACTTCTATCTAAAACATGTAAATGTAACTTCTATATAAAAAAATGGAGCTGAAATATTATAGTTACGTCACGATAGATATAGCTACGTGAAATGTAACTTCTATATAACATTCTAAGTATATTTTTTCATTCCTTTAAGAGAGTAACATTTTTTTTATGTTTGGTTAATAACTTAATACTCCACCAAAAATAGCATTGAATTGGTTCTTCACCAACCAAGGGGAAATTTTAAACCAGTGTGAAAATGCTTACTCATTCCCCTGCCATATTTCTAATATTTTATTTGTGTGTGGATTTAAGATAGTGTAATGTAACTTCTACATATTTGATAATTTAAATGTAAAAATTACCCATATTTAAGTTATACAATTAACATATGCACAATAAGATACAATATTCATGAGTTATAAGTAATATGACGTTTACATGTTATATCAAGACAAATGTTTTCTCATCTCATTAACTCTTATCTTATAGTTGGTGATGGATATAGCCTTTAAAATTATGAGCCATCCATGTCATATCTTATATTTAAATATGGATATAGATTTTAAAAGCATCAACCTTGTTTGTTATCTTATGTACGATCAATTTAAATTGAAGTGCTCATAATTTCATTCAGTATTATCTTGTACAACTGGAAATAAAATGATGTGCGGGTGGTGTTTCTAGTGTTTTTCAAACTTGTTTTAATTACCTAAATTTAGCCTATTTAAAATAAAAAGGGGTGGTGTTTCTAGTGATTTTCAAACTTGTTTTAATTACCTAAATTTATCCTTTTAAGAGTAAATAGGTGCACTAACCATCTTACCTTCAAGCCAATAACCAGTGTTTCTAGTGATTTTCAAACTTATTTTAATTACCTAAATTTAGCCTATTTAAAGTAAATAGTTGCACTGACTATCTTATCATCAAGTCAACAAATTTTCTTGAGGGCATATTCATGACATCTACCATCTTTGAAAATTATACAATATTAGTGGTATATTACACTAAATAGACAATGTTGGCATAGAATCATTTATTGTGTTTTTTACTCCATGCCACAAATTTATTGATATTTTATGATTCTTGCTTTCAATTTCCATGTTAAGACGAGATTCATCATTCCTGCTAAGATTTTTAGTTGTGCACGCATCATATTGTTCACTTCTAAGTGTATAAAAAACAGAGAGTATGCACAATGAATTGTAGTAACATGTGGGTATCTATTTTACTCAATGATATTCTTGATTTTTTAACCCATTCCAATCCTACCACAATGCAATTAAAAGAGGCAAAATGAAATTATAGACTTTAGAATGAAACTCAAATTGTACCTAAATATAACGATAAGTACTTGTAGCTGCCTGGTCACTAATGAGCATTGAATCACACTGTGAAAAATTCCTTGCATTATGAGAACCTGGTTGCACCTACACTAATCCTCTGAAGTAGTTCCTTGACTTCCCTATAGATATAATTTTAGAAACAATCCTACTCCTAAAATTCTTCCCTGTATGGATCATCTTTGTCCCACCTATTGATATTTATTTTTCATGGCAACATAATATAACTCTCCAATTGCATCATTGCCTTTCAAAACAATGCTTGAGTATTTCCAGGTGATTGTCGAACTAGTCTCTACTCAGGTCCACGCAATCCTTGATTTGTCTCCATCGTACAAACCTCCTTTTGTAATAAAATTATAAATCCCATGTTTGCATTCCCCGTCCCCGACATACCAATTCTTTGCAATGGAATACTTAAACGTTTCTCCCTCAATGCAATAGAGATCCACTACTGTGTCATGGAGATGATTGCTGTCATAAAATCATGCAATGCATCCTTCAATATATGTCACAGAATGCCTCTCATCTACAACAATAAGAGTCCTCTCAAACTGCCTGGTCTACATTTCATTCATCCCAAAATAAGTGGATATTTCCATGGGTGAAAAAGTGTGCTTGGGAATTTAATAGAAGAAGCTATCACTAAAAAAAATACATTTCAACATAATAGTTAGCAGCAGGATAAACAACCCTGCCAAGCTACTTCCTAACTAGATCTAGATACTCTCGAATTACTTGTTATAATGAACAAAATATAACCTCAACTACCTATAGAGTCTACCTATGCATGGAAGGAATGAAAACATTGTCAAAAACAATATATACAACAACGTTTGTCAATCTCTTCTTCTACTCAAGGGCATGCCCAACTTTTGAAAAGTATCAAGAAGGTTAGGGTCCACATCATCCAAGCTCCTCTTGTTCTTCTACTCTCTTTGTTTAGGTTCAGAATAATACCAAAGGTCTTAGAAATTGATGGGAGGGTAAAAGTTATCAGACCATTTGGGTTCTTCCATTTTTAATCATTGTCTGTAAGCATTGATTCTAGATTGAAAAAGCCATTCAGGTTCCTTCTTTTTAGCTGAAATTAACCTAATATTTGGAGAGTTGTAAGGTTTAATGGATCTAAGTATATTCTACTTGAAATATAGTAACATGGTTCAAAAATATAGGTATTGAGATCAGAATCTAAGGATGAAACAGAAAAGATTTTATGTTCATGATTACAAGAAATTTTAATTTCATGTAACAAAGTTTGAGAAAGGTATAGTATTTGCATTCCATGAGAAAATTTTATTGCATTACTCGAGCCCTTTGAATTGGGCATTGTAGATTCCATTACATAAACAATCAGCCACTAAAAAAAAGGTGAAAAGAAAAGAAAAGCATGCATTCTAATGCTAGAAAAGTGAGGGAGGAGTGAAGTGATCTATACAATAAGGCCATGAAAAATGCTTACCTTTCCATTGTCTTTTGGGCATGGTAGATAAAATTTCATGCTTTTTTACCCTAGAAAAGTTAGGGAGGAGAAAACTGATCTGTATAATAAGGACATAAAAAATTCTTACTTTTCCATTGTCTTTTGGACGTAGTAGATTCCATTACACAAACAATCAACCACTAAAAAAAAGGTGAAAAGAAAAAAAGAAACAAGGTGAAAAGAAAATATAAAATTTCATGCATTCTAACCCTAGAAATGTTAGGGAGGAGTAAACTAATTTATACAATAAGGACATGAAAAATGCTTACTTGTCCCTTGTCTTTTGATGAATATTTGGACACAATCAAGATCTGCATTATCATAATCATTAAACCCTTTGTACAATAAGGACATGCAAAATTCTTACTTGTGCATTGCCTTTTGATGAATATTGGCCGCAATCAAGATTTGCATTATCATAATCATTAAACCCTCAACTCTAGATGAAATTTATGCTTTGATCATATAAACCCTCATAATTGTTTACCCATAAGAATAAAAATCATCTTTAGTAAAAAGGAAGAACTCTAGAGAGTCCAAAATCATACCCATGTACAAATGACCAAAATCTCCTAACACAATGACCTTGCTCTTCCTCCATCTAATCGTTGATCCTCTCCTAAGGTTTTTCCCATGCAAACTCCATCTGGGGTTGAATCCCATGAAATGAAAAGAAAAGAAATATTTATAATGGAAAAAAATAAAAGAAATATTTATAATATAAAATAAAATGTATAAATTGCAATTAGGTTAAATGGTTTATTTTTAATAAGAATTTGTTATTTTTGTGTAAGACACTAATTAAAAAAGAAGAATAAGAAGTTAAAAATGATATTGGGATGAGTGTAAACATTTAAATATGACTTCAATCAATAATATAAAGTTAAACTAATAAAAATAATAAAATTTAATTTGTTATATTTTGATTTTGTTATTAACTTGTGAATAGGCTTTGTTACAATACCATGAGCCAATACCATGGCTTATCAATACTACAAGTCGAAAAACCATAACTTATTTCACAACCAAAATATTTTATAACAACATGACAAGATTCTTAACCGTGGATATTCACCCCCCATTACGGTAGATATTATTAACTTGTAAAGCATAGCCCTTGTTACAATACCATGGGTCAATACCATGGATTATGAATACCACATGCCCAAAAAACATAAATTATTTCACAATCAAAATATTTTATAACAACATGACAAGATTGTTAACCATGGATATTCACCCTCTCTTTACCATGCATATTAACTTGTAAATGACTTTGTTACAATACTATGGGTCAATATCATGGCTTATTAATACCACATGCCAAAAATCCATAACTTATTTCATAGTAAAAATATTTTATTTTAATTTAATTTTAAAACATTTTTTAATTGAATCTAAAAGGGAAACTGTTACAATTTGAGATATATCTAAACCCTCTATCCTCACGACTACTAAAAATATTCCCATAGAAATTAAATTAAGGTTTTAATAAAATTAAGCTAAGATGGATCTATGTTGGTTATATATATATATATATATATATATATATATATATATATATATATATAAAGAACTGGCATAGATCCATTTGAGGTAAGGATCCAAGGGATGAGAGCAAGCAAATTCACTAATTATAATAGATTAAATATAGTGCATGATTTTTTAAAGTTTTTCATTAATTTACTTTCTTTGACATGATTGATCCAAAATATAGGTTTAATATTTTACAACCAATTAAGTTATTTTAATTTAGATAATTTCTTCAAAAAAATACAATGTGATCAAATTTAAGAGAGAGTTGGGGAGAGGGAGCAGAGAAGGAGGGAGATAGTGAAAAAGTTGGAGGGCAGAGAGAGAGTGAGGTGGGATAGAGGGAATGAGAGGAAGGAAGAGAGAGGAAAGAGAGAGAGAGAGAGAGATGGAGTTGGAGAGGGAGGGAGATGGAGGAAAGAACAAATGCATAGAGATAGAGGTGGAGAGAGAGAGGAGTGAGAAGGGAGAGATGGAGAGAGAGTGAGGGAGAGATGGAGAGAGAGTGAGGGAGAGAGAATAGGAGGGAAGAGAAAGAAGAGGAGAGGATAGAGATAGGGCGAGAAGGGGAAGGGAGAGAGATGGAGACATAGAGATGGAGAAGGATATGGAGGGGGGAGATAGTGATAGAGTTGTATAGAAGAGAGAGAGAGAGAGAGAAAGAGGGAGAGTGATTTTGGGGGGAGAGGTAGAGGGAGGTGGGAGATAAGGGATTGACAGGAAGGAAGATAGAGATGAGGAGAGAGAGATGGAATTGGAGGGGGCAGGAGAGGGAGAGAACAAGAAAAACGTAGAGGGAGAAATCTCTAGAGAGAGAGAGAGAGGGTGACAAGGGAGTCATGGAGAGAGAGTGAGGGAGAGAGGAGAGCGAGAGGGAATAGAGAGAAGGATAAAGATAGAGAGGGGGAGAAGGGGAAGAGAGAGATAGACAGAGAAGGGGAAGAGAGGGAGAGAGAGTGTGTGTAGGTTTGTGGGGTGATATAGAGAGAGGGAATAACAAAGAGACACAAATACAAATATAGATATTATATAGTATTATATCACAAGCACAGATCCATATTAACCCTATAACTATCAAGTGCCGAGAGGGTTCCAATCTCTCGAGGTGCAAACATTTTCTCAAGTTTTGCACTAGAAAAAAAATTTGCACCTCAAGAGATTGGATCCCTCTCGGCACTTGATAGATCTAGGGTTAAGATGGATCTAGGTCAGTTAATATGAAATTAAAGTAGTTTTTATTTGATATTATAGTCTTAAAAATTAAAATTTCTCTTCAAATTAATTTCAAATTGGAAACTAGATCCAATTAGATTCAATGAATAGATTTTTAAAAAATAAATAAATTATTTCTTTTTATTAAAAAATATATTTTTAAAATTACAAATTATTAAAGATAAATAATGCAAAGTTGGCTCACCTATACACCATGTGAGGATGAAGAAGTGTTTAAGGAAGGATAACCTTTCAACCAATCTTTAACAACCTTTAAATCCCCTATCACTTTTAATTTTAGATTGCTTGACACAATTAAAATGACTAACATAAAAAACTTATTCATATTATTGTAGTACTTGTTAGGTAGTTGAATTTTTGTTCTTAGACTAAATTATTCATTCATGTTAGTCATTTCTAGTTGTATTACTTATTAGCTAGTCACATATTTTAAACCGTGACTAAATGAGTGATTTATGTTAGTTGTTTTTACTTCGGTCACTTAAGATTGCTCATTTTTTGTCTTATTTCACTTGGAAAAACTATGGTGACTAAATTTCTTATTCACCTAGTCACTAATTTCTCATTTTCTACTAGCGGTATTTGTAGCAACAACATTAACATTTTCATTTTCAATTGGTATTATTTTACTTTTAATTGGTACAAAAAAATGCATTGGGAGGGAGATTTTTCATCCATCCATAAGGTATCCAAAACTGGATGATCATTCAAAAGGAGGTAGTATATGTTGAAGGGGAGCACATCAGTTACACCCAAGCCTCTCTAACTGGAGGAAGGTTACAGGAAGACACAAGGACATCTTTTGCTAATTCTTTGTTTTGCAAGTGTCTTTATCCATGATGTTGTAGCTGAGTTTAGATGGCATACTTCAAGTGCCTCATGAAGGAAATTTCAACCATTGAGAAGTGAAGTCTACAAATAACAATGTACAATAGCAACCAAAAACTCAAACATTATTTGGAAAGGGGAGAGAAAGCATATGCATCCCTTTGCCATTGATATAAAAGCGAGAGAGAGAGAGAGAGAGATTGGTGGCTCATGCAGGGAAATAAAAAGCTCGGTAGATGACATTGTGTTCTCTGGATGTAGCATGAGGAGTGGCAATCAATGATAAGGTGTTGCGATGAATGTTGAAGGGGGATATTATTGGAAAATTCACATTATTCGGATGGAAGGTGACATCAAGTGTTTTAACATTCACGTCAACTGGGATAACATTGATGTGCTTGGAATTTCAATATTAGGGGGAGTCTTATGGTTTCTATAGTGTTTCGTAGAGAATCATCATAGTAGAAGAAAAATTGAAAAAGATATAATATTCTAACTATGATGATTGGGAGTCCCAAGATTTTAAGGAATTTCTTCCTCAAGAAATCAGCTCAGATGCTCTTGGAAGAGCTTTCCAATGGTATGTTGAAGTCCAAAACAGGCCTTCGGGATCAAGAGTTAAGGTCGGTCATATTATATAAGCCAAAATTCAACCTAGTGACCTGGCCATGCGTCACAATAGTGTACTCAATGTACAATGGTGCTTGAGTACAAGCAGAATAATAGTATTGGAAACCTTAAGCTCAACAGGGATGGAACTAGGCCACATCACCCTCATAATCATAATATTAGCATGTAAGTGGTTAGCGGGAAATCCCACACAGACACGTACCTATGGAAGAATCGAACCTTGGAAGAAACCTCCTCAGAAGAAAACCTTTAGAGATTTGTTTGAGGACACCTCAAGAAATAGTTGAGATGTGATGCATGTAATAGAGGTAGGTAACTGACTTGAATCTAATGGTTTTTACATTAAATTTTAATGAATAAATTTAGAGAAAAACAAAAGTTCGAGATCATTGTTCACCATCCTTAAGATAGAATGGATGAATGGAAATGAGACATTTGCCACAATTTGATTGAGCGAAGGAGACACAATGGTAATATGACATTATCAAAACAAAGAACAACACATGGAATGCAGATTCAACATTTTTTGTGGGGCCAAAAATGGGTGACACATGGTACCACTTAAGGAGTGACACATGAAATCCTTAATAAAGTGGTAGACAAGTCATCCCCATAGAAGCATGATTGGTCCACATTCAATGGTCTAGTCCCATGGGACGCATAACCCTGGAAGAAATACGACCCTGAAGGAAACTCCTCAAAAGTAACTACTAAGAATAAATGATCTCGGAATTTTTTTCAAGAGTCACCAAGCAAAAAGCGTGAGGTATTAGCTCTAAGATGACATGGAAGATAGGTCATCCCGTGGAAATATGATTGGTCTAGGTGTTAGTCGCATGCTCCCAAGTGACACATAACCTTCGAAGAAATAATTATCATAGGTTTTTATTGAGAGTCTCTAGTGTAAAGTTCCGACAGGACGACAAATGACAGATAGTGAAGTTTGACAGTAGGTGATGGTAATAGTTCCATTCTGATGGGAAGTAGTAGACAAGTAATCTTAGTGAAATTATGATTGGTCCATTTTTTAGACAAGTTGTCCCTAGGGGCATATCATCCTGGAAGAAATCTCCTCGAAAGAAGCCTTCTTAGAATAAATGACCTCAGAAGAAACCATCTCAGAAGAAACAATAATAGTGATAACCAAGAGAGTGTTACCGTGTTTTTTTGAGAGACCGTTTCCAAGAAATAATGTCGGGGGCTAAAGTAAAGATAGAGGACTTGGTTTTCTTCCTGTTATGTGACTATGGGAATAAAAGGCTAGCATATATTGTTTAAGCACATTGAGGCTCATCAAAAGGCGCACCTAGGAGCCAACTATGATATGTTCACATGTGTAATGTGATCGAGGGGTTGTCATGGCATACATTTTTAATTGCGGGATCTACAAGACTTTTATGCTTATTGAAAGTTGGTGTGGTCATAAGCACTGCATGCATATTAGAGAAGGATTAGCACTTGCGACATAAGTGGGTCGAAAACTCTTCAACACTAGGCGACGCTTGGAATTATGCCATATTTGGGAGTCATATACAAATTGGAAGAGAAGGATTTGAACAAGTCAACAGCTAGAATTGAAAGAATTGGTGTCAATGGAAAAATTGATGCTAAGGAAGATTGCCAAGTCTAAGAGATTAAGATAGACAGGACCATGATTTCAAGAGCTAAATAGTGGTACTTGGCTGAGCCATACTTGAGTATCCCTCACAACCCAAAGTATTCAATGGAAGAGAGAGTTGGTTTTAATGGAGATCAAACCAATCCTAGAAGATCTATGTTAAAGTAACTCTCATGCCTTGACAGCCTCAATGAGAAGAAACGAAGTTCCAATATGATGTTTGTAGATTTTATGATATATAATTTAATTCAATGCTACTTGTTGAATGTGTAGGTTGATTCTGAATTAATTCTCAGTATGGGGAACACTTAGGTGCCCATTATCAGAGTTAATGTTGTTGCAGTGGCCAAGTAATTTGATGCGACAACAAAATAGGAGGCCAAGCTAAAGTTTTCTCTTAAACAATATGTGAATGACAAAATATACATCGTTCTTTGTGTTACAAAGGGAATAAAATCATGGATTCTAGATGAAAAATCTATGGAATGTAGTATGATAAAGAGTTGATGAGAGAGACCTATGTGGGTGTGAGTGTGCTACTGTGAGACATCGAGTGTGCCTAAATTGTGTGGGTAAATTCAACATTATGGAGAGATGAGGAGAGAGCTTTGTGAGGGTTTGAAAGGGAGTTTCTAAGATAGATCGAGAGAGCCTGTGGAAAAGTGAAGGTTGAGAGATAATATGTAGAATGTTGAAGGTCCATTTTTTGGACTTGTGCTACTATAGAATGCGTATAAGAGTGAAATATTGATTGTTGTGTTGGATATGTATGAGAGGAGGTTCTAAAGAGAATAGAGGGCCAATAAGTGGTGAATGAAAAGCTAAAATTAAGCCAAGTGGGTGTCATTACAGAGAGAAGTGATTACCTTATAGAGTGTGGGTTGGAGCCTTCAAAATAAGGAGACGGAGCTTCAATATTAGTGAATATATGAAGAGATCTTGGAGGTTGGTTTCTCTTGAAATTTGGTGCTCACGTAAATCCATGAAGTTGCAAGTTGGTGCTTCAGGTAAGCTAAATAGGTGTCTAGAAAAGAAGGGAGTTGGTGCTTCCTACTAGTGGGTGCTAGCAAACCATCTAAGGGAGTTGGTGTTTCCTGTGAGTGGTGTCTCACAAAAAAAATAATTTAATAGAGTAGGATCTGATATTTTCATCATAAAACAAAGATTGGTGGTTTTCCCTTTTTGGTTTCCACGTTAAATCCTCTATGTTCTATGTGATTGTTGATTATGCTTTTTGTGTGTTTGTATATGTGAGTTGATTTAATTTGTTGCACACGATATTCTTGGGTGTGTTTTTTCACTCATTTCTACACCTTCTTTCCCTTGTTTTGACCTTTATGTCCTTTAGACCTGTGCCCTTATATGACCAAATTCCCCGTTTTCATACCTTTTTCATCCATTTTGCTGTCATGTTACTTTACCGTATTTTACCGAATAAACATGAGGCTTTATTTCTTTTTGTGGCTAACTGGATGAGCATTGAAGGAACATGTCGAGAAGTTTATCTTTTTCAGGTGTTGGCTCGCGGAAGCAGACAGGCAGTAGGAATTAGCTGCAGGAAAGGGTATAACAGTTCACTGTTACAGCTGTTGGGTTGTGTTATATTCTTTCCATGGTTTTGGACGTGATGGTTTTCGGTCCATGGTATTGGATGCTTCAGCATGTATAAATATGTATTGTAACATTGAAAGGAATATAATGAAAAAGCAAGTTGGTAGTCCTAGTTTTGGGATCCAGGGGAAAATATCTGTGTATATGTGTTTTATGTGCTATGCTCTCGCATTGTTTATTTTATGTGTTTAGAATTTGTATGCAGGTAATTTTTGTATGGGCTTAAAACCTACATTTGGTATCAGAGTTGTTTTGGCTTCAAGGGGATGCCTTTGTTGCTGAGGGGTTTCGCTCAGGCCTGTGGTAGACCTTGTTCAGTGAGAGATCTACGAGATCGATTCTGGTGGTGAAAGAAGATGGCGAGCAGTGGAAAGATAGAGATCGAGAAATTTAATGGTCAGAGTTTTGAGTTGTGGAAACTCAAGATGGAGAATCTGTTGGTGGATAAAGATTAGTGGATCATTGTGGATCCAGGTACTAAACCAACGAGAATGTCTGATGAAGAATAGAAGAAGTTGGATCGGAAGGCTAAGAGAACAATACAATTGTGTGTCTCAGATTCAGTACTGCTGAATGTATCAGGGGAAGCTACGATGAAGGCTTTGTGGGACAAGTTAGGGACTTTGTACCAATCTAACTCTCTGGTGAATAAACTGTTCCTACGGAAAAGGCTGTATAACCTAAGGATGAAAGATGGAGACTCGGTGATAGAGAATCTGAAAACATTTAATATAGTGGTAAGTCAGTTATTATCTGTTGATATTAAAATTTCAGATGAAGATAACTGCATCAGTTTGTTTTGTTCCCTACCAGATTCGTGGGACAGTCTGGTTATTGCAATAAGTTGCAATGCAACTGCCTTGTAGTTTGATAAAATAGTCTCATACTTTCTGACAGAGGAGATGAGACGGAAAAATAAGGAGAGCTAGAATGGTGATGCCTTGTTTGTACGAGGACGGTCCCAGAACAAAGACAAAAATAATTCATCCAATGGGAGATCTAAATCTAGAGGGAGATCTAAATCTCTAGGAAAACCTATAACGGTGGTATGCTGGAAATGCGGAAAGGAAGGGCACTACAAAAGGGACTATAAATCTAAATATCCTGACAAAGGAAAGGGATCTGATGATGCTTCCTCTACAGAGGCGAAAACCACCTCAGATGAAGGTGGGGATGTGTACTTGGCTTCTTCAACTGTACATGTAGATCATGAGGCATAGTTTATTGACTCAAGTGAATCCTTTCACTTCACTCCCCATAGAGAGTGGTTTTGTGAGTATGATAAATACGATGGTGGTGATGTCGTGTTAGGGGATGATAGGAAGGCTAGAATTGTTGGTTGCAGAAAAGTAAAGTTGAAGTTGCAAGGTGGAAGGGTTAGAGCACTTCCGCTATTCTTCATATTCTTGCATTAGCTAGAAAGCTCATTTCTGTAAGCAAGCTAGATGATGTAGGTGTAAAAACAGTGTTCCAGAAGGATACCTGCAAGATGGTTCGGGGAGCACTAGTATTGATGCGGGGAGTTAGGACTGGAACTCTGTACAAGCTGCAAAGTAGCACTGTTGTTGATGGGTGCAATAGTTCTGTGGTTCCTAAAAGTGGAGTAGAAAATCTAGTGGTCTCTGGAGAGAAGACCATGTTGTGGCATAAAAGTCTTGGACATATTGGAGAGAAGGGCCTTTGAATACTTCATGGTAAAGGTATGGTAGAAGGTATGAGTAATAGCTCTCTGGATTTTGATTTTTGAGAAAATTGTGTATATGGGAAGTAGAATCGGGTGAGTTTCCCCTCTAGTGGTAAGAGGGTGAAATAGATATTAGAGCTTGTGCACAGTGATGTGTTTGCACCTATGAATGTTCCATCACTGGGTAAGCCTATGTACTATGTATCATTTATAGATGACTTCTCAAGGAATACATGGATATATTTCCTTAAGAAGAAATCTGAAGTCTTTGACAGGTTTAAAGAATTTAAGGCTCTGGTGGAAAATTAGACAGAGAAGAAGATAAAGCTGCTGAGGACAAATAACAGTGGAGATTTTTGCAGTAAGGAATTTGAAGAACTCTGTAAGAAGTGTGGTGTAGCACGGCAGAAGACTACTCCATATACACCTCAGAAAAATGGAGTTCTAGAAAGAATGAACAATACGTTGATGTAAAGGGAAAGAAGCATGCTCAGTGGTGTTAGGTTAGGATATTAATTATGGGAAGAGGCGGTGTAGACAATGTTAGGGCCTAAATCTACCTCAGGCTGAGAAAGGCAGGATCTAGGGTAACATAAAACCATGCTTAACCTAGTAGCTAGCCCTACCAGGTTGGGAGAGGGCTCTCTCCTTGTCAATCTCAGGGAGATATGATCAATAAAGCTTGAGATGACTGATGTAAAGAGTAATTTTAGGCTATGTATATGCTCAGAGGAGTTTAATTGAATTTAATGCTGGTTTGCTGGCTCAAATGTGAAAGGAAGATTTGGGTCTGGGGAATGGACTCAGTCTTGCAGAGGTTTCTGTGGGGTGAGGTAGGAAAATGGTTTAGTACTTTGAAATAAGTGAGATGGAGAGTCTTAAGACTGGTGAAGAGTTGGATAGGGCATGAGAGTCTCAAGAATCCTCTTCAAACAGTTGAAAACATGAAAAACTCAATAAACCCTAGGTAGAGCACTGTAACATCAATGATTTCTACCTTTATCCTTGATTCATTTAGTTCAGCTGGAAAGAGAGAGATAATTGCATACATAAACACATGTAAACTTGAACCACAAAAGGAAAAACAATACCAAATCAACTTTCCCCAAGAATCCCACAAAATACTGCAAACCCTGGTCTATTCCTTTCCCAAACTGCAGAGATGAACGTACAATAATGCTCAAAGCATTCACAAGAATCCAACCTTTACAAATGACTGTAAAAGTACTAGATATAGGTAACCAACAACTCATACTAGGCTTTAGGGGTTGAATTCATGAGTTTAGGAGCTGTCTCAACAAGATCTAAACTAAGAACTGAAATGTAGGCAGTGGAACAACTTGCCTCTAAAACTTAGGAAATTGATTCATTCAGTTCAAAACTACGTTTTCATGTTGTATCCACCTCCATGAGTGAAATTTTATCATTTTTACATCAAATTCCATCCATTTACATCAAATTACATCAATATTTTTACCATGAGAGAGAAAAAAGTAAAACTGAGAAAAGACTAGGCGAAAAACAAAGTTTTTTGTCCAAATTAGTAATTTTCCATCCTGTGCGTCGCGCCACTGTCCCTGTGCATAACACCTTTTTGCAGCTGATTTTGGAGGCCTTTCCATGCACCAAATTTTCTCCAAGTGGGCTTGTTGGAAATTTCTATCTATCTGCTTTCTAGAATAGGTGGAATTTCTAAATTTGGTGTCTATTTGCGCCTCCAAACGTGAGTTCTCCCAACACTGCTTCCTGTGTGGCCAAAAAGGGGCAGAGAGGGCATTTTTGAGGTGTTTTTGACCCTTCTGGAGGCCTAAAACTCGACAAAACTTTCTGGTAATTTCTGGGCATTCATAATTTTTCATGAGGAATCGAAAAATGTAGATTTTTCCTCTAGAGGTGGTCCCTAGCAAAAGGGAGCGCCTGGTTGTACTACGCACCAGGTAGAAAAACCTGTTTTTTCCTCCAAAAATTCAAAATTGTCAAAAAGTGTGCCAAATTTCTTGAAATTTAGGCTAAGTGACCTGCTTCAAGTACTATGTTGGGCTAAGGAAGCTTCAGCCAAGATCTTGAACTTGTCTTGCTCTTTCTTCCTCCTCAAAGTTTTCCTCAACTTGGCCTTTAAGGTCCTTATGCTTGCTTTGCAAATCTTATTTCTTGCCAAATAGTGATAGGTCATGTGCCTCAACATCTTTTTCTCTTTGTTGGCCTTCTCTAGTAGCTTCTCCAACACATATTCCTGCTCTTTGTCCTTTTGGTCAATCAACTTGCCCTTTGCCCTATTGGACTTTTGCCGGTTTTCTTTAATGACTTGCAACTCCAAAATTTCTTGTTTTTCCTCCAATTGCTTATTCCATTGCTCAAGGTAATTTATGATCCACTTAGCTCTTCAAGGTTAAGAGATAAGTCATGAATGTCAGCTCCTTGTTCTTTGATGATCTCTTTGAGTTTTGAGCTTTGGGAGCCCAAATCAGTGTCCTCATCCTGAATGAGAATGAAATCTCTCTCTTGACCTTCAGAAGGCCCTTCACGTTGGGTGTGGAGCCTGATTATCTTCTATATTCAAAGGTATCGCCACATAGGACCCCAGTTCGAAATGGGGGCAGCAACGCCGCCCGTAAAATGTTCGCTGCAGGGGGGGTCCTATGTGGCTCTGATCATTTTGTTTATTTGAAAAAGCAAAATGATGTCAGCTATATTATATTGTTACTGTATGTAGATGACATGCTTGTTGCAGGATCTAACATGCAGGAAATAAATGTGCTCAAAAGAAAATTGGCAAATTCATTTTCAATGAAGGATTTGGGAGCTGCGAAACAAATCCTTGGTATGAGAATAACTAGAGACAGGAAAAATCGTAAATTAACATTGTCTCAGAATGAGTACATACAAAAGGTGTTGAAAAGATTTAACATGCACAATGCAAAACCAGTTAGTACACCTTTCGCTAGCCATTTCAAACTTAGCAAGGAAATGTGCCCAAAGACCCAAGAAGACATGGATTATATGTCTAAAGTTCCATATGCATCAGCAGTTGGAAGCTTAATGTATGCAATGGTCTGCACAAGGCCTGATATTGCACATGCAGTGGGAGTTGTAAGCAGGTACATGAACAATCCAGGAAAGGAACATTGGATGGCAGTGAAATGGATTCTCAGATATTTGAAAGGTACCACAAATCAAGCATTATGCTTTGGTGGTTCAAACATCTCCCTACAAGGATATGTTGATGCAGATATGGTAGGTGACAGAGATAACAGGAGGAGCACTACAGGATATGTATTTACTGTTGGAGGAACAGCTGTCAGTTGGGTTTCAAAAATCCAAAGTGTTGTTGCACTTTCAACAACAGAAGCAGAGTATGTTGCTGCTACAGAGGCTAGTAAAGAAATGATTTGGTTACAAAGGTTTATGGGTGAATTGGGTAAGGAGCATGATATGGGCACGTTATACAGTGATAGCCAAAGTGCCATTCATCTTGCAAAGAACTCAGCATTTCATTCCAGGACTAAACACATACAACTCAAGTACCATTTCATACGATCAGTGTTGGAAGATGGAGAGTTGAAGCTGGAAAAGATACACACTAGCCAGAATCCTGCAGATATGCTAACAAAAGTTGTAACCAGGGAGAAACTGAGAATATGCTCAGTTTCAGTTGGTCTTCAAGGATGACGATGAAGATGAGAAACAGCCAGGTCCAAAGAGGAGTCATTGTCTAGCAAATGGAGCAGCAGTGTAGTTGCTACAATCAGTCTCCAAGTGGGAGATTGTTGGGTGTGGAGCCTGATTATCTTCTATATTCAAAGGTATCGCCACATAGGACCCCAGTTCGAGATGGGGGTGGCAACGCCGCCCGTAAAATGTTCATTGTAGGGGGGGTCCAGGGGGGGTACGACCTTTGGGAGCCCCCCCTGGCGGGGGGTTTCGGGGGTAGCGCCCCCAAAGCTAAAAACAGCTGTAAAATTGCCTTGTAAAAGTATAGTAATTTCTAGTCAAGCTGGGCCGTTCATTAGGTGGATGATCTGACGGTAGAACTTATGTTTAGTTTAGGGTTTCTTGCCCTAGAAGGAAACCCCTCTCTTTGTATGAGGGTATTGTATTTGAGGCTGTGAGATAGATGTGTATTCTGTGAGCGAGAAACAGAGAGGTGAGACTGTGAGAGAAAACAGAGGATATTACAGCGGATTTGCTGTAGGTTGTGTCTCTTCATTTTGTTGGATAATAGAAAGGAAGGACTGGCTGTTTGGGGTGGACGTAGCCCAAACTGGGTGAACCACGTATATCTGTGTCTCTCTTTTTTTGTGCGTTTTCTGTGTTTATATTTCTGCAATATTTTATGTGTTCCATTGCTCTGTAATATATAATTTTCTAACAACTGGTATCAGAGCCGAAGGTCTATTTGGCTGATAAACTCGCAGGAAAGAAGGGTTCCTGGTTCTAGTGGGAGCAATGGCGGAAGATGGTAAGTTTAGGGTCGAGAAATTTAACGGCCAAAACTTCTCGCTGTGGAAGATGCAGATGGAAGATTATCTGTATCAGAAAGATCTATACCTACCATTGGGCAGAAAAAAAAAGATGCCGACGGGTATGAAAGACGAAGAATGGAACCTTCTCGATAGAAAGGTACTCAGAACAATACGGTTGTGCCTTGCTGCGTCAGTCGCCTTCAACATTTCGAAGGAAACCACGATAGAGGGTTTGATGCAGACGTTGTCGAAACTATATGAAAAACCCTCGGCCTCAAACAAGGTATTTCTTATGAAACGGTTATTTAATATGAATATGTCGGAAGGTGGATCTGTTGCAAACCATTTAAATGATTTTAATACAGTTACAAGTCAGTTAAGTTCTGTAGGGGTAAACTTTGATGATGAAGTTAGAGCTCTATTATTCTTATGCTCATTACCAGAAAGTTGGAATGGTTTGGTAATGGCCATTAGTAACTCCGTTTCTGGATCTAGTACTTTAAAGTTTGATGATGTTGTCGGTGCTATCCTTAGTGAGGAAATGCGACAGAAAAGCTCCGGTGAGACATTGGGAAATGCTTTGAGTGCAGAGTCTAGAGGAAGAAAAATGGAAAGAGGAAAGAGCTCAGGATATCGCAGTAAATCAAGGAAAGGCAGATCCAAGTCCAGATCGGGGATAGTGTGTTGGAAATGTGGAAAGAAAGGACACCTAAATAAAGACTGTTGATCTCGGAAGGGAAAAGAAGGAGATGCACAGCAAGAAAACAATCATGAAGCAAATGTGACAGGTGAGGTGTTACAAGATGCTTTGATTCTTTCCTTCGAAAACAGTACTGATTCCTGGGTGGTAGATTCAGGGGCTTCATTCCATGCCACACCTGATAAGAAATACTTCCATGACTATGTTCAAGGAGATTTTGGACAAGTTCGTCTAGGTGATGATAAACCCTGTAAAATCGTTGGAATGGGTAAGGTTCTTGTAAAACAGCAGAATAGAAACCAATGGCTATTAAAGGAGGTAAGGCATGTTCCAGATCTAAAGAAAAATCTGATTTCAACAGGGCAGTTAGGCGGTGAAGGTTGTGTGACAACTTTCACATATAAAGCTTGGAAGGTCACTAAAGGAGCCCTGGTAATAGCAAAAGGCGAAAAGGTTGGTACATTGTATTTATGCAATGGTATTTCTAACTATGTTAATGCTTTAACTTCCAGAGGAGCAGATGCAGCATTATGGCATCATAGGCTCGGACACATGAGTGAAAAGGGGATGAAGATTCTTCACTCAAGGAATTTGTTGCCGTGTTTGAAGAATGTTGATTTGGACTTCTGTGAGAACTACATTTATGGAAAACAGAAGAGAGTCAGATTTCTCAGAGTTGGGAAAGAAAAGAAGAATGAAAAATCAGAGCTTGTGCATACAGACGTATGGGGACCTGCTCAGGTATCATCTCTCGGTGGCTCTCGTTATGATGTTACTTTTATTGATGATGCAACTAGAAAAACTTGGATTTATTGTATTAAGAATAAATCTGATGTATTTGATACTTTCAAGAAATGGAAAGCTTTGGTTCAGATTGGGACAGGAAAGAAATTGAAGTGTCTTAGATCAGATAATGGAGGTGAATATTGCAGCAAAGAGTTTGATAGGTACTGTTCAGAGCATGGAATTCGCAGAGAGAAGACAGATCCAAGAACACCACAAGAAAATGGTGCGTCAAAAAGGATGAACAGAACAATCACGGAGTGTGCAAGGTGCATGAGATTGCATGCAGGATTTCCTTTACAGTTTTGGGCAGATGCTGTAGATACTGTTGTTTATCTAATAAACAGAGGGCCTTCAAGTTCCTTGGATGGTGGTGTTCCAGAGGAAGCATGGATAGGTAAAAAGGTAAACTACTCTATTTTAAAACCTTTTGGTTGTGAGGCCTTTGTCCATATTGATAAAGAAAATAGAACAAAGCTTGAGGCAAAGTCAAAGAAATGTACCTTTATTAGATATGGTGTTAATGATTTTGGTTATCACTTATATGATTACGAAAATCACAAAATCATTAGGAGCAGAGATGTAATATTCAATGAAAAGGTCTTGTATAAGAATCAGTTGCAGGAAAAGAAACAGGAAAAGGAAAACAAGGAATACGCAGTTCTTGATGAAATCACTGAAAAAGTAAAGGTGCCTGAAAATAATAATAATCAACAACCACAACAACAGCAACCACCACAACAACAACAGGCACCCCAAATACCTGAAAGTGGTGTTAGAAGATCTACCAGGATAGGTAGACCCCCTGAACGATACTCTCCTTCATTATATTATTTATTGTTGACTGATTCCGGTGAACCCGAATGTTATGAAGAAGCAATGCAGGTTGAAAGCAGGAAGAAGTGGGAGGTAGCCATGGAAGAAGAGATGGACTCCTTAATGCATAATCAAACTTGGGATTTAGTCAGGTTTCCTGTAGGAAAAACTACATTGAAGAATAAATGGGTTTACAGGCTGAAGGAAGAAGATGGAGGAAAACAGAGGTATAAAGCTAGATTTGTGGTGAAGGGGTTTTCACAGAAGAAAGGTATTGATTTTGATGAAATATTTCCTCCTGTTGTTAAAATGACTTCAATCAGAACTATTTTAAGTCTTGTAGCAGCTGAAGATTTGCATCTTGAGCAATTAGATGTAAAGACAGCCTTTCTCCATGGGGATTTGGAGGAAGAGATATATATGCAGCAACCACAAGGATATGAGGTGAAAGGAAAGGAGAAACTAGTGTGCAGGTTGAAGAAGAGCTTGTATGGCTTAAAACAGGCTCCAAGGAAGTGGTATCTAAAATTTGACAAGTTTATGTCTGAACAAGTTTATACTAGATGTCACTCTGATCATTCTGTTTATTTGAAAAAGCAAAATGATGTCAGCTATATTATATTGTTACTGTATGTAGATGACATGCTTGTTGCAGGATCTAACATGCAGGAAATAAATGTGCTCAAAAGAAAATTGGCAAATTCATTTGCAATGAAGGATTTGGGAGCTGCAAAACAAATCCTTGGTATGAGAATAACTAGAGACAGGAAAAATCGTAAATTAACATTGTCTCAGAATGAGTACATACAAAAGGTGTTGAAAAGATTTAACATGCACAATGCAAAACCAGTTAGTACACCTTTTGCTAGCCATTTCAAACTTAGCAAGGAAATGTGCCCAAAGACCCAAGAAGACATGGATTATATGTCTAAAGTTCCATATGCATCAACAGTTGGAAGCTTAATGTATGCAATGGTCTGCACAAGGCCTGATATTGCACATGCAGTGGGAGTTGTAAGCAGGTACATGAACAATCCAGGAAAGGAACATTGGATGGCAGTGAAATGGATTCTCATATATTTGAAAGGTACCACAAATCAAGCATTATGCTTTGGTGGTTCAAACAACTCCCTACAAGGATATGTTGATGCAGATATGGCAGGTGACAAAGATAACAGGAGGAGCACTACAGGATATCTATTTACTGTTGGAGGAACAGCTGTCAGTTGGGTTTCAAAAATCCAAAGTGTTGTTGCACTTTCAACAACAGAAGCAGAGTATGTTGCTGCTACAGAGGCTAGTAAAGAAATGATTTGGTTACAAAGGTTTATGGGTGAATTGGGTAAGGATCATGATATGGGCACATTATACAGTGATAGCCAAAGTGCCATTCATCTTGCAAATAACTCAGCATTTCATTCAAGGACTAAACACATACAGCTCAAGTACCATTTCATACGATCAGTGTTGGAAGATGGAGAGTTGAAGCTGGAAAAGATACACACTAGCCAGAATCCTGCAGATATGCTAACAAAAGTTGTAACCAGGGAGAAACTGAGAATATGCTCAGTTTCAGTTGGTCTTTAAGGATGACGATGAAGATGAGAAACAGCTAGGTCCAAAGAGGAGTCATTGTCCAGCAAATGGAGCAGCGGTGGAGTTGCTACAATAAGTCTCCAAGTGGGAGATTGTTGGGTGTGGAGCCTGATTATCTTCTATATTCAAAGGTATCGCCACATAGGACCCCAGTTCGAAATGGGGGCGGCAACGCCACCCGTAAAATGTTCGTTGCAGCGGGGGTCTAGGGGGGGGCGGCTGCGACCTTTGGGAGCCCCCCCCTGGCGGGGGGTTTCGGGGGCAGCGCCCCCAAAGCTAAAAGCAACTGTAAAATTGCCTTGTAAAAGTATAGTAATTTCTAGTCAATCTGGACCGTTCATTAGGCAGATGATCTGACGGTAGAACTTATGTTTAGTTTAGGGTTTCTTGCCCTAGAAGGCAACCCCTCTCTTTGTATGAGGGTATTGTATTTGAGGCTGTGAGATAGATGTGTATTCTGTGAGTGAGAAACAGAGAGGTGAGACTGTGAGAGAAAACAGAGGATATTACAGCGGATTTGCTGTAGGTTGTGTCTCTTCATTTTGTTGGATAATAGAAAGGAAGGACTGCCTGTTCGGGGTGGACGTAGCCCAAACTGGGTGAACCACGTATATCTGTGTCTCTCTTGTTTTGTGCGTTTTCTGTGTTTATATTTCTGCAATATTTTATGTGTTCCATTGCTCCGTAATATATAATTTTCTAACACTTCATCATGCACTGGTTTTTTACCTTTGTCCTGTATCTACTTTGTTGTTGAAGGAAACGAGGCCCCTTCCACCCCAGGTGGAGATAGTACTCATTTGGTTGCTGCAAATACTCTCCTTGTGCCCTTTTGATAAGTGATAAATACTGGCACACTGGTGGTTTGAGTCTCATCCACCTCTTGGTGATGTGAAGGCCCTCCTGCCTCTTGAAAAACTGATGGGGTCACTTGAGGACTTGTGAAAACCTCATGTGAAATTAAATCATCTCATGAAACATTGAGCAAACATGGCGGATGCAAAACCACAATATTGATCAATGCAAAGTGATAAATATTATTGTATTGTTGATGAGGAGGTTTCCTTTGCACCAATGTGGTGATTTTCTCAATATTCCATCACATGAAATAGGAGAGGTTCATCATCCTTACTCTAGTGAAATGCATCAATAATCTAACATGATAGGTATATAAGTGAGAAAATCTGCCTTCACAGCTAAAGTATTTGATTATGAGCTTCATAAGTGGAGCATATGTGTCCTGTAGGTATCTGAAATGGAAGACCCTATTGATTTTCTTCTGATAGCCAGCCTTAATATAGGGCTCATAATGTTCTTTGTCCACTAGCTGTCCCTTGTTCCACTGTTCACCCACATTCGGAATACCTGTTGCTTTAGCTATATTTTCAAGTGTCAAAGTGAAGGTAACACCTACCAAATTGACCTGCCCATTGTGAAGATGAAGGACAAAAAGTCTAGCAAGCTCATGGTGATATTTCACTCTTTCCACCATCTCACAAAACTAGTAGGAAGATTGATGTTTGAAACATGCTACTGCAAGAGGACAAGCCATTAGCTCTGTAAGTGTAGTGGGCTCTTCCCGAATGTGTTTTCCTCCCTTGTGTGGTTTTCTTGGTGCATGAATTTCTTGGGAGGAAAAACTCATTGTTTCCTCATCTCTTTCATAAGGTGAATCTTTTTCCATATTTGCCACTGTTTGGTTTTCAATGATGAGTATGAAGAGATTTTTATTAGGAACAAGTGTTTGCTATTTGACGAATGGAATTGATGAGTGGGACTGTGAATGATTGATTTTGTGTTGATTGTAGGGTTATAAGGGAGTGATATGGTTTGGGGAATGAGGATTAAGGTTTAGGGTAATAATGGAAATTTGTTGTTAGGGTTTAGGACTTTGGGGATAGGGGGTAGGATGAATGTGAATGAGAGAGGGGTAAGGGATATGAAATGAGGGGACTGTAGTGGAGGAATGTGAAAGTGATTGTAGAGAGCAAACAACAACAACGATAATTTTTTGAACCCTAAACAACTTTTTCAATGGACTATGCAAAAAACTAGGGTTTTATCTTTCACCTATTGAAACACCATGACAGCTAATGAAATATCTTGCAAAGACACTTAGGAATGTTAAACTTACTTGTAAAATGGTATGGGCAAAGTTTTGGAGCTTTGGCACGATTGATTGGATGAAGTTTATGTTTGGAGGACTGGTGCGCTGCGCCCAGACACAGGTGCACCATGCTTCTCTGGTGCGTCGTGCTCATTTAAACTTCAATGTATTTTTTGAGCTTCTGTGCGCCGCGCAGACCAACCACGCCTCAACCCACGTGCGCCGCGCTAGGAGTTTTTCACAGTTTTGCTGTAGTTTTCTCTTCTTCACCTTAAAAACGCGACTTGGATTGTTCAGTCTCTTTTTGGCACACAAATGAACTCTTCAACCCAAGAAACACTTTATATACAAGTTACTTTGATTTTTCATTTGCAAAAAACCCACTTTCTAATGTTTTTCCTTTCACTTTATCTTTAAAAACTCTGTTTTGGCAGTTTGACTTTCCTTTTGCCTTTTGGTGGACTAATGCTTTAAATTTCTTGTCTCTTTTGCAGGAGCTGGAGTGCAGGATCTTGGCAAGGTGACTAGGGCTGAATTTCCAGACTTATTACATATAGGAAGAATAAAATTACATGAAATTTATACATAAAACATGAAAAAATTTGTTTTTCCTCTAAACAAGGTTTTGAGGAAAAATCAATCACTAAGCATGTGATTATTGAAATTTTTTGATACTGAGACTTTATTTGACCTCCTCATGTGCCTGCTGACCACTATTGAGCTTTTACAAGACTTTCATGACAAAACCTAGACCTAATGAGACCTAAAACGCTAAAAATGGCTTTTTCAAGTATAAAGACAGAAAATGACTGTAAATGACATGAATTTGTGAAAATAGGCCAGCAGGTAAATACCATGAGGGAAAATTGATAATATGCCACTGCTATCAAATGATCCATGATCCTAATGGAATGCAGCTGATCGGATGAGACACCTAAAACGTAATGCAACAAAAGAATTTTGATCATTGATGGAGATATGAAGATACCGACACTAACATTGGATCCAATGGGGATGGTAGCTCCTTGGAGGTGCCAAGAACTATAGATCTCTAGAAAGTAGAAAGTACCTTCTTCCATTGGGCTATGGAGTCAATAAATTCAACAAACCAAAACCAATATCTTGACTCAAAACTAACTCAAACAATCCAGACCAAAACTGAAATCATACCTCTAGTTTTATAGCCTTCACTTCGGGCCCCAAACTGAATCAATGATGACAGTACACACTTGCAATGAAGGAAATAAAATGGTATGTACAATGACATATGTGACAGCAAAAACATTTCAAAGATAATACCGTTTCAGCAGCTGACCATTGACTGACCCACCTAGACAATCTTCTCCATTCATTTCTTTCAGCAAGAAAGCATTTTGACCCTGATATGCAACAATCCTAAATGGTCCTTTCCACAGATTATCAAACTTGCCATGCTTGCCTTTGTCTTCGTTTCTAGCATCCCATTTCATCACTATGTTTTCAATCTGAAACTTGTCCACCTTTTCCTTTTGATCATAGATTTTCTTCATTCTCTCTTGCAGCCTAAAGGTATTCTGAAAAACTTCCTCTCTCATCTGCTGTAAATGGATCATTTGGTTGATTCTTCGCTGTAAATGATCTTCCTCACTGCCAAGCTTCCTGTAGAAGTTTAACAACCAGGACTGCGAGAGATGTCGGGAACACCGTGTCAACACCATATACAATCTCAAAAGGAGACATGCCTATTGATTTCTTCTGACTTACTCTATCTGCCCATAGTGCATTAACCAATTTCTTATGTCAGCTCTTTTTGTTTGTTTCCAACAACTTTTTGATAATGTTGACCAATGATTTATTCGAAGATTCCGTCAATCCATTACCTTGTGGATAGTATGCAGTAGAGTGCCCCAAGGTAATTTGATATTTATTACAAAAATCAATCATATTTTTAGATTTGAAAGCTACTGCATTATCTGTAATCAACTTGTTAGGATAGCCAAAACATGACAAAATATTATTTTCAAGAAACTAAATTATTACCAAGTCAGTGGCCTGCCGAGTGGGAATCGCCTCAATCCATTTTGTAAAATAATCTGTCACAATGAGGATCCCCTTGTGCTGAACTAAATAAGTAGGATGAATCTCACCAATGAAATCTAAACCTCACTACTGAAACGGAGCACTTAGTTTAACTGGCTTGAGTGGTAAAGGCTGTAATTTTCTCCTACCTTGAAAAATCTGGCATTCGTGGCAGCTTGTAATAGTTTTATACACATCAGAAAAAAGGGTAGGCCAATAATATACCACTCTCAAAATCTTATCGTTTGTTGTCTTCCAAAATAGGTGACCTCCACAATCTCCCTTGTGAAAATCATCCATGACCTGTTTTGCTTCTTCCTCAACCAAACAATTCAGCAAGACACCGCCGGGATCTTTCCAATAGAGTGCATTATTCATAATACAAAACTTGGCAGCCTTTAATTTTAGAGTCCTACTTTTATTTCTAGCCATCCCCGGTGGCGGTGAAAGATGCTGGAGGACATATACAATATCTGAATACCAAGGAGAAAGAAGAAACATTTCAGATACCTCAACAAGCGAACTTTCTTCATCTTCTTCGGACATAGCAACAATCAGATTTATGTCCAAGGCATGCAAATTAGACTCCGCCATTAGTTTTGCTAGCCCCTGACCCTTGATGAGCTTTGTTGGCTTTATCTCCACATCATATTCTAACAAAGCTATGATCCATTTGCCTCATCTCCCTTCCGGATCTGTTTGCACTAAGACATCTTTAACGGCTGCGTTAGGGACATAAGCAAGAATATGAGAATGCAGAATATATACCTGAAAATATTTCAACGATTTTACCAAGGAAAGAGCTTTCTTTTCAATAATGTTATACTTTAAGGCTGCATCTCTTATTTTTCTGCTGAAAAAGGCAATTGGATTCTCAAGCTGGTCTCTTTTCTGCATTAAGACCACTACCATAGTATGATCCGAAGCAAATGAAAACAAAATGAAATCTTGGGAATAATTCGGGTTGATCAAAATTGGAGCTGAAGAAAGAGCCAACTTTACCAAATTGAAAGACTTGATAGCTTCTTCGGTCCACTTCACTACACTATCTTTCTTTAACATGTTTTTGATTTCCCTCAAATGTTCAACTAGATTTGGCACAAAACGACATAAGAATTTCATCTTACCATTAAATACTTGGATCTCCCTTTTACTTCATGGAAAATCAATCTTTTGAATGGCTTCCACTCGAGCTAGACAAATGCGGATGCCCTTCTTGGATATGATGTGGCCGACAAGCTTTTCGTCATCCATGGCAAACAAGCTCTTTTTTGGATTGAGAGATATGCCATACTTTCTACACCACTGAAAAACAATTTTCAAATGATAAAGGTGCTCTTCACCTAAATTGGAAAAGACTATCAGATCATCAAGATAAACAACTAAAAATACATCTTTCTCATTTGCAAACGCGATTTCCATAGCCCGCTGAAAAGTTGCACCAGCATTCTTCAATCCGAATGGCATCTTGGCATAATGGAAAGTTGCCCACGGAGTGGTGAATGTTTTTTTGTCCCTGTCATCCTCATGGACCAGAATTTGATTATAGCCGAAATACCCATCGAGTCGCAACATACGAGATGCTCCAACTACTCTTTGAAGTATGTGGTCCATTTTTGGCAATGGATAGTTATCTTTCAAAGACACCTTATTCAGATTTTTGAAATCAATACATAATCTAATCTCACCTATTTTCTTCCGCACGGGCACCAAATTGGAAATCCAATCTAAAAATCTTATTGGAATGATTATACCAGCCTTGTACAATATATTCACTTCTTTCTCTATTGATGGCAGCAACTTTGGATTTATCCTCCTTAGCTTTTGTCGAAATGGCTTTTGGTTTGGCTTGATTTGAATGATGTGCTGAATTATACTCTTATCATATGCCTTCAAATCTGCATAGTCCCATGAAAATACATCAGTAAATGAAGACAATAAACTAATGTATTTTGCCTTTACCTGTGGAGGAAATGCTTTTTATAACTTCACCATTTTTGGATTTTTTGTTGTTCCAATGTTCACATCCTCAACTCCTTTCTCGGTTGGCACCAAGCTCAGTTTCCGAGCTACATCATCTTGATCAAACAACTCCTCTAAAGGTATTAGACCTTTAGGAATGACATTGTCCTTCAACTGCAAAACTTCCATCTGATTTACCTCTATGTCTGCTTCACCATCATCTTGCTCTCCATCGATAGAAGTGTCTTTTTACTTGCCTTCATTTTGCATAAATTCTTCAATCTCTTTGTCATATTGAAACACCTACCAATATCTTTGATTATCAGGGATAGTTGGGCGATGTTTCACATGAATTTCAAACTTATTGTTTGAAATCATTGGGATTTTCAAATTACTTGCAGCTATTGTGAGGGAATCTACAATAACATTTTGTACATGAGGGACACATGTCAAAGTGTAATCTGGAAACAATCTCAAAATATCTAGTACCGCATTATGGTAAGCCCGCATTCGAGGATGTTTTGCTTGGTATTCACCCTTCACTTGCTTGATCACTAATTTGGAGTTGCCATACACTCAAATTCTTTTTGCACTTAACTTCTTGAGGATTTTCAAACTAGCAATTAAAGCCTCATATTCAACTTCATTATTGGAGCAATCAAAAGCTAATTTATACAAAGAAACTCTTACATTACTTGGAACTGTGTTTGGTAGAAATGCATGGTTGCGTATCCAAATACCAATTCGAGCACCTTCCTTACCTTCCACGCCATCGAAATCCATACTCCACAAACTGGCCTCATCCTCCAAGTGCTGAAATTCTGTTTTCTCTTCTACCTTTGCTTACTGTCCATCAATTTTTTGTTGATGTTGGAAAGCTGATTGTCTAGCGGTACTATCAAGCCTTTGTCCTTCTTGATCAAGTACAGCTCTAAAATTTTCAGTGATCTCTGGAATATCTTCTACTTCAACTAGTTGACTATTTACATCATTAAAACTATAAAAATATAGAACAAAAGATTCTAAATCAGTATGTACATAATTGACTGGATGATTTAGAGGTTTCTCCTTGCTAGTGATCATGTACTTCATCTTTTTTCTCCCGGTATAATTTCCTCAACTGACCAAACACGGGAATAGTAGCATAGGAGAAATCAAGCTGCAGTGTCCCTTTGAGTTTTTCTCCCCAAGATCTGGATAGAATCATGCCTAATCTAGGAGGAATATCAGCCACAACCACATCCATGAGAACATTTTTGCAGGAATCTGATCTAAAGTGACAACCAAATCTTTAATAATCCCAATACATCTGACCCTACCAGAATCAATGGAATAAAGATCATGGTACTTGTGAGTGATATCTAAACCCAATTTTTCCATAATTGCCTTTGGCATCAGATTATGAGAGGCTCTTGAATCAAACATGGCGTTGTGCAATACATAATCATGCAATCTAAGGCTGATGTAAAAAGGAGCTACATCATTATCCTCAGATTGACCTTCTAATGTTGGACCAAAGATAACCTCGGGCTGGCCATCCTCCACATTAACCATATCAGATAACCGATCAAAATTCAAAATCTTTCACAGAAGACCTTTATAGCTGCTATTCTTCATTAATTCAGTCAAAGGTATTGACACTTTTAACTTAGCAATTTCGTTTTCTAAGCTAAAGGCTGTGGTTTTCTGCCTGGTGCATAGCGCCACCTAGTTCTTGCTTTTGCTAGGGACCTCCTCTAGAGGAAAACTCTACTTTTTTGGATTCCTCATGCAAAATTATGAATACCCAGAAATTGCTAGAAAGTTTTGTCAAGTTTTGAGCTTCCAAAACGGTCAAAAACACATCAAAAATTCCCTTTCTGCCCCTTTTTGGCCACACAGGAAGCTAAACGCTAAAGGTTAGTGCCTAAATCTACCTCAGGTTGAAGGAAGGTGGGTCTAGGGTAACATCAAACCATGCTTAACCTGGTAGCTAGCCCTACCAGGTTGCGAGAGGGCTCTCTCCTTGTGAATCTTAGTCAAGATGACTGGATCAGATATGGATTTTAGGCTAGGTATAGTAGCTCAGAGGATTTGATTGGATTTGTTTTGGGTCGAAATAGCAAGAGAAAGGATGATTTGGATTATGGAATCGATGTCAGTTTCTGCCGACAAACCTGGGGCAAATTAAGTGCCATGTTCAGCCAAGTGAAGATTATAAATGTGAGAAGTATAGGGGAGAAAGCCCGCTGACCTACAGGCATCAAACAAAGGATGGATCTGCAACAACAACTTTAGAAGAAAGAGAATAACGAGGTTGCTCAACAGAGCTTCTAGCAAAGGATGAATTCTGCTAAGACAAACGCTACAACTAACAGAAAAATCATCATGAAGGGAGCATCATTATGGATGAATTCCTAACATATCACTTAGATAATGCTGAAACAAAGTAGAAAAACATAATGTGTAAATTAATTTACGAGAAAAAACATACTAAACATCAGCATCATGATGAATCCCAGATCCAAAGGGCAAAAGACTACTTTATTAAAATGTTATTCAGGAAAAATTTTACACAAAGCCAAGACAGCCTCTCTGTTGCCAAAAACAAACCTCTACACTATGAAATTCATAAATTTTATACGTTTAGCTCATCCCTATATTAAGGGAATTGAGCTCAACCATCTTCTTCAAAATAGAATCAGTTACATTAAACTTGGACCGAATTTCTGAAAATAGGTGTTGAAGATGAACTCGTATCTCCTAAACCATAGCACCTGTTACAAAACTGAAAGAGGTTTTTTAGATGAGGAAATTTTTGAGAAAAATCTCTCTCACATTCTGGAAATTTGTTTCCATTTGCTCGGAATTTGTGCCACAAAATCATCTCTAAAACAGAAAATCATTAAAAACTTAAATCTGTCAAAATGAGCTGTAAAGATCTAGTCACATATTCAAATTCATGACACCTGTGAATAAACTGAAAGAGGTTTTTGTTATATGGCTCATGGTTAACAAAAAAATCCTTGGGTTTTTCAAAATTACTTTCCATCTGTTGTAAAATGGCACTGCACTAAAATTACTAAAACAGTAAACAATATGAAAAATGTGTTTTGTTTTAATGTAGGCTCCAAATATCACCACATATCTCCCACATAGTAGTACTTGTGCATAAACTGAATGAGGTTTTTGTTATTTGGTATGTGGTGGACAAAAACCTCTTTCACTTTCGAAAAATTCCTTACCATTATTTCAGAAACTAATATTTTACTAAACTTGTCATTGTGTGCAGCAACTGACCTCAAAACATGCATAACCAAGAATCACTCATTCATTTTGATCATATCTTTTGATCTAGAAACTAGTTACAGGAGTGTGATATACCATTGAAAATATTTTTCCGAGCTTCTTCTAATGGAAATACTTAGGATATGATTTGCACTGAAGATCATGTGTAAAAAATCTTTGAAAACCAGACATAGTAAGAGCCCATTTTGATCCTTGGTGATAGGCTGCGAAGACAGGAACTAACATCGGCCTTATTGGGGATGGAAACTCCTTGGAGGTGTCAAGAACACCGTTGACCAAGTTCCTCATCCATTGGGCAATACAGTCAAACAACTGTAAGCTTAAAACAACTCATACCAATTCAAACAGAAATGCTTCCTTTGGCAGCTTATTTATTTACACAAACCTACCCTACTTTGCTGCAAAATCAATGGATCAAGTGATGTTGTAATGCCATATCAAACATTCAAGTAACTGTGACAAAGATGCTGCTTGCAAGTGCTTCAACCAGGACACAAATGTAAATGATGACAACCATCCATGCACAAACAAAATTTGGCTGTGTGAAAGAAAATCTGACTTATCATTCAAACTGAAAAAATACTCCATATATGTGACAATAGGATCAAAGAAACCAGACTCTGTTTGCTGCCCTAACTCCTCAACACAGACCTCCAACTGCAAACTATCAATGCAAGCATCCACGAGCAGCTCTATTGTTTCCTTTTTTGAAGGAGGGAGAGTTTCCAAGAACTTTTTGGGATCTCAGAATTCATATGATTAGATCTGATCATTTAAATATTGAATCTTCTTCTCAAATTTTTCAACAACTAACTCAAAGAAACCATTTTTAGCTTTAGGAGGAAACTTCAGAGATCTCAAACATTGAAGCACGGTAATGAAAAATACTTCATCAATTTCAATATCCACTAACTGATCTCTAACTTCTTTTAAAACTTCACAAAACACAGGGTTTTCCACATACCCTACCATTTTATTTTAGTGCATGAATGGATCAGTTAGCGCTGGAATCTCTGGATTGAGTTGGAGTCACCAGGTGAATGTTTTAGCCTTCATATGTATCTAATTGCTGTCCACCATTAGCAATCAGATCTGCAACTTGAATGATCTTTCTCGGAGAAGATTTGTCACCTCTTCCCCAATATGGTCACCACTATGTTAGTGCCTAAATCTACCTTAGGCTGAAAGAAGGCAGGTCTAGGGTAACATCAAACCACACTTAACCTGGTAGCTAGCCCTACTAGGTCGGGAGAGGGCTCTCTCCTTGTGAATCTCATTCAAGATGACTGGATCAGATATGGATTTTAGGCTAGGTATAGTAGCTGAGAGGATTTGATTGGATTTGTTTTGGGTCGAAACAACAAAAGAAAGGATGATTTGGACTATGGAATTGATGTCAGTTTCTGCCAACAAACCTAAGGAAAATTAAGTGCCAGGTTTAGCCAAGTGAAGATTGTAAATGTGAGAAGTATAGGGGAGAAAGCCTACTGCACTACATGCATCAAACAAAGGATGGATCTGCAGCAACAACTTTAGAGGAAAGAGAATAACGAGGTTGCTCAACAGAGCATCTAGCAAAGGATGAATTCTGCAAAGACAACCATTACAACTAACAACAAAATCATCATGAAAGGAGCATCATTACGGATGAATTCCTAACATATCACTTAGATAATGCTGAAACAAAGTAGAAAAACATAATGTGTAAATGAATTTATGAGAAAAAACATACTAAACATCAGCACCGTGATGAATCGCAGATCCAAAGGGAAAAACATTGCTTTATTAAAATGATATTCAGGAAAAAATTTATACAAAGCCAAGACAGCCTCTCTGCTACCAAAATCGAACCTCTACACTATGGAATTCATAAAATTTATAGATTTAGCTCATCCCTATATTAAGGGAATTGAGCTCAACCGTCTTCTTCAAAATAGAATCAGTTACATTAAACTTGGACTAAATTTCTGTAGATAAGTGAATGTTTGAGAAAAACCTCTCTCAAATTCTGGAAATTTGTTTCCAGTTGCTTGGAATCTGTGCCACAAAATCATCTCTAAAATAGAAAACCATTAAAAACTTAAATCTGTCAAAATGAGCTGTAAAGATCTAGTCACATATTCAAAGTCACGACACCTATGAATAAACTGAAAGAGGTTTTTGTTATATGGATCATGGTTAAGAAAAAACTCTTTGGGTTTTTCAAAATTACTTTGAATCTGTTGTAAATTGGCACCGCACTAAAATGACTAAAACAGTAAAAAATATGAAAAATTTGCTTTGTTTTAATGTAGGCTCCAAATATCACTGCATATCTCCCACATAGTAGCACCTGTGCATTAATTGAATGAGATCTTTGTTATTTGGTATATGATGGACAAAAACCTCTTTCAGTTTTGAAAAATTCCTTACCATTATTTCAGAAACTGATCTTTTACTAAACTTGTCATTGTGTGCAGCAACTGACCTCAAAACATGCATAACCAAGAATCACTCATTCATTTCGATCATATCTTTTGATCCAGAAACTAGTTATAGGAGTGTGATATACCGTTGGAAATATTTTTCCGAGCTTCTTCTGATGGAAATAATTAGGATATGATTTTCACTAAAGATCATGTGCAAAACATCTCTGAAAACTAGACAAGTAAGAGCCCATTTTGATCCCTAGTGACAGGCTGCGAAGACTGGAACTAACAGACAGCATGTTACCTGGTCAATAGATCACCTTCATCAGTGTTGAAGGATAAGACTCCACAAAAGTTATGGACTGGTAAGATACCTTCTCTTTCACATCTGAGGGTATTTGGATGTGTTGCATATGTACATGTTCCAAATGAGAAACGAACCAAGTTGGATAGTAAATATGAAAAGTGCATCTTTATTAGGTATAAGGATGGTTTAAAGGGTTATAAGCTTTGGAACACAACAACAAGGAAGGTTGTGTACAACCGAGATGTGGTGTTTAGAGAGGTGAAAGATGTTATTAAACATGAATTCCAACCAAAGGAACCTTAGAAGATAGAGTTTGAGCTAAAGGAGGAAGAATCAAACTCTACAGCAGAGGAGGAATCAAAAGATGAAGAGCCACAAACTTCGGGTGTAAGAAGATGAGTTCGATAAAGAAGGCAGCCAGAAAGGTATGGTCCATCTGCTTTCTGTTCAAATTTTGTTTTATCTATTACTGATGATGATCCCAAAAATGTGAAGGAAGCAGTAGATTCAAAGGATGGAAAACTCTAGAAAGAGGCCATGGTTGATGAAATGGCATCTTTGCACAAAAACAAGGCTTGGGATCTGGTGGAGTTGCCAGCTGGAAGGAAACCCATTGGTAGCAAATGGGTGTTTAAGAAGAAGACAAATGCAGAAGGAAAGGTGGAGAAATACAAAGCTCGGTTGGTAGCAAAAGGTTATTCCCAGGTGTCGGGAATTGATTTTGGTGATATTTTTTCTCCTGTTGCCAAGGTAACTTTTATTAGATTACTTTTATCTGTTGCTGCTGCTTTTGATTTGAGGTAGAATAGATGGATGTGAAGACAACATTTCTTCACGGGGATCTTGAAGAGGAGATCTACATGAAGCAACCTGAAGGCTTTGTGGTGAAGGGTAAGAAATAACTGGTATGCAAGTTAAAGAAGTCTTTGTATGGGTTAAAGCAGTCACCAAGGATGCGGTATCAGAAATTTGATACATTTATATGGGAACTTGGCTTCACCAGAAGCAAAGCAGATCACTGTGTGTATTTTAAATTAATTGGTGACCGTGTTATTTATCTGGTCTTGTATGTGGATGATATGTTGCTGGTTGGAAATGACAAAGAAATTATCCGAGATTTGAAGACCCAATTGTCCTCCAAATTCGACATGAAAGATCTTGGTGCTACAAACTATATTTTAGGCATGGAAATTAAAAGAGATCAGGCAAAGAGGAAGCTCTGGTTAAACCAGAGGAAGTATGTTGAGACAATACTGTAGAGGTTTAATATGCAAGATAGTAAAACAGTGAAGGTTCCTATTCCTGTAGGTGTAAAGTTATCGGCTAAACAGTGTCCCAAGACACAAGAAGAGGAAGAGGATGTGTCCTGTGTTCAATATGCAAGTGCAATCGGTAGCATGATGTATGCAATGGTCTGTACTAGACCAGACATTGCACATGCAGTGGGAGTATTGAGCAGGTTTATGTCAAAACCAAGGAAGGAGCATTGGACAACAATGAAGCGGGTTTTCAGGTATTTGCATGGCACTAGTGATTATGGTTTGTGCTACCAAGGAAGACCAGGATTGGACAGCGTTTTGGATATCCGTGGCTTTGTTGATGCAAACTGGGCTGTAGATTTGGATCAAATAAGATCTACAAGTGGGTATGTGTTTAACCTATTTGGAGGTGCAGTCAATTGGATGAGTAAGAAACAATTTGTAGTGGCACTATCAACTACAGAGACAGAATACATGGCAGCCACTCATGCAAGCAAAGAAGCAGTTTGGTTGCAGAGATTGTGTTCAAGTATGGGGTTAGTACAGGGAGCTATAAGGATAGACTGTGATAGCCAAAGTGAAATTTTCTTGGAAAAGAACCCTACTTATCATTCAAAGACAAAGCACATTGATGTTCAGTATCACTTTGTGAGGGATATGATAGAAGACAAAAAGGTGTTGCTGGTAAAGGTGGACACTATGAAGAATACTGCAGATGAATTGACAAAATTTGTGAGCTTTGAGAAGTTCCCCTGGTGTAGAGAAACAATGTGAATTTCAGGGCTTGAAAAATGACTAAGCTCTCGTGTGGCCCCCTGTGTGAAGAAAACAGCAAGTGGGAGAATGTTGGGTTTGTTATATTCTTTCTAGGGGGGCTGAAGCCCCCCCTATCTGGGGGGGTTTGAGCGGGGCCGGTAGCCCCCCTCTACGGGGTTCGGTGTAGTGCCCCGGGAAAAAAAATTGGACCCTATATTAGGTTGGGCAGACCTCCCTATGGTTTTCGGTCCATGGTATTGGGTGCTTCGGCATGTATAAATATGTATTGTAACATTGAAAGGAATATAATGAAAAATCAAGTTGGTAATCCTAGTTTTGGGATCCAGGGGAAAATCTCTATGTATATGTGTTTTATGTGTTATGCTCTCACATTGTTTATTTTATATGTTTTAATTCGTATGCAAATAATTTATGTACGGGGTTAAAACCTAAAACACCATGAATGTTGTTACATATCGCTGCTACATAATAGGTGCTGTTACAGGTGGCCGATGTTACAGGTTGCTGCTACACATCAGTACTGTTACAGGTTCTTGTTACACATCAGGTGTTGTTACATCTCGTGTGGGTCTTCCGTTACACCAACAGTGTTGTCTTCAGTTATGCCGCATCAACCCGAAGCATCATTTGCTCAATACTATTGCACTGAAGCTGGCAATGTGCGTACGATTCCACATAACAGCTATCAGTAGTAGATTGTTTATTTTTGAGGCAGCAAAACTCAAGCAGTTGTAACTAATGTATATTTATTTAGCAGTAGGTTGCAACTTCTTTATTTTTGGGATCAGCATGAGAATCAGATATTCTCATGGCTGATCTATTTCCTAATTTTCGGGATGTAATAGTTATAAAAGACTCGGATTTTTATGTATCAAGGCTTATAGAAGAGTACTATTACTTTTTTCCTGTAACTCCTGAACTTATTTTAATATCAATTGGCATAGTGATGATGTTATTTCTTCTCAACTGATTTGTTAATCACTTTTTGTGTCTTCCTGCGCCTTGTTGAGGAGGAAGGGCCCTCCTCTTTGGCAAGGATTGCAATGATTAGGTAGTGTACATTTCAGTTCAGTTTATTGATTTATAGTTTCTCGTTGTTACTGCACATATCATGGATTGCATTTTTTGTTGTTTCTATTTATCTTATGTTGTTACACAAAGTTGAACAATAGAGGAATAATAACCAGCTGGAATAGAAGTTAGCTTTAGGTGTGGTGTGCCTTTATTTCAATAGTTGCAAAGTGTGATTTGATTATGTAGATGGTTTTTTATATATTTGCATATGTGATTGATTCAGTACATTAGATCATCGACACCTTTTACAATTTTTCTGCAATTTCTTATGCATGGTTGAAGCGTATGAGCACAGATAGTGCCAACTCCATTGAGACAACAAGACCTACCCTGGGTTGACAATTAATGTTGCAGTCTGAGTCAATTAAGGTTGATAAAACAACACTACATTTTGGAGCCATTGCCAGGGATGGCAAGTTGACGATTCAGTCATCCAAGTTGTTTGCTTAATATAGAAGTGCTCCTAGTCCACAGTTGTTGGGCAGTAAGACGAGAGGTAAGAACCTGTGCATCGCTCTAACATACCTAGGCGAGCTCACCATTGTGATCACTAGGACACTTAGGACATTTTGATGCTTTGATTAGTGTGTCTTCAGCTCTTCTATTGCTGGGTGGTAGGACGAGAGGTAAGAACCTACGCATCGCTCTAACATACCTGGGCAAGCTCACCATTGTCAAAAGCTGAGATACTTAGAGTTTGATTTGATACACATAAGGTCCATGTGTGTTATTTTTAGGACTTATAGAGATATTGAAATCACCCCCACTCTAATAAGTCACAGGAATGACGGGTCGTAAAAGGAAAGGAAGGGTGAAGATTTGGGAAGGAAGGCATTTATCCAAGAATTTATCTCCAAGGTAGAAAAAGAACAGTCCAACTCTCAAAGGAAATGCAAGGAAGACAGGGATCTAGAAGAATATTACTTCCATAGTGAAAGAAGCAACCTCCAATCCCTCCATCTTGGGACCATATCATTCTAAGGTCAGCACTGATTCCTTCAAGATCAAGGATTTAATTCATGAGCAGGAAGGGGAAGTGAGTAGCCAGAATTTGAGGATCGAGGGCCAAGGGCAAACTGAGGGGGAACATTGGATGCCTGAGAAGGAAAAGCACTTAGAGACTTATCAATATCCGGATACAGGTAGTGAGGTGAAAAAACCAACTCCAGGAGTATCTGAGGCATTAATCGCATCTATAGAGCCATCACAAATGCAGCTGGAAGAACGTCCGCTACAGGAAGGATTAGAATAATTAATCATGGGGGAAAACAATGATAACAATGCTATAACAAACACCACCACTACCACTTTTGAATTCCCAATTGGGAATCTGAAGGGTGAAGCTCCTATGAAGAATATTCCTCTATCATCCTGACCATCCTTTGAGGGGATGATTGTGGAAGATCCGAATACATTTCCATTTGAGTTTGATGTCTTCTGTAGAAGTTATGATTATATAATAGATGCTCAAAAGTTAAAACTATTCCCTGCTACCTTAAAAGGGGTAGCCTTGAGATGGTTCATGGGATTAGGCCCCGCTTCCATTTCAACATGGAATGATATGAAGGAGACGTTCTTGTCAAAATACCAAGACTATTGTAGGACCAGGGACCTGAGGGAAGAGATATTTAGAATGATGCAGAAGGAGGAAGAAAGCCTGGAAGATTATGTGGAACAGTTCCACTACAATTTGTAGAGGTCTAAACATAGTGATTTAGACCCAGAAATCTTGAAGACTATATTCATCAGAGGAATGAGGGATGACTGCCTTGACACCCTGAACCTATTAGGCAAGGGGGATATATCACAAGAGCCATTTGCAGAAATTATCAAGCTCTGCCTAAGATGCTCTCGAGGATCATCTAGAGGAAGAAGTATGATTCAGGATGCCTCTGTTCGCATACAAAAATCTACAAGCAGAGGAGTAACCAGAGCGGAGATCGGAAATTTATTCGAAAATTTCAAGACCGATATCCTTAGTACTCTCTCAGCCCAGATAAGAACAAAACAGATCAAAAAGGCACAACCAGAAGCTGATACACCCCTAGTTGTGTTCTTCTCGACTTGTCGGAAGAAACATCCTTATAGGGAATGTGAACTGAACACCGTGAGGCTCTGCAACATCTGTGAGCTGGAACATTCGACAGAGAAGTTTTTGGAGCTCCTTAGACCAAATGTAGCACTTAGAGAATCAAGAGAAGAGGTGCAGTCCTCTTACCTCATTGCACCATGGAGGCCATGGAAACCATGACCTCTAAGTATGTCTCAAGACTTCTCCTCTTTCAATTCATGGAACAATGCATATAATAATCAGGCATATCCATGGCAATATTCTGCCCCTCCTTTAACTCATTTTCCTTCACCCTAGAACCAATGGTATCCATCTCCTCCTATCCAATGTCCTCAACCCTAACCATACATGTGGAACTAGAACTAGAGAGGAAATTCTCATACTTCAGTTTTGCTTGCACCACCCATGCAACAGCAGCTGCAATTACCTCCTTTCCAATCTTCTTCTCCTTCGCCAACCGTACGACCCCAGCTCGTTATGCAACCTAACCCAAACCCAAACAATAAAGCAACTCAGGGCATAGAGGCTCCTACAACCTTCCAGACTTACCTTATTACCCCATGGAATTTAATGAAATACAATTGCGATCGGGCACGGTAATTAACCCTAGTCACTCCCCTATCATTATAGAGGAAGATTGTGAACCATCCAGGGGAGAAGTCGAATACTCTAAGGCAGTTACTGTGCCTACAAATGTTGATATAGAGGAAGTTGTTACATCTGTAAGAACCAACCTGAGAAGAATTGTTACACCTGTAACAGCTACTTCAGGGAAGGCTGATACACCTATAACAACAGATTCAATTGTTGTTACATAGGAACCCCCGTATCCTCAGAGACTGGCTGTACTTAGGATGGTTTCCCACCCTGAATCAGATTTCGTTAGGGAATTGAAAAATCTGTATGTACGAATCCCTTTGCTGCAAGCCCTTAAGGAAGTACCTATCTATGCCAAGACAGTGAGAGATTTGTGCATCAAAAAACCTGGAAGAAATCCTAAAGACCCTGCCACCATACATGTGATGGGAGAGTTATCTGAATTAATGTTTGCTCAACCTCTCCTTACTAAGCACAATGATCGAGGCAAGCCTACACTCACTGTCTACATTAATGATCAACCCATAGTGAATACATTAATTGATCTTGGGGCTGCCATTAATGTAATGACAAAATATCTCTTCATCGCTCTTGGGCTACAAGGACTTAGACACACCCCTACTATGCTGGAATTGGCAGATAGGTCCCATGTTAAACCTGAGGGGATGTTAGGAGATATAGTGGTTACGATAGCTTCCTAGAGATACACATCTAATTTCCTTATTTTACAACCCAAATCCAATTTGGGGGGCCATCCTTTGATCCTAGGGAGACCTTGGCTGGCCACTGCAGATGCATTTATAGGCTGTAGGGTGGGATCCATGGTGATCGCGGACAGCCAAACAACCCAGAACCTTAATATTTACCACCCAAAACCAAATATGGATGTGTACAACCCTTGGTGGGATGAGTTTGAGCCTAAGTCAGATCTTTCCCTACCACTCCTCACTCTGGGGAAAGCCCAGTATTTTAAAGACGAAACAATAAATGATGTTATTAATGGTTTTATTAGTAATTCCTTGACTCCTACTTCTATTGAAAATGAAAATGAGGAGGAAGAGGTGGAAGATATAGATTTTGAACAAATGAGGAAAATTTCGAATATTGCTAGTAGCCCAATTGAGATTTAGGCTTGAAAGTTTTTGAATGTTAACCCCAAATTGACTGCTGAACAAAATCAATGGCTATTACAGCTGTTGCAAAAGTATAAAAAGGAATTTGCATGGGATTATAAGGATATGAAAGGGATCCACCCTAACCTATGCACTCACCGTATTTATTTGAAGGACGGCTGCAAACCAGTTAGACAGCCACAGCACCGCATGAACCCTGCATTAAAGCAGTGGTGAAAGATGAACTACAAAAGCTCCTAAGTGCTAATTTTATTTACCTAATACCTGACAGTCAGTGGTTGTAACCTCTTGTCATTGTTCCTAAAAAGAATGGCAAGTGGAGAGTCTGTATCGACTATAGAGAACTCAACAAAGCCACTCAGAAGGATCATTTTCCATTGCCATTTATAGATTGGGTCCTTCATACTCTCTTCGGAAACAAATTCTTTTCATTTTTGGATGGTTTTAGTGGCTACAATCAGATACAGATCACCCCAAAAGGCCCGAATAAAACAACCTTTACTTGTCCTTGGGGAACCTACGCATACAAAGTGCTACCTTTTGGGCTTTGTAATGCACCAGCAACCTTTCAAAGGGAAATTCTGGGAATTTTCTCCGACTTATTGAACGATTGTATGGAAATCTTCATCGACAATTTCACACCTTATGGAGATGCTTTTGAAGCAACATTAGTCAATCTAGAAAAAGTGTTAGAACAATGTGTACAGACTAATGTTGCCTTGAGCACAGAGAAATGTCACATGATGATGATTGAAGGGATCGTGCTTGGACATTACATTTATGTTGATGGAATCAAGGTAGACCCTGCAAAAATAGAGGTAATCCTAAAAATTCCAACCCCCAAAATGTAGAAAGAGGTACGTAGTTTCTTGGGGCATGCAGGGTATTAGAGAAGATTTATAGAAAAAATTTCAAGAATTGCGTTGCCATTATTTTCCTTGCTCATGAAGGATGTGGATTTCTTGTGGACAGAGAAGTGTGAGCAGGCCTTCTTAAAGCTGAAAGGTTGTGTATCAGTAGCCCCAGTGTTGCGAGGACCTAATTGGGAATTGTCATTTCACATAGCTACGGATGCATCAGATATTGTTGTAGGTGTTATTCTAGGCCAACTGGAGGATAAGAAACCTACGCCATTTACTACATACATTAAAATCTAACTCCAGCTGAGCTCAGCTACACAGTGACTGAGAAGGAGTTCTTAGTAGTCATGGACACCGTCAATAAATTCTAACATTACATCACCATATATCAAGTATTTGTACACACTAACCATTCTTCCATTCTTTTCTTAATGAATAAGCTAATTGCAAATGGTAGGATTACACGCTGGTTATTGTTGTTACAAGAATTTGATATCACTATTGTAGATAAGCCTGGAAAAGACAATGTAGTAGCTGACTTTCTTTCTAGGCTAACTATTGATGATAGTTGCACTCCTACTAAAGATTCTTTCCCTGATGAATATCTTTTTGCTATTTCTACTTACTCACCTTGGTATGTAGAGATAGCCAATTATCTTGCTGTAGGGAAGTTTCCCCAGTATTTATCCTTCAAGGCGAAAAAGAAAATCATACAACAAAGTGCTACATATACTTGGATAGATCGGAAGCTCTACCACACTGGACTTGATTTCCATATCAGACGATGTGTTAGAGAGGATGAGATCTTTGATATCCTCAGAGCCTGTCACGAGGAACCTTGCGAAGGGCACTTCACAGACAAAGGATAGGATACAAATTCCTTTCAACAGGGTACTACTGGCCGACAATATTTCAGGATGCCAAGAACTTTGTGAAGGGATGTGATAGTTGTCAAAGGATGGGCCAACCACTGCAATCATATGAGATGTTGTTACAGCTCCAGATTGTCATAGAACCTATTGAGAAGTGGTCTCTAGATTTTATGGGACCAATCAATCCTTCATCCAGACAGAGATCCTACGTCTTGGTTTGTACCAACTATGTCACGAAATGGGTCGAGGCAAAGGCACTAACTAGAGCCATGGAGCAGGTTGTCTTAAATTTTATGTTCGAAGACATCTTCGTCCAGTTTGGCATACCCAGGGAGATAGTCACAGACGAAGGGCTGCAGTTCACATCTCATAAGATCTAGGAATTGGTCGAGAAATATAAAATCCATCACAAAATCACAACACCTTACCATCCATAGGCAAATGGCCAGGTGGAAAGCACTAATAAAGTCATTGAGGGGATCCTTACTAAGACTGTGGCCAGTCATCAAAGAAATTGGGCTGACAAACTTCCGGAAGTGTTATGGGCATATAGGACTACATGGAGGAACACCACTAGATTCTCACCATATGAACTTGTGTATGGCAAGAACCCTTTATTCCCCATTGAATTTGAAATCAAGACACTAAGGACAACATTGCAAGTCAATTTGGATTTGACTACAGCAAAAAGGTAGAGATTGAACCAGCTCAATGAATTGGAGGAGAAATGGTTGGCTGTTATCCAACAAACAAAGATTATCCAGCAGCAGAGAGCTAAGTGGCATGACAGATTTATAAATAAGAAACAATTCTAGAAAGGATATTGGGCTTTCTTATATGACTCAAGGTTTAAGGACTTCAACGGTAAGCTCTGCACCAGATGGCTAGGCCCTTATAAGGTAGATGTAGTCTTTGACAATGGGACTGTAAATTTGGTAGCGATTGACAGTGCAAGGACATCCTTACTTGTAAATGGACACTGTTTCCGGTTGTATGACAAACCTACCTCGAAGGGTTCATTTCTCAACATTGTCACAAATTCAGATCTACAGGTTATGGGAACAGGGGAAAGCCCCCTGTGCTGCAAAAATTTTAACTTTTCCAATAAGTGTAACAACTGAAAACCACCTGGTGATGGTTGTTACACCATGCTTAAAAGAAGAAAAAAAAGAAAAAAAAGCGAATATATATATATATATATATATATCTATATATATATATATATATATATATGTATATTATTACTATAATTATAATTATAATAATAATAATAATAATAATATGGTTATGAAAACCTTTTCTAGGCGTAGACAGACACTATTTGTAGCAGTTGAAAACCACTTGGTGGTGGCTTTTACACCCTCTGCAACAACATTTGTTATTTCAAAAGTGTATCATATGATAAGTGTTGTTACACGATCTTTCGTTTTTATCTTTTTGTAAAAATGAAATTAATATATATCAATCGTCTTGGCTATTACAGAATTTTTAGGAATAAAACAAAATATTTTATTCTAATAAACACTAAAAACACCCCGAGAGCCTCATCAACAGATCTAAATTCGTGTGTCTTGCTTCCCGAGTATGATTCGATGTTGCGCCACCCATCACCATGCCCCAGGTCACCTAGGTACGTCATCAGAAAGGTAATATTGCATTTCATTTATTTTGTAATTATGGTAAGTTAACATGACTAATTAATGGTTGAGTACAACTATCATATTTAAGCTGGGGGGAACGAATCATGTCGTGACATGACTCTCACATGATTTGTAATTATTGGAAAATCTAGCAATAAAGGCATGCGACCTCGGAGTTATCGTTACTGCATACCAAATCATACCAAAAAGGGTAAGGACATTATTGACGAGACTCCCCATGAATCACCATTAAAGAAAAATTCGTTAAGTTGTACGAACCATGCATGCCAAATCTTAGTCCAAATCTGCGCCTGCACCACCCTACCACCCTATCATTTACCTATGTTGGAGGCACTGAATCCCTATTTAGAGGGCTTGGAGAGAAGGAAGGTAGCAGTGCAGGTTGGAACAACTAGAGTGTGTGCTGAAGGAAATTTAAGTAGGTGAAACAACATTTGAATTGCAGAAGTAATGGGTGGACCAACGATACGTCATGAACCAGGGACCACAGAGGCCTTGGAAGGCTATCCTAAGGCATGCCAGGTCTTCAAAGACGTAGGCTGGTTCGAATTCTTCCAGAAATTGGAAGGGTCAGACAACGGTGTGGCCATGGAATTCGTGAAGAACCTAGAAAGGAACCAGACAAAAGTCATAGGACTAAAATTACAGGTCACGGAAGAATTTATTCCCAGAGTAACAGGATTGCAGGTAGAAGGGAAGAGATGGTTCACCAGGAAGGCTAATGACCGCTCGCTAAAAGGGGATTTTCTTTAGGAAAGTGACTCATTGATTAAGAAGGGCAAGGGAATTGATAGGTTTTCACTCCCCCATCCATGGGCGGACGTTGCCCTCATCCTCATTTATTACATTACTTGTGAGGGAAGAGCAACAATCGTGTTTAATTACCATTTCGCATTGTTCAACCATCTTCATCATCAATAACGGATTAACCTGCCATATTTCTTGCTAGGAAATATTAGACATATGACTATAGCTATAAAAATGGCTACACGTCTAGAAACATGTGTCACAAACCACAGCCTTATTAAACTCATCGTGCTGGATGCCTTAAGCCAACAAGGAAAAAATTGGGAAGAGTTCATGCGAAAAAGGCTAGAGATGACTGGGGAAACTCTAGAGGTAATAGAGGACCAACCACAACCCTCAACAGTGAGGATCAACAAGAAGTCAGTTGACAAACCAATTGGAGATAGAAGGCTGAAGCAGAGGATAAGGGTCAGCGGACACCTAGAGTCCCCATCTACGTCAAAGAAGAACAAGGAACCAGTCGAACAGGAGGACAAGGAGCAAGCTCAGCCAGAGAAACCTCCTTCACCTGGTAAGAGTGAAACCCAGTCCTTGCTGTCGAAAATTGAAATTTTGGAAAAAGAGATCGAGAAATTAAGGGAACAGTTAGCAGTAGGGAAGGTAGAGCCAAGAGCCCTAGGGCTGGATACTTTGGCGGAGGCTGTGGACAGGGCTAAAAGGGGAGAAATCCCAGGGACTCTGTGTATAGCTTGTCCTGGGAAGTTGGCGTAAGTCAGATTCAAATTTTTTGCGGAAGATGCTACCTCGAGGGAGACTCAAACCAAAAATTGGGAAGCTATTACACTCGAACCTATTGAGGACGTTGCTGGTACACAAGAACCAACAACCGACACATCGTAATCCATAGAGAGTGATCAAGCAATGGATACACAAGAACCCTTTGTTGACACTATTGTTTCACTTGGAACAAAAGTGGAAGAGGGAATCAGCCAAGTGGAGGAAGAAAAAGATAACATCCATGAGCCAATGGTCACTGCTGTTGTTACACAAGAACCAGCAACAGAAATCGAAGCTGGTTTGAAGGTAAACGATGAGCAAAAACTTGTGGATATTACTGCTGCCACACAAGAACCAGCAGTAAGGGTGGAGGCTGACAAGGAAAATAAAGAAATTGTGATCAAACCCACTGAAGAAGATGCTATTACATAAGAACCAGTAGCCGAGGTGGGACAATTTCATCCTCAGGAGGATGCTACACAGTCAGTTGATGATGCAAGTGGGAGAATGTCGGGTACTGTTGAAAGATGGCATTCTGAAAAATTGTTGTTGTTGGTAGAGCTGCAAAAGTGGAAGCAAATGGCACTCTATCTGAATGAGGGAGTGATTCCAGTCAATATGCATAAGAATATGATGGATTCCTTGCAAGAGAAATGGTTGAAGGAAGAATGGGAATGAAAAGAGGAGGCACGGAGGCATAGAAAAGTGACAAAGGAAAAGGATGAAAAGTTCTATCAGCTGCATCGAGAGGTCTCTGACCTAACGTTTGATAAGACCAAACTTCGTGACCTCGCTCTAAACATGCTAGCATTCAGGCAGCCCTCTCCGTCATACCCTACGTTCCTGTGGGAATGTTACTATTTATTTCAGTTGAGAGCAGTTTATGAGAAAAGGTCCTATTTAGCTTCTTTTACCCCCACCTTTTTGGAAATTTTTAAGACTTGTGATTTTGATGATCAGAATATACTGTGTGAGCTGTTCCTGCACAACATGATGTGTGAATATGTGAGCACGAAGATGGTTGCAACTATCCTCTCTTTCATGGGAGATTTGCAGTTGCGGGCATTCCTCTCATTTATGAGAAACCAAATTGAGTGGAAACTGGCTAAGAAGACAATAGATACCAATGATGAGAGGATAACATTATGGGTCAAGGTTGAACCAAGAATGGCCTATGAACTCCATCGAGATTTCAGGAAATTCCTGAGCACTCTGGAAACGAGAGATGGGTCAACCATCTACATATGAAAGATTGTGAGGTTCTGCCTCAACTTATTTGCAACCATGAGAATCCAAGCATTGGTCGGATGTATCAAGCGCACTAAGGCTTGCAGTGCATAATTGCAAGAAGGGGACCCATATGAGTATAAGAATTTTGTGGTTGTTGCTTCATGGGTGCCAGAATATGACCAAATTGTGCTGACACTGGGGGAATTTTGGATTGGCCTCAAGCTCAGATTCCCTCTCATTTGGTTGCCACTGGAGGAGTATCAACCCGATTATTAGCTATGTGATTACGAAGAAGAATCCTAGCCATGTGAGTTAATGGCTGATCAAGGATTCAAAGCTCCAGGTGATGACACTGTTGTTGCATACAATTTTACAGATTTCCATTGGGGGCACAGTAGAAGGGTCTGAGATTCTACATGGGGACATGCAGTGGCTTAAGTCGGGGGGAGATGTTGGGTGTGGGTTTTCACTCATTTTCCGCACCTTCTTTCCCTTGTTTTGACCTTTATGTCCTTCAAACCTACGCCCTTATATGATGGAATTCCCCATTTTCTTACCTTTTTCATCCATTTTACTATGATGTTACTTTACTGTATTTTACCGAATAAATGAGAGGCTTTATTTCTTTTTTAGGCTAACTGGATGAGCATTGAAGGAACATGTCGAGAAGTTTATCTTTTTCAGGTGTTGGCTCGCGGAAGAAGACATGCAGCAGGACTTAGCTGCAGTATAGGGTAGAAGAGTCCCTTATTACACTCTGAATGTTGTTACATATTGCTACTACATACTAGCTGTTGTTACAGGTGGCTACTATTACAGGTTGCTGCTACACATCGGTGCTGCTACAGGTTGTTGCTACACATCGGTGCTATTACAGGTTGCTGCTACACATCAGCACTATTACAGGTTGTTGTTACACATCAGGTGTTGTTACACCTCGCATGGGTCCGCCGTTACACCAATAGTGTTGTCTTCAGTTATGCCGCGTCAGCCCAAACCATCATTTTCTTAATACTATTGCAGCGAAGTTGGAAATGTGGGTACTATTCCACATAACAACTATCAACAGTAGATTGTTTATTTTTGAGGCAACAAGACTCAAGTAGTTGTAACTAATGTATATTTGTTTAGCAATAGGTTGCAACTTCTTTATTTTTGGGATCAGCATGAGAATTAAAGATTCTCATGGCTGATCTATTTCCTAATTTTCAGGATGTAATAGTTATAAAAGACTTAGATTTTTATGTATCGAGGCATATAGAAGAGTACTGTTACTCTATTCCTATAACTCCTGAACTTATTTTAATATCAATTGGCACAGTGATGTTGTTATTGCTTCTCAACTGATCTGTTAATCACTTTTTGTGTCTTCCTATGCCTTGCTGAGGAGGAAGGGCCCTCCTCTTTGGCAGGGATTGTAGCGATTAGGTAGTGTACATTTCAGTTCAGTTTATTGATTTATAGTTTCTCGCTATTACTGCACATATCGTGGATTGCATTTGTTGTTGTTTCTATTTATCTTATGCTATTACACAGAGTTAAACAACAGAGGAATAGTAACCAGCTGGAATAGATGTTAGCTCTAGGTGTGGCATGCCTTTATTTCAATAGCTGCGAAGTGTGATTTGATTATGTAGATGGTTTTTATATATCTGCATACATGATTGATTCAGTAAATTATATCAACGACACATTTTATAGTTTTTATGCAATTTCTTATGCTTGGCTGAATTGTATTGGCATAGATAGTGTGAACTCCATTGAAACAATAAGACCTACCCTGGGTTGACAATTAATGTTGCAGTTTGAGTCAATTAAGGTTGATAAAGCAACACTACAGATATGATGGTGGTTTCACACATAATGATTGCCAAGCTTCAATGTGAAAGTAAGAATTAACATTACAAATTTAAATTAGCCTTAATATTGATTCAACCCCCTCCCACACCTCTTAGTATTAGAATTTTTTTCCAACAACTTAGATATGTCTACCGCTTTCATAAATACTTAGTGTAATATTAAATGATTTCCAGGTTTAGTCAAGTAATTGGTGCCATAAAGGCCATCCAAGAAGTCAACAATAAATAGGATGTGAAATTTATCCTTTATGGTCAAGTTATTGAGAACTTGAGAATCATGACACATCTACCAAATATTTTCCTTTTTCAATCACATGACCACCTATGATAAGTGATTATACTAGGATTTGTGACTCCAACCTCTGCAAATTATAGAATGACATTTTCTATTTGATTCTTTGGTGAAAAGAGGGTTCCTATAAGGGTGAACATTAGGCGGTTAACTACCTAAAACCATGGAAGGGGTAGTCATATCACAACATGAAAATAAAAAACCATGTGGTGTCCCAAGTACCTTTTAATATTTAGAGGACCCAGTAAAAACTAAGGTGAACCTTGTGTCTTAGATTGTCCACAACATATATGTCATTCAAGCATGAAATAATGAAATAGTGTCATTTCCCTAGTGACCTATTTATTACACAAGAGGATATAATTTTGCAGCAACAAATGTAGGTCAATTATCGGTATGTTGTCTCCCATCCTTGGAGATGCTCATGTATAAATCCATCAAATATTCCATGACAATTTTAAAAGTGAATGACCATCGTGGTCTAAGAACTACATTAGAATGACCTTTTTCAATAGAAATTATGTTATAATTGAGATGATACTATCACATTTAAAGTTCCACATATTCACATCAACCAACACATTTCATCATGGCATTGTTTGCTATCATAATTTGGATTTAGGTATGGCACAAATGTAGCAATGAGTTTTCCTAACCACTTTCTTATGAACATGTTTATGAGTGATGTTACTAATACTAAAAATAATCATTTTGTGATGATTGATGTAGCTAGTCAACTTCAAAAATTGTGGTGCTAATAAATCTTAATGATGCATGCATTGGAGAGATATTTGGGGTTCCTTGCAAGGATCTTGAAAGATGGTTTCTTCTTTTATTGGAGGCATTACATCAACTAATGTTGTTGGGATGTGCTCTGAGTAGTGTTGCATCAGTATGTACATATAAAATATTTTTAATAATTTACATTTGTTACCTTTGAAATACCGCTCATCACAATTATACCAAATTCTAAGGCAGTAGTGTCATATCATCTCTTCTATGGAAATTTATAGAATCTCATTGGCTAAGGAGTGGAGGGGCTGGTAATAGTCACTACAATAGGGATAGGTTCAATAGTGAATGAAGGTAACTTGTTTTGGAGTATAGTTAAAAAATTAGATTCTTTAAGTCTTTTATATTCTTCTGAACTTCTTGTTTAGAGATTAATTATGACCAATTCTTTAATTTTGTTTGTGAGTAAACTAATGAAATATTCTTCAAAAAATGAGTTGAATGATAATTTTGTGCACATTTTCAGTTTCTCAAGGGTTGTAATAAATGCATTAATCATTCATATTTGGTATAGTTTTATCAGTCATCCAAGATAATGAGTGTCATTTTAAAAAATTGGCATAAATGGACTTCACAAATTTAGTTTAAGAAATGTATCCTCTATAAGATTTCTTGTACCATTTCCACAATTGGAACTTTTCTAAACCAAATATTAAAACCCCACATCAAGACTCATTGGGTCATCAATAATTGCATGCAGAGAGATATTTGAGTAACTCAACTAGATGGATCAATTCAAATTGACTTTTCAAATATGCTTCATGAATTCTGATCTTAAAATGGTTCATAAATATTGTGGTTACTTGGAAATGATCTATTGCTATATAGTTCTTCATGTGAGAAACATTCTTCCATCCATTGATCTATGTAGTGTTTGTCCTCTTCCCTTTTCTACATACTAATAGAGAGTCTCTCCATTCTTTGATTTCTTTATTCTGGTTGGAATTTATAGATAAAAAACAATTAATATTTTCTGAAATCAAAATAAGTGAGTTCCAATTATTTGTTATTTGGCAGTTGTTGTTTTTGCTACAATGCCCTCCAAAAATTCCACTACATTCAAATTTTGGAGCCTGAGATGACTGCCACTTTGATCATCAAGTATTCTATCATGGTATTCTATGTTTCTTAAGTGTCATTGATTGGTCTCAAGTGTCTTTGCATTTGTTAGAACATTGTTAGGTACATTTCATGGTCGTAACATATTTATTGTTGTAAAACAACACTTTTGGGTCACAGTAACATGCACTTGACTCGTTGTACTTGGGGAATGTTTAAAAAGTGTCGTTTTGATATATATTTATCATTGTTTAAGATTTTTTAAGTTTTCTCAATTAGTTGGTATGTGTCACACATGGTTTTATGTCTAAAATCATCCTGACTTAGAAAAATATTTTGTTTCAAAGTGAACTCATTCAAGCTAAGAGAGCATGAGCACACTCTAAGTACTTGATCAATATTCCTTCATTATTCAGAAGTGTGTGTTGTGCCCTCAAAGAGCGTTGAGAACACTCCTTAAGCCCTTTCCCCTTCCTTGTTCTGAACTACACCCTTCAAGACATAGAGTCTTCTTTGAGTGCAGTCTTTTGACTCGAAGAAGTATGCCCTCCTTGAGCACATGAGTGAACACTCAAGGCATTTAGCCCAACCATTTAGCCTTCCATGATGTGGCATGCACCCTATTGGACCCTTTGAATGCATGAGCACACTTTGAAGGAATGAAGCATCAACCTTCAGACTTCAGACTTGCACCATGCACCCTCCTAGGCCTCTTGAGCACATGAGAGCACCCAGAAGGCTTGAATCATCCTTCCTTCAGCCTTTACAAATGCACCATATGCCCTCCCACACTCCCTTGGTGGAAAAATTCACTTGTGAAGCCCAAAGATTCATCCTTCATCCTTTGGACTTGTGCCATGCGCCCTACATTTATTATATTTCCACCTTGAGAGCATGAGTGCATGTCGAAGCCCTAAAGATTCCCTCCTCAGAATTTCAACCCTTCGAAGAGTGCCAATGCACACAAAATCTCTCCTTGTCCCTTTTAATCGCACTAAAAATGAATGAACATAAAATATTCATAAAAAATGATAAAATATGACATTTTTAGGCTTATGGTTGCTTTCCATTAGTGATTGCAGTGACACAGGTATCTTAGAAATAACATGGGAAGCACACATGAGGAAGATCGAGAAGAGAATACAAGCACAGCAATAATCAAATAAAAATCAAGACATAAAAATCTTGATTATTGGAGTAGCCTAAAGACTCCAAGCTCAAAGGCCCTTTGGAGGGTGAAGGAATCAATGATTAGAAGTTTGCATCCTTGTCACCACTGAAGAAATTCCATGTCATCAGCCACTATTAGTTCTAGTCACCAAGGATAGTTCCATGTCATGTCTTCATCATATGATGATGTGGAAGTTATGATGTAATATTGTGATCATTGTAAAGATAAATAAGTGGAATTCCAAGCCTCATGTATGGAGAAAAGAGTAATGGAAGTCCAAAAGACATGTAATATGAAAAGTCATATGTAATTCCAAAAGTCATTTGGAAGTCCAACGGTTGTAGAAATCCAAAGGTCATTAGGAGTTGGAAAGCTAAGATTCATGGAGATGTGAAAAGTCTTGCCTGAAGTTATAAAAGGATACTCATTTCACATGTAGAGGACTTTTATCCTTGGCTTCTCCCACAATGCATCAAACAGATATAGTTAGTACTTTTAGGGAGAAACTAGTGGCTCCAATGCTCCACTATTGGAGCTAGGGATGTCCATTGTATTTATGTATCTTGGAACTTTCACTTAATATTGAAGCCTTTTCAAGCCAAGACAATATCACACATTGATTGCGAATGTTTCCAAGACTATTCTTTGAAGGTGTATGATTAATGCTTGATTTCACCTGTACTGGAGTAATTAAACTATTTAGGTGAAGTTGGTGCTCAACTTATTAGAATTGTGTTGTATTGTTTATAATGATTTTTGTAGCTCATTTTTTCCAGCTAGAAAGATCAAAATCCCTTTTAAATAAAGCCATGAAATGTTTGAAGTAGAAGGACACATAATTGCCCTAAAAGAGAAGTATGAGGCATGTGATTCGAATGTCATTACACCAGGGATATAATTTATGGCCTCATTAGCTATTTCTCTACAGTATTACATACATCTTAGATTAAACAATGATCCTATATGGCGGAATATAATGGTGATATTTTCAGATTCAAATGTTGCTGGGGAAGGAGAGCATAAAATAATGTCATATATTTGACTTCAAAGAAATATTCTTAGGTTTGGCCAAAACACACTGAACTGCCTATATGGTTTGGATGCCAACTTTATTATGTTGTTTTTGGCAACTCATGAGGTTCATTTTTCAATTTTAATAGAGGTTGTCTTCACACCCATGCAACAACACAAATGCTTCTCGTGTGGCCAAATTGGCCACCTAGTAGCTGAACATGAAGGAAAATCAAAGCTAAAACATGGAGAGCTTGATGAGAAGAGCTAGGGATTTCAACATATCATAGTGGTAGAGAAAATGAAAATGGAGATTTAAAGTAGGGACAACAAAAGAGGAATTTTTCTACAGAGATAGTTAAACTTCGTAAGTCAACAAGGCCAAAAAAGATGTCAATTATGCACAAGATGAGAAAGTCAGTGATAGTGAATGTCACATGCATAATACAAGTGAGAATTACAAGTCATGTGAAGAATCTACAATAAAGGATTTCCAAAAGAAATTAGTGACATCATCAGATTCCTTTAGAAAGGGCACTGAACAGATTGATCCTCCAACTAATTTGGAAAATACAAGTTTTGAACATTTGGAAGTTATTGGTATTCGAGATGAAAGAGTGTACCAAAATTACGTTCCTACTAGAGGTGGATTTTTCACTAAAAAGGAGAATCATGAAGATGGTTTAAATACAAATAGAGGTGATGAAAATGACGATGCAATCTCTACTGGGGAGAGTATTAAGTGTAGTTCTTCTTATTGTATTCAAGTGGGTTTAGGAGATGATTTTTCCAGAAGAGATAAAAACCTTCATGCCCTGTCTCCTATAGGTGATGAAGTTGCAACTATATTTGTTGATCTGGGGTCTCATACATGTAAAGATGGTTATGGAGATAAAGATTCACCAAAGGCAATTTTTCCTTCTGTTGTGGGATCTATTAAGAAAACAGGGATGGTTAGTGTAGTCAAAGTTGAAGGAGATTTAGAATCTTCAAATGCCAAAATTAATGACAACTAGACTCTGAGAAGTCCAAATCAAATCACAAATTGTATGTTGGTTCTCAAGCTCTTTCCTACCAACGTGATTTTATGGAGGAGATTCCATCTCCAAAGGATGGTATTGTTGTTGATTGGGATGTTGTGGATAGCATATGGGACCATGCTTTCGGGAGTGCTTTCTAATTGATCTGAAGGAGCATCCTATATTGTTAGTTGAACCATCCCCCAATTCAGAACAACAAAGGGATAGAATGATGAAGCTTATGTTTGAAAGTCACAAGGTGCCAACCCTATTCTTAGCAAAGAATATGGTATTAACTCCCTTTACTTCAGGACGTCCCACTTCTTTAGTTGTTGACTATTGTTGTGGATCGATAAATGTTAGTGCACTCCATGATGGTTATGTTCTTCAAAGGGTCATGGTGTCTTCTCCCATTGTCGAGGAGATTTTAACTGATTTTCATTATGAGGTTTTTGGAGAGTAAAGGGATCTTTCCTATTTTCAGTCCACCTGTAGCTGGGATGTTATTACCAATGTACCTGCAATATTTCTTTTGTATACATTAGCAATAGAAGAAACAATCTAGTATGTGATGTGTTCAATGTTTTAGATCGATGGCTCATAAAAAATAGTACTCTAAATCAACGAAGTCCCGAGAGGATAAATTGCACGAATTTTAATGTATTTGGTGGTCCCGCAAGGTAGTTTTATTATACTACTCATAAAATGATCAATGGACCTGATTCATCATAGAAACACTACCTTGATTTTCTGTAAATCGCCCAAGTGCCCTTGTACGATGTTTAAGGTTTTGTGTGTGTGTGCAGAGGACAACCCTTGGGTCCCACTTAAACATCCCCTCTGGCAAAGTCAATCACATGATCATGTTATTGAATTTTTAAAGTTAAAGAGGGGCTCACTAATTATACAAAGTATACACATTAAAAGAGCATCCCCTTTATTTTCTTTGGCTTTAAATATTATGAAATTTATTATATCATATTTTTGTAAGAATATTTTGGAGAGTTGTATAACTATTTCAAAAACAGTTTTATAGCCAATTCTAGGACAATTTGAGTAAGGGAGATAATAAAAAAGCAGAAAGGAGACATGGCAGGGGTTCAGAGTTCAATCTTGATGACTGAATATTGTAATTGAAAATATTTTTAAATCTTGAATAATATATTGCAGTTTGATTCCAGCGTTGGGAAGTTGCAATGATTGTTTTTCTCTTGAGTTTCAACATTCAAATTTATGTATTTCCTCTCTTGGATAGTGTAAGATGTAACTGGTGCTTTGTTTTAATTTTTGATGAATTTACTTCATTTTACTCATAAAAAATCATCTTGTAGCCCTTAATGAAGCACTCCACATCCGAGAATTTCATTGTATTTTATCTGTCCTACATTATTATTTCTTCATAGTTAAAGAAGATATTCTTAATTGCCTATGCCAAAACACTGCCTCTTCCATTTTCTGCTTTACACCTCCACCCTACAACTCTCATAGCCTCTATGTCCATTCTGCTTTGGAAGGCTAGGGTTTCAAAACTAGAAATTTGGGTTACAGGCCTTCGTGGCCTGTACTTCCAACCATTAATTTTAATATTTTTATCAAACCTCAAAATGTCTCAAGCACTGATTCCCCCACAGCTAGGAACTTTCTCCTAAGGTAAAACATGTTTTCGCACCATTTTCGGGGAACGAAGACACAAATTTATTTTTACCTGCGTTTAAATAATTTTGTCTGGTTTTTGAAGGTGAGAAAAACGAGTGATAAGCTGTAAAATTTTCACCTAGTGCTTTTACCTTTGAGAATTTATCTTTCTGGGCTTTAATGGTTGTCCTTATATTCTTAGCCAATACATTTTCCCTACTAGATTTTACTGGGATCCCTAGCTATCCTCATCATATGCCTACATTGCATGAGTGGAATCAATATCTTCCAAGATTCAGCAGAGATGTAGATGAATGTTCGACTCAACACCTTAAATATTTTCATGAATGCATGGAGCAACAATGTATTGTTTATGAAGATGTGAAAATGAAGTTTCTTATGTTTTCTTGTTGGCATTATGATACATGTGTTGTACTTGATGGCAACCCACTCATAGAAGAACATCTCACTTATTTATAAATAGATGAATCTACAGAAGAGATATCAGATGTGACTGAATGCATGGGATGCCGGACAGCTCAAAGGAATCAGATGACAGTTTTCAGTATGACAAGTTAGCTTTGCCATCAAGTCCAAAGGGGAAGATTGTTGGCATTATGAGACAAGTGTTTTCCTTGATGGAAAATCACACAGATGACAGATCACAGTGCAGCAGGTCAGTAGCAAGGAATTGATGATCAGACTACAAGAATGAAGAGAGAAAAGTATATACACAGGTTGACCTTGACCAAGCCACATATACACGCAAGTTAGATGTTCCAAACACGCGTATGCGTATACACGCACTTTCACGCAAGTTAAAGCACATACATGTGGGAGAACTTAATTTTGGCCCGTGGTATTTAGTCCTTGGTATTTGAACCTATGGTTTTGGACCATGGTATCTCCTCCAAAGTGTTGATCTCAGGTATTGGGTCCATGGTATTGAGAAAAGACTAAGACTATAAAAGGAGAAGAAGATCATTAGGCAAAGGGGATGGAGAAAGTCTTGAATATTTGATGAAGTATGAGATCCAGTATGCAGGTTATGGGTTCATGATGCATTGCTTGATCTAAGCTAAGGAGGAATCTCAATGGTTGATGGAGAACAAGATCTAAGGATGGATCGGGATCTTAAGGTGTGGAATGTTTATCATTATATGGTTTGATTATGGATAGACTAGATGTAAATCATTGACGCATGTTTTATTGTATGAATGTTATGATCTGGGTATGACTGATGTCTGGAACAGCTGCAAAGTTATGAGAAAATATTTGTAGATCTGTACGCGGGTTGGCCTTGGTGAAAGCACGTATGTTCACAGGTTTGGTGTATCATAGTAGCGTATGCATTATGATATATGATATTTGAAGTTACAGTTGGATCTGGTTATTGTTGCAGAGTTCTGTTGTCTGTTCTGTGACTGTGTTGTTGACAGGGTTTCAGTGTTTCAATGATTCAAAGATTAATGATGCTAGTATTGATTGATTTTATGCTTCAATGATACTGATGGGTCCAGTATGAAAATTGGATGAAACGTGGCACTCAGATTATGGTGTTGTGCTTCAGGAGTATCCAGTCTAAAAATTTATGAAACGTGGTACCTGGAGGAAGAAAGAGAAGGTTGTAGCCTTCTCTATGTTGGCACCTACATACTAGTACATCAGCTAGTACAAGAGCTAAGGGGGTGGTAGCTCCCTTCCAGTAGCAGCTAGAGAACAAGTAAAGGTTGGAGCATTTCAGTAGGCCTGCACCTATGTACTAGTAAATGGATCAGCTAGTACAAGAGACAAGGGGGTTGTAGCTCCCTTCCAGGAGAGTCTAGAGAATGAGATAAGGTTGTAGCCTTCTGTAGGTAGAGGCTTGTGTACTGGTATAAGACTGCACCAGTAAAGAAATATTGTAAAATGAATTTTCTTATTAAACGAAGATAGAGACGACTTATAGCAGGTGGTTTTCACCCACATTGGGTTTCCACCTTATATCATGGTGTTCATGTGTGCTTCTTGTGTGTGATGATATGTTCTATTTTACTACACTTGCTTACTGTTCATATGGTTAATGAAGTTCTGATGCACTAACTAAAGATCAACATTTAATGGATCATAGAAAATTTTAGGGGCGAATGTTCACCCTTTGGCGAAATTAAGGGGTTCTAAATTTTTAGTGGGCGAATATTTTGTATCATAGTACATTTTTACAAATAACCTCAAATAGCCCACCTTATTTTAAGGGAGAGGGTAAAAAAGGTAAATTTAGCCCTTCAAATTAGGAGTTACAACCTTCCATTCGCCCATTTTCAAAAATAGGTTTTATTTAAGTGAATCAATTCGCCCATTTTCAAGAATACGTTTTATTTAAGTGAATCCTATGGGCCAAAGGCCCAAATACCATACTTATAAAAGAGGTATGGTAAATTAATAAAACATTTTTTATATTTACTCCATAAGTCACCTTATATACATGCAAGGGTGTAAACAAATAAAAATATAAGTAAAGTGGAGGTATGGTAAATAAATAAAACGTCTTTTTATACTTACTCAAAAGGTTTGCTAAATAAATAAAAATATAAATAAACAAGACGCATGGTAAATAAATAAAACTTCTTTTTATATTTAGTCCATAACCCTCATTCTATTTATGAAGGCTCAAGAAAGAGGTTTTATTTAAGTGAATCCTATGGGCCAAATACCATATTTGTAAAAGAGGTATGGTAAATTAATAAAATTATAAATAAACGAGAGGTATGGTAAACAAATAATTTTTTTTTTTTATATTTACTCCATAAGTCACGTTATATTTATGAACACTCAAAAAATAAGTTATATTTAAGTGAAACCTATGGGAAAAATACTATGGGACAAATACCATGGACTAGGTTGTTATTAATACCATGCAAAAAAATATTATTAACCCTAATATTAGTATTAATAAAAATATAAATGGCACATGGTATTGACCCATGGTATTCACCTGGAATGTAGCTTATTTAAATGAGGAAATTAAACCAACATAGATCCATGTTTACTCTGGATCTACTAACCCCCTAGAGGTATCAAATATCGTGATATGCAAACTAGGATAGAGTGAAAAAATATTTGATTCGATCAAGAGTAAAAATGGATGTTGTAATTTAATGTATGTTAAGCATTTTAGCTTGGTTAAAATAAAAAATAAAATAAAAATCAACTATTAATTTTATTAATTTTTATAAATTACTAATAGTAATTTTTAAGCTCCAGGTTTATGATAACCCATGGTATTGACCCATGGCAATACCATGGTATTCATGTGAGCATAGACTATTTAAAGGGGAAATTCTATCATCTCAGATCCATCTTAATTCTGGGTCTACCAAGTGCTCAGAGGGATAAATAGATTTCATCCCCCTAAGAGTGGTAGATGTGGAGTTAAGATGGATATAGGTTGGTTTTTATGATAATGAAGATATTAAATAGACTTAGGAAATTATATTGTAAAAACATCTTAAGGTGAATGGTTAAAGCATAGACATTGGACAAGTATATTTGTATACTTCTGTTTTAAACTGAAACAAATCTAGGGTTAAAAGTAATGGATTTATTGCACTAGTCATCCTTCTATAACTTTCCAACATATGCGGGAGTAAACAGATTGTAATTTGGGTAATTTTTTTAATTGCAAACAGGAACATACTTATGTATTGGCAAATCCAGGGTTAAAAGCAATGGATTGATTGCACTAGTCATCCTTCTATAACTTTCCAACATATGCTGGAGTAAACAGATCGTAATTTGGGTAATTTTTTTAATTGCAAACAGGAACATACTTGTGTATTGGCAAGGTGGTTATGAGGTCTCTAGAAGTGATGAATTTGAATTTTTCTTGGTTCTATATATAGTATTTGGTTTTTTCTCATGCTTTCTGTGAATGGCAGGGGTGAATTTTATCCTACACCCACTAGGTTATCGATATGTAATTTCGGTAATTTTGATTTCAAAAGATATTTTAAATAAATGCAATGATTTCATTTGTGTATTCAATAAACACAAGATTTTATAATTGAGTAAAATATTCGCCATGCCTGGTGAGAGATTCGCCAAAAAAATTATATATACATATCATATTAGTGATAAAATCGCCTTCCATTTTTCCTATATACCATGGAGATTCGCCCATTTATTATACATGTAAATTTAGGGGGGTTCTTAAAATTTTCTCTGTAATGGATTAACGGAATCATAAGTATTTTGGATATATGCTAGTTGCATTAGACACAGTTGCGTATACACGAGGGTTCCATTAACTGAAGTAGCGTATATGTATCTAAGTATGGAAATGAAAATGTTTTATTGACTTGCTAATACTGATTGACCACCCCCTCTCAGTATTATTTCCAACAATTGGTATCAAAGCAGGTCCTTTGGTAGAATCTTGATTGCTTGAAGGAGATCCGTAGATCAATGGGAAAGAAGCTTAAGAGGAAAGTGCCTAAGAAGAAGAAGACATCTCAAAAGAGCTATGACAGTGGGAGAATCGATTGGGGAATATGTGGAAGAAGCACATTAGATTCAGAATCACTTCAGAATTAAGATGAACAAGATCTATCATGTATGAATTTGTTATCCTGTGGTGATACATCTATTTATCCATTTGAAGACGATGAAAGTGATAGAAAAACAACTGAATTTGCTCTTATGGGCGAGCAAGAAAGATATCGAATAGAGGTAGTATTTAAGAGGCTTACATATAAAATTAGAGACCAACAAGATCTATTGAATAAAAGGGAATATGCCTTCAAAGAAGAAGCTACTAAACTAAAAGCTCAACTATAGGAAGGTAACAAGGCAAGGAAGCTATTCAAGGAAAAGGAAGATCAATGTCAAAAGTTGCAGGATGAAGTAAATGAAAGGAGCACAATTATCAATAAACTCAGAGATAGATCCAGTTACTATGAAAGGCTTGAAGCTACGACCCTCTCGCTAAAGGAAGATCTTGAAGAATCAAATAAGCAGAATAAAGAACTACTCCAAGCTCTTGAAAAACAAGAAAACAAAGTTCTTGAATTAAGACATCAGTTGGAAGAAGGAAGGAAAGCTGAAGAGAACATGAAGGAGCAATATCATGAAAAGGAAGAACATTTTCAGGCTGAGGTAAGCACTCTAAAAGATAAATTAGAAGAAAAGGATAAGCTCTTACGATTTCAAGATAGTACTAAGATTTTGGATGATATTCTTAGTAGTCAAAGGTCTCCTACTATCAAAACTGGTCTTGGTTTTCATGAATCTATTGAAGGTGAATCTAGTTCACAAACTAAGACAAGGAACTCTAATGCAAAATCTGAAATGCTCAACAAGGAGATGAGAGGTCAATCCCGTCAACAACCAAGGAAAGAAATTCTTCAAAGAAAATCTTTTACTTCTCCAATGAATAATGTTGAATGTTATGTATGTAATAATCTTGGATATGTTGCAGCCAAATGCAGAAGAACAATGGTTCAAGACCATCACACAAAAATACCATCATGTTCCGGGTATTTTAATGCATATTGTTTTTCTTGCAATATGTTTGGTCACAAAGCTGTTGATTGCTACAAGAGGAATATGAAACATGTAAGATGTTATGCATGTAACAAACTTGGACATACAACAAAGGAATGTAGGATCAAAGTACGGGCACCATACCAAAAGGAGAAAACATCATCACACTTGAAGATATGGAAGAAGAAGGAAGTACAATCAGAAAGATGTGGCACAGAACAATATACTTAGACACAGCACAACACAGACATAACTGACTCAGAGGGAGCTGAAAGTGTAAAACTTCAGTGTCCTAAATCTCATACGCAAGTTTCATAAAGGGAAGTTGTGTATATATGAGAGTTATAAACTGTACAGTTGCGTATATGTTACTTTGAGAAAAGCAGTAGGGACAGGTTCAAAAAAAGGGTCTGATATGATTCAGTCCATTATTTTCTTTGTTTGATAATGGTTACAATTTGCTGATGATGTGTGGAAATGTCTTGATACTTGTAAGATATTTAGAAGTGTTTTGATCCTAACTTGTTGATGATGATGCCTTGATACTTCTTGCTGATATATGCATGATCAGATCTGACAGTTGGCACAGGTTCAGGGGGAGCATATGCCTTTAATAATGCATTGTTGGCATTATGGTTAGTAGTCCTTGGTGATGATGCTTATATGGCTAAATGATATATCTTGCTATGATATGGTTATGAGTTGTCCATCTCATATGATTCTTGGGGTTACATAGTTGATTTTCAGATCAGATTTGTGGTTGATTCTCTGATGATGCATATATGGTGCTTACATGGTGATACACAACTTCATTACTTGATGATGAGTCACTCATATGTTGCTGTCGTCATATGCATAAAGATCATATAATACAGTTATGATGCAGGATTCCTATAGTTCTTGGCGCTCATGTGGATGAGGATTGTTGATGTTGATGATATAAAGAAGTCTTGACAAATGATCTTGAGCTCAAGATACATAGTGCTGGATACATGAATGATTACTCAAAGTTGCATTGTTGGAGACATGATGATGATGATTTCTTACCTATATGATGATAGGTTGATACTTACATATGTTGATTGATGCAGATGTTCCCAAAGTGATGATACTTGGATCATGCAGATCTTGATGATGATGAGATGACTATGGTGTTTTTCACAAATGTTATAATGTGAATGATTTTATGATGATGAGTTGATATCTATATGCAGACATACCTTGTTACAGGACATTTACAGGTTGTTGATCTGGAAGTGGTTGTACGCGAGTTTTATGAGGGACATCCGCGTATATACGCATGTTTCTGTGGATACAGTCGCGTATATTTTGGAAATCAGTAGGCCAGACTTAGGATGAGAAAAGTCTGTTATGGGTCTGACAAGGACCATCTGGAACAGGTGCAGAGGGAGAATGTGATTGCTGGTCTAGATGTTGTTGACAAATGCTTATGGAGCAGATCATACATTGTGTATGATAGTTGTTGATGATTATCATAGTCTTATTTAGATATAAAATTCATATCAAGACTCATGATGTAATAGTGTGTCTCTATCTATTGTAGTCATTTGATGAAATCTCTTCTAATGTAATTTGTACCCCCTCTATGCATAGAAAGCATGATGAAATATTTCAGTCATGTATTTCTTTTATTATCAAGGTTGTGTAACGGCCTATGTTGGTTTCCCCACTATGCCTGGGATGGATGATGTTATACTCTTGAGTTATCATGTGTAAACCTTAATGTATACCCACTTGGTTGGGTAGATGACTCAAATCCCACTTGGTTGGGAGATGGATGTATGTATGAGTCCTTAGTGATAGGAAGGTCATTTATGATAAAGTCATGTTCTTCTTGTAGAACATATTTTTGCATACCTTGCTTACAGTCAAGGGGAGCATGAACAACACACTTCAGCAGAGCAAAGACTTCAGCATGTACTCAGAGGGAGCATGGTCAGATTGGTACACATTGGTATATACAAAGGGGGAGCTCATTCAAAGATTTCAGCAGGTACTCAGGGGGAGTATGGACAGCGGAATGTTTATCAAAGAAAGAGAATATCTTGGTCTGCCCTTTGCCCTTGATGTCAAAGGGGAAGAGTGATTTGGTGTTGTTGCCATCAAGTCCAAAGGGGGATATTGTTGGCATTATGATGCATGTGTTGTACTTGATGGAAACCCACTCGTAGAAGAACATCTCACTTATTTGTAACTAGATGAATCTACAAAAGAGATATCAGATGTCACTGAATGCATGGGATGCAGGACAACTCAAAGGAATCAGATGACAGTTCTGAGTACGACAAGTTAGCTTTGCCATCAAGTCCAAATGGGGAGATTTGTTGGCATTATGAGACAAGTGTTGTCCTTGATGGTAAATCACATAGATGACAGATCACAGTGCAGCAGGTCAGTAGCAAGGAATTGATGATCAGACTACAAGAATGAAGAGAGAAAAGTATATACGTAGGTTGACCTTGACCAAACCGCGTATACACGCGGGTTAGACGTTCCAAAGATGCGTATGTGTATACACACACTTTCACGTAAGGGAAAGCACGTACATGTGGGAGGACTTAATTTTGGCCTGTGGTATTTAGTCCTTGGTATTTGAACCTGTTAGCCTCCTGTTGCAACAGGTATTCATATTTCATGATTGACATTTTTACATGACAAATATGTCATCTTTCATGCTGCTAGGTTCCATATTTCCAAAAGAGGCCAAAGAAGAGGCCATGAAAGTGTGCTAGTCTAAATGCCACTACTGTATTCCAATTTTGATGAGTCATTCCATTTTTGATTAGTTTTTTCAGTTAAGGGAAGGCCAAACAGCTTAATCTTGGCCTCCCTAGGTTTCAATTTCTTGTTTTAGAATATAGAGAATCATTATCTGTCCAAACAGCTTAATCTTGGCAGATTTGTAGACAGGTAGAGAATCAAAGGAGCCCAACTGCTTAATCTGGGCCCTTGGCAGAAATAAGTGTAGATTTAGATAGGAGGGTAGTCAAAAAGAAAAAAGGATAATCGGGGTCTGCAAGTCCAAGTTCACCCACCCAAAAAGAAGAAAAGATGTTAGGAAAGTAGGCTGGGTAGGTAGTTTTGAGGTTGCAGAATGATGATTTATGATCAATTTTGTGTTTCAAAGTGTATATCTTTTCAGATCACAGTTATGATGCAGTTTTTCATATGGAGAGCTCAAGCTGGACATTTCTAGCCTCCCCATTCTTCCTTATCCCCAAATGGTCAAGATCTGCTTGAACCTCTTAGTTTCATCATGTTTCCTAAAACATTTTCCTAAGTAGAGATATGCTTTACTTAGGACTGCTGGTATCTATTCTACAAGTTCTATCCCCCCTAATAGCCTAAGATTCATGTACTTAGCGCTTTCTTCTCATTTTCATATTAACTCCTAACCCTATTATCTAGCTCCCTATTTGTTTCCCCTTCCCCTACTAAAACTATGTTAATAGCTCCCCTATATACTTATCCCCTCCCCCTGCTTGAAACATAACCATAAGTTCATTGGGAATTGCTAAGTTTATCTGAAACTCAGCAAGAGCCCTCATTTCGACCCTTAAACCATCTTTCCATGCATTTTACTCCATCACACAGCATAAAATTCCTTTCATGTGTATAAAAAAAACCATCTTATTTGACTTGTTTTCACCCTCCCAAGGCATCGACCCTTTGTTTTGCCTTCAAAACCTTCTCAAACTGCACAAATCCACCTTTCTGGGCTTTCAGACCCCTTCCGATGCCTTAAAAACCTATTAAAACCCCCCAAACTCCGCAAACCCAAGGTTTTGAACCCCCGCAGCGCTGTATTAAGATTCGAATATTCGCGCAGGCCCCCGGCTTTAACCCTTCGCTGCCTTACCTGTGCCGCCGACCGTCTGATCACTAGCTCTCTAGATCAATGGTGGGCGGGTTTTCTCTTGCTTCGATCTGCTGATGGTTAGCATTCGGGAGATGGGCAGTTTTCTCGCCATACTCCCGCCACGCGTCACCCTCCCGACTGTGGCGGAGCCCCCTCCTCTGAAACCACCTCTGCTCAAAGGCGGTGCGACAGAAACCAGATACCGCCTTCTTCCCTCCTACATCAGCATCAAGTAACCACTAACGTCATCAGCGTACATCGACCTCCTGCCACCGTACTGCCAAGTCATCACTGCCACGTCATTGCCACCATGTACCGCTAGGTCACCCGCCGTACTGGGACCCGCCTAGTGAAGTCACCGTCAAAAAGTGTGAAAGGTGCAAATCATAGCCTAGGAAGCTCGGAATCAGATTCTGAGGCAGTTTTTCATGCGCGCCTAGTGCTAATCATGCATGGCTACAGGAAATAGGCCAAAATTGAAAGCCCGTTCGTCACTCGGCTTCCAGCATGCCCGAAAGGCGCAAAATGACTAGAATTTCTTCGCGAAGCATTAAAAAAGGGGCAAAAGCAGTTCTAAAGAAAATAGAGGGCCGAACAGCGGCCATAAAATGATCGATGGGACAATTTGGAGCATTCAAAAGACATTCAACGGCCCGATTCAATTGCAAAAGAGTATCAGAGGAAAGAGGAAGCGGAAAAGAGTATCAGTCAAATATTTTTAATGGAAACCTTCATTTCCCAAATCAGCTTAACATTCAAGATCTCCATCAAAGTCAGCAAAGTAGTTAAAGCCATTTAAAGACTTATCTGGTCGGGATTAGTGCACATTAATGCCGCCAAACAGCAGCATAACCGACTTAGTGGTAGAGATAAAAGACAAATCAAAATTATTACAGAAGCACTGCACCAAGCCGCCGGGACAGACATTAACTCATTTTGATACAGCTGCCCTTAGCACAGCTCAAGGATATTTTTTTGCATTAAATTTCTGGATAAGATTAGGTTAAAGTAATCATTTCCTTCAGACCTATTTAGGCTAGCTGTAATAGATAATTTTGGACAATTTTTCCTATTTATACCACCCTCTATATTGTTTAAAGGGTTGGTTGATTGATAATCTTCATTAGAGACTCGCACTATAGACCTGACATGTTTTCTTTAATCAAAGAGTGTTGAAATCTTGGAGAACAGACTATGTGCTCTGAATTAATGTTTTTAAGAGTTGAATGAGGAATTCTTTTGCTGCAACATGAATCAATAAGTGCCTCCTACCTCTGTTTTCATTGTTATGTGCTCATTTTATACATGTATCACCATCTAAATGGCAGAAAGGAAGATTAGCTTAGAACTTGTTTAACTACACTCTATGCTCAATTTCTGCTGTTTATTTATGTTTTCATTTGAACTGAATTAGTATTGAATGTGAATTCCCTGTGGCTCATATTTACCCTAATTCACCCATGTTTGACAGTTAGCTAGGGATTCTTTACTGCTCTTAGATAGAGTTCATTCATTTCTCCTCTGTTAAGCTGATTGAGAGATTCTTAATTGCCCCTCGTCCCTTAGCATTCATTCCATCCTTTTAAAGCTGAAAAATTGTTTCATGTGTAGCTATCTTGCTCCATATTTCTCTCTTGTGACCAAGAAAACACACCAGTAGTCCTCCTCCTTGACTCCATGCCCAATGGTTTGGAACACTCATACTATACCTGCCTCTTTACTTGAAAACATCAATCATCCCACCAAAATCAAAACAACCCTTGAACTTAATAACTAGCCTAAAATCATCTTCAACAAAGCTAAATTAGAAAGAGAGAGCCCTCTCTGATTGCAGGTGGGCTAGAACATGCAGTCCAAAGATTGGTCTGTGGTTACCTCGGCCGTATCCTTTTGAAGCCGACTAAGAGGACAACCTGAGCGTTAACATAATGGCGACTCCACTGGGGACCAATCGATTTTCTAATTGCTGTATATTCCTTAAAACTACAGATGAAACCTGAATATCAGCCAGGTAGCCTTTGAAACTATATTTGCTTTGAATTTACAGAAGTAAATAAAAGTTGCTTCAGTCAATCTTCATGCTAGTTTTAGGCTATAGATAGCTATTCCAAAATCTGATCGGTTCCTTGCTAATTCTAAAAAACGTTACCAACAAAATACCAAAAACAGCTTCAGAAGCTGGCTCCCAAAAAGAATTTGTTGGAAATAATACTAAGAGGGGAGGTGAATCAGTATTATCAAGTCAAATATTTCCTTTTCAATTCCAGATGATATACGCTACTTCTGTTAATAAAAACCATGTATATACGCAACTACAGATAAAGAAACCCGCGTATACAAAGCAGACTTATAATTTGATTTATCATTCAGATGTCAGTTATTAATCTGTGTATCAGAAGCAAATAAACAGTACCAGAAACAGAGCAGAAGACAGTCACACACAAGAACACAAGATATAAGGAGGAAACCCAATGTGGGTGAAAACCCCTTGCTGCAATTCGTCTCTATCTTCTTTTTAATTAGAAACTTCTCTTTACAATGTTTTGTACTGGTGCAGTCTTTACCAGTACGCGGGCTGCAACCTGTAGAGAGCTACAACTCTCTCTCGTTCTCCAGCTTTCCTGGAAGGGAGCTCCAAACCCCTAAGTTCTTGTACTAGCTTGAGATACTAGTACGCAGGCTCCTGCCTGCAGAAGGCTGCAACCTTCTCTTTGCTTTCAGGGACCTCGTTTCATTAATTTTCAGACTGGATCCACAAGTAACATCAATCAAACATCAGGAATTTCTGCATAACCCAAACTCCTTTTCACCAATCAAAAGCTGAACCAAAAAAACACTTCTCTGATCACTGTACCCAGAACACAGTAACTGTAATCAAACACGAATTCTAAACCCAGAACACTGCAGTAATAAAACAGAAGCAGCTAGAACATAAATCAAGATATATACGCTACTTCACTGTTCAGCAACCGGCGAGTATACGCCTCTGTACCACAACCAACCTGCGTATACGCTTCTTTCACTCATAGAAAAAGCGTGTATACGCACTTGCAATTCACTGAACCTGCGTATATATCTATAAAGGATAATTTATTATTTTAAGCATTCAGACATCAGTTAACCCAGATTTATAGATCAAGAGTGCACCACATATAATAGATCAAAATCATATAGAGATACCAATGTTCAAGCCTTGAGATTTTGATCCATCAATAGTCCTTATCCTTCTTGCACTCAGGTTCCTCCTTCATTCAGATCTAGATCTGCACCATAACCCAATCACCAGTATTCCAGATCTCATACATTATCAGATATTCAATCATAATTCAGATAATCCATTGTCACATGATCTCCTTGCTCTTTTATAGTTTTAGGCTTTCCACAATACCACGGTCCAAAACCATAATAAACCAATACCAAGGGCCCAAAACCTGGGGTCAACACTTCTGACGAGATACTATGGTCAAAAACCATAGGTTCAAATTCCAAGGACTAACAACCATGGACCAAAAATAAGTTTCCCACCATGTACGCGCTTTTCTGTGCATAAAAGTGCATGTATATGCATAGCAACTTCTGAATGTATAACCCATGTGTATACACGTGTTTGGCAAGGTGAACCTGCGTATACAAGATTTCCTTCATTCTGAGCACCTGAACTGAGATCTGTCACCAAAGAGAGTTGCCATCAAGGACAACACCTGTACCATAGCACCACTCCTATGCCAAAAATTCCAACAATCTCCCCCTTTGGACTTGATGGCAACCCCAAGATCCTCAAAGTTATTCTGCCCCTTTGTCATCAAGGGCAAAGGGCTGTGCTCCCCCTGAGTACATGTTGTGCTCCCCATGACTGTAGGCAAGATCTACAAAGGATGTTCTTCAAGAAGAACCAAGACATATACATTACGAAAGACCTTCCTATCACCAAAAGACTCAATACATACATCCATCACCCAACCAAGTGGGGATTATCCACCCAACCAAGTGGGGATACATCAGAAATTTACATATGACAACCAATCACCTTGCATCAATCATCCCAGGCATAGTGGGGAAACCAAAATAGGCCGTTACATGACCTTGATAAAGAAGATATACATGACATAGAAATGAAAGATCAAGATTATGAAAATCACCAATAACTACTATCAGCAACATCTGACGATCACTGTATATATCAGCAACCATGTTGTTCTTCTATTCTCCTTTCTGTAGCTGATCCGCCTGAAACAAAAACAGCTTGAGTACTAGAACCAAGAGCTTCTAAGGTAATGCCAACAATGCATTGTTAGAAGATTATCTGCTTCCCCTGAACCTGTGCATGATGGTCTCTGATAGACCCATATCAGACTCTCTTCAACCAGAGTCTGTTCTTGCTGATTTTCTTCAGAATTCCATATACGCGACTGCACCTGCATAAATCTACGTATTTACGCGGATTCCCCTCATCCAACTCACGTACACCAATAGACAAGCTTCAATAGCAGGATGACGCATCAACTACTCCTAGCTTCTGTCTGAGATATTCAAAAGTTTCCCTGGGCAGTGGTTTGGTAAGGATATCAGCAATTTGTTCCTTGGAAGGAACATACTCCAACTTGACTTTTTGCTCAAGCACTTGTTCCCGAAGAAAGTGATAGTTGATAGGTATGTGCTTGGTCTTTGAATGCATGACAGGATTCTTTGAAATGCTTATTGCACTTGTATTATCACATAAGATAGAGACAGGTGGAGTACAAGTGATTTGAAAATCCTGCAAGGTTTGCATCATCCAAAGAAGTTGAGTGCAACAAGATGCAGCAGCCACATATTATGCTTCAGCTGTAGATAAAGCAATCGAACTCTGTTTCTTGCTGAACCAAGATACTAATCTAGAACCCATAAAGAATGCACCACCACTTGTGCTCTTCCTTTCATGCACGCTTCTGGCCCAATCTGCATCTGTTTAATCCTGAAGTGTGAGATCTGTATCACTAGGGTACCATAAGCCATTGTTTTGAGTTCCTTTAAGGTACTTGAAGATTCTCTTGACTGCCTGAAGATGAGTTTCCTTTGGATTTGCCTGAAATCTTCCAACTATTCCCACTGCATGCATGATGTCTGGTCGGGTACCTGTCAAATAAAGTAGACTTCCAATCATGGATCTATAGGTTGGTTGATGCACTGCTGCCGATTCATCGTTTTCACTGAGGCTGCATCCTATAACCATGGGGGTACATACTGGTTTTGAATCTTCCATGCCATAGTTCTTCAGAATCTGCTTGAGGTACTTGGTTTGAGACAAGAAGATACCGCCTTCATTTTGTTGGATTTTCAATCCAAGAAAGTATGTCAGTTCTTCGAGAAAAGACATTTCGAATTCTTTCTGCATCACCAAGGCAAAGCTTTGACTCATACCTTCTTCGTTGTTGCCAAAGATAATATCATCTACATACACAACAAGTATTAGCAATTTGTCATTTTCAATTTTTATATAAAGATTGCTATCTATTGATCCTTTTGAAAAACCTTGTTGATGAAGGTATTTGTCCAAGCGGTAGTACCAAGCCCTTGCAGCCTGTTTAAGGCCATAGAGAGCCTTTTTAAGTCTGCATACAAGATTTGGATCATTCCCAAGGATAAAGCCATCTGGTTGCTCTATGTACACTTCTTCTTCTAAGTCTCCATTCAGAAAGGCTCATTTTACGCCCATTTGAAATACTTTGAACTTCTGGAAGCTAGAGAGAGCAAGGAACATTCTGATGGCCTCAAGTCTAGCAACGGGAGCAAAAGCTTCTTCAAAGTCTATTCCTTCTTGTTGAGTATACCCTTTATAAACAAGTCTGGCCTTGTTTCTAATCACTTCCCCATTTTCATTCAACTTATTTTTGAAGATCCATTTTGTTCCTATGACATTTTTGTCTTTTGCTCTAGGAACCAACTCACAAGTGTTATTCTTTTCGATCTACTCAAGCTCTTCATCCATTGCCTTAACCCAACACTCATCTTTGCATGCTTCTTTTACATTTTTCGGTTCAGTGGAAGAGAGCAATGCCAAATAGCTTGAAGCTTCTGCTATTTTTCTTCTTGTTTGTATACCTGCTTCTTTCTGCAACAAAATTTGAGATTCTGGATGATTCTTCTGAATGTACCTGGATGGAGTCTTCTCTTCTATCCTTATCTGTTCCTCTGGTGCCTCTCGGGGTTCTTCTTCATCATCTGTCTAATTTGGAGAGTAGTCTTCATCCTCATTGATATTTTCATGATTCACTTCCCTAGGGATGTATCCTTTTTCATCAACCACTACATCAATGATGTCAACAATTCTTCCAAGTATTTTATTGTAACACTTATATGCTTTGTTGTAGGGAGAATAACCAAGGAGAATGCCTTCATCTGCTCTAGGTTCAAGTTTGCCAAGCTGCTCATCAGTATTCTGAATATAGCATTTTCTCCCAAAAATTTTGAAATGCTTTACCGAAGGAGTCTCACCATACGAGAGCTCATGAGGAGTTTGAGTGTTGTTCACTCGGACATTTGTTTTGTTGAGAATAAAAACTGCAGCATATGCAGCTTCACCCCAGAAGGTTGCGGGAGTTCCAGACTCATCAAGCATAGCACGAGCCATTTGTTGGACTGTTCTGTTCATCCTTTCCGCCACTCCATTTTGCTGAGGAGTCCTAGCTGTAGAGAATTCCCTTCTTATTACATGTTATTCACAGAAATCAAAAAATTCATTTGAGGTAAATTCCCCACCTCTGTCAGAGCTGAGGCACTTAATTTTGTACTCTGATTCATTTTTAGCCAAGGCTTTGAAGGATTTTAATTTTTCGAATGCTTCGTCTTTGTGCTTCATAAGTCCTAACCAAACAAACCTGGAGAAGTCGTCAATGAATAATATAAGGTATTCTTCTCCTCAAGGTGAACTTGTCCTAAATGGACCACATACATCTGTATGGACTAGATCAAGAGGCCTGCTAGCCGATCCTTCCTTCTCAGGAAAGTTAGTTCTGGTTTGCTTACCAAACTGACATGATTTGCATATGGTGTTGTCTGGAATTTTGATATCTGGAAGACCACGAACTGCTTGGTATTTGCATGCTTTCCTTATTTGTGAAAAGCTTAGGTGCCCCAACCTCTGGTGCCATAACCAGTGTTCATCATCCTTGCTTAAATAGCATTTTTGTTGTCCTTCTTCAAATATGTATAGATTATTTGGAGTTCTTCTGCCTTTGATCACTGTTTCTCCTGTATCAAGATCACGAACACTACATCCATTTGATCGAAATATTACTTCGGTTCCTTGATCGCACATCTGACTAACACTTAGTAGATTATGCTTCAAGCCATCAACATACAAAACATTTCTAGCTTTGACCTGTTCTTTCAAATGAGCAGTGCCTTTTCCTTTTATGGCTGCAGGGGTATCATTTCCAAAATACACCTTCTTTCCCTTTTCTAATGCAGTATATGATTCAAGTTTTTCTTTATCCCCTGTCATATGCTTCGAACATCCGCTGTCGATATACCATATATTTTCCTGTCCTTCTGCATAGAAGGCTATCCCACATCTTTCTGGTTGAGGTTCCTTCATTCTCCATGTTTAGGCACTTGAGGTATGTTCCTTCTGAGATGTCTTCCAAAACCTGCTCCTGCATTCAGAATCTTCATGGCCAAAGTTATTACAAATAGAACATTCAACTTCATTTTCAAGGGCCAAAAGGTTGTTATAAGTCCTTTTCGTGATTCCAGTCATATTCCTTTGTTTTTTAGCTTCTCTAGTCATGATTGTCTTATAGGCAACACATTGAGCTGCTTTGTGACCAAAATTATGGCAAGAGAAACATTGACCATTGAAGAAACTCCTGCGATTATCAAATCTATCATCCAACCGATTGTAGTTTCTACTGACATCGATTCTTGAGGCAAATTAGGAAGATTTTACCTGTGTCTAATTGTAGCTTCTGTTTGTCCTTAAGGTAGCTTGTACCCGATTTTCTTGATAGTCTTTATTCGTTCTTGAGGTAAACTATCCCTGATTTACCTGATGATTTCTATTAGGCCTTTGCTCGCTCTTCCTTGCTGCATCAAGATAACTTTTGGAGATAGAAGCTTGAGATGTTTCTCCATTATATCCCAGACCTGTCTTGGTTAGAGGAGAGCATTGCACATTGATAATCTCATCCAGAGTTTCAGATCCTTTAACAAATTTCAGATTAATAGCTTTTGTTTTCTCAATCTCCTTTCTAAGACAAACAATTTCACATTCCAATTTTTCAATATGTTTTTCCCTTTCAGCCAGTTGACATTGTAGAGAATCAATAATTACACTTTTCTCTTCTAAGCAGATTTTGAGATTAGTCATCTCTTCACAAAAGCCTTCTACATCTATAACATCCATGTAGTCATCATATTCAAAAGCCATTAAAAGTTTATACTTATTACCTCGTTCATCTTCGTCACTATTTGAAAGTCCATCACTATCTTCATGAGTGTAATAGCTTTTCTTATTTGCATTCCGTTTCTTGTTCCATCTAACAGGTTCCTTCCCTTTGTCAATCTTATCCTTGTGAGGACATTTGGCAGCATAGTGACCGACTCTTCCACAAGCAAAGCATTTGAAAGGTAACTTACCTCGGAACCATCCAGTACCCTGTTGAAGATTTCTGACAAAATTTGATTCTTCTTCTTCTTCTGACACGTGTCCTAACTCATAGTACTTGCCTTTGCCTGAAGCCTTGAAGGAAGCTTCTCTCATGTCTGATGCTCCTCCTTTCCTCATTTCATAAGCAGTTAGAATTCCGTGCAGCTGTGACATTTTAAGGCTTTGTAGATTCTCTTTTTCTTCTATTGCAAAAACTTTAGATTCAAACCTAGGGGACAAAGATCTTAGAACTTTTTCAACCACAACAGCCTCTTTTATTTCTTCACCCAAATTTTTCATACAATTAACAATCTCATATACACGAAGAAAATAGTTAGCCACACTTTCATCATTATACATCTTGAGATTTTCATACTGAATCCTGAGGGTTTGATGTTTTTCCCATTTTACCTGATCATCTCCTTCATAGCTTAGGACAATCTTGTCCCATATTTCTTTTGTTGATTTTAACTGCATAACTTTCATGAATTCTAATTGAGATAGACATCCCAATAGAGTATTGACCACCTTTGCATTTTTTTCATATTTCTTCTTCTCAGCGGGATCTGTAGGAGTTCCTGCTGGAAAAGTATATCCTGTATCTATGATATCCCATACTTCTGTACCCAAAGATTGAAGATAGGTAGTAACTCTTACCTTCCAATATACGAAGTTTGTCCCATCAAAAACTGGTGGCCTGATTGATGCTTCCCTCTCGTAGTTGCTCATGATGAAAGATCTTCCTTCAAGCGATCAAGCTTCTTCAGAAGGACCTGCTCTAATACCAATTGTTGGTAATAATACTGAGAGGGGGGGTGAATAAGTATTATCAAGTCAAATATTTCCTTTTCAATTCTAGATGATATATGCTACTTTTGTTAATAAAAACCGCATATATACGCAGCTACAGATAAAGAAACCCGCATATACAAAGCAGACTTATAATTTGATTTATCTTTCAGATGTCAGTTATTAATCTATGTATCAGAAGCAAATAAACAGTACCAGAAATAGAGAAGAAGACAGTCACACACAAGAACGCAAGATATAAGGAGGAAACCCAATGTGGGTGAAAACCCCCTACAGCAATTCGTCTCTATCTTCTTTTTAATTAGAAACTTCTCTTTACAATGTTTTGTATTGGTGCAGTCTTTACCAGTACGCAGACTGCAACCTACAGAGAGCTACAACTCTCTCTCATTCTCCAGATTTCCTGGAAGGGAGCTCCAACCCCCTAAGTTCTTGTACTAGCATGAGATACTAATACGCAGGCTCCTACCTGTAGAAGGCTGCAACCTTCTCTTTGCTTTCAGGGACCTCGTTTCATTAATTTTCAGACTAGATCCACAAGTAACATCAATGAAACATCAGGAATTTCTGCATAACCCAAACTCCTTTTCACCAATCAAAAGCTGAACCAAATAAGCACTTCTATGATCGCTATACCCAGAACACAGTAACTGTAATCAAACACCAATTCTAAACCTAGAACACTACAGTAATAAAACAGAAGCAGCTAGAACATAAATCAAGATATATACGCTACTTCACTGTTCAACAACCTGCACGTATACGTCTCTGTACCACAACCAAGCTGCGTATAAGCTTCTTTCACTCACAGAAAAAGCATGTATACGCACCTACAATTCACTGAACCTGCGTACAGATCTATAAAGGATAATTTATTCTTTTAAGCATTCAGACATCAGTTAACCCAGATTTATAGATCAAGAGTGCACCACATATAATAGATCAAAACCATATAGAGATACCAATGTTCAAGCCTTGAGATTTTGATCCATCAATATTCCTTATCCTTCTTGTGCTCAGGTTCCTCCTTCATTCAGATCTAGATCTGCACCATAACCCAATCACCAGTATTCCAGATCTATACAGTATCAGATATTCAATCATAATTCAGATAATCCCTTGTCACATGATCTCCTTCCTCTTTTATAGTTTTAGGCCTTCCACAATACCACGGTCCAAAACCATAATAAACCAATACCAAGGGCCCAAAACCTGGGGTCAACACTTCTAACGAGATACCATGGTCCAAAACCATAGGTTCAAATTCCAAGGACTAACAACCATGGACCAAAAATAAGTTTCCCACCATGTACGTGCTTTTCTGTGCATAAAAGTCTGTGTATACGCATACATGACTTCTGAATGTATAACCCGTGTGTATACGCGTGTTTGGCAAGGTGAACCTACGTATACAAGAATTCCTTCATTTCGAGAGCCTGAACTGAGGTCTGTCACCAAAGAGAGTTTCCATCGAGGACAACACCTGTACCATAGCACCACTCCTGTGCCAAAATGCCAACAGAATTCTCGTTATACAAGGTCAAATCCAAACCCAAATCCCCCAGTTGCTTTTGAAAATCTGAACTTAATCCCAAAGATCCTTAGGAAGCAAGAGCAAAGAGAAGATTTTGCTGATTCTAGTCCTGAAAGAGTTCAGCCAAGCTGTGTTCCAACCCCTGTTAAGGTTTTATTTCGTTCAACCCATACTTCCCCTGGTTCATCATCCACCTCTCAAAGCACTCCTTCCACACCTCCATTCATTGCACATACTACCACTACCACTACAACTACAGTTGTTCTAGTTGTTCAACTTATCCCTATGAATATGGCTAATAGATATGCACCCCTGCAACTACCTGCTAATCTTGGTGCCTTGACTCAAGATTACCAAACTAAAATCACATATTTTTACAGTACTGGTTCTTGCACAGCCCTTCAGCATACCAAGAAGATGCAAGATTATTTTGAGAACTACGAAATAGATGATGATGGCGTGAGAATGAAAAATTTTGTTCAAAGTCTAACAGGTGATGTAAGAACTTGGTTCAGATCACTTGCTGCAAATTATATAACCACTACGGATGAGCTTTACCAATCCTTTACCAACAGATGGGAGAAAAAGAAAGACCCCTTGCACATACTAGCTGAATATGATACAATTAAAAGAGGCCCTCAAGAGACTGTTTTGGAGTACTATGCAAGATTCAATAATGTCTATAATGCAATACCACAAAATTTAAGGCCTCCACCCGACCTTGCCTTGTATAAATTCCCTGATGGATTCGACCCGGATATGGCATACCAGTTAAAGGAAAGAGCCCCTTAAACCCTTGCAGACATGCAAAATGTTGTTGTTAGCATAGAGGCCAACCTAATTGCCAAAAGAAACGGAGCTAGAATGGAAGGAAGAACCATCTATAAGGAAGAACCCTCAACCTTAGATCAAAAGCTTGATGCTATTATCAGTGGCATGCAAAGGATGGGAGACAGAGTAGAAAGTGTTGAGAGGAAATCATCATGGGAAGGACAACAGTCCAATACCATAAGGAACCCAAATTTCAGGAAAATGCAGAACATAAATGCTGGTAGGTCTAGCCCAGACCATGATGTAAGGCCCCCTTTTCATGAGAATTATGTTGAAGCATCTACCTCTAGTGAGAAAACAGAGGACACTCACATGAATCTAATGGATCTAAAGGGTGAGCATCAAACTTTTCTATCCCAAGAAGACCAAGATGAGCATGACTTTAATCAATTTTAGACTAAGTCTGGTGAGTCCTTTGATTTTAAACAAGGTTATGATACTGCTATGTATGAGGTCCACAAACAATATAAGCTGAGAACTAGGACCATTGATATTTCTGAACCTAGCAAACCAAAGGATGGCAAACAACACAACAAGATTAAAGGCAAGGCTGTTATAACAGAACCAGCTGACACAACTGTGCCAAATCCGCATCAAGTAACTGTGGAAGACATAACAGAAATGCAGCCCTTTATTGATCAGCCTCTGCCACCTTCTTCCCCAAAAGAGAACTTGAACAGTGTTCCAAAAAGCCCTCCCAAATCTAAAAAACCGCAAGCAATTACTTCCCTTAGCACTGACAAACAGGAGGAAATCTTTGAAACTCCACTGGAAAAAGGAAAGCCTGCCTCTCACAATGCCAAAGCCCAATATGAAAAATCATTTGATTTAGAGGCCGAAATAGGCAAATTGAAGATATATGTCCCTCTCTCAGAACTTGCCAAGCATGATGTGTATAGGCAACAAATTCAAAGATCACTTCAAATCCCAGAGAATAAGGATGATGTAAACGTTTTAGATGATACCCCTGAACTATTGTTTGGTCCAGAAGTTAATGGAAAATCAACATATGGACCTATTCCACCCTTTTATGTCAGTCTGCATATACATGACAAAGTTTTGCACAACGATATGTTTGACTCAGGAGCATCGCACAATCTCATGCCCAAAGCAGTTATGGAGAGACTAAACCTTGATGTTACAAGACCTTACAAAGATTTGTTCTCATTTGACTCAAGTCAAGTCAAGTGCTTAGGCCTCATCAAAGACTTGTGTGTCTCCTTAGTTCAATATCCCAACAAGACCATCCTCATGGATGTGGTGGTGGCTGACATCCCACCAAAGTATGGCATGCTCCTATCAAGATCATGGGGAGCAAAGCTCCAAGGATCCCTTCAATTAGACCTCTCCTATGCCACTATTTCAGTCTTTGGGCAACCAAAGAGACTGTACAGAGAAACACTCATGAAATATGTGGTAAGCAGTGAGAGCAAGCCTGAAAATTTTCCCATTTACTCCATCCATTCTGATATGGATTCTTTTATTTTGTTTAATGATGAAACAGGTCCTCCAATTGATGATAAGTCGTTGGCTTTAGAACCGGACACACACATCAATGAAGAATCGGTTGCCCATACTGATGAAACTGTCAAAACAATCAAGGCAACCAGCATACTAGAAGAAACTCCCCAAACAGAAATTTCAAATCTGCCCAATCCCAAAATGGCTGAAACTCTTAGTACTAGCCACAAGCAAGAAATCACATGGTATTTAGAGTTTGATGGCTCTGTCAACAAGTTAGGAGTAGGGGCAGGTGTCTGGATTCACAATACACATAACAGTCATGCAGAGGGTCATGCCTACAGACTGAACTTTAATTGCACCAACAACATGGCAGAGTATGAGGCTCTGCTTTTAGGCCTTAAACTGCTCAAAGCTCTAGGAGCTGCAAAGGTGTCTATTTTAGGTGACTCTGGTTTAATCATACAACAGATGAAAGGTAACTTTGTTACCAATGACAATAGAATGAGGGCCTATAGGACTGTTGCCACTAATATACTCAATGCATTCACTGAATCCAAGCTTGCCAACATCTCAAGAGATCATAACATTCATGCACACAGCCTAGCCACTTTTTCTAGCACATGCAAGCTTCCCTTTGAGCCAAACCATCACTTCATCGCTGAGATAAAACATAGGCCCGCTGTCCCAAACAACGTTAAATATTGGCAAGTGTTCGAAAGTGATGCCCAGATTAATAATTTCCTTACTCTTGAGCATGGGTTTTCAAATATTAACATTGACATGGATGCTATGAACGATTCCCAACAACAAACAAATGAAAATCAGCAGGCTGTAATAACTGTAACAGCCAAACAAATCCTGAACCCAACTGTTTTTGACAAAACAAACATAGAAGAGATGAAACAAATACATTTGGAGGAAATAGCCAAAGCAAAGGCCGAGATAATTTACTTGAAGGATAACTTTTTGCCTACTGGCCTAACTCCATTAGAAGACATGTTTGATCCTAATGATGTTCCTAAGAAGCCAAAAATGCAACCATTGAATGTTGTTGTAGAAGAACACAACATTGGGACAGCAGAGAATCCCAAAATGATCAAATTGTCCAAAAATCTGCCATCTGATCAAAAGCCCAAATATATTGATTTGTTCAAATAATTCCAAGATGTATTTGCTTGGAGTTATGAGGACTTGAAGTCCTATGACACCTCAGTAATCCAACACACCATTCCCTTAAAACCAAACCAAAAGCCATTCAAACAGAAACTGAGGAGAATCAACCCTATGCTTCTCCCTTTGATTGAAAAGGAAGTGAAAAGAATGTTTGAAGCGGGCATAATAGCACCCATCAGATTTTCTGAATGGGTATCCAATTTTGTTCCCACAAGAAAGAAGACAGGTGAGATTAGACTTTGTGTAGATTTGAGAAATTTAAACCAAGTCTCCCTAAAAGACCACTACCCCTTGCCCAAAATGGACCACATCCTACAAAGAGTAGTGGGGTCATCTAGAATCTCTCTGCTAGATGGCTTTTTAGGTTTCAATCAAATACTTGTTCACTCGGACGACCAAGACAAAACAACCTTTACCACACTGTGGGGAACATTCAAGTATGTGAAGATGTCATTCGTACTTAAAAACGCTGGTGCCACCTTTCAAAGAGCAATGGATATTGCATTTGCCAAGGAAATACATGATTTCCCAGTTGTCTACCTCGATGACTTAACCCCTTTTTCCAAATCTGATCAAGATCACCTCAAACACTTAAGACAAATATTCATGACATGTAGGAAATACGACATTTCCTTGAATCCCAAGAAGTCCCTCTTTGGCCTTGAAGAAGGAAAATTACTTGGCCATATCATATCAAAGGATGGGATTAGAGTTGATCCTGAAAGAATCCAAGCCATCCTCCAAATCCCATATCCAAGAAACATAAAAGAGCTGCAAGGATTCCTTGGAAAGATCAATTTCCTAAGGAGATTTATCCCAAATCTAGCCGAGCTGATAAGACTATTGAGCAGCATGTTAAAAAAGGATGCGAAGGTAAAATGGTCTCTTGAAACCAAACAGGCCTTTGAGAGTATAAAATCTGCCTTAACCCAAACCCATGTCCTCACCAGCCCACAATTTGACAAAGATTTTATCATATTTTCATTTGCATCTGATCACACCATGGCCGCTGTCCTTTTGCAAAAGGATGAACAGGGAAATGAAAAGCCAATTGCTTTTTTCAGCTGAGCCTTAAGAGATGCCCCTTTGAAGTACCCAATCATGGAAAAGTAGGCCTATGCACTTGTTAAGGCCATTAAGGATTTCAGAGTGTATATTTTATATTCACATGTGATTGCCTATGTCCCAAATGCTATTGTAAAAGACATACTAACCCAGGAGGGATTAGAAGGCAAAAGAGGCAAGTGGATTGCAAACATCCTTGAGTATGACATAGAAATAAAACCAACCAAACTGATAAAGGGACAAGGTTTAGCAAAACTGATGTCCGAAACAAACTTTCAAGCCTTAGACATTAACCAACTGGACAATGAACAGGAGCTGACGACTCCATAGATCAGTGAAACCCTTTTTCAATCTCCATGGTATGCTGACATATGTTTTGTATTGTTAAACCTGTTTGCTCCCCCAGGATTGTCCATAACTAAGAAAAGATTTTTGAAAATGAAGGCTTTAAGGTTTTGTGTTGTAGATGGTGCATTATTTTGGAGAAATCATGAAGGCATATTGCTTAACTGTTTAACCATGAATGAAACTAAAAATGTCATGAAAGAATTCCATGTAGGTGACTGTGGAGGACATCTACATTGGAAGTCCACTGCTGATAAAATTTTAAGGGCTGGTTTCTATTGGCCCTCTCTTTTTGCAGATGTAAAGAAGTTTGCCATTTCATGTCACAAATGCCAAATCTTTGAGGGCAAAAGAAAGTTGGTGCCCCTGCCTATTAAACCCATCTCAACCGAAAAACCTTTTCAACAATGGGGTCTTGAATTCATTAGAGAAATCCATCCCTCCTCCTCAGGCCAACACAAGTGGATCCTAACAGCCACTGACTATTTCACTAAGTGGGTTGAAGCCATCCCATGTAGGCAAGCCAATGACACCATCATTATCCAATTCCTTGAGTGAAATATCCTTTCTAGATTTGGCGGCCCTGAGAAGATCATTACTGATAACGTCGCTGCCTTCAAATCCAAAAAGATGATCAATTTTTGCCACAGATTTCACATTACCTTGGGCCACTCTACAGCCTATTACCCACAAGGTAACAGCTTGGCTGAATCATCCAACAAAAGCGTCATCAACATCATAAAGAAAGTGCTAGAAGAAAACAAGAAGAACTGGCACAAAAATCTGGTAAATGCCCTATGGGCAGATAGACTTTCAACAAAGAGATCCATTGGGATGAGCCCTTATGAGCTTGTATATGGCATGGAGGCCAGATTTCCTTCATCCTTGGGCATCCCTACTATCAAAATACTACAGGAGATTCAGGCTAAACCAAATGACATTCAAAGAAGAATCAATTAGACCATTTGTCTTCAGCAGACTAGAGAGCAAGTTTATGACAGAGCTCAAATTTTGCAGGAAAATCTCAAAAAGATGTTTGATAACATAGTTAAGGTTGAGGATTTCTACATTGGCGACAAAGTTCTAAGGTGGGACTCACGAAGAGAGGACAAGGGCAAACATGCAAAGTTTGATTTTTTATGGAAAGGGCCATTCGTTATTTCTATTGTTCTGGGAAATAACACATATTTTCTCAAATCTATAGAGGGCAGCTCTGCTGAAGAAGACCCTGTCAATGGCCGTATGCTGAAACATTACCATGATCCCTTTTAAGGGATACAATGCAGCTTTGTATATATCTTTTTGTACAGTGACATTTGTATATATCAGCACTTTGTTTTTATTTTTTTCTATAAGCAGTCCGAATATTAGAGGAGAAGCAGAAAAAATTTTGAAGATACAGACAAAGCAAGTCCTCCATTTCAGATCTCTGTCATTGCATTAATCTCAGCAAAAGTTTGCAGCTTGCAGTCTTCAGTCAAACAGTAACAAAAGAAAGGAGGATTTTCAGTTTACATCAGCACCCTTTTTCAAGACCAAGGCTAAGGGAAATACATCAGTTTTGATCTATGTTTTTCAAAGGCACATGCTCAAGCAACATTGCACCTAATAATCAAGCACGCAGAAGAAAGCAGGTGATGCTATAACAGTTCACAGTTATCCTGTGGAGGAGAGGGCTGTTCATACTTCAAAAGTTTCACACTCTTAGCAGCCACCACAAAGAAATTTTTCAGCTTACAGCAACAACAGAAGATCAAGGTAGTCTGACCTGCTGTTCTTGGCTTTTCACAAGGAAAAGCCATCCCCAAGTGGAGCCACTGTTAGCCTCCTGTTGCAATAGGTGTTCATATTTCATGATTGACATTTTTACATGCCAAATATGTCATCTTTCATGCTGCTAGGTTCCATATTTCCAAAAGAGGCCAAAGAAGAGGCCATGAAAGTGTGCTAGTCTAAATGCCACTGCTGTATTCCAATTTTGATGAGTCACTCCATTTTTTATTAGTTTTTTCAGTTAAGGGAAGGCCAAACAACTTAATCTTGGCCTCCCTAGGTTTCAATTTCTTGTTTTAGAATATAGAGAATCATTATCTGTCCAAACAGCTTAATCTTGACAGATTTGTAGATAGGTAGAGAATCAAAGGAGCCCAACTGCTTAATCTGGGCCCTTGGCAGAAATAAGTGTAGATTTAGATAGGAGGGCAGTCAAAAAGAAAAAAGGATAATCAGGGTCTGCAAGTCTAAGTGCAACCACCCAAAAAGAAGAAAAAATGTTAGGAAAGTAGGCTAGGTAGGTAGTTTTGAGGTTGCAGAATGATGATTTATGAACAATTTTTTGTTTCAAAGTGTATATCTTTTCAGATCACAATTATGATGCAGTTTTTCATATGGAGAGCTCAAGCTGGACATTTCTAGCCTCCCCATTCTTCCTTATCCCCAAATCACTCACTAACTTCCCGGAAGAGGTCAAGATATGCTTGAACCTCTTAGTTTCATCATGTTCCATATCTGCTTTACTTAGGACTGCTGGTATCTATTATACGATTTCTATCCCCCCTAATAGCCTAAGATTCACGTACTTACCGCTTTCTTCTCATTTTCATATTAACTCCTAACCCTGTTATCTAGCTCCCTTTTTGTTTCCCCTTCCCCTACTAAAACTATGTTAATATCTCCCCTATATACTTATCCCCTCCCCCTGCTTGAAACATAACCATAAGTTCATTGGGAATTTCTAAGTTTATCTGAAACTCAGCAAGAGCCCTCATTTCCACCCTCAAACCATCTTTCCCTGCATTTTACTCCATCACACAGCATAAAATTCCTTTCATGTGTATAAAAAAAACCATCTTATTTGACTTGTTTTCACCCTCGCAGGGCATCGACCCCTTGTTTTGCCTTAAAACTGTTCTCAAACTGTACAAATCCGCCTTTCTGGGCTTTCAGACCCCTTCCGATGCCTTAAAAACCTGTTAAAAGCCCCCAAACTCCGTAAACCCAAGGTTTTGAACCCCCACAGCACTGTATTAAGATTCGAATATTCGCGCGGGCCCTGGCTTTAACCCTCCGCTGCCTTACCTGTGCCGCCGACCGTCCGATCACCAGCGCTCCAGATCAACGGTGGGTGGGTTTTCTCCTGCTCCGATCTGCCGATGGTTAGCGTCCGGGAGATGGGCGGTTTTCCTGCCGTACTCCCGCCACGCGTCAGCCTCCTGGCTATGGCAGAGCCCCCTCCTTTGAAACCACCTCTGCTCAAAGGCGGTGCGACAGAAACTGGATACCGCATTCTGCCCTCCTACGTTAGCATCACGTAACCGCTGACGTCATCAGCCTGCGTCGACCTCCTGCCACCGTATTGCCAAGTCATCACTACCACGTCACTGCCACCGTGTACTGCTACGTCACCTGTCATACTGCTAACATCACCCTGCTGACATCACCCTGCCACGTCACCCGCCGTACTGGGACCCGCCTGCTGACGTCATGCTGATGTCACCATCAAAAAGTGAGAAAGGCGCAAATCGCAGCCCAGGAAGCTCGGAATCAGATTCTGAGGCAGTTTTTCATGCGCGATTAGCGCCTAGCGCTAATCGCGCATGGCTACAAGAAATAGGCCAAAATGGCAAGCCCCTTCGTGAATCGGCCTCCAGCATGCCCGAAAGGCACAAAATGACCAGAATTTCTTCGTGAAGCATTCAGAAAGGGCCAAAAAGAGTTCTAAAGAAAACAGAGGGCCGAAGAGCAGCCATAAAATGATCGATGGGATAGTTTGGAGAATTCAGAGGACATTAAACGGCCCGATTCAATTGCGAAAGAGTATCAGAGGAAAGAGGAAGCGGCAAAGAGTATCAGTCAAATATTTTTAATGGAAACCTTCATTTCCCAAAGTAGCTTAACATTCAAGATCTCCATCAAAGTCAGCAAAGCAGTTAAAGCAATTTAAAGACTTATCTGGTCGGTATTAGTGCACATTAATGCTGCCATACAGCAGCATAACCGAATTAGTGGTAGAGATAAAAGACAAATCACAGTTATTACAGAAGCACTGCACCAAGCTACCAGGACAGACATTAACTCAGTTTGATACAGCTACCCTCAGCGAAGCTCAAAGATGTTTTCTTGCATTAAATTTCTGGATAAGATTAGGTTGAAGTAATCATTTCCTTCAGACCTGTTTAGGTCAGCTGTAATAGATAATTTTGGACAATTTTTCCTAGTTATACCACCCTCTGTATTGTTTAAAGGGTTGGTTGATTGATAATCTTCATTAGAGACTCGCATTGTAGACCTGACATGTTTTCTTTAATCAAAGACTGCTGAAAGCTTGGGGAACAGACTATGTGCTCTGAATTAATGTTTTGAAGAGTTGAATATGGAATTCTTGTGCTGCAACATGAATCAATAAGTGCCTCCTACCTCTGTTTTCATTGTTATGTGCTCATTTTATACATGTATCACCATCTAAATGGCAGAAAGGAAGATTAGCTTAGAACTTGTTTAACTGCACTCTATGCTCAATTTCTGCTGTTTATTTATGTTTTCATCTGAACTAAATTTGTTATGAATGTGAATTCCCTGTGGCTCATATTTACCCTAATTCACCCATGTTTGACAATTATCTAGGGATTCTTTACTGCTCCTAGATAGAGTTCATTGATTTCTCCTCTATTAAGCTGATTGAGAGATTCTTAATTGCCCCTCATCCCTTAGCATTCATTCCATCCTTTTAAACCTGAAAAATTGTTTCATGTGCAGCTATCTTGCTCCATATTTCTCTCTTGTGACCAAGAAAACGCACCAACAGTCCTCCTCTTTGACTCCATGCCCAATGGTTTGAAACACTCATACTATACCTACCTCTTTACTTGAAAACATCAATCATCCCACCAAAATCAAAACATCCCTTGAACTTAATAACGAGCCTAAAATCATCTTCAACAAAGCTAAATCAGAAAGAGAGAGCCCTCTCTGATTGCAAGTGGGATAGAACCTACAGTCCAAAGATTGGTCTATGGTTACCTCGGTCGTATCCTTTTGAAGCTGACTAAGAGGAAAACCTGAGCGTTAACAGAACCTATGGTTTTGAACCATCGTATCTTTTCCAAAGTGTTGATCTCAAGTATTGGGTCCATGGTATTGAGTTGTTATGGTTTTGGACCATTGTATTGAGAAAAGCCTAAGACTATAAAAGGAGAAGAAGATCATTAGACAAAGGCGATGGAGAAAGTCTTGAATATCTGATGAAGTATGAGATCCAGTATGCAGGTTATGGGTTCATGATGCATTGCCTGATTTAAGCTAAGGAGGAATCTCAACGGTTGATGGAGAACAAGATCTAAGGATGGATCGGGATCTTAAGGCATGGAATGTTTATCATTATATGGTTTGATTATGGATAGATTAGATCTAAATCATCGACACATGTTTTATTGTATGAATGTTATGATCTGGGTATGGCTGATGTCTGGAACAGCTGCAAAGTTATGAGAAAATATTTGTAGATCTGTACGCGGGTTGGCCTTGGTGAAAGCGCGTATGTACGCAGGTTTAATGTGTCATAGTAGCGTATGTATTATGATATATGATATTTGAAGTTACAGTTGGATCTGGTTATTGTTGCAGAGTTCTGTTGTCTGTTCTGTGACTGTGTTGTTGACAGGGTTTCAGTGTTTCAGTGATTCAGAGATTGATGATGCTAGTATTGATTGATTCTGTGCTTCAATGATATTGATGGATCCAGTATGAAAATTGGATGAAACGTGGCACTCAAATTATGGTTTTGTGCTTCAGGAGTATCCAGTATGAGAATTTATGAAACGCGGTACCTGGAGGAAGAAAGAGAAGGTTGTAGCCTTCTGTATATCAGCACCTACGTACTAGCACATCAGCTAGTACAAGAGCTAAGGGCGTGGTAGCTCCCTTCCAGTAGCAGCTGGAGAACGAGTAAAGGTTGGAGCATTTGAGTAGGCCTGCACCTACGTACTAGTAAATGGATCGACTAGTACAAGAGACAAGGGGGTTGTAGCTCCCTTCCAGGAGAGTCTGGAGAATGAGAGAAGGTTGTAGCCTTCTGTAGATAGAAGCCTGTGTACTGGTATAAGACTGCACCAGTACAAAAATATTGTAATATGAAGTTTCTTATTAAAAGAAGATAGAGACGACTTGCAGCAGGTGGTTTTCACCCACATTGGGTATCCACCTTATATCATGGTGTTCATATGTGCTTCTTGTGTGTGCTTATCTGTTTTGTTTTACTACACTTGCTTACTATTCATATGGTTAATGAAGTTCTGAGGCACTAACTAAAGATCAACATTTAATGGATTAACTTAATCATAAGTATTCTGGATATACACTAGTTGCATTAGACATAGTTGCATATACACGCGGGTTCCATTAACTAAAGTAGCATATATGTATCTAAGTATGGAAATGAAGAAGTTTTATTGACTTGCTAATACTGATTAACCCCCCCTCCCTCTCAGTATTATTTCCAACATTTCTTTGGATTAGGGAGTTAGGATTTGGTGCAGGTCTTTACCTTGTTCAATCATTTCCTCTTTGAAATATTTATATTCAGCATTTAATTCTTTTTGTATAACTTCTTATGCACACAAGTTTCTTTTTGAAGGTTGTTGTGAATATTATGATTACAAAGAAACTTTTAAAGCTCATGATGATCCAGCTGAAGAAATAGATGATAATGTTGATAATGTATCAAGCATTCAAAGGGGCTATAGCCAAATTAATTATGAATATGTCTCTAAATGCAAAGAGCTATCCTTTTCTAAAAATGATGTTGAAAAGTTTAAAAAAGACTCTTCATTAATCCCACAAGAAGAAATTTTGTTGACCCCATTCCAAGCAAACCAAGAAAGCATTAAAATGAAGAAAAGTTCAAACATGCATCAATAATTTCTACCCATCAATCGAGAAGAAGGAGAAATGATTAAGTTGCAAACAAATCCTCGAAGATCTTATTTTGTTAAATTTGATGGTCCTCTTACCTATGATTCATATGATATAGAAGATGAGTCATGGGAAGTTGCACAAGAAGAGAAATGTGATCATAAAGTTGGAAAAGATACTTTAGTTTATGATTTGTATGGTTCCAAAGAGGAATTTAGTACAATTCATGAGGAAGACAATAAATACATCTTTTGCTGGAGACAAGAGGGTAGGATTTTTGAAATGAAGGAAGTTGGTTTTCAAAAAGTTGCTCATACACATAAATATTTAGGAATCAGTATTTTTCCCAAAAGCCAAAAGTTGAAGAGTTTATTATTTAGATGGCTTCCTTGGAAAATAAGACATCTCCAACGGTTACAAAAAGAAATTGATGGGAAATTTTATGAAATACATCAACCATTTACTACAAAGTGGAGTGAAAATAAAATTGTTGATCAAAGTGACTTCCTATTTCATACATGCTATGATCATGTAGAAGATGATATGGTAAATTTTTTTTCTTGGCATCCAATCTCTTTTGATAGGTATGTACTTTCTCCTATGGACCAATTTTGATTGCTTTTGGTTCTGATCATTTTTATTCTTGAAGTTTAGGGAGTTGGTGTAAGATCTAACACTCGAATGTTGACATGGTACCATTGGAAGACTGACTTCACCTAATGGAGATCACTCATGTACATAGGTAGGAAATTGTACATAAATAATCTTAGGTGTTGAGGATTTGATTTCCAATTGTTTTTCTTCAGTTCAATTTTTAACTGATGAGTAAGGGTGACCATCCCAGTTGGAGATATATTTTCAGAGGTTTTATATTTCAAGAAGGTCAAAGATGAGTTTTTAGATTTCAAGGCTTTTAGAATTTTCAACTCCATTTTCCCAATGAGAAGGAAGAAGGTCTATTGTTCTCAGTGTTTTGCAGACAAAACGTTGTCCCCAATTAGAGCCAGATTTTGTACCTCAATTTTTCCATCTATAAAGAATTAAAGCCATTTTAAATAAAGCCATGAATTGTTTGAAGTATAAGGACACATAATTTCCCCAAAAGAGAAGTCTAAAGCATGTTATTCAAATGCCATTACAATAGGGATAGAGCTTATGGCCACATTAGCTATTTCTCTACAGTATTACATACATTTAAGATTAAATAATGGTCCTAAATGGCTTAGTATAAAGGCAATGTTTTCGGATTCAAATGTTGCTGGGGAACGAGAGCATAAAATAATTTGATATAGTTGACTTCAGACAAATCTTCTTAGGTTTGGCCCACACACACCACACTTCTTATATGGTTTGGATGTTGACTTGATTATGTTGGTTTTGGCAACTCATGAGGTGCATTTTTCAATTTTAAGAGAGGTTTCCTTCACACCCGAGAAATAAGACAAATGCTTCTTGTGTGGCCAGATTGGCCACCTAGCAGCTGAAAGTGAAGGAAAATTAAAGCTAAAACATGGAGAGTTTGATGAGAAGATCTAGGCAGTTCAATAGATCATAGTGGTAGCGAAAATGAAAATGAAGCTTTAAAGCAGGGACAACAAAAGAGGAAATTTCTAGTTGAGATAGTTGAACTTCATAAGTCAACAAGGTCATGAAAAGTTGTGAATTAATCACAAGATGATGAACACAATGATAGTGAATGTCACATGTATAATACAAATGACTATGACATGTCATCTAAAGAATAAAAAACAAAGGATTTCCAAATGCAACCAATGAATTCATATGATTCTTTCAGAAAGGGCGCTGAAGAGATTGATCTTCCAACTAATTTGGAAAATACTGGTTTTGAACATCTGGAAGATATTGGTATTTGAGATGAAAGAGTGTACTCAGATTACCTTTCTACTAGAGGTGTATTTTTCAGTGAAAAGGAGAATCATGAAGATGGTTTAAATGCAAACAGAGGTGATGAAAATGACTATGCATTCTCCACTGGTGAGAGTATTAAGTGCAGTTCTTCTGATTGTCTTCAAGTTGGGTTAAGCAATGATTTTTCCCAAAGAGATAAAAACCTTCATGCCCTGTCTCCTAGAGGTGATGAAGTTGCATCTATAGTTCTTCATCTATGTTCTGATACATATAAAGCTAGTTATGCAGGAAAATATGCCCCAAAGGCGGGTTTTACTTCTATTGTGGGATGTATTTAGAAAACAAGGATGGTTGATGTAGTCAAAGTTGAAGGAGATTTAGAATCTTCATATGCCAAAAAGAATGACAAGATAGACTTTGAGAAGTCCAAATCCAAGCAGAAATTGTATGTTTGTTCTTAAGCTCTTGGCAACCAACGTGATTTTCTGGATGAGATTCCAGATCTGAAGGATGGTATTGTTGATAATTGGGTAGTTATGGATAGAATATGGGACCATGATTTCGGTAGAGATTTCTAATTGATCCTAAGGAGCATCCTATATTATTAGTTGAAACATCCCCCAATTCACAACAACAAAGGGAGAGAACAGTAGAGCTTATGTTTGAAAGTCACAAGGTGTCAGCCCTATTCTTAGCAAAGAGTGCGGTACTAACTCCCTTTCCTTTAGGACATCCCACTTATTTAGTTTTTGACTATGTTGATGGATCAACAATTGTTATTGCAGTCCATAATGATTATGTTCGTCAAAGGGGCGTGGTGTCTTCTCCCATTGGTAAGGATATTTTAACTGATTCCCTTATGAAGTTTTTGGAGAGTAAAAGGATTTTTCCTATTTTTAGTCCACCCAAAGTTGGGATGTTATTACTAATGTAGCTACAATCTTTAATTTTTCTACAAAAATAAAATAAGGAAGAGTCTAATATGTGATGTGTTCAATGTTTCAGATAGATGGCTTATAAAAAACAATACTCTAAATCAACAGAATCCCGAGAAGACAAATTTCACAAAGTTTAATGTAGTGGGTGGTCCAGCAAGGAAGTTTTATTATACTACTCATTGAATGATCAATGAACTTGATTCATTATTGAAAAACTACCTTGATTTTTTGTAAAATGCCCAAGTGCCCCTATAAGCTATTTAAGGTTTTGTTTGTGCATGCAGTGGACAAACCCTAGGTCCCACTTAAACCTACCCTCCAACAAATTGAATCACATGATCGTGTTATTAGATTTATAAAGTTAAAAAGGGGCTCACTAATTATACAATGTATACACATAAAAGTATCCTCCCCTTTATTTTGTTTGGCTTTAAATATTATGAAAATTATTATATCATATTTTTGTAAAAATATTTTGGACAATTGCATAACTATTTCAGAAACAATTTTATAACTAATTCTAGGACAACTTGAGTAAGCGAGATAATAAAAGAGCATAAACGAGACATGGTAGGGGTTTGGAGTTTACTCTTCATGATTGAGCATTGTAAAAAAAAATATTTTTGAAGCCTGAATAATATATTGCAGTTTGATTGTAGCATTGGGAAGTTGTAGTGATTGTCTTTCTCTTGAGTTTCAACATTCAAATTTATGTATTTTCCTCTCTTGGATAATGTAAGATGCAATTGGTGCTTTGGTTTAGTTTTTGATGAATTTAGTTAATTGTACTCATAAAAAATAATCTTGAATCCCTTAATGGAGCGATCCACATCCGGGAATTTAATTCTATTTTATCAATCTTACATTATTCTTTCTACAGAGTTAAAGCACGGATTCTTAATTGCATATGCCAAAACTCAGTCCCTTCCATTTTCTACTTTACATCGCCACGCTCCAACTCTCATAGCCTCTCTATCCTTCTGCTTTGGAAGGATAGGATTTCAAAACTAAAACTTTTAGTTACAAGCCTTCATGGCCTGTACTTCCAGCCGTTAATTTTAATATTTTTATCCAATATAAAAATGTTTCAGGCACTAGTTCCCCCATAGACAGGAACTATCTCCTGAGGTACAACAATGACCATCACATGTATGTGAACTATTTCACTTGATGTTAAATGAATCTTTATCTTTCTGTGTGTGTTTCCATTAGGGCAGTAATGTAAATTTTCTCTTAGTGGCTGACTTTGCTTCCCCTCTGTAGCAAAAGAAAATTGATACATCTGCAATCAGACACTCACAAGGCACACTCTCTTCCTCATTCAAAATCACATATGCACTTCTCTCTTGTGATGAAAGATAAAGCCAAGGCATATCTTTAAGTAAGTGCCAGTTAGGTTATATTCCAAATGGGACTCTTACACCAAACAATGTGAGGTCTAGTTGGGACATTATATAGGGGAGATCCTTGTATGTTGGTGGTATCCAACACCATCAACATTCTGGCGCTAGAAGGAGGGCAGTTGGTTTTTTATGGCTGATAACTCCACACCCTATCCATTCATCTTCTAGAAAAGGTAAAAATATTCTGAGCACCACTCTGGCACCTATTCTTGATGTAGGATGGTATTCTCAGCCTAGCCCAGAGTTGACATATCAAGCTACATATGAACAAATCTAAGCACTTCGACCTATACCCCATCGGTTTGCAAAGGATATTAAGTTAATTCCTAGAGTGCAGAATATCCCTCATTTTCCGAAGAAGAAAGAAACAAATCATACCAGTATATTAGTTTCTACACTGGAATAATTCATTTTTGTTACTCCTCAAGAGTTAGCATAATACATAGAAAATACAATATATAAAGATCAACTTCCACCCATTAACAAATGGTACAAGCATTACATTATTGTTTCTGATGAAATTTTTGATAGTTTAGAGAGTGAAGGAGAAAACTCCTAAGATTATGAAAAGCGTTGAGAAATGGAGCAAGAAATTCTCAATTTGAGTTTGCCTTGATTAAATTGAGAATATTCTAATTTCCACATCAGCAGACAACCTAGATGATGTTAAATTGTGTGACGTGCCTTGTGTCACCTAGTTTACTCTATAACTTCGAGTTGGAGGAGTTAGAGTCCAATTCTACATGTGTGATTGCTAAATTATAGCAATCGAGGTAAGTTATCTAAAGTTGTGTAGAGTTATCTTCCGGAATCATCGCATCCATAATTGTTTGAATCAATGTTTCAAACCATCCACGTGGCTCATCATCAGGATAAATCAATAAGTGTATAAGATAAATCTCAATGGAGTGTATAAATAAAGGTATGAGATAGTGATAGAACTAGAATGATGGTAGCCGACCATGTCTTAGGGAGGAGAGAGAAAATTAGGTTTAATTAATATAATATTTTAATTTCATACTAAATGATAATTGTACAAACTTTCTTATAATAATTGTTTTAGTTAAATATATACTACTGATAATATATTATTATGGTTCTTAATTAATACTTATTAAAATGAAAGGTCATTTGTTTAAAGATTTAAATACTTATTAAAATGTAAGGTTATTTGTTTAAAGATTTAATGATGAGTTATTAATTAGATTTAATAATACTTGTAAGTAAATTTATAAATGATAATTAATAATTATTATTTTTTTGTAAAGCTTGGCAGGTCCATCCATTTTCTATTATATATATAAGGCAAATTTACACCACACAGTATTACCGAGTGGCCTCAACTCGCCCCGAGGGGAAACCGAGTCTGTTGACCACCAGTTAGCATTATACGCCATCCAAAAACAAAATTGCTTCAGTCTTTCTAGCATGGCTAGGTAAGTCTCAGTCTCGTGTCCAAATACTATATAACTATAACAACTGACATATGCAACAGAGAAATTAAAAGTTACCTGCATAAATAAAAACTAAGCATAATAATACTAGTTTTCCTTGACAGTCTTCTCCTCAGAGTCAGAGGCTATAAGAGTAGGATCTTCACCAGTTACCTTTGTAATTCCATATAGCTCCATGATGCATGGGATGTGATGGTCAATACGATCCATCATGATGTCATGTTTGTGTAACTAAAATAATATTTTCTACATGTCTTTTTTATAACTGGGCTGACCCTGCATTGTGACTGCCATCCCCACAGTAATTTCTTCCATCGCTTTGCCAAGAAGACTTTTAATCAAGAAGTAAAAGTACAAGGTGTATTTGAATTGCATAATTCTACCTCGTGTATTCCTTGGGTCAGGTACCATCATCCTCCATACTTCTATCTCCTCGTCTGGTTCCCTTTCCTATTTTATCTCAACTTCCTAGTCATCAATCAGCTTACGGATACCTTCTTTTGTTTCATCCCGGTATGTCACAAGGGACTCTATTATGAGGTGCTCCGTACGCTTACAGCCCCTACGGCCTTCCATTGTGCTTAGTCTCTTGGATTCCCGGGGGACTGAGCCCCTACTGCCACGTCCACACCCTCTCTTTACTAGAGCCATTCCCTGTTCCGTGTTTTCCTGTGGATAGTCAGACAACGTTAGGTTCATCAGACCATTCACATCATCCCGACGCAACTGCTCATGCCTTACCTCTCTACCTTGCTTTTCCTACTACAGGCTAAGGTATCCCAGTGCCCACAAGTAGCCAGGGGAATTGGGTTTCAAGCATGGCTCCCCTAGCTCTTCACAGTGCCCCTCCCCCTTGCCATGGTGTAATTCCTTGTCATCCCACTACAGATGGAGCCAAGCCTTCGGACCCATCTGGAGCCCAGCTCTACATTTTATATCATACTCGCACGCAACTCTCTCAGCCAGCAGTTGCCTACCAAGCTTATGGTTGCTCCTTTGTCCCTTATACCGCTCAGGGTCCCTAGCTGTGCCCTTGCTACCATGCATATGAAAATTCCAGGGTTTTCTCAGCGAATTACTGACATAGCTAATGTCCCGACCCCCTGCCCGTGACTCTTTCCTACCTCTTCCAACACTACTTAGCCCCCGAGACATGACATGCCCGTTATCCCCTATACCCCTAGTCTGAGCAACTAGGTAGGGGCCTGTATCTCTGCTCGACCCAACATTATCCATGCCATTGCCAAGACTCTAGCTTAAAAGCAATATAAACAAAACGCAGAGTTGGGCCATGGCCCTCCCTTTCCTCCCCTTGTTTCTCCCTGACAGTGCTAAGCCCCATTGGGATGGTCTCTTGCCTCTCCCTTTCCCCCAGCGAAACCCCCACCAGCGCATGTAATTACTGCAAGAACCCAACCAAAGCAGAGAAATGATACAAGAGCAAGATTGAACTACATACCTGAGAGCCGTTACGAACCTGTAGATAAGTTCCCTCCACCTTTCTTCCGCTCTGAGCTGCCTTCCTTCACCGTTGTGAATCTCTCGTACCTAGCACGTCGAATGCCATTCCCTTCTCTGCCACCCTGCCTCATCCCTTCCTCTGCCACTTTGCTAGTCCCCTGACCATGCATTCATGGATAAGTACATTGCACCCCCTGCCTTGAGCATGTGGGGGGTGACATTAATTATGGTCCTGGTACTAACCATGTCACCTCGAAGCCTGTCGCCTATAACACCCTCTCTTATCCCGATCGGGAGGATAATTAATAATTCTTAATAATTCTTAATAATTTTATTTTGATTAGAATTAATTTAGGTTAAATTTTAGATTAAGATTAAAATAAAAATAATATTTAATTTATTTTAATTAAGAGTTTTATTAAGAATATTATTAAAAACTTAAAAAATTTCATTAAAATATTTTAATTTTTTTTATTAAAAACCTTTAAAAAAATTAAGTAAAAATCATAATTAAAAATAAAAAAATAAAATTAGGGTTAGTGATTATTTCAAAAGTGTAAACTGTTGAGAAAGAGAAGCATGGTTAGAAATGGAGGTGAAAGATTAAGTTTAGGAGAGGGCAGATTAGGAGGTTAAACTAGGAGTCCAATTGTCACTTATTTTCTATCCTTCATTTCGGTTGAGGTTGTTAGGGTGTTTACCTATTTCTATGGCTTCTCTAAATTTTCTATGGTGGTAATGATCGATTTTTTCCACCACACTAGACTTTTCAATACAAACATGATGATTGGTTTTACTGGAATGTTCAGCTAGAGCTGAGGTTTTAGAACAATTGTGCTTTATGTCATCAGCATGTTCTTGAATAATAGTTAGGATAGATCGATCGGTCTCCCCAATGTAGGTTTTCCCACATGAACAAGGAACCATGTAAACTCCTTTGTGGCATTTGGGATCAATTGGATCTTTGACCAATTTTAGGCATCTGCTAATTGTGTTCATGGGTTTGAAAGTGGTTCTTATATTGTTCTTTTTTAAAATATACAAAATTTTATCTGTTGTGCCTAATATGTAGGGGAGGTGAACCTTACCCACATGATCATCCAATGGTTGTTTGTTTTTAGGATTCTCAACATTCTTGAATGCTTTGATCACTTGGTGTTTTTTGTATCCATTCTTTTCAAATACATCCATAAGATGGTTTTTCTCTTTTTCAAAATGATCATGATCTGAAATACGTACAGCCCTGGTTGCTAGAGTGTTGAGAACCCTAATTTTTTGAGATGGATGATGGTGAGAGTTGGCATGCAAGTATTGTTTCGTGTGGGTTTTCTTACGATAGACCTGGTGAGATATGGAACCATCTTGGTTTCTATTGATTAGGATGTCAAGAAAGGGAAGGCTTCCATTTTCCTCCATTTCCATAGTAAACTTGATAGAATTAGATTGATTGTTTAGGTGTTGCAAGAAAATGTTTAATTTTTCTTTTCCATGAGGCCAAAGTTGTTTTTAGTTAAACTAGTTCCAACTTTTTGAAGAACTAGTGGAAGGTCAGTTAAACAGTGGGACTTCAGTCAAATTTAGTGATCATCCAGTTAACTTATCAGTGAGCCAAAAATAGATAGCACATGCAAAGAATTCAAGTTACTCAGTTGAGGTGGATATTCCAAGGTAGTGTAACATCAGTTGTAGACTAGTCTTGAGTGTACAGGTGTTGCATGAAGTTAGATGATCAACCTAAAGGAATTGCGCAATTTTATTGAGGGAATTTCCTAAATAATAGGGGCTAATTGCTCAAGGAACAACGCAAGGAAATAGGAGCTCAAGCGAAGGAAAAAATTGACTAAGACTAGGTAAGAGGCCTTAAGTGAGCAGAGAGATAGGTTTTGCACTTGTAGGGTGAGGACAGTTGAGAAAAATAATTGTATTACATCTCTATTTATTTGATTAGTGCAAAAGGAATTGGGGTTTTTAGTAGATTCCTTTCCCTAGATACAAATACTTGTTGCATGTGTGTTATTTCTTTTTGCATATCTTAATATTCTGTTCTAAATTGTGAATTAATTTCCATAGAGAAGTAGTGTAGATCTGTGCCTTGTGATTTAGATTAAAACTTCATGAGTAGTTTTAAATATACATCCTAATTTATACATGGTATTAGAATTGGATTCCCATTAGAGTAGGAAATTCAAATTTGTTTCTCATAGGATCGAATTTGAAGATCTATGTAGCAGGATTTATCAAGAGTTGAGAAGATTACCTTTAATGGAATAAGGCTAGAGTATGCCTTGGAAGGCACCTCTAATGTTGTTGCATGGAATGACCTCATGGAGGCAATATTGGATGAAAATGGATTACTAGAATACATTAAGAATGATGTTACAAAACCTCGAGCATCTGATTCCCAGAGCCTTTCTCAGTGGAAGAAAGATGTAGCTGAGGTGATGAGATTCATCTTGTACAGAGTACGAGATCATATTATCTTGAATATCCATGGAAAATAAACTTTTTTTGTGATGTGGAAAACACTGAAATAATTATTTGATAATAGTAGTGACCACAGGAAGCTGGCGCTCAAGGATAAAATTTGAAGTGTCAAGATGTAGAAGAATGACACAATTCCGTAGTATATAACCATGTTTACAGAATGTCATGATGAACTTGGTAGGGTCGGTGTTATATTCCCTGAAGAAAACTTGGTAATCATAGCCCTTCTTGGCCTTCCCAAGATCTATCATAGCTATCAAGATTCAATGAATGGAAGGGAGAAACTATCGAGTTGGGAGTGTTTATGGTCTGATTTGGTGAAGGAGGAAATAAGGCGGAATACCAGAGATGGGACTTCATCCAAGGGTGAGGATGAAGAAAAATTTGCATTGGATGGAAAGGAAAAGAAGGGAAAAGGGAAGAAATCCCAATCCAAACCAGAATCCATTCAAGGGGGCAAGAAGAAATATTTCTCGAAAATTAAATGCTTCCATTGTCACGAATTCACACACTATACCATGAAGTGTCCACACAGTAATGCAATAAAGAAGACCTTATGAGGAGTAACAGGTGAAGCCTTGGCTTCATAGTTTGAGCTTCAATTTAACCTCATTGCATGCATGACTCAGACAATGATGGGGAGCGTTTGGTACTTGGACTCAGGTGCATCATTCTATATGACAGGGAACAGATATTTTTCAGTGACCTGGAGGAGAAATATTTGTAGATGCACATTGAGATGGGGGACGACGGAAGGTATAACACCATTGGTATTGGTACAATCATCTTTCAGAGGGATTCAGGCTCAAATATGTCATGTTTGTTGTGGTCTTAAAGAAAAATTTCATCTTTGTTGTAGTTTTGGAAGGCCTTGGTTATGATGTGACATTAGAGGAAATTTTAAAAGTTCCCATGAAATTTTCACATAGATTCCATGTCATAATATGTAAACCAATCAAAATCCTTTACATTTAAAAAGATGTACATGTAAATATTTTGTAGGGAAAAGAAGAAAAACTATTTTTTTAATTGTATTTTTTGCTTATCTCCTTATAGGCTTACTCAAATTTCAAGTGTAGACACTCATTCGATGCTGAATTAAATTTTTCATCCAACGAGTACCCATTGTGCATACTTTTGAGAAGACCCACATACATAAAAAATGGAGATACATTAAAAAAGTGTGTTGAACACACTTTATTAATGTATTTGTAATTTTTATCAATGTGGGTCTTCTCAAAAGTATGCATAATGGCTACTTATTGGATGCATAATTTATTTATGCATCGAATGAGTGTCTACACTAGAAATTTGAGTAAACCTAAAAGGAGATAAGCCAAAAAAACAATTAAAAAAATAGTTTTCTTCTTTTCCCTCAAAAATTCATAACTCTTATATTTTTATTTTAACTATTATTTTACTATTTTTCCTTAGGAGGCCACTTTTAGGCTGAAATTTCCTCTAATGTTTTTAGGAAAGGAAAGGTGTTCCTAAGACACATAGCCATGGGACAAGTGAAGCAGATCGGGGTTCATATGAAGAACTTGTAGAAGCTAGATGTGGAGGATTATGTTGAATTGAGCACTAATGGGAAGAAGGTGTAGAGTCGTGATGTCAATGAATTTTGGCATATAATACTTGGCCATTTGCATCATCGAGTTTTGAATATCATGCAGTGGATAATTATAGGCCTCCCCAAAGGAGCACATGATCAGCAATATGTATGCAAAGGATGTTCTATTGGGAAGTACACAAAATCCACATTCCGTGATCGGGATAGAAAGGCACATGCAGTCCTTGAAAGGATCCACTATGTTGTATGTGGACCTTTCTCGATAGCCTCCCCTGCTAGGCACAATTTTTTTTTCATATTTATTCATGACTTCTCACGGAAGTACTAGATATTATTCATGCAAAAGAAGGATGAGATATTCTCCAAGTTCATAGAATTCAAGGCATTGATTGAGAAAGAAAAAACAATAAGGTGAAGGATAGTAGGAGTGATAATGGAGGTGGGTACGTGTCAAATGAATTTAAAAATATTGTGCAAAACAAGGCATTTGATGAGAGTTGAAAACACCCCATGACCCACAGCAGAATCGGGTAGCTAAGAGGAAGAACGATAGCATTGTACTAGCATCGAGGGAGATGTTGCATGATCAAGGCCTACTTCTACACTCCTGGGTTGAGGCATGTAACACAATAGTTTATTTGAAGAACTAGAGTCCTCATTAGATTCTTGGCATGATTACAACAGAGGAGGCTTTCTTGGGGAGAAAGTTGGATGTGTTGCACTTTAGGATTGTTGGATCCTTTGTTTACCACCATGTATCCGAAGACTCAAGGAAGAAGCTATCACCGAAAAAGGAATAAGGGTTATTTTTCGGTTACACAGAAACTCCCCACAACTACCGTGTGTACTTTCCATTCCTCAAAATGATAATTGTATGAAGGGATGTAAAATTTGATGAAGATTAAATGATGTGGTGTTCTCTTGAGGTGGAGCCTCAGATCCCACTAGAAGAGTAGATTTTACCTCCAAAGGAGGAACCTCAAGTACTTGTGGATCAACCACAAGTTGAGGAGAAAAGAGTAGAGACAACCGCTCAAGAAGAATCATTGAGACAAGGAAGGAAAAGTACTAGGGAAGCTAAGAGACTTGTACATGATATAAGGGAAAATGCGAGCACTCCTTCAAATCAGTGCAAGCAGAGAAGGTCACCAGATCGAAACACTGGCTACATGGCTCTAATGATTGAACTTGTAGAGACTAAGCCATCCGCTTTTAAAGAAGCAATAGAGAAACCTGTATGGGTTGATGCAATGGTGGAGGAATATGAATCCATTGTTAAGAACAATGTTTAGGCAATTGTCTGAAGAACAATAGAAAAATTAGTTGTGGTTTTGAGATAGATCTTCAAGGTAAAGCATGAAATAGATGGAAGCATAGAAAAGTACAAGACAAAATTTGTGGCCAAGGGTTACTCTCAAGTTGAGGGGATGGACTATGAGGAAACCTTTTCTCATGTAACAAACTACCCATCCATCAAATCAATTCTTTCTTTGGTTGGACAAATAGGGTGGAAGATCCACTAGATGGATGTGAAAATAGTAGTGCTCAATGGATTTCTTAAGAAGGAGGTGTATATCGAGAAACTAGAAGGCTTAAAGATTTTTGATCAGGAGTTTCATGTGTATAGTCTCAAGAGAGCATTCTACATTATCAAGCAAGGAGCCATGCTTGATACACTTGGATCAATAACTATCTCACTGGTTTTTGCTTCACCAAAAGTTAAGCAGATGAAAACCTATATCATATCTTGTTAGAAGGTTAATTTTGGATTATTGTCTTATATATTGATGACTTGATTTTAACTAGTGATGATAAGTTGATCAGATCTTGCAAGGAGGACCTTTAAATAGAGTTTGAAATGAAGGAAATGGGTCTCTTGCACTACTTCCTTGGATAGGAAGTATGGCAAGGTGATGGGGAATTATTTGTATCTCATGGAAAGTATGCCAACGAGATACTTCATAGGTTCCACATGGATATTTGTAAACCCATGGAGGCAACTCTAACAACCAACTAGAGAAAAGAGGATACCACATTAGGTGAGGAAGTGGATGCTACTATTTATCAGAAGTTGGTGGGTTCACTAATGTATCTTGTGAAAACACGTCCAGAAATGTGTTCTGCAATCAACCAGCTAAGTTAAGCTATGATTAGGCCAACAAAATTATTTTGGTGGGAAACTCAGCATATTCTATGGTACCTTATATGAACTACCCAGTTTGTACTATGGCACAAACATATAGAGGTAGTGAAGTTGTGTGGATTCACAGATGCTAATTGGTTGGGGAGTCCATTAAACTAGAAGAGTACATCAGGCGGAATTTTCAATGTTGCATCTAATGTTGCATCTCTAGTGGTTTCTTGGTAGAGCAAGAAGAAAAGATTTTTTGCACTCAGCTTGATAGAAGCAAAATACATGGCTTCCATTCAAGCAACATGTGAGGAGATCTGGATGAGAAATATACTTGTTGGATTATTGGGTTAGATGATGGAGCCAATTATTATCTACTATGATAATCATAGTTGCATCAAGCTCTCTAAAAATCATATTTTTCATGATCTATCCAAGCATATAGATATTTGGTATAACCATTTACAATATTGTGTGAAGAGGTGGATAATGTTGTTGCAATACATTCTGTCAGAGGAACAAGATGTTGATATTTTGGCAAAGTTGATGAGCCTAGTCCAACCAAATATTCTCATAACTTATTGCATCTCTTTATTATATTTTGTTTATGAGGTGAGTTAGAGTTGGATATTTTTCTTTGTGGTCTAATGTCAATCTAATGCTGGATTAAAGGAGAAAATCAAGGAATTTGGGCAAAGACCAAGGTCAAAACTTGAATGGGACAAGGGAGAGGGATTATAGGAGGTAAATACTCCTCATTTAATACCCCTCCATTTGAATATTCCTCCATTAGCTCGGAGTGAAAACAGCCAAATCATGAGGACTAGAAGGCACCCGTGCAAGTGAGAGATAAAGCACTAGTTTGTCTCAAGTTTGGGAGCCTAGCCTCCCTAATTTTAAGAAAGTCATTGGAGACTTCATATGTATAAGTAGAAAGGCCTAGGACCTCAATAGAATTCTGATTTTTATTGTAAAACTTTACACTATTTTCGAGCTGCAAGACTTGTGACAGTTCTCTTTAATATAATTTGTTGTTTTGGTAATAAGAATGAGTTTTGTTTTGAGCCAGCACTGAGTGAACTCAGAGGGTTGAAGCTCTTGGGTTAGGGCCCAACCCTAGCAGCCAAGGCTCCCCTTGATTTTAAATGTATGTTTAGTGTAGATTCATAGCTTGATTGTTAATTTTCTTATTAGATGCATTTGCATTACAAGTAGTGTAGATTAGATTGGTTGTGTGATAGTTTGCTTCCATTTGTGCCTTTATTTCAAGTAGCAGGCTAGCAAGGAGAAAAAGGATCACCACAAGGTGGTTAGAAGGTGTCTTGGCCTCACTTCCTCCCTCTCAGACCATGACTTGAGGATGGGACCCTTAAGTAGCCCCAAAAACACGATTTCCAGTTCCTTTATGAGCTTTGGAGTTTGATGTCTTTAACTTAGTATTGGTTAATGTTGCAAGGTAGATTTCATGTCATCCTTTCCATATATAATTCTATAGTAGATCTCACTCATGCTTTCATTCCCTTCAAAAAATTTCTTCATGCATAATAAAGGAAGTTGATTCATTAGTTATGCTTTTCTAGTTTATGAAAATGTATCTTGTTGCATGACTTTTTGGAAGACACACATGTTTTATGCAGAGTAGGTGCTTCCGGAGTAGACCAAGACTTCAGAGCCAATAGCCACCTTCCACTTCATCCACCTTGGCCATCCCTTGTCTCGAGCATCACCCTCACTATTTTTTCATCATTTTTCATTGAGATTCTCCTAAACACATTGAGCAAATCTAGCCATCCCTTATCTTGGATATTGAATCCTAAGAGATCCTAAACCTTATAACACTCCATTCCACCCATCACACACCTTTCCTAAGCCTCTAAACATCTCCAACACCTCACAATTAGCTCTCAGTTATATCCTGTAGGTTTCCTGTAATTCCTACAGGATCATCCAGTAGGTTCCTAGTACATCATGTAGGTTTTCCTGAAACGGCCTGTTTTGAGGCCAAATTGATGGGAAACCTCTAGGAAGTCACAAAATGCCTTGTAGGACCCCTCCACACCATCCAAACACTTCATAAACCTTCCAGCCATCCTCAAACACCTTCGATCCACCTGTCACATCCACAAGATAAATTATTTTGCATACTTGATTTTGCCTAAAAAGAACAAAAAAGTGAAAACCGATTTCGTTTAGTTTCTTTGCTTGCACATTAGTATTGTTTGATGCTTTTTACTTTTGCAACTTAGATGGTAGCATTTTCTTATTGTTGATTTAGAATTTCTGCTTAGCATAGCTACTTAAATGGTTAATTAGGGTATGGTGTGGTTCAGCATTACATGTTGGCTTTCCCCATTACTGCAGCAAAGTAACTCTCTTAGAGAAGATTTTCCTTTCTTCCATCAAAGAATAAAGCTTCTTCTGACTCTATAGAAGTCTGGCTTGGAACCCTAGTGGTCTCTCACCAGTTGAACAATGACAACAGGTTAAACCATCACTTCTACTTGTGCATTCAGTACTGTCACCTCCAAGTTTGTACGAACCCTAGGTTGATAAGTAAAGCTGGTAGCCCAAGAGTTGCAACATCCTTGTTGCAATACTAGCACTCATCACATTTTGGCACCATTGCTAGGGAGGTGTCTGAGTAGAATGTGATTACCACTTTCTTTTCTTCTATTTCTTGTCTTCAATATTCTACCATTATTTTCTTACAGCAAAAGTAATCTAGTTGTTTCCTTTCTTTCATTTTGCATAATATGCTTTCCTTTCCATTCTGCAAGTAGGATTTCAATTCAGCAAGTAGCTTTTTCATTCTGTTAGTAATTTCCGTTCAATCAGCAATTTCAATTCTGCAAGTTCTTTCCAAGTTTTAAAAAGAATACAAAACCAACCCAAAAATATTTCCTTTCATGCCTCGTAGGAATAGGGACAACTTAGGGAAATTTTTTCCAAATACCCCCACTACATCCAACAACCAGCCTTCTCTCTTCTTCGGTGGCTGTGAATTGGAGGAACCCTTAGGTGAGAAACCTGACATATTAGAACAACCTACAAGGGAAGAAGAAGAAGGGGAACCCATTCCTACTGAACCAATGTCTGAAAACCGAAGTGACAGAGGGAATAGAGAGAGAGAGAGTTGAGGATGACTTCCCTTCAGGGAATCCAATGGCGACACTAAGATGAAAAATATAAGCCCCTTTTCCCTACCTCATTTCCATGGCCTAACCATAGAGGACCTCAACACTTTACTGTTTGAATTTACTGTTATATGCCAAACCTATCACTATACAGAGGATGAGAAAAATTTACAACTATTTCCATCCACCCTCAAGGATGCAGCATTGCACTTGTTCAAGGGCTTACCTAGAGATAGTATCACAACTTGGGCTCAGATGTAGCAGGACTTTAACAACAAATATTGGGTCTACTGTCAGTTAAAGGATACTAAAGAAAAAAATTTCAGGATTGTTATAGACATTTTTGGGCACTACAAACCCAAGCATGAAATGTCCATAAACCAAGGGCTCCTAAGTCCCTAAAAGTGTTGTTCTAACCCCTAAAGGAACAAGGTCAACTGATTACAGCTTCTCCCAGAAGTTCTCCATGAAAAACTGCTCAGAACTGGTCAAAACAGGATCATTTCAGCTGCTCCATAGGCAAAGTGTGTTGCATCTCACCTAAACACACTGTGTGGGTGCATTGCATTTCAAAAAGCCCTTCTATGGGGTGCGATGGGTGAGAAGTGACAAATGGCAGTGTCATTCCACAAGGTGGAGAGGCATGGAAACTTCCAGAAACTTCTCCTGTGACACTTGCCTCTCTGAATTCGACCAAGGATGAGTAAGAGATCATCAATCTCCAAGTGGAAGCAAGAACTATCAGAGGGAAGACACTAATCAAATCACAAGCTGACTCATCTCCCTTACAAATATCTATATATGGATCCCTCATCCCAGAGATCCAGAGGCTGGAATTTTGCATATTGTAAGGAATTGCTGTTGGTTTCTTGAGACAAACATCAGACTGTTGGGTGATATAAGCTTTGTATGAGGTGAAGAGGGGCTTCCTTGCTGAGAGGATGATGTTGGGTCAGAATAACTGGTTGTAACTCCCCTTGGCTCTTTCTTGTTTATCAATAAAAGCTATTCAAGTTTTCCTCCATACTCTTGTGTCATTTATGTTTACTGCATTTGTATGGTCAATTTACATCTGATCCTAGATTTTTTATGATTATAGATCCATGTTCTTGTATAGTGCTATGCTACTGTGATCTTACTGGTACTTTGTGAAGCTGGGCGTGCAAGGGAACAAGTAGCGAAAGGCTATCAAGAGAGAGAGGAATCAAACCGAGAGATTAGCACAAGACAGAGGTTGGTCTTCTTTGTTCTTCTCTCATCTATACTTCATAAAGGAAAAACGAAAGTAGCTTTGCTTTGTTTGTTTCTAAGATAGCTCTCACACCTTAGTGGGATAAGCAGTTCTGTGTAGACACTTTTCCCTGTAACAAAATGGCGACTCCACTGGGGATGAATTAGTTTGTTTGTTTATCTTCCTTGTTGTCTATTTTATAAACTTACAGACGGAGCCTGAAGTCGAGCCAAGTAGCTTTCAAACTGCATTTTCTATGCAAATGAAAAGTAGATAAATGCTGCTTCATTCAATCTCCAGGATTTGTTTATAAATTAAACAACTGATTTACAAACTCTCTGAGTGCCCTTTGTGATAGCTCTTAGATCCTCCTTAGATCTACCCCTGATTGTTGCATTACTGATTACCATTTGCTCGGCCAAAACCCATGAAATGAACTGCAAACTGTGACCCAGAACCCAAGCAATGTCTCGTCTCTAGCCCTGCGCAATATTGTTCTATGAATCTGAAATTTAGCGCACTTCCCGAGTGTAGTAGGTGTGCTACATTTCAAATTCCCTGTGTTACAGGTGCACTGATCAGACTAGGCATTGTTTAGTTTTGGTTTCTGTGATTCATTCTTTACAGTTCTATTTATGAATTTTGCTGCCTGTGATCAGTATATCTCTGTTTGAAACCCCTTTTCTTTGCTGTTATTCCGCCTCCTTTGTACAAAAGAACTGTAAATGTTTTTGTGTATTTGTTGAGTCATTTTCAGTTCTCCTTTGCAAAAAGTAACGTAATCGTGTTGTCGTCCTTTTATTTGAAAGTGTCACAAGTGTCATTTTCAGTCATAGGAAAGAGTTTGGTTGCTGTAGATAGTCGATTATCCTGTTACTATTGTATTTGGTCTGAATTTGTAGTTTTTCTAGTGTCAAAAACAAGTATTCATTTCCAAATCATAAAATGTTGTGATTGTCTCCATTTTTGATTTCGAAAAGAGACTTGTTGATAATTGTCGCTTTAAAAGTAATTCAGATTTGTGCATTAGCTTTCCTTTTCCATTCACATACTAAGAAAGCCGAAAAAAAAAGCATGCATGTGCATTTTCATTTAGACTGTCTGATTGGTTTGTTTTAGGAAAGTGCATTTAGAGTGTGCTCTTTGCTCTTTGTGAAAGAATTTTGTCTTTCTTTCCTTAGTAGCTAGGATTTTCATTGCACAAAGAAGATAAAAAGATTGTTTATCATCTTAGATTGCATTTTAGGAATTATACTACATCTCGCGGTGAACCTGAAAGGAAAACTTCATAAACAAGATCAACTATAAAATAAATTCAATGAATCTAACAACGCTTTGGAACCTAACGCACAACATTTAGAAGTCTAGGCTAGAGACGTATTTCGGCATTGTAAAGCCTGGTAACTGTTGTTCTCACTGATGGTTCGGTGATTCCTCCACTTTGAGACGATAAGTGCCAGTACGGACTTGTGCTCCCACGTACCGTCGAGTATATTTTGGGAGACCACAATAGGCTTAATCCTTTATCCATAGGAAGCCGTGTCTGCCACCCTATCGATCGCAATGCACTGAACGCAGCATTTAGGAAGATTGACTTCTGTATCGTAAAATGTATTCTGTAGTTTTGCAGTTGGTTTGGTAATCCCTCTACTTAGATTTCCAGAGCTGTCCCTTTCGTTCCTTTTCAGAATCCTTAACGAAAAAGGTCCATTTGAGCACTTATCACTTCAGGCTCATTAAAAATCGAAGGCAACTAGAGTCATCTTTTGTTTTTTCTCTACTCTTTAAAATTGAAAAAACAAGTTGTGTCAAAGCGTCTAAAATTTATTTTAAACAGAATAATCATCACCCTTTCCTACGTTGATCTTAGGTTGAAGAAAATGGAGTCCACCAACCAAGGAGTTCCCCTTGGAGGAAATCCTAATCCCTTCTCCTCTTGGGGAGATGTTGGTGCACCCCATATGGCCACATTGTCGCTTCCAGGACTGACAATCAGCTTGCCCGTATGGCTCTTCTCAACCTCTGTCGTTTAGAACAATGCAATTCCTGAATAATCGAGTCAGCAACTAGACGAATCCAGAGTCACCCCCCAACCCTCCACTTCCTCCAATTCTTCCTCTCCTCCTTCCTCTTTGCTTGATGGAGTTGGTAAAGCCAAAAATGAAGTATCTGAGAAGAAGAAAGAAAAGAAGAAGAAAGAGAAGAAGAAGAAGGAGCCAAAAGCAAAAGGGGGCAACCGAGCATCGTCTAGCGAAAATCCACACACTGCACCGACCAGGCCTAAATCGCCATGTGTCATTTGCAAAGGAGACCACTATCATAGAGATTTTCCTTACATCCCTCGGATCTTAAGGGACTAGTCTCCTAGTTTTCACAACCCGGTGTCGTCAACCTCTGATGATCATGTTGGAAGCACACCGTCAACTAGTGAAAGTGAAGCCCTGTGACAAAAAGGAAAATATAGATTTCCTTGTAAACTGTGCGAAGGCGATCATTCCGTCCACCGTTTTCCCTTCTTAGATGAGGCTAAAAGAGTTTTGGACGATTGTCCGGTTTCACCGTTACGACTTCCTCCTGGATATAAAAAACTCTTGTCAAGTACGTCACTAGTTGAAAATCCGGCTGGCCCGCTCAGGTGGTCGGCTGAAGCATATATCATTGAAGACAAACCATCTGAACCCATAACAGACGAAAGTCAAAAGGTCGAGGCGGCAGTTGACCCGGTCTTGCCTTCAGAGGTTCCATCTTCAGATGATACAGTCACCGAAGATTACAAGGATGACACCGTCCAAATTCATTTCGTAAGCATAGACTCTGATGAGCATGGGGGCAATTTACCCATTCCTTTACCGCAGGAAGGAAGTTCGTCAAATTCGTACCTGGCCATCTATTCGGTCCCACCTCCAAGCAACCTAGTTGTCTCCTTTGACTGGAATCAACTAGGCAGACCCCATTTACCGGCTAGTGTACCATTCCGAATCATTGTTCAAATATATAGAATGGTTATGGCCAATACCATCATAGATGAAGGGGCTTTTGTGAGTATCCTTTCCTCGACTGCTTGGAAAGCGCTTGGTTTGCCATCGCTTTTGCCTGAGATAAGAAATCTAACAGGCTTTGACAAAGGAACCAGTCGACTGTTAGGGATCCTTCCCAATGTGCCCATAACGTTGGGAGGGAAAACCGTTCAAATGAATGTAATGGTAGTCCAAGGACCCCTGGATTATAATCTACTCCTTGGACGAGACTATATTTATTGCATGAGAGCGATTGTCTCCTCACTCTTTAGAGTAATGTGTTTTCCGCACGAAGGAAGAGTGGTCAAGCTCGTAGACCAGCTTTCATTTCCTGGATCACACAGAGCAAATAGTGATATACCATCCTTGAATGGTATTTTCACACAAGGAATGTCTCATCAATCTCCAGTCCGTCCACCTGATGAGTGTGAGTGATTCGGGGGACATGACTGAAACCCAGGGGCATGCACCCTGGTCTGCTTCGGCAGGAAAACTTCGGGTATAGGATAGGTTTCCGTGAGAAGTATATGACCTCCGTACTCCCATCCGTGATTGGAAAAGGGAGTTGGACTGGAATAAGATTCTCTTGTCAAATTTATGTCGGTAGGCAAGAATTTCCACTCACCTTTGTTTATTTCGATAAACATCTCCGAAGAAGTGTTTTGTTTGCGCTGTGAATAGAACAATCTTTGGTAACCTATAAGAGGTAGACCTCTCTCGGTAAAACAAATGTTTTGACAGAAGAAAGAAGGGGTAACCTTGAAACTCTGTTTTATACCCGGGGGCATGCAAACCTTTTAGCGTGCAAGCGAAGAGCAACTATTTATTTTTTTAAATTTGTAGGTCCTCTAACCCTTTAAACTCGTAGGATTGGTCGTTTCCTAACTTGCATAAAGAAAGGATGTGGGGAAAAACTCTAAAAGTTGCCATTTTTATATATGAGACATTCTTATTATACGACTGGATTAATCGAGCAGTTTTAGGACATAGTTCAAGCTCATTAAAAAAATAAACATAAGTCATGAGCAAATGTTTCCCCCCAGTGTTTAAGCTCAATAAAAAAAAAATGAACCGATTTCCCGGTAAATAACCATTGTGAATGTAGTACTTCAGCCTTTAAAACCTTGGTCATGTTCCCATCATCACCTCCACTCTGTATTGGCCGATCATTCACCTCCATTTGATTGTTTACCCCTTTTGAGGAACAGCTGTGAAGAGTGATCTCACTAGCCATCCTTGTAACACTGCCGTGATTGGAAAATTCCAAACCTTACCTGGAATCAGCTGCTACCCAATTTTATCACTCGTTCCTCAAAAGACGAGTCTCCTTTAAGCTCTTTTCAACTGACTCATAAAATATGAAAAGATTGCCGAGCCATTGGCCTCTCCAGCTCGTTAAAGGGACCGAAAGTGCTATCCCTCCTCTAAATTTTAATCTTTTTGGGCCTGAGGGATTATTAAACAAAAAGATCGAGCGCTTGTCTTGTTCAGCTCGTTAAAAGGATCGAAAATTCATCCCTTTTGTATTGTTTTATACTTTTTCAGACTTAAGGGATTAGATGACGAAAAATGATTTTTGGAGTTTCCTTTACGTTCCTTTTCAGACTCTCTAAAATTGAAAAGGACCGAGTTATCTTTGTCGTTAAACTCGTTAAAACTTAATAGCGACAAACTTATCTATAGACGAGAACGAGTTTCACTATCGCTAGGCTCGTTATAACATAGCGATGGGTTTGCCCGAAGGGCAAATTATAGAACAAGCATATGTTATCCTCCTCAAGCTTGAAAAAATAAAGAGGTACTGGTCAGCAATGACTGGGGAAAATTTAGGAAGAAAACTTGAAAAAACTTTGTTGGTAGCAAGTCGCTCTTGAACATGACACTTTCACTCTGCATCCAAGTCGGGTTGGATTGTTTCATTCACCGGTCACATCACCATGGTGCCATCACACCATCCACATTTGGGGTTAATGCTACCAATCCATCATGTTAGTGTTGCCGATACGTTCAAGAGAAGTCATTCAGAGAGTTCACCTGTGTCTCACCCGCTACAATACATTTATACTCCATTCTTTAATTACCGCCACCCTAAACCTTATATCACCAGATCATTTTCACCTCCATTAAAATCATTTGCTCCGTTCCATGTCATTGATTTGGGATTCATCAAGGCCCTCCTATGACGGATCACTTCTTGTCGACATCAGCTCATTATCCAAGAAGTAGATCTAGGAACACCCCATTTAGTACTTTGAAGCTTGCATGCCTTAATGGCAAGTTTCTCACTTCCGGCGACAGGTTTACATCAATGGCCTTTGACCGAAAGATTTTGCATGGTGTTCGATGCCAAGTCCTTTATTCACACCACGTGAATTGTACTGCCGTACCTTGAGGGTCATTATCATTATCGGTGATTCCTCTCGCTCCTGTTAACAGCTTACATCATTGGCTGGTAATCAGGCGATGTCTTTCCATGTTCGACTCCAGAACATTTCTCACATGGATCAACTTGTACTTCGAGTGAAGATCGAACGAGATTGAAGACCCCAAATATAGTTTCATCCTTCTGGGCTGCGATATATATTCAGGGAAATAAAGACGTCAAATGTACATTATTGCTGCACAGATAATCATCCAATCAAAGGGATGATGGCTCTACCAAAATCATCAGTCTACACTCAGACGATTGTCTGTCCTATGTACATGAAAATGAATTTATAAAGTTGAGCATGGGAATGCCCACCTCAGCCAGATCATGAAAATATTATGAAGATAATGTATTGTATTGTATGTTATTACAGGTCTCCTCCCAGCTTGAAAGAACTTCGGACCCTCATAATAAAGCATTTCACTCGACATCAAAAGATTAACGACCTCATGCTTTAGGGGGCAACTGTTATAGAAATTTTTGGGCACTACAACCCCAAGCATGAAATGTCCATAAACCAAGGGCTTCTAAGTCCCTAAAAGTGTTGTTCTAACCCCTAAAGGAACAAGGTCAACTGATTACAGCTTCTCCCAGAAGTTCTCCATGAAAAACTGCTCAGAACTGGTCAAAACAGGATCATTTCAGCTGCTCCATAGGCAAAGTGCATTGCATCTCACCTAAACACACTGTGTGGGTGCATTTCATTTCAAAAATCCCTTCTATGGGGTGTGATGGGTGAGAAGTGACAAATGGCAGTGTCATTCCTCGAGGTGGAGAGGCATGGAAACTTCCAGAAACTTCTCCTGTGACACTTGCCTCTCTAAATTCGACCAAGGATGAGTAAGAGATCATCAATCTCCAAGTGGAAGCAAGAACTATCAGAGGGAAGACACTAATCAAATCACAAGCTGACTCATCTCCCTTACAGATATCTATATATGGATCCCTCATCCCAGAGATCCAAAGGCTGAAATTTTGCATATTGTAAGGAATTGCTATTGGTTTCTTGAGACAAACATCAGATTGTTGGGTGATCTAAGCTTTGTATGAGGTGAAGAGGTGCTTCCTTGTTGAGAGGATGATGCTGGGTCAAAACAACTGGTTGTAACTCCCCTTGGCTCTTTCTTGTTTATCAATAAAAGTTATTCAAGTTTTCCTCCATACTCTTGTGTCATTTATGTTTACTGCATTTGTATGGTCAATTTACATCTGATCCTAGATTGTTTATGATTATAGATCCATGTTCTTGTATAGTGTTATGCTACTATGATCTTACAGGTACTCTGTGAAGCTGGCATGCAAGGGAACAAGTAGCGAAAGACTATCAAGAGAGAGAGGAATCGAACCGAGAGATTAGCGCAAGACAGAGGTTGGTCTTCTTTGCTCTTCTCTCATCTATACTTATAAAGGAAAAATGAAAGTAGCTTTGCTTTGTTTGTTTCTAAGGTAGCTATCACACCTTAGTGGGATAATTAGTTCTGTGTAGACATTTTTCCCTATAACAAGGATGACCATAGGCCATGATGAATCCTTAGAAGACTATGAAGAAGTATTCCAGCTTAGTTAAAAAGGGGCCAGGTGCACACTTGACCCTGAGTCACTAAAGGTGGTCCTACTTAGGGGAGTAAGAGAAGATCTTCTAGATACCTTACATTTGTTAGCAAGAGGAGATATCTACCAATTACCCTATGAGGATATCAAGCCTGTCTTTAGAAACCATTCTAGGGCAGCCAGGAAAAAGGGTAGGGGTAATCAACCTATGGCTAGTACATCATATTCCAACTCATCCATCAAGGGTGAAATTGGAAACATGCTGGATGATTTCAAAAGTGAGATGATGCAAACCCTTGGCTTGAAAATGGACACCATGATCATTAAGAGGAAGTAGGAGGAAGTAGAGAGAGCCTTGGCGATCTTTTGTCCTAGATGCACCAGGAGGCATCCTAGGAATGAATGTCCATTGAAATCTGTTGAAATTTGCTCAGTCTGTGAAGAAAACCAGTCCACAGACAAGTTCCCTTCTTTACCCGAACTCAAAGTTGTATAGCAAGGAGCTAAAGGGGTCATTGAGCATCTTTGCTACATTACCCAAAGGAGACCTCATGGGCCTAGACCATACCAGCGGGGCATGCAAGGTTCATCCCAAGCACACTATAACCCCAACCAAACCACAACCATACCTTCTTTGGGACACCCTACTCATTCTTCCTTGTCTACAGCCCCTCCTTAGTCCTATGCATCTCAGTATCACTCCTAGCTAGCCAGCCAGTCATTTCAACCTTATGCTCTGCCACAACCTTAGTGGAATACACCACTCCAGGGGTGGAGGCCCAAATACAACAATGCTCCAGATCTACTGCCTCCACCACCTACCCAACCATAGCTCCTACACTCTACTCCATCCAAGCAACCCCAGATGCCTACCCAGCCAAATCCAAACCCAAACAATAGGCAGGCTCAACAAGTATACAGTGGAGAGACATCATATCCAACTTATGTTGTGGAAACCCAGGAGATTAACCTGAGATCTGTGAGAGTTCTCCCGGATAAACAACCTCCACCTCCACCTAGGGAGGTTGAGGAAGAAAGAGAGGAAAGCAACCTTAAAGTATATCCATTATTTCCTGTGAGATTATCCCAACCACTTCAGCCTACCCCAGAAGAGACTAAACTTCTAGGAGAATTGAAAAATCTATGTGTAAAGATCCCCCTTTTCCAGGCAATAAAAGATGTTCCCATTTACAATAAGTTGATTAAGGAGAAGTGCTTCAAGCATATAAGGATGCAAAAGAGGGATGCCTGTACCATCAATGTCATTGGGTAGCTATCCAACTTGATGCTGGGGCAGGTAATATGTCCAAAATATTTGGACCCTGGAAGCCCTATAGTAGATGTGCACATCAATGGCACCATTGTCCCACACACTATAATCGATCTTGGGGTTACCACTAATATGATAACCAAGGACACCATGCTCAAGCTCAACCTCCAAGGTTCATTGAGGAAGACCACGACAGTTCTGCAACTTGTAGAACATTCGATAATAACCCCTGAGGGAATTGTGGAGGATGTGATGGTCTCCATTGACTCCTGGAAGTACCCTACAGATTTCTTAGTTCTCCAGACTAAGTCTAAGCTTATTGGTTACCCTGTCATCCTTGGGAGGCCATGGTTGGCCACTTCCGATGCTTACATTAGCTGCAGAGTTGGGAATATGACCATCAAGAATGGGCATAAGTCCAAGTAGTTAGTCTTATACCCTCCTGCTCAACCTTCCCTAGAGCATGACTTACAATTATGGTTGGAGGAGGAGGAAGAAGATGAAGTTTATTCTGCCCAACTTTATGCTTTGGAAGCAACCATGGGAGGAGGACAACAAGATGAGGATGAATTGATTGAACGCTTACTCCAAAGTCCAACTCCCGGTTCATTACCCTTAGAAGAAGCAGTAAGGGAGACCCAGAACAATCATCCAATTGACTTATGCTTGGCCGATTCCAACCCACTCTGTGTCAAAACCATAGAATTCGGCCCAAAAAGAACCTTGAAAATCAATCCATCTCTTTCTACTCTCAAAAAGGAGAAGTTATGCAACATGTTAAAGGAAAATCTAGAAGCCTTCACTTGGAGTTACAAGGAAATGAAGGGAGTACACCCCTCAGTGTGTACTCACCACATATACATCAAAGAAGGTTGCAAGCTGATCTAACAACCACAAAGGAGGATGAATCTAGCTCTTAAAGATATAGTCAAAGAAGAACTGCAAAAACTACTAGATGCAGGATTCATTTACCCTATCTCCGACAGTGAGTGGGTCTCTCCTTTGGTGTTAGTTCCCAAGAAAAATGATAAGTGGAGAATTTGTGTCAATTATAGGGAGTTGAACAAAGCCACAAAGAAGGATCATTTTCCTCTACCATTCATTGACCAAGTGCTAGATGGCCTAGCAGGGAAAAGTCTTTTCTCTTCCTAGATGGATTCATTGGGTACAACCAAATCTAGATCTACCCAAAAGACTAAGATAAGACCACGTTCACCTATCCTTGGGATAATTTTTCCTATAGGGTCCTTCCTTTTGGCCTATGCAATTCTCCTGCCACCTTCCAGAGAGCAGTCTTGATTATTTTCACCGAATTGATCCATGATGCGGTGGAGATTTATATGGATGATTTTACACCTTATGGCTGTGATTTTGAAGAAGCCTTGTCTAACCTAGGCAAAGTACTGCACAAATGCATTGAAATGAACCTGTGTCTTAGTCCTGAAAAATGTGAATTCTTAATTACTGTAGGGACCGTGCTAAGTCATTTAATATCTCAGCAAGGACTACAGGTGGACCCAAACAAAATAGCTATCATCCAAAGGGTCCCACCTCCTCAAAAGAAGAGAGATGTTAGAAGTTTCCTAGGGTTAGCTCGACACTACCGAAGGTTCATAAAGGACTTCAACAAGTTTTCCTCTCCTTTATTTGTTTTGTTGGCCAAAGATTCTAAGTTTGTATGGTCAAAAAGTTGTCTAGAGGCCTTAGACATCCTAAAGGATAAGTTAACCACTGTACCAATTCTCTGAGGCCCAAATTGGGCCCTCCCCTTTCATATTCATGCTGATGCCTCACACAATAACATAGGAGAAGCCCTAGGTCAAATAGATGAAAAGTTGCCTTATGCTATCTATTTTATCAGTAAGAACTTATTGTAGGTTTTAACCCTATACAGAAATTACCTGCATACGAATTCTAAAACACAGAAAATAAACAATGCAAGAGCATAACACATAAAACACATATACACAAATATTTTCCCCTGGATCCCAAAATGAGGACTACAAGCTTGATTTTTCATTATGTTCCTTCCAATGTTACATTACATATTTATACATGCCGAAGCATCCAATACCATGGACCGAAAACCATTGCGTCCAAAACCATGTGTGAAAAATCATGCACAAAACCATAGGTGGGTCCACGCAACCTAATATAGGGTCCAAAAACAAAATTTTACGGGGCGCTACCATGGACCCCATAAAGTGGGGTTACCTGCACCCCTCAAACCCCCTGTGACCCCCCCGCTATGCAATCGGCACAATGAAGGGTGGGCTCCACCCCCCTTCTAACCCCCCGTTAACTACGTGGGCTACTCATGGAAAGAATATAACACAACCCAACACTTATCAAAGGTTGAACTAAATTATACAGTTACTGAAAAGGAACTCATGGATGTTGTGCATTCATTAAGAAAATCTAGGCATTATATTACAGGCTATCAAACATTTGTGCATACTGACCATGCTGTAATCAAATATTTAATGAACAAACCGGATGTGAATGCTTGAATTATAAGATGGTTACTTTTATTATAGCAGTTTGATATAACCATTGTTGATAAGTCTAGTAAGGAAAATGTTGTTGCAAATTTTTTATCTAGGGTAAATTTGCCTACAGGTGAAGAAGGAATGGTGGATGACCAGTTACCGGATGAGCACTTATTTGCTATTTCAGTTTTCTCTCCATGGTTTTCTAGTATAGCAAACTATTTTGTATCAGCACAGTTCCCACCAAACTTGTCCTCCAAAGAAAAGAGCAAGATAGTCAGGAAAAGTGCCCCGTTCACTTGGATTGGGGGAAATCTTTTCAAACTTGGCTTAAATCAAATCTTGAGAAGGTGTGTCAGGGAGGAGGAAGCCTTTGACATCCTTCTGACCTATCATGCTGTGCTGGATTTTTGGGGCCTAACCCAGGTTTAGAGTTAATTATCCAAACAAATCCCGATACTGTTGGCCCTTTTGACAGCAATCGGCGGAGAGCGGACTGAGGTCTCACTCGAAGTAGTATGGGAGGGTGCTAGAACTAGGTTTCTACACCCTAGAGATGTCTGATGAGTTTTGACTAGTCCTTTGTTTCTTCCTTCACACAGGTGGCTTCACACACCTTCCGTTCTTCGCAGCCTGATACCCTTCCTTCGTGCAGCCCTAACCAGGGGTTGTGTCATGCCCTGCGATATTACCCGAGATCTTATTTATCTTCCAGTATTATTTAAGAACCTTTTCCTACTTAAATGACCTAAGTTATAATACAAAACATTCATATAGGTTCGCGCAGTAAATAAACAATATATTTGCAAATTATATCCAATCATGCATTAAACCAGGAAAAGATACACAAAATTATAGAAAAACTTCTCTTTATTGATTCTCCAATGGTTACAGACTCGACTCGCCCTGCACACTCAGCTACAGGGGTCCACGCACTCAGCTGCGGACTACTAGGCCTCTGTGAACTTAGCTGTAGAACCTTCTCCTACTCTACGACCCACAGACACACTTTACACTCCGACTCAGTCACTTAGACTTATCATTCCTCTATTCTATTCATTATTCCTTCGATGTCTTCTACACTTAGAGCCTCGCTCTATTTATACAAATCCATGGTCTGTAGACCATGCGTAGGTCTATCCGGCTGACATTACATTACAAAACTAGGGCAGAAAACCCTGTGACTTTATCATACTTTTGCATCCTGTGCCCACAATTCGTGAAAATTTTACAACAAGATTTGGTCAAAACTTGGGCTTTAAGCCCCAAAACATGCCTTGGGGGGGATTCCATGCCCAACAGGCCCCCAACACAAACATCATGACTCATTGTCGAGTCACTCTGTACGCACAAAGATCTTTGCATGGAGTCCCTCCAACTGTTCTCGAACTGCGGCAAGGTCAGCAATACACTGGGTTGTTGCTTGCTGGATCTGTTGCACTCATTGTTTTGAGACCTTTGTGTTAGAACTACTTCTCTACATCTCTGCCGGTATCCCCTGTACTTGTTTATAGTCCTGCGCCTTTGTTCGGATCCTTGGAGCGCAAAGACTGTGCTTCTGTCGGTTAGTCAAATAGCTGGGCCACTCGTGTAGGGCTTCAAGCGGCTGCCATTCACTTTGCATGGGAAAGGCTCTCCATCTAGTTTTAATAGCTATACCATGCCACTGTCTGTGACCTCCTTAACAATGTATGGTCCCAACCAATGCATATCGAACTTTCTCAGGAATTTATCAAAGTTACTTTCATACAGTAGCACTAAATCATTTACCTTGAAGGTGCGCAACTTAATATGGTGATCGTGCCAGGCCTTCTCACACTGCTTTTGCACCTATTAATGAAAGCCAGCTAGGAACCATTCCTCCTCAAGTTCTTCCAACTCCGTGAGTCGTTCCTCTAGGGCTTCGCAGTCCATCATACATGTGAGCGCTGCTATGTGCAGACTAGGTACAATATACTCCATTGGCATGACAACTTCCAGGCCATAAACTAACCAGAAAGGTGTCTGTCCTGTCAGTTTCTTACATGTTGCCTTATAAGCCCATAGTAATGCAGGTACGTGTAGGTCCCAATCTCTCTGCTGCACATTGCATACTTTGGTTACCGCAGTCTCCAATATTTTGTTGAATGCTTCTACTGTCCCATTGGCTTGTGGGTGATACGGTGTACTTTTCTGATGATACACCTGGAATTATTCTATTAGCGCGTTGATGGTTTCATTCAATAAATGTGTACTGCGATCACTCATTAAGATTTTTGGACAGCCAAATCGAGTCAACACATGTTCAAACAAAAACTTTACATTTGTTATGGTCGTGCAGTCTTTGACCAGCTGTGCTTCTTCCCAACGCGTCGGGTACTCTGTCGCAGTGATAATGTATCGCACGCCCATTTTTCCCTGAGGCTTGGTAGGTCCTACAAAGTCGATTGCCCATTTTTTGAAGGGTTGTACCACCATTTGTGGATTCAAAGGCATCTCATCCCTACGCAATGGTTTACCTATCCTCTGACATATATCATAGGCCTTACAGTGTGCTTTTGAATCCTAGTGAAGGGTTGGCCACCACAACCCTACACAGAGAATCTTTTGCGTGGTCACGTGTCCTGCATAGTGTCCTCCTGCAGTGCCACCATGCGCATCCGCAAGGATCTGACTTCGTTCAAATTCAGGTACGTACCTTTGTAGTATCTCATCATTCCCCATTTTGTGCAGGTGCCCTGCGATGACAGAAATGTGAGTTGCGCGCACCACCAGTTCCTTCTGTTGTTGGACGGAGTATTCCTTCAGCCCAGTCCCTGTTGTCAGAAAGTGGATTATATCTTCAAAGTTTTTGGCCGCTACACGTATAGCAAAATGATGCGTGTCAGGTAATCCCTCCTCCAAACTAGTAGGTTCCTCACCCATTTGAATACGTGACAAGTGAACTGGTCCTTTGTTCAAACGTCTAGGCTTTTCCATGACCTCAAAGTCATACTCTTGGAACAATAAGAGCTACCTGCATATGTGCCCCCCCAACACAGGCTTATTAACCAAGTATTTTAGCACAGAATGGTCTGTATACATCTTCAAATTTCCTCCTAGGAAATAGTGTCGGTATTTTTGGAGTGCGTACACCATAGCCAACCCCTCTTGTTCAATTGTGGAATAGTTTTTTTTTTGCTTTGGACAACCTACGACTTGCAAACACGATAGGGTGATCCAAGCCCTCTCTGCCTTCTTGTGTGAGCATTGCTCCCAGTGTTATACATGACACATCCACATTGACATGAAGCTCCATATCCCATTTCAGGAAGACGAGGATTGGGGTGGAGGCGAGTTTCTATTTTAGTACATCCAATCTCTTCATGCAATCATCATTCCAGCAGAATGTGACATCCTCTTTCAATAGTTTCTCCGTTGGCACGGTGATCTGGGTATAGCTTTTGATGACCTTCTTGTAGTACCATGTATGTCCCAAGGTAGTGCGCAACTATTTAACACTTCGCAGTGCTTCCAAATTCAGAATTACTGCAATCTTCACGGGGTCTACCATTTGTCCCCATTTGCAGACCACATGTCCCAATAGGTTCCCAAAGGGAACAAGGAACATACACTTTTTGAGGTTCAGCGTGATTTGGTGTCATCGACAAGTATCCAACATCAAGCGTAAGCTCTCTACATGGTGCTTAACCAATCCAAATATAGTCCAATCAGTCGGATAGACCTCCAAGAATTTGTGGATATACTCTTTGAATGCTAAAACAACTATGTACAAAAAGATGACCGACGTGTTATTTAACCCAAGCGACATAATGGTGTATTGAAAGCAGCCCCACTCAGTCGCGAAGGTGGTCTTGATCCTATCTTCTGGCATGATTTTGATTTGGTGGTACCTTGAGAACCCATTAGTAAATGAATATGATTCTTGCCCACAAAAATTTTCCAATACTTCATCTATGAATGGAGTCAGGAATGGGTCGTGTACACAGGCGTCATTCAATTTCCTAAGGTCCACGCATATTATTATCTTGCCCTTCTGATTCTTCTCCTGTACTACCATAGGGCTTACCCAATCGGGTTCTTCCACTGGCTCAATGATTCCCACTACAAGCATTTTGTCTACCTCTACACGGACCTTTTCCTCGTACTTCAGATTCAAGAGGTAAGGTGTCTACTTAACTGGCTTTGCGTCGGGTTTTAGGGTGATCTTCATCATCCCTAGATCACCAACGATCCCCTTTAAGTCTGTGATCTTGGCTGGGAATAAGTCTTGGTACTCGCGGAGTAACACAACAACCTTATCCACCATGGCATCATCCGAGTAGTTGCCAAGCATTGCATACTTCGGTTCAACCTCCGTACCAATGTTTACCTGCTTTGTTTTTATAGGCACAGTAATGTCAGGATCCTCAATCAATGGCCCTTAAACCTCGCGATAGCCTTCAATTTCTAGAATGTTAACTTTGCACGGATCTTCGTCGTCTTCTTCAATGTTTATGTTGTAACACTCTAGCTCGTAGCTCAGCCGGGTCGCCCATTTAGGCTCAAGAATTTCCATTGGCAACTAGGGTATTTTAAGGATAGTTGCTTTTACTACTTTTATCACATCATCAACAGTATCCCACCAATGATCCTAAAATGTAAAGGTTAATAGGAATCCTTTGCGCAAGATATCCCATTCGTTCGTGCCATGGCGTAGCTCCGTTTCTATATACCAATTCATGGGTATAATATCCAGGGTATGACAGAACAGGTGCACCCACTCAGGTTGGGGCTCTTCCCCATAGACCTTTGTCCATTTCGTGAGGTGTGCACATGGATCATCCCATCCGCCATACTTGTCTTTCAATCGCATCTTAGGTTTCCCAAATTGCATGCTCATCATCCTTCTACATTTGCACTAGTCTTCAAAACATTTTTGGTATGTACCCCACCATCTTGCTGGCATAGCCCATAGTACCCATTTCAGAGTGTCAAAATGTGGCTGTCCCGGTGCTTCTCTTTCAAATTTGTTAAGGAAATCATCCACCTCACTCAACCTATCATACGTAGGAAAATCTCTTGCCTCTGTTGCTATGTAGTGTAGTGATCTTGTCATCACGTTACAGTTGAGCGTGGTTACCTCATGTAACCGGTTCTGCCATCGGTCTATCTCCTCATCAGAATCTGATGTGCAGGAGCTTTTGCACTCCCACAATATTCGGCCATCCGCGATTGGATTTACCCAATCCTGCTCCCGTGCGGTTATTTTGTAGATACAATCCAAGTCATCATTGCTGCCGTATTCATGCACTGGCTCTGTGTAGTGCGATCCTTCTGCAAGGTCTAAAGTTACCACTATGCAAAGTGACGTTTTCTCAAAAATCATATTGCGCTTCTTTAGATTTATCACTCTATTCATGTCAGTGGCCCAATATTTTCCCAGTAGTGCGAGGTAGGGATTTTTGTCATCAACAATCTCTATCACTTAAAAATCTGCTAGTACACTTGATCCTTCAATATCTATTGTGATTACCTATAGTCTCCCCATAGGTAGGATGTTTTTCTGGTTCGCCATTCATAGTTGGATAGGACACCATTGCAACGCAGGCCTACCCATCCCCTCCCATGTTTATTTTGGTAGGATGTTCATGTCCGATCCTAGATCTAGAATCACTTGATCCATCTCATATTCCTTGATCTGCGCTGTCAATATCATCTCCCTTCCTATTCACGTCATGTGCTTCCCGAGCTTCCGGACTACACACGGTTCTCCTGGCACAATCCCAGTGCATCTAGTTATGAGTTCTTGTAGCCCCTTTACAGCCTTGTTGTCACGGAGCAGCTTCATGCATGTCTCCAAGAACGTAGTGAGCATCAATGGGTCCATTTCTGGCTCCAGTCTGTCTTTATTTCCTGAAGTGGAGGCATCCACGAAGCTCTTCTTAGCTTCCATGAAGGACTCCTTAGCGCGCTCCAAATGAAATTTTGGTTCCTTTGTTGGAGCCTTGCAAACCCAGGTACTTTCTTCAAGTTGCTTTGATTTGTCATCCCCTGTCGTGATACCACTCGGAAGCACGATATTTACATTAGGGCCTTCCTCATGTGGCTTAGACCTCATCATTTGCAGGTTCTCAGTCAGGGGAGGCTGGAGTGCTCCTTTATCACGTAACCTTGCTATCAGTGTGGGATAGTCCTCTATCTCATGATCAAATTGCGTACAATATAAGCATGATGGTCTCGTTGGATTTGTACAATCGTGGGAATAATTCCCCAACCCTCCACAATTGTAACATATCAGTTGTCTGTGACCTCTTCCTGGTGCCATTCCACCTTGCCCTCATCCATGCCCCTGAAATCCAGTGCGCGTCATTCTTGCAGTTTGATTGAGGACACATGTTTTAGCCTAAACTCTGTAGGTAGGATTCTGATCCATCATCAACTCATAACTTCTACAGGTGCGCTCATCAATGGCCTATTAACCTGCAGAAATTACAGAACAACTACTGGTAATTCTGTGTATACTTCTATAATAGATGGCAATTATCTATAGCATGCTTTCCTCCTATCTGACAAATCGTGCACCATAATGCAGGCACCACGCTTGTTCCTACTTGTGCCTCCAGTCTCAATGGCATTGGTCCTCCTCCCACGAGGTAATTCACGAAAAATGGGAAGTGGTCCTTGTCGTGCCCGTGGTCCTTGCACTTTATGCACCATACCTCATCATGCACCTCTAGGCGTGTTGTTCTGTCTTGTTTCAAACTCTACATCTCCAGGAACAAGTTTTTCAGCTGCACGTAAATCTGCTGAACTCCCAAGTTAGGATCTTGTATCAGAGTCTCGTGCAGTCTCATCGCGACCTCCAAAGCCTCAGCCTGAGTGGTTAGCCTTTTTTGCGACAGTGCGTTCCATAGATGTGGCGTTAACAATGCTACAAATCATTCATGGTGTTGCCCATTTGTTAAGGTCATGTTCGCTTCACGATTTGTGCACTTCAATCTTTGATCCAACTCCCATGGGGTTTCCCCTGGTAGCATTATGATTTCCTTGAATCCAATGTTCGAATGTGCCTATTATTTTTGTCTGCTAAATTCCTTGTTTAGTGCAACTTGGATATCTGCTATCCCCGCATTCAAATTGTCATTGGAATGCTTAATGTACCAGGTCATCATGCAATCCTGCAGAGCGGTGACCAACGTTGCCTTCTTTATATTGTCATCCATGACACCGTGTGCCTCCCATACAACTTTTACCATGAACCAAAATTGGTCCGGATCTTCATTCCCTACTCTATTATACACTGGAAACTTTATTGCGCTGGCCATACTACTTCGCGGAGGTGGTATGGGTGAAGTTGTGGGTGAAGACGGTGAAATTGGTGGTGGTGTGGGGGGGGGTGGTATGCATGGAATTCTTTGCCTTATCAGATCAATCACACTTCTTGGTGAAACCTTCACGAGCTCTTCTTCACCCCCTCGTAGAGGTGAAATCAAGGGGCTAATTTCTAGTTCTGTGCTACCTTCATTTCTGTATATTCTCCCACTTCGCGTAGCCCCAAACATCAATTTATTCGTATAACTCATTTTTCACATAGTAGAATTTTAATCGAAGTGTTCAAAGATTTAACGTACTTACCTCGTGGTCCCTTGAGGAAGCATCATTCTGCCTCGCTATAGCTGACTGAAGTATCTACTGCTAATTCGGTGATGAATCCTCCTATGATTCGATCGAGCCAGTGATCGAAAGTGCACGCAATCTGATCGTCTGATGCTTCCAGTCTACGCACCAATTCTAGACTCCACACAATAGTTTTGATGAGTTTACACCTTCCTTGGCTATCAGCTAGCTTCGCGATCCACTCATACAACTCAGTAGGGAAGGATGCAAAGAAAATTTTGTGGATCTCCGTATACAAGTAGAAATCTAACCACTCTTCCTTTCATAATCGTGGATTCCTGTTTTCCTGCACCCTAAACTCGTGAATCTTTCTGTCGAACCACTCTTCAATTCCTTTCTTTATCGGATTCCAATGATATGACATTAGACATCTCTATGCAGATCCTGGTCCTGGCAATGGAATCATTTTTTGCCTTGTTGGGGCCCGACCCAGGTTCAGAGTTAATTAGCCAAACAAATCCCGGTACTATTGGCCCTTTTGGCAACAGTCCATGGAGCACGGACTGAGGTCTCACCCGAAGTAGTATGGGAGGGGGCTAGAACCAGGTTTCTGCATCCTGGAGATGTCTGATGAGTTTTGAATGGTCCTTTGTTTCTTCCTTCATGGAGGTGGCTTCGTGCACCTTCCGTTCCTCGTGGCCTGATACCCTGCCTTCGTGCAGCACTAACCAGGGGTTATGCTGCGCTCTGCACTATTACCCAAGGTATTATTTATCTTCCAGTATTATTTAAGCACCTTCACCTACTTAAATGCCTTAAGTTATAATACAAAACAATCATATAGGTTCGATCAGTAAATAAATAGTATATTTGCAAATTATATCCAATCATGCATTAAAGCAGGAAAAGATACACATAATTATAGCCAAACTTCTCTTTATTCATTCTCCAATGGTTACGGACTCAACCCGCCCTATGCACTCAGCTGCAAGGGTCCGCGCACTTAGCTGCAAACTACTAGGCCTATGCGCACTCAGCTGGAGAGCCTTCTCCTACTCTACGACCCACAGAAACACTTTACACTTCGACTCAATCACTTAGACTTCTCATTCCTCTATTCTATTTGTTATTCCTTCGTTATCTTCTACACTTAGAGCCTCACTCTATTTATACAAATCCATGGTTCGCAGACCATGGGTAGGTCTATTCGGCCGACATTACATTACAAAACTAGGGCGGACAACCCTGTGACTTTATCATACTTTTGTGCCCCGCGCCGGCAATTCGCGGAGCTTTTACAAAAAGATTTGGTCAATACTTGGGCTTTAATCCCCAAAACATGCCTTGGGGGGGATTCCATGCCCAACATGATGCGACTTGTGGAGGTCACTTTGCAGAAAAGAGGACAACATTCAAAGTGTTACAAGCAGCTTATTATTGGCCCACTCTTCATCGGGATGTAAAAAGATACACTAGTTAGTGTGATCAGTGCTAGAGGATGGGAAGGCCTACTCCAAGAAATAAAATGCCTCTGCAGCCTCAAGTGAATTTCGAGCCATTTGACATATGGGGCATGGACTTCATTGGGCTATTAACCCTCCTTCAAAGAAAAAGCAATGCATTATTGTGTGCATTGATTATTTGACTAAGTGGGATGAAACTAAGGCAATTAAGGCAGCAACAGAAGAGAAGGTGGCTGGGTTCCTAAGGTAGAATGTATTCTAAAAATTTGGGTACCCTAGAGAGCTGGTCACAGAATAAGGTAGCCAGTTTACCTCCAACATGATTGAAGACTTGCTTAGCCATCACAAGATCAAGCATATGACCTCCACTCCCTACCATGCACAAGCTAATGGGCAAGTGGAAGTGACCAACAGAGCACTAGAGGGCATCTTAACCAAGGTGGTGAGCAACAGCAGGAATGATTGGGCAGACAGACTAGTTGAGGCCACCTAGGCCTATAATACCACATGGAATACCACCACTATATTCACACCCTATGAGCTGGTCTATGGGAAAAAGGCCTTATTGTCCATTGAATTTGAATATGACACATTAAGGATGGCAACCTAGCTAGATTTGGATCTCAACAATTCACAGAAAGAGAGATTGTTCCAATTGAATGTTTTGGATGAATTTAGAATGCAGACCCTTCTACATATAGAGGTAGTTCAACTTCAGAGGAAGATTTGGCACAATAAAAATATCAAAGAGAAGAAATTTCAGGAAGGCGATTGGGCATTGTTATATGATTCTAAGTATAAAGACTTCAAGGGCAAGTTAAGGAAAAGATGGCTCGGACCTTATGTTGTGGAAAGATGCCATGATAATGGTTCATTGCAAATCAGAACCATAGATGAAGAAGCCATTCCTTTGCCTATTAATGGACACCGATAAAAAATTTACAAGATACTGTTATCAAAACAAGAGTTTGTTGATGATATCAATAAAACAGTGATGATAGTGGAGCAAGTTCCAGCTCCTCCCTCATCAAATCACTAAGAAAAAGAAAAAAATAAGGACTCAGGTGAAAACCTCCATGAGGCGAATGAGTCCCATCATTGGGTTGAAAACCTCTTGAGGTGGCTCAGTGATGAAAAAGACAAAAAGAAAAGAGAAAAAAAAATAGAAATAAAAAGAGAGTAATAAGATCCCTTGTTGAAAACCTTTCTTGAGGCACCTAGGGCAAATAGCCAGGGTGAAAACCTCTCTAAGGCAACCTAGTTGTTTAAAATAAATAAATAAATCATGAAATTTCCATTTTCAGGTGGGAAAGAATGATAGTCAAGGAGAAAAAAGGGATCTCAAGGAGACCCCTGCCACTCACATATTTATTTCTTTCACTCATTCCCATGCATGCCTCCATCATTTTTGTCATTTTTCCACTCCATTGCTTTAGTTTAAAAAAAGACTGTGTTGTCTACAGGATCCCTTGTATTCCTACAGGATCCCCTGAAAACCTACACGATGATCCTGTAGGAATTATAGTGACCCAGAAATCCTAAAGGAAGCAATCTAAAGGAAAATGATGGACTTGTTAGGTCACTAAAATTCACCTTCTTCATGATCTAGCACCTCACCTTTTCCATCATCATCATCCTTGCACTCACCATTCAAATTAGTTTCAAGAGTTTCTCTCCAATTTCCAAAAAAAAAAAAAATAGAGAAGAATGAAGAGCATCACCTAAGTATTCTTTCCTCTACACACTACCACTCCTTTTTTCCATCCATGTCACCATCCCCACATCCCCAGCAAGAAAAATGATTAAATAGTTTTGTGAGAGAAGTAGCTACAAGACATCCTATAGGAAATCCTGTAGCGGCCTATCCGACATAATGCCAATCACACCAGCAAAAAGTCTTCACCATGGTGATCCAGAAGCTCCAAAGAAGCAACATTAGATCTTTAACCACAAGTACCTACAAAAACAAAGAAGCCATTAGCAGACAACAATAGGAGGAAGAAGAATAGCATGCAACAAATATACACAACAACACCTCTGGTCTTCGACAACTGCAGCATAGCATTGAAACCATAGGTAAGTATCTCGCTTGCTCTCTCATATGCATCATGTAGTCAAAAATTGTAAGGGTTACGAGATAGTTGGTTTATAAGTGGAAAGGTGGCTAGTTAACTTGGCCACCTTCATTCAATCAGCACATGCACAACTAGGTATCCTCTCACACTTAGCTGCAGTCAACTCAAAGACAGAGAGGGAGTAGGACAAAAAGAGGTTAAACTATAGATCTACAAGGTGGGAGCTGATTATGAGGAGTGGGAAATGATGAGGTGGTAGTGGGGACAAACGGTACAAAAATGGCAGCGTACCTTTGTTGCCAGCACACCACCTCACCCTAAATCACCATAAGAGGAAATACAACATCATTCCCATGCATTCATGCATTTCACCTCCTCAAAACTCCCTCACTCAAGTCTCTCTCATATCCAAGCAACCCACCGGAAGAAAAGATCCATTGATTCACTGCACAGGAATTCCTATAGGACTGCACAAGAATTCCTACATGATACACAAAGACTATCTATAGGATTGGCAGAGAAGAATTCAAAAGGGATATCACAGGAGTTGGCCGCTGCAAATAGTCTAAATAGGTAGGCTCTGAAATTACGTTCCCCTTTGCAAGTAAATGAACGAAGAATACTCTAAATTTGAGTGAATTTAGCAATTGTGTGAACCGAATTAAATACACAGTCATCTCTCTTTTGCTCCTGCATTTGAAAAAATGTTTCAACCCTCTCATCTTATCCTCAACCTTCACCATCAAGATGACAGGAGGGTTTAATAGGAGAGAGCCCACAAACACTGTGAGAATCTGACAACACCCCCAAGTGCTTGAAATTTTCACAAGACATAATTGGATGGTGTTTTTCGAAAAATTCAGAGGGTATGATGATGAGGTGGTTCAAGAATTTTCTCTCTCCCTCACTCCACACACCAGAATCCATGCCACTGTTGTAATAAGGGGCCTCACTATAGATCTCACCCCTGAGCTCATCAGCAGAGTCACCACACTTCCCCTAGGAATACCATGGAGGAATGAAGGCAAAGGAGATAACTAGGTTTCCAAAAGAAAATTCTTTTTAGAAGGTTAGGAACCCACTGAGGAGAAAAATGGAGTAAGATGGGAAATTCTGCCATATCCATGGAATAAGGTAGGCTACCAACTGATCAAATACATCTCATGTGAGGGTAGGTATAGTGTTCTGTATGGCTATCATTTCAGGATCATTGAAGAATTAAGATTTGGAGCAGAAACACCCCCTCACCAAAGGCTCAACATACCATAATTCTTTCTTCAATCACTCATAGACTCAAGCATTAAAGTAAAGGAGGGAAATTCACAACAATTAGCTCACCATGGGTTGATTAGGATCCTCATATAATATTCCCTCCAAAACCTCAAAACTCCTATAACATGGTCAATTTTCATAGACATGCCAGTTGAGGATGACATCAAAGCTCTCACTTATGATGTTAGTCCTACTGTTAGTGAAGAGGAAGATACAGAAGGAGATGAGGATGAGATGGATGAAGAAGGAGCTGACACAAAGGAAAATGATGAAGATGAAGAAGAAGAGGGAGAAGAGAAGGAGGATGATGAAGAAATAGAGGAGGAAATTAAGGAGGAAACCAATAGAGATGATGAAGATCTACAAGAAGAAGAAGACATGAAAGAAAGAGAGGAAGAAGGAAATGGAACAGAGGGGACAAAAAACAAGGAGGAATCACCTAGGATGTCTCCAAATGCCACTAAGAGAGAGGCAACAACTACCCTCACTACTCTCAGCACTCCAATCAAGCAAAAAGGAAAAAGGTAGAGGCAGACCCCACTATATTTCAGAACAAGAAAGAGCACAAGAATAAGATAGGGGAAACCACAAACATCAACCAAAATTCCTATTGTGATTGAATATTCCCCTACACAAAAAGACAAAATTCCTTCCCTTAAGTCCCCTACCTCCTATGTGAGGAGGCCTACTACTAGATCAACTTGCTCAAAGGGAAATGAAATCCTACATGATCCATAACAAAATTGACAGGAAGAAAAAACAGTCGTACAGGATACTCTGCTGAATCTATAGGAGGCACAGAAATTGGAAAGGAAGGTATGGGAGAAGCAAGAAACTATAGAGGAGGACCCAAAGACAAAAAAGACCCAGCCCCCAACCTAACCTAGACTCCTATTACCGGTTTATTGAAGGAGGCAAGGTCACTAAAAAATTTTCCATCCCACTGTTCTTCGAGCTTGAGAAGGCCAGGGCCAGAACTCACCGATAGATGGATATCGCCAAATCAAAGGGGGTGGAAGACATTGGGAGCATGGAAGAGAAACTCAAGGAAATAGGTAGAGAGCTAAGTGGCTTTGAGTGACAGAGAATCTATAATGAGAAATCAACTAGAGATAGAAAATGCATGGCTGAGGGGACAACTGCAGGAAAAAGATAATCAATTAGCATGTATGGCCAGCCTCTCCTTGGAGGAAATCCAGTGTAGGATGCTAGCTAAATCCTATGCTCTCTACCTCAAATACCAATGGCAGTAATTTTTGATTAAGACCCTAGCATAGAGGGGAGCCATGCCATTTCAGGACTATAGGAAGTTTATTGATCTTTGTGATCAAGGTGTTAGTTCCAGTCTTCGCAGCCTGTCACCAGGGATCAACATGAGCTCTTACTATGTCTGGTTTTGTTAGATCTTTTGCACATGATTTTCAGCACAAAACATGTCACATGTGTGTCCATCCGAACAAGCTCGGAAAAATATTTCCAACGCTATATCACACTCCCATAACCGGGTCCCGGATTAGAAGATATGATCGAAATGACTGAGTGATTCTTGGTTATGCATGTTTTGAGGTCAGTTGCTACACACAATGACAAGTTTAGTGCAAAATCAGTTTCTGAAATAATGGTAAGGAATTTTTCAAACATGAAGGAGGATTTTTTTCATCACATACCAAATAACAAAAACCTCCTTCAAATTATGCATAGGTGCTACTATGTGGGAGATATACAGTGATATTTGGAGCCTACATTAAAACAAAACAAATTTTTCATATTTTTTTACTGTTTTAGTCATTTTAGTGCGGTGCCATTTTACAACAGATGGAAAGTAATTTTGCAAACTCAAAGGAGTTTTTTGTTAAAAAAAAGCCATATAACAAAAACCTCTTTCCGTTTATTCACAGGTATCATGAATTGGGATATGCAACTAGATCTTTACAACTCATTTTCACAGATTTAAATTTTTAATGATTTTCTGTTTTAGAGATGATTTTGTGGCATAGATTACGAGCAATTGGAAACGAATTTCCAAAATTAGAGAGAGGTTTTTCTCCAGAATGACCCTATATACAAAAACCTCTTTCCGTTTTGTAACATGTGCTATGGTTTATGAGATACGAGTTCATCTTCAACACCTATTTTCAGAAATTCGGTCCAAGTTTTATGTAACTGATTCTATTTTGAAGAAAATGGTTGAGCTCAATTCCCTTAGTACAAGGATGAGAAAATGTATATATTTTATGAATTTCATAGTGTAGGGGTTAGACTTTGACAGAATTTTGGATTCTTGTGAATGCTTTGAGCATCATTGTACACTCATATTTGCAGTTTGGCAAAGGAATAGACCAGGGTTTGAAGCACTTTGTGGGATTCTTGTGGCAACTTGATTTGGTATTGTTTTTCCTTCTGTAATTGCAAGTTTACATGTGTTTTATGTATGCCATCATCTCTCTCTGTTCATCTTAACTAAATGAGACAAGGATAAAGGTAGAATTCATTCAATTTGCAATGCTCTACCTAGGGTTTGTTTAGTTATTTATGTTTTCAGCTGTTTGAAGAGGATCCTTAAGACTTTCATGCCCTCTTCAACTCCTCACCAGTTTAAAAACTCCCCATCTCACTCAATTTGAAATGCTAAACCATTTGCCTACCTTTCCCCATAGAGATCTCTGCAAGACTGTGTCCATTCCCTGGACCCAAATCTGCCTTTCAATTTGAGCCAACAAAACAATATTAAATTCATTCAAACTCCTCAGCTCACATACCTAGCCTAAAATCACTCTTAATATTAGTCATCTCAAGCTTTATAGGCCATATTTTTCTAATATTGACAAAGAGAGAGCCCTCTCCCAACCTGGTAGGGCTAGCTACCAGGTTAAGCGTGGTTTTATGTTACCCTAGATCCTACCTTTCTTAGCCTGAGGTAGATTTAGGCCCTAACATATTGGCAACCATACTGGGGAAGAAAATTTTGTTTGTTAATTATTGTTTTTCGCTTTATAAACTATAGACAGAGCCTGAAGTTAGCCAGGTAGCCTTTGAACTGCTCTTACTCTGCAAGTGCATAAGTAGATGAATGTTGCTTCAGTCAATCTCCGGTATAGTTTATGAACTGAACATATGACTTGCAAATTTCCCCAGTACATCATACTGGGGAAGAGGTGACAGATATTCTTTGGGAAAGATCATTCAAGTTGCAAATCTGATTGTTGATGGTGGACAACAATCAGACACATATGAAGGCTGAAACATTCACCTTGCGACTCCAAATCAATCCAAAGATTCTAGTGCTCACTGATCCGTTCATGCACTAAAATAAAATGGTAGGGTATGTGGCAAACCCTGTGTTTTGTGAAGTTTTAAAAGAAGTTAGAGATCAGTTAGTGGATATTGAAATTGATGAAGTATTTTTCATTACCATGCTTCAATGTTTGAGATCTTTGAAGTTTCCTCTTAAAGCTAAAACTGGTATTTTTGAGTTAGTTGTTGAAAGATTTTAGAAGGAGATTCAGTATTTAAATGATCATATCCAATCATATGAATTCCAAGATCCCAAAAAGTTCTTGGAAACTCTCCCTCCTTCAAAACAAGAAACAATAGAGCTACCCGTGGATGTTTGCATTGACAGTTTGCAGTTGGAGGTCTGTGTTGAGGAGTTAGGGCAGCAAACAGAGTCTGGTTTCTTTGATCCTATTGTCACATATATGGAGTATTTTTTTAGTTTGAATGATAAGTCAAATTGTCTTTCACACAACCAAATTCAGTTTGTGCATGGATGGCTATCAGCATTTCCAATTATGTCCTGCTTCGAGCACTTCCAAGCAGCATCCTTGTTATAATTACTTGATTGGTTGATCTGGAATTATAGAATTACTTGATATATCAATTTTGTAGCAAATTAGGTTAGATTTGTACATAAATAAGCTGCTTGAGGCAACATTTTAGTTTTCGGTATTTGTTTATGTACAGGTTGCAGTATGTATATGTTTTTGGATTGGTATGAGTTGTTTTGGGTTTGCAGTTGTTTGACCATCCATGCCCAATGGATGAGGCACTAGGTCTACGGTGCTCTTGACACCTCCAAGGATCTGCCATCCCCAATGGAGCCATTGTTAGTTCCAGTCTTCACAGCCTGTCACCAGGGATCAACATGAGCTCTTACTATGTCTGGTTTTGTTAGATGTTTTGCACATGATTTTTAGCACAAAACATGTCACAACTGTGTCCATGAGAAGAAGCTTAGAAAAATATTTCCAATGGTATATCACACTCCCGTAACCAGTGCCCAGATTAGAATATATGATTGAAATGAATGAGTGACTCTTGGTTATGCATGTTTAAAGGTCAGTTGCTGCACACAATGACAAGTTTAGTGCAAAATCCATTTCTGAAATAATGGTAAGGAATTTTTCAAAAATGAAAGAGGCTTTTGTTCACCACATACCAAATAACAAAAACCTCCTTCTGTTTATGCATAGGTGCTACTATGTGGGAGATACATAGTGATATTTGGAGCCTACATTAAAAAAAAACAAATTTTTCATATTTTTTACTCTTCTAGTCATTTTAGTGCGGTACCATTTTACAAAAAATGGAAAGTAATTTTTCAAAACCAAAGAATATTTTCGTTAAGCACGAGCCATATAACAAAAACCTCTTTCAGTTTATTCACAGGTATCATGAATTGAGATATGTGACTAGATATTTACAGCTCATTTTCACAGATTTAAATCTTTAATGATTTTCTGCTTTAGAGATGATTTTGTGGCATAGATTATGAGCAATTGGAAACGAATTTCCAAAATTTGAGAGAGTTTTTTCTCCAGAATGACCTTATCTACAAAAATCTCCTTTATTTTTGTAACAGGTGCTATGTTTTAGGAGATACGAGTTCATCTTCAACACCTATTTTCAGAAATTCGGTCCAAGTTTTATGTAACTGATTCTATTTTGAAGAAAATGGTTGAGCTCAATTCCCTTAGTACAAGGATGAGAAAATGTATATATTTTATGAATTTAATAGTGTATGGGTTGGAATTTTATAGAAGTTTGGAATCTTGTGAATGCTTTGAGCATCGTACACTAATATTTGAAGTTTGGCAAAGGAATAGACCAGGGTTTGCAGCACTTTGTGGGATTCATGTGGCAACTTGATTTGGTATTGTTTTTCCTTCTATAATTGAAAGTTTACATGTGTTTTATGTATGCCATCATATATATCTGTTCATCCTAACTAAATGAAACAAGGATAAAAGTAAAACTCATTGAAGTTGCAGTGCTCTACCTAGGGTTTGTTTAGTTATTTATGTTTTAAGCTGTTTGAAGAGGATCCTTGAGACTTTCATGCCCTGTTCAACTCCTCACTAGTCTAAAAGCTCTCCATCTCACTCAATTTGAAGTGATAAACAATTTTCCTACCTTGCCCCATAGAGATCTCTGCAAGATTGTGTCCATTCCCCGGACCCAAATCTACCTTTCACATTTGAGCCAGCAAAACAATATTAAATTCATTAAAACTCCTCAACTGACATAACTAGCCTAAAATCAGTCCTAATATCATTCATCTCAAGCTTTATAGGCCATATTTTTCTAATATTGACAAGGAGAGAGCCCTCTCCCCACCTGGTAGGGCTAGCTACCAGGTTAAGCATGGTTTGATGTTACCTTAGATCCTGTCTTTCTCAGCTTGAGGTAGATTTAGGCCCTAACACAAGGTATAGTAGAGGATAGGGCCAAAATGGATGAGTTTTATTTGCACAACATGGCCTTGATAGACATGAATGTATCTGACCCTAATGCCAAGCTAGGAGATCTACAATTAATGGCTTTGGCATCATGGATGAGCCATGAGGATTGAAGAGCTGCAGAGATGAAAAGGATATTGGGAATGTTAGCACCCAAGTTGTTCTCTTTGACTCCCAAGGGAATACGGCCGCGGTAACCACTAACCAATCTTTGGATTACAGTTTCTAGCCAAACTGTAATCAGAGAGGGCTCTCTCTTTATGATTTGTCTCTGTTTTGATAGTATTTTAGGCTAGCTATAATGTTCAGGGTTTTGTTTTATGTTTTGGTTGAGGGATGTCTTCTGCATCTAAGGTATAAGTTTTCAGGCAGTATTAGTCCATTGGGCAATGGAGTCTGTGGCTACAGGTTGTCTGAAATATTGAGTTGAGTTGCTGAAACTGCAGGGCCATTTAAATATCTCATGGAACAAATCTGAAATTGTGATTATGAGGTGTGTTCAACCAGTGAAAGGCAATTAAGAATTTTCCACTAAGCTGGGTGTGAGAAAGAGATATGTTGCACAGGAGCAAACTTGAATTCCTGAAACAACAATCATTGTGAAAGCATATAGTTTGAAAGTGCAGCAATTGAGAATTACACTTTATGACTATAACTGAAGAAAACACTTATAATAGCATAGATTGAGTTCAGGGTATCCTGTGAATAAATCCAGGAACTATTCTTTTTCTTTGCTATTAGCTATGAAACATAGAAGCATGACTGAGCTATGAAAAGATAAAAAAACACATAACGAGAGTTTGAAGAGGACTTATTGTGCCATGAAACACGCAGGAATCCTGTAACATTCAGCAAAACACCACAATGACTCAGATAATGCAGAGCTTTGGAAATTCCATCAGCTTTTGTATTAATAGTCTGGAAATTTACAACATAAGAAACTCTTGAAGAGAGATCAACCACCACCCCTGCAAGATTATGCGAGGGGGGAATATATACAATTGGTCATACAAAATATCTGGAGCGTTGAGTCATTTTAGAAATGAATACGTTCACCAACTTTTCAAGATAGTAGATAAGAAAGTTATTACATCATTGAATACAAAATAAGTGCTCTTTATGTATGTCAGAAGATATTTTGACCTTTGGAGGCCACTGAGTTGGTCTGAACGTTCTGCTTTAATTCTGGAAAAATGTGCCTTTATGGCTGTCGTGCTGTAGTTTTTTGGCCCTGTCATCTGTAGCTGTCAATCTTACTTTATTGGCCGATTAGTTCTGCTGAGTTGGCCTAGCCTTTTCCTTTTCATGCATGTTGGTTTTATCAAATTTTCCTGTGCATGATCACCTATGAATTTAAATGAAAATTTGACTTACTGGCTCTGGTTTATAATATCAACTGTATCATTTTGGTCCAGTATTCCTGTGTGGGCAATTGATGTCTCATAATTGCCTCTAATGTCTCATCTGCCTCTGTGTATTTGTAGAAGTTGGGAGGCACTTCAAATAGATGTTTGATCTCATCCATGATAAAAAATAAGTTTTCTACCCTGTTGTAGACTTTGTCCTGTTGCTGGCCCTATTTCCTCTGAGGTGCTGGGCCTTTCAGTGATCTGATTTGTGGCGAATGTGTTGACCCTCTTGGCATACTGCTCATGTGTAAGTAGCCTTCTTGTGCTGTTCAGTAAGCCAGGGAGACCTCTGTTTTGCAATGCCACAAATTTGTCCATGAATCTATTGACCTCTGTCTACATGTCCTGGGTCCTTCTTTCTAGTGTCTGCACCAGGCTTCTTAGTGTTAGGACCCTCTTTATTAACAAAATAGTCTCAGTCCTGTTGGAGATTCCCATAGTTGCTAACTGAGAACTTGTTCTGTTGTTAAGCACATTGATCATTCTATTGGCAACCTCAGGCATATTGCCTAGAGATGCCCTAGCTCTTTGGATTTCCCTGTGTGCTTTTGCAATGATCTCCAACTGCTCATGAATTGTCTCAATATATTGCCATTGATCAGTGATGGATTGGCCAATATTGGTCCATAGCACTGTCTTGAGCTCAACCACTACTTTATCCAGTGTGAGCTCCTTCTCCAGCTCCTTTATCCTTTCTTTGAGAGCCTTTATCTCTCTTCCTTTCTCAACCACATTTTGTTTTGATTTATCATATTTTTCATTTACCTTGGCTAAATTCTCCCTGGCCTCATTTAGTTCTGTCATTTGGGCTTCCAGGGCCTGAATCTCATTTCTCAGCTTTTTCATGTCCAGGCTTGGGGCCTGCTCTGTTGTTGGTGCTGGTGTTGAGGTAGAAGGTGCTGCCTGTTCTGTTTCTTGAGTGAGGGGAGCAGTAGTTGGAGGAGCTTCCTCAAGGTTAATTATTTCTGGAGGAGGCTGAGATGTTTGACCTCCTTCCTTTTACTGTAATGCTGCTTGCAATGCTGCATGTGCAGCCTCTGATTCTCCCAACTTCTCTTGTGTCTGGATCAGCTGTTTGTATAAAGACACCAGCAAAGCTGCCGCATCTTGATCATGTCTCAGCTGGGCAACTTCTTCCGTTTGAGGGTGAATAGTTGCTGGGACTTTGATCCTTTTCCTCAATGCTGCCATGTCTGCATCCCTCAATTTCAATAATGCTTGTATCCCCTTGATGTCCTTGGGATCATGCCCAATCTCTATGATTATATCTTCTAAGGCCCTGATCCTGTTGTCCTTTGCTTGAGAGGATGTTCTCTCCAACTCCAGTTGGGCAGTGGTGTTGTTTAGCTTATTTTCTAGCCTGTAGTTCACCAAAGTCTTGTCTGCCAAGGAGGCATACACCATCTCACCCGTTTGCTTGTGTAGTTCAATCTGATCCATCGGGTGGATGTCCTTGGCAGGGACCTCAAGATTGGTCCTTAAGTAGTCTGTAGGGGATTGTGGTTGCAATGCAGTTGGCATGAAGTGACTCATGATCATTTTTCCTTCATTAACATCATATGCAGACATTAGTCTTTTCTGGTTAGTGGGAGCCATTTTCAACAAATGATTATATAGCTATATTTTTATTGGCTCATTCCTCCTCTTTATGTCAATGAACTGCTATTTGATGCCCAGTTCACCTTCTCTCTGCTGGCTTGAGGAGCTGACTTCTCCTCCCACTATCCTCTCTTGTTCCTGCTGGAAGGAACTTGCTGAGGCCTCCATACTTGGTGGGCCCATGCCCAAAGATTGCCCCATAGGCATTTCCTCTTCTGAAAGGGGATTCATTCTGTGTCTTTTCTCCCCTTGAGTTGTTGTTGTTGTGAGGGGAGTCTCTCTATCCCTCTTTATACTTATATACTCCTTTTGTGGGGTTTGGAGGATTGAGGCTTCAGCTGTTGTTTCCTGCCTATGAGGCACGATTTGTGGTGGCTGTTGCTCAGTGAAAATTGGGGCCTCACCTGCCTTTTCTTGCTGTAGTGGCTGCTCTTTCTCTTGCTGCCCCTCTTGTGGTTGTTGTACCTGTTGTTGTTGCTGTTGTAGCTCCTCATGAGGTGGCTGTTCTGGTTCCATTTCCTTTTCCTTGCCTTTGGTAGAGGTTTGCTCAGTAGCTTTGGCTGCTTGCTGATTTGCTGTGGAGGAAGAGGCAGCTGCTCTGACTTGAGTGCTTGGAAGAGTAAACACCTGTGAACAAAGCTCTAGGTCAGCCACCTTTTTCAGATTTCTTAGTGCTCTTTGATTTAACTCTTCTTGTGTGAGAGGCTCCTCTAAGGTTCCTCTCCTCCACTTTGTTTGATATGCATACTTTTCTATATGAGGAATCCTTACGTGGTCATAACTGGCCAGCCTATATTTGACCCTTCTTAGGCTTATGAAGTGACCGGGGTCATATGGTTTCCAAAGGAAACTGGTTTGCAAGCCAAGGGATTCTAAAATTCTATCCACCTCTTGCCAACCTTCCTCCCTTTTGTTGTAGATAAAGTGGCCTAATTGGTTCCTCACCTTGAGCTGTGCTTTCTTGCCTCTGCCTGAAAAGTGTAGCACATCAGCATTCCCAAATTGCCTGAAGTATTCCAGCGCAAACAATCTCATGGGCACATATTTGGGCAATCTGTATGGGGGTAACTCACACCCATATATCCTTATAACTGTGTGGTTCTGGTAGAAGTACCAGTCCCCAATGCTGTATAATTTAGACAACTGAAGTACCCTTTGCATCTCATCAGTTAGTCTTGGAGGAGGTGAGCTCATCATCAGTGACATGGCTGGGTGGATGAAGAGATCTATGAACTCACAGTAAGTATATGGAGAGTGAGATCTGCAGTGGAAGGCAGAGGACCAATAGACCACTGACCTTGGATTGCCTTGGGCATCCACTTTTTTCACAGCAAAAGAAAACTTTTCATGTTGATAATATAGGATTAAGTGGTAGATGTAAGAGGTGTATCTGAACACCTTTTCTCTTGCCAAGTTCATCAACTGCTCATGTATTTTATCAGAGATGTAGGTGGCATAGTCATAGCAGATTGGAGACTTGCCAGGAGAGAACATGAGCATGATCACCAGCACAGTTTCATCAACAAATTCAATTGAATTATAGCCCAAAATGGGACTAATCATGTCTGCAAGATCTCTGCCCAATTGGTTGAGGTATACTTGGTTAAGAGGAGGATACTTCACAGTGTCAAAGTCAATGTACAGTTGATTGAGTTTGGTGACCTGAGCATCTGTCAATCTAGCTCCTTGATTTATCAAATCTATTAGTGATAAAGGAACTAATTTCTTCTCAGTCTTGAAGTGCAGCATCTCTTTGATAACTTCAGGGGTGATATAGAAAACAACTGAGCCTGAAGGGTCAAGCACAGCCCTCTGAGTAGTGTCATAGCATTCGGCACATAGGTGGATTAAATCAGGAAACTGGTTGACCTGAGGGAGCTTGAAGATAGGGAGAAAAGAGTCCCATATGCCCAATACATCTGTTCCACTCTCATGTTTAGCCTTAAATTCATTTAGCAGGTGGATGTGGAACTTGGTATTCATCAGCATTTCCTCTGATATTTGATAATCCAGGTCTGCTAGAGGTTGCCATTCCAATTCTCTCTGAGGGGCATTTAAAGGGGCAACATTCAAGGCTACATGTGCTACTGGAGTATCCATAGTTAGTTTAGGATTCTTCTGTATAATCTGGTGTCACTGTGCAGAGCAATACAAAAGAGTATTCTTTGAAAAAGAAAGGTGAATTACTGAGGAACAGAGGATAGAATGGTCAATTGCAGCAATTGAAATACTGCTCAAAGCTTTGATGAGACAAATGCTTGGCCTTAAATTCTTTTTCACAGCAAATTGGTGCAGTTTGGATTTCCCGTTCACAATTGCGCGAACAGAATGCAGGTTCTATGAAAACTCGGGTAAACAAGGCTTAGCAGGTGAATTTCGACCTTACAGTTGCAAATGGAGACTAGGTACAGGGGTTTTGCCGATAAATTATGTGTTTTTCACTCTTTTGAGCTTTGTTTCAGACAATTCTGGATACAACTAAGCACAGGGGAGGTGAATTTGATAAATACCTGGTAAATTTGCTTGGCAATGGTGACAATGTAGGTGGATTTGGCACGCCAATGGTATCCAGGTCGAATTCAGCAGGTTGGTGACAGTTTGGACGTAAATTACATGTAGAGGAAACAACAGTTGTTTTGGAAAAAAGTGCAAAAAACACGGCTTTTAGGCCAAAATATGGATTTTTTGGAACATTGGCGCTTTTTTTGGATGACGTCAGCATGACGTCATCAGGTGGGGTCAAGGTCGGATGACATCAGCATGACGTCATCGGGTGACGTGGCGGCCTCTAAGCGGTCCATGGGTATGGTGAGGTGGCGTACAGGTGGAGCAAATGGCTAACGGGGGCGCTGACACGACGATGACGTAGCAGTGACGTGGTAGTGATGTTGGCAGGGCGGGTTGGCAGAAACCGGAAACAGTAAGTGGTATCATATTGCACCGCTTATTATACGGAGGCGGAATTGTCAGAGGAGGCTCCGATACGATTTGGGGGTGACGCGTGGCAGAGGCCTGACGTCACCCTCTGACAAATTTCGGAAGGTAATTCACGGACGTCGGGGCCGGTCCAAAATGCATGAGGGCCGTCGGATGAAAAGGGCCCGATCCGACGGTCGACGGATCATTAAGCTGCCAGGTGGATACAGGTACGGGCGGGGATTAAAATAATATTTTCTTTGGTAAATGCGCCCGGCGGGAACCTTAGAATATTGGTGCATTTGCGTGGTTTTTTCAATGTTTTTTATAAAATCGCGCATAGCGCCCAGACTTTGGATAAATCAGAAGAAGTGGGTTTTCATGTGTATTTTGCAATTGAGCGTGTTAAGGGTGAAAACGAGGTTTTTTACAAGGTTTTTTAACAAATGAAGGGTTCAATGGCTTAAATGACTTCTGAAGGGGAAAGAGGGGTAAGGCTTAGGGTTCTTAAACTGACCAGATGTCAATTTAATCCCTAACAGTGAACATATGGCTATAATGCCAAGGGGAGAGATATTTATACAATGCTTGGGGTTTATACACCATAGTGTTATAATAGTAGGGAAAGGGTAACATAGGGGATTTAGATAATAGAAGTTAGGGGTTAATATGGATGGAAAAGGTGAATGAGGAGTGAAATCACTAAGTTTATGTGAAGATAACTTAGCTTAGGGAGTAGATCAAAATGAAAAGATTTTTAGACAAGGAATGTGGCTTTTAAAGGAATAAGAACCACCATAAAACCTCAAATTCTTCCATGAATCTCAACTGATGAAGGGATGTTAGTAATGAATGTGAAAGGGGAAAATGTGAAGTTAGACATGCTCCTTTGCTTTGCTGCAACATGATGGAGAAGAAGACCTTCTCAATCCATTGATTTTCCTTTGTGAATAGGTTAGCACACATTCAATTGTAAGGAATGACATTTCTGCAACCCCATCTGCCTACCCATCTACTTGCCTAGCATTTTTTGTTTCTTCATGGAGGGTGCACTTAGACTTGCAGACCCTTATGTGCCTTTTCTTTTCTTTGGCTTTTTCCTTTTGATTTTCTATCCAAGGCTACCCTTATTGCTTCCAAGGTCCCAGATTAAGCAGTTGGGAACCTCAATTCTCTACCTAAGCTACTGGTCTGCCAAGATTAAACAGTTTGGATAGACTTCTTTCTCTATTCTACAACAGAAAAATTGAAACATGGCATGATCCAGATTAGGCTTTTGGACCATCCATCAAAACTTAATCAACATGAAGCTATATACACACATTGTCTCCTTTTGGAAATATGGGATCTTTGTATCACCAAAGCAGAGCATATTTGGAACTTTCTTTGCCAATCATGAAATATGAAACCTATTGGTATAGGTAGCTAACAGTGGCTCCACATGGGGATGGCTTTTCCATTTGAAAGGCCAAGAACAGCAGGTCAGAATGCCTTAGCCCTTGACTGCTTTTACCAAAACTTGAAGTGTGCTGCTTTGAAATGCCAAATTGTACTCTTCCCATCTTGGTAAATCTTTGAACTTATTTTCCTTTTGCTGATAACTAATAAAACATGAGAAACTGCGTTTTTACATTTTAACATAAAGTAATATATACACCTGAATATGTACAAGGGAAACTCAGGCTGCACTTATGGATAGTAGTCAAAATAGTGCTTCAACATCCTGCCATTCACAGGACCTTCATCCAAATTATCTTCATCAAGACTTTTAAGGAAGTAAGTATTGTTTCCTTGTACTGCTTGAACAACAAATGGTCCTCGCCAAAGGGACTCAAATTTTCCATGTTTTCCCTTATCTTCTCTTCTTGAATCCCACTTAAGGACTTTGTCTCCAACATTAAAATCTTCTGCCTTGGTCCTTCTGTCAAAGGCTTTCTTTAACTTTTCTTGTAAAACTTGAACTCTGTTGTAAACTTGGTCTCTCGTTTGTTGCAAACATATTATTTGATTGATCCTTCTTTGCATATCATTTGGTTCTGCCTGGATTTCTTGAATAAGTTTCATGACAGGGATCCCTAATGATGAAGGAAATTTAGCTTCTAATCCATAAACTAACTCATATGGGCTGATCCCAATTGATCTTTTGGTTGTTAGTCTATCTGCCCATAAGGCATTCACAAGCTTCTTATGCCAATTCTTCCTATTTTCTTCCAATACTTCTTTATGATGTTTACAAGGCTTTTATTTGATGATTCAGCAAGGCCATTTCCTTGGGGATAATATGCAGTAGAATGGCCCAAGGTAATGTGAAATTTGTGGCAGAAATTCACCATTTTCTTAGATCTGAAGGCAGCAGCATTGTCTGTTATTATTTTATCAGGACAACCAAATCTAGAAAGAATATTAGTCTCAAGGAACTGAATGATAGTGGAATCATTTGCTTGTCTGCATGGAACAGCTTCAATCCATTTAGTAAAGTAGTCTGTAGCTGTTAAAATCCATCTATGTTGGCCTGAAGATGAAGGGTGAATTTCCCCAATGAAATCCAAGCCCCATTGTTGAAAAGGTCTCTCTGTTGCAATAGGCCTCAAAGGAAGTGGCAGTAACTTTCTCTTTCCCTCAAACACTTGACATTTATGACAAGAGGTGGTGAATTTCTTGACATCAGAGAAAACAGTGGGCCAATAATAACCAGCCCTCAAAATCTTATCCACAGTGGACTTCCAATACAAGTGTCCACCACAGTCACCTGCATGAAATTCTTTGGTAACATTGTTAGTCTCATTCTCAATCAAGCAGTTTAACAGTATACCCTCATGGTTTTTCCAAAGCAAATTGCCTTCCATGACACAAAATCTTGAAGATTTCATTTTTAGGAACCTACACTTAGTTCTGGACAATCCTGGTGGAGCACACAGGTTTTGTAACACATAACATATATCAGAGTACCAAGGGGATTGTTCAAAGGCTACATTGATCTTTGGAGTCGCCAGCTCTGGTTCATTGTCCAGCTGGTTTATGTCTAGGCTTGGAAGTTTGCTTCTGTCATTAGTTTGGCCAAACCTTGCCCTTTTATTAATTTTGTAGGTTTTATTTCAATATCAAATTCGAGGATGTTGGAAATCCATTTTCCTCTTCTACCTTCTAAGTTTTCTTGAGTGAGAATGTCTTTAACAATGGGACTTGGCACATAAGCTATAACATGGGAATAAAGGATGTAAATCCTAAAGTCTTTAATGGCCTTGACCAAAGCATAAGCTTGTTTCTCCATGATTTGATATTTCAGAGGTGCATCTCTAAGAGCTCTGCTAAAGAAAGCAATGGGTTTCTCATTTCCTTGGTCATCTTTCTGTAATAAAACAACAGCAATGGTATGCTGGGAGGCAAAAGAGAAAATGATAAATTCTCTGTCAAATTGAGGATTTGTTAAGACTGGGGTTTGGGTAAGGGCCAATTTTATACCTTCAAAGGCTTGATTTGCCTCAACTGTCCATTTCACTTTTGAATCCTTCTTTAGCATGTTATTTAGTAATCTGATCAATTCTGCTAAGTTTGGGATAAACCTTCTTAAGAAATTGATCTTTCCTAAGAAAGCCTGCAATTCTTTGATGTTTCTTGGGTGGGGCATTTGTAAGATAGCTTGTATCCTGTCTGGGTCAATTCTTATGCCATCCTTAGAAATGATATGTCCTAACAACTTACCTTCTTCCAAACCAAATAGAGACTTCTTTGGGTTCAAGGAAATTCCATATTTCCTACATGTTAGGAAGATCTGTCTCAAATGCTTCAAATGTTCTTGGTCTGATTTTGAGAAAGGTGTGAGGTCATCTAAATAAATGACAAGAAAGTCATGAATCTCCTTGGCAAAAGCAATATCCATTGCTCTTTGAAATGTTGCCCCTGCATTTTTCAATCCAAAAGGCATTTTTACATATTTGAAAGTTCCCCATGGGGTTGTGAATGCAGTTTTGTCTTGATCATCAGGGTGCACTAGGATTTGATTAAAACCTGAGAATCCATCAAGTAATGAGATCCTTGAGGCTCCTACCACTCTTTGGAGAATGTGATCCATCTTAGGTAAGGGATAGTTGTCTTTGAGGGATACTTGGTTTAGATTTCTAAGATCAACACAAAGTCTTATTTCACCAGTTTTCTTTCTTGTGGGCACTAAATTTGAAATCCAATCAGAAAACCTGATTGGTGCTATGATACCAGCTTCAAACATTTTTTGTACCTCTTTCTCAATTGCAGGGAGAAGCATAGGGTTTATTCTTCTCAATTTTTGCTTAAATGGCTTTTGATTTGGCTTGAGAGGGATGGTATGTTGGATAACAGAGGTGTCATAGGATTTTAAGTCCTCATAACTCCATGCAAAGACATCTTGGAACTCTTTGAAAAGGTCAATGTATTTAGGCTTCTGATCAGGGGATAGGGATGCAGATAATTTTATTATCTTGGGTTTCTCAATGGTTCCAATGTTGCATTCTTCAATGGCAGAGTTAAGGGGCTGCATTTTTTGTTTTCTAGGGATATCATTTGAATCAAAAATATCCTCTAGTGGAGTTAGGCCTGTTGGAAGAAAATTGTCTTTCAATTGTATCACTTCAGCCTTAGCATCAGCCACTTCTTCACAACCGATTTGTTGAATTTCTTGTATGTTGGTGTTGTTGAAAATTGTTGGATGTAGGATTTGGTGAGCTGTCTTAGGTGATATTGGCTTGTTATTCTGTTCATTCTGTATTTGTGATTGACTTGCTCTTTCAAGTATTTGTGATTGACTTGCTCCCTCAATGTCAATATTTAGTCCTGCAAATTCCTGTTGTAAGGTCAAGAAATTGTTTATTTGTTTATCATCTTCGAATACTTGCCAGTCCTTGACATTGTTTGGGAAAGAAGGTCTGTGTTTTACCTCAACTGTAAAACAATGGTGGGGCTCAAAAGGTAGCTTACAGGTACTTGCAAATGTGGCCAAACTGTGAGCATGAAGATTATGGTGTCTAGAGATTTTGGTGATTTGGAATTCAGTGAAAGAGTTTAGTATTTCAGAAGCGACAGATCTATAAGATCTCAGTCTTTTATCATTAGTAACAAAATTTCCCTTTACTTGTTGGATAATCAAGTCTGAATCTCCCATAATTGAAACTTTTATGGCTTGTAAGGATTTTACTAGCTTAAGGCCTAGCAAGAGAGCTTCATATTCTGCCATGTTATTAGTGCATCTGAAATTTAGTCTATAGGCTCGACCTTCTGCATGACTGTTTTGTTTGTTATGTATCCAAACTCCAGCTCCTGCCCCTAATTTATTGACTGACCCATCAAATTCAAGGAACCACAGGATATCTTGTTCTAGGGGAGACTTAATGACCTCTTCATGAGCTCGAATTGTAAGTTGAAGTTCTGGTTTTTCACCTGGTTTGTCTTCTAGGACAGTCTGATCACTTGATTGAATTAGCTTGATTTCTAGAGCAGCAGCTTTGTTTAATGGTTGCTTAACCATTGTTTCTAGGGTGGCAGTTTGTTCATTAGTGTCCTGCTCTTGTTTGAGTGTCTTGGTTTCAACATCATTATTTGTAAGACCTGTATTATCATTGAAAAGAATGTATGAGTCTATGTCAGAATGGACAACATATATGGGAAAATTTTGAGGTTTTTCTTCACTGCTGACCATGTATTTCATAAGTGACTCTCTATATAACCTCTTGGGTTGACCAAAGACTGAGATGGTTGCGTATGACATGTCTAATTGTAGGGAACCTTGGAGTTTAGCCCCCCATGACCTTGATAACAGCATCCCATATTTGGGTGGAATATCAGCAACCACAACATCCATGAGGATTGTTTTATTGGGATATTGGATGAGTGAGACACAGAGGTCTTTTATGAGACCTAAACACTTAACTTGGCTGGAGTCAAATGAGAATAGGTCCTTGTATGGTCTTGTAATATCTAGGTTCAATCTCTCCATGACTGATTTAGGCATCAAGTTGTGAGCGGCACCTGAGTCAAACATTGCGTTGTGTAGTATCTTGTCATGAACATGCAGGCTGACATAGAAAGGTAAGATACCTGTGACTGCTGTTTTTCCATCAACTTCTGGACCGAACAGTAATTCTGGGGTGTCATCCAACACATTGACATTATCTTTATTACGAGTAATTTGAAGGGACTTCTTGATTTGTTGTCTATATATGTCATGCTTGGCTAGTTCTGAAAGAGGAATAGCTACTTTTAGTTTGCCAATTTCAGCTTCTAAGTCAAAGGGTTTTTCAGATTGGATTTTGGGGTTGTGGATGACAGTCTTTTCCTTGTTCACTAAGTCTTCTTCTTGATTCTTATCTTGATCTTGAGGCTTGTCCTTCTTACTCATCTCTTGAGGAGTGTTGCTTGGATTAGGCTGCAAGGGTGATGTAGCCATAGGCTGTTGTTTTGAAGAAAACGGTTCAGTGACTTCTTCAACGGTTACTTCCTTTGTAACTGAATCAGTTGTGTCATTTGGCTCTGTGACTATGGCTCTTTTGGGCTGCTGGTTATCCTTTGTCTTTTCAGGCTGTGTTATATTTACAGTTCTGCTCCTTAGCTTGTATTGTTTATGAACTTCATAAACAGCTGTGTCATAGCCTTGTTTGAAATCAAATGATTCACCTGATTTGGTTTGGAATTGCTTGATGTCATTATCCTTATGGTCTTCTTGACTCAGGAAAACTTGCTGCTCATCATTCAGGCCCATCAGGTTAATGTGGGTGTCATCTACTTGCTCATTTGAAGTGGATGCTTCAGTATAGCTTTCCTGGAACGGAGGTCTTATGTCTGGATCAGAATCGGCCTTGCCAACGTTTGGGTTTTGATTTCTCCTAAAATTTGTTTTCCTAATAGGGTTATTTTGTGGTGCTTCCCATGATGACTTTCTCTCAACTGATTCTACTCTATCACCCAATCTCTTCATACCAGTGAGTATTGCATCCAGTTTTTGATCAAAGGCTGAGGGTTCTTCTTTGAAGGGGGTTCTCTTTTCCAATATTTCCCTGTTTCTTTTGGCAATCAGGTTGGCCTCTACTGTGACAGCAACCTTTTGGGCATCTTCAAGGGTTTCAGGGGCTCTTTCCTTCAATTGATATGCCATGTCTGGGACAAAACCATCAGGAAATTTGTACAAGGCTAAATCAGGAGGAGGTCTTAAATTCTGTGGTATTGCGTTATATACATTGTTGAATCTTGCACAATACTCCAAAACGGTCTCTTGGGGACCTCTTTTGATTGTATCATATTCACCAAGTATGTGCAAGGGATCTTTCTTCTTCTCCCATCTGTTAGTAAAGGCTTGATAAAGCTCATCAGGAGTTGTGATGGTATTTACAGTCAGGGATCTAAACCAAGTTCTTACATCCCCAGTCAGGCTTTGAACGAACATTCTCATTCTCACACTGTCATCATCTATTTCATAGTTCTCAAAATGGTCTTGCATCCTTTTGGCATGCTGAATAGCTGTGAAAGGGCCAGTGGAGTCAAAATATGAGATCTTGGATTGATAGTCCTGGGGTAGAGCTGCAGCATTAGCAGGTAACTGCAAGGGTGCATACCTATTGGCCATATTTGCAGGGTTTATAGGATTGACAGGGATAAACGGGATAACAGGGATGATTGGTACTACAGGGATGATGGGAACGGTAGAAGCTAGATTGTTGGTCAAGGGAATATGTGCAGTGGATGAAGGTGTGAGAGGAGGGGTTTGAGATGTAGATGGTGAACTGGGGGAGACAGGGGTAGACCGAAATAGAACCTTGATTGGAGTTGGAACTGGTTCAGGGTAAGCTGTCTTAGGACTCAAATCAGTAGGATCTTCCTGCCTTTGCTGTTTCCTAACGATTTTGGGGATTGTATTTGGGTTTTCAAAAACAGCTGGTGGATTAGGGTCAGGATTTGACCTAGTGTGTCTAATTTCCCTTTTAGGAGCCAGCTTCTGAATTTCTTTTTGGTATTTTTAGGATATTTTAGGACTGTTTTAAGGGACTGCTCAAGCTTTTAGAACCACTGTCTATGGACAGACAACAGTTGAAAAATAATATGCTTTGTCCCCAGTGGAGTCGCCAATTATGTTAACACCCAGGTTGTTCCCTTTGACTCCCAAGGGAATACGGTCGGGGTAACCACTAACCAATCTTTGGATTACAGTTTCTAGCCAAACTGTAATCAGAGAGGGCTCTCTCTTTATGATTTGTCTCTGTTTTGATAGTATTTTAGGCTAGCTATAATGTTCAGGGTTTTGTTTTATGTTTTGGTTGAGGGATGTCTTCTGCATCTAAGGTGTAAGTTTTCAGGCAGTATTAGTCCATTGGGCAATGGAGTCTGTGGCTACAGGTTGTCTGAAATATTGAGTTGAGTTGCTGAAACTGCAGGGCCATTTAAATATCTCATGGAACAAATCTGAAATTGTGATTATGAGGTGTGTTCAACCAGTGAAAGGCAATTAAGAATTTTCCACTAAGCTGGGTGTGAGAAAGAGATATGTTGCACAGGAGCAAACTTGAATTCCTGAAACAACAATCACTGTGAAAGCATATAGTTTGAAAGTGAAGCAATTGAGAATTACACTTTATGACTATAATGGAAGAAAACACTTATAATAGCATAGATTGAGTTCAGGGTATCCTGTGAATAAATCCAGGAACTATTCTTTTTCTTTTCTATTAGCTATGAAACATAGAAGCATGACTGAGCTATGAAAAGATAAAAAAACACATAACGAGAGTTTGAAGAGGACTTATTGTGCCATGAAACACGCAGGAATCCTGTAACATTCAGCAAAAACCACAATGACTCAGATAACGCAGAGCTTTGGAAATTCCATCAGCTTTTGTATTAATAGTCTGGAAATTTACAGCATAAGAAACTCTTGAAGAGAGATCAACCACCACCCCTGCAAGATTATGCAAGGGGGGAATATATACAATTGGTCATACAAAATATCTGGAGCATTGAGTCATTTTAGAAATGAATACGTTCACCAACTTTTCAAGATAGTAGATAAGAAAGTTATTACATCATTGAATACAAAATAAGTGCTCTTTATGTATGTCAGAAGATATTTTGACCTTTGGAGGCCACTGAGTCGGTCTGAACGTTCTGCTTTAATTCTGGAAAAATGTGCCTTTATGGCTGTCGTGCTGTAGTTTTTTGGCCCTGTCATCTGTAGCTGTCAATCTTTCTTTATTGGCCAATTAGTTCTGCTGAGTTGGCCCAGCCTTTTCCTTTTCATGCATGCTGGTTTTATCAAATTTTCCTGTGCATGATCATCTATGAATTTAAATAAAAATTTGATTTACCGGCTCTTGTTTATAATATCAACTGTATCATTTTGGTCCAGTATTCCTGTGTGGGCAATTGATGTCTCAGAATTGCCTCTAATGTCTCATCTGCCTCTGTGTATTTGTAGAAGTTGGGAGGCACTTCAAACAGATGTTTGATCTCATCCATGATAAAAAATAAGTTTTCTACCCTGTTGTAGAGACTTTGTCCTGTTGCTGGCCCTGTTTCCTCTGAGGTGCTGGGCCTTTCAGTGATCTGATTTGTGGTGAATGTGTTGACCCTCTTGGCATACTGCTCATGTGTAAGTAGCCTTCCTACGTTGTTCAGTAAGCCAGGGAGACCTCTGTTTTGCAATGCCACAAATTTGTCCATGAATCTATTGACCTCTGTCTGCATGTCCTGGGTCCTTCTTTCTAGTGTCTGCACCAGGCTTCTTAGTGTTAGGACCCTCTTTATTAACAAAATAGTCTCAGTCCTGTTGGAGATTCCCATAGTTTCTAACTGAGCACTTGTTCTGTTGTTAAGCACATTGATCATTCTATTGGCAACCTCAGGCATATTGCCTAGAGATGCCCTAGCTCTTTGGATTTCCCTGTGTGCTTTTGCAATGAGCTCCAACTGCTCATGAATTGTCTCAATATATTGCCATTGATCAGTGATGGATTGGCCAATATTGGCCCATAGCACTGTCTTGAGCTCAGCCACTACTTTATCCAGTGTGAGCTCCTTCTCCAGCTCCTTTATCCTTTCTTTGAGAGCCTTTATCTCTCTTCCTTTCTCAGCCACATTTTGTTTTGATTTATCATATTTTTCATTTACCTTGGCTAAATTCTCCCTGACCTCATTTAGTTCTGTCATTTGGGCTTCCAGGGCCTGAATCTCATTTCTCAGCTTTTGCATGTCCAGGCTTGGGGCCTGCTCTGTTGTTGGTGCTGGTGCTGAGGTAGAAGGTGCTGCCTGTTCTGTTTGTTGAGTGAGGGGAGCAGTAGTTGGAGGAGCTTCCTCAAGGTTAATTATTTCTGGAGGAGGCTGAGATGTTTGACCTCCTTCCTTTTGATGTAATGCTGCTTGCAATGCTGCCTGTGCAGCCTCTGATTCTCCCAACTTCTCTTGTGTCTGGATCAGCTGTTTGTATAAAGACACCAGCAAAGCTGCCGCATCTTGATCATGTCTCAGCTGGGCAACTTCTTCCGTTTGAGGGTGAATAGTTGTTGGGACTTTGATCCTTTTCCTCAATGCTGCCATGTCTGCATCCCTCAATTTCAATAATGCTTGTATGCCCTTGATGTCCTTGGGATCATGCCCAATCTCTATGATTATATCTTCTAAGGCCCTGATCCTGTTGTCCTTTGCTTGAGAGGATGCTCTCTCCAACTCCAGTTGGGCAGTGGTGTTGTTTAGGCTATTTTCTAGCCTGTAGTTCACCAAAGTCTTGTCTGCCAAGGAGGCATACACCATCTCACCCGTTTGCTTGTGTAGTTCAATCTGATCCATCGGGTGGATGTCCTTGGCAAGGACCTCAAGATTGGTCCTTAAGTAGTTTGCAGGGGACTGTGGTTGCAATGCAGTTGGCATGAAGTGACTCATGATCATTTTTCCTTCATTAACATCATATGCAGACATTAGTCTTTTCTGGTTAGTGGGAGCCATTTTCAACAAATGATTATATAGCTGTATTTTTATTGGCTCATTCCTCCTCTTTATGTCAATGAACTGCTGTTTGATGCCCAGTTCACCTTCTCTCTGCTGGCTTGAGGAGTTGACTTCTCCTCCCACTATCCTCTCTTGTTCCTGCTGGAAGGAACTTGCTGAGGCCTCCATACTTGGTGGGCCCATGCCCAAAGATTGCCCCATAGGCATTTCCTCTTCTGAAAGGGGATTCATTCTGTGTCTTTTCTCCCCTTGAGTTGTTGTTGTTGTGAGGGGAGTCTCTCTATCCCTCTTTCTATTTATATCCTCCTTTTGTGGGTTTTGGAGGATTGAGGCTTTAGCTGTTGTTTCCTGCCTAGGAGGCACGATTTGTGGTGGCTGCTGCTCAGTGAAAATTGGGGCCTCAGCTGCCTTTTCTTGCTGTAGTGGCTGCTCTTTCTCTTGCTGCCCCTCTTGTGGCTGTTGTACCTGTTGTTGTTGCTGCTGTACCTCCTCATGAGGTGGCTGTTCTGGTTCCATTTCCTTTTCCTTGCCTTTGGTAGAGGTTTGCTCAGTAGCTTTGGCTGCTTGCTGATTTGCTGTGGAGGAAGAGGCAGCTGCTCCCACTTGAGTGCTTGGAAGAGTAAACACCTGTGAACAAAGCTCTAGGTCAGCCACCTTTTTCAGATTTCTTAGTGCTCTTTGATTTAACTCTTCTTGTGTGAGAGGCTCCTCTAAGGTTCCTCTCCTCCACTTTGTTTGATTTGCATACTTTTCTATATGAGGAATCCTTACGTGGTCATAACTGGCCAGCCTATATTTGACCCTTCTTAGGCTTATGAAGTGACCGGGGTCATATGGTTTCCAAAGGAAACTGGTTTGCAAGCCAAGGGATTCTAACATTCTATCCAGCTCTTGCCAACCTTCCTCCCTTTTGTTGTAGATAAAGTGGCCTAATTGGTTCCTGACCTTGAGCTGTGCTTTCTTGCCTTTGCCTGAAAAGTGTAGCACATCAGCATTCCCAAATTGCCTGAAGTATTCCAGGGCAAACAATCTCATGGGCACATATTTGGGCAATCTGTATGGGGGAAACTCACACCCATATATCCTTATAACTATGTGGTTCTGGTAGAAGTACCAGTCCCCAATGCTGTATAATTTAGACAACTGAAGTACCCTTTGCATCTCATCAGTTAGTCTTGGAGGAGGTGAGCTCATCATCAGTGACATGGCTGGGTGGATGAAGAGATCTATGAACTCACAGTAAGTATATGGAGAGTGAGATCTGCAGTGGAAGGCAGAGGACCAATAGACCACTGACCTTGGATTGCCTTGGGCATCCACTCTTTTCACAACAAAAGAAAACTTTTCATGTTGATAATATAGGATTAAGTGGTAGATGTAAGAGGTGTATCTGAACACCTTTTCTCTTGCCAAGTTCATCAACTGCTCATGTATTTTATTAGAGATGTAGGTGGCATAGTCATAGCAGATTGGAGACTTGCCAGGAGAGAACATGAGCATGATCACCAGCACAGTTTCATCAACAAATTCAATTGAATTATAGCCCAAAATGGGACTAATCATGTCTGCAAGATCTCTGCCCAATTGGTTGAGGTATACTTGGTTAAGAGGAGGATACTTCACAGTGTCAGAGTCAATGTACAGCTGATTGAGTTTGGTGACCTGAGCATCTATCAATCTAGCTCCTTGATTTATCAAATCTATTAGTGATAAAGGAACTAATTTCTTCTCAGTCTTGAAGTGCAGCATCTCTTTGATAGCTTCAGGGGTGATATAGAAAACAACTGAGCCTGAAGGGTCAAGCACAACCCTCTGAGTAGGGTCATAGCATTCGGCACATAGGTGGATTAAATCAGGAAACTGGTTGACCTGAGGGAGCTTGAAGATAGGGAGAAAAGAGTCCCATATGCCCAATACATCTGTTCCACTCTCATGTTTAGCCTTCAATTCATTTAGCAGGTGGATGTGGAACTTGGTATTCATCAGCATTTCCTCTGATATTTGATAATCCAGGTCTGCTAGAGGTTGCCATTCCAATTCTCTCTGAGGGGCATTTAAAGGGGCAACATTCAAGGCTACAGGTGCTACTGGAGTATCCATAGTTAGTTTAGGATTCTGCTGTATAATCTGGTGTCACTGTGCAGAGCAATACAAAAGAGTATTCTTTGAAAAAGAAAGGTGAATTACTGAGGAACAGAGGATAGAATGGTCAATTGCAGCAATTGAAATACTGCTCAAAGCTTTGATGAGACAAATGCTTGGCCTTAAACTCTTTTTCACAGCAAATTGGTGCAGTTTGGATTTCCCGTTCACAATTGCGCGAACAGAATGCAGGTTCTATGAAAACTAGGGTAAACAAGGCTTAGCAGGTGAATTTCGACCTTACAGTTGCAAATGGAGACTAGGTACAGGGGTTTTGCCAGTAAATTATGTGTTTTTCACTCTTTTAAGCTTTGTTTCAGACAATTCTGGATACAACCGAGCACAGGGGAGGTGAATTTGATAAATACCTGGTAAATTTGCTTGGCAATGGTGACAATGCAGGTGGATTTGGCGCGCCAATGGTATCTAGGTCGAATTCAGCAGGTTGGCGACAGTTTGGACGTAAATTACATGCAGAGGAAACAACAGTTGTTTTTGCGAAAAGTGCAAAAAACACGGCTTTTTGGCCAAAATATGGATTTTTTGGAACATTGGCGCTTTTTTTGGATGACGTCAGCATGACGTCATCAGGTGGGGTCAAGGTCGGATGACGTCAGCATGACGTCATTGGGTGACGTGGCGGCCTGTAAGCGGTCCATGGGTATGGTGAGGTGGCGGACAGGTGGAGCAAATGGCTAACGGGGGCGCTGACGCGGTGATGACGTAGCAGTGACGTGGTAGTGATGTTGGCAGGGCGGGTTGGCAGAAACCGGAAACAGTAAGCGGTATCATATCGCACTGCTTATTATACGGAGGCGGAATTGTCAGAGGAGGCTCCGATACGATTTGGGGGTGACGTGTGGCAGAGGCCTGACGTCACCCTCTGACAAATTTCGGAAGGTAATTCACGGACGTCGGGGCCGGTCCGAAATGCATGAGGGCCGTCGGATGAAAAGGGCCCGATCCGACGGTCGACGGATCATTGAGCTGCCAGGTGGATACGGGTACGAGCGGGGATTAAAATAATATTTTCTTTGGTAAATGCGCCCGGCGGGAACCTTAGAATATTGGCGCATTTGCGTGGTTTTTTCAATGTTATTTATAAAATCGCGCATAGCGCCCAGACTTTGGATAAATCAGAAGAAGTGGGTTTTCATGTGTATTTTGCAATTGAGCGGGTTAAGGGTGAAAACAAGGTTTTTTACAAGGTTTTTTAGCAAATGAAGGGTTCAATAGGTTAAATGACTTCTGAAGGGGAAAGAGGGGTAAGGTTTAGGGTTCTCAAACTGACCAGATGTCAATTTAATCCCTAACAGTGAACATATGGCTATAATGCCAAGGGGAGAGATATTTATACAATGCTTGGGGTTTATACACCATAGTGTTATAATAGTAGGGAAAGGGTAACATAGGGGATTTAGATAATAGAAGTTAGGGGTTAATATGGATGGAAAAGGTGAATGAGGAGTGAAATCACTAAGTTTATGTGAAGATAACTTAGCTTAGGGAGTAGATCAAAATGAAAAGATTTTTAGACAAGGAATGTGGCTTTTAAAGGAATAAGAACCACCATAAAACCTCAAATTCTTCCATGAATCTCAACTGATGAAGGGATGTTAGTAATGAATGTGAAAGGGGAAAATGTGAAGTTAGACATGCTCCTTTGCTTTGCTGCAACATGATGGAGAAGAAGACCTTCTCAATCCATTGATTTTCCTTTGTGAATAGGTTAGCACACATTCAATTGTAAGGAATGGCATTTCTGCAACCCCATCTGCCTACCCATCTACTTGCCTAGCATTTTTTGTTTCTTCATGGAGGGTGCACTTAGACTTGCAGACCCTTATGTGCCTTTTCTTTTCTTTGGATTTTTCCTTTTGATTTTCTATCCAAGGTTACCCTTATTGCTTCCAAGGTCCCAGATTAAGCAGTTGGGAACCTCAATTCTCTACCTAAGCTACTGGTCTGCCAAGATTAAACAGTTTGGACAGACTTCTTTCTCTATTCTACAATAGAAAAATTGAAACATGGCATGATCCATATTAGGCTTTTGGACCATCCATCAAAACTTAATCAACATGAAGCTATATACACACATTGTCTCCTTTTGGAAATATGGGATCTTTGTATCACCAAAGCAGAGCATATTTGGAACTTTCTTTGCCAATCATGAAATATGAAACCTATTGGTATAGGTAGCTAACAGGGAAGAGAGAAAATTGAACCTATTTTGATCAAAGTTGAACAATCAAATTCCATGGCCCTCATCAGTACCCATAATTTGATTGCAGATGATCCTCAGCTGACACCTAGATGTCTTGCTGCCCAAGAGAAATAAATTTCACATTTTGAGGACATGTTTAGGTTGCTAGGAGATGATAGTATATATGATTTTCTAAGGAGATGGAACACCTTGCCATACAGCTTAAAGATAAGCGAATATCACTCCCCTCAAAGGTTGAGAGCATCACTCAACAGGACACCTATGTATAAGAAATATATGAAAAGGTTGAAGGTCAATTGGATAGGCCTAAAACTGAATCCACCACTACTCTTAGGGATGCTAGATGGGAGAAAAGAAGAGGAAGAAAAGAGGCAGTGGGAAGAGGTAGAAAGGAAAGCAGGCTTCTATGAACAAGAAGAGGAGAACACAGTAGAGGCATGGGATGTCAGAGAGGCTACCAGAGCCATGAAGGATATGGATATTGACTAAGTTGCTCAGAGGATGAGCAACAATTTTAGTAGGGGGGTGATGATGAGCCTCATCATTGGGTAATTATATGGGCCTTAATTCACCTCCTAGATTAGTAAAACCAACTATTATCATAACTTACTACATGCTTTAAATTATATTTTGTTTATGAGGTGAGTGAGAGTTGGATATTTTGCTTTGTGGTCTAATGTGCATTTAATCGAGGATTAAAGGAGAAAATCAAGGAATTTTGGAAAAGACCAAGGTCAAAACTCAAATGGGACAAGGGAGAGGGATTATAAGAGGTAAATCCTCCTCATTTACTACCCCTCCATTCACATATTCCTCTATCAGCTCGGTGTTCAAATAGCCAAATCATAAGGACTAGAAAGTAGTCGAGCAAGTGAGAGACAAAGCACCAGTTTATCTCGAGTTTGGGAGCTAAGCCTCCAAAATTTTAAGGAAGTCATTGGAGACATCAGATGTATAAGTCGAGAGGCCTAGGACCCTAGTAGGATTCAGATTTTTGATTGTAAAACTTTACTCTATTTTCGAGCTGCAAGACTTGTGACAGTTCTTTTTGATGTAATTTGTTGTTTTGGTAATAAGAATGAGTTTTGTTTTGAGCTAGCACTGAGTTAACTTAGAGGGCTAAATCTATTAGGTTAGGGCCCAACCCTAGCAGCTAAGGCTCCTCTTGATTGTACATGTATTTTTAGTCTAGATTCATAGCTTAATTGTTAATTTGCTTATTAGATGCATTTCCATTACAAGTAGTGTAGATTAGATTGGTTGTGTGATAGTTTGCTTCCATTTGTGCCTTTATTTCAAGTATCAAGTTAGTAAGGAGAAAAAGGATCACCACAACGTTGTTGGCAGGTGTCTTGAACTCACTTCCTCCCTCTGGGACCATGACTTGAGGAAGGGACCCTTAAGTAGCCCCAAAAACAAAGATTTCTAGTTCTCTTATGATCTTTGGAGTTTGTTGTCTTTAACTTAGTATTTGGTTAATGTTGCAAGGTAGATTTAATTGTCATATTTTCCATCTCCACTTCTGCAGCAGATGTCACTCATATTTTCATTCCCTTCAACAACTTTCTTCATGCATAATAAAGGCAGTTGATTCATTAGTTATGCTTTTCTAGTTTATGAAAATGTATCTTGTTGCATGACTATTTGGAAGACACAAATGTTTTATGCAGAGCAGGTCCTTTAGGAGTAGACCAAGACTTCAGAGCCAGTAACCACCTTCCACTTCATCCACCTTAGCCATCCCTTGTCTCGACCATCACCCTCACTAGTTTTTCATCATTTTTCATTGAAATTCCCCTAAATACATTGAGTGAATCTAGCCATCTCTTATCTTGGATATTGAATCTTGATTGCTCCTAGACCTTCTATCGCTCCAATCCACCCATGTCACACCTTTCCTAAGCCTCCCAACACCTGCAACACCTCACAATTAGTTCTCGTCTATGTCCTATAGGTTTCTTGTAATTCCTACATGATCATCTTGTAGGTTTCTAGTACATCTTGTAGGTTTTCCTGAAACGACCTGTTTTGAGGCCGAATTGATGGGAAACCTCTAGGAAGTCACAAAAAGCCTCCTAGGACCCCTGCACACCATCCAACCAATTCATAAAACTTCCATCCATCCTCAAACACCTTCGATCCACCTGTCACATCCACAAGAACAATTAGTTTGCATACTTGATATTGTCTAAAAAGACAAAAAAAGTGAAAACAGATTTCATTTAGTTTCTTTGCTTGCACATTAGTACTATTTGATTCTTTTTACTTCTGCAACTTAAATGGTAGCATTTGTTTATTGTTGATTTAGCATTTTTTCTTAACATAGCTTCTTAAATGGTTAATTAGGGTATGGTGTGGTTTAGCATTACATGTTGGCTTTCTCCATTACTGCAGTAAGGTAACTCTTAAAGAATGAATCTTCTTCTAAGTCTATAGAAGTCTGGCTTGGGACCCTAGTGGTCCCTTGCCAACTGAGCAATGATAACAGGTAGAACCATCACTTTTACTTGTGCATACAACATTGTCACCTCCAAGTTTGTACGAACCCCGGGTTGATAAGTAACGCTGGTAACCCATGAGTTGCAGCATCCTTGCTGCAATAATGGCACTCATCAAAAGCCCTTTTCAAGAGGAAAGTTTGATTTCCATAGCTGTAGGATAGGGGTAGCTAATAATCCCTTTATTGCTGATAGGGAGTGTTGAAAAATGCAGCAATAAATTCACAATTTGACTTTCCCTTGATTAAATGGACAAAATTCCAATTTCCACATCAGCAAATAGCTTGCATGATGTTAACTTGTGTGACATGGCTTGTGTCACCCAATTTAGTCAGTAAATTTGAGTTGTAGGAGATATAATTTAGTTCTGCATGTGTGATTTCTAATTCGTAGCAATTAAGGTGAGTTATCTCAAGCGGTTTTCAATTAAACTAATTCCAACTTTTGGAGGAACTAGTGGAAGGTAAATTAAGCAATGAGACTTCATTCAAACTCAGTGATCAACCAGTTAATTGATTAATCATCCCAAAATATCTAGTGTATGTAGAGGATTCGAGTTACCCGGCTGAGGTGGAGATTCCAATGGAGTGTAACATCAGTTGTAGACTAGGATTGAGCGTACATGTGTTGCATGACCTAAAGTAATTACGCATTTCAATTAAGGGAATTTCCTAAATAATAGGGGATAATTCCTCTAGGAATGGCGCAAGGAAATAGGATCTCAAGCCGAGGCCAAATTTAACTAAGTTTGGATTAGAGGCCTTAAGTGAGAAGAGAGATATGTTGTGCACTTGCATGGTGAGGCTACTTGAGAAAAGAAATTGTAATAAATCTCTATTCATTTGATTAATGCAATAGTAATTAGGGTTTTTAGTAGATTTATTTCCCCAGATAAAAAAAATTGTTGGATGTGTGTTATTTCAATACTTGTCTTTCAATCGCATCTTAGGTTTCCCAAATTGCATGCTCATCATCCTTCTACATTTGCACTAGTCTTCAAAACATTTTTGGTATGTACCCCACCATCTTGCTGGCATAGCCCGTAGTACCCATTTCAGAGTGTCGAAATGTGGCTGTCCCGGTGCTTCTCTTTCAAATTTGTTAAGGAAATCATCCACCTCACTCAACCTATCATACGTAGGAAAATCTCTTGCCTCTGCTGCTATGTAGCATAGTGATCTTGTCATCACGTTACAGTTGAGCATGGTTACCTCATGTAACCGGTTCTGCCATCGGTCTATCTCCTCATCAGAATCTGATGTGCAGGAGCTTTTGCACTCCCACAAGATTCGGCCATCCGCGATTGGATTTACCCAATCCTGCTCCCGTGCGGTTATTTTGTAGATACAATCCAAGTCATCATTGCTGTCGTATTCATGCACTGGCTCTGTGTAGTGCGATCCTTCTGCAAGGTCTAAAGTTACCACTATGCAAAGTGACGTTTTCTCAAAAATCATATTGCGCTTCTTTAGATTTATCACTCTATTCATGTCAGTGGCCCAATATTTTCCCAGTAGTGCGAGGTAGGGATTTTTGTCATCAACAATCTCTATCACTTAAAAATCTGCTAGTACACTTGATCCTTCAATATCTATTGTGATTACCTATAGTCTCCCCATAGGTAGGATGTTTTTTTGGTTCGCCATTCATAGTTGGATAGGAGACCATTGCAAAGCAGGCCTACCCACCCCCTCCCATGTTTATTTTGGCAGGATGTTCATGTCCGATCCTAGATCTAGAATCACTTGATCCATCTCATATTCCTTGATCTGCGCTGTCAATATCATCTCCCTTCCTATTCACGTCATGTGCTTCCCGAGCTTCTGGACTACACACGGTTCTCCTGGCGCAATCCCAGTGCATCTAGTTATGAGTTCTTGTAGCCCCTTTACAGCCTTGTTGTCACGGAGCAGCTTCATGCATGTCTCCAAGAACGTAGTGAGCATCAATGGGTCCATTTCTGGCTCCAGTCTGTCTTTATTTCCTGAAGTGGAGGCATCCGCGAAGCTCTTCTTAGCTTCCATGAAGGACTCCTTAGCGCGCTCCAAATGAAATTTTGGTTCCTTTGTTGGAGCCTTGCAAACCTAGGTACTTTCTTCAAGTTGCTTTGATTTGTCATCCCCTATCGTGATACCACTCGGAAGCACGATATTTACATTAGGGCCTTCCTCGTGTGGCTTAGACCTCATCATTTGCAGGTTCTCAGTCAGGGGAGGCTGGAGTGCTCCTTTATCACGTAACCTTGCTATCAGTGTGGGATAGTCCTCTATCTCATGATCAAATTGCGTACAATATAAGCATGATGGTCTCGTTGGATTTGTACAATCGTGGGAATAATTCCCCAACCCTCCACAATTGTAACATATCAGTTGTCTGTGACCTCTTCCTGGTGCAATTCCACCTTGGCCTCATCCACGCCCCTGAAATCCAGTGCGCGTCATTCTTGCAGTTTGATCGAGGGCACATGTTTTAGCCTAAACTCTGTAGGTAGGATTCTGATCCATCATCAACTCATAACTTCTACAGGTGCGCTCATCAATGGCCTATTAACCTGCAGAAATTACAGAACAACTACTGGTAATTCTGTGTATACTTCTATAATAGATGGCAATTATCTATAGCATGCTTTCCTCCTATCTGACAAATCGTGCACCATAATGCAGGCACCACGCTTGTTCCTACTTGTGCCTCCAGTCTTAATGGCATTGGTCCTCCTCCCACGAGGTAATTCACGAACAATGGGAAGTGGTCCTTGTCGTGCCCGTGGTCCTTGCACTTTACGCACCATACCTCATCATGCACCTCTAGGCGTGTTGTTTTGTCTTGTTTCAAACTCTACATCTCCAGGAACAAGTTTTTCAGCTGCATGTAAATCTGCTGAACTCCCAAGTTAGGATCTTGTATCAGAGTCTCATGCAGTCTCATCGCGACCTCCAAAGCCTCAGCCTGAGTGGTTAGCCTTTTTTGCGACAGTGCGTTCCATAGATGTGGCATTAACAATGCTACAAATCATTCACGGTGTTGCCCATTTGTTAAGGTCATGTTCGCTTCACGATTTGTGCACTTCAATCTTTGATCCAACTCCCATGGGGTTTCCCCTGGTAGCATTATGATTTCCTTGAATCCAATGTTCGAATGTGCCTATTATTTTTGTCTGCTAAATTCCTTGTTTAGTGCATCTTGGATATCCGCTATCCCCGCATTCAAATTGTCATTGGAATGCTTAATGTACCAGGTCATCATGCAATCCTGCAGAGCGGTGACCAACGTTGCCTTCTTTATATTGTCATCCATGACACCGTGTGCCTCCCATACAACTTTTACCATGAACCAAAATTGGTCCGGATCTTCATTCCCTACTCTATTATACACTGGAAACTTTATTGCGCTGGCCATACTACTTCGCGGAGGTGGTATGGGTGAAGTTGTGGGTGAAGACGGTGAAATTGGTGGTGGTGTGGGGGGGGGGTGGTATGCATGGAATTCTTTGCCTTATCAGATCGATCACACTTCTTGGTGAAACCTTCACGAGCTCTTCTTCACCCCCTCGTAGAGGTGAAATCAAGGGGCTAATTTCTAGTTCTGTGCTACCTTCATTTCTATATATTCTCCCACTTCGCGTAGCCCCAAACATCAATTTATTCGTATAACTCATTTTTCACACAGTAGAATTTTAATCGAAGTGTTCAAAGATTTAACGTACTTACCTCGCGGTCCCTTGAGGAAGCATCATTCTGCCTCGCTATAGCTGACTGAAGTATCTACTGCCAATTCGGTGATGAATCCTCCTATGATTCGATCGAGCCAGTGATCGAAAGTGCACGCAATCTGATCGTCCGATGCTTCCAGTCTACGCACCAATTCTAGAGTCCACACAATAGTTTTGACGAGTTTACACCTTCCTTGGCTATCCGCTAGCTTCGCGATCCACTCATACAACTCAGTAGGGAAGGATGCAATGAAAATTTTGTGGATCTCTGTATACAAGTAGAAATCTAACCACTCTTCCTTTCATAATCGTGGATTCCTGTTTTCCTGCACCCTAAACTTGTGAATCTTTCTGTCGAACCACTCTTCAATTCCTTTCTTTCTCAGATTCCAATGATATGACATTAGACATCTCTATGCAGATCCCGGTCCTGGCAATAGAACCATTTTTTGCCTTGTTGGGGCCCGACCCAAGTTTAGAGTTAATTAGCCAAACAAATCCCGGTACTATTGGCCCTTTTGGCAACAGTCCATGGAGCACGGACTGAGCTCTCACCCGAAGTAGTATGGGAGGGGGCTAGAACCAGGTTTCTGCATCCTGGAGATGTCTGATGAGTTTTGAATGGTCCTTTGTTTCTTCCTTCATGGAGGTGGCTTCGTGCACCTTCCGTTCCTCATGGCCTGATACCCTGCCTTCGTGCAGCACTAACCAGGGGTTATGCTGCGCTCTGCACTATTACCCAAGGTATTATTTATCTTCCAGTATTATTTAAGCACCTTCACCTACTTAAATGCCTTAAGTTATAATACAAAACAATCATATAGGTTCGCGCAGTAAATAAATAGTATATTTGCAAATTATATCCAATCATGCATTAAAGCAGGAAAAGATACACATAATTATAGCCAAACTTCTCTTTATTCATTCTCCAATGGTTACGGACTCAACCCGCCCTATGCACTCAGCTGCAAGGGTCCGCGCACTTAGCTGCAAACTACTAGGCCTATGCGCACTCAGCTGGAGAGCCTTCTCCTACTCTACGACCCACAGAAACACTTTACACTTCGACTAAATCACTTAGACTTCTCATTCCTCTATTCTATTTGTTATTCCTTCGTTATCTTCTACACTTAGAGCCTCACTCTATTTATACAAATCCATGGTTCGCAGACCATGGGTAGGTCTATTCGGTCGACATTACATTACAAAACTAGGGCGGACAACCCTATGACTTTATCATACTTTTGCGCCCCGCGCCGGCAATTCGCGGAGCTTTTACAAAAAGATTTGGTCAATACTTGGGCTTTAATCCCCAAAACATGCCTTGGGGGGGATTCCATGCCCAACATGATGCGACTTGTGGAGGTCACTTTGCAGAAAAGAGGACAACATTCAAAGTGTTACAAGCAGCTTATTATTGGCCCACTCTTCATCGGGATGTAAAAAGATACACTAGTTAGTGTGATTAGTGCTAGAGGATGGGAAGGCCTACTCCAAGAAATAAAATGCCTCTGCAGCCTCAAGTGAATTTCGAGCCATTTGACATATGGGGCATGGACTTCATTGGGCTATTAACCCTCCTTCAAAGAAAAATCAATGCATTATTGTGTGCATTGATTATTTGACTAAGTGGGATGAAACTAAGGCAATTAAGGCAACAACAGAAGAGAAGGTGGCTGGGTTCCTAAGGGAGAATGTATTCTAAAAATTTGGGTACCCTAGAGAGCTGGTCACAGAATAAGGTAGCCAGTTTACCTCCAACATGATTGAAGACTTGCTTAGCCATCACAAGATCAAGCATAGGACCTCCACTCCCTACCATCCACAAGCTAATGGGCAAGTAGAAGTGACCAACAGAGCACTAGAGGGCATCTTAACCAAGGTGGTGAGCAACAGCAGGAATGATTGGGTAGAAAGAGTAGTTGAGGCCACCTAGGCCTATAATACCACATGGAATACCACCACTATATTCACACCCTATGAGCTGGTCTATGGGAAAAAGGCCTTATTGTCCATTGAATTTGAATATAACACATTAAGGATGGCAACCTAGCTGGATTTGGATCTCAACAATTCACAGAAAGAGAGATTGTTCCAATTGAATGTTTTGGATGAATTTAGAATGCAGACCCTCCTACATATAGAGGTAGTTCAACTTCAGAGGAAGATTTGGCACAATAAAAATATCAAAGAGAAGAAATTTCAGGAAGGCGATTGGGCATTGTTATATGATTCTAAGTATAAAGACTTCAAGGGCAAGTTAAGGAAAAGATGGCTCAGACCTTATGTTGTGGAAAGATGCCATGATAATGGTTCATTGCAAATCAGAACCATAGATGAAGAAGTCATTCCTTTGCCTATTAATGGACACCGATAAAAAATTTACAAGACACTGTTATCAAAACAAGAGTTTGTTGATGATATCAATAAAACAGTGATGATAGTGGAGCAAGTTCCAGCTCCTCCCTCATCAAATCAGTAAGAAAAAGAAAAGAATAAGGAATCAGGTGAAAACCTCCATGAGGCGAATGAGTCCCATCATTGGGTTGAAAACCTCTTGAGGTGGCTCAGTGATGAAAAAGACAAAAAGAAAAGAGAAAAAAAAATAGAAATAAAAAGAGAGTAATAAGATCCCTTGTTGAAAACCTTTCTTGAGGCACCTAGGGCAAATAGCCAGGGTGAAAACCTCTCTAAGGCAACCTAGTTGTTTAAAATAAATAAATAAATCATGAAATTTCCATTTGCAGGTGGGAAAGAATGATAGTCAAGGAGAAAAAAGGGATCTCAAGGAGACCCCTGCCACTCACATATTTATTTCTTTCACTCATTCCCATGCATGCCTCCATCATTTTTGTCATTTTTCCACTCCATTGCTTTAGTTTATAAAAAGACTGTGTTGTCTACAGGATCCCTTGTATTCCTACAGGATCCCCTAAAAACCTACACGATGATCCTGTAGGAATTATAGTGACCCAGAAATCCTAAAGGAAGCAATCTAAAGGAAAATGATGGACTTGTTAGGTCACTAAAATTCACCTTCTTCATGATCTAGCACCTCACATTTTCCATCATCATCATCCTTGCACTCACCATTCAAATTAGTTTCAAGAGTTTCTCTCCAATTTCCAAAAAAAAAAAATAGAGAAGAATGAAGAGCATCACCTAAGTATTCTTTCCTCTGCACACTACCACTCCTTTTTTCCATCCATGTCACCATCCCCACATCCCCATCAAGAAAAATGATTAAATAGTTATGTGAGAGAAGTAGCTACAAGACATCCTATAGGAAATCCTGTAGCGGCCTATCCGACATAATGCCAATCACACCAGCAAAAAGTCTTCACCATGGTGATCCAGAAGCTCCAAAGCAGCAACATTAGATCTTTAACCACAAGTACTTACAAAAACAAAGAAGCCATTAGCAGACAACAATAGGAGGAAGAAGAATAGCATGCAACAAATATACACAACAACACCTCTGGTCTTCGGCAACTGCAGCATAGCATTGAAACCATAGGTAAGTATCCCGCTTGCTCTCTCATATGCATCATGTAGTCAAAAATTGTAAGGGTTACGAGATAGTTGGTTTATAAGTGGAAAGGTGGCTAGTTAACTTGGCCACCTTCATTCAATCAGCACATGCACAACTGGGTATCCTCTCACACTTAGCTGCAGTCAACTCAAAGACAGAGAGGGAGTAGGACAAAAAGAGGTTAAACTATAGATCTACAAGGTGGGAGCTGATTATGAGGAGTGGGAAAAGATGAGGTGGTAGTGGGGACAAACGGTACAAAAATGGCAGCGTACCTTTGTTGCCAGCACACCACCTCACCCTAAATCACCATAAGAGGAAATAAAACATCATTCCCATGCATTCATGCATTTCACCTCCTCAAAACTCCCTCACTCAAGTCTCTCTCATATCCAAGCAACCCACTGGAAGAAAAGATCCATTGATTCACTGCACAGGAATTCCTATAGGACTGCACAAGAATTCCTACATGATACACAAAGACTATCTATAGGATTGGCAGAGAAGAATTCAAAAGGGATATCACAGGAGTTGGCCGCTGCAAATAGTCTAAATAGGTAGGCTCTGAAATTACGTTCCCCTTTGCAAGTAAATGAACGAAGAATACTCTAAATTTGAGTGAATTTAGCAATTGTGTGAACCGAATTAAATACACAGTCATCTCTCTTTTGCTCCTGCATTTGAAAAAATGTTTCAACCCTCTCATCTTATCCTCAACCTTCACCATCAAGATGACAGGAGGGTTTAATAGGAGAGAGCCCACAAACACTGTGAGAATCTGACAACACCCCCAAGTGCCTTAAATTTTCACAAGACATAATTGGATGGTGTTTTTCGAAAAATTCAGAGGGTATGATGATGAGGTGGTTCAAGAATTTTCTCTCTCCCTCACTCCACACACCAGAATCCATGCCACTGTTGTAATAAGGGGCCTCACTATAGATCTCACCCCTGAGCTCATCAGCAGAGTCACCACACTTCCCCTAGGAATACCATGGAGGAATGAAGGCAAAGGAGATAACTAGGTTGCCAAAAGAAAATTCTTTTTAGAAGGTTAGGAACCCACTGAGGACAAAAATGGAGTAAGATGGGAAATTCTGCCATATCCATGGAATAAGGTAGGCTACCAACTGATCAAATACATCTCATGTGAGGGTAGGTATAATGTTCTGTATGGCTATCATTTCAGGATCATTGAAGAATTAAAATTTGGAGCAGAAACACCCCCTCACCAAAGGCTCAACATACCATAATTCTTTCTTCAATCACTCATAGACTCAAGCATTAAAGTAAAGGAGGGAAATTCACAACAATTAGCTCACCATGGGTTGATTAGGATCCTCATATAATATTCCCTCCAAAACCTCAAAACTCCTATAACATGGTCAATTTTCATAGACATGCCAGTTGAGGATGACATCAAAGCTCTCACTTATGATGTTAGTCCTACTGTTAGTGAAGAGGAAGATACAGAAGGAGATGAGGATGAGATGGATGAAGAAGGAGCTGACACAAAGGAACATGATGAAGATGAAGAAGAAGAGGGAGAAGAGAAGGAGGATGATGAAGAAATAGAGGAGGAAATTAAGGAGGAAACCGATAGAGATGATGAAGATCTACAAGAAGAAGAAGACACGAAAGAAAGAGAGGAAGAAGGAAATGGAACAGAGGGGACAAAAAACAAGGAGGAATCACCTAGGATGTCTCCAAATGCCACTAAGAGAGAGGCAACAACTACCCTCACTATTCTCAGCACTCCAATCAAGAAAAAAGGAAAAAGGTAGAGGCAGACCCCACTATATTTTAGAACAAGAAAGAGCACAAGAATAAGATAGGGGAAACCACAAACATCAACCAAAATTCCTATTGTGATTGAAGATTCCCCTACACAAAAAGACAAAATTCCTTCCCTTAAGTCCCCTATCTCCTATGTGAGGAGGCCTAATACTAGATCAACTTGCTCAAAGGCAAATGAAATCCTACATGATCCACAACAAAATCGACAGGAAGAAAAAACAGTCGTACAGGATACTCTGCTGAATCTATAGGAGGCATAGAAATTGGAAAGGAAGGTATGGGAGAAGCAAGAAACTATAGAGGAGGACCCAAAGACAAAAAAAAACCAGCCCCCAACCTAACCTAGACTCCTATTACCAGTTTATTGAAGGAGGCAAGGTCACTAAAAAAATTTCCATCCCACTGTTCTTCGAGCTTGAGAAGGCGAGGGCCAGAACTCACCGATAGATGGATATCGCCAAATCAAAGGGGGTGGAAGACATTGGGAGCATGGAAGAGAAACTCAAGGAAATAGGTAGAGAGCTAAGTGGCTTTGAGTGACAGAGAATCTATAATGAGAAATCAACTAGAGATAGAAAATGCATGGCTGAGGGGACAACTGCAGGAAAAAGATAATCAATTAGCATGTATGGCCAGCCTCTCCTTGGAGGAAATCCAGTGTAGGATGCTAGCTAAATCCTATGCTCTCTACCTCAAATAACAATGGCAGTAATTTTTGATTAAGACCCTAGCATAGAGGGGAGCCATGCCATTTCAGGACTATAGGAAGTTTATTGATCTTTGTGATCAAGGTGTTAGTTCCAGTCTTCGCAGCCTGTCACCGGGGATCAACATGAGCTCTTACTATGTCTGGTTTTGTTAGATGTTTTGCACATGATTTTCAGCACAAAACATGTCACAAGTGTGTCCATCCGAACAAGCTCAGAAAAATATTTCCAACGCTATATCACACTCCCATAACCGGGTCCCGGATTAGAAGATATGATCGAAATGACTGAGTGATTCTTGGTTATGCATGTTTTGAGGTCAGTTGCTGCACACAATGACAAGTTTAGTGCAAAATCAGTTTCTGAAATAATGGTAAGGAATTTTTCAAACATGAAGGAGGATTTTGTTCATCACATACCAAATAACAAAAAACTCCTTCAAATTATGCATAGGTGCTACTATGTGGGAGATATACAGTGATATTTGGAGCCTACATTAAAACAAAACAAATTTTTCATATTTTTTTACTGTTTTAGTCATTTTAGTGCGGTGCCATTTTACAACAGATGGAAAGTAATTTTGCAAAATCAAAGGAATTTTTTGTTAAAAACAAGCCATATAACAAAAACCTCTTTCCGTTTATTCACAGGTATCATGAATTGGGATATGCAACTAGATCTTTACAACTCATTTTCACAGATTTAAATTTTTAATGATTTTCTGTTTTAGAGATGATTTTGTGGCATAGATTACGAGCAATTGGAAACGAATTTCCAAAATTAGAGAGAGTTTTTTCTCCAGCATGACCCTATATACAAAAACCTCTTTCCGTTTTGTAACATGTGCTATGGTTTATGAGATACGAGTTCATCTTCAACACCTATTTTCAGAAATTCGGTCCAAGTTTTATGTAACTGATTCTATTTTGAAGAAAATGGTTGAGCTCAATTCCCTTAGTACAAGGATGAGAAAATGTATATATTTTATGAATTTCATAGTGTAGGGGTTAGACTTTGACAGAATTTTGGATTCTTGTGAATGCTTTGAGCATCATTGTACACTCATATTTGCAGTTTGGCAAAGGAATAGACCAGGGTTTGAAGCACTTTGTGGGATTCTTGTGGCAACTTGATTTGGTATTGTTTTTCCTTCTGTAATTGCAAGTTTACATGTGTTTTATGTATGCCATCATCTCTCTCTGTTCATCTTAACTAAATGAGACAAGGATAAAGGTAGAATTCATTCAATTTGCAATGCTCTACCTAGGGTTTGTTTAGTTATTTATGTTTTCAGTTGTTTGAAGAGGATCCTTAAGACTTTCATGCCCTCTTCAACTCCTCACCAGTTTAAAAACTCTCTATCTCACTCAATTTGAAGTGCTAAACCATTTGCCTACCTTTCCCCATAGAGATCTCTGCGAGACTATGTCCATTCCCTGGACCCAAATCTGCCTTTCAATTTGAGCCAACAAAACAATATTAAATTCATTCAAACTCCTCAGCTCACATACCTAGCCTAAAATCACTCTTAATATTAGTCATCTCAAGCTTTATAGGCCATATTTTTCTAATATTGACAAAGAGAGAGCCCTCTCCCAACCTGGTAGGGCTAGCTACCAGGTTAAGCATGGTTTTATGTTACCCTAGATCCTACCTTTCTCAGCCTGAGGTAGATTTAGGCCCTAACATATTGGCAACCATACAGGTTGCAGTATGTATATGTTTTTGGATTGGTATGAGTTGTTTTGGGTTTGCATTTGTTTGACCATCCATGCCCAATGGATGAGGCACTTGGTCTACGGTGTTCTTGACACCTCCAAGGATCTGCCATCCCCAATGGAGCCATTGTTAGTTCCAGTCTTCACAGCCTGTCACCAGGGATCAACATGAGCTCTTACTATGTCTGGTTTTGTTAGATGTTTTGCACATGATTTTTAGCACAAAACATGTCACAATTGTGTCCATCAGAAGAAGCTTAGAAAAATATTTCCAATGGTATATCACACTCCCGTAACCAGTGCCCAGATTAGAATATATGATTGAAATGAATGAGTGACTCTTGGTTATGCATGTTTAAAGGTCAGTTTCTGCACACAATGACAAGTTTAGTGCAAAATCCATTTCTGAAATAATGGTAAGGAATTTTTCAAAAATGAAAGAGGCTTTTGTTCATCACATAACAAATAACAAAAACCTCCTTCCGTTTATGCATAGGTGCTACTATGTGGGAGATACATAGTGATATTTGGAGCCTACATTAAAAAAAAACAAATTTTTCATATTTTTTACTCTTCTAGTCATTTTAGTGCGGTACCATTTTACAAAAAATGGAAAGTAATTTTTCAAAACCAAAGAAAATTTTCGTTAAGCACGAGCCATATAACAAAAACCTCTTTCAGTTTATTCACAGGTATCATGAATTGAGATATGTGACTAGATATTTACAGCTCATTTTCACAGATTTAAATTTTTAATGATTTTTTGCTTTAGAGATGATTTTGTGGCATAGATTATGAGCAACTGGAAACGAATTTCCAAAATTTGAGAGAGGTTTTTTCTCCAGAATGACCTTATCTACAAAAATCTCTTTTATTTTTGTAACAGGTGCTATGTTTTAGGAGATACGAGTTCATCTTCAACACCTATTTTCAGAAATTCGGTCCAAGTTTTATGTAACTGATTCTATTTTGAAGAAAATGGTTGAGCTCAATTCCCTTAGTACAAGGATGAGAAAATGTATATATTTTATGAATTTAATAGTGTATGGGTTGGACTTTTATAGAAGTTTGGACTCTTGTGAATGCTTTGAGCATCGTACACTCATATTTGAAGTTTGGCAAAGGAATAGACCAGGGTTTGCAGCACTTTGTGGGATTCATGTGGCAACTTGATTTGGTATTGTTTTTCCTTCTATAATTGAAAGTTTACATATGTTTTATGTATGCCATCATCTATATCTGTTCATCTTAACTAAATGAAACAAGGATAAAAGTAAAACTCATTGAAGTTGCAGTGCTCTACCTAGGGTTTGTTTAGTTATTTATGTTTTAAGCTGTTTGAAGAGGATCCTTGAGACTTTCATGCCCTGTTCAACTCCTCACTAGTCTAAAAGCTCTCCATCTCACTCAATTTGAAGTGATAAACAATTTTCCTACCTTGCCCCATAGAGATCTCTGCAAGATTGTGTCCATTCCCTGGACCCAAATCTACCTTTCACATTTGAGCCAGCAAAACAATATTAAATTCATTAAAACTCCTCAACTCACATAACTAGCCTAAAATCAGTCCTAATATCATTCATCTCAAGCTTTATAGGCCATATTTTTCTAATATTGACAAGGAGAGAGCCCTCTCCCCACCTGGTAGGGCTAGCTACCAGGTTAAGCATGGTTTGATGTTACCTTAGATCCTGTCTTTCTCAGCTTGAGGTAGATTTAGGCCCTAACACAAGGTATAGTAGAGGATAGCGCCAAAATGGATGAGTTTTATTTGCACAACATGGCCTTGATAGACATGAATGTATCTGACCCTAATGCCAAGCTAGGAGATCTACAATTAATGGCTTTGGCATCATGGATGAGCCATGAGGATTGAAGAGCTGCAGATATGAAAAGGATATTGGGAATGTTAGCACCCAAGTTGTTCTCTTTGACTCCCAAGGGAATACGGCCGGGGTAACCACTAACCAATCTTTGGATTACAGTTTCTAGCCAAACTGTAATCAGAGAGGGCTCTCTCTTTATGATTTGTCTCTGTTTTGATAGTATTTTAGGCTAGCTATAATGTTCAGGGTTTTGTTTTATGTTTTGGTTGAGGGATGTCTTCTGCATCTAAGGTATAAGTTTTCAGGCAGTATTAGTCCATTGGGCAATGGAGTCTGTGGCTACAGGTTGTCTGAAATATTGAGTTGAGTTGCTGAAACTGCAGGGCCATTTAAATATCTCATGGAACAAATCTGAAATTGTGATTATGAGGTGTGTTCAACCAGTGAAAGGCAATTAAGAATTTTCCACTAAGCTGGGTGTGAGAAAGAGATATGTTGCACAGGAGCAAACTTGAATTCCTGAAACAACAATCACTGTGAAAGCATATAGTTTGAAAGTGCAGCAATTGAGAATTACACTTTATGACTATAACTGAAGAAAACACTTATAATAGCATAGATTGAGTTCAGGGTATCCTGTGAATAAATCCAGGAACTATTCTTTTTCTTTGCTATTAGCTATGAAACATAGAAGCATGACTGAGCTATGAAAAGATTAAAAAACACATAACGAGAGTTTGAAGAGGACTTATTGTGCCATGAAACACGCAGGAATCCTGTAACATTCAGCAAAACACCACAATGACTCAGATAATGCAGAGCTTTGGAAATTCCATCAGCTTTTGTATTAATAGTCTGGAAATTTACAACATAAGAAACTCTTGAAGAGAGATCAACCACCACCCCTGCAAGATTATGCGAGGGGGGAATATATACAATTGGTCATACAAAATATCTGGAGCGTTGAGTCATTTTAGAAATGAATACGTCCACCAACTTTTCAAGATAGTAGATAAGAAAGTTATTACATCATTGAATACAAAATAAGTGCTCTTTATGTATGTCAGAAGATATTTTTACCTTTGGAGGCCACTGAGTCGGTCTGAACGTTCTGCTTTAATTCTGGAAAAATGTGCCTTTATGGCTGTCGTGCTGTAGTTTTTTGGCCCTGTCATCTGTAGCTGTCAATCTTGCTTTATTGGCCGATTAGTTCTGCTGAGTTGGCCCAGCCTTTTCCTTTTCATGCATGCTGGTTTTATCAAATTTTCCTGTGCATGATCACCTATGAATTTAAATGAAAATTTGATTTACCGGCTCTGGTTTATAAAATCAACTGTATCATTTTGGTCCAGTATTCCTGTGTGGGCAATTGATGTCTCAGAATTGCCTCTAATGTCTCATCTACCTCTGTGTATTTGTAGAAGTTGGGAGGCACTTCAAACAGATGTTTGATCTCATCCATGATAAAAAATAAGTTTTCTACCTTGTTGTAGACTTTGTCCTGTTGCTGGCCCTGTTTCCTCTGAGGTGTTGGGCCTTTCAGTGATCTGATTTGTGGCGAATGTGTTGACCCTCTTGGCATACTGCTCATGTGTAAGTAGCCTTCTTGTGTTGTTCAGTAAGCTAGGGAGACCTCTGTTTTGCAATGCCACAAATTTGTCCATGAATCTATTGACCTTTGTCTGCATGTCCTGGGTCCTTCTTTCTAGTGTCTGCACCAGGCTTCTTAGTGTTAGGACCCTCTTTATTAACAAAATAGTCTCAGTCCTGTTGGAGATTCCCATAGTTGCTAACTGAGAACTTGTTCTGTTGTTAAGCACATTGATCATTCTATTGGCAACCTCAGGTATATTGCCTAGAGATGCCCTAGCTCTTTGGATTTCCCTGTGAGCTTTTGCAATGATCTCCAACTGCTCATGAATTGTCTCAATATATTGCCATTGATCAGTGATGGATTGGCCAATATTGGTCCATAGCACTGTCTTGAGCTCAACCACTACTTTATCCAGTGTGAGCTCCTTCTCCAGCTCCTTTATCCTTTCTTTGAGAGCCTTTATCTCTCTTCCTTTCTCAGCCACATTTTGTTTTGATTTATCATATTTTTCATTTACCTTGGCTAAATTCTTCCTGGCCTCATTTAGTTCTGTCATTTGGGCTTCCAGGGCCTGAATCTCATTTCTCAGCTTTTGCATGTCCAGGCTTGGGGCCTGCTCTGTTGTTGGTGCTGGTGCTGAGGTAGAAGGTGCTGCCTGTTCTGTTTGTTGAGTGAGGGGAGCAGTAGTTGGAGGAGCTTCCTCAAGGTTAATTATTTCTGGAGGAGGCTGAGATGTTTGACCTCCTTCCTTTTGCTGTAATGCTGCTTGCAATGCTGCCTGTGCAGCCTCTGATTCTCCCAACTTCTCTTGTGTCTGGATCAGCTGTTTGTATAAAGACACCAGCAAAGCTGCCGCATCTTGATCATGTCTCAGCTGGGCAACTTCTTCCGTTTGAGGGTGAATAGTTGCTGGGACTTTGATCCTTTTCCTCAATGCTGCCATGTCTGCATCCCTCAATTTCAATAATGCTTGTATGCCCTTGATGTCCTTGGGATCATGCCCAATCTCTATGATTATATCTTCTAAGGCCCTGATCCTGTTGTCCTTTGCTTGAGAGGATGCTCTCTCCAACTCCAGTTGGGCAGTGGTGTTGTTTAGGTTATTTTCTAGCCTGTAGTTCACCAAAGTCTTGTCTGCCAAGGAGGCATACACCATCTCACCCGTTTGCTTGTGTAGTTCATTCTGATCCATCGGGTGGATGTCCTTGGCAAGGACCTCAAGATTGGTCCTTAAGTAGTCTGCAGGGGACTGTGGTTGCAATGCAGTTGGCATGAAGTGACTCATGATCATTTTTCCTTCATTAACATCATATGCAGACATTAGTCTTTGCTGGTTAGTGGGAGCCATTTTCAACAAATGATTATATAGCTGTATTTTTATTGGCTCATTCCTCCTCTTTATGTCAATGAACTGCTGTTTGATGCCCAGTTCACCTTCTCTTTGCTGGCTTGAGGAGCTGACTTCTCCTCCCACTATCCTCTCTTGTTCCTGCTGGAAGGAACTTGCTGAGGCCTCCATACTTGGTGGGCCCATGCCCAAAGATTGCCCCATAGGCATTTCCTCTTCTGAAAGGGGATTCATTCTGTGTCTTTTCTCCCCTTGAGTTGTTGTTGTTGTGAGGGGAGTCTCTCTGTCCCTCTTTCTACTTATATCCTCCTTTTGTGGGGTTTGGAGGATTGAGGCTTCAGCTGTTGTTTCCTGCCTATGAGGCACGATTTGTGGTGGCTGCTGCTCAGTGAAAATTGGGGCCTCAACTGCCTTTTCTTGCTGTAGTGGCTGCTCTTTCTCTTGCTGCCCCTCTTGTGGCTGTTGTACCTGTTGTTGTTGCTGTTGTAGCTCCTCATGAGGTGGCTGTTCTGGTTCCATTTCCTTTTCCTTGCCTTTGGTAGAGGTTTGCTCAGTAGATTTGGCTGCTTGCTGATTTTCTGTGGAGGAAGAGGTAGCTGCTCTGACTTGAGTGCTTGGAAGAGTAAACACCTGTGAACAAAGCTCTAGGTCAGACACCTTTTTAAGATTTCCTAGTGCTCTTTGATTTAACTCTTCTTGTGTGAGAGGCTCCTCTAAGGTTCCTCTCCTCCACTTTGTTTGATATGCATACTTTTCTATATGAGGAATCCTTACGTGGTCATAACTGGCCAGCCTATATTTGACCCTTCTTAGGCTTATGAAGTGACCGGGGTCATATGGTTTCCAAAGGAAACTGGTTTGCAAGCCAAGGGATTCTAACATTCTATCCGCCTCTTGCCAACCTTCCTCCCTTTTGTTGTAGATAAAGTGGCCTAATTGGTTCCTGACCTTGAGCTGTGCTTTCTTGCCTCTGCCTGAAAAGTGTAGCACATCAGCATTCCCAAATTGCCTGAAGTATTCCAGGGCAAACAATCTCATGGGCACATATTTGGGCAATCTGTATGGGGGCAACTCACACCCATATATCCTTATAACTGTGTGGTTCTGGTAGAAGTACCAGTCCCCAATGCTGTATAATTTAGACAACTGAAGTACCCTTTGCATCTCATCAGTTAGTCTTGGAGGAGGTGAGCTCATCATCAGAGACATGGCTGGGTGGATGAAGAGATCTATGAACTCACAGTAAGTATATGGAGAGTGAGATCTGCAGTGGAAGGCAGAGGACCAATAGACCACTGACCTTGGATTGCCTTGGGCATCCACTTTTTTCACAGCAAAAGAAAACTTTTCATGTTGATAATATAGGATTAAGTGGTAGATGTAAGAGGTGTATCTGAACACCTTTTCTCTTGCCAAGTTCATCAACTGCTCATGTATTTTATCAGAGATGTAGGTGGCATAGTCATAGCAGATTGGAGACTTGCCAGGAGAGAACATGAGCATGATCACCAGCACAGTTTCATCAACAAATTCAATTGAATTATAGCCCAAAATGGGACTAATCATGTCTGCAAGATCTCTGCCCAATTGGTTGAGGTATACTTGGTTAAGAGGAGGATACTTCACAGTGTCAGAGTCAATGTACAGCTGATTGAGTTTGGTGACCTGAGCATCTGTCAATCTAGCTCCTTGATTTATCAAATCTATTAGTGATAAAGGAACTAATTTCTTCTCAGTCTTGAAGTGCAGCATCTCTTTGATAGCTTCAGGGGTGATATAGAAAACAACTGAGCCTGAAGGGTCAAGCACAGCCCTCTGAGTAGGGTCATAGCATTCGGCACATAGGTGGATTAAATCAGGAAACTGGTTGACCTGAGGGAGCTTGAAGATAGGGAGAAAAGAGTCCCATATGCCCAATACATCTGTTCCACTCTCATGTTTAGCCTTCAATTCATTTAGCAGGTGGATGTGGAACTTGGTATTCATCAGCATTTCCTCTGATATTTGATAATCCAGGTCTGCTAGAGGTTGCCATTCCAATTCTCTCTGAGGGGCATTTAAAGGGGCAACATTCAAGGCTACAGGTGCTACTGGAGTATCCATAGTTAGTTTAGGATTCTGCTGTATAATCTGGTGTCACTGTGCAGAGCAATACAAAAGAGTATTCTTTGAAAAAGAAAGGTGAATTACTGAGGAACAGAGGATAGAATGGTCAATTGCAGCAATTGAAATACTGCTCAAAGCTTTGATGAGACAAATGCTTGGCCTTAAACTCTTTTTCACAGCAAATTGGTGCAGTTTGGATTTCCCGTTCACAATTGCGCGAACAGAATGCAGGTTCTATGAAAACTCAGGTAAACAAGGCTTAGCAGGTGAATTTCGACCTTACAGTTGCAAATGGAGACTAGGTACAGGGGTTTTGCCGATAAATTATGTGTTTTTCACTCTTTTAAGCTTTGTTTCAGACAATTCTGGATACAACCGAGCACAGGGGAGGTGAATTTGATAAATACCTGGTAAATTTGCTTGGCAATGGTGACAATGTAGGTGGATTTGGCGCGCCAATGGTATCCAGGTCGAATTCAGCAGGTTGGCGACAGTTTGGACGTAAATTACATGCAGAGGAAACAACAGTTGTTTTTGCGAAAAGTGCAAAAAACACGGCTTTTTGGCCAAAATATGGATTTTTTGGAACATTGGCGCTTTTTTTGGATGACGTCAGCATGACGTCATCAGGTGGGGTCAAGGTCGGATGACGTCAGCATGACGTCATCGGGTGACGTGGCGGCCTGTAAGCGGTCCATGGGTATGGTGAGGTGGCGGACAGGTGGAGCAAATGGCTAACGGGGGCGCTGACACGGCGATGACGTAGCAGTGACGTGGTAGTGACGTTGGCAGGGCGGGTTGGCAGAAACCGGAAACAGTAAGCGGTATCATATCGCACCGCTTATTATACGGAGGCGGAATTGTCAGAGGAGGCTCCGATACGATTTGGGGGTGACGCGTGGCAGAGGCCTGACGTCACCCTCTGACAAATTTCGGAAGGTAATTCACGGACGTCGGGGCCGGTCCGAAATGCATGAGGGCCGTCGGATGAAAAGGGCCCGATCCGACGGTCGACGGATCATTGAGCTGCCAGGTGGATACGGGTACGGGCGGGGATTAAAATAATATTTTCTTTGGTAAATGCGCCCGGCGGGAACCTTAGAACATTGGCGCATTTGCGTGGTTTTTTCAATGTTTTTTATAAAATCGCGCATAGCGCCCAGACTTTGGATAAATCAGAAGAAGTGGGTTTTCATGTGTATTTTGCAATTGAGCGGGTTAAGGGTGAAAACGAGGTTTTTTACAAGGTTTTTTAGCAAATGAAGGGTTCAATGGGTTAAATGACTTCTGAAGGGGAAAGAGGGGTAAGGCTTAGGGTTCTCAAACTGACCAGATGTCAATTTAATCCCTAACAGTGAACATATGGCTATAATGCCAAGGGGAGGGATATTTATACAATGCTTGGGGTTTATACACCATAGTGTTATAATAGTAGGGAAAGGGTAACATAGGGGATTTAGATAATAGAAGTTAGGGGTTAATATGGATGGAAAAGGTGAATGAGGAGTGAAATCACTAAGTTTATGTGAAGATAACTTAGCTTAGGGAGTAGATCAAAATGAAAAGATTTTTAGACAAGGAATGTGGCTTTTAAAGGAATAAGAACCACCATAAAACCTCAAATTCTTCCATGAATCTCAACTGATGAAGGGATGTTAGTAATGAATGTGAAAGGGGAAAATGTGAAGTTAGACATGCTCCTTTGCTTTGCTGCAACATGATGGAGAAGAAGACCTTCTCAATCCATTGATTTTCCTTTGTGAATAGGTTAGCACACATTCAATTGTAAGGAATGACATTTCTGCAACCCCATCTGCCTACCCATCTACTTGCCTAGCATTTTTTGTTTCTTCATGGAGGGTGCACTTAGACTTGCAGACCCTTATGTGCCTTTTCTTTTCTTTGGCTTTTTCCTTTTGATTTTCTATCCAAGGCTACCCTTATTGCTTCCAAGGTCCCAGATTAAGCAGTTGGGAACCTCAATTCTCTACCTAAGCTACTGGTCTGCCAAGATTAAACAGTTTGGACAGACTTCTTTCTCTATTCTACAACAGAAAAATTGAAACATGGCATGATCCAGATTAGGCTTTTGGACCATCCATCAAAACTTAATCAACATGAAGCTATATACACACATTGTCTCCTTTTGGAAATATGGGATCTTTGTATCACCAAAGCAGAGCATATTTGGAACTTTCTTTGCCAATCATGAAATATGAAACCTATTGGTATAGGTAGCTAACAGTGGCTCCACATGGGGATGGCTTTTCCATTTGAAAGGCCAAGAACAGCAGGTCAGAATGCCTTAGCCCTTGACTGCTTTTACCAAAACTTGAAGTGTGCTGCTTTGAAATGCCAAATTGTACTCTTCCCATCTTGGTAAATCTTTGAACTTATTTGCCTTTTGCTGATAACTAATAAAACTTGAGAAACTGCGTTTTTACATTTTAACAGAAAGTAATATATACACCTGAATATGTACAAGGGAAACTCAGGCTGCACTTATGGATAGTAGTCAAAATAGTGCTTCAACATCCTGCCATTCACAGGACCTTCATCCAAATTAGCTTCATCAAGACTTTTAAGGAAGTAAGTATTGTTTCCTTGTACTGCTTGAACAACAAATGGTCCTCTCCAAAGGGAATCAAATTTTCCATGTTTTCCCTTATCTTCTCTTCTTGAATCCCACTTGAGGACTTTGTCTCCAACATTAAAATCTTCTGCCTTGGTCCTTCTGTCAAAGGCTTTCTTTAACTTTTCTTGTAAAACTTGAACTCTGTTGTAAACTTGGTCTCTAGTTTGCTGCAAACATATTATTTGATTGATCCTTCTTTGCATATCATTTGGTTCTGCCTGGCTTTCTTGAATAAGTTTCATGAAAGGGATCCCTAATGATGAAGGAAATTTAGCTTCTAATCCATAAACTAACTCATATGGGCTGATCCCAATTGATCTTTTGGTTGTTAGTCTATCTGCCCATAAGGCATTCACAAGCTTCTTATGCCAATTCTTCCTATTTTCTTCCAATACCTTCTTTATGATGTTTACAAGGCTTTTATTTGATGATTCAGCAAGGCCATTTCCTTGGGGATAATATGCAGTAGAATGGCCCAAGGTAATGTGAAATTTGTGGCAGAAATTCACCATTTTCTTAGATCTGAAGGCAGCAGCATTGTCTGTTATTATTTTATCAGGACAACCAAATCTAGAAAGAATATTAGTCTCAAGGAACTGAATGATAGTGGAATCATTTGCTTGTCTGCATGGAACAGCTTCAATCCATTTAGTAAAGTAGTCTGTAGCTGTTAAAATCCATCTATGTTGGCCTGAAGATGAAGGGTGAATTTCCCCAATGAAATCCAAGCCCCATTGTTGAAAAGGTCTCTCTGTTGCAATAGGCCTCAAAGGAAGTGGCAGTAACTTTCTCTTTCCCTCAAACACTTGACATTTATGACAAGAGGTGGTGAATTTCTTGACATCAGAGAAAACAGTGGGCCAATAATAACCAGCCCTCAAAATCTTATCCACAGTGGACTTCCAATACAAGTGTCCACCACAGTCACCTGCATGAAATTCTTTGGTAACATTGTTAGTCTCATTCTCAATCAAGCAGTTTAACAGTATACCCTCATGGTTTTTCCAAAGCAAATTGCCTTCCATGACACAAAATCTTGAAGCTTTCATTTTTAGGAACCTACACTTAGTTCTGGACAATCCTGGTGGAGCACACAGGTTTTGTAACACATAACATATATCAGAGTACCAAGGGGATTGTTCAAAGGCTACATTGATCTTTGGAGTCGCCAGCTCCGGTTCATTGTCCAGCTGGTTTATGTCTAGGGCTTGGAAGTTTGCTTCTGTCATTAGTTTGGCCAAACCTTGCCCTTTTATTAATTTTGTAGGTTTTATTTCAATATCAAATTCGAGGATGTTGGAAATCCATTTTCCTCTTCTACCTTCTAAGTTTTCTTGAGTGAGAATGTCTTTAACAATGGGACTTGGCACATAAGCTATAACATGGGAATAAAGGATGTAAATCCTAAAGTCTTTAATGGCCTTGACCAAAGCATAAGCTTGTTTCTCCATGATTTGATATTTCAGAAGTGCATCTCTAAGAGCTCTGCTAAAGAAAGCAATGGGTTTCTCATTTCCTTGGTCATCTTTCTGTAATAAAACAACAGCAATGGTATGCTGGGAGGCAAAAGAGAAAATGATAAATTCTCTGTCAAATTGAGGATTTGTTAAGACTGGGGTTTGGGCAAGGGCCAATTTTATACCTTCAAAGGCTTGATTTGCCTCAACTGTCCATTTCACTTTTGAATCCTTCTTTAGCATGTTATTTAGTAATCTGATCAATTCTGCTAAGTTTGGGATAAACCTTCTTAAGAAATTGATCTTTCCTAAGAAAGCCTGCAATTCTTTGATGTTTCTTGGGTGGGGCATTTGTAAGATAGCTTGTATCCTGTCTGGGTCAATTCTTATGCCATCCTTAGAAATGATATGTCCTAACAACTTACCTTCTTCCAAACCAAATAGAGACTTCTTTGGGTTCAAGGAAATTCCATATTTCCTACATGTTAGGAAGATCTGTCTCAAATGCTTCAAATGTTCTTGGTCTGATTTTGAGAAAGGTGTGAGGTCATCTAAATAAATGACAAGAAAGTCATGAATCTCCTTGGCAAAAGCAATATCCATTGCTCTTTGAAATGTTGCCCCTGCATTTTTCAATCCAAAAGGCATTTTTACATATTTGAAAGTTCCCCATGGGGTTGTGAATGCAGTTTTGTCTTGATCATCAGGGTGCACTAGGATTTGATTAAAACCTGAGAATCCATCAAGTAATGAGATCCTTGAGGCTCCTACCACTCTTTGGAGAATGTGATCCATCTTAGGTAAGGGATAGTTGTCTTTGAGGGATACTTGGTTTAGATTTCTAAGATCAACACAAAGTCTTATTTCACCAGTTTTCTTTCTTGTGGGCACTAAATTTGAAATCCAATCAGAAAACCTGATTGGTGCTATGATACCAGCTTCAAACATTTTTTGTACCTCTTTCTCAATTGCAGGGAGAAGCATAGGGTTTATTCTTCTCAATTTTTGCTTAAATGGCTTTTGATTTGGCTTGAGAGGGATGGTATGTTGGATAACAGAGGTGTCATAGGATTTTAAGTCCTCATAACTCCATGCAAAGACATCTTGGAACTCTTTGAAAAGGTCAATGTATTTAGGCTTCTGATCAGGGGGTAGGGATGCAGATAATTTTATTATCTTGGGTTTCTCAATGGTTCCAATGTTGCATTCTTCAATGGCAGAGTTAAGGGGCTGCATTTTTGGTTTTCTAGGGATATCATTTGAATCAAAAATATCCTCTAGTGGAGTTAGGCCTGTTGGAAGAAAATTGTCTTTCAATTGTATCACTTCAGCCTCAGCATCAGCCACTTCTTCACAACTGATTTGTTGAATTTCTTGTATGTTGGTGTTGTTGAAAATTGTTGGATGTAGGATTTGGTGAGCTGTCTTAGGTGATATTGGCTTGTTATTCTGTTCATTCTGTATTTGTGATTGACTTGCTCTTTCAAGTATTTGTGATTGACTTGCTCCCTCAATGTCAATATTTAGTCCTGCAAATTCCTGTTGTAAGGTCAAGAAATTGTTTATTTGTTTATCATCTTCGAATACTTGCCAGTCCTTGACATTGTTTGGGACAGAAGGTCTGTGTTTTACCTCAGCTGTAAAACAATGGTGGGGCTCAAAAGGTAGCTTGCAGGTACTTGCAAATGTGGCCAAACTGTGAGCATGAAGATTATGGTCTCTAGAGATTTTGGTGATTTGGAATTCAGTGAAAGAGTTTAGTATTTCGGAAGCGGCAGATCTATAAGATCTCAGTCTTTTATCATTAGTAACAAAATTTCCCTTTACTTGTTGGATAATCAAGTCTGAATCTCCCATAATTGAAACTTTTATGGCTTGTAAGGATTTTACTAGCTTAAGGCCTAGCAAGAGAGCTTCATATTCTGCCATGTTATTAGTGCATCTGAAATTTAGTCTATAGGCTCGACCTTCTGCATGACTGTTTTGTTTGTTATGTATCCAAACTCCAGCTCCTGCCCCTAATTTATTGACTGACCCATCAAATTCAAGGAACCACAGGATATCTTGTTCTAGGGGAGACTTAATGACCTCTTCATGAGCTGGAATTGTAAGTTGAAGTTCTGGTTTTTCACCTGGTTTGTCTTCTAGGACAGTCTGATCACTTGATTGAATTAGCTTGATTTCTAGAGCAGCAGCTTTGTTTAATGGTTGCTTAACCATTGTTTCTAGGGTGCAAGTTTGTTCATTAGTGTCCTACTCTTGTTTGAGTGTCTTGGTTTCAACATCATTATTTGTAAGACCTGTGTTATCATTGAAAAGAATGTATGAGTCTATGTCAGAATGGACAACATATATGGGAAAATTTTGAGGTTTTTCTTCACTGCTGACCATGTATTTCATAAGTGACTCTCTATATAACCTCTTGGGTTGACCAAAGACTGAGATGGTTGCGTATGACATGTCTAATTGTAGGGAACCTTGGAGTTTAGCCCCCCATGACCTTGATAACAACATCCCATATTTGGGTGGGATATCAGCAACCACAACATCCATGAGGATTGTTTTATTGGGATATTGGACGAGTGAGACACAGAGGTCTTTTATGAGACCTAAACACTTAACTTGGCTGGAGTCAAATGAGAATAGGTCCTTGTATGGTCTTGTAATATCTAGGTTCAATCTCTCCATGACTGATTTAGGCATCAAGTTGTGAGAGGCACCTGAGTCAAACATTGCGTTGTGTAGTATCTTGTCATGAACATGCAGGCTGACATAGAAAGGTAAGATACCTGTGACTGCTGTTTTTCCATCAACTTCTGGACCGAACAGTAATTCTGGGGTGTCATCCAACACATTGACATTATCTTTATTACGAGTAATTTGAAGGGACTTCTTGATTTGTTGTCTATAAATGTCATGCTTGGCTAGTTCTGAAAGAGGAATAGCTACTTTTAGTTTGCCAATTTCAGCTTCTAAGTCAAAGGGTTTTTCAGATTGGATTTTGGGGTTGTGGATGACAGTCTTTTCCTTGTTCACTAAGTCTTCTTCTTGATTCTTATCTTGATCTTGAGGCTTGTCCTTCTTACTCATCTCTTGAGGAGTGTTACTTGGATTAGGCTGCAAGGGTGATGTAGCCATAGGCTGTTGTTTTGAAGAAAACGGTTCAGTGACTTCTTCAACGGTTACTTCCTTTGTAACTGAATCAGTTGTGTCATTTGGCTCTGTGACTATGGCTCTTTTGGGCTGCTGGTTATCCTTTGTCTTTTCAGGCTGTGTTATATTTACAGTTCTGCTCCTTAGCTTGTATTGTTTATGAACTTCATAAACAGCTGTGTCATAGCCTTGTTTGAAATCAAATGATTCACCTGATTTGGTTTGGAATTGCTTGATGTCATTATCCTTATGGTCTTCTTGACTCAGGAAAACTTGCTGCTCATCATTCAGGCCCATCAGGTTAATGTGGGTGTCATCTACTTGCTCATTTGAAGTGGATGCTTCAGTATAGTTTTCCTGGAACGGAGGTCTTATGTCTGGATCAGAACCGGCCTTGCCAACGTTTGGGTTTTGATTTCTCCTAAAATTTGGATTCCTAATAGGGTTATTTTGTGGTGCTTCCCATGATGACTTTCTCTCAACTGATTCTACTCTATCACCCAATCTCTTCATACCAGTGAGTATTGCATCCAGTTTTTGATCAAAGGCTGAGGGTTCTTCTTTGAAGGGGGTTCTCTTTTCCAATCTTGCCCTGTTTCTTTTGGCAATCAGGTTGGCCTCTACTGTGACAGCAACCTTTTGGGCATCTTCAAGGGTTTCAGGGGCTCTTTCCTTCAATTGATATGCCATGTCTGGGTCAAAACCATCAGGAAATTTGTACAAGGCTAAATCAGGAGGAGGTCTTAAATTCTGTGGTATTGCGTTATATACATTGTTGAATCTTGCACAATACTCCAAAACGGTCTCTTGGGGACCTCTTTTGATTGTATCATATTCACCAAGTATGTGCAAGGGATCTTTCTTCTTCTCCCATCTGTTAGTAAAGGCTTGATAAAGCTCATCAGGAGTTGTGATGGTATTTACAGTCAGGGATCTAAACCAAGTTCTTACATCCCCAGTCAGGCTTTGAACGAACATTCTCATTCTCACACTGTCATCATCTATTTCATAGTTCTCAAAATGGTCTTGCATCCTTTTGGCATGCTGAATAGCTGTGAAAGGGCCAGTGGAGTCAAAATATGAGATCTTGGATTGATAGTCCTGGGGTAGAGCTGCAGCATTAGCAGGTAACTGCAAGGGTGCATACCTATTGGCCATATTTGCAGGGTTTATAGGATTGACAGGGATAAACGGGATAACAGGGATGATTGGTACTACAGGGATGATGGGAACGGTAGAAGCTAGATTGTTGGTCAAGGGAATATGTGCAGTGGATGAAGGTGTGAGAGGAGGGGTTTGAGATGTAGATGGTGAACTGGGGGAGACAGGGGTAGACCGAAATAGAACCTTGATTGGAGTTGGAACTGGTTCATGGTAAGCTGTCTTAGGACTCAAATCAGTAGGATCTTCCTGCCTTTGCTGTTTCCTAATGATTTTGGGGATTGTATTTGGTTTTCAAAAACAGCTGGTGGATTAGGGTCAGGATTTGACCTAGTGTGTCTAATTTCCCTTTTAGGAGCCAGCTTCTGAATTTCTTTTTGGTATTTTTAGGATATTTTAGGACTGTTTTAAGGGACTGCTCAAGCTTTTAGAACCACTGTCTATGGACAGACAACAGTTGAAAAATAATATGCTTTGTCCCCAGTGGAGTCGCCAATTATGTTAGCACCCAGGTTGTTCTCTTTGACTCCCAAGGGAATACGGTCGGGGTAACCACTAACCAATCTTTGGATTACAGTTTCTAGCCAAACTGTAATCAGAGAGGGCTCTCTCTTTATGATTTGTCTCTGTTTTGATAGTATTTTAGGCTAGCTATAATGTTCAGGGTTTTGTTTTATGTTTTGGTTGAGGGATGTCTTCTGCATCTAAGGTGTAAGTTTTCAGGCAGTATTAGTCCATTGGGCAATGGAGTCTGTGGCTACAGGTTGTCTGAAATATTGAGTTGAGTTGCTGAAACTGCAGGGCCATTTAAATATCTCATGGAACAAATCTGAAATTGTGATTATGAGGTGTGTTCAACCAGTGAAAGGCAATTAAGAATTTTCCACTAAGCTGGGTGTGAGAAAGAGATATGTTGCACAGGAGCAAACTTGAATTCCTGAAACAACAATCACTGTGAAAGCATATAGTTTGAAAGTGCAGCAATTGAGAATTACACTTTATGACTATAACTGAAGAAAACACTTATAATAGCATAGATTGAGTTCAGGGTATCCTGTGAATAAATCCAGGAACTATTCTTTTTCTTTGCTATTAGCTATGAAACATAGAAGCATGACTGAGCTATGAAAAGATAAAAAAACACATAACGAGAGTTTGAAGAGGACTTATTGTGCCATGAAACACGCATCCTGTAACATTCAGCAAAACACCACAATGACTCAGATAACGCAGAGCTTTGGAAATTCCATCAGCTTTTGTATTAATAGTCTGGAAATTTACAGCATAAGAAACTCTTGAAGAGAGATCAACAACCACCCCTGCAAGATTATGCAAGGGGGGAATATATACAATTGGTCATACAAAATATCTGGAGCGTTGAGTCATTTTAGAAATGAATACGTTCACCAACTTTTCAAGATAGTAGATAAGAAAGTTATTACATCATTGAATACAAAATAAGTGCTCTTTATGTATGTCAGAAGATATTTTGACCTTTGGAGGCCACTGAGTCGGTCTGAACGTTCTGCTTTAATTCTGGAAAAATGTGCCTTTATGGCTGTCGTGCTGTAGTTTTTTGGCCCTGTCATCTGTAGCTGTCAATCTTGCTTTATTGGCCGATTAGTTCTGCTGAGTTGGCCCAGCCTTTTCCTTTTCATGCATGCTGGTTTTATCAAATTTTCCTGTGCATGATCACCTATGAATTTAAATGAAAATTTGATTTACAGGCTCTGGTTTATAATATCAACTGTATCATTTTGGTCCAGTATTCCTGTGTGGGCAATTGATGTCTCAGAATTGCCTCTAATGTCTCATCTGCCTCTGTGTATTTGTAGAAGTTGGGAGGCACTTCAAACAGATGTTTGATCTCATCCATGATAAAAAATAAGTTTTCTACCCTGTTGTAGAGACTTTGTCCTGTTGCTGGCCCTGTTTCCTCTGAGGTGCTGGGCCTTTCAGTGATCTGATTTGTGGTGAATGTGTTGACCCTCTTGGCATACTGCTCATGTGTAAGTAGCCTTCCTGCGTTGTTCAGTAAGCCAGGGAGACCTCTGTTTTGCAATGCCACAAATTTGTCCATGAATCTATTGACCTCTGTCTGCATGTCCTGGGTCCTTCTTTCTAGTGTCTGCACCAGGCTTCTTAGTGTTAGGACCCTCTTTATTAACAAAATAGTCTCAGTCCTGTTGGAGATTCCCATAGTTTCTAACTGAGCACTTGTTCTGTTGTTAAGCACATTGATCATTCTATTGGCAACCTCAGGCATATTGCCTAGAGATGCCCTAGCTCTTTGGATTTCCCTGTGTGCTTTTGCAATGAGCTCCAATTGCTCATGAATTGTCTCAATATATTGCCATTGATCAGTGATGGATTGGCCAATATTGGCCCATAGCACTGTCTTGAGCTCAGCCACTACTTTATCCAGTGTGAGCTCCTTCTCCAGCTCCTTTATCCTTTCTTTGAGAGCCTTTATCTCTCTTCCTTTCTCAGCCACATTTTGTTTTGATTTATCATATTTTTCATTTACCTTGGCTAAATTCTCCCTGACCTCATTTAGTTCTGTCATTTGGGCTTCCAGGGCCTGAATCTCATTTCTCAGCTTTTGCATGTCCAGGCTTGGGGCCTGCTCTGTTGTTGGTGCTGGTGCTGAGGTAGAAGGTGCTGCCTGTTCTGTTTGTTGAGTGAGGGGAGCAGTAGTTGGAGGAGCTTCCTCAAGGTTAATTATTTCTGGAGGAGGCTGAGATGTTTGACCTCCTTCCTTTTGATGTAATGCTGCTTGCAATGCTGCCTGTGCAGCCTCTGATTCTCCCAACTTCTCTTGTGTCTGGATCAGCTGTTTGTATAAAGACACCAGCAAAGCTGCCGCATCTTGATCATGTCTCAGCTGGGCAACTTCTTCCGTTTGAGGGTGAATAGTTGCTGGGACTTTGATCCTTTTCCTCAATGCTGCCATGTCTGCATCCCTCAATTTCAATAATGCTTGTATGCCCTTGATGTCCTTGGGATCATGCCCAATCTCTATGATTATATCTTCTAAGGCCCTGATCCTGTTGTCCTTTGCTTGAGAGGATGCTCTCTCCAACTCCAGTTGGGCAGTGGTGTTGTTTAGGCTATTTTCTAGCCTGTAGTTCACCAAAGTCTTGTCTGCCAAGGAGGCATACACCATCTCACCCGTTTGCTTGTGTAGTTCAATCTGATCCATCGGGTGGATGTCCTTGGCAAGGACCTCAAGATTGGTCCTTAAGTAGTTTGCAGGGGACTGTGGTTGCAATGCAGTTGGCATGAAGTGACTCATGATCATTTTTCCTTCATTAACATCATATGCAGACATTAGTCTTTGCTGGTTAGTGGGAGCCATTTTCAACAAATGATTATATAGCTGTATTTTTATTGGCTCATTCCTCCTCTTTATGTCAATGAACTGCTGTTTGATGCCCAGTTCACCTTCTCTCTGCTGGCTTGAGGAGCTGACTTCTCCTCCCACTATCCTCTCTTGTTCCTGCTGGAAGGAACTTGCTGAGGCCTCCATACTTGGTGGGCCCATGCCCAAAGATTGCCCCATAGGCATTTCCTCTTCTGAAAGGGGATTCATTCTGTGTCTTTTCTCCCCTTGAGTTGTTGTTGTTGTGAGGGGAGTCTCTCTATCCCTCTTTCTACTTATATCCTCCTTTTGTGGGTTTTGGAGGATTGAGGCTTTAGCTGTTGTTTCCTGCCTAGGAGGCACGATTTGTGGTGGCTGCTGCTCAGTGAAAATTGGGGCCTCAGCTGCCTTTTCTTGCTGTAGTGGCTGCTCTTTCTCTTGCTGCCCCTCTTGTGGCTGTTGTACCTGTTGTTGTTGCTGCTGTACCTCCTCATGAGGTGGCTGTTCTGGTTCCATTTCCTTTTCCTTGCCTTTGGTAGAGGTTTGCTCAGTAGCTTTGGCTGCTTGCTGATTTGCTGTGGAGGAAGAGGCAGCTGCTCCCACTTGAGTGCTTGGAAGAGTAAACACCTGTGAACAAAGCTCTAGGTCAGCCACCTTTTTCAGATTTCTTAGTGCTCTTTGATTTAACTCTTCTTGTGTGAGAGGCTCCTCTAAGGTTCCTCTCCTCCACTTTGTTTGATTTGCATACTTTTCTATATGAGGAATCCTTACGTGGTCATAACTGGCCAGCCTATATTTGACCCTTCTTAGGCTTATGAAGTGACCGGGGTCATATGGTTTCCAAAGGAAACTGGTTTGCAAGCCAAGGGATTCTAACATTCTATCCACCTCTTGCCAACCTTCCTCCCTTTTGTTGTAGATAAAGTGGCCTAATTGGTTCCTGACCTTGAGCTGTGCTTTCTTGCCTCTGCCTGAAAAGTGTAGCACATCAGCATTCCCAAATTGACTGAAGTATTCCAGGGCAAACAATCTCATGGGCACATATTTGGGCAATCTGTATGGGGGAAACTCACACCCATATATCCTTATAACTATGTGGTTCTGGTAGAAGTACCAGTCCCCAATGCTGTATAATTTAGACAACTGAAGTACCCTTTGCATCTCATCAGTTAGTCTTGGAGGAGGTGAGCTCATCATCAGTGACATGGCTGGGTGGATGAAGAGATCTATGAACTCACAGTAAGTATATGGAGAGTGAGATCTGCAGTGGAAGGCAGAGGACCAATAGACCACTGACCTTGGATTGCCTTGGGCATCCACTCTTTTCACAGCAAAAGAAAACTTTTCATGTTGATAATATAGGATTAAGTGGTAGATGTAAGAGGTGTATCTGAACACCTTTTCTCTTGCCAAGTTCATCAACTGCTCATGTATTTTATTAGAGATGTAGGTGGCATAGTCATAACAAATTGGAGACTTGCCAGGAGAGAACATGAGCATGATCACCAGCACAGTTTCATCAACAAATTCAATTGAATTATAGCCCAAAATGGGACTAATCATGTCTGCAAGATCTCTGCCCAATTGGTTGAGGTATACTTGGTTAAGAGGAGGATACTTCACAGTGTCAGAGTCAATGTACAACTGATTGAGTTTGGTGACCTGAGCATCTATCAATCTAGCTCCTTGATTTATCAAATCTATTAGTGATAAAGGAACTAATTTCTTCTCAGTCTTGAAGTGCAACATCTCTTTGATAGCTTCAGGGGTGATATAGAAAACAACTGAGCCTGAAGGGTCAAGCACAACCCTCTGAGTAGGGTCATAGCATTCGGCACATAGGTGGATTAAATCAGGAAACTGGTTGACCTGAGGGAGCTTGAAGATAGGGAGAAAAGAGTCCCATATGCCCAATACATCTGTTCCACTCTCATGTTTAGCCTTCAATTCATTTAGCAGGTGGATGTGGAACTTGGTATTCATCAGCATTTCCTCTGATATTTGATAATCCAGGTCTGCTAGAGGTTGCCATTCCAATTCTCTCTGAGGGGCATTTAAAGGGGCAACATTCAAGGCTACAGGTGCTACTGGAGTATCCATAGTTAGTTTAGGATTCTGCTGTATAATCTGGTGTCACTGTGCAGAGCAATACAAAAGAGTATTCTTTGAAAAAGAAAGGTGAATTACTGAGGAACAGAGGATAGAATGGTCAATTGCAGCAATTGAAATACTGCTCAAAGCTTTGATGAGACAAATGCTTGGCCTTAAACTCTTTTTCACAGCAAATTGGTGCAGTTTGGATTTCCCGTTCACAATTGCGCGAACAGAATGCAGGTTCTATGAAAACTCGGGTAAACAAGGCTTAGCAGGTGAATTTCGACCTTACAGTTGCAAATGGAGACTAGGTACAGGGGATTTGCCGGTAAATTATGTGTTTTTCACTCTTTTAAGCTTTGTTTCAGACAATTCTGGATACAACCGAGCACAGGGGAGGTGAATTTGATAAATACCTGGTAAATTTTCTTGGCAATGGTGACAATGCAGGTGGATTTGGCGCGCCAATGGTATCTAGGTTGAATTCAGCAGGTTGGCGACAGTTTGGACGTAAATTACATGCAGAGGAAACAACAGTTGTTTTTGCGAAAAGTGCAAAAAACACGGCTTTTTGGCCAAAATATGGATTTTTTGGAACATTGGCGCTTTTTTTGGATGACGTCAGCATGACGTCATCAGGTTGGGTCAAGGTCGGATGACGTCAGCATGACGTCATCGGGTGACGTGGCGGCCTGTAAGCGGTCCATGGGTATGGTGAGGTGGCGGACAGGTGGAGCAAATGGCTAACGGGGCCGCTGACACGGCAATGACGTAGCAGTGACGTGGTAGTGATGTTGGCAGGGCGGGTTGGCAGAAACCTGGAAACAGTAAGCGGTATCATATCGCACTGCTTATTATACGAAGGCGGAATTGTCAGAGGAGGCTCCGATACGATTTGGGGGTGACGCGTGGCAGAGGCCTGACGTCACCCTCTGACAAATTTTGGAAGGTAATTCACGGACGTCGGGGCCGGTCCGAAATGCATGAGGGCCGTCGGATGAAAAGGGCCCGATCCGACGGTCGACGGATCATTGAGCTGCCAGGTGGATACGGGTACGGTCGGGGATTAAAATAATATTTTCTTTGGTAAATGCGCCCGGCGGGAACCTTAGAATATTGGCGCATTTGCGTGGTTTTTTCAATGTTATTTATAAAATCGCGCATAGCGCCCAGACTTTGGATAAATCAGAAGAAGTGGGTTTTCATGTGTATTTTGCAATTGAGCGGGTTAAGGGTGAAAACAGGGTTTTTTACAAGGTTTTTTAGCAAATGAAGGGTTCAATGGGTTAAATGACTTCTGAAGGGGAAAGAGGGGTAAGGTTTAGGGTTCTCAAACTGACCAGATGTCAATTTAATCCCTAACAGTGAACATATGGCTATAATGCCAAGGGGAGAGATATTTATACAATGCTTGGGGTTTATACACCATAGTGTTATAATAGTAGGGAAAGGGTAACATAGGGGATTTAGATAATAGAAGTTAGGGGTTAATATGGATGGAAAAGGTGAATGAGGAGTGAAATCACTAAGTTTATGTGAAGATAACTTAGCTTAGGGAGTAGATCAAAATGAAAAGATTTTTAGACAAGGAATGTGGCTTTTAAAGGAATAAGAACCACCATAAAACCTCAAATTCTTCCATGAATCTCAACTGATGAAGGGATGTTAGTAATGAATCTGAAAGGGGAAAATGTGAAGTTAGACATGCTCCTTTGCTTTGCTGCAACATGATGGAGAAGAAGACCTTCTCAATCCATTGATTTTCCTTTGTGAATAGGTTAGCACACATTCAATTGTAAGGAATGGCATTTCTGCAACCCCATCTGCCTACCCATCTACTTGCCTAGCATTTTTTTTTTCTTCATGGAGGGTGTACTTAGACTTGCAGACCCTTATGTGCCTTTTCTTTTCTTTGGCTTTTTCCTTTTGATTTTCTATCCAAGGCTACCCTTATTGCTTCCAAGGTCCCAGATTAAGCAGTTGGGAACCTCAATTCTCTACCTAAGCTACTGGTCTGCCAAGATTAAACAGTTTGGATAGACTTCTTTCTCTATTCTACAATAGAAAAATTGAAACATGGCATGATCCAGATTAGGCTTTTGGACCATCCATCAAAACTTAATCAACATGAAGCTATATACACACATTGTCTCCTTTTGGAAATATGGGATCTTTGTATCACCAAAGCAGAGCATATTTGGAACTTTTTTTGCCAATCATGAAATATGAAACCTATTGGTATAGGTAGCTAACAGGGAAGAGAGAAAATTGAACCTATTTTGATCAAAGTTGAACAATCAAATTCCATGGCCCTCATCAGTACCCATAATTTGATTGCAGGTGATCCTCAGCTGGCACCTAGATGTCTTGCTGCCTAAGAGAAATAAATTTCACATTTTGAGGACATGTTTAGGTTGCTAGGAGATGATAGTATATATGCTTTCCTAAGGAGATGGAACACCTTGCCATACAGCTTAAAGATAAGCGAATATCACTCCCCTCAAAGGTTGAGAGCATCACTCAACAGGACACCTATGTATAAGAAATATATGAAAAGGTTGAAGGTCAATTGGATAGGCCTAAAACTGAATCCACCACTACTCTTAGGGATGCTAGATGGGAGAAAAGAAGAGGAAGAAAAGAGGCAATGGGAAGAGGTAGAAAGGAAAGCAGGCTTCTATGAACAAGAAGAGGAGAACACAGTAGAGGCATGGGATGTCAGAGAGGCTACCAGAGCCATGAAGGATATGGATATTGACTAAGTTGCTCAGAGGATGAGCAACAATTTCAGTAGGGGGGTGATGATGAGCCTCATCATTGGGTAATTATATGGGCCTTAATTCACCTCCTAGATTAGTAAAACCAACTATTATCATAACTTACTACATGCTTTAAATTATATTTTGTTTATGAGGTGAGTGAGAGTTGGATATTTTGCTTTGTGGTCTAATGTGCATTTAATCGAGGATTAAAGGAGAAAATCAAGGAATTTTGGAAAAGACCAAGGTCAAAACTCAAATGGGACAAGGGAGAGGGATTATAGGAGGTAAATCCTCCTCATTTACTACCCCTCCATTCACATATTCCTCCATCAGCTCGGCGTTCAAACAGCCAAATCATAAGGACTAGAAAGTAGTCGAGCAAGTGAGAGACAAAGCACCAGTTTATCTCGAGTTTGGGAGCTGAGCCTCCCAAATTTTAAGGAAGTCATTGGAGACATCAGATGTATAAGTCGAGAGGCCTAGGACCCCAGTAGGATTCAGATTTTTGATTGTAAAACTTTACTCTATTTTCGAGCTGCAAGACTTGTGACAGTTCTTTTTGATGTAATTTGTTGTTTTGGTAATAAGAATGAGTTTTGTTTTGAGCTAGCACTGAGTTAACTTAGAGGGCTAAATCTCTTAGGTTAGGGCCCAACCCTAGCAGCTAAGGCTCCTCTTGATTGTACATGTATTTTTAGTCTAGATTCATAGCTTAATTGTTAATTTGCTTATTAGATGCATTTCCATTACAAGTAGTGTAGATTAGATTGGTTGTGTGATAGTTTGCTTCCATTTGTGCCTTTATTTCAAGTATCAAGTTAGCAAGGAGAAAAAGGATCACCACAAGGTTGTTGGCAGGTGTCTTGAACTCACTTCCTCCCTCTGGGACCATGACTTGAGGAAGGGACCCTTAAGTAGCCCCAAAAACAAAGATTTCTAGTTCTCTTATGATCTTTGGAGTTTGTTGTCTTTAACTTAGTATTTGGTTAATGTTGCAAGGTAGATTTAATTGTCATCTTTTCCATCTCCACTTCTGCAGTAGATCTCACTCATATTTTCATTCCCTTCAACAACTTTCTTCATGCATAACAAAGGCAGTTGATTCATTAGTTATGCTTTTCTAGTTTATGAAAATGTATCTTGTTGCATGACTATTTGGAAGACACAAATGTTTTATGCAGAGCAGGTCCTTTAGGAGTAAACCAAGACTTCAGAGCCAGTAACCACCTTCCACTTCATCCACCTTAGCCATCCCTTGTCTCGACCATCACCCTCACTAGTTTTTCATCATTTTTCATTGAAATTCCCCTAAATACATTGAGTGAATCTAGCCATCTCTTATCTTGGATATTGAATCTTGATTGCTCCTAGACCTTCTATCGCTCCAATCCACCCATGTCACACCTTTCCTAAGCCTCCCAACACCTGAAACACCTCACAATTAGCTCTCGTCTATGTCCTATAGGTTTCTTGTAATTCCTACAGGATCATCTTGTAGGTTTCTAGTACATCCTGTAGGTTTTCCTGAAACGACCTGTTTTGAGGCCGAATTGATGGGAAACCTCTAGGAAGTCACAAAAAGCCTCCTAGGACCCCTGCACACCATCCAACCAATTCATAAAACTTCCATCCATCCTCAAACACCTTCGATCCACCTGTCACATCCACAAGAACAATTAGTTTGCATACTTGATATTGTCTAAAAAGACAAAAAAAGTGAAAACAGATTTCATTTAGTTTCTTTGCTTGCACATTAGTACTATTTGATTCTTTTTACTTCTGCAACTTAAATGGTAGCATTTGTTTATTGTTGATTTAGTATTTTTTCTTAACATAGCTTCTTAAATGGTTAATTAGGGTATGGTGTGGTTTAGCATTATATGTTGGCTTTCTCCACTACTGCAGTAAGGTAACTCTTAAAGAATGAATCTTCTTCTAAGTCTATAGAAGTCTGGCTTGGGACCCTAGTGGTCTCTTGCCAACTGAGCAATGATAACAGGTAGAACCATCACTTTTACTTGTGCATACAACATTGTCACCTCCAAGTTTGTACGAACCCCGAGTTGATAAGTAAAGTTGGTAACCCACGAGTTGCAGCATCCTTGCTGCAATAATGGCACTCATCAAAAGCCCTTTTCAAGAGGAAAGTTTGATTTCCATAGCTATAGGATAGGGGTAGCTAATAATCCCTTTATTGCTGATAGGGAGTGTTGAAAAATGCAGCAAGAAATTCACAATTTGACTTTCCCTTGATTAAATGGACAAAATTCCAATTTCCACATCAGCAAATAGCTTGCATGATGTTAACTTGTGTGACATGGCTTGTTTCACCCAATTTAGTCAGTAAATTTGAGTTGTAGGAGATATAATTTAGTTCTGCATGTGTGATTTCTAATTCGTAGCAATTAAGGTGAGTTATCTCAAGCGGTTTTCAGTTAAACTAATTCCAACTTTTGGAGGAACTAGTGGAAGGTCAATTAAGCAGTGAGACTTCATTCACACTCAGTGATCAACGAGTTAATTGATTAATAATCCCAAAATATCTAGTGTATGTAGAGGATTCGAGTTACCCGGCTGAGGTGGAGATTCCAATGGAGTGTAACATCAGTTGTAGACTAGGATTGAGCGTACATGTGTTGCATGACCTAAAGTAATTACGCATTTCAATTAATGGAATTTCCTAACTAATAGGGGATAATTCCTCAAGGAATAACGCAAGGAAATAGGATCTTAAGCTGAGGCCAATTTTAACTAAGTTTGGATAAGAGGCCTTAAGGGAGAACAGAGATATGTTGTGCACTTCCATGGTGAGCTTACTTGAGAAAAGAAATTCTAATACATCTCTACTCATTTGATTAATGCAATAGTAATTAGGGTTTTTATTAGATTCGTTGCCCCAGATAAAAAAATTGTTGGATGTGTGTTATTTATTCTTGTATGTCTAATTTTTTTGTTCTAAATTGTGAATGAATGTCTACAGGTCAGTAGTATAGATTTGTTCCTTGTGATTTAGATTAAAATTTCATGAGCAGTTTCAAATATGCATCCTAATTTATACAAAAGGAAGAGTAGACAAAAAGAAAAAGACATGGTCGACCAGGACTTGGATTAGATGGCCAACGGACCTCTTACTCTTCCATACATTCTCCATAAGATACATAGACATCCTGAAATGTTGTTATCAATGTTTGACCCTGACAAGAAGACAAAGGAAAAATATCACATCAATGAGTTCTACGTACATATACGAATGTTAGAGGTAAGGTATGGTGATGTTTCTTGCATAATGTTTCCTTATACATTCGAAGGTAGAGTAGGAACATGGTACCATAGTTTTCTTGTCAATTCAATCCAAAGTTTGATGGAATTCAAGAAGTTATTTCTAGAGAAATTTGTTGATTACAAAACTGATGACATGTTACTGAAAAATCTTGGAAATAATAAAATGGGGGAAAAGTAGAAAGCAAAAACAATTAATCAGAGATTCAACCATATATTGAATAATTTTCGCACAGGCACACAAACACATGATTCAATTACTATCGATTCTTATAAATCTTGTCTGCTAACATTTCCAAACTTATTAAAAGAGTTACAAAGGGAACACTGACATTAAAATTTGCAGAATATATCACCGTCGAGAAGGGATTGTATGCTATCGAAGTTGTTATTGATGATGATGAATCAAGCAACTCCAAAGAAGTCTTGACCTTCTTATATTAAGTCTAAAAAAAATGAATCATGAGATACTAAAAGCTTGACTAGGATGGCAGAAACACTTACCAAAAACATTTCAAAGCTAAAGAAGAGGTCAAGAGAGACTTCTTCTAATAGAAAGCCTCCCATGTTCTTTTGATTTTTGAAGGAATAATAATAACATCAAGAATCATCCTTCCTAGTCTACCTACAGCTCAAATGATGTGATGAATATAGAAAGTATCGACATCGATACTTATTGTTCTTTCCAATGGGAATATCACTGAGAAAAGACATACTCATAGTGGAGCCACAACATGAACAATTTGGTTGCAGACATTGTGGATTCCTTACTAGAAGCTGAACAGGTAGAATAGACAAAAGAAATAAATAAATCTACAGTGGCTCAAGAAGGAAAAGGTATTGGACATGCAGTGATTGGATTTGGTTATATTTATAACATTAACAAGAATAATGTTGAAGAACCACCACAAAGTGAATCCCCTACTCTGAAGCAAAATGATCGATATAGTTTGAGGAGTAAAGGTGATCCCGATCTTGGGGGGAGGCCCCTAAGATTTAAAAATTTCAATGCCAGAAAGAAAAGTAGAGAACACACAGTAAATAAGACCACAAAGGAACTTTTTTTATTAAAATATATAATAAATGTAAAAGCTACATTGTGGTGGGAAATCTATCCTTTTACAAAATGTGACTTGTTCCATATAGTCTTTTTTTGTTACAATACCATGGGTAGATTCCATGGGTGGGTAAATACCATGGGCAAATGCCATGGGTGGATGCCACTTACAATACCATGGGTAGATGCCATTTTCCATTCGGATAATTCCTCCCTCCTTAAGAAGAAATGGTCCCCATTGTGTGAATTTCCCTCGTGAGAACCCTGCGTTGAATATAAAGAGCCACTAAAGAGAAGGGTTTTATGTGGTTAATCCATAACCGCGATGAATGAAGATCCAAGGACAGAGATACCATGTAATTCTTGTGACCAACTGCGATACTGATAGTATTTGGCCTAGCAAATGGACTTTGATGAACTGAGGGTTTGTGGATTATCCATAACCATGACAAACGAATATCCGAGGATAGAGATACCCTGTAATGCTTATTACCAACTATGATACTCACAATGTGAAGCCTAGCAAATGGACTTCAATGAAGTGAAAATTTGTACATGACCCAAAACCATGAAAAACGAAGATCCGAGGATAGAGATACCCTGTAATTCTTGTGACCAACTGTGATACTAATAGTGTGCGACCTAGCAAATGGACTTTGATGACAAGGATTTTGTGCGGTCGACCCATAATCGTGATGTTGATTGTTGATGAAGTAGCAGGTTCCTACATAGCATGGGGTGAAAGGGCACGTATCAAAGAAGCCAAACCAGATGCTGCTATGTTGAAACTGATGAATCTAAAGCAGTTTCCTACAAAAGCGGGGTGGGAGGGCACATCTCTATAGGGAACCTACTCTTAATGCTGCTCTAGATTTAAAATGGACATAACTCAGTCAATATAACTCAAAATTTTTATTATAACCTATTTTTGGAAATATAATGACCATTATGCATCTTACCATGTGTTGGAAATCCTTATCAGGACACTCTAGAATCTGCGATTTTCATTGCAACTACTCCGCCATCACAAAAGTTCTGAAAAAATAGTTGATTTTAAATCAATGATATCTCCCACATCTGAACTCCGATTCGACCCATTATTTTTTTGAAATTGGGTGATTTTTCAAGGGGAGCTAAGATATGCAATTATTTTTCTTAAATTCTATACAAAAGCTTCAAAAAATAATAGGAGAGTTTCCAGCCATGAATTGTTGTCAAAAAAAAATATGCAACATAGCTAATTTTAAATCAATGATATCTCCCTCATCCGACTCCAATTCAGCTGATTTTTTTTTGAATTTGGGTATTTTTGAGTAAGGAATATAGGTATATTTTTTGCTTTTGTAAAATTTGCACCAAACGTGTCAGATATGATCTGCAAACGTGTCATCCAAAAACAAATTCCTCCAAAAACTGAAAAAGAAAAATTCTTCCTACTTTCCGCAATAAATTTCTCTGTTGAGGTCGTACCATAAGCATGAAGATTGTTGAATATTTATGCAAAAAAATTGAAATTGAATATACATCAAACCCTCATTCTCATAGAGTCATAATTTGGCTCTAATACCACTAACCCGGATCTTGGGTGGGGGTCCCCAAGATATGAAAAATTGCAATGCTAGAAATAAAAGGAGTGAACACACAGTAAATAAAACCACAAAGGAATTTTTTTTATTAAAATAGATAATAACTATAAAAGCTACATTGTGGTGGGCAATTTGTCATTTTACATAATGTGACTTGTAACTTACTTATTGTCTTTTTTGGTTACAATACCACGAGTAATTTCCATGGATGGGTAAATACCATGGGCAAATGAATACCATGGGTTGATGTCACATACAATACCATGGGAAAATACCATGGGTGAATGAATACCATGGGTGTATGCCACTTACAATACCATGGGTGGATGAATACCATGGGTAGATGTCATTTTCCATTTGGATCAAAAGGGCACATTTATGATCAATAGGTGATGAGATAATATTGAGGGAGAAATTGTTAAGAAGGATCTCACCTGTAGTTAATCCTACTCAGAATGCACAAAGTAAGTCTGGAAATAAAACTATTCCCAAGAACACTTCCTCCAACAATAAAACTAGGTCTACCACTTTGTAAGTGTGAAATAAATCATCTCCTCCACACACTTAAGCAATGCCTTCTAGAGGTGAAACAATTGATTATAACATTATTGAAGATTTGAAGTGAGCATGCACCAATATTTTCATCTATCAGCTCACAAGGATCACAAGCCAATGTGAATTAATTGTCTAAGCCTTTTCAAAACCTTTACCAGGTGATAAAGCTTCATCCTCTCAAAAGATGTTTGGAAATTTATCTAGTTGTTATGAAACCAGATCAAAAAAAGATAGAAAAGATAGATCAACGACTTCAAAATCAACCTCTTCAAGGGGGCATCCTCCTTTACATTACACAAATGAACAATTCTTGGATGATACAAATGACAAGGCCTCCTTTCTATATATAGGAGTCTAAGGGGTGTCAATACAATCAGAGCCTACATAACAATAATATTGTAGGGGCACAACAATAACAATAGTGGGCTTCTTAATAACAACATGGGGACTATATGGGCACAGTAATACAATAAAGGGATTTTGATAATAATAATAAGGGGTTACACTAGCAGTATAGGGACCTAACATGCCCCTCTCCTTCAAAATGTGTTTTCCTCCACACTCACATAGTTCTAGATGCTTCTATATAAAATTCTCATCCTCCCATGCAGAATCTTCAGTGGGTAAGTTCTTCCACTCGACGAGACACTCTAAAATTGATCAATTTCATAGCTGTCCATTTCTTGTTTTTGTGACTCCTTCTCATTCCAATATGATTTTTCCTTCCTCATCAAGTTCTGGAAATATTGTTTAAACTAGGATCTTCTCACCTATAACCTTCTTTAAGCATGAAACATTGAAAACTAGGTGCACTCGAGAAGATGTAGGAAGCTCCAATTTGTATGCCATAGTACCAATCTTTTGTAACACCTTGTACAAACCATAATACTTTCGTGATAATTTATTATCATTCTTAGATTGCTTGAGGGACATTTGTTTGTATGGTTGTAGTTGTAGAAATACCCAGTTACCTACATCAAAAATTATTTTGCTGCGATGTTGATTTTCCTGTTGCTTCATTCTATTTTGTGCCAAAGTGACATGATCCTTTAAGTGTTTGAGAACTTGTCGTTGATACTTGTTGTAATCTTCCATTACTTGAACCTTAGAAATTTCTTTTAAATATGTTGTGATGGACAGTGGATGATATCCATAAAGTGCCATAAATGGGGACATTTTTGTTGCGGTATGGAAGGAAGTGTGATACCACCATTTAGCCAAAGGGAACCACTTAACCCATTGTGTCTATTTACTAGATACAAAACAACGAAGGTATCCTTCCAAACATTTGTTCACTATCTCAGTTTTCCCAGTAGATTGAGGATGATAAGATGAGCTATGAGCTAACTAAGTACCCAAATATTCCATGTCTTGTACTCCAAAGAAACATTTGGAGCTTTTTTCATATAATTGTTTCTCCTCCAATAGTTTGAGCACCTTATGAACATGTTGAAGATGATCCTTTGAAGACTTGTTGTAGATTAGTATATCATCAAAAAATACTAACATAAATTTTCTAAGAAAGCATTTGAAAATGGAATCAATCAAACATTGAAATGTAGAAGGTGCATTGGTGAGGCCAAAAGGCATGACCAAAAATTCATAATGACCCTCATGAGTTCTAAATGTTTTTTTTGGAATGTCTTTAGTCTTCATTCTGATTTCATGATATCCTGAAAAAAGATACAACTTGGTCAAGTAAATTTCTCGATGTAATTTATCCAATAATTCATCAATGACATGAATGTGAAATTTATCTTTATTAGCAATCTTCTTTATATCCCTATAATCTGGACACACACGCCATCATCCATCCTTCTTATGTACCAATACCACTAGAATAGAGAAAGAACTTTGACTAGGTTGAATTATACCAAACTCTAGCATTTCTGCAACCATACGTTCAATTTCACTCTTTTGGGCATATGGATATTTGTAAGGCCTGATGTTTGGGGGAACACTTCTTGGAATCAAATGAATAGCATGATCATGATCACGAATAGGTGCAAGGCCTTTGGGAGTCTCAAATACCTTGGAATGATTATCCAAAATGTTTTGGAGATCTGGAGAAATAGATGATTTCGACAAGAGAACCTCTAGTGACCATAATTTTGTAATTATGCACGATTGTTATTCCTTTAAAAGCTTTGTCATGCTGTTAGAGATGATTATCTTTCCCATTTTCCCTGCGATACCCCTAATTCAACTTCCTTTCCTTCCAAAAAAAAATTCAAGAAAAGGTGTTGAAAATTAAAAGCTATCATACCCAAAGATTGTAGCCATTGGACTCCTAGTACAACATCTGCACCAACCATTGGAATGGAAAGCATTGGACTATTTAAGACATATTTTCCCATGGATAACTTGATATTATGGCACTTTCCATAGCAGTTTATGGTTCCTCCACTTGGAACCATTACTTGACACTTTGGTACTGGATATAGGAAGTAATTTAATTCCTTGGATAGCTTACAATGAAAAATATTATGGGTACTACCTGAATCAATCAACACTATTACCTTTTTCTTTTTGATATGCCCTTCTATATTGAGATTTTGAGGAGTGGTAATTCCTGTCAATGCATTAGAAGATATGGTCAAATTTATTTCTTCTTTCTCTTGGAATGGTTCCTGGTGTATATCCTCTTCTTTTGACGTTTCTTGTTCCTTTTCTTTCTCCTCTTCCCCATATATGTAAATTAATTTCTTCTCAGCACACTTATGACCTTTAGTGTATTTCCTATCACAATTGTAACAAAGACATTTTTCTCATTTTCTTCCAATTGTTGTGGTTTCAACCTTGTAGGTGGTGAAAGGCTAGGAGCAACAACACTTCCATATTTATAGTTATGAGTGGTAGGCTTCCTTGTTGCTAAAATTTTGCTTTCAATTTTTCTTGCCATCATGTATGCCTTTTCCAATGAATCAGGTTCCCAAAGATGAACCTCATGTTGGATGTTATCATTTAATATCCCTATGAAGATTTCAATCCTATGCTTCCCTAGAATATCATTTACCCTTATATTCATTTTTTGGAAGTCCTCTATGTGCTCTGCCATTGAACCCTTTTGTTTAAGATTTATCAATTAGCTAAAGAAGGTGTTTCTCTTTGTATCCTCATAATGTGTTATCATTTCCTCCCTGAAAATTGACCAGGTGACAAGTTTTTTATGATAACAAATCCCTCTATACTATACAAATTGATTCGACTCTAAATATAATTTTGAAATACGTATCTTTTGTGGTGGTTGCACATCATGTAGTTCAAAATATTGCTCCATCTGTAGTATCCAAGTTATTGGATCCTTGCCATCAAATTTCCTCATATCTATATTTGGAATATGATGGGTCTTCAATCCAACATTAGAGTCGACGAAATCATGATCAACGTTTCTTTTGTTCTCAACACGAGTTTCCTCTACTACCCTTTCAGCATTACGAAGCCTTTCTTGCAGTGACTTTGTCCCACCTTCCTTCAAACCTTCCATTTCTTTCTTCAAATATTCCATGTTTCCATTCAATATTTCTTCTATACCATTTATCTTATTGATCATATCTTTGATCACATTTTTCAAATCAACCCTCCAATTTTGGTTACTAGGTGTTTCTATTTTCTTGATTCGAGTCATTTGTTTCTTTCTTTTAGGAGATCACTCTTGAATCTATTGTATCTCACCAATTTTGGATCTACAAGGTCTAAAATTTCACCCTACAATAGCCCTATGAGTCCTCTTTCCAATGCCACAAGTCTGATCGAAATTGGATTCTACAAGAAAGATTTCTGCCCAATCTTCCAAGATGACCTGATTATATACTTTTTTGGTAGAGCGAACTTGTACGAAGTACCATGTGTCGCTGTTTCGACCTTTATACCTAAACAAAATTCAAAGAAACGTATAGTACATTCTCTTTCTATAACTTACAAAATTTCAATTTGATGCTTAGAGAGAAGGTTATGATGATTTTCCCAAGGTCACCTATTTGGGATGTAATTTGGGAGCCTGCAAAAACCCTAAATGCCTTGGACCATATCTCCAAAAGTATAGCGAAACAAGATCTCAAATTTGGACCCAATATTCATTAAGATGTCGACTCAAATGGGTTTTAATTTCTGATTCTGAATCTTCATAGAAAAACAAGTATAGTGAAAATTCCATGATGGCCTCTTTGAGATGGAATTGTGAAGCTTGCAAGACCCTAACTTCCTCAGGTTATATCTCCGAACATATAGCGAGACAAGATCTAAAATTTGTACCCGAGGTTTAGAATGACTTTGGATCAATTGGGTATCTTTTTGGGCTTCTAAAACTTTGTAGAGAAAACGATATAGCGAAAATTCCACGATGACCTGTTTGGAGCAATGAAACCCTAGAATCCAAAGCTCTGATACCAAATGTTATGAAACCAGGTCAAGAAAAGATAGAAAAGATAGATAAATGACTTTAAGATCAGCCTATTTGAGGGTGCATCCCCCTTTACATTACACAAATGAATAATTCTTGGATGATACAAATGACAAGACCTCCTTTCTATATATAGGAGTCTAAGAGGTCTCAATACAATCAGAGCCTACATAACAGTAATATTGTAGGGGCACAATAATAACAATAGATGGCTTCTATGGGGCATAATAATAACAACATGGGGACTATATGGGCATAATAATACAATAATGGGTTTGCACTCATAACGATAAGAGGTTATGCTAGTAGTATAGGGACCTAACACTGGTCCACTCGAATCTGTAGTTAATTCTATAACATTAGAAGCTAAAACTCTCTACCCTCCATTTTTATTTACTTTTGAAATATTCAATTATAATGTCCAAAACAAATTATTCACTTTAGTACATTTGTAAACATAATGTCATTATCTGTTGCCAAAAAAACGTTAAAAGGGCAAAAACAGATGCACAAATTATTCGGCTAGATAGATCTCTCGTATATTCTTTTGGTGAACTAAAAAATGTGCTTATTATATTATCAAAAGATGATCGAGTTCATCAATGTATAAATATTGTAATTCTTAACATTCAAGAAGCCTATGGTGTACCTCCTAGTAGAGGCTAGTCTAGCAAAATTACAAGGGAATTTTGCAACAAATTGGTCACATCTATGGCTTCCATATAGGGGCAAGAATAACCAAATTCAGGTCGACAGTGAGCCATATATGAAGCAAATCATGACCCAACTTAAGGGCCACAGTGAGTGTGTTACGTAGTATTCTTCTCGACGGTGTATGAAAAGAAACCACTTTAGGATGTGGATGACAAACAACCCTAACAGTAAAAATGGTTGTTAAACAGTGTGGATCTGCATCAAATTATAGAAACATAATCTTCCAAAGCCCTCATCTATGCAACAGAGATAGTTAAACAACATATTAGAATAAGAAAATAAGCATAAGTAACTACAATAATCCAATGTAAACCATATGTATAAATAATATATTTTATTAAACAACACTTGTGAAGGGAACAAATAATGTTACTAGTCCCCCTCTATGGGATGGGTTCTTGGCTATTCTCAATGTAGTGTTTGTAGAGTCTTTCTCCTCTATAATATGTAAAACCCAACAAACAAAATGTTTGAGCTCAAAGAGAACTCAAATAAAAAAGAAAATGGTGTGCGACAATGATAATAGTCAAGGTTACGACAATGAGTGCAACCATGAAAATAATCAAAAGTGAAGAATGAATGTAAACCCTTCTATTTATAACAAAATATTAGGTTATTCTTGAATAATGGGAAATAATAAAATATTATTAACCAAATTCTAGAATTGACCATTTGGAATATTTTATTATATTTTGTTGGAGGGAAAAAGTATTTAAACATTTATTTAGAAATAATAAATAAATAAATGATTTATTTATCATCTCAAGAAATATGGTTAAGGAATAATAAACAAATAATTATTTATTTAAATATTCCTAGTATATTTAGTCAAAATTGACATAGAATAATAACTAATTAGTGATTAATTAATTATTCCTAGAGAAAAATAAGATAATTAATGATTTATCTATTTATTTCTCATAACTGGGTCAAATGTGGCAATGAATATTAGTTAAAAAATGGTTTAATTAATTATTCCTAGAAGATAATTAAATAAATATTGATTTATTTAATTATTCGTCATGGGTTTAATTATAAATGACTTAACAAATCTGGTTTATTGAGTAATTTCTCACAGTGAAAGAAACTTTACTATGGTAAAATTGGCCCTACATGGTGTACTTCAATCCATCTAGTAAATTATGGATAAGTGATCATTTTTTGGTGATAACAAATTCCCCCCCAACGTATGAGCATTAGTAGCAAAACATATGACCGAAGTACATTGTAAGGACACAATCACTAGACAACGAAGTGAAGTAAGAGAGAGAGAGTGAGAGACTATTGGAGCTGAAGTGACAGAGCATAGTGATAGAGAGGGTGAGACCAATGTAACTCTCCTTTTATTTTTTGGTACTGGATCTCAGTGATGTGGGGGAGGCATACCTATACCCATTACGATAACTTAGCACAAAAATAATAATGCTCCCAGGAAAATTAAGCTGAGAAATAAAGTACATGTTGAATGGTAGATGACATGCTGACATAAATAGGACAAAAAATAATACAATGTGTCCCATCTACATAATGTGTCTGGAAAAAAACATGAGCCATGGCTGAATATAATAACATCCGAGTACATGAGGTATAATGGCCCTTCCATAAAAAAAAAGGTGGGAGGGAGAGTAGAACAACCAAAGAAGCCCTACTGAACAGAAAAGGCCTCTACAAAATTGAATGCGTCATTTCAAGAAGACATGCATTCTATGAATGTTGGGAGCGACAAGAACTGAACCCATCAAATCTGCAGAGCTGCATCTGAGGTTGTAGCATAATATGAAGGCATCCGGTAATGTGAGGGGTTACCTAAAGGGAAACGCCCTCATGAGGTCTGAAACATATTACACACACCTGGGAATCACTGGTACAATCTGCTGCATCCCTGGACCATCATGTGTATGAATCAGGAGCATGAAACAACCAAGTGAAAGGGAAATGACGATTACCTTTGCTTGATCCAAGGCACCAAACAAGAGTGGAAGCTGGAACCAATATACACTACCCTCTAGGCCATTCTTATGGAATAGATGTGTTGATGTTGACAGAATAGGTCCTATCATAGGTGAGGCAATGAGGATCCTCAACTAAGGCATGAGGGAAAATAGTAATGTGAATGATGGAATGACAGTAGGGAAAATGGGGAAAATGAGACTAATGGAGAAACACACGACTTCTGTTGTAATAGCATAAAGTGCATGGTTGACCTAGCAGCGATTGACTTGACTCCAAAGGGGATGGTGGATAGTATGACTGAAGGCTAAAATGGGCAACACGGGATGAATGGTATGCAGATATGGATGGAATACTATGGCATGATAAAATGGGATGTGAAAGAAACTCCATGGATGCAAAGGTGACTCGTCGCATGTGCTCTAAACAAGGGTAACTCGATGATGCCCCGACACAGAATAGGCCCGGTGGCGACCATGAAAACGTGAGAAAATGTTGGTTTCTCATGAAAAAAATCAACACGTGACAGATCAAGTGCCAAGGGAAGGATATCCCCAAATTACAAGCATTGCATATGAAGAAATTTGATTTTAAGAGACGACGAAGTGACCCTTCTTGGAAAATGGCTTCCATGTGAAGTGTAAAATCATAAAAAAGGAGAGACCCATTATAGTGTTCAATGATATTTTTCCAACAGTGCTAACGATTTATCAAGCTGATCTACGGTTTGGTCACAATGGGCGACAAAAAAACTGTAGTTTTTTCTATAAAAGGATATTTTCCCTCCAATTTGAGAGGAGGAAAAGGCCCTAAATCTTGTGGATATCATAGGGGAAAAACTGACCATCAGAATCCAGATATGTGCCTTTTGGGCAACTGGAATTACTTGTCTAAATATGGCCTTAATACTTCTTGGAATGATGGTTCCTGGTGAAGAATTAAGGGAAGAGGAAAACAAGAATGAACTACTAGAGGAGGTATAGAATCATCCTTGATGGGAATTTAAATTAGAAATAAATTAAGGCCCATGCCTCCAAATTAAAACATAAATTAAGGCCTATGACCATCCTTTAGTACATTAAACCTCTATTTCTACATTAGATAATTTATTTTTAACTTTAATATATTGATTAGCAAGGTTTATGAATAATTGGATATTTGTGCCTAATATTATTTATTTTTGTGGAATATTATGAGAATATTGGGAATATTATGAAGAGTTGGAGGAGGAGATAATTTAGGGAACTGTTCCTTACTACAGGAGGATCAATAATAAATAATAAATGAACAAGATATTATGGAATTGTGGCATAGATTGTGGAACTCCAATGATTGAGAAAATCTAGGAATGTGTTCCACTAATCAAGGGACCAGATCCACTAATCAAGGGATATCGGTGGGGAAAGATTCCTAATCATTTTTTATACGTACCAAGTCAAATTTTCCTCTAGGGATAGATTTTCATTAGTGTTCTTGTGGAGAGAACTCGTATTTTTGCATCTCCATTGTATTTTCTTACAGGGATGTAATTCTATTGATGAAAATAATGAAGATTGGTGTCATATTCAGGTTATAAATGTTGTTCTCCTCCATATGTCTCTGATTTTCCTTGGGGTTGGCCATCCTAGGAGCCTCAGAGCCCTTTTGTACCATCTTCTTTCCTTCTTTTCACTTCTTATTCACATGCATCTCTAGTTTTTATTTCTTTCTATTTTTGCATTTAGTATTAATGATTTCTTGTTGTTGGATTGAGTTAAATGGTTGATGCAAGTTCTTTTGTAGGATCACAAGAACTATTTAATCATTGGAAAATATTTGGAAGTTGATAGTAATCATTGAGATGCCTGGATTAGTCTTCTTATTCCCAAATCTAGATTGTTGGACCTCCTTTTTAGAAAAGAACGGTAAATTTCTGCTACTTTTAGAGCATGCCAACAAGCTTCAATCAAGTTGGTTCTACTTGAATTAGATCACAAAAACATTCTAGTTCATAATGACAATTATCCCATTGTATTTTCACTTGATTTGGTTAGGCATTTTTTAGATTTACTAGCTCACTAGTTCTTGAATTTCTAGATTTTCGACTACTAATGTTATTTTATTTTTTTTATGGGTTAACAAAGGTCTTTTAAAGTTAATTTCCCTTGTAATAGGGACCTAAGACATCCTAGTTAATAACAAAATTTTTCCCATCAAATTTGGAATTGATTTTCTTGGTCATTAAACCCTCACCAATTTTATCACAAGGAAACTTCTGTAATCTTTTTGAGCAAATCCATCCATCTCCCAACTTTGGTTTTGAGTTCTGAAGTAGTCCTAGGTACTCCCTTGACTCATTCCATCCACCGACCACCTTACCTAAGCTTTCCATCACCTTCAACATCCATCCTTTTTTTCTCGGCTATATCCTATACGTTTTCAAGGGATCTTGTAGGTTTTTAGTACATCCTGTAGGTTTTCTTGTAGTGGTCTGTTTTGAGGCCAAATTGAGGGAAAACCTCCAGGAAGCCACACAAGGTCACCTAAGGGTCTCTGAAGCCTTCCAACCATCCTCCATCATCTCCAAGCCACCTGCCACATCACCAAAAGAGATTAGCTTTCACACTCTCACATGAAAAAAGACAAAAAGAAAAATAGATTTATTATATTCATTTACATGCACAACAATATAAGGTTTGATTGTTTGAATCTGCATGCTTAGGATAGTGGGATTGCATACATGTTAACTTAGCATTCTCTTGAAGCAAAGCCTCTTAGAAGTTAGTTAGAAAATGTTGTTTTTTAGCATTTGATTTCATTCTCTTTCCTTGTACTTTCTTTCTTTCAATAGGTTAAGGTTCCATTTTGAACATTTCACTTTCTGTAATTAGTTTAGGATTTGACTTCAGTACACATACTCCATTACATCATGACAATAAAGGAAGGACACATTGCATGTTGCACATAGTGCCAATACCTCTTAATTTTGTATGAACTCCTGATTGATAATTAAAGTCGGTAGCCTTGGGAGTTGCAGCATTCTTGTTGCAATACCGAGGCTCATCACTTTTTGGCACCGTTGTCGGGGAGGTGTCAAAGTATCAATTGTTTTCTTCCCTAGTGATTCATTTTTTTTTACTTTTTGAAAAAACAAAAAATGTTTGCATTAGGCATATTTAATTTCAAAAAGTAGAAAATTACATGGCATTATAGTTTTCATTCAATCATAAAAACAAAAAAATTATCCAACACCAACCCACCCCCCCATTTGATCACATGGTGCAGTAAGAACCACATCACCATTCAGTTTTGCATGTAGAAGAAGAAGATGGGAAATAATGTAGAAGAAATGGATGGAGATGATGACAATGGGGAAGCTCCTCTCAGATTTCCCATTCAAGATACTGATTGTAGTGTGCACAAGAAGAACATCCCTCCATCTTTTCTTCCAAAATTTCATCGCCCAAGGTCAGAGTATCTGGAAACCCTTCTCTTTGAATTTGAAATTTTTTGTAAATATTATGACTACTTATTAAAAACTTAAAAATTGAGATTGTTTCTGACAACATTGAACGATAGAGCTCTTACATGGTTCATGAGTTTAGGGACTAATTCAATAAGATTATGGAATGATATGAAAAATATATTTATATAAAAATATAAAGGTCATGATATTAAAGAAGAAATCTTTAGAATGAATCAAAGAGAGGATGAGTGTCTAGAGGATCTAATAGAGAGGTTCATGTATAATGTTAAGAGGGAAAAACTACATCATTTAGGATCCAACACACTAAAAACCCTAGTACTTAGAGCAATTAGGGATGAAGGGATTGATCTCCTTAATCTCATGAGTAGAGGTGATGTATATCAATTATCATTTGAGGAAATTTGTGAAGCATGCAAACACATATCAAGAGGAAAAGCAAGAGTAGGTAAATCAACATCAAGATCGGTAAGTCAAGCTAGACTTGGAAATTTGTTTGATGATTTTAAAACAGAAATTCATGGCAATCTAACAAAACAAGTAGAAATGTTAAGAATGCAAGATAAAGGAAAAGAAAATGCTCATATTTGTGTTGCAAAATCACATGATGTTAAACATTTTCCATCATTACCAAGGTTGAAGGAAGTTCACCAAGAGGACAATGGAGCAAGTCAATTGCCAATGCAATGTTATGTAGCTCCAAGAGGACCAGGGTAGCCTATTCAGCCTGATATGGTGCAAGATCCTAATTCACAATTTCAAGGTTATGCATATCCACCTCGAAGTAATTGGAACATACATTTTCCTTAGCAACATTTTCCATCTTAACCCGAAAACCAATCTTGGCAACAAGGCTGGCAAGGAACTTATGGGAGCCATCCACAATATCCTTAATATTTTCCTCAATATCCCTCATACCCAACTCCATGTTATCCCTACCATTCACCTCCACCACAACCACAACCCCATCCACATCCATCTAAATATACACTCCCACTCAACTACCTGTACCACCATTTCCAAACCCACACATTGAAGTAGCTCAACCCACATACAATATTGAGGTACAAAACTTCGAAAGATCTCCTCTTGAGCTCAATGGTATTCACCATAGCTCAGGAAGAATATTGCAAAAAAGAGATTCTCTTGATACCATTGAAGGACCACAACCAAAAGAAGAAGATTCGAAAGAGAAGATCAAAGAATCATGGGTTGCACTTGATAAAGAGAAAACATCAAAATCAGAGATTGAGAAAGCTCCCTCATGGTTACCATCATCTCCTCCATGTATTCAAGAGAACAATCAACAAAAAGAGGAAGATTTGAAGGTCATGGTAGAAGAATATATGAAGAATGATCCAGACAAGCAAGAAAACTAAGAGCATCAAATTTATATTGAGGTTTGGTTCCAGAAAATCAACAATATGGAGCATCACTCTCTTCTTCAACTATGCTTGATCCTTTCAAGGTCAAGTCATTTGGTCTCTGAAATCCAGCTACATGTCAAAACATACATTTCAAGCCTCCTCATCATTTTGTCTGTCATCTTGATGTGCACATGGCTCCATTGGAAGTATTATTATACTTGAAAGTGATTTTTTTTTCAAGTAGGGTAGGGTAGAAGAAAACAAAAAATGATGAAAAAAGAGAAAAAAAATCTCAGGTGAAAACCTACTTGGAGGTGCCTGAGATTAGGTCATTGATTGAAAACCTCCATGAGGTGGTCAATGGGTTGGGGAAAAAGAAAAAGATCCTAGGTGAAAACCTCCTTTGAGGTGCCTAGGAAGACCTACTAGTTGAAAACCTCCTTGAGGCAGCTAGTAGGCCTAGAAGAAAAAAAAAGAAAAAAAATTTAACTTTGCTTCATGTATCTCTCTCATGAACGCATGTACTCTCGAACATTTGCAAATAACAAGAACAAGTTGGTACCAAAAGGAAAATTGATCAAGCCTAGTCAAAAGAAGTCAAATTTTGACTTTCTCCTCCTTTGACCAAATGCTCCAACAAGGCCAAGGCCATGCCAATCCATCACCTTCATTTATTTTCAGCATCCACCCATCATTCTAAAGCTTCTACCATTCAATTTTCTTTCTATCCTAAAAAACTACAGGATGCTCTGTTTTACTACATGATAGAAAAATACATAGAGCAGAATTTTTTTTTTGCCATAACTTGAAAACCATGCACCCATTTGCCAATATGTTTTAGGGAGAGATGCATATGGATTATGTTAACATGCTCAAGCAATTTTAGAAAATTCCAGTGCATAGATTTTGAGAAATAAGCCTCCATCACCTACAACCATTTTTTCATTTTCTTGATATATGTGCATTCGTTTAAAAAGTTGTTTTGTGGGGAGATGCATATGGATGATGGTAACATGCCCAAGAAATTTCATAAAATTCCAATGCACAGTTTCCAAGAAATTAGACTCCATCACCTTCAGCCATTTTTAGTTTTTCACGAGATTCTTGCATCCATTTAGCAACATTTTTTTATGGGGAGGTGAATAATGATGATGAAAACAAGCTCAGAAAGTTTCAAGTCAATCCATTCTACTGTTTGGGAGATATGGACAAAATAAAAGGTTGTCCTGTAAACCTACAAGATTCCCTGAGATCCTACAGGATACATAACAACACCTATAGGATTCGCAGTGACCATTTTTAAAAGGGAAAAATAGAGGTTGGCTTCATCAAGTAATGTTAAGGAGGTAGGCTCTACATTTCCCCACATTTTTCCAAGTCAAAGGAACATTAAAATACCCTTCTAGTTTGTTGAAAGTGATTGCAGCATACGAGAATTGTATACACAAATTTTTTAAATTTTGTATCAGAACTATAAAAACCTCCATCCATCAAAGAAAAATGACAAGGGAAACCCATCAACATAGTGAGGATTCATCAATGCCCTCTTGTACTAGAGATATTCACAAGGCACAATTGGATGGGTTTCTTTGAAAATTTGAGGGGATATGACGATGAAGTAGCCAGAGATTTACAGTGAGCTTCAGCATGGAGATTCAGAGGTCAGAGAAGCTCCTCTAGAGCTTAGCAGTAGCATCAACATCATCAGCATAACCATCCAATGCCTGCACATCAACATCAACTCAACAGTAGCATGCATGTCTCTCCAACAACCGTCAGGTAGGTACAGATATGCAATATTCTTGACCTATTCTCTTGAGCATATTATAGTTAGAAATTTGTTGTCAATGCATGAGAGATGAGGCTTTATAAGCTAAGGATGGGTCAGCAGTCTCATCCACCTTCAACTAGTTAATTGCAGCTCACTCCTTCACTCATGCAATGTTGAAATGTCAAATTATGAAGGGTGATGATTTCAAGGAATGAAGACAACAGTTAAAAGAAGAAATTTTTGCAAAGGCAAAGTCACCATAGCACTCCAACCCCTCCATCCACTTCATATTCACTATCTATTTATCGTTCATCCATCCCATTTCAGTCTTGAAAAAAAAAGAAACAGAGCATCCTCTCCATTTTCACAAACCTACACTACTCCCTTTGAGCCTTAGCATAATCATCCAATACCTCTACAACATTTCTCATCACTCCCATATAGTTAGAAGAATTTCAAGGTGTTAGGTTCCTATACCAATAGGAGTCATAATTTTGAATGGCTAACATTAAGCCTTGTAATATGTACATACCTTTTCTTTCTACAAATGTTTTCCATATTAAAAAATCAAAAAATGAAAAGAGGGTATGTCCTAAAAGAAAAATCAAAGGACAAAAATAATAAGAAAAGGTCCAAAAAAGTGAAAAATATGAACCCCAGAAACCAAAGACCATGAAAGTGTACAAGTCAAAATGCCACTGCAATTTACTTTTATGCATAATAATGATTGTGTGCAGCTTGTTATTCATGCCACAATCCATGGTAATCAAACTATTTAACCTTGATTATGCCATGATTTAAATTTCATGTTGATAGTTAGAGAATAAAATCTTACCAAACTATTTAATCATGGAAGATCATTAGATAGGTAGAGTAAATAAAAGGAGCTCATCAGTTTAATCTGAGCCCTTGGATGATATCAGGTTAGAATTAGATAGTTTCCTGCTTTAAAAGAAAATGGATAAGGCTTTGCTAGCCTAAACACACCAAAATAAAATGGAGAAAAAATGGTAGGATGAGTAGATGGGTAAGTAGAAGAAAGGTTGCAGAAGTATGATGATTGATTAGACAAAAGCACATTTATCATCTTTCAACATCTATTTCAAATGTGAATGGGAAATTAAGCATGCATAAGGTTTACAAAGTCAATTAATTAACTTCCCCCATTCATTTCACCCCTTTACTTTACTAATTTCCCATAAATAAATTCTAAGTACTTAAATCCTTTAAGTCAAATAGGCTCAGAGCATTTCTCCGGCTTCTAGAGGGACCGGACCCTCAGCTTAATGACTTAAGGACAACAAGTACCAAATTCCTCCACATCAAAAATTCATCTCCCTTCATTCCCCCTCATTTCCCTAATAAAACCCATTTTCCTAAGGTTAAGACATTATTTGCCTAGGGAAAGTAATCAGCCCCATCTAAAACATATTTTTCCCAAAAACCCACAAAAACACTTTAGCCTAAGTTATAATGCATATATGCACAAAAAAAACAAATCACAGAAAATACATTATGCTTAGCACAATTCATTTCCACCATTTTCATATTAACTTCTAACTTTTATATATTAATTCCCATTAATACCCTTTCCTGTATGTATATATTAAATCCCTTACATTAATATCCCTAGACCTAGTTTTAACTATAAAACTATGAATTTCACCCAAACCCCGACAAAGTTCATTAACTGATCGATTCATGATTACGTTAAGTAAAACTCCGCAAATCACCCCCGCCGCCTAAGTTCGTCATTAACCCATGCTTAATCACCATACTACTGCAATTAACCCATCGGCCCCCCCATTACCCTCCACGCTCATTCGCAGCATGATCACCGTCCGATCTGAAGGCCCACATCCAACGCTCATAAGCCATTTCGGGTGGAATGATCCGCCGAACAATACCCACCCGAAAAAGTGGATTTTTGCCCAGCCCCCGATGCTACGTGTCATTCAATGAATGGAGTTGGGTGACCCCTCCCGAATACCACCAAACCCATAAAAGAGGTGCGAAATAAACCGCTTACCGCCCTCTCACTAAATGACAAAACTGTCTACTGTTCACATTGCGCCAAAATTAAAAAAAATTCAAACGTTTACCCGTTTAAACACGAAAACCCCATTTTTTCTCATTTTCACCTATTTGTAGAGTAAAACATTTTGTAACCCTTCTGCACCACCTGAAGCCTCTACTAACCAATTCAAGCAGGGTTTACCTCCTGAAAGCACTTTGGACTCACTCTTTAGACCTATAAAGCTTGGTAGAGCCATTAATGACTCTCCCTGTCAACCCAAACGTTTTCCTAACAGTTTGTTTTATTTTACAGACGATCAAAAGACCGCAACATTGGATAAACAGTCTTAATACTAGACATAATTCTGAGATTGTTATCAAATCTATTCAAATAGAGATGGGAAATAAAACATACAGTTAAAAGACAAGCAAAGGAAACATGAAATTAAATGATTTACTGTTGAAATAGACAGTAAAAACCTAAAATATATAGTGAAGGTAAAAAGACACTGTAAAGAATAGTGAAAGTGTATTAGGGTAAAAGAGTATTAGATTGAAGACCAAGTCAAGTAAAGCAGCTAGCATGAAGACAAACAACAGGGAAGACAGTTACAAAGCATACAGATTCATGTCAAAGCGAAGATAGATGAAAAAACAGAGCGGTAAAAGTGAACATGGAGGTAGTAATGGTTAAACAGAGATGAAAACACTCTCACCAGCAATAATGAAGTTTATCCAAAGTAAAAGTGAAAAGCAGTTAAAAGAAATTTAAGGTTAAAAGATGAAATCAGAGCAGAAATGGTACATTGTTCAGAAATTTCCTGTTTAAGTCATAGTTTTCTAGAAACTAGTTCGGCCAATCCAAGATGAATGTTGAGAAACTGGAGGAGGTTTGTGTTCCTAAAGGGATATTCTACAATATGTCACTTTTTACACAGGTATCACCAAAAGTGAGATAAGTGCATATGTTCACAACCTATTTTTCGGACTGTGCAAAGTCCTATTTTTGATATCTTTTTGCAGAGAATATTGTGAATAGTTGGAGCTGAATTTTGGGAAATTGAGAAAGGTTTATCTCGAGAACATACTTATCTACAATAACCTCTTTCACTTTTTACATATCTATCATGGATTGAGATATAAAAAGGTATCATTGGACTCTAATTTTGCATAATTGTTGGGGAAAAATGCACAAAGAAAAGATGCAATTAGTGACTTGGATGCCTCATCATCAATTAACAGATGCTATCAAATTCGATTTTCTATTCTTTTATCACCATCAATCCATAAATATAGTGCTAAATAGATTCATTATTTTTCAGTGTCTTTTATTTGAGTTCTATTAATGTAAAATTGTTTGAGATATTTGTAAAACCAATCTTGATATTTTTTCAAGATATTTCAGTTTAGAATTTGTATAAATACTTCTTCATTTGAAGTATTTTGGGGTGGATTCTTATACTTTCAATAGAATTTTGTTCAAATACTGTAAATGCTTTTGTATCACTCACTGGGCCAGTATGCTGGATTGATGAATAAAGATCAGATATTTCAAGGGATTCATGTGTAAAGCAAAGTACAAATGAGTATTTTTCTTGTGTTGTTTTATCTCCCTCAAAGTTGCTTCATAATCTTAAGTGTTTTTGAAGTCTGAATGTCTAAATTGAATATTATTTTAGAATTTTCTTGACTGCACTCTGTCTTACTATTATACATTCTAAATGTTTTCTCTTAAATTATCTTAGCTAGGGAATTCTTAACTTCTCCTTAGCTTCCATAGTTTCTCCTCTGGTCTATAGTAAAGGATTCTTAAGTGCCCTTTACTCATGATTCATTGATGTTCCCCCATCTTAGCCTCTGTTTGAGGATTCTTGACTGCCCTCTCACCCTCGTTAAGACTCATTTCACCATTTAGTCCAAGGATTTGTACTTCACTCTGCTATCTTGCCCCTTGAACATTCCCTTTAGTGATTTAACTCCAGTTTTGTTGCCCCTCCTTTGACTCCATTACCTAATGGCCTAAAGGCATCAACTTATTAGCCTGTTTTATTGATTCCACCACCAAATCTTCATCCAAATCAAAAAACCCCTTGAACTTTAGAACTAGCCCAATATCTAAGCAAACATAGCTAAATTATATAGAGAGATCCCTCTCTGAGCCATAGGTTGGTTAGAGCCTATGCTTAAAATTTGGCTTGTGGTTACCTTGAAGCCTTCCCTTCTTCCAAAACTTCTAAGGAAAAGTTTTGAGTGATAACATAGTGGAGACCATACTGGGGATTCGATACTCAGTCTCCTAAAAACTCCAAGGAAATCATAAACTTTGTCTTAAGCCCTTAAGGCCAGTTTTTGTACAGGTTTTAAAAAATTTCCATCAAAAACATTCAAAAAAGTTAGAATTTTGATTACGAGGAAGATTAACAATCTCTTCTGAAATAATTTATAGGTTTAGATCTAATCTATCTGTTGGACAGTGATTAGACACACAAAAGTTAAGATCATCCACCTGGCAACTCCATTGTGCAAAGATCCAGAGCTTCAAATTTCAGACCAATTCCATAGCCAAAGAATCCATATTCCAAACCATTAATAGTGATAAAGGATGACAAGGTTTGTGGAAAATCTTTCATTTCATGAAATTTTAAATGAATTCAGGGATGAGTTATCAGAATTTCAGCATGATGAAGCTTTTTTAAGAGTTGTGTTTATAATTGTCAAATAAAGAAAATACTCTCATGAAGCTAAAATGTGTGTTCTTGAGTTAGTTGCTGAAAAATATGAAAATGAGATTAAACTTTTGCATTCTCAAATTCAGTCATATAATTTCCGAGATCCGAAAGAATTCTTACAAAATCTTCCTTCTCCAAAAGAAGAGGAAATTGTACTGCCTTTTGATTTTCAGATTGAGGATGATTATGCTTTCAAGAGAAAGACTGAAAAAGTAGTTTCAGGGTTTAGTATTGAGGATATAGCTGATCAATTAGACATTGAAGGCCTAGAAGAAACTATCATACTTTATGCTTTTGTTGATCCTATAGCAGATTATATGGAGGTTCTTCTCAGCTCAAGTTATTTAACATGTTTTCTCTATGAGGACCAAATACATCAGCAGTGGCCTTTATATATCATAGTTTTGATTATGTGGGTACATGATCAAATCATGCTCTTGACTTTACTGACAATCAGTCAAGAAATCCATTTGTTTTTGCAGTTGCTTGATTGGTTTCATTGGCATTTTTGTATTGTTTAAGTCAGCCTGATTTTCAACAATATAGATTAGGTAGCATTTCAGTTTGATTTAATTCATTTTTCAGCAGATTATGAAATAAATCATAAAGGATTTGAGTCCAAGCCAAAGGCCCTAAGGTATTGATGATTTACTAATTTGGTTTGAAGGTTGCAGCACCTTTTAGTTACAGATCAGATCTCAAGTTGTGTAGGAAAAGGTTAAAAATATTTTTGATAAAAGGACCAAGGCTAAAGATTCCTACCTAGGTGACAAGGTGCTCAAGTGGGATTTAAGGATGGAACACGAAGGTGAACATGGGAAATTTGATTTCCTATGGAAAGGTCCCTATGTCATTTATGCTTACACAGGAAATAATGCCTACTTCCTGAGAGCACTTGATGGTATTGAAGAAGCAGGTGGGCGAGTAAATGGTCGAATGATAAAACATTACTTTGAACCTAGTTACTAATGGTTACTTCCCATTTGTACATATTTTATTTTCAAAAGTCTAGTTTGGATTGGATGGTAAACCTTTGGAGTTGAAGCCCGAAGAGAAGGCCATAAGCTTTTAAGGATTTACTATCATAAGTATGAATAAGCAGGATGGAGGGTGACAAAGAACAAGGTAACTAAAGTCAAATGTCAAAGGCTACTGATCTTAGAGTTCTTTACATTTCACAAGGAAATGCCATCCCCAAGTGGAGCCACTGTTAGGTTCTATACAAATAGGAGTCATAATTTTAAATGGCCTAGGCTAACCCATGTAGTATGTACATGCCTTTGCTTTCTGTAGTTGCTTTCCACATTAAAAAATGAAAAAATGAAAAGAGGGTATGTCCTAAAAGAAAATTCAAAGGACAAAGAGAATAAGAAAAGGTCCAAAAAAGTGAAAAATATGAGCCTCAAAAACAAAAGGCCATGAAAGTGTGTAAGTCAAAATGCCACTACTATTTACTTTTATGCATAGTAATGACTGTGTGCAGCTTGTTATTCATGCCACAATCCATGGTAATCAAAATATTTAATCTTGATTAAGCCATGCTTTAAATTTCATGTTGACAGTTAGAGAATAAAATCTGACCAAACAGTTTAATCTTGGAAGATCATTAGATAGGTAGAGTAAATAAAAGGAGCTCATCAGTTTAATCTGAGCCCTTAGATGATATAAGGTTAGAATTGGATAGTTTCCTTCTTTAAAAGAAAATGGATAAGTCTTTGCTAGCATAAATGCACCCAAATAAAATGAAAAAAAAATGGTAGGATGAGTAGATGGGTAAGTAGAAGAAAGGTTGCAGAAGTATGATGATTGATTAGATAAAAGCACACTTATCATCTTTCAACATGCATTTCAAATGTGAATGGGAAATTAAGCATGCATAAGGTTTACAAAGTCAATTAGTTAACTTCCGCCACTCATTTCACCCCTTTACTTTACTAATTTCCCATAAATAGATTCTAAGTACTTAAATCCTTTTTGTCAAATAGGCTTCAAGCATTTCTCTGACTTCTGGAGGGATCGGATCCTCGGCTTAATGACTTAAGGACAACAAGTACTAGATTCCCCCTCATCAAAAATTCATCTCCCTTCATTCCCCTCATTTCCCTAATAAAACCCCTTATCCTAAGATTAAAACAGTATTTGCCTAGGGAAAGTAATCACCCCCATGTAAAACCCCTTTTTCCCAAAAACCCACAGAAAAACTTTAGCCTAAGTTATAATGCATATATGTGAAAAGTAAACAAATCACAGAAAATAAATTATGCTTAGCGCAATTCATTTCCGTTATTTTCATATTAATTTCTAACTTTTATATATTAATTCCCATTAATACCCTTACTCGTATGTATATATTAAATCCATTACATGAATATCCCTAGACCTAGTTTTAACTATAAAACTATGAATTTCACCCAAACTCCAACAAAGTTCATTCACTGATCGGTTCATGATTACATTAAGTAAAACTCCGCAAATTGCCCCCGCTGCCTAAGTTCGTTATTAACCCATGCTTAATCACCATACCGCCGCAATTAACCCATCGCCACCACCCCGCCCCCCCCCCCCCGATTATCCTCCGCACTTGTTTGCAGCACAATCACCATCTGACCTGAAGGCCCACATCCAACACTCATAATCCATTTCGGGTGGGATCATCCGCCAAACAATACCCACCCGAAAAACTGGTTTTTCACCTGGCCCCCAATGCTACGTCTCATTCAATGAATGGAATCGGGCGACCCCTCCTGAATACCACCAAGCCCACAAAAGCGGTGTGAAATAAACCACTTACCGCCCTCTCACTAAATCACAAAAATGTCTATTTTTCACTTTGCGCCAAAATTAAAAAAAAATCAAACATTTACCCGTTTAAACACGAAAAACCCAGTTTTGCTCGTTTTTCCCTGTTTGTGTAGTAAAACCCTATGTAACCATTCTGCGCCACCTGAAGCCTCTGCTAAATAATTCAAGCAGGGTTTACCTCCCGAAAGCACTTTTGACTCACACCATATACCTATAAAGCTCGGTAGAGCCATTAATGACCCTCCCTGTCAACCCAAACATTTTCCTAACAGTTTGTTATATTTTACAGACTACCAAAAGACCGCAGCCTTGGATAAACAATCTTAATAATAATAATAATAATAATAATATCAATTTTTAATGTCACAGCCAAGCCAGACACCAAATTGGTGTATGAGACCCCCTTGTTTGTGGAACAAGGGACCCACCTCTACGCAGTGATTTGACTGCTAAGTCTACGAAGGCATACATACTCTACCCCCCTCTGGTTTTGAACCTGTGACCTCTTAGGAGGAAACACATGCTCTTAACCATTAGGCCCACTCAAGCTGTAATACTTGTCATAAGACCTGTTTACTTTGAGATTGTTATCGAATCTATTCAAACAGAGATGGAAAATAAAACATACAATTAAAAGACAAGCAGAGGAAACATGAAATTAAATGATTTACTATTGAAATAGACAGTAAAAACCTAAAATATACAGTGAAGGTAAAAGGACATAGTAAAGAATAGTCAAAGTGTATCAGGGTTAAAGAGTATCAGATTGAAGACCATGTCAAGTAAAGCAGCTAGCATGAAGATAAAGAGCAGAGAAGACAGTTACAAAGCATATAGGTTCATGTCAAAGTGAAGAACGATGAAAAAACAGAGAGGTAAAAGTAAACATGGAGATAGTAAGGGTTAAACAGAGATGAAAACACTTTCACCAGCAATAATGAAGTTTATCCAAAGTAAAAGTGAAAAGCAGTTAAAAGAAATTTAATGTTAAAAGATGAAATCTGAGCAGAAATGGTACATTCTTCAGAAATTTTATGTTTAAGTCATAGTTTTTCAGAAACTAGTCCGGCCAAGCCAAGATGAATTTTGTGAAATTGGAGGTTTGTGTTCCTAAAAGGACAGTCTATAAAAGCATATCTCACTTTTTACACAGGTATCACCAAAAGTGAGATACGTGCATGTCTTCACAACCTATTTTCTAGACTATGCAAAGTCTTGTTTTTGACATCTTGTTGCAGAGAATATTATGAATAGTTGGAGCTAAATTTTTGGAAACTGAGAGAGGTTTATCTAAAAAGCATACTTATCTACAATAACCTATTTCATTGTTTACATATCTATTCTAGATTAAGATATACAAAGGTATCAGTGGACCCTAATTTTGCATAATTATTGGGGCCAAATGCACAAAGAAAGGATGCAGTTAGTGACTTGGATGCCTCATCATCAATTAAGAATTGCTATCAAATTCGAATTTCTCTTCTTTTCTCACCATAAATCCATAAATATAGTGGAAAATAGATTCATTAGTTTTGAGTGTCCTTTATTTGAGTTCTATTAATGTAAAACAGTTTGAGATATTTGTAAAACCAGTCTTGATATTTTTTCAAGATATTTCAGTTTTGAATTTGTATAAATACTTCTTCATTTAAAGTATTTTAGGGTGGATTCTTATACTTTCAATAAAATTTTGTTCAAACACTGTAAAAGCTTTTGTATCACTGACTGGGCAAGCATGCTGGATTGATGAATAAAGATCAGATATTTCAAGGGATTCATGTGTAAAGCGGAGTAGAAATGAGTAATTTTCTTGTGTTGTTTTAACTCCCTTAAAGTTGTTTCATAATCTTAAGTGTTTCTGAAGTCTGAATGTCTAACATGAATATTATTTCAGAATTTGCTTGATTGCACTCTGTCTTACTGTTATGAATTCTTAATGTTTTCTCTTAAACTATCTTAGCTAGGGAATTCTTAACTGCTCCTTACCTTCCGTAGTTTCTCCTTTGGTCTATAGTAAAGGATTCTTAAGTTCCCTTTACTCATGATTCACTATTGTTCCCCCATCCTAGCCTCAGTCTGAGGATTCTTTATTGCCCTCTCAACCCTGTTAAGACTCATTTCACCATTTAGTCCAAGGATTTGTACTCTCTGCTATCTTGCCCCTTGAACATTCCCTTTAGTGATTTAACTCTAGTTTTGCTGCCCCTCCTTTGACTCCATTGCCCAATGGCCTAAAGGCATCAACCTATTAGCCTATTTTAAGGATTCCACCACCAGATCTTCATACAAATCAAAAACCCCCTTGAACTCTAGAACTAGCCTAATATCTAAGAAAACATAGCTAAATTAAATATAGAGAGCCCTCTCTGAGCCATAAGTTGGTTAGTGCCTATGCTTAAAAGTTGGTTTGTGGTTACCTCGAAGCCTTCCCTTCTTCCAAAACTTCTAAGGAAAATTTTTGAGTGATAACATAGTGGAGACCATACTTTGGATTCGATCCTCAGTCTCCTATAAACTTTATCCTAAGCCCTTCAGGTTAATTTTTGTAGAAGTTTTCAAAAATTTCCATAAAAAACATTCAAGAATGTTAGAATTCTGATTACCAGGAAGATTAAAAATCTCTTCAGAAATAATTTATAGGTTTATATTTGATCTATGTGGTGGACAGTGACCAGACACACAAAAGTTAAGATCATCCCCCTGGCAACTCCATTGTGCAAAGATCCAGAGCTTCAAATTTCAGACTAATTCCACAACCAAAGAATCCATATTCCAAAGCATTAATATTGATAAAGGATGACAGGGTTTGTGGAAAATCTTTCATTTCATGAAATTTTAAATGAATTTAGGGATGAGTTATCAGAATTTCAGCTTGATGAAGCTTTTTTAAGAGATGTGTTTATAATTGTCAAATCAAGAAAATACTCTCATGAAGCTAAAATGTGTGTTTTTGATTTAGTTGCTGAAAAATAATGAAAATGAGATTAAATTTTTGCATTCTAAATTTTAGTCATACAATTTCCGAGATTCTAAAGAATTCTTACAAAATATTCCTTCTCCAAACCAAGAGGAAATTGTACTTCCTTTTCATTTGCAGATTGAGGATGATTATGCTTTCAAGAGCAAGACTGAGGAAGTAGTTTTAGGGTTTAGTATTGAGGATACAGATGATCAATTAGAAATTGAATGCCTAGAAGAAACTATCATACTTTATTCTTCTGTTCATCCTATAGCAGATTATATGGAGCTTCTTCTCAGCTCAAGTTCTTTAACATGTTCTCTCTATGAGGACCAAATACATCAACAGTGGCCTTTATATATCACAGTTTTGATTATGTGGGTACATGATCAAATTATGCTCCTGACTCTACTAACAATCAGTCAAGCAGTACATTTGGTTCTGTAGTTGCTTGACTGGCTTCATTGGCATTTTTGTATTATTTAAGTCAGTCTGATTTTCAGCAATATATAGTAGGTAGCATTTCAGTTTGATTTAATTCAGTTTTCAGCAGATTATGAAATAAATCATAAAGGATTTGAATCCAAGCAAAAGGCCCTAAGGTCTTGATGATTTACTAATTTGGTTTGAAGGTTGCAGCACCTTTTAGTTTCAGATCAGATCTCAAGTTGTGTAGGAAAAGGTTAAAAAGATTTTTGATAAAAGGACCAAGGTTGAAGATTCCTACCTAGGTGACAAGGTGCTCAAGTGGGATTTAAGGAGGGAAGGCAAAGGTAAATATGGGAAATTTGATTTCCTATGGAAAGTTCCCTATGTCATTTATGCTTACAAAGGAATTAATGCTTACTTCCTAAGAAGACTTGATGGTATTCAAGAAGCAGGTGGGCCAGTAAATGGTCGAATGATAAAACATTACTTTGAACCTAGTTAATAATGGTTAATTCCCATTTGTACATATTTTATTTTCAAAAGTCTAGTTTGGATTGGATGGTAAACCTTCAGAGTTGAAACCCAGAGAGAAGGCCATAAGCTTTTAAGGATTTACTATCATAAGTATGAATAAAGCAAGATGAAGGGTGACAAAGAACAAGGTAACTAAAGTCAAATGTCAAAGGCTACTAATCTTAGAGTTCTTGACATTAAACAAGGAAATGCCATCCCCAAGTGGAGCCACTATTAGCTTCTTATACGAGTAGGAGTCATTATTTCAAATGGCTAAGGTTAAGCCATGTAATATGTACATACCTTTGCTTTCTACAAATGTTTTCCATATTAAAAAATTAAAAAATGAAAAGAGGGTATGTCCTAAAAGAAAATTCAAAAGACAAAAAGAATAAGAAAAGGTCCAAAAAGTGAAAAATATGAACCCCAAAAACAAAAGACCATGAAAGTGTGCAAGTCAAAATGCCACTACTATTTACTTTTATGCATAATAATGATCGTGTGCAACTTGTTATTCATGCCAAAATCCATGGTAATCAAGCTTTTTAATCTTGATTAAGCCATGCTTTAAATTTCATATTGATAGTTCAATAATAAAATCTGACCAAACTGTTTAATCTTGGCAGATCATTAGATAGGTAGAGTAAATAAAAGGAGCTCATCAGTTTAATCTGAGCCCTTAGATGATATAAGGTTAGAATTAGATAGTTTCTTGCTTTAAATGAAAATGGATAAGGGTTTGCTAGCTTAAATGCACCCAAATAAAATGAAAGAAAAATGGTAGGATGAGTAGATGGGTAAGTAGAAGAAAGGTTGCAGAAGTATGATGATTGATTAGACAAAAGCACATTTATCATCTTTCAACATGTATTTCAGATATGAATGAACAATTAAGCATGCATAAGGTTTACAAAGTCAATTAATTAACTTCCCCCATTCATTTCACCCCTTTACTTTACTAATTTCCCATAAATAAATTCTAAGTACTTAAATCCTTTAAGTCAAATAGGCTCAAAGCATTTCTCTAACTTCTGGAGGGACTGGACCCCCAGCTTAATGACTTAAGGAAAACAAGGACTAGATTCCCCCTCATTAAAAATTCATCTCCCTTCATTCCCCTCATTTCCCTAATAAAATCCCTTTTCCTAAGGTTAAAACAATATTTGCCTAGGGAAGGTAATCACCCCCATGTAAAACCCCTTTTTCCCAAAAACCCAAAAAAACACTTTTAGCCTAAGTTATAATGCATATATGCGAAAAGAAAACAAATCACAGAAAATACATTATGCTTAGCGTAATTCATTTCCGCCATTTTCATATTAACTTACAACTTGTATATATTAATTCCCATTAATACCGTTTCTCGTATGTATATATTAAATCCCTTACATTAATATCCCTAGACCTAGTTTTAAATATAATGCTACGAATTTAAGCCAAACCCCGACAAAGTTCATTAACTAATCGATTCGCGATTACGTTAAGTAAAACTTTGAAAATCACCTCCACCGCCTAAGTTCATTATTAACCCATGCTTAATCACCATACCACCACAATTAACTCATGCCACCCCCCGCCCATTATTCTCCATACTCATTCATAGCATGATTACTGTCCAATCTGAAGGCTCACATCCAATGCTCATAAGCCATTTCAGGTGGGATCATCCACTGAATGATACCCACTCGAAAAAGTGGTTTTCCGCCTGTCCCCCAATGCTACATCTCATTCAATGAATGGAATCGGGTGACCCCTCCCAATTACCACCAAGACCACAAAAGTAGTGCGAAATAAACCACTTACTGCCATCTCGCTAAATGAAAAAACTGTCTATTGTTAACTTTGCACCAAAATTAAAGAAAAAATCAAACGTTTACCCATATAAACACGAAAACCCCAATTTTGCTCGTTTTCGCCTGTTTGTGTAGTAAAACCCTATGTAACCATTCTGTGCCACCTAAAGCCTTTGCTAACCAATTCAAGCAGGGTTTACCTCCCAAAAGCACTTTCAACTCACTCCATATAGCTATAAAGCTCGGTAGAGCCATTAATGACCCTCCCTGTCAACCCAAAAGTTTTCCTAACAGTTTGTTTTATTTTACAGACTATCAAAAGACTGTAGCCTTGGATAAGTAGTCTTAATACTAGTCATAAGAGTTGTTTACTCCGATATTTTTATCAAATCTATTCAAACAGAGATGGAAAATAAAACATACAATTAAAAGACAAGCAGAGGAAACATGAAATTAAATGATTTACTGTTGAAATAGATAGTAAAAACCTAAAATATACAGTGAAGGTAAAAGGACATAGTAAAGAATAGTCAAAGTGTATCAGGGTTAAAGAGTATCAGATTGAAGACCAAGTCAGGTAAAGCAGCTAGAATGAAGACAAAGAGCGGGGAAGACAGTTACAAATCATACAGATTCATGTCAAAGTGAAGATAGATGAAAAAACAGAGCGGTAAAAGTAAACAGTAAAAGTAAACATGGAGGTAGTAAGGGTTAAACAGAGATGAAAACATTTTCACCAACAACAATGAAGTTTATCCAAAGTAAAAGTGAAAAGCAGTTAAAAGAAATTTAATGTTAAAATATGAAATCAGAGCAGAAATGGTACATTCTTCAGAAATTTTCTGTTTAAGTCATAGTTTTTCATAAACTAGTTTGGCCATGCCAAGATGAATTTTGTGAAACTGGAGGAGGTTTGTGTTCCTAAAATAATATTCTATAAAAACCTATCTCACATTACACAGGTATCACCAAAAGTGAGATACATACATGTCTTCACAGCCTATTTTTTGAACTCTCCAAGGTCTTGTTTTTGACATCTTGTTGCAGAGAATATTATGAACAGTTGGCGCTGAATTTTGGGAAACTGAGAGAGGTTTATCTAAAAACCATACTTATCTACAATAATCTCTTTCATTATTTACATATATAATCTAGATTGAGATATTCAAAGGTATCAATGGACCCTAGTTTTTCATAATTGCTGGGGTAGAATGCACAAAGAAAGGATGCAGTTAGTGACTTGGATGCCTCATCATCAATTAAGGGTTGCTATCAAATTCAAATTTCTCTTATTTTCTCACCATAAATCCATAAATATAGTGCAAAATAGATTGATTAGTTTTGAGTGTCCTTAATTTGAGTTCTATTAATATAAAACAGTTTCGGATATTTGTAAGACCAATCTTGGTATTTTTTCAAGATATTTCAGTTTAGAATTTGTATAAATACTTCTTCATTTAAAGTATTTTGGGGTGGATTCTTATACTTTCACTAAAATTTTGTTCAAAGACTGTAAAAGCTTTTGTATCACTGACTGGGCCAGCATGCTGGATTGATGAATAAAGATCAGATATTTCAAGGGATTCATGTTTAAAGCGGAGTACAAATGAGTAATTTTCTTGTGTTGTTTTATCTCCCTTAAAGTTGTTTCATAATATTAAGTGTTTCTGAAGTCTGAATGTCTAACTTGAATATTATTTCAGAATTTTCTTGACTGCACTCTGTCTTATTGTTAGCTCTGCTACATTTTGTGACTTTTGATGTACAAAAGCATATTTGGCAATACTGATTTTGGTGGCAAAGAGTTTGTAGTAGTTTACTTTATCATTCCCCTTCATTTGCCTTATTCCCTTATAACTCCTGCCACCTCCATTTCCTCCTTCCTCTTCATCTCCGTCATTCTCCTTTAATCCCCGCATAAACCTTTTTCATGGTTTCTAGGTGTTTTTTGTTTATAATTCTATTAAACCCTGATAACTCGTTTAAACCTTGTATAAACCCATTTCTGCGTTTAGTCCCCGGGCGCTAAAGTCTTAACACTCATAACTATGTGCATATAAAATTATAACCCTTCATCGCTCTTTGATCTCCACCATCGATCGCCCACGATCCGACGGTCTCCACTATGTTTACCGCACGATTAAACCCCGATCAGTTTCCCTGCCGCTTGACCGTCCGTTGATTAATCTGACGGTAGTCACAAGCCCTCTTCCTGTGACCTGTGCACGTGATAACCCACGGGGGCGGCGGTTTTCGCTGGCCATGTGTTATATTTCTATTGGATCGTTGCCCGTTATACGAATACCGCCTCAGCCCATAAGTGGTGTGGGAAAATTGCATCCCGCCATCCTACCGTTCTCCTGCCCGTTAACGTGTGTGCGACTGCCGCTCCCAATCATCATCGGATTTGCCGCGGCCAGATTCGACGGCCCTTGTTGCTCGATCCACGTCACCTCCCGATACCTCCCTCCGATGTGATCTCCGTCGTTGGTTTATTTGATCCGACGGTTCACGATTCACTCCACCCATGTCGTCCTGATACTCCTTGTTAGTTGATTGCAGCCATTTATCCATGGATTTGATAGCCATTAATTGTTCTCCATATGTGCCCGCCTCTGCCATACTGTCTTCACTTCTTTGATCTGTTTTGAGCTCCTGAAGGATGAAACGAACAGCCACCCTATATGTGCACAGTTAGTATTGCAACAATTGCAATTAACCAGCAGCGTGGCCAAGAAGAAAAAGGACGACCTCGAGTAGTGACGAGCATTTATCAGGGATGGAATTTCATCCATAATTCACTCCAGCTACCCGAGAAGGACATCAGAATATCAGAAAAGGCCTATTTGTTCATTAAAGAAGTCAAATTGCATCAGAGACCCATATCAGATTGGTAATATGGTTGTTGGCCTGTTATTATCCTTCCTCATATAACACAGCAGTGTGCTATTGTAATCAACTTCTATATATATGTAGGAGACAGAATGTAATGGGGTTGATGAATGTCATTATGTTGTAAGCTTCAACTTCTGGAGACTGTAACTACTGTGATACCTGCAGCGTCTCGTCTTCACTTTTAGCTAATGCAAGCTTCTTTTGCTGTTAATTGCTCACTTTCTACTTCTTCTTTGTTCCAGGCTGTGCCTGTTATGTATTTATTCATGTGCTGTAGATGTTTAGCATTAGAGGGGCTATCATCCGACCTCTGTGTTAGACTCTAGTATGTATTATTGAATTTTCATGCAGGTTTCTATTTGTTTAATGCCAGAGAGCTATCATCTTGTCTGTGTGTTAAGAAATAGATTTACAGACCTTTTAACTGGTTGTAGCTAGCCATCACAGGGTCCTGTGCATCTGCTGGTGTGATCAGTCTTCTTCATGATTCACCTTATCCTCAAACTGTGAGTAAATTGTGGTCTAAAGCCTTGTAGTCTGGGGGTGTTCACCCATGTCTAGGGTTAAGCATAGTAGAAGTGGTTATCTGGCTTGAATATGCAGCGTTTCTTTCATTCATCCACCAATTTACCAACATCTTGTTGATTTTGTAATGTTCCCGAGCATCTCTGATATACAACCTAGGAGAGTTTCTTGGGGTGAGAACATTAATTGGTGCCATTGTCGGGGAGATGAGAATCGACGCTCAGCTTCCCTGGGAGGACGACAGAGCTTCAATCTTTGATGAAAGACAAGGTTTGAACACAATTTCTGGTTGTAATCATCTGTCTGGCGACTCCATTGGAGGAAGACCAACCTTTGGCGACTCCACATTGTAGTTCTGGCGCAGTTGGTGAGGCATGTTCAGAGATATCTTCAGAAATCATCAGCTGAACCAATGCTTGATCCTAAGAAGATCATTCAGCAGAAGAAAATATCGTAGTAAGGAGCACCAAGATTAGGTAACCCTTGGAATTTTTATGTATCTTTGCTAGTGTAGAAATACCTTCAGAGATTCATACAGCTCCTTATTATTCATTTCCCTTTCGAACCTCAGTTCAGAAAAAGCATCCATGCTGTCCATCATATTCCTCTGTTTTTGTCATTCTTTTCATTGATCCATTCCACTTAGTCTATCAGTATCCTTCAATTTGCCTTAGTCATGGCAGGCCAGCAGGCCCTCACAAAGATAGAAAGAATAGTTGCTGCTAGGTATGGACCCTTAGTCTTGCCTACCCCTTTGAATGCCATGCCTGCAGGAGATTATCAAGAATTTATGCCAAAGTTTACTGCTACAGAAGGAGTATCAGTAGAAGAGCACCTCGAATCTTTTTATTGTTATGCTGATAATCTAGATATCAATGAAGAGGATGTCTAGATGAGGGTTTTTGTGCAAAGCCAAGATGGGGAAGCTAGAAAATGGCTCAGAGAATTACCCCCTAGGTCTATTGTAGACATTAAGGCTTTAGATGGTGTGTTCCTAGAGCACTGGGGAAATAATAAAGATCTGTTCTTTTACCATGATGAATTTCGGAACGTGTAGAGAGAAGATGGTGAGCTACTTTCTGATTTCAACATCAGATTCAATCATATGTACAGCAAAATGCCAGATCAAGTGAAGCCCACCCCTACTTCTGCTATGATCACTTATGTTAATGCCTTTGATTCTCAATTATGCCTGTTGTTAAGAGAAAGAGGATGTACTCCTTTGGCTGATATGCAAGATGCAGCCTTTGAAGTAGAATCGAACATTTTAGCTGCAGAGAGGCTCGAAGGAGAAGCTGAAAGGAGAGGATAGGGAGGTGAGTCCTTATCATCCTCAGAGCCTGAGATCGATGAATTAGCCAGGATGATAGAGTTTTTGGCCTCTAAAGTTTCCAAGCTAAAGTCTGAGCAGCATTTTGAAGAAGCAAGAGCTCATTGTTCCTTTTCTTTTCCAACTCCATATCCATATAGAGGAGCACATGAGCATTTACAGATTCTGCAAAGAAATAAGATTACAAATGAAGACAAAGGGGTGAGGCCCCTTTTACAGAATATAGTCAGGGAAGAGGTGCAGCATGAGGAGGAGGCCCCTGGTTTGGAAAGTGTGCCTTTCCTAACCAAAGCTGCCTATGAAGAAGCATTATCGAAAGGCACTGCTCAACAATTTGTTGTAGCTACAGAACAACAAGTTGACCAGCAGTCGCAGTCAGCAGCAGGTCCAATCAACCTCCAAGAATATGAGCTTGAAGCCTGCCCATCTTCCCATGATTATGCAGATCTGCAAATTAGCCGGCCTGCTATCATCCCTAGCCTAGTGATCAAAGAGGGAGAAGAAAGCTCCCCATCATCTTATGCTTCTCTATCTACTCAAGTAGCAATCCCTCAAAGTTGCCCCTTGAACACTGAGGCAGGAAATAGCTCCACTTTCAAGGCTGAGATTGATCAGCTCAGTTTTGATTTTCTGAGACCTACTTAGATGGCCTCGACACAGAATGAAAGGGCAGCTTTTTAGATGATAGAGGAAGAGGATGCACAGTCTTGGAACTCCTCCTTGGATCAGGATTGTTTAAACAAAGATTCAGGAGCAGATAATGTCCCTATGTCCCCTACACAAGAACACAGTGGTGCATCTTTCATATTAATTGTGCAGACTACAAAGAACATAGATAAGTACACAGCAGTCATGATTATTTAGCAGGTGTACAAAGGCTCCCATGATGAACATCCAAGGAGGAGAGCACACAGAAGGGAGATGAAATTTGATCCATATCTGCCTATTAAGCTCAAATGTCCTAAACTCTTTGAGGTAGAGGATCAAATAAATCCTGTCTTACTGATCTATGATGAACGAGATGATAGGGAAAAATTTTGATGGCCCAGCAAAATGGGCAGTTTTTGATGTTTTAGGTTTTCGGGCCTTAATGATTGTAAGCTTTTTCTTTTACAAGTTGTAGTGTGTACCTAGTTTGACTCCATGACCAATGGATACTAGGCACTGTTTTTAAGATGGTTTTGCATGAAGGCATTAGTCTGCAAGTTCTTGAGACCTCACAGGGAGGATCTCATCCCCAGAAGGAGCCAGTGTTAGCTCTGCTACATTTTGTGACTTTTGATGGATAAAAGCATATTGGGCAATACTGATTTTGGTGGCAAAGAGTTTGCAGCAGTTTACTTTATCATTCCCCTTCATTTACCTTATTCCCTTATAACTCCCGCCACCTTCGTTTCCTCCTTCCTCTTAATCTCCCTCATTCTCCTTTAAACCCCGCATAAATCTTTTTCACGACTTCTGGGTGTTTTTTGTTTATAATTCTATTAAACCCTGATAACTCATTTAAACCTTGTATAAACCCACTATTGTGTTTAGTCCCCAGGTGCTAAAGTCTTAACACTCATAAGTGCGTGCATGTAAAATTATAACCCTTCATCGCTCTTTGATCTCCACCATCGATCGCCCACAATCCGACGGTCTCCACTATGTTTACCGCACGATTAAACCCCGATCAATTTCCCTGCCGCCTGACCATCCGTTGCTTAATCTGACAGTAGTCGCAAGACCTCTTCCCATGACCTGTGCACGCGATAACCCGCGGGGGCGGCGATTTTTGCTGGCCATGTGTTATATTTCTATTGGATCGCTGCTCGTTATACGGATACCACCTCAGCCCATAAGCGGTGTGGGGAAACCGCTTCCTGCCACCGTACCATTCTCCCACTCGTTAACGTGTGCACAACTGCCACTCCTGATCACCGTCAGATCTACCGTGGCCAGATCTAACGGCCCTTGTTGCTCCATCCACATCACCTCCTGATACCTCCTTCTAATGTGATCTCCACCGTTGATTTATTTGATCCGACGGTTTACGATTCACTCCACCTGTGTCCTCCTGATACTCCTTGTCAGTTGATCACAGCCGTTCATCCATGGATCCGATGGCCATTAATTGTTCTCCATCTGTGCCCGCCTCCGCCATACTGTCTTCACTCCTTTGATCTATTTTGAGCTCCTGAAGGATGAAATGATCAACCACCCTATACCTGCACAGTTAATATCTCAACAACTGCAATTAACCAGCAAGGTGGCCAAGAAGAAAAAGGACGACCTCGAGTAGTGACGAGCATTTATCAGGCATGGAATTTCATCCATAATTCACTCCAGCTTCCCGAGAAGGACATCAGAATATCAGAAAAGGCTGATTTGTTCATTAAAGCAATCAAATTGCATCAGAGACCCATATCATATTGGTAATATGGTTGTTGGCCCATTATTATCCTTCCTCGTATAACACAACAGTGTGCTTTTGTAATCAAATTCTATATATATCTAGAAGACAAAATGTAATGGGGTTGATGAATGTCATTATGTTGTAAGCTTCAACTTCAGGAGGCTGTAACTACTGTGATACCTGCAACGTCTGATCTTCATTTTCAGCTAATACAAGCTTCTTTTGCTATTAATTGCTCACTTTCCACTTCTTCTTCTTTGTTCCAAACTGTGCCCGTTATGTATCTATTCATGTGCTATAGATGTTTAGCATTAGAGGGGCTATCATCCCACCTCTGTGTTAGATTCTAGTATGTACTATTGAATTTGCATGTAGGTTTCTATTTGTTTAATGCCAGAGAGCTGTCATCCTGTCTGTGTGTTAAGAAATAGATTTACCGACATTTTAACTGGTTGCAGCCGGCCATCACAGGGTCTTGTGCATCTGCTGGTGTAGTCAATCTTCTCCATGATTCACCTTATTCTCAAACTGTGAGTAATTGGTGGTCTAAAGCCTTGTAGTCTGGGGGTGTTCACCCATGTATGGGGTTAAGCATAGTAGAAGTGGTTATTTGGCTTGAATATGCAGCATTTCTTTGATTCATCCACCAATTTTCCAACATCTTGTTGAGTTTGTAATGTTCCCGAGCAGCTCTGATATACAACCTAGGAGAGTTTCTTGATGTGATAACACTTACTGTTATGAATTCTTGATGTTTTCTCTTAAACTATATTAGCTAGGGAATTCTTATCTGCTCCTTAGCTTTCGTAGTTTCTGCTCTGGTCTATCGTAAAGGATTCTGAAGTTCCATTTACTCATGATTAACTGCTATTCCCCCATCTTAGCCTCGGTCTGAGTATTCTTGGTTGCCGTCTCACCCCCATTCAGACTTATTTCACTATTTAGTCCAAGGATTTCTACTTTACTCTGCTATATTTCCCCTTAAACATTCCCTTTAGTGATTTAACTCTAGTTTTGTTGCCCCTTCTTTGACTCCATTGCCCAATGGCCTAAAGGCATCAACCTATCATCCTGTTTTAAGGATTCCACCACCAGATCTTCATACAAGTCAAAAACTCCCCTGAAATTTAGAACTAGCCTAATATATAAGAAAACATAACTAAATTATATAGAGAGAGCCCTCTTTGAGCCATAGGTTGGCTAGAGCCTATGCTTAAAATTTGGTTTGTGGTTACCTCGAAGCCTTCCCTTCTTCCAAAACTCCTATGGAAAATTTTTGAGTGATAACATAGTGGAGACCATACTGTGGATTCAATCCTCAATCTCCTATAAAATTTATCTTAAGCCCTTAAGGTCAATTTTTGTAGAAGTTTTCAAAAATTTCCGTCAAGAACATTCAAAAAAGTTATAATTCTGATTACCAGGAAGATTAACAATCTCTTCAAAAATAATTTACAGGTTTAGATCTGATCTATGTGGTGGACAGTGATCAGACACAAAAAAGTTAAGATCATCCAGCTGATGACTCCATTGTGCAAAGATCCAGAGTTTCAGAGCAATTCCACAGCCAAAGAATCCATATTCTAAAGTATTAATAGTAATAAAGGATGACAGGGTTTGTGGAAAATCTTTCATTTCATGAAATTTTAAATGAATTCAGGGATGAGTTATTAGAATTTCAGCTTGATGAAGCTTTTTTAAGAGCTGTTTTTATAATTGTCCAATCAATAAAATACTCTCATGAAGCTAAAATGTGTGTTCTTGAGTTAGTTGATGAAAAATAATGAAAATGAGATTAAACTTTTTCATTCTCAAATTCAGTCATATAATTTCTGAGATCCTAAAGAATTCTTACAAAATCTTCCTTCTCCAAACCAAGAGGAAATTGTACTGCCTTTCGATTTGCAGATTCAGGATGATTATGCTTTCAAGAACAAGACTGAAGAAGTAGTTTCAGGGTTTAGTATTGAGGATATAGCTGATCAATTAGACATTGATGGCCTAGAAGAAACTATCATAGTTTATTCTTCTGTTGATCCTAAAGAAGATTATATGGAGCTTCTTCTCAGCTTAAGTTATTTAACATGCTTTCTCTATGAGGACCAAATACATCAGTAGTGGCCTTTATATATCACAATTTTGATTATGTGGGTACATGATCAAATTATGCTCCTGAATTTACTGACAATCAGTCAAGCAGTTCGTTTGTTTCTGTAGTTGCTTCACTGGCTTCATTGGCATTTTTGTATTATTTAAGTCAGCCTGATTTTCAACAATATAGAGTAGGTAGCATTTCAGTTTGATTTATTTCATTTTTCAACATATTATGAAATAAGTCATAAAGGATTTGAATCCAAGCCAAAGGCCCTAAGGTCTTGATGATTTACTCTTTTGGTTTGAACGTTGCAACATCTTTTAGTTTTAGATCATATCTCAAGTTGTGCAGGAAAAGGTTAATTTTTTTTTTGATAAAAGGACCAAGGCTTGGGATTCTAACCTAGGTGACAAGGTGCTCAAGTGGGATTTAAGGAGGGAAGGAAAAGGTAAACATGGGAAATTTGATTTCCTATGGAAAGGTCCCTATGTCATTTATGCTTACATAGGAAATAATGTTTACCTCCAGAGAGGACTTGATGGTATTGAAGAAGTAGGTGGGCCACTAAATGGTCGAATGATAAAACATTACTTTGAACCTAGTTATTAATGGTTACTTCACATTTGTACATATTTTATTTTCAAAAGTCTAGTTTGGATTGGATGGTAAACCTTTGGAGTTGAAGCCCGGAGAGAAGGCCATAAGATTTTAAGGATTTACTATCATAAGTATGAATAAAGTAGGATGAAGGGTGACAAAGCACAAGGTAACTAAAGTCAAATTTCAAAGGCTACTGATCTTAGAGTTCTTGACATTTCACAAGGAAATTCCATCCCCAAGTGGAGCCACTGTTAGGTTCCTATACCAATAGGAGTCATAATTTTGAATGGCTAAGGTTAAGCCATGTAATATGTACATAACTTTGCTTTCTGCAAATTTTTTCCATATTAAAAAATTAAAAAATTAAAAGAGGGTGTGTCCTCAAAGAAAATTCAAAGGACAAAAGGAATAAGAAAAGGTCCAAAAAAGTGAAAAATATGAACCCCAAAAACAAAAGACCATGAAAGTGTGCAAGTCAAAATGCCACTACTATTTACTTTTATGCATAAAAATGATTGTGTGTAGATTGCTATTTATGCCACAATCCATGGTAATCAAACTGTTTAATCTTGATTAAGCCATGCTTTAAATTTCATGTTGATAGTTAGAGAATAAAATCTGACCAAACTGTTTAATCTTGGAAGATCATTAGATAGGTAGAGTAAATAAAAGGAGCTCATCATTTTAATCTAAGCCCTTAGATGATATAAGGTTAGAATTAGATAGTTTCCTACTTTAAAAGAAAATGGATAAGGCTTTGCTAGCATAAATGCACCCAAATAAAATGAAGAAAAAATGCTAGGATGAGTAGATGGGTAAGTAGAAGAAAGGTTGCATAAGTATGATGATTGATTAGACAAAAGCACATTTATGATCTTTCAACATGCATTTCAAATGTGAATGGGCAATTAAGCATGCATAAGGTTTACAAAGTCAATTAATTAACTTCCCCCATTCATTTCACCCCTTTACATTACTAATTTCACATAAATAAATTTTAAGTACTTAAATCCTATAAGTCAAATAGGCTCCAAGCATTTCTCTGACTTCTGGAGGGACTGGACCCTCGACTTAATGACTTAAGGACAACAAGTACTAAATTTCCCCTCATCAAAAAATCATCTCCCTTCATTCCCGTCATTTCCCTAATAAAACCCCTTTTCCTAAAGTTAAAACAATATTTTCCTAGGGAAGGTAATCACCCCCATGTAAAACCCCTTTTTCCCAAAAACCCATAAACACACTTTAGCGTAAGTTATAATGCATATATGCAAAAATAAAACAAATCATAGAAAATACATTATGCTTAGTGTAATTCATTTCCGTTGATTTCATATTAACTTCTAACTTTTATATATTAATTCCCATTAATACCATTTCTCATATGTATATATTAAATCCCTTACATTAATATCCCTAGACCTAGTTTTAACTATAAAACTACGAATTTCACCCAAACCCCGACAAAGTTCATTAACTAATTGATTCAAGATTACGTTAAGTAAAAATCCACAAATCGCCCCCACCACCTACGTTCATTATTAACCCATGCTTAATCACCATACCACCATAATTAACCCATCGACCCCCCCCCGAAATACCCTCTGCAGTCATTTGCAGCATGATCGTCGTTCGATCTGAAGGCCCGCATCCAAAATTCATAAGGCATTTTGGGTAGGATCATCCGAAGAATAATACCCACCCAAAAAAGTGGTTTTCCGCCCGGCCCCTAATGCTACATCTCATTCAATGAATGGAATCAGGCGACCCTCCTGAATAGCACCAAGCCCACAAAAGCGGTGTGAAATAAACCACTTACCGTCGTCTCGCTAAATGAAAAAACCATCAACTGTTCATTTTACACCAAAATTAAAAAAAAAAATCAAACGTTTACCCGTTTAAACACGAAAACCTTAGTTTTTCTCGTTTTCGCTTGTTTGTGTAGTAAAACCCTATGTAACCATGCTACACCACCTAAAGCCTCTGCTAACCAATTCAAGCAGGGTTTACCTCCCGAAAGCACTTTTGACTCACTCCATATACCTATAAAGCTCGGTAGAGCCATTAATGACCCTCCCTGTGAACCCAAATGTTTTCCTAACAGTTTGTTTTATTTTACAGACTATCATAAGACCACAGCATTGGATAAACAATCTTAATACTAGTCGTAAGACCTGTTTACTTTGAGATTGTTATCAAATCTATTCAAACAGAGATGGAAAATAAAATATACAATTAAAAGACAAGCAGAGGAAACATGAAATTAAATGATTTACTATTGAAATAGACAGTAAATCCCTAAAATATATAGTGAAGGTAAAAGAACACAGTAAAGAATAGTCAAAGTGTATCAGGGTTAAAGAGTATCAGATTGAAGACCAAGTCAGGTAAAGCAGCTAGCATGAAGACAAAGAGTGGGGAAGACAGTTACAAATCATACAAATTCATGTCAAAGTGAAGATAGATGAAAAAAAAGAGTGGTAAAAGTAAACAGTAAAAGTAAACATGGAGGTGGTAAGGGTTAAATTGAGATGAAAACACTTTCACCAGCAACAATGAAGTTTATCCAAAGTAAAATTGAAAAGCAGTTAAAATAAATTTAATGTTAAAAGATGAAATCAGAGCAGAAACGGTACATTCTTAAGAAATTTTCTATTTAAGGAATAGTTTTTAGAAAATAGTTCGACCAAGCCAAGATGAATTTTATGAAACTGGAGGAGGTTTGTGTTCCTAAAAGGATAGTCTTTAAAACCTATGTCACTTTTTAAACAGGTATCACCAAAAGTGAGATACGTGCATGTCTTCATAGCCTATTTTCTGGACTATGCAAAGTCTTGTTTTTGACATCTTGTTGCAGAGAATATTGTGAACAGATGGAGCTGAATTTTTGGAAACTGAAAGAGGTTGATCTAAAAATCATACTTATCTACAATAACCTCTTTCGTTGTTTACATATCTATTCTAGTTTGAGATATACAAAGGTATCAATGGACCCTAATTTTGAATAATTGCTGGGGCAGAATGCATAAAGAAAGAATGTCAAATTCGAATTTATCTTCTTTTCTCACCACAAATCCATAAATATAGTGCAAAATAGATTCATTAGTTTTGAGTGTCCTTTATTTGAGTTCTATTAATGTAAAATAGTTTGAGATATTTGTAAAACCAATCTTGATATTTTTTCAAGATATTTCGATTTAGAATTTGTATAAATACTTCTTCATTTAAAGTATTTTGGGGTGGATTCTTATACTTTGAATAAAATTTTGTTCAAAGAATGTAAAAGCTTTTGTATCACTAACAAGGCCAACATGCCGGATTGATGAATAAAGATCAAATATTTCAAGGGATTCATGTGTAAAGTGGAGTACAAATGGTTAATTTTCTTTTGTTGTTTTATCTCCCTTAAAGTTGTTTCATAATCTTAAGTGTTTCTGAAGTCTAAATGTCTAACTTGAATACTATTTCAGAATTTGCTTGACTGCACTCTGTCTTACTATTATGAATTCTTTATGTTTTCTCTTAAACTATCTTAGCCAGGGAATTCTTAACTACACCTTAGCTTCTGTAGTTTCTCCTCTGGTCTATAGTAAAGAATTCTTGTGTTCCCTTTACTCATTTCACCATTTAGTCCAAGGATTTGTACTTCACTCTGTTATCTTTCCCCTTGAACATTCCGTTTAGTGATTTAACTCTATTTTTGTTGCCCCTTCCTTGACTCCATTTCCCAATGGCCTCAAGGCATGAACCTATCATTCTGTTTTAAGGATTCCACCGCCAGATCTTCATACAAATAAAAAACCCTATGAACTCTAGAACTAGCCTAATATCTAAAAAAACATACCTAAATTATATAGAGAGAGCCCTCTCTGAGCCATAGGTTGGCTAGAGCCTATGCTTAAAATTTGCTTTGTGGTTACCTCGAAGCCTTCCCTTCTTCCAAAACTTCTAAGGAAAAGTTTTGAGTGATAACATAGTGGAGACCGTACTGTGGATTCAATCCTCGGTCTCCTATAAACTTTATCTTAAGCCCTTAAGGTCAATTTTTGTAGAAGTTTTCAAAAATTTCCATCAAAAACATTCAAAAAAGTTATAATTCTCATTACCAGGAAGATTAACAATCTCTTCAGAAATAATTTACAGGTTTAGATCTGATCTATGTGGTGGACTGTGATCAGACACACAAAAGTTAAGATCTTCTGCCTGGCGACTCCATTGTGTAAAGATCCAGAGCTTCAAATTTCACAACAATTCCACAGCGAAAGAATCCATATTCCAAAGCATTAATAGTGATAAAGGATGACAGGGTTTGTGGAAAATCTTTCATTTCATGAAATTTTAAATGAATTCATGGATGAGTTATCAGAATTTTAGCTTGATGAAGCTTTTTTAGGAGTTGTGTTTATAATTGTCTAATCAAGAAAATACTCTCATGAAGCTAAAATCTGTGTTCTTGACTAAGTTGCTGAAAAATAAAGAAAATGAGATTAAACTTTTGCATTCTCGAATTCAGTCATATAATTTCCGAGATCCTAAAGAATTCTTATAAAATCTTCCTTCTCCAAACCAAGAGGAAATTATACTGCCTTTTGATTTGCAGATTGAGGATGATTATGCTTTCAAGAGCAAGACTGAAGAAGTAGTTTCAGGGTTTAGTATTGAGGATACAGCTGATCAATTAGACATTGAAGGCCTAGAAGAAACTATCATACTTTATGCTTCTGTTGATCCTATAGCAGATTATATGGAGGTTCTTCTCAGCTCAAGTTCTTTAACATGTTTTCTCTATGAGGACCAAATACATCAGCAGTGGCCTTTATATATCACAGTTTTGATTATGTGGGTACATGATCAAATTATGCTTCTAACTTTACTGACAATCAGTCAAGCAGTCCATTTGTTTCTGTAGTTGCTTGACTGGCTTCATTGGCATTTTTGTATTATTTAAGTTAGCCTGATTTTCAACAATATAGAGTAGGTAGCATTTCAGTTTGATTTAATTTAGTTTTTAGCAGATTATGAAATAAATCATAAAGGATTTGAATCCAAGCAAAAGGCCCTAAGGTCTTGATGATTTACTAATTTGGTTTGAAGGTTGCAGCACCTTTTAGTTTCAGATCAGATCTCAAGTTGTGCAGGAAAAGGTTAAAAATATTTTTGATAAGAGGACCAAGGCTGAAGATTCCTACCTAGGTGACAAGGTGCTCAAGTGGGATTTAAGGAGGGAAGGAAAAGGTAAACATGGGAAATTTTATTTCCTATAGAAAGGCCCCTATGTCATTTACGCTTACATAGGAAATAATGCTTACTTCCTGAGAGGACTTGATGGTATTGAAGAAGCAGGTGGGCTAGTAAATGGTCGAATGATAAAAAATTACTCTGAACCTAGTTACTAATGGTTACTTCCCATTTGTACATATTTTATTTTGAAAAGTCTATCTTGGATTGGATGGTAAACCATTGGAGTTGAAGCCCAGAGAGAAGGCCATAAGCTTTTAAGGATTTACTATCATAAGTATGAATAAAGCAGGATGAAGGGTGATAAAGAACAAAGTAACTAAAGTCAAATTTCAAAGGCTACTGATCTTAGAGTTCTGGACATTTCACAAGGAAATTCCATGCCCAAGTGGAGCCAGTGTTAGGTTCCTATACCAATAGGAGTCATAATTTTGAATGGCTAAGGTTAAGCCATGTAAGATGTACATACCTTTTCTTTTTGCAAATTTTTTCCATATTAAAAAATTAAAAAATGAAAAAAAGGTTATGTCCTAAAAGAAAATTCAAAGGACAAAAAGAATAAAAAAAGATCCAAAAAAGTGAAAAATATGAACCCCAAAAACAAAAGACCATGAAAGTGTGCAATTCAAAATGCCACTACTAGTTACTTTTATGCATAATAATGATTGTGTGTAAATTGTTATTCATGCCACAATCCATGGTAATCAAACTATTTAATCTTGATTAAGCCATGGTTTAAATTTCATGTTGATAGTTAGAGAATAAAATCTGACCAAACTGTTTAACCTTGGAAGATCATTAGATAGGTAGAGTAAATAAAAGGAGCTCATCAGTTTAATCTAAGCCCTTAGATGATATAAGGTTAGAATTAGATAGTTTCCTGCTTTAAAAGATAATGGATAAGGCTTTTCTAGCATAAATGCACCCAAATAAAATGAAGAAAAAATGGTAGGATGAGTAGATGGGTAAGTAGAAGAAAGGTTGCAAAAATATGATGATTGATTAGAAAAAAGCACATTTATCATCTTTCAACATGCATTTCAAATGTGAATAGGCAATTAAGCATGCATAAGGTTTAAAAAGTCAATTGATTAACTTCCCCAATTCATTTCACCCCTTTACTTTAGTAATTTCCCATAAATAAATTCTAAGTACTTAAATCCTTTAAGTCAAATAGGCTCAAAGCATTTCTCTAACTTTTGGAGGGACCGGACCCTCGGCTTAATGACTTAAGGAAAACAAGTACTAGATTCCCCCTCATAAAAAAATCATCTCCCTTCATTCCTCTTATTTCCCTAATAAAACCCCTTTTCCTAAGGTTAAAACACTATTTGCCTAGGGAAGGTAATCACCCCCATGTAAAACCCCTTTTTCCCAAAAACCCACAAAAACACTTTAGCCTAAGTTATAATGCATATATGCGAAAAGCAAACAAATCACAAAAAATACATTATGCTTAGCGCAATTCATTTCCACCGTTTTCATATTAACTTCTAACTTTTATATATTAATTCCCATTAATACCCTTTCCCGTATGTATATATTAAATCCCTTACATTAATATCCCTAGACCTAGTTTTAACTATAAAACTACAAATTTCACCCAAACCCCAACAAAGTTCATTAACTGATCGATTCACGATTACGTTAAGTAAAACTCCGCAAATCATCCCCGCCACCTAAGTTCATCATTAACCCATGCTTAATCACCATACTGCCGCAATTAACCCATCGACCCCCCCCCCCCCCCCCCCCCCCCCCACACCCTCCCCACTCGTTTGCAGCATGATCACCATCCGATCTGAAGGCCCACATCCAATGCTCATAAGCCATTTCAGGTGGGATCATCCGCCGAACGATACCCACCCGAAAAAGTGGTTTTCCACCTGGCCCCTGATGCTACGTCTCATTCAATGAATGAAATCAGGTGACCCCTCTCGAATATCACCAAGCCCACAAAAGTGGTGCGAAATAAACCTCTTACCGCCCTCTCGCTAAATGACAAAACTGTCTACTATTCACTTTGCGCCAAAATTAAAAAAAATCAAACGTTTACCCATTTAAACAGGAAAACCCCAGTTTTGCTCGTTTTCACCTTTTTGTGCAGTAAAACCCTATGTAACTATTTTGCACCACCTAAAGCCTCTGCTAACCAATTCAAGTAGGGTTTACCTCCCAAAAGCACTTTGGACTCACTCCATATACCTATAAAGCTTGGTAGAGCCATTAATGACCCTCCCTGTCAACCCAAACGTTTTCCTAACAGTTTGTTTTATCTTACAAACAATCAAAAGACCACAACCTTGGATAAATAGTCTTAATAGTAGTCATAAGACCTGTTTACTCCAAGATTGTTATCAAATCTATTCAAACAGAGATGGAAAATGAAACATACAATTAAAAGACAAGCAGAGGAAACATGAAATTAAATGATTTACTGTTGAAATAGATAGTAAAAACCTAAAATATATAGTGAAGGTAAAATGACACAGTAAAGAATAGTCAAAGTGTATCAGAGTTAAAGAGTATCAGATTGAAGACCAAGTCAAGTAAAGCAGCTAGCATGAAGACAAATAGCAGGGAAGATAGTTACAAAGCATACATATTTATGTCAAAGTGAAGATAGATGAAAAAACAGAGTGGTAAAAGTAAACAATAAAAGTAAACATGGAGGTAGTAAGGGTTAAACAGAGATGAAAACACTTTCACCAACAACAATGAAGTTTATCCAAAGTAAAATTGAAAAGCAGTTAAAAGAAATTTAATGTTAAAAGATGAAATCAGAGCAGAAATGGTACATTCTTCAGAAATTTTCTTTTTAAGTCATAGCTTTCCATAAACTAGTTCGGCCAAGCCATGATCAATTTTATGAAAGTGGAGGAGGTTTTTGTTCCTAAATAGATAGTTTATAAAAACCTATCTCACTTTTTACACAGGAATCACCAAAATTTAGATACGTGCATGTATTCATAGCCTATTTTCTGGATTATCCAAAGTCCTGTTTTTGACATCTTGTTGCAGAGAATATTGTGAACAGTTGGAGCTGAATTTTGGGAAACTGAGAGAGGTTTATATAAAAAAGATAATTATCTATAATAACCTCTTTCACTGTTTACATATCTATTCTATATTGAGATATACAAAGGTATCAATGGACCCTAACTTCGCATAATTGCTGGGGCAGAATGTACAAAGAAAGGATGTAGTTATTGACTTGGATGCCTCATTATCAATTAATAGTTGCTATTAAATTCTTATTTCTCTTATTTTCTCACCATAAATCCATAAATATAGTGCAAAATAGATTCATTAGTTTTGAGTTTCCTTTATTTGAGTTCTATTAATGTAAAACAGTTTCAGATATTTGTAAAACCAATCTTGATATTTTTTCAAGATATTTCACTTTAGAATTTGTATAAATACTTATTCATTTAAAGTATTTTGGGGTGGATTCTTATACTTTCAATAAAATTTTGTTCAAAGACTGTAAAAGCTTTTGTATCACTGACTCGGCCAGCATGCTGGATTGATGAATAAAGATCAGATATTTCAAGGGATTCATGTGTAAGCTGGAGTACAAATGAGTAATTTTCTTATGTTGTTTTATCTCCGTTAAAGTTGTTTCATAATCTTAAGTGTTTTTGAAGTCCGAATGTCTAACTTGAATATTATTTCATAATTTGCTTGACTGCACTCGGTCTTACTTTTATGAATTCTTAACGTTTTCTCTTAAACTATCTTAGCTAGGGAATTCTTAATTGCTCCTTAGCTTCCGTAGTTTCTCCTCTGGTCTATAGTAAAGGATTCTTAAGTTCCATTTACTCGTGATTCACTACTGTTCCCCCATATTAGCCTCGGTCTGAGGATTCTTGATTGCCCTCTCACCCTCATTAAGTCTCATTTCACTATTTAATCTAGGGATTTGTACTTCACTCTGCTATCTTAGCCCTGGAACATTCCCTCTAGTGATTTAACTCTAGTTTTGCTGCCCCTTCTTTGACTCCATTGCCCAATGGCCTAAAGGCATCAACCCATCAGCCTGTTTTAAGGATTCCACCACCAGATCTTCATACAAATAAAAAACCCCCTTGAACTTTAGAACTAGCCTAATATCTGAGAAAACAACGAAATTATATAGAGAGAACCTTCTCTGAGCCATAGGTTGGTTAGAGCCTATGCTTAAAAGTTGGTTTATGGTTACCTCAAAGCCTTCCCTTCTTCCAAAACTTCTAAGGAAAAGTTTTGAGTGATAATATAGTGGATACCATATTGTGGATTCTATCCTCAGTCTCCTATAAAATTTATCTTAAGCCCTTAAGGTCAATTTTTGTAGAAGTTTTCAAAATTTTCCATCAAAAAAATTCAAAAAAGTTAGAATTCTGATTACCGGGAAGATTAACAATCTCTTCAGAAATAATTTATAGGTTTAGATCTGATCTATGTGATGGAAAGTGATCAGACACACAAAAGTTAAGATCATCCACCTGGCGACTCCATTGTGCAAAGATCCGGAGCTTCAAATTTCAGAGCAATTCTACAGCCAAAGAATCCATATTCCAAAGCATTAATAGTGATACAGGATGACAGGGTTTGTGGAAAATCTTTCATTTCATGAAATTTTAAATGAATTCAAGGATGAGTTATCAGAATTTCAGCTTGATGAAGCTTTTTTAAGAGCTGTGTTTATAATTGTCAAATCAAGAAAATACTCTCATGAAGCTAGAATGCGTGTTCTTGAGTTAGTTGCTGAAAAATAATGAAAATGAGTTTAAACTTTTGCATTCTCAAATTCAGTCATATAATTTCCAAGATTCAAAAGAATTCTTACAAAATCTTCCTTCTCCAAACCAAGAGGAAATTGTACTGCCTTTTGATTTGCGGATTGAGGATGATTATGCTTTCAAGAGCAAGACTGGAGAATTATTTTCAGGGTTTAGTATTGAGGATACAGCTGATCAATTAGACATTGAATGCCTAGAAGAAACTATCATACTTTATGCTTTTGTTGATCCTATAGCAGATTATATGGAGGTTCTTCTCAGCTCAAGTTCTTTAACATGTTTTCTCTATGAGGACCAAATACATCTGCAGTGGCCTTTATATATCACAATTTTGATTATGTGGGTACATGATCAAATTATGCTCCTGACTTTACTGACAATCAGTCAAGCATTCCATTTGTTTCTGCAATTTCTTGACTGACTTCATTGGCATTTTTGTATTCTTTAAGTCAGCTTGATTTTCAACAATATAGAGTAGGTAGCATTTCAGTTTGATTTAATTTAGTTTTCAGCAGATTATGAAATAAATCATAAAGGATTTGAATCCAAGCCAAAGGCCCTAAGTTCTTGATGGTTTAATAATTTGGTTTGAAGGTTGCGACACCTTTGAGTTTCAGATCAGATCTCAAGTTGTGCAGGAAAAGGTTAAAAGGATTTTTGATAAAAGGACCAAGGCTGAAGATTCCTACCTAGGTGACAAGGTGCTCAAGTCGGATTTAAGGAGGGAAGGCAAAGGTAAACATGGGAAATCTGATTTCCTTTGGAAAGGTCCCTATATCATTTATGCTTACATAGGAAATAATGCTTACTTCCTGAGAGGACTTGATGGTATTGAAGAAGCAGGTGGGCCAATAAATGGTTGAATGATAAAACATTACTTTGAACCTAGTTACTAATGGTCACTTCCCATTTGTACATATTTTATTTGGAAAATTCTAGTTTGGATTGGATGGTAAACCTTTGGAGTTGAAGTCTGGAGAGAAGGCCATAAGCTTTTAAGGATTTACTATCATAAGTATGAATAAAGCAGGATGAAGGGTGACAAAGAACAAGGTAACTAAACTCAAATGTCAAAGGCTACTGATCTTATAGTTCTTGACATTTCATAAGGAAATGCCATCTCGAAGTGGAGCCATTGTTAGGTTCCTATACCAATAGGAGTCATAATTTTGAATGGCTAAGGTTAAGCCATGTAATATGTACATACCTTTTCTTTCTGCAAATGTTTTCCATATTAAAAAATAAAAAAATGAAAAAAGGGTATGTCCTAAAAGAAAATTCAAAGGACAAAAAGAATAAGAAAAGGTCCAAAAAAGTGAAAAATATGAACCCCAAAAACAAAAGACCATGAAAGTGTGCAAGTAAAAATGCCACTACTATTTACTTTTATGCATAATAATGATTGTGTGCAGCTTGTTATTCATGCCAAAATCCATGGTAATCAAACTATTTAATCTTGATTAAGCCATGCTTTAAATTCCATGTTTATAGTTAGAGAATAAAATCTAAACAAACTGTTTAATCTTGGAAGATCATTAGATAAGTAGAGTAAATAAAAGGAGCTCATCATTTTAATTTAAGCCCTTACATGATATAAGGTTAGAATTAGATAGTTTCCTGCTTTAAAAGAAAATGGATAAGGCTTTGCTAGCATAAATGCACCCAAATAAAATGAAGAAAAAATGGTAGGATGAGTAGATGGATAAGTAGAAGAAAGGTTGTAGAAGTATGATAATTGATTAGACAAAAGCACATTTATCATCTTTCAACATGAACTTCAAATGTGACTGGGAAATTAAGCATGCATAAGGTTTACAAAGTCAATTAATCAACTTCCCCCATTCATTTAACCCCTTTACTTTACTAATTTTCCATAAATAAATTCTAAGTACTTAAATCCTTTAAGTCAAATAGGCTCAAAGCATTTCTATGACTTCTGCAGGGACCAGACCCTCGGCTTAATGACTTAAGGACAACAAGTACTAGATTCACCCTCATCAAAAATTCATCTCCCTTCATTCCCCTCATTTCCCTAATAAAACCCTTTTTCCTATGGTTAAAACAGTATTTGCCCAGGGAAAGTAATCACCCCCATGTAAAACCCCTTTTTTTGAAAAACCCACAAAACACTTTAGCCTAAGTTATAATGCATATATGCGAAAAGCAAACAAATCACAGAAAATACATTATTCTTAGCGCAATTCACTTCTGTCATTTTCATATTAACTTCTAACTTTTATATATTAATACCCTTTCCCGTATGTATATATTAAATCCCTTACATTAATATCCCTAGACCTAGTTTTAACTATAAAACTATGAATTTCACCCAAACCCCAACAAAGTTCATTAACTGATCGATTCACGATTACGTTAAGTAAAACTCCACAAATCACCCCTGCTGCCTAAGTTCGTCATTAACCCATGCTTAATCACCATACCGCCGCAATTAACCCATCCCCCCCCCCACCCCCCCCCACACAACCCTCCGCACTCGTTCACAGCATGATCGTCGTCCGATCTGAAGGCCCACATCCAACACTCATAAGCCATTTCGGGTGGGATCATCCGCCAAACGATACCCACCTGAAAAAGTGGTTTTCTACCCAACCCCTGATGCTACGTCTCATTCAATGAATGTAATCAGGCGACCCCTCTCGAATAGCACCAAGCCCAAAAAAGCAGTGCGAAATAAACCGCTTACCGTTGTCTCGCTAAATGACAAAACCATCTACTGTTCACTTTGAGCCAAAATTAAAAAAAATCAAACGTTTACCAGTTTAAACACGAAAACCCCAGTTTTTCTCTTTTTTGCCTGTTTGTGCAGTAAAACCCTATGTAACCATTCTGTGCCACAAGAAGCCTCTGCTAACCAATTCAAGCAGGGTTTACCTCCCGAAAGCACTTTTGACAAACTCCATATACCTATAAAGCTCGATAGAGCCATTAATGACCCTCCCTGTCAACCCAAACGGTTTCCTAACAGTTTGTTTTATTTTACAGACTATCAAAAGACCGCAGCCTTGGATAAACAGTCTTAATACTAGTCATAAGACCTGTTTACTCCGAGATTGTTATCAAATCTATTCAAATAGAGATGGAAAATGAAACATACAATTAAAACAAAAGTAGAGGAAACATGAAATTAAATGATTTACTATTGAAATAGACAGTAAAAACCTAAAATATACAGTGAAGGTAAAAGGACACAGTAAAGAATAGTCAAAGTGTATTAGGGTTAAGTCATAATTTCTCATAAACTAGTTCGACCAAGTCAAGATGAATTTTACAAAAATGGAGGAGGTTTATGTTCCTAAAAGGATAATATACAAAAAATTATCTCACTTTTTACATAGGTATCACCAAAAGTGAGATACGTGCCTGTCTTCATAGCCTATTTTCCGGACTATGCAAAGTCCTGTTTTTGACATCCTGTTGCAGAGAATATTGTGAATAGTTGGAGCTCAATTTTGGGAAACTGAGAGAGGTTTATCTAAAAAACATACTTATCTACAATAACCTCTTTCACTATTTACATATCTATCCCAGATTGAGATATACAAAGGTGTCAATGGACCCTAATTTTCAATAATTGCTGGGGCATAATGCACAAAAAAGGATGCAGTTAGTGACTTGGATGCTTCATCATCAATTAAGAGTTGCTATCAAATTCGAATTTCTCTTCTTTTATCACCATAAATCCATAAATATAGTGCAAAATAGATTCATTAGTTTTGAGTGTCCTTTATTTGAGTTCTATTAATGTAAAACAGTTTCAGATATTTGTAAAACCAATCTTGATATTTTTTCAAGATATTTCAGTTTAGAATCTGTATAAATACTTCTTCATTTGAAGTATTTTGGGGTGGATTCTTATACTTTCAATAAAAATTTCTTCAAAAATTGTAAAATCTTCTTTATCACTGACTGGACCAGCATGCTGGATTGATGAATAAAGATCAGATATTTCAAGGGATTCATGTGTAAAGCGGAGTACAAATGAGTAATTTTCTTGTGTTGTTTTATCTCCCTTAAAGTTGTTTCATAATCTTAAGTGTTTCTGAAGTCTGAATGTCTAACTTGAATATTATTTCAGAATTTTCTTGACTGCACTCTGTCTTACTGTTATGCATTCTTAATATCTTCTCTTAAACTATCTTAGCTAGGGAATTCTTAACTACTCCTTAGCTTCCGTAGTTTCTCCTCTGGTCTATAGTAAAGGATTCTTCAGTGCCCTTTATTCATGATTCATTGCTGTTCTGCCATCTTAGCCTCAGTCTGAGGATTCTTGATTGCTCTCTCAGCCCCATTAAGACTCATTTCACCATTTAGTCCAAGAATTTGTACTTCACTTTGCTATCTTGCCCCTTAAACATTCCCTTTAGTGATTTAACTCTATTTTTGCTACCGCTTGTTGTTGGGAAAAGTATCCAATTCGGAATGCCCCTATCCCACTCTAAGAGGTGATAGTGCCTTAGCAACAAACAAGGAAACTTATTCGAGTATTCCTCTTTATGGAATGTAAATGAGGAAGCAGGATCTAACTAACCTGTGTCTTTCACAAGTTTGTTGATCCAATCGCTCCTCTCTTCAGTAGCTCCCAGCTCCCAGCTCTCTCACCGGCCCAGCTTCACAGAATTCCTGCAAGATCACAAGAGAGAGAAACTACAAGAAGATACAGATATACATTCATAAAAAGCTCAAGATCAGATTAAGCTAAACATGTAAGCATAACAAAACATCATTGGTATACAGCATGTAGGAGAAACTCAAATAGTTTATTGATAGAGTAATAAAGTCCAAGAGGAGATACAACCAAGTGAGGTCCGATCCAGCATCTACCTCCCAGCAATGGAATCCCTTCCTCTCCTCCAACAAAGCATAAATCACCCAATGTACTAATCTCAATCTCAAACCAACAGCAATTCTCTGCAAATACAAAATTCCAGCCTCCTGAACCTCTAGGTGAGAGATCCATATATAGATGTGAGCAGAGAGGATGAGTCAGCTCATGTTTTGACTTGTGGCTTCTCTCTGTCAGTTCTTGCTTCCACTTGGAGGTTGACAACCTCTTACTCATCACTAGTCGAATTCATTGAGGCAAGTGTCATTGAGGAAGATTCTGGAAGCTTCCAGGGTCTTTCCACCTCGTTGAATGAACTTGCCATTTGTCATTTCCCGCTCAGTGCACCCTGGTAGTGCTTCTACCTGCATTGCAGTGCACCTAGCCAGTGTAATCTCTGCATTTTAGCGCAGACAGCTAGTGGAGCCTCTGAATTGATCCTGAATTGACTGTTTCTGAGTAGTTTTTGGTGGAGAACTTCTGGGAGAAGCTGTCTTTGGTTGACCTTCTTCCTTTAGGGGTAGGAACAACTCATTTAGGGACTTTGGATCCCTTGGATTATTGACATTTCATGCTCAATGCTGTAAGGCAAAAAAATGTCTATAACAGTTGCCCCCTAAAGTATGAGGCCGTTTATCGGGTGAAATGCTTTATTAGGAGGATCCGAAGTTCTTCCAATGCTGGGAGAAGACCTGTAATAAGATACAATACAATACATTATTTTTCATACTTCTTTCATGATCTAGCTGAGGCGGGCATTCCCATGCTCAGCTTTATAAATTCATTTTTCTGTACATAGAACAGACAATCGTCTGATGGTAGACTGATGATTTTGATGAAATCATCATCCTTTTGGTAGGATGATTATCTGCTGCAATGCTGTACATGTCAATGTCTTTATTTTTCCTGAATATATATCGCAGCCCGGATGGATGAAACTAGATCCGGGGTCTTCAATCTCGTTCGATCTTCACTCTAAGTACAAGTCGATCCATGTGAGAAATGTTTTGAAGTCGAACATGGAAAGACATCGCTTGATTACCGGTCAATGATGTAAACCGTTAGCAAGCGCGAGAGGAATCACCGATAATGATAATGACCCTCAAGGTACTGCAGCACAATTCACGTGGTGTGAATAAAGGACTTGGCGTCGAACACCACGCAAAATATTTCTATCGAAGGTCATTGATGTATACCTGTCGCCAGAAGTGAGAAACTTGTCATTGAGGCATGCAAGCTTCAAAGTACTGAAAGGGGGTTGTTCCTAGATCAACTTCTTGGATAATGATCTGATGTCGACAAGAAGCGATCCGTCAAAGGAGGGCCTTGATGTATCCCACATCAGTGACACGAACGGAGCAAATGATTTTCATGGAGGTGAAAACGATCTGATGATATATGGTTTAGGGTGGCGGTCATGAAGGAATGAAGGATAATGTATGGTAGTGGATGGGACACGGTTGACTTCTCTGGATGACTTCTCTTGAACATATCGGCGACACATGTGTGATGGATTGGTAGCATTTACCCCAAAGGTGGATGGTATGGTGAGACCATGGTGATGTGACCGGTGAATGAAACAACCCAACCCGACTCAGGCACGGAGCGGAAGTGTCATGTTCAAGAGCGACTAGCTACCAATAAAGTTCTTTGAGTTTCTTCCCAATTTTTCCCCAGTCATTGCTGACCAGTACCTCTTTATTTTGGTCAAGCTTGAGGAGGATAACATATCCTTGTTCTATAATTTGCCCTTCGAGCAAACCCATCGCTATGTTTTAACGAGCCTAGCGATAGTGAAACTCGTTCTCGTCTAAAGACAAGTTTGTCGCTATTTAATGTTTTTAACGAGTCTAACGACAAAGATAACTCGGTCCTTTTCATTTCTAGAGAGTCTGAAAAGGTACGTAAAGTTAACTCTGAAAGCCCTTTTTCGTCATCTAATCCCTTAAGTCCGAAAAAGTATAAAACAATACAGAAGGGATGAGTTTTCGATAGTTTTTACGAGCCGAACAAAACAAGCGCTCGATCTTTTTGTGCAATAATCCCTCAGGTCCAAAAAGATTAAAATCTAGAGGAGGGATAGCACTTCCGGTCGCTTTAACGAGCTGGAAGGCCAAAACTCGGCAATCTTTTCATATTTTACGAGTCAGATGAAAAGAGCTTAAAGAAGACTCGTCTTTTGAGGAATGAGTGATAAAACGGGTTAGTAGCTGATTCCAGGTAAGGGTTGGAATTTTCCAATCACGGCAGTGTCACAAGGATGGCTAGTGAAATCACTCTTCGCAGCTATTCCTCAAAATGGGTAAACAATCATATGGAGGTGAACGATCGGCCAATGGAAAAGTGGAGGTGACGGTGCAAACACGACCAAGGCTTTAATGGCTGATAATGTTACATTCACGGTGGTTATTTACCGAAGGGTAGTTCATTTTTTAACGAGCTTAAACGCGGAAAAACACTGCTCAGTCTTATGTTTATTTTTTAACGAGCATGAACTATGTGCTAAAACTGCTCGATTATCCAGTCATATGATAAGAATGTCTCATGTAAGATTCCATTTTTTATGGAGCTTGCGCCTTACAAAGCTATGCCCCGCATCCTTCCTTTATGCAAGTTAGGAAACGACTAATCCAAAAAACAGAAAAATAACCGCTCTTTGCTTGCATTCCAAAAGGTTTGCATGCCCCCAGGTATAAAACAAAGTTTCAAGGTTACCTCTACTTCACTTCCGCCAAAACAATTGTTTTACCGAGAGAGGCCTACCTCTTTCAGGTTACCCAAAGATTGTTCTATTAATATTTCAAACAGAACACTTCCTCGGCGATGTCTACCGAGATAAACAAAGGTGAGTGACAATGAGCGCCAAACACATAACTTTGACAAAAGATTCTTATTCTAGAACAAGCCCTATTCCAATCACGGACGGGGTACAGACTAGTCATATTCTCCCGCAGAACCCTACCTTATACCCAAAGTTTTCCTGCCGAAGCAGACCAGGACGCATGCTCCCTGGGTTCCAGTCATATCCCTCCGAATTACTCGCGCTCATCGGGAGGACGGACCGTGGGTTGAGACATTTCTTGCGTGAAGAGACCATTTAGGGAAGGTATATGACTATTTGCGATGCGTGATCCGGGAAATGAAAGCTGGTCCACGAGCTTGACCACTCTTCCTTCGTGCGGAAAACATATTACTCTAAAGAGTGAGGAGACGATGGCTCCCATGCAATATATATAGTCTCGTCCAAGGAGTAGGTTATAATCCAAGGGTCCTTGAACGACCATCACGTTCATTTGAACGGTCTTCCCTTTCAATGTGATAGGCACATTGGGGAGGATCCCTAAAGGTCGACTGGTTCCTTTATCAAAGCCTATCAGATTTCTCATTTCAGGCAAAAGCGCTGGCGAACCAAGCGCTTTCCAAGCAATAGAGGAAAGGATACTCACAGATGCCCCCTCATCAATGATGGTGCCAGCCATGATCATTTTGTATATGTGGACGATAATTCTGAATGGTATGCTTGCTGGAAAACAGGGTTTGCCTAGTTGGTTCCAGTCGAAGGAGACAACTAGGTTGCTTGGTGGTGGGACCGAATAGACGGCCGGGTATCACTCTGACGAACTTCCTTCCTGCGATAAAGGAATGGGGGGATTGCCCCCGTGCTCGTCGGAGTCTGTGTTGATGAAGAGGATTTGGATGGTGTCATCTTTATCCTCTTTAGTGACGGTATCATTCGAAGATAAATCCTCTGAAGGCAAGACCGGGTCAACTGCCGCCTCGACCTTTTGACTTTCGTCGGGTATGGATTCAGCTGGTTCATCTTCAATGACCGGCGCTTCAGCTGACCACTTGAGTGGGCCAGCTAGATTTTCAACTAACAAAGGACTCGGCAAGAGTTTTTTGTATCCAGGAGGAAGTCGTAACGGTGAAACCGAACGATCATCCAAAACTTTTTTCGCTTCGTCTAAAAAGGGACAATGGTGGATGGCATGGTTGCCTTTGCACAGTCTACAGGGAGATCTAGCTCTCCCTTTTTTTCCAAGGACTTCACTTTCGGTAGTTGACGGTGGGCATCCAACATGGCTATCAGAGGTTGATGCCACCGGATTGTGCAAACGGGGAGACCAGTCCCTTAGTATCCGAGGGATGCAGGGACAATCTCTGTGGAAGTGGTCTCCCTTGCCTATGACACATGGCGATTTAGGCCTAGTCAGTGCTGTGTGTGGATTTTTGTCAGACGACACTTGTTTGCCCCCAGTCGCTTTTGGCTCCTTCTTCTTCTTCTCTTTCTTCTTCTTTTCCTTCTTCTCCTTAGGAACTTGGGTTTTTGTTTTACCAGTTCCGTCAAGCGAAGAGGAAGGAGGAGAAGAAGAATTAGAGGAAGTAGAAGGCTGGTGGGCAACTCTGGACTGGTCTAACTGTTGATTCGACTGTTCAGGAATAGTGGTGTTCTGAATGACATTGGTTGAGAAGAGCCAGACCGGCAAGCCAATTGTCAGTCCTGGAAGCGACAATGTGGCCATATGGGGCGCACCAACATCTCCCCAAGAGGAGAAGGGACTAGGATTTCCACCAAGGGGAATTCCTTGGTTGGTGGGTTCCATTTTCTCAACCTAAAGACCAACGCAGGAAAAAGGGGTGATTGTTCCATTTAAAATAAATTTTAACGACGCTTAGACACAACTTGCTTTTTCAATTTTAAAGAGTCGAGAAAAAGCTAAAGATGACTCTAGTCTCCTTCGATGTTTTAACGAGCCCGAAGTGACAAATGCTCGGATGGACTTTTTCCATTATAGAGCTTGAAAAAGGCCAAAAGGAACTGCTCTGGAGTTCTAGGTAGAGGGTGTGCCAAACTTTTCGCAAAACCGCAGAATACTTTTTAAGCTACGGGCGGTCAATCTTTCCGAATGCTGTGTTCAGTGCATTGCGATCAGTAGGGCGGCCGACACGGCTTCCTAAGGATAAAGGTTTTATGCCTATAGGGGTCTCCCAATATATACTCGACGGTATGTGGGAGCACAATCCGTACTGGCGCTATCGTCCCTCAGGAGGAATCACCCAACCATCAGTGAGATCGACAGTCACCAGGTTTTACAACGTCGGAACACGTCTCTAGCCTAGACCTCTATGTTGTGCGTTAAGTTACAAAGCGTTGTTAAGTTCATTCAATTTATTTTAGGTTGATCTTTCTTAGAAGTTTGCCTTTTTGGATCACCACGAGATGTATGATACAATTCCTAAATGCAGTCTAAAGATGATAAGCAAGCTTTTATATCTTTTCAACAATGAAAATCCTAGCTACAAGGGGAAAAGGAAGACACAAACTTTTCTCAAAGAGAATAGAGCACACTGTAATGCACTTTTCCCTAAATCAAACCATGCAAACTATCAAAATTCAAATGCACAAATGCATGTATTTCTTTTTGCTTTCTTAATATTGATGCCTAAAAAGAAAGTTGTTGTACAAATTTGAATTCGATTTCAAGTGAAAACATAAACAAGTTCCTTTTTCAAAATCAAAAAGATGATTACGACACTTTATGATTTACTTGTTTCGACACTAGAAATGCATAAATTCAAACCAAACGACAAAAGTAAAAGCTCAATCAACTGTGAACAACAAACAAACTCACTCCTAAGATCAAAACGACACTTATGACAGGTCTAGATCTAAGGGCGACAGTATGACTAGTTTACTTTTGTAATGGGAAACTGCAAATGATGTAACAAATACACAAAGAACAAATACAGTTTCTTTATACAACTCGAGGCGGAATTGAGGCAAAGAAAACGGGTTTCAGATAGGTACACTGACTGATAACAGGCTGCGAAAAACAGAGATGAAACTGAGCAAAAGGAATCAGGGAACCACAGCTGCACAAGGCAAAGACTGATCAGCGCACTCCCAACACAGAGGTTTTGACATTCAGCGCAGGTAGCCTTCACGGGACCTGCGTTGAAATGTAGAACCTCTTCACAGAGTCTGCGCTGAAGCAGAAACGAGAGTTGTTTCTGGGTTCTGGGTTACGGTTTGCAGTTAAATCTACAGTTTTTGGCCGGATCAAAGCTATCAATTAGGTACAATTAGGAGGATGATTGATAGGAGGACTAAGATCTATCACAAAGGGCTGTTAGAGCACTTTTGGATCAATTTGTTTAGATCATAAAAACAGGTCCAGTGAGCGGACTAGAGTGGCAGATCTCTACTTTTCATTTGAAAATGGCAAATGCATTTCGATTCGGCACTCCTGAGTTTATGAGAAGAACAAGAATAGAAACACAAATAAACCAACAAGATACGTTCCCCAGTGGAGTCGCCAATTTGTTGTTGGGAAAAGTATCCAATTCGGAATGCCCCTATCCCACTCTAAGAGGTGATAGTGCCTTGGCAACAAACAAGGAAACTTATTCGAGTATTCTTCTTTATGGAATGTAAATGAGGAAGCAGGATCTAACTAACCTGTGTCTTTTGCAAGTTTGTTGATCCAATCACTCCTCTCTTCAGTAGCTCCCAGCTCCTAGCTCTCTCACCGGCCCAGCTTCACAGAATTCCTGCAAGATCACAAGAGAGAGAAACTACAAGAAGATACAGATATACATTCATAAAAAGCTTAAGATCAGATTAAGCTAAACATGTAAGCATAACAAAACATCATTGGTATACAGCATGTAGGAGAAACTCAAATAGTTTATTGATAGAGTAATAAAGTCCAAGAGGAGATACAACCAAGTGAGGTCCGATCCAGCATCTACCTCCCAACAATGGAATCCCTTCCTCTCCTCCAACAAAGCATAAATCACCCAATGTACTAATCTCAATCTCAAACCAACAACAATTCTCTGCAAATACAAAATTCCAGCCTCCTGAACCTCTAGGTGAGGGATCCATATATAGATGTGAGCAGAGAGGATGAGTCAGCTCATGTTTTGACTCGTGGCTTCTCTCTGTCAGTTCTTGCTTCCACTTGGAGGTTGAGAACCTCTTACTCATCACTAGTCGAATTCATTGAGGCAAGTGTCATTGAGGAAGATTCTAGAAGCTTCCAGGGTCTTTCCACCTCGTTGAATGAACTTGCCATTTGTCATTTCCCGCTCAGCGCACCCTGGTAGTGCTTCTACCTGCATTGCAGTGCACCTAGCCAGTGTAATCTCTGCATTTCAGCGCAGACAGCTAGTGGAGCCTCTGAATTGATCCTGAATTGACTGTTTCTGAGTGGTTTTTGGTGGATAACTTCTGGGAGAAGCTGTCTTTGGTTGACCTTGTTCCTTTAGGGGTAGGAACAACTCATTTAGGGACTTTGGATCCCTTGGATTATTGACATTTCATGCTCAATGTTGTAAGGCACAAAAATGTCTATAACACCCCTTCTTTGACTCCATTGCCCAATGGCCTAAAGGCATCAACCTATCAGCCTGTTTTAAGGATTCCACCACCAGATGTTCATACAAATCGAAAACCCCCATGAACTCTAGAACTAGCATAATATCTAAGAAAACATAGCTAAATTAGATAGAGAGAGCCCTCTCTGAGCCATAGGTTGGCTAGAGCCTATGCTTAAAAGTTCGTTTGTGGTTACCTCGAAGCCTTCCCTTCTTCCAAAACTTCTAATGAAACGTTTTTAGTGATAAAAGAAGGAAGAATGAATGACTACTAGAGGAAGTAAGAATGATGCTACAAGAAGGAAGAAAGGAACAAAATGGCAGTGACTAAGAGAGACATAATCAAAATATATAACTCTAAGGCCATTAGGCAATCACCTAGGCCACAAAAGAGAAGAAGAAGGCAACAAAAAGAAATAAGGCATTCACCATCAAAATATAACTCAAACTGCAGTGATGAAAAGAGGTGTTCCAAGAGATCTCCAATCTATTTATAGCTTTTTTCCAAGGCCTAAAAATGGGAGAAATGCATGGGAGTCAAGTTGAGGGCCTACCCTAACCTTAGACTATCATTTAAGCTCAAAACTGGTATCCTGTAGTTTTAACAGGGCTTCTTGTAGGTTTCCTATAGTTTTGATAGGAATTAATACAAGATGTCCTAGTTCTCATCTAAATGCATTTTGAAGGTGTTAGAGGTGTCCAAATGGTAGGAAAAGGTAGCAGAAGGTTGATAAGGGTGTGGAAGACATCGGTAAACTGAAAAAATATTCAATAACCCATCTTGAATAAGGAGAAGTAATCAAGCTAATGGTCTCAAGAAATAATTATTTTTCTTTGCACAAATATGTTTTTGGGCTTGTCTTTGCAAAACTTACAGCCAAAATTCTTAATGCACAAGAGAGAAGCCACCAGGGCCATGGATGAGGCACAATGAGGTCACTAAGTTGCTCAGAGGATGAGCAACACTTTCAGGACAAGGGGTATGATGGGCCTCTAAATTAGACATAAATTAAGGCCCATGCCTCTAAATTAAAACATAAATTAAGGCCTAGGGCCATCCTTTAGCATATTAAACTTCTTTTTCTGCATTAGATAATTTATTTTTAACTTTAATATATTCATTAGGAAGGTTTATGAATAATTGGATATTTGTAATATTATTTATTTTTGTGGAATATTATGAGAATATTTGGAAGACTATGGAGATTTGGAGGAGGAGATAATTTAGGGACTTGTTCCCTACTACAAGAGGATCAATAATAAATAATAAATGAACAAGATATTATGGAATTATGGTAGAGATTGTGGAACTCCAATGATTGAGAAAATCTAGGAATGTGTTCCACTAATCAAGGGACCAAATCCACTAATCAAGGTATTTTGGTGGGGAAAGCTTCCTCAATTTATGGGGAATGATTCCTAATCATTTTGTATAAGTACCAAGTCAAATTTTCATAGCACATTTTGTGGAACTCCAATGATTGAGAAAATCTAGGAATGTGTTCCCTGCCATTTAATGCAGATTCCTAGTATTGGGGACGAAATCCACTAATCAATAGATTTTGGTGGGGAAAGCTTCGTCCATTCATGGGGAATTATTCCTAATCATTTTGTATAAGTACCAAGTCTAATTTTCCTCTAGGTATATATTTTCATTAGTGTTCTTGTGGAGAGAACTCGTATTTTTGCAACTCCATTATATTTTCCTGCAGGGATGTAATTCTATTGATGAAAATAATGAAGATTGGTGTCATCTTCAGATTCTAAATATTGTTCTCCTCCATATGTCTCTTTGTTTCCTTGGACTTGTCCATCCCAAGAGCCTCAGAGCCCTTTTGTATCATCTGCTTTCCTTCTTTTCATTTCCTATTCATATGCATCTCTAGTTTTTATTTCTTTCTATTTCTACATTTAGTATTAATGATTTCTTATTGTAGGATTGAGTTAAATGGTTGATATAAGATATTTTGCAGGATCACAAGCACTATTTCATCCTTGGAAAATCTTTGGAAGTTCATACTAATCATTGAGCTGCTTGGATTAGTCTTCTTATTCCAAAATCTAGATTGTTGGACCCCTTTTTTAGAAAAGAACAATAAATTTCTACTATTTTTTAGAGAATTCTAACGAGCTTCAATCGATTTGGTTCCACTTCCATTAGATAAAAAAAACATTATAGTTCATAAAAAAAACTACCTCATTGCATTTTCACTTGATTTGATTAGGCATTTTTTAGATTTAGTAGCTCACTAGTTCTTGAATTTCTAGAATTTCAACTAGTAATGTTTTTTTACTTTTTTAGCACGGGTTAATAGAGATATTTTTGAGTGATTCCACTTGTAATAGGGACCTAAGACATCCTAGTTAATAAAAAAATTTGTCCCATCCAATTTGTATTTTATTTGCTCGGTCATTAAACCGTCACCAATTTCATCATTTCACAAGGAAATTTCTCCAATCTTTTTGAGAAAATTAATCCATCTCCCAACTTTGGTTTTGGGTTCTGAAGTCGTCCTAGGCACTTCCTTGACTCATTCCATCCACAAACCACCTTCCCTAAGATTTCCATCACCTCCAACATCCACCCTTTTTCTCTCGGCTATATCTTGTATGTTTTCAGGGGATCTTGTAGGTTTTTAGTACGTCCTGTAGGTTTTTCTGTAGTGGCCTGTTTTGAGGCCAAATTGAGGGAAAACCTCCAGGAAGCCACACAAGGTCACCTAAGGGTCTCTGAAGCCTTCCAACCATCCTCCATCATATCCAAGCAACCTTCCACATCACCAAAAGTGATTATCTTTCACACTCTCACATGAAAAAAGACAAAAAAAAAAGCATACTTATTATATTCATTTACATGCACAACAATAGAAGGTTTGATGGTTTGAATCTACATGCTTAGGATAGTAGGATTGCACACATGTTAACTTAGCATTCTGTTGAAGCAAAGCCTCTTAGAAGTTAGTTAGAAAATGTTGTTTTTTAGCATTTGATTTCATTCTCTTTCCTTGTACTTTCTTTCTTTCAATAGGTTAAGGTTCCATTTCGAACATTTCACTTTCTATAATTAGTTTAGGATTTGACTTTAGTACAGACACTCCATTACATCAACACAACAAAGGAAGGACACATTTCATGTTTCACATAGTGCCGATACCTCTTAAGTTTGTACGAACCCCTAGTTGATAATTGAAATCGGTAGCCTTGGGAGTTGCAACATTCTTGTTGCAATACCGAGGCTCATAAATCCTCACCCACTAAGTCAAACATGGGGACTATGTGGTAAAGGTGGTATGACATAGAGTAGAATATTTGACGATTCTATCAAACATCTATGATATGCAATGTGAATATGGCTCGCCGGAGAGGCTGGTAGGACAAACTATCCAAGGAATGGGAGGATAATTGACCATACCTAGATTCGGTGGGAACTGGGTCGAGACTTATGTTAATCCATTGAGAAGATGGCTAGGGGAAAACCATCATGCCCCCAAGAATGGGATACTTCCCGCAGTCATATGTGACGGAGGGCACTGATTAGGTATGTAAATGTGGGAATGATGCCCCCCTACCAGGAGGAGTTTTTGGAGTGCCATTGTGATCTGAGTGCTCGAAAAAGGGATTCAAACATCTCGGTCCAACTTGGCATGAGATCATCTAAAGGATGATAAGGAGATGTAGGGGCCTATGTGCCACCCAATATGTTATAGACGTATAAGATGTATTTAGAATGGTGGACTCCAAATACTTATATGTTTATGTGATACATAATGTGATTATGCATGCTTTATATGATGATGATGGTTCTCCATTAGTTGTATTTATGGTTTTCTTCTGTGGTATACATGTGATAAATGGCAATATAGAATGTTATTTGCAACGGTATCTACATAGTTATGTTGGGCTCTAGGAACATGACTCATAGTAATGGTTTCAAATTCACGTACCAACAACTTAACTCGTAGATATTTTCTAAATAGGACTTGGTTATGCACATGATACACACCATTCAATTGCATGAAAAGCAACAAGTAATCTAAACAAACATGAAGATGAAGGATGCGATGAGGAAGGACATCGACTGAGAAACCTGTCACTGCATCATATTTGGCTTGGTTATTGGTGGCAGATCCAATTCACATGCCATTATAATGAACTAACGTATGCAAGGGGGTGAAACTCATCCATGCTATTGATGCTAGATTCCTGGAGAAGGGACTCGCACCGTCAGCATAACTGATATATAATGTGGATGATGTATCCATATGAAAGGTGAAAAATACAACAAATAAGATGATGAAACCTACCTAAATGAATGAGAGAAATACATACACGCAAATCAATGGGATATGCTATGGGTGAAATTTCTTAAGGTAGAGTGCATTGTGAGGATTAGGAAGGAGTTGGTCTTCAAAATTCTCTCAGAGATATGCCCCCTTACCCAAGTCCTTATGAATGATGTAAGGTCCTACCAAAATGATGCATGAGACAATGATGAAGGATACAATCAACACTGCGATGATAAAGGTCATCGTTGATGCGAAGATAATAGGGAGCTTGGAATCGGATACGTCGTCGATGATCACGAGTAAGAAAGGGACCAAACTTTTGGGTTCACAAATATGGAAGGAAGTACGCATGATGGTGCATATAATCCCCAGGGTAATCATGGGTAGACGTAGCATCCAAGATATCTTCATTAGAATGGACGATGGACGGATGAGAGGAAGACTGACTACATGATGCGGTTGCGGGACTTGGTGCATAATCTTGAGAAAGAAGGTTCACATACGCATCATCTGGAATGGTAGGTGACAAGGTAGTAGATGGAAAATATACCGATGTTGAGACCTAGGTTTCCAACGAAGGAGGTTTGATAGAAGCACGCACATAAACCTCATAAAGGTTTCCCTGCGAGGAACTCAAGGATGATCATAGGTAAAGGATATGGACTATGGAGTCCATCATCTCATCATCAATGGAAGGGATCACGATGGTGGGATGAGAGCCATCCTGTTCTAGTGTACTAGTGGTACCAGAATCCATAGGTAGAAGAGTAGATGATCTACTACAAGTGGTATCGAAGATGCAAAGCACTTGGAGGCAATCACAAAATTCATTGGGAGGAGGGCAACAATGGGAATAATGACCATAATGATCGCACAACGAAAAAGGGTGATTTGTGTGCAACATTTTCACTCTTTTGCCTAAATCTAGTAAGGTAACTTGGACCTTGGGGATATTAGAATCAGGAAATGTTTCATGAACCAAAGGTTTGAGACAAGGAAGATTAGGATAGTTATTGCTGGCATGCCAAACAACCTCACACAAAGCGCATGGAGGTATCGACTTTGTAGCTTTGGGGGATAGAGGAGCTTATGGAGCCTTGTCCTTAGGTTCTTTCCTCTTGGCTTTGCCCCCTATCTGGATGCTTTTGTAATGGGAGTGGGTTCCTATTGAGGTTGTAGTGGAGCTGAAGTAGTGAAAGGGGTCGTAGGGACCAGTTGAACTAGGGTCAAAGCATGATATGGTCTAAGCTAACCTGGCGACGTGTTCGCTTGGAGATCAATCTACCAAATTGGGATCCTCAAATTTATATTATGGAGAATCAATGAAGCCATGACATGGACATAAAATATTCCAGGAAGAGGAAATAAAAAAGGTATCTATCCTATAGGGTAATGTCCTGACAAAATAGCTCCTATATGGTTAAGACCTGGAGGAATAGTTCTTGGTGGGAAAAAATGGGAGGCACCCACAAACGATGGAGGTCCCAGGTGATTGGATCTGTATGGCTCAACTGAGATGGTAAAAATAGGGTGTAGAGGAGTTGGTTGTTGAGCAGGGGTACCAGTCTACTTTTGAGCAGCCCATGATGCTTCTAACATTGAAACAATGAAAGAGCTAGTCTTAGAGATGGGAGGGAGAGGTCTAGGGAAAACACCCAACATGGTCGAATATTTGTAGACTCCGGGTGAAACACCATTGAGAAGGGTGGCAGACTGCTTACCAGAGATCAACAAGATAATGGACTTAGGGGAGGTTAAGGATGTTGGCTCATAATATGTCAACTGATTTAGAGTGACGATCTTCCCTTCATTATGTAAGAGCATCTTGCGAAAAACTGTAGATATGAAGGCTGACATGGCGTGTATGTATCTACAACCTAATAAAAAATTTTAATCTAGAGGGGCATCAATAACCTCAATTTCTACATGAATAGTCTTCCCAGAAAGAGTCATTGGATAATTTTGATACATGTCGAGAGGCTGGGATGAGTGACTGTCCCAAGCACGCAAAGTGATGATGGATGGGGATAGTTTAGGTGACCTGAGTTGCTTCCAAACAATAGTAGAAATCACATAGGTGGATGCACCTTCATCAATAATACATCGGGAGACAATGGCATTACAAACTCGGACTGGTATCTGGAAGGAAACAGATGGAGCTAATTGATGATGTTCTGATGTATCAACAAGAAAGACAATCCAATGATTGTCTAAAGGATCTAGTGTGCCCAAAGAAGTTAGCAGAGCACTATTTTGAGATGGGAATGACTAGAGCACCTCCAGCATTGACATGGAAGTAGGTTGTTGCACCAATTCGTCTATTATATTGTATGTATGGCAAGCTCGGTTAGAATTCGTCTTACAACATAATGGTCCCTTGGGGATCTTAGGAATTGACTGAAATTTAGGTTAAGGGATATGTAACGGACCATTTGGTGTCATAACAGGCTCAGTATATGCCTTGGTTTTGGTCTCAGTTGCGGACGAAGACGATGGCTTGTCATATTGAAGCGACCGATTTTGAAAGTTGATATAGACCTCGTCAAAATTCATTATGAGGACCTGGTAGTCAACATGACTAGAAGGTTGGGGTGGGTGGGCTGCTTGATCTTGCTGAGGTTGAGTAGAAACAAATCCTTGTTGGGGGAAAAGATTTGTGAGCACAACTAGTTGAGATGGTGCAAGATTCTAAGGTATTTGCTGCATGGGCCATTGACCTATAGAAGCAGGTTGGGTTTCCCACATTTGGTGCATCTAGGGTAAGAGGGGACAATCATGAGTATAATGGCCATGTACACCACAATATGCATAAGGCTTGTTCATACAAATAGACTTGTTTTTCTTGGGTTGGTCACCTTGTTGCTGGTTGTTGGTGTTAGGCTGGTTCCCCTAGGGTTCATTACCTTGGTTACCCTGGTTACCCTTGTTACCTTTCCCCTTATTCTTTTTCTTAGAATTTTGGTGATTAGTCTCACTCTGCTATGCATAAACTTGACCCTGACAGGGCGGTGGCTACTGGGGCTCCGGATGCATGGGAGGTTGCGGTGCTAATGCCCGAGGGGATGGAGCGCTTGGTGGTGCATAGGGGTAAGATGGTGAGGGGGCAATGGTTTGGTAGACAAGTTGAGTACTATATGTTGGTGCACTAGGATTTTGTTTTATAGGTAATCTTAACTCCTACATTAATTGTCAACCCAAGGTAAGTCTTTTTATCTCAAGAGTGTCAACACAATCTATGTAGTGAATTTAGAGGTTAACTAATGGTAAATATTTGCAATCAATAATAACTATCTCTTCAACTCAATTCACAAAACTCTTAAAGAAATAACTAAGGAAGAAATGACTCTGAGAGAACTCTTAACACACTCTGTAATTCTATCTAACATATTCCAAAATCAAATGAATCTAAATGTGAATGCAAAGAATCACGCTTGGAAACCTTCGAATAGAATTAAAACTAACTCACTCGATAAAAAAAGAGAAATGTAACAACTGAACAACAATGTTAATCTATAGCAAATTAGAATTGAATGGCAAATCCTAATTGAACAGAAATTCCTAATTGAACGACAACTAAGAATTGAACAACAAGCAAGCAAATACGATAAATGATTTCTAAACAACAACTATTCTCTATAAGAGGATTATGAATATCAATTAATACTATCTCTAAGATCTACGATAACATAACTCAGAATGAAAAAAAATATACTACTGAAACTAATATAACCAATCAAATCAAAGCATTACTCAGATACACCACACGGCTAAGTATGAATCGAAATGAACAACAGTATGAATTGGAATCTTCAATCCTCACAATAAGCGAAATGATATTAACTGAACATTAACAATCAATAAAGATTCAATGGAAATATTATAACACAAGAAAGTAGTAGAACTTCTCTTGACCAGGCTGAGAGTTGCTAGAAGTCTCCGCTAAGTAATACTCAGAATATAAGTGAAGATCAAACGCAATATTTCTTCGTTAACAAAAGTAACTAGATTACAACATCACTGAGATAACAATATTATATGTCTCAAAAAGAATAATTATAGATTACATAAGTCTGAACTGATTTTCGTTTGCCTTTTGGCCTTATATATAATAGTAAAATAGTAGACTGGATAAAAGGAAATCCTTGGGATCAGTGGATCTAAGGATTTTGCAATACATAATCTGATTCTATCATGAAACAGTTGTATTGGTCTGCCTGGTCTCTCGTTGCCTTTCCTACCTCAGACGTTGTCTTTCCATTTTACGGCCTAGTGCTTCTCTATCAAGTGAATGACTATTGACCAATCCACGTCTTTTACACACAAGGATAGTAAAAATTGAGTTTCCAGTGCGAGACTTATCTAATTTCTTACCAAGTGCTTTCATCTAATTTTAACTATTATTTACTTTATTTCAATCCATAAACAGAGATAATTATGGAAGGATAAATACGAAATAAAGAAATTAATGAGGAGAAAATTGACCCTTTTCTTGACCCAACATACTACCCAGCTTACCTTGTTGCATGTCCTCCTGTAATTAAATAGTTGATGTGTAGCTGAGTTAGAGAGTAGGCAGGATATACCTCCTCCTTATAATTTCTAAGGCCATTTTTCTTCTTTAGTATAGAAAAAGTCTGGGTAACGTCTTGATCCTTCAAGGTGTAATCAATACAATACTTATCTGGAGGATACCATATGATTTGAGTCCTATACCGACATCCTATCCATTCAGGTCCCATAATCAAAATCATGTTATTGTATTTCTAAAAACGAGAGGAGGCGGCTTTAAAGTTCCAGTATCCAAATGGTTCTCTATTTCTAACAACAATGCTGGAGGCTTCCCACCTTTGTCTAGCTGCAGACAAGGCTTCCTCCTTAATCCCTTGGAAGTACTCATTTCCAGGTTGTATAACATCTATATGAAATTTCCCCAGTTGGCCTACAAAACCGTCTTGTTTCATGAATTTCTTGTGTTTACTCAAGAGCTGCAGGGGTTTGGTTGGTTCCCCTCTCACCCATAGGTCAATTCCTTCTTCATGCCTCCTAAAAGTATTGTGGGCCTTGGCCCACTTGAGTTGATTAGTAGTGAAAGAGAGAAATTCCTGGAGTTTTACATCCCCTATAAAGGGGCCAGGGTTTCTATCCCTGTCATCTTCCAGAAAGAAATTGTGCATATAAAGTTCACAGAGGAGGCAATGTACCTATTTGTCTTGTTCTCTAAAGTATTTGACAAAATACGGGGTTGTTTGGATTTCCATAGGCTTTCCAGCCTTAGCAGCTTTGATTTTTAGCATGAGTAACCTTTCTAGGAGGAATAAGGTATAATTTGTAGCAGGGACTCTACATGACAAGGTGTCTGAATAAAGAGAGCAGACAGTTTCCAACTGCTCTTTAGCCTTCTGTAATTTCTCCCGTGCTTTCTCAACATTTTTCTGTTCAGCCCTGTACTGAGAAAAGGTCTCATCCTCAATTATGGTTAGTGCCTCAAAATTTTTCTTTAATTCCTGATGTATCCTCAGGGGCACTACCTCCTCCTTGTACTGGGCTCATTCTTGTTGAACCTTCAGTAGTTCATTCTGCAGTCTCCTAATAAATGCCTCCCTGATTAGGGGAATATAAGCATGTATATCTTCTATTTTGGTTTCTCCTTCCTAGGTCTCCATGGGATTGGTCTGAATAGTAGCTTCATCTGCCTCTTGAATCATATAATGACCAATTGGAATGTTCTCTTCAGCATCTATTTGAACAACAGTATCCATGGTAGGTTGGTCCGTTTGGGTCTCCCGTGAGAAAACACAGGGGTCCTCAGTTTGCATTTCAGTGTCTTCTACAAGGCATGGCTCTGTTTGAGTTTCCTTTGGACAAGCCAAAATATCCTCAGTTTGGGTCTCAGCATCCTTTCCAAAACAATGTTCTGTCTGTGTGCTTGTGGTCTCTTTTTCTAATTAGATTCCTGGCTCTAATGGCTTCCTTTAACCACTTCCTTAGCTTCCCAATTATTCACTTTTATTTCCTATACTTCTTAAGAATTTTTCTGAGCCTGTCCATGTAGAACTTCTTTATCCTGGGACATCCAACTGGTGATGGGTTAACTTCATTTTCCTCTGATTCATGTATAGGTGGTAATGTGTCAGCACCAGGGAGGGTTCCATCTAGAACTGTATCTCTCGATGGTAATTCACCTTCTAGCTCCTCTTTATCATGGATTTCTCTTTCAGGAGGTCCCAATACAATGGTGTCTCCTAAACAATTTTCATTCTCTGGTTTTCTTCTGGTTAGGCCTCATCCTCAAGGGACTTAGAAAAAATATTATTACCTTGTTGATTTTCATCTCCTAGGGTTTCATCTATAGGATATTCTTCAGCTGAGGGGTCCACTGGACCGGTGTCTATTGTCTGATTTCCTCCTCTAGTGACTTCTTCTTCATGTACCTCCGCTTCAAGGGGTTTTTCTACAGAAAGAATTGGTTCCCTCTTTTCTTCCACGGAATCATTGAATGGCAGGGTTTGTTCACGACTAGGGTTGTCAGCAGGGGCAAACTAGTTGGGGGTACAATTTTGTTCTTCAACAATCCCAGATTGTTCTCTACCTTCTCCAAATATTCCCATATTTTCCAATACACTAGCCACTTCCTCCTCATACTCTTGCAAATGGTATTTTTTCAGACTTGCAGGTGATGTGCAGGATAGTCCAGCCTCATCTGCTTGAACTGGCATACATCGCTAGGCTCTCACTCGCATTGAGTGCCTATGTTTTGCTGGGTTTAGGGGCATGAAGGAATTCTTTCTTTTTAGTGTCCTTCTTTGACCTAGGGTTCTTGGCCCTTGTTTTTATGTTACTATGTTTTCTTGGAGTGGAGCCAAAGTAGGATTTACAACATTATCCCAGGTTAACTGCTGCTGCTCCAGTCCGTTCATAATAATTAATTTAATCAATCGATGATGACTAATTACTTTGTGTGGGTCCTTAGCTTTCCTAACTCGGTAGGCGACGTCATGTACTAGGGAATTCATATAAAATGGAAAATTAACTATAATTTTCTCTTTTAAAATGGCTAGAAGTTTTAGTTGTTAGGGCTTTACCATATAGTGTTGATCATCGTAGGTAATGTACCTTTGCACGATTACAACCAATTCTTGCCATGACTGCCTTAACACCAAAGGATGGATCCCTTTTCTTGTTCACACCAGTTGCTCTCCTAGATCTTGGAATACTTCAATCGCATTGTGCAGAAGGACATGTTTTTCTGTTCATTTGGTTCCTTTAGTAACTGCCTACCTCTCACTATGGTGCTGCCATTCTGCAAATTCTGTAGAAATTCCAACGTCAGCTCCTCATGAAAATCCTGTAACCTATTCAGATATTGCAGCCATCCTGTGCGCTTGAGAATTGCATGAGATTTATCTGATACCATAAGCACTGGTAGTTCATTCTGGATAACTCTTCCTCCCATGGTTGTTGTACCTGTACCTAGTTTGCCTGTATGCAATTGTTTTATACTTCCACAATTCATAACAGAAGCAAAGAACATTACAACAATTAACAGAGGAATGATGATGTTTTGGGAATTAATATCATATTTAGTTAAGTCATTGGTCCCATCAACCACACTTAACACAAGATCATTAGTCTGCATGCTAGCGATAATGGTTGTCATCCTATCCCCAATCAAAAATACTTGCTAATTATTACTCATTCATAATCATCATGCAGTCCTTCCCCTGGAAGCTAATTCAAATGATTATCACACAATTATTCATAACTATCACACATGCTGTGCATACGTAGGCCATCCCCCATCTAACAAGAAAAGGGCATCCACGTCCTTTCAGCATGTGAAAAGCAAGCAAAAGCATTAACAATACATACATGCGAGCAACCAATCCCAAAAACAACATGTTAATAAAAAAAGCAACTAAATAAATACACATCATCAGATGTGAAATGGCTGAAAATAAATTAAAATAGAGATTTTAATGCATTATGTCAAAATATTTTCACCATAAGAAGTATTAATGACAAAGGCATAATTCACAGTATATATTAATGACGTTCGTAAAATGATTGGACAATTTAGAATATAATGAACATATGACATAAGTTACCATGTAGATTGACTTGTAAGAGTGATGTTTAAATGGAAAATTCCCTTTAGAAACAAATCCATAGGTGATAAGAGCTTAAAGAACATTTGGAAGTGTAAGATGATACCTCAATACAATAAGCAGAGCCACTACTACCAGTAGGAATTCATAGCCTCGACAATGTTTCTTTTTAACCCCACAAATAACCCAAAGTCATCCTTTTAGAATGTAGATGTTTCTTCTTTTTCTTGTCATAAAGAGACCACTATGCTTGCACAGTGACCAGATGACCATAGTGCCATTCACCAGGATATAACAAAGTGATCAGGTTGGCTTGTGATGAGACCCCCTACCCTTCTGACAGTTTTAAGCATTAAGAAGGTCATTACCTTGGTTTGTTAGACAAATTGGAATGTCACATGTTATATCCTTATGGTCATGGTAGGTTGGCTCGTGATGAGAACCCCTATTCTTTCTAAGGCAATGCTTGATTCATTTTCGCATCTCATTATATCCATTTTTCTATTGGAATTTTTACTTGTTAAAAAGAGGAAGGCTCATTTGCTCCTTAAGAGTCAGGGATGGTGTAAGAAGTAAGAAGATGCCAATGAAAGTTTATACTCTTACCCCCATATCATCATGTCAATGGGATTTATCCATTTGATAGTGTAAAACATAAGCCAGCATGGTTTGAAAATAATTAATCATTTTGTGATGTGTCCAAAAAAGAGATGTTTAGTTAGTCATTATAACAATACACCGTATCAGCTTTTGAATAAAGATAACCATAAAAAAAGCTTCATGGGTATTAATTGTATTGTAGTTACTGTTTTTTCTTATATCAAGCACAAATCCATTCAAATGGTGTTCATTCATAATACAAAGGAGAAAAAAAAAATGGCATCATGACCGTTAAGAAAAATTCACGATTTATTCTATTAAAAAGATAAAAAGTGTTGTTCAATCGATTGAACAACAATCATTCAATCGTTTGAAAAGAAAAAATCACAAAAAAAAGTGTTGCTCAATTGATTGAACAACAATCGTTTAAACAACAAGAATCGCAAACAAAAGTGTTATTCAATCGATTGAACATCAATCGTTCAATCATTTGAACGATAAAAATCACAAACAAAAGTGTTGTTCAATCGATTGAATAGAAATCATTCAATCATTTGAACAAAAAAAATCGGAAACAAAAGTGTTGTTCAATTGATTCAACAACAATCGTTCAATCATTTGAATAGCAAAAATCGCAAACAAAAGTGTTGTTTAATCGATTGAACAACAATCGTTCAATCGCTTAAACAACAAAAAATCAAAATGCAAAAGTGTGGTTCAATCGATTGAACAAAAATCGTTGAATTGTTTGAACAAAAAAAACAAAAATACGAAAGTGTTGTTCAATCAATTGAACAAAAATCGTTCAATTGTTTGAACAACAAAATCAAAATGCGAAAGTTTTGTTCCATCGATTGATCAACAATCGTTCAATTGTTTGAAGAACAAAATCAATAAAACAAAAATGTGTTGCTCAATCGATTGAATAGCAATCATTCAATCGTTTAAATAGAAAAAAATGAAATGCAAAAGTGTTGTTCAATCAATTGAACAACAATAATTCAATCGTTTGAACAACAAAATTAATAAAACGAAAATGTGTTGTACAATCGATTGAACAACAATTGTTCAATTGGTTGAATAGCACTTATCAAGCACACAAAGCAATAAAAATCCTCATATTTACATGGTAATGTCTATTCTTAATTGCAACCAATCAAAAAGAGTATATACATTATTTAAAATTTCTAACTAAATCCCAATTTTTTCAAAGAAAAGTTGTTGAGTTATCACTTCCTGCAGCTAAGATTTGCATGGAGGGGTCCTCGCATACCTGCTCGCAGAAATACTCCTTTGTGAGTGTTTTGCAACAGAGGCATACTTGGTATCTGTTCACCTTAAAAGAATGGCTAGGTCCATCAATAGTAGTCAAGGTAAGAGTACCATTGTTATGCACTTCTTGAATCTCATTAGGGTCGAGCCATCTTGTTTGCAACTTGCCTGAGAAATCTTGGAATCTGGAGTCGTAAAGCAGTGCCCAATCCCATTTTTGAAACATTTTCTTCTTGATAAGGCTGTCATGCCATTTTTCCCTTTCTTGCTGAATAATTGCAGTCTATTGCAAAGTAAGAAGTCGAGCCTCATCTAGTTCATTAATCTACTAGAGTCGCTTGGTCTGGACTTCTGTTAGATCCAACCCTACTCGGTGGGCCATCCTTAGAGTCCTTATTTTGAATTCGATTAGAAAAATATATTCTTTTCCAAACATGAGCTGGTATGGAGAGTATCCAGTGGTATTCCTCCAAGTCATGTGATAGGCCGACAAGGACTATATCAGTCTAGTAGCCCAGGCTCGCCGGTGTGTTGAGATTGTCTTGGTCATAATCGCTTCAATGACCTTATTGGTTCTTTTGACCCACCCATTCGCCTGTGGGTGATATGGGGAAGTGATCCTGTGCATAATATGATGATTCCTGAGAGTGGCAGTAATCTTATGTCCTATGAATTGCCCTCCCCCATCTGTGATCACTTCTCCTGGTAACCCATACCTCACAAACAATCAAAAAAGGAATTTAATCGTAGCTTCCTCTATGGCTCCTGGTAAATCTACTATTTCCACCCATTTCTTCATATAATTTGTGGCAACTAGTAAGTAGGCCTTCTCATTGGATGGCAGATGGAATGGGCCAACGAAGTTTAGTGCTCACCTCTCGAAGGGTTCTATGAATAGTTGGGGTTGCATAGGCATTTTATCATAATGGTGATGCCTGCCCATAGTTCGGGTTGCATAGGCATTTTGATAGCGATCGCAAGCCTAGGCATATTTCTTATCATCCTTAATAATAGTGGGCCAATAATAGCCCATCTGTAATACCTTATGCCCTATACTTCGATCTGCAAAATGTCCCCCAGAGGGCTTGTCATGGCAAGCCTTCAATATGTCATAAATCTCATCCTCACAGATGCATCTGTGTATAGACATGTCGGCCCCTGTGTGAAAAATATATCCGCCTATCCAAGAGAATCAGGCACTGTGATAAACGATCAACTTCCTTTCTCTTGCTCTCAAATGCCTAAGTAGCTTCCCAACTTCCAGATAATTTGCCACATCTACGTACCATGGTGTCTTGACTGCCAGGACAAATAGATGTTCATCGAGAAATTGGTCGTCTACCACCAATGGATCATTCACCTTCGGGATTCGTGATAGAAAGTTAGCAACCGAGTTTTCCTTCCCTGGACGATCCTTGATAGTAATATCAAACTCCTACAAAAGCAATTTCCATCATGTTAATTGACCATTTCTGATAGGTTTATTATCTAGATACCGAATGGTAGAGTGATCAACGTATAGAAAGGCTGGGTAGCCAGTTATATAGTGTCTAAATTTGTTTATTGCATAGATAACAACTAAGAATTCTTTTTCTGTCACTGTATAATTAAGTTCTGCAGAAGTGAGATTTTTGCTAATATAATATATAGCATAAGGTTTCTTGTCCTCCTCCTGGCCAAGGACAACGCCTATAGCTACATTTGATGCATCCATGGATATGTGAAAAGGCAACTCCCAATTTGATCCATGTAATACTGGTGCTGTTGAGACTACTTTCTTTAAACCTATAAAAGTTGTGTCACATTTGTCAGACCAACTAAAATCAACATTTCCAGTCAAAGCATATAGAGGCGTAGCAATTTGTGAAAAGTTTTCAATAAACCTACAATAATAGCCTGCATACCCTAGGAAGCTACGTACCTCTATCTGAGTGTAGGGGGTAGGCAATAAAATAATTACCTGAATTTTTTCTGGGTCTACCTGTATTCCTGCTGCAGAGATATAGTGTCCGAATATTACACCCTTAGTCCTCATCATGTGGCACTTGACATTGCTTAAACATAACCTCGTCTCAATGCATCGTTCTAAGACTTTCTCTAATGTTTGCAATGCCTAGTTGAAGTCGTCCCAATATGGAGTAAAGTCATCCATATACACCTCAAATCCTTCATTTATTAAATTAGAAATTATGTTGAGTATATCACTCTAGAAAGTAGTTGGGGCATTACACAAGCCAAATGGTAATACTCCGTACGCGAATGTACCCCAGGGATAGGTGAATGTTGTTTTGTCCTGGCCTTCAGCGGCGATCTGAATCTGATTGTAGCGACTAAAACCATCTAAGAAGGAAAAGAACAGCTTCCCTACAAAAGTATCAAGGACCTGATCGATGAATCAGAGGGGAAAATGATCTTTCTATGTCGCACTGTTCAACTCCTGGTTGTCTACACAGATACACCACTTCCCATTTTTCTTAGGGACGACCACCAATGGAGAGACCCATTTACTATCTGAGATAGGATAAATAAAGTTTACATCCAACAACTTCTGTAACTCTTCTTTCACAACATCCTTGAGATGCGGATTCAATCTCTGTTGAGGCTACCAGATGGGTCGAGCATCCTTCTCAGTATAGATGTGGTGTGTACATAGTTGTGGGTCTATTTGCTTCATATCATGATAATCCCATGCAAAAGCCCCTTTATATTTTAGGAGGACCTATATGAGATTTTTTTGTTGATCGCTATCCAGACCATCATTAATATTTAGAATTTTGTCGAGTTCGATCTCAACAGGTTTTCTGTTATGAAAAACAGTTGTCTGAATACGTTGATCGTCAGTATCCTTCAGAGGATCCTCCATGGCTTCATTATCCAGGATTGCTTTCAGCATTTGACACTTTACATTGCTCACATTAGCAGGCTGATTTATAAAATTATTGATAACGTCATCTTCAGTCTGATCTTTAAATTCCAGTGCCTCTACTATTGTGAGTGGTGAACAAATGCTTTCCTCCAGCTATGATGATGGTTGTTTACATATTTTTACAGTGGGTAGACTTGGCTTGACAGGAGGATACAACACAATATTTTTTACAGCATCCCCCTTTGCAATAGTCATGTTGCCTTCTCAACAGCCAATATAAGCATCAACTGTCCAACCAAAGGTCGGCCCAAAATCAGAGGGTGCCCATCTAATCGACTCTTTGGGTTTATGACAAGAAAATCTACTGGATATTCCCACGAATCAACAGAAATTGTAATATCATGTCAGCTTCCTTCTAGCCTTACCATCGAATGATCAACAAGTTCTAATAAAGTTGTGGTTGGTTCTAGGGCTGTAATACCAAGTGCTTGATAGGTTTCTGTTGTTAAAATATTAATGGTTGCACCCAGATCAACTAGAGTATTGGGAAAAGAGCGGTCATATATCTAAACTATCACTATGGGATTTCCATAATCTTCATACTTTGTTGGAGTTTCCCCTCCCAAGAGTAAATCAGATAACGTCCCTATGACATGAATGGTGGGTGATGTTTTTGCTTTCCTTGCAAGCTTCTTTACACCTAGCTCTTTAATTGTTTTAGCATAGATGGATATGTCTTGAATGGCCTGGAGGAGAGGGATTTTAATACAAATACTTTTCAGCTCCCATACAAGATCAAAATCTAGATAAACAATAGGTTTGGGTATCGTTAACCTTTCGGGGAATGGGGGAGAAGTGACTGTAAGTTTTTCAAGGTCTTCATGCTGATCTGTCTCTTCTCCTTGTTTTAGTTCAATATTAATTACAGGTGGTGGTATATGTACAGGTGCGATTTCAATTTTGATTGAAGGTTGATCCCTATTTTCCTCAGGGGTGATGATACGTCTTGACCTTAATGTGAGTTCATCACATTCTTTCTACTTAATCTCAGAATATAAGCTTTCAATAATTGGCACCAACTGGACCGGTCTATTATTAGTATTCAGATTCGGTTTATCTAGCAATTGAGGCCATAGAAGAGGTTGGAGATTTTTCTGTAATGTATATGGAGCTGAAAGTGCAGGTTGAGGCTGAGGACTTATCCCCACAGGTGTGCTAGATATCCCCAGAGGTCACTGCCAATTTGTAGACCAATTCGTATTTTGAGAGGTGGAGGCAGGCCACTAGGATTGATAGGGATTGCCCTACAAACAGGATTAAAAGGATAATTTGGCCAGCCATTACCCAAAAAATATTGTGTTCGCCAGGATGTCATAGGGAATGGCTAGGTTTGCCAATTTGGGTAGGGTGATTGACCCTGCCATGCTACACCAAGGTTCTATAGCTAATTAAACTGTGAAGAAGGAAAGAACTAGGATGAATCTTGTGACATACTTGTAGGTTTAGCCTACCACTGTCGAACCTAGTTCATCAGATATATCGGCTCTATTTCTTCTTTTGCTTCCTTGAATATTGCTTTCAGCCCCAGCAATGATGGAAATTGTTTAGTGGCGTCCTCTTTAGTGTAGATAGTGCATGTCTACAACATGTCTAATGGGCATTCCTGTTGGACATGCTTCTTTTGACAATGTGGACAGAATATCGCCAAGTTTTTTTCTGCTAAGGCTTGTTTTTCTTTAACCTATAAGACGTCTAGCTACGTTGTGAGAGTGCCTAGGATCTCCATCTTAAAATTTTCCAGGGGGTTACTAATTTCCATTTGCGTTACGCCTCCATTGTGTGGTTTACTTCCCCTACTCATGGGATCTTGGCTTCTTGTTCCTATACATGTGCTTCCTCACGAACACCTAATACACAAGCGAATGATTTCATCATAATATTCCTGAGGAATATCCCCTTTTCCCATTAAATTTAGAGTTTCTACCCATTCCTCTTTCATTCCTTTAATTGAGATAACTCTTAGGACTTCTTTCGATAAGGTAGTCTGTGGATACCTCTGCAAATTATAATTAAACCATTCTACATGTTCTTCTAGTGTTTCATTATCTTTTACAGTCATATTAAAAATTTCATCTTTTAGTTCCCTAGTCTTACAAAAGTCCTGGTATCTTTTGAGGAAGGAGGTTTTCATATCATCCCAAGAATTAATAGTTCAACCACACAGACCCATGAACCATCTTAAGGCTACTATTTTCAGAGTGGAAGGGAACAACTTTAGCTTTTTGGGGTCAATGGTGTAGTCATACCCTCTACAAAGGACATCAAACTCAAATAGGAAAGCATCGGGATCCTCTGTGATCATCCCATGGAAAATTGGAATGCTCTACAAAGGAATAGCCTTCATGGGGGAATTGGCCACTTGGTCGACTATGGTATACTACAATGTCGAGGTTTGACGTTGAGGTAGTTGATCTACCATTTAGTCAAAGATGTGCCAATAACCTTTGGGGATTTCAGGGGGTTCTTTTTTAGTAAGCATAGGATTAGCAACCCAAGCTGGCTTTGTAGCACTACCTAGATCTGGGATCACAAGAGATCCCTGTTCAGACAACTACGGTTCTGCCTTAACAGTCCCACTAGTTTCTCCCTCTTGTAGAGGATTAGAATGTAAACTTAATGTAGCTTGAAGACTCTATTCTGATCCTCCAACTTGGCTTTGAATCTCAGTGTAAGCTGCTGATGGCGAGCCTTCTTCTTGATGGATAACAAGAGAACTTTTTCCAGATACTACCTGGATTCCTACTAATGCTTGAGACTCTGATTTTCTTACGATTTCGTCTATAAAGGTCATTTCCCCAAGGCTCAATGATCCTCTGGGTTTTGTGGATTTAGGTGGGGGGTTCTACTCTTTTTCTATCTTTTTATTCCTAGTCATTCATAAAAACCAATTCCTATTTAACCTCTAAGATTTTGCTGAAAAGCAGGCTGGTAAGCAAGCACTTTACTTGCTAATTACACAAGTTCTTACCTTCTGTTTTTAAAACCCAATTATTTCACAGAAAGATGAAAAGGAAATCACTTAAAACACTTTCCCCAGCAATGGCGCTAAAATGTTGGTGCACCAAGATGTATTTTTACAGGAAATCTTAATTCCTACATTAATTGTCAACCCAAGGTAAGTCTTTTTATCTCAAGAGTGTCAACACAATATATGCAGTGAATTTAGAGGTTAACTAAAGGTAAATCGTTGCAATCAATAATAGCTATCTCTTCATCTCAATTGACACAACTCTTAAAGAAATAACTAAGGAAGAAATGACTCTGAGAGAACTCTTAACACAATCTCCAATTCTATTTAACTTATTCCAAAATCAAATGAATCTGAATCTGAATGTAAAGAATCACACTTGGCAACATTCGAATACAATTAAAACTAACTCACTCGATCAAGAAAGATAACTGTAACAACTGAACAACAATGTTAATCTATAGCAAATCATAATTGAACGAAAAACCCTAATGAAATGGCAATCTCGATTGAACGACAATTCCTAATTGAATGACAACTAAGAATTGAACATCAAGCAAGCAAATACGATAAATGATTTATAAACAACAAATGTTCTCTGCAAGCGGATTATGGAAATCAATTAATAGTATCTCTAAGATCTATGATAACATAACTTAGAATGAACATCAATCTACTACTAAAACTAATATAACAAATCCAATAAAAGCATTACCCAGATACATCACACGGCTAAGTATGAATCGAAATGAACATCACTATGAATTGGAATCATCAATCCTCACAATAAGCAAAATGATATTAACTGAAAATTAACAATCAATAAAGCTTCAATGGAAGGATTATAACACAAGAAAGCAATAGAAATTCTCTTGATCGGGCCCAGAGTTTCCAGAAGTCTCTGCTGAGGAATACTCACAATATAAGTGAAGATCAAACACAGTCTTTCTTCATTAACATAAGTAGCTAGATTATAGCATCACTAAGATAACAATATTATATGTCTCAAAAAGAATAATTATAGATTACATAAGTCTGAACTGATTTTTGTTTTCCTTTCGGCCTTATATATAATAGTAAAAGAGTAAACTGGATAAAAGTGAATTCTCAGGATCAAGGGATCCTGAGGATTTCGCAATACATAATCTAATTCCGTCATGAAATAGTATTGGTCTGCCTGGTCTCTCGCAGCCTTTCCTACCTCAGATTCTCTCTTTCCCTTTTACAACCTGAACAACTATTTACCAATCCACATCTTCTGCACACAAGGATAGTAAAAAGTCAGTTTCCTATGCGAGATTTATCTAATTTGTTACCAAGTGCTTTCATCCAATTTTAACTGTTATTTCCTTTATTTCAATACATAAAAAGAGATAATTGTGTAAGGATAAATACGAAATAAAACAATTACTGCGGAGAAAATATACCTTTTTCTTGACCCAACACTAGCTGGCCTTGACATCTTCTAATTTGGTTAGGTGAATGCATAAGATGTGCTTTAACCTAAATACACGTTGCTGACAGGAGGGGGAAAAGTGTTGGAGGAACTAGTGCCCACCTACGAATGGACCTAACCTTGTTGGGTATATGACGAAGGATGTGAAATAGATCCAACGATAAAATTGGTAACATCAGATGCCCCTGGTGCATTGGCACTGCCAGGACGAGGGAGGTACAATATAATTCCATAGACATAACCTGATTGAGCATAAATCAAGTCATATCTCAGAGTAGTCTGGAGAGCCTCTTCCCCTACCTTAGGAAAGTGAGACATGACATATTTGGCAATACATTCTAAAAGGATTTAAGAAACCAATCGAGGTAGACACGGTATTCGAAGGGTGGGGAATGGCACATGCTCCTCCTTCGACACCATTCCTAAACATGATCGGAAACATAGGTGGGAGAGGACTAATGAAATATGGTCGAGAGCTCCCTACCAGTCTCGTATCAGAGAGGTAACTGAAAATATGAAAGGAACGATTTATTAAGCATCACAAAAGTGGAATCAGAAGTTGCAGGTTGGTTGACATATCATTTTGCAGCATATCTCGTAAGTGTGCATCGGAGAAAACAAAGCCGAATGGAATCATCGGTGATACTACTCGATGAACACCACATATGGAAGGAGTGGATGTGATTGGTGGTGTCCTCTCTAGAATTACCCTCAAACTTGGGAATGTTGGAGGGAAGCTTAGTTGGCATAGTTCGCCAACTAGCGTCGTGGAGTATAGCGCCATTAATCAACTGGATAAAATCTAGGAGACTTAACCCAGCCATGAAAGGTAGCATTAGATCCTCTGGAATTGTTCCTCTAGATGTGACTACCAGGGTAGAACTGGAGCCAACACCAAGTTGGTTTCCTACACCTGCAGTGGGTCCTGACATGATGATGGTATGCGATGAAGGAGGCTCAGAATAAGATGAGGAATCTGATGAACCAGAAGAAGATTCAGTATCGGGACTTAGGGGATGATTAACTGGAACCATGCAGGGAGGAATAATATGTCCAAGGAGAAACTGGGGATGAAGGCCTAAGAGTCTTTCTGACAAATGCCTTAGTGGCACAATGGTTGTAAGACATAAGTGACATGGAAATGGCGAAGGGAGATAGAAAATATCTTTGTCTATGTGTGGGGAGATACATTAATTAATTTAAGCCTTGTCTTGGTGGTGTAGACCAAGCACCCTTCGCTTAAGGTGTGCTTGTGTGTGCAAGCCTGTTTATTAATTAAGCCCAAATCATGCTTGAAAAAAGAAAAATATTGCTGAAATAAATTGAAATTAAAAACAGTAAATCAACTATCTAAACCGTACCCAAACTAGGTTTGCAAACATTGTGCTGGTTGGTGGTGAAATCGACTGAAAAGATACAATAATGTCCATTATATCTAAGTGTCAATGTGAATGGGATCAAATGAAACTATGACGATGGAAAGTGGTCAAGCAATAGTAAAAACCATTGAGAAAAATCATTGCAAAAGATAGGGCGATGGGTGTGAAACTTAGGGAAAACAGTGGCACCCTAAGGCAAATGACCAAACAAGGTTCAAGTGGGAACTTTGGATGGAAACAACCTATCTTTGAAGATCCAAAGAAAGAAGGTACAAATTTGGAAAATATGGTTGAACGCTCTACACAAACTGAAACTTCTTACTCAGCTAAACTCCTCCTATAAAGGTGGAAGCATACTAGAATCCCTAAGGAGCTAAATTCCACTTCGATGAGAAAAATAGAGTAGATCAAGGCCTAAGCGGATTAAGATAGTGGTCAACCAACCAAGCAAACTACTCTCAGAAGAACCCAGAAAAATATCAGGAACAAATCCTAGAAACCCTAAAATCGTAGGTACTGACCTATCTAGGGGGATGTCACACTTTTTGCACCAGAAATTTCACTCTGGACCTCTAGATCATAGGTTTGGGGTAGAAAAGTGTGATTTCTACTCCTTAGTTCTCGAGCGACAAGTCTTGGAAAAACATTTTGTCTCTGTTGCGGCTGGTTGTTCTCGAAGGTGTACAAAAAGAAAACACTTTAGGCTGTGGATGACAAACAACCCTAACAATAAAAATGGTTGTTAAACAATGTGGATCTGATCCAGGTGGATTTTGGTGGTCACCCACCTATCCCACTTGGACTCCCACAACTGTCTCTTTCAGCTTTTCAATTTCCATAATTGTAGCACAATTTACTATTTTTAGTAGTTTTTCGGGTCCTGAACTTCCGGAGTCGTTTTCAGGCCCTAAACGACGTTTTTTGGGAAATCTGGGAGAAACATCAATGCATTGATCAATGTTTGTCTTCCCAAAGATGTAGTTCTTGGATAGATCTTTCTAACGAGCTATTGTATGCGTCAAACGAAGATCGGGTGCCAAAGTTACGACCCCTGGAATTTGACGTACTAACTTACCCAAAACGGGGCCCACAATTTGGCGTTTCATCTTCTCGAGTTAGGTTTTAGGATGTGAAGGGTTTTCCATTGTTTATCAACAATAAATAGGCCTTCGAGCCTCATTATAACACAGTTCAGAGGCATGTATCCATCACATCTCTTCTTAGAGATAAGCTACCATCGCCATAGCTGGTTTATTTCCATTTCTATTTGTACGCATATTTTAGTATTTTACATTAATGAAATGAAGCATTATTTCTGTTGCATCTTTGTGTATATGGTTATCTCTGTATTCTATTGCGTTTCTATTTAAATCAGGATCATTTGTATTAGAGCGGTCTTCTTTTTCCTTGTTTTTCTTTGCGTGTCCCCAACGAGGTCGGGATATAAGGAGTTAGGGCTTGAACTAGTCGAACCTTTGCAAGACCAACCTTGCAAATCCCAATGGCCTCCCATGGTTGATGAAAAGAAAGACGAGGGGGCAGGAGATCCTATCAAAATCTTACTCGAAGAAGCCCTCAAGCGGCAAAGGAACGCGATGATTGACAACTTTGCCTAGATCCTTCAGCGGCTACCCAGAGGCGATGCGTCGACTTCCAACAGCTACTCTGGAAATGTCACGCCCTTTAAGGTACAATTTAATTTTGAAATCCCCATATTCGAGTGTCAGATAGACGTAGATGTCATAGATAAATGTTTAAATCTGCTAGAGGGTTATTTTTCTATTCATGAATTTTTGAGTCGGGAAAAGATTGTTTTCGCTCTTATCAAAGCAGCCCCCCATGTAAAGGACTGGTCGGAAACCTACTGCGAGCAGAAGGATGAAAGTACGGACTCACTGTTCTCAGCCACACCCACTTGGAATTCCTTCCAGGATGCCATCAAGGAGCAGTACTACCCTGTCAAAATCTATGAGGACAAATACATAAACTGGACCACGATGCGGCAGGGACGGGACCAAGATGTGCCGGAGTTCACAAACATTTTTCATACCCTTCGCACATAGTTGGGTATCAAATATTCTGAGCTGCATCTAATACTCAAATACTGTGGCTACCTACAAAGATACATCCAGGAAGAGATGGAGTTCCTGAACATCTCCTCACTTGGTACGACGTACCGATACGCTGTCAAAATCGAGAAAAAATTCAAAATAGAAGAAGCGAGACTTTGGATCTACAAATCTGAAGGCCAAAGGAGAAAGCCAAGGCAAGGTGACCCAAGGCAACTCGACAAAGCTGCAAGAAAAGAACAACACCATGAAGCCGAAGAAGGACACAGGAAATTAGTGTGAGTTCCATAAGAGCCCCACTCACAACACAAGTGAGTGTCGTATGAAGTAGTCACTAGTGGCCGAGTTGAAGGCTTTAGAATCAGATGCATGTTCCGACCCTGAGTCAGAACCCAACAAGTGGAATGGCAAAGGGAAGTAGATCACTGATTTGAAGCCCAACATCACTGTTGCCACCGCCAAGATCCAGAGGAGGGGGAGCGTCTTTTCCACTCACAGATGTGGGTGAAGGGTTCGCCGCTGTAATTCATTGTTGACAGTGGCAGCCAAAAGAACATGATTTCAGCAGAGGTCATGAAGGGGTTGGGCCTACTGGCTACACCACACCCACAGACATACAGTATTCGCTGGCTTCACCAAGGATGAGATCTCTGAGTTCACCAATAGTGTTTCCTTCCTTACAACATCAAACCCTTCACATACGAGGTATTGTGTGATGTTACACCTCTGGATGTTTGTGATGTACTATTAGGCCAGCCATACTTGTGGAGGTGACATCCTGTGTATGAGTCAAGGCCTTGTGCTATTATTATTTCTTTGGGTAATTCATTATATAGGATAACGAAGGTAGCCCCACCTACCGCCACCTCTTTGATCATTACTAAGAAAGGCAGCAAGCTCATCTCACAGACTAGGAAATTTATTTTCTTTCTAGTTCGCTCCCAAAGTAAGGGGAAGATCGTCACCACATCCATGACCCCCGTGAAGGGTTCCTCCATGCAGTAGTAGCAGCAAAGGGATACAGTCATGACAGAACACAGGAACAACTTCTCCTCACCCACAGGGGTGCCACATAAGTTTCAAGTGGGCGACAAAGTTTTCTTACATCTGTAGAAAGAACACATTACAAGAGCCCATCGGAAGCTCAAACCACTCCGACATGGTCCTTACAGTAGTACCAAGGCTGTGGGGAATAATTCTTTGGACCACAACATTCCTCCATTCCTTCGCCTGCACCAGGTGTTCAACTTGGACCGTCGTCGACCATGCTTCCCACCATTACTTGACACATCAGAGATTGCCAAAGAAGTTCAGCAGATGGAGGAACTCAATGCAATGGGGACCATTGCTTCGTAAGGGGGGAGGAATGATCCAGGTGGATGTTGGTGGCCACCCACCTATCTCACTTGGACACCCACAATTGTCTCTTTCAGTTTTTCAGTTTCCGTAATTGTAGTACAATTTACTATTTTTAGCAGTTTTTCGGGACCTGAACTTCCAAAGCCATTTTGAGGCCCTAAACGACGTTTTTTGGGAAATATGGGAGCAACATGGGTCCATGAACTGATGTTTCTCTTCCCAAAGTTTTAGTGCTCAGATAGATATTTCTAACAAGCTATTGTATGCGTCAAATGAAGATCGGGTGCCAAAGTTACAACCCCGAGAAGTTGATGTACCAACTTACGCAAAACGGGGCCCACAATTTGGCGTTTCAAGTTCTAGGGTTAGGTTTTGGGATGTGAAGGGTTTTCCATTGTTTCTCAACAATAAATAGGCCTTCGATCCTCATTGTAACACAGTTCAAAGGCATGTAGCCATCACATCTCTTCTTAGAGATAAGCTACCATTGCCCTAGCTGGTTTATTTCCATTTCTGTTTGTAAGCATATTTCAGTATTTTACATTAATGAATGAAGCATTATTTCCACTGCATATTTGTGTATATGGTTATCTCTGTATTTTGTTGCATTCCTGTTTAGATCTAGATCAGGATCTGCAGCAAATGATAGAAAGAAAACCTGCCAAAGCCCTGATCTATGCACCAGAAATAGTTAAACAACAACTTGGAATAAGAAAATAAGCGTAAGTAACTCCAATAATCCAATGGAAACCAGATATTTAAAGAAAATATTTTATTTAGCAACACTTGTGAAGGGAACAAATAATGTTACCAATCCCCCTCTATGGGATGGGTTCTTGGCTATTCTCAATGTCTCCAAATTTTGTGGAGTCTCTCTCCTCTATAATGTGTAAAACCCAGCAAACAAAATGTTTTAGCTCAACGAGAACTCAAATAAAAAAGAAAATGGTGTGCGACAATGATAATAGTCAAGGTTATGGTAGTGAGTGCAACCATGAAAATAATCGAAAGTGAAGAATGAATGTAAAACCCTTCTATTTATAACAAAATATTAGGTTATTCTTGAATAATGGGAAATAATAAAATATTATTAACCAAATTCTAGAATTAACCATTTGGAATATTTTATTATATTTTATTGGAGGGAAAAAGTATTTAAACTTTTATTTAGAAATAACAAATAAATAAATGATTTATTTATCATCTCAAGAAATATAGTTACAGAATAATAAACAAATAATGATTTATTTAAATATTCCTAGGGAATTTAGTCAAACTTGACAAAGAATAATAACTAATTAGTGGTTAATTAATTATTCCAAATAAGATAATTAATGATTTATCTATTTATTTCTCATAACTCGGTCAAATATGGCAAGGAATATTGGTTAAACAATGGTTTAATTGATTTTTCCTAGAAGATAATTAAATAAATATTGATTTATTTAATTATTCTTCATGGGTTTAATTATAAATGACTTTACAAATGTGGTTTATTAAGTAATTTCTGATAGTGAAAGCAATTTTACTATGGTTAAATATACATGGTGTACTTCGATCCATCTAGTAAATTATGGCTAGATGATCAATTTTTGGTGATAACCCCCCCCCCCCCCCCCAACTGTATGAGCATTAGTAGAAAAATGTATGAGCGAAGTAGGTTTTATGGAGACGATCACTAGACATCAAAGTGGAGTCAAACAGAGACAAAGTGACCAATGGAACTGAAGTGACAGAGCATAGTGATAGAGGGGGCTAGACCAATGTGACTCTTGTTTTATTTTGTGGTACCAGATCTTAGTGAGGCAGGGGAGGCATACCTATACTCGTCAATATAACTTAGTAGAAAAATAATAATGCGCCTAGGAAAGTGAAGCTGAGAAATAAAGTACATGCTGAATCGTACGTGACATGCTTGTTATAGACATTTTGTGCCATACCGCAAGCATGAAATGTCCATAAACCAAGGGCTCCTAAGTCCCTAAAAGTGTTGTTCTAACCCCTAAAGGAACAAGGTCAAAAGATTACAGCTTCTCCCAGAAGTTCTCCATGAGAAACTACTCAGAATTGGTCAAAACAGGATCATTGCAGCTGCTCCACTAGCTAAGTGCATTGCATCTCACCTAAATACACTGTGAGGGTGTGTTGCATTTCAAAAGTCCCTTCTGTGGGGTGCGATGGGTGAGAAATGACAAATGGCAGTGTCATTTCTTGAGGTGGAGAGGCAATGGAAGCTTCCAGAATCTTCTCCTGTGACACTTGCCTCACTGAATTCGACCAAGGATGAGTAAGAGGCCCTCAGTCTCCAAGTGGAAGCAAGAACTGTCAGAGAGAAGACACTAATCAAATCACAAGCTGACTCATCCCCCTTACAGATATCTATATATGGATCACTCATCCCAGAGATCCAGGAGGCTGGAATTTTGCATATTGTAAGGAATTGTTGTTGGTTTCTAGAGACAAACATCAGATTGTTGGGTGATCTAAGCTTTGTTTGAGGTGAAGAGGGGCTTCTTTGCTGGGAAGTTGATGCTGGGTCGAAACAATTGGTTGTAACTCCTCTTGGATCTTTTCTTGTTTATCAATAAAAGCTGTTTGAGTTTTCCTCCATGCTTATGTATCATTGATGCTTGTTACATTTGTATGGTCAATTTACATCTGATCCTAGATTTTTTATGATTATAGATCCATGTCTTTGTATAGTGCTATGCTTCTGTGATCTTACAAGTACTTTGTGAAGCTGGGCGTGCAAGGGAGCAGGTAGCTGAGGACTATCAAAGAAGAGAGGGATCGAATCGAAGGATTAGCGCAAGATAGAGGTTGGTCTTTCTGTTCCTCTCTATCTATAATTCATAAAGGAAAAACAAAAGTAGTTTTTCTCTGTTTGTTTCTAAGGCAGTTGTCACACCTTAGTGGGATAGAGCAGTTCTAAATAGACACTTTTCCCTGTAACAAAATGGCGACTCCAGTGGGGAACTAATTAGTTTGTTTGTTTATCATTCTTTGTTGTTTGTTTCATAAACTTACAAGTAGCATTCGAACTGCATTTTCCATAACAAATGCAAAGTAGATAACTGTTACTTCAATCCATCTACCGGATCTGTTTATGATTTAAACAACTGATTCACAAACTATCTGATTGCCCTTGTGATAGCTCTTAGATACTCCTTAGATCTACCCCATGACTTATATATTGTCATGACAGTTGCTAGGGGGAAAATATTCAAAATGGATAGCAATCCTACAAGAGTTTGATCTGGAATTTGTAAAATCCAAGTCAAAGAAAGCTCTAGTTTTCGCAGAATTATTGTGAGATCTCCCATCGTCGTCCAACGATGACACGTCCGAAGAAACAACTATGGACGAAAATCTGTTTCTGATATCTGCAAGCAATGAGTGGTATGGGGATATAATCATTTATCTCCAAACCCAAAAATACAGGCCAAACACCTCCCACTCCGAACAAAAACGTATTCAAAACCAAGCAAAAGACTACATGATCATCGGTGATACACTTTACCGTCATGGTATCGATATAGTTATGAGAAGGTGCCTCACCCATGAGGAGGCCGAAAAAGTCCTGAATGATTGTCATTTAGGCGCATGTGGGGGGAATCAATTTGGATATGCTACAGTGCAAAAAATCTTACGAGCAGGATTCTTCTGGCCAACAATGTTCAAAGATTGCATAACCGCAGTCAGAAGTTGCCATGCTTGTCAAATTTTCGATAGCAAAACCAGAAGACCACCCACACCTCTGCAGCCAATAGTGGCTGTTGGGCCATTCGCCAAATGGGGCATCGATTTCATGACATGTAACCCCACCTCGACCGGGGGGCATGGGTATATCATAGTCGCAGTTGACTATTTTACCAAATGGGCCGAGGCGATGCCTACATTAGATAATACTGGTGAAACAGCTGCCCTCTTCTTTTTCAATCATGTAGTCGCCAGATTCGGCGTACCACAGGCTATAGTCACAGATCATGGATCGCATTTTCGCAATCACATGATGGTCGAATTAGCTACCAAACTAGGGTTGTCTCATGACAGCTCTACTCCATATTATCCGCAAGCCAACGGACAAGTTGAAGCAATCAACAAGGTCCTAAAGCACATGCTGCAAAGGATGATTGGAGTTCACAAAAGAAGATGGCACCTAATCCTGTACTCAGCTTTGTGGACTTACCGAACATCGGTAAGGAATGCAACCGGGTTTACACCTTTCCAACTAGTATAAGGCCTGGAAGCAGTCTTACCAATCCAATGTGAAATCTCGTCTCTCAAACTCGCAATTGATCTCCTCCCCGGAACTTCAGAAGAAGAAGCTTGTTTCTTGGAATTAATCCAATTGGATGAAACTCGTCGTGATGCCTCTTTGGCTAACAAAGCCCATAAGTAACGAGTCAAGGCGTAGTTTGACAAAAATGTCAAACCCCGTGTCTTCTCAGAAGGTGACTTGGTCTTGCTTTACGACCAAGAATCCGATAAATTGGGAGCAGGTAAATTTAAGTCTTTATGGATGGGCCCCTATATTGTTAAATGAGTGTTAGCAAAAGGAGCCTACGAGTTAATGGATTATGACGGAATTCCATTGACGCAACCTCGTAATGGGATGTACCTCAAGCGTTACTATGCGTAATGGTAACCTGTATGCTTTTGTTATGTTTTTGTTTTTGCTAAAGTGTTTATTTTGGTCAAGTAATCCACTTTTTACATTTATTGTAGATGTCGAACCTATTGGAGTCATGTGTTGGATATGCCGACGGAGCAAGTCGTACTTCACGGAACCTACCTTCCGTAGCCTGGGCTATTTTTGTAACTTACAATCCGACGGTCACGATATGTAGTGATCCGACGGTTCACTCTCTCCTCGGTATTACCGACACTTGATCCGTGGCTTGACACTCGATTGGTCCATGATTTCTATTTAAAGCGCATGGAGGGTCATTGTTCGGGTAATCCGTGCATGAGAGAAGCTTATGTAAATTTTCATTCTTTGATTAATAAATTTCCTGTAGTAGCCACGTTGGTGCAGGCCGTGGACTGTTTCCCTCTTTGAGGGTTTTAACCACGTCAAAAATACTGGTGTATTGATCTGTGATCTGGTTGTGAGCGGTGTCCTTTTGGTGTTCTTTCTGAGGAACTTACCCTGTAAATTCCTACATGGTATCAGAGCCAAGTTCCGATCTAAGAGATCCTAAACAGATTCTAGCTACTGGTATTGCTGATGATTCCACAAGGTTGTATAAGTTTCACAACTTTGGGTCATCAAATATTCCCTCAGTATTTATTGCTCATAATGATGAAGTGAGCAAACTTTGGCATGAGCGATTTGGTCACTTAAACTATCGCTCCCTTCAGCATCTATGTAAAGAAAATATGGTGACAGGTCTTCCTATGGTATCTTGCAGAGATGGTGTTTGTTCCGGATGTGTACTCGGAAAACATCATCAGGACAGTTTTGAAAAACGTGCCTCTTGGCACGCCTCAGCCCCTTTACAGCTTGTGCACAGTGATTTATGTGGTCCACTTCCTGTTGCTTCATTCTCTGGCTGCAAGTATTTCTTAACTTTCATTGATGATTACTCCAGACGCACTTGGGTATACTTCTTAAAACTCAAGAGCGAAGTATTTAACACATTTTTGGCCTTCAAAGCCTTTGTTGAAAAACAATCTGGACATCAAATTCTTAAGCTACGAACTGATAATGGTGGAGAATATGTTAAAAACACATTCATCAACTTTTGCACCGAAAATGGAATTCAAATGCAACACACTGTTCCATACACTCCACAACAAAATGGTGTAGCTGAAAGGAAAAATCGCACCTTAAAGGAAATGGCTAATTGTATGCTGCAATCTAAAGGACTCAGTCTTAGTTTTTGGGCCGAAGCAATTAATTGTGCAAATTATATAATAAATCGCACTCCTACTAAGGTTCTAAAGAATCTCACTCCAGAAGAAGCTTGGAGTTCCATTAAACCAGATGTAAGTCACTTTCATGTTTTTGGAAGTGAAGCATGGGCCCATATTCCAGATGAAAAGCATAAAGCTTTAGAACCTAAGAGTGAGAAATGTACTTTTGTTGGATATTCTGAAGATGTAAAAGGTTATAGACTTATTCCATTTAAGTCCAAAAATGTTATCATTAGAAGAGATGTAAAATTTGATGAAAATAAATTGTCCTGCGAGCCTAGTCCGGCGGATGTGCCACCTCTTCCTATCTCTTCTACTTTTGAAAACATTTCTTCTTCAGATGATGAAAGTGAGGATGACAATCCTCCCCCACCTTCTCAGGATCCTCAACTTCCAAGATGGGTCCGTGCTACTTGGGATGCAGCAGGTGATCTTGTCGGTGATCCTACAGATCAGCGACGTACACGTTCTCAGTTTGAAAGAGCCTCTTCTTTACTGGCTCAAGCTCCAGTAAATCATGATCCTGACACTTTTGCAGAAGCTTCAGGCCATCCACATTGGGAAGCAGCTATGAATGAAGAATATCATTCATTGTTGACAAATGATACATGGGATCTTGTTCCTCTACCAAAGGGACGCAAACTTGTTAGATGTAAATGGGTTTACAGAACCAAGTATGGACCAGATGGGAAAGTTGATAAACATAAAGATCGTCTTGTTGCTAAGGGCTTTTCACAGGTTGAAGGCATTGACTACACTGAAACCTTCTCCCCTGTTGCCAAAATGAACTCTATCCACCTTGTTCTTTCCCTTGCTGCCTCTTTAAAATGGGAAGTCCATCATATGGATGTTAAATCTGCCTTCTTGCATGGGGACTTGCATGAAGAAATCTATATGGAACAACCCATTGGCTTCATCCAAACAAACTCCAGCCTTGTATGTCGACTTAAGAAATCTCTTTATGGTCTCAAGCAAGCTCCTCAGGCTTGGTATGCCAAAATGGATAGCTTTCTTTTAGAATCTGGCTTTTCTAGGTGTTATTCTGACAATACTGTCTACACCAAGAAAGTGGGCAACTCTCTTATCATCCTTGTTCTTTATGTTGATGATCTTATTCTTACTGGTAGTGATCCCAACCTTATAAACCATGTGAAGTCCAGCCTTAAAAAGAAATTTGAAATGACAGACTTAGGACACTTACACTATTTTCTCGGTCTTCAAGTCTTGCAATCCAAGGAGGGTATTTCCCTTTCCCAGTCCAAGTATGCTTGTGATATTCTTCGTCATTTTCACATGGAAGACTGTAAGCCAGCCCCTTCTCCCTTTCAGTATGGATTCAAACTTTCAGTCTCTTGTACTTCTCCTGAAGTTGATGCTACCTTATACCGTCAACTTGTAGGAAAACTCTTGTATTTAACCCATACTCTTCCCGACCTTTCCTTTGCTGTTGGCCTTGTTGCTCGTTTTATGAAAAACCCCCGTGAAAGTCATTGGAAAGTAGCCAAAAGAATACTTCGTTATGTTCGAGGTACAGTACAGTTTGGGATTCATTACAGTGCCAAATCAGCTCCTCTATTAGTTGGTTTCACTGATTCTGATTGGGCTGGTGACCTTGATGATCGGAAGTCTACTGCCGGTTATGTCTTCACTCTTGGTTCAGGACATATTACATGGGCTTGTAAGAAACAGGCTGCCATTTCTCTTTCGTCAGCAGAAGCAGAGTATCGTGGTGCCGTGGAAGCTAGTAAGGAAGCCTTGTGGCTTCGTCAGATCCTATCAGAGTTTGGCTTTGAGCAGCAGCATCTAACAACACTTTGGTGTGATAATCAAAGTGCCATTCAGCTATGCAAAGATCCAGTCCAGCATCAGCCCAGCAAACACATTGAACTACACATGCACTTCATTAGAAAGCTCATTCATGACCATGTTCTTGAAGTGCAATATTGTTCAACAGATGATCAGGTTGCAGACATCTTCACAAAGGCTCTCACAGAGGCGAAGTTCACTAAACTTCGATATATGCTTGGAGTTCAGGAAGTTGTCACTAAGGGGGGATAGGCTCTAGTGCCTCCTTCCTTCTCCTATTGTGTCATATTTGTAAATCCTTCAATCATATCCCAAGTTGTTCTTAAGGGGGGATGTTAGGATATTCCGACACATAGGAAATAGTTAAGTTCAACTTGGTCTAGTATAGAGTTAGGTATAGAGTTAGGTAAAGTGTGTTTCTTTACCGTTGTACATTTTGTAACTTACAATCCGACGGTCACGATATGTAGTGATCCGACGGTTCACTCTCTCCTCGGTATTACCGACACTTGATCCGTGGCTTGACACCCGATTGGTCCATGAGTTCTATTTAAAGCGCATGGAGGGTCATTGTTCGGGTAATCCGTGCATGAGAGAAGCTTATGTAAATTTTCATTCTTTGATTAATAAATTGCCTGTAGTAGCCACGTTGGCGCAGGCCGTGGACTGTTTCCCTCTTTGAGGGTTTTAACCACGTCAAAAATACTGGTGTATTGATCTGTGATCTGGTTGTGAGCGGTGTCCTTTTGGTGTTCTTTCTGAGGAACTTACCCTGTAAATTCCTACAATCGCTGAATATAGCACGTTGATAGAACTTCTCTCTGATGCCATCACACATGGTTTATGCCGACTAATTGTCAGGCTAGACTCACAACTCGTAATACTACAACTCAATGGTATATATTCCGTCCGAAACCCAGCTATTTATCGCATGTTCCTAAGGGTTAAGATTTTGGAAAGACAATTTGATTTTATTCAATATCAACACATTTCCAGGAACTTAAACACATTAACTGACTCATTAGCAAATTATGTGTTAGATAGACATTTGCAACATTTATAAAAAGAAACATATCATCAATGTTTTCATTTGGATCATGTAACTTAACCAAAATAAAACTCCGAAAATCAAAAATATATATAACTATTTATGGTTTACACATAATGCTCTGTAACCAAGACAAAATCAGTCAAATGGCCAAAAAACTCAAAATGCTAGGGGGCACCCTAGTCTAATGATGCTCGTGATAGCAAGTCACAGCCTGTGCGATCATGTGTAAGAGACGAGTCCATCGTCTGGGCACACCAGTAGTATGCCGCTGTAACCTCAAAGGTAGCTTGACAGTCCTCACATCTGGAATACCAAGAGTGAGGTCCTCAACCTGCTCTTGTAATGCTGTGAGAGTCTCAGCCATGTCAAGGTCACAAAGGATAGCCCTTCTGACGGCCTCTCCTACTGGGGCAGCAGCTGGTACTCTCAGGCGAACTACTGGACAAACAAGACCAACGTCTGCATGTACACATGAGTTTGATTAAAGTCTTGACAGAATAAAGCACAAGGACATTATAAATGAAAAACGATAAACAGGAATATGGTCAAAGATTTTACCAATGGCGTCCCACTGTTCACCATCCGGCAGTACTAAATCTGGATCACCCCGGAAGTCCATGCCAGCGTATGGATACTCGAAATAAACCATCTCCTGACGATCAAACCACCTGAAGAAGGTATCAGAAAATGAAATCTGAGACTGGCCAGCATGCCTAGACATATGGTCAACGCATCTCTGCATACGTGGTTCAGTAGGAGAAGGTAAATCGAGTGCAATATACTATGGCTGCATCAGTGGTATCTTCTCCAAGGCAAAGGCAGTCAAGATAGAACCGTACCCAAAGTTCTTCAACCTACCGCTCTTTATCTTGGTCAACTGTTCTTTCATCACAAGAAGTACTGCGTCGCACCAGTTGAACACCTTCGGTAGGAGGCATTCCAAGGCATACTGCATGTAAGATCGGTTGGCTACATGAAGAGCTGCACCATTGGCCATCCTACCAAAAGTAAACAGAATAGTCCTGAGGGACCTGTCAGTGACATCACGGATGATGATCTTGCCATCTTTACTCGGTTGAGATCCTTCTCTGCAGTACCGGTGAACATAATCTCTCACAGAGTCGCCTCCCCGGGCCGAACCTGATAAAGAGATGGGGGCACCCCGCCTTGACAAGCCAGTCAAGAAATAGATGTCTACTGCAGTCAAGGGGATAGATTTCCCCTTGATCTGGAAAACCTGGTTGGTAGGATCCCAAGCATCGAGCAAATACTATAGTAAGTTGATCTGTTGTCTCATGCTAGAAATGCGGAAAAACTTCAGCAAGCCACAGTTCCGCAGTGCGTTTACTGTAACTAGATCATGTAGGGCAAGCATGTCTTCTTCTTCATGCTCATGTTCGCGCCATGTAATAGTCATCTTACTCCAAAGATCTCTGAAAAAAAAAAAGAGAAGAGTTGGATCCTGATTTTGGTAAGAAACAGGCAAAATTTCCATCAAAAATTGTGCACAGAATTCCTTCTCTGTGCCCATCGCACCTATAGCAGTGCTCTGGGTGCATTGCATGTCAGATGCCCTTCAGACTGGCCAACATTCAACGCACCGTTCAATACACAGAGGGTGCGCTGAAGGCAGAACGAGTTTTTCAAACCCCAGGGGCTCAGAAAAACTAGGAATCAAACTCAAAATGAAAAATGGAAACCATGAAATGAAAGAGCTCAGGTTTAGCTCCTACCTGGTCCAGACGACGCCGAGAAATGTCCACAGAATCTTCCAAAATCAGCTGATGAAAATCAAAGGGGTAAAGCACCTCCAAAGCTCCAACAAACCAAAGTTCAAATGAAATGGTAAAATGAGAGGTAAAAACGCTTTTTCATTACTTTTTACGTAGTTCAAAGTAAAATATTAGTGTTCTAACTCGTTTTCAAGCATATATTGTTCATTTCTGACTAGTTTGATGAAGCAGTTAAAGGTACAGTACAATCTTTGAAAGAACAGAGCTATTTATGGTAAAATCAAAATGGGACCATTTAATCAAGCAATTTTAGCACATAGTTCAAGCTCGTTAAAAAATAAACATAAGACATGAGCAAATGTTTCCCCCCGCGTTTAAGCTCGTTAAAAAATGAACTATTCCCCGGTAAATAACCATCATGAATGTAGTACTTCAGCCATTAAAGCCTTCGTTGTGTTTGCGCCGTCACCTCCACTTTTTCATTGGCCGATCATTCACCTCCATTTGGTTGTTTACCCATTTTGAGGAACAGCTGCGAAGAGTGATTTCACTAGCCATCCTTGTGACACTGCCATTATTGGAAAATTCCAAACCTTACCTAGAATCAGCTGCTACACGTTTTATCACTCGTTCCTCAAAAGACGAGTCTCCTTTAAGCTCTTTTCGACTGACTCGTAAAATATGAAAAGATTGTCGAGCCATTGGCCTCTCCAGCTCATTAAAGGGACAGGAAGGGCTATCCCTCCTCTAGATTTTAATATTTTTGGACCTGAGGGATTATGACACAAAAATATCGAGCGCTTGTTTTGTTCGGCTTGTTAAAAGTATCGAAAATTCATCCCTTCTGTATTGTTTTATACTTTTTCGGACTTAAGGGATTAGATGACGAAAAAGGAATTTTTGAGTTACCTTTACGTTCCTTTTCAGACTCTCTAAAATTGAAAAGAACTGAGTTATCTTTGTCGTTAAACTCGTTAAAAAGATTAATAGAGACAAACTTGTCTATAGACGAGAACGAGTTTCACTATCGCTAGGCTCGTTAAAACATAGCGATGGGTTTGCCCGAAGGGAAAATTATAGAACAAGCATATGTTATCCTCCTCAAGCTTGAAAAAAATAAAGAGGTACTGGTCAGCAATGACTGGGGAAAAATTGGGAAGAAAACTCAAAGAAACTTAGTTGGTAGCAAGTCGCTCTTGAACATGACACTTCCACTCCGTGTCTGAGTCGGGTTGGGTTGTTTCATTCACCGGTCACATCGCCATGGTCACACCATACCATCCACATTTGGGGTTAATGCTACCAATCCATCACATCAGTGTTGCCGATATGTTCAAGAGAAGTCATTCAGTGAATTCACTTGTGTCTCACCCACTACCATACATTATACTCCATTCCTTCATGACCGCCACCCTGAACCTTATATCACCAGATCGTTTTCACCTCCATTAAAATCATTTGCTCCATTCCGTGTCATTGATGTGGGATTCATTAAGGCCCTCCTGTGACGGATCACTCTTTGTCGACATCAGCTCATTATCTAAGAAGTTGATCTAGGAACACCCCATTCAGTACTTTGAAGCTTGCATGCCTCAATGGCAAGTTTCTCACTTCCGGCGACAGGTTTACATCAATGGCCTTCAACCGAAAGATTTTGCGTGGTGTTCGATGCCGAGTCCTTTATTCACACCACGTGAATTTTACTGCAATACCTTGAGGGTCATTATCATTATCAGTGATTCCTCCCGCGCTTGTTAACAGTTTACATCATTGCCTGGTAATCAGGCGATGTCTTTCCATGTTCAACTTCAGAACATTTCTCACACGGATCGACTTGTACTTCGAGTGAAGATCAGACGAGATTGAAGACCTCGGATATAGTTTCATCCATCTAGGCTGCGATATATATTCAGGGAAATAAAGACATTAAATGTACATCATTGCTGCACAGATAATCATCCAGTCAAAAGGATGATGGCTCTATCAGAATCATTAGTCTACACTCAGACGATTGTCTGTCCTATGTACATGAAAATGAATTTATAAAGTTGAGCATGGGAATGCCCGCCTCAGCTAGATCATGAAAATATTATGAAGATAATGTATTGTATTGTATCTTATTACAGGTCTCCTCTTAGCATTGAAAGAAATTCGGATCCTCATAATAAAGCATTTCACCCGACACCAAAAGGTTAACGGCCTCATACTTTAGGGGGAAACTGTTATAGACATTTTTGTGCCCTACCCCAAGCATGAAATGTCCATAAACCAAGGGCTCCTAAGTCCCTAAAACTGTTGTTCTAACCCCTAAAGGAACAAGGTCAATAGATTACAGCTTCTCCCAGAAGTTCTCCATGAGAAACTACTCAGAATTGGTCAAAACAGGATCATTGCAGTTGCTACACTGGCTAAGTGCGTTGCATCTCACCTAAATACACTGTGAGGGTGCATTGCATTTCAAAAGTCCCTTCTGTGGGGTGCGATGGGCGAGAAATGACAAATGGCAGTGTCATTCCACGAGGTGGAGAGGCAATGGAAGCTTCCAGAATCTTCTCCTGTGACACTTGCCTCACTGAATTCGACCGAGGATGAGTAAGAGGCCCTCAGTCTCCAAGTGGAAGAAAGAACTGTCAGAGAGAAGACACTAATCAAATCACAAGCTGACTCATCCCCCTTACAGATATCTATATATGGATCCCTCATCCCAGAGATCCAAGAGGCTGGAATTTTGCATATTGTAAGGAATTGATGTTGGTTTCTAGAGACGAACATCAAATTGTTGGGTGATCTAAACTTTGTTTGAGGTGAAGAGGGGCTTCTTTGCTGGGAAGTTGATACTGGGTTGGAACAACTGGTTGTAACTCCTCCTGGATCTTTTCTTGTTTATCAATAAAATCTATTTGAGTTTTCCTCCATGCTTTTGTATCATTGATGCTTGTTACACTTGTATGGTCAATTTACATCTGATCCTAGATTGTTTATGATTATAGATCCATGTCTTTGTATAGTGCTATTCTTCTGTGATCTTATAGGTACTTTGTGAAGTTGGGCGTGTAAGGGAGCAGGTAGCTAAGGACTATCAAAGAAGAGAGGGATCAAATCGAAGGATTAGCGCAAGACAGAGGTTGGTCTTTCTGTTCCTCTCTATCTATAGTTCATAAAGGAAAAACAAAAGTAGTTTTTCTCTGTTTGTTTCTAAGGCAGTTGTCACACCTTAGTGGGATAGAGCAGTTCTAAATAGACACTTTTCCCTGTAACAATGCTGACATAAATAACACAAAACATAATACAATCTCTCCCATGTACATAATGCCAGTGGAAAAAAAATGAACCAGGATTGAATATAATAAAATCTGAGTACATTAGATATAATGGCCCTTCCATCAAAAAAAGGATGGGAGGGAGGTTAGAAAAAAGAAGAATCCCTTCTAAAGAGGAACGGACTCTACAAAATTGAATGGATCATCTGAAGAAGACATGCATGCTATGAACACTGCAAGCGGTAGGAACCAAACCCATAAAATCTGCAGAACTGCATTTGAGAGCATAATATGTAGGCATCCGGGAATGTGGGGGGTTACCTAAAGGGCCAACCCCTCATGAGGTTTGAAACATCTCATACACACCTGGGAACCACTGGTACAATCTATTTCATCATTGGACAATCATGTGTATGAATCGAGAGCATGAAACAACCAATTCAAAGGGAAATGATGACTCCCTTTGCTTGATCCGAGGCACTAAACAAGAGTGGAAGATGGAACCAAGATACAATGCCCTCTGGGCCGTTCTTCTGAAATAGATGTGTTGATGTTGACATAATAGGTTCTCCCATAGGTGAGGCAATGAGGATCCTCAACTAAGCCATGAGGGAAAATAGTAATGTGTATGATAGATTGACACTGGGGAAAATGGGGAAAATGGGACTGAGGGACAAACAGATGACTTCGCCTGTCAGAGCATGAAGTGCATGGTTGACCTGGCAGCGACTGACTCGATTCCAAAGGGGATGGTGGACAGTATGAATGAAATCCGAAATGGGCAACATGGGATGAATGGTATGCAAAGATGGATGGAATACTATGACATGATACAATGGGATGCAAAACAGACTCCATGGATGCAAAGGTGACTGATCGCATACGTTCTGAACACGGGTGACTCGATGTTGCTTCCATGTGAGACAACAAGAACTAAGGGAAGGTGGTGCCCAAATTACAAGCATCGCATATGAAGAAATTTGATTTTAAGAGGCAACGAAGTGACCCTTCTTGGAAAAATGGCTTCCATGTGAAGTGTAAAATTATGAAAAATGAAGAGAGACCCAATAGAGTGCTATGGTTTGGTCGTAATGGGAGACAAAAAAACTATGGGTTTTTCTATAAAAGGACATTTTCCCTCAAATTTGAGAGGCGAAGATGGCCCTAAATCTTGTGGATATCATAGCGGAAAAATCGACCATCGGAATCGAGATCTATGACTTTCAGGAAATTGGCCTTACCTGTCTAAAAATGGCCTTAATGGTTCTTGGAACGATAGTTCCTAGTAAAGAATTAAGGGAAGAGAAAAACGAGAATGAACTACTAGAGCAGGTATAGAATCATCCTCACCCACTAAGACAAAAATGGGGACTATGTGGTAAAGGTGTTACGACATAGAGTAGAATATTTGACGATATTTTATAGAATGCCTACAATATGCAATGTGAATATGGCTCACCGGAGAGGATGGTAGGACAAACTATCCAATGAATGGGAGGATAATTGACCATACCTAGATTCGGTGGGATTTAGGCCGAGAATTATGTTAATCAATTGAGAAGATGGCTAGGGGAAAACCATCATGCCCCCAAGCATGGGATACCTCCCACAAGCATATGTAATGGAGGGGACCGATAAGGTATGCAAAGGTGGGAATGATTCCCCCCTCCTAGGAGGAGTTTGTTGAGCCCCATTGTGGTATGTGTGCTCGTAAAAGGGATTCAAACATCTTGCCCCAACTTGGCATGAGATTTTCCAAAGGATGATAAGGAGATGTAGGGGCCTATGTGCCACCCAACATGTTATAGACGTATTGAATGTATTTAGAGTGGTGGACTCCAAATACTTATATGTTTTATGTGATACATAATGTGATTATGCATGCTTTATATGATGGCGATAGTTTGCCACGTGTTGTATTTATGGTTGCCTTCTGTGGTATACATGTGATAAATTCCAATCTAGAATTTTATTTGAAATGGTATCTACATAGTTATGTTGGGCTCTAGGAACATGACTGATAATAATGGTTTCAAATTCACGTACCAACAACTTAACTTGTAGATATTTTCTAAATAGGACTTGGTTATGCACATGATACACACCATTCAATTGCATGACAAGTAGGAAGTAATCTAAACGAACATGAAGATGAAGGATGTGATGAGAAAGGACATCGACTAACAAACCTATCACTGCATCATATTTGGCTTGGTTAATATGGGCATATCCAATGCACATGCCATTAGAATGAACTAACGTATGCAAGGGGGTGAAAATGGTCCTTGCTATCGATGCTAGATTCCTGGAGAAGTGGCTCACAACATCGGTATAACCAATATACAATGTGGATGATGGATCCATATGAAAAGTGCAAAAGACAAAAAATGAGATGATGCAACCTACCTAAATGCATGACAGAAATAAATACATGCAAATCAAGGGGATATGCTATGGCTGAAATTTCTTAAGGTAGAGGGAATTGCGAGGATTAGGGTGGAGTTGGCCTTCAAAATCATCTAAGAGATATGCCCCCTTACCCAAGTCCTTACAAATGATATAAGGTTCTAGCCATAATGATGCATGAGACAATGATGAAGGATACAATCAAGATTGCAAAGATAAAGGTAATTGTTGATGAGAAGATAGCAGGGGGCCAGGAATCAAACACATCATCAATCATCACGAGTAAGAGTGGGAGAAAAATTTTCATTTCGAAAATATGGAAGGAAGTATGCATGATGGTGCATATCATCCCAAGGGTAATCAGGGGTAGACATAGCTTCCAGGATATCTTCATCAGAATGGAAGATGGATGGACGGGAGGAAGACTTACTACATGATGCGGTGGCGGGACCTGGTGCATCATCTTAAGAAATAAGGTTCACATACGCATCATCTGGAATGGTAGACGACGAGTTAGTATATGGAGAATCTACCGATGTTGAGGCTCAGGTTTCCGATGAAGGAGGTTCAATAGAAGTGTGCACAAAAACCTCAGAAAGGTTTTCCTGTGAGGAACTGAAAGATGATGACAGGTAAATGATATGCACTATGGAGTCCGTCATCTCGACATTGGGGGAAGGGATCATGATGGTAGGATGAGAGCCCCCCTATTCTAGTGTACTAGCGGTACTAAAATTCATAGGTAGAGAAGTAGATGATCTACTACGAGTTGCCTCGAAGTGGCAAAGCACTTGGAGGCAATCATGAAATTCATCGAGATAAGGGAAACAATGGGAATAATGGCCATAATGATCGTACAAGGAACAAGGGCGATTTGTGCACAACGTTTTCAGTATTTTTCCTGAATCTGATAAGGTAACTTGGACCTCCAGGATATAAGATTCATGAAACATTTCATAAACCAGAGGTTTGAGATGAGGAATGTCACGACAGTTATTGGTGGCATGCCCAATAACATCACACAAAGTGCACAGAGGTGTTAAGTTTGGAGCCTTGTCCTTAGGTTCTTTCCTCTTGGCTTTTCCCCCTATCTAGATGCTTTCGTAACAGGAGTGGGTTCTTGTTGAGGTTGTAGTGGAACTGAAGTAGCGACAGGGGTCGTAGGGATCGGTTGAATCGGGGACAAAGCATGATATGGTCTAAGATGACCAGGTGGAGTGTTCACTGGGGGATCAATGTACCAAACTAGGATCTCCAAAGTCATATTAGGGAGAGTTAATGAATCCATGATAGGGATAGAAAAGATTCAAGGAGGAGGAAACAAAAATGGTATCTATCTTGTAGGGTAATGTCCTAATGGAGTAGCCCCTAGATGGTTAAGACCTGGAGGAATAGTTCCTAGTGAGAAAAACACGGAGGGACCCGTGGATCTGGATGGATCGATTGAGATGGTAAAAATAGGGTGCAGAGGAGTTGGCTATTGAGCAGGGGTAACATAATACTTTTGAGTAGCCTCTGACGCTTGTAACATGCAAAAGATCAAAGAGATAGTATTAGAGATGGAAGTGGGAGGACCAAGGAAAGCACCCGAAAAGGTCAAATCTTTGTAGAATCTAGGTGAAACGTCAGTGAGAGGGAGGGTATACTGCTTACTGGAGATTGATGAGATAATGAACTCAGGGGAGGTTAAGGATGTTGGCTCATAATATGTCAATTGATCGATAGTGATGATCTTCCCTTCATGGAGGAAGAACATCTTGCGGAAATCCGTAGACGCGAGGACTGACATAGAATATGTGTAACTACGACCCAATAGAATGTTTTAATATAGAGGGGCATCAATAACCTCATTGTCTACATGAACATTCTTTCTAGCAAGAGTCATTGGAAAATTGTGATACATGGCGAGAGGCTGGGATGAGTGACCATCCCAAGAACACAAGGTGATGGTTGATGGGGATAGCTTAGGTGGCCTGAGTTGGTTCCAAACGACAACAAACATCACATAGGTGGATGCACCTTCGTCAATAATACATCGGGAGATGATGGCATTATATACTTGGACTGGTATTTGGAAGGCAATAGATGGAGGTAATGGAGCATGTTCTAACGTATCAACAGGAAAGAAAATCAGACAATCGTCTGAAGGATCTACTGTACCCAAAGAAGTTAGTGTATATTTCTTTTTAGATGTCCACAACTGTATCACTTGAAGCATCAACATGGCAGCAGGTGATTACACCAAGTCATCTACTATATTGTATGTATTGGCAGCTCAGTCAGAAGTCACGTTATGGCATAATGGTCCTTTGGGGAGTTTAGGAATTGACTCAAATTTAGGCTAATGGATCTGTAACGGACCATTTGGTGTCATAAGAGGCTCAGTATATGCTTTGATTTTGGTCTCAATTGCAGAGGAAGACGATGGATTTTCATATTGATGCGACCGATTTTGCAAGTGGATATCGGAGGTGTTGACCTCATTAGAATTCATTATGAGGACATGGTAGTCACCAGGACCAGAAGGTTGTTGAGGGTGGGCTGCTTGATCTTCCTGAGGTTGAGCAGCAACAAATCCTTGCTGAGGGAAAGGATTTGTAAGCACGGCTAGTTGAGATGGCACAAGATTCTAAGGTAGTTGCTGCATTGGTGGTTGACTTATAAAAGTGGCTTGGGATTCCCACATTTGGCGCATCTCATGTAAGAGGGGACACTCATGAGTATAATTCCCATGTTCACCATAGCATGCACAAGGCTTGTTCGTACGAATAGCCTTTTTTTGCTTGGGCTACTCACACTCTTGCTGGTTGTTGGTGTTAGGCTAGTTCCCATGGGGTTCATTACCTTGGTTACCCTGGTTACCCTCGTTACCCTTCCCCTTATTCTTTTTCTTGGAATTTTGGGGATTGGTCACACTGTACTATGCATACACTTGACCCTGAGGGGGTAGTGGCTATTGGGACTGAGGATGCATGGGAGGCTATGGGACTCATGCTTGGGGGGCTGGAGTGCTCAACGGTGCATCGGTGTAAGATGGTGAGGGGGAAACGGTTTGGTAGAAAGGTTGAGTTCTAGATGGCCCTCACATGTTCTTATGTGGTTGGGTAAATGCATAAGATATGCTATATCTTGAACACACGTTGCTGGCAGGAGGGGGATAAGCATTGGAGGAACTGGTGCCCCCCTATGGATGGCCATAACTGTTTTGAATATATGGCGAAGGATGTAAAATAGCTCCAACGATACCGTCGGCGGTGTCATATGCCCTAAGTGCATTGGCACGGCCAGGATGAGGGAGGTCTGGTATAATGCTATAGACATAACTGGATTGAGCATAAGTCAAGTCATATCTCAGAGCAGTCTGGAGAGCCTCTTCCTCTACCTGAGGAAAGTGAGACATGACACCTTTCGAAATAGGTGCTAAAAGAATTTAAGAAACCAATTCAGGAAGACACAGTCTTCAAAGGATGGGGCACGACACATGCTCCTCCTTCTACGCCATTCCTAAACATGATCAGAAAGACGAGTGGCAGAAGACCGATGAAATATGGTCAAGAACTCCATTCTAGTGTCGTATCAGAGAGGTAACTAAAAATATGAAAGGAACGCTTTAGAAATCATCACAAAAGTGGAATGACAAGTGGAAATTTGGTTGAATTACCACTTTCCAGCATCTCTAGTGAGCGTGTGTTGGAGAAATTGAAGATGAATGGAATCATGGGTGATATTATTTGATTAACACCACATATGGAAGGATCTAACATGATTGGTTCTGTCCTCTGCAGAATTACCCTCAAACTTGAGAATGTCAAAGGGAAGCTTAGTCGGCATAGCTAGCCAACTAGCATCATGGTGTATAGGTCCATTAATCAGCTGGCTAAAATGTGGGAGGCTTAACCTAGTGATGAAAGGTAGCATTGGATCTACCCGAACAGTTCCACTCGATGTGACTACCAGGGTAGAACCGGAGCCAATACGAGGTTGGTTTACCACACCTATGGTGGGTCTAGACACGATGACTCTATGCGGTGAAGGAGGCTCATAATCAAATGAGAAATCAAATGAACAAGAAGAAGATTCAGTATTGGGACTCGAGGGATGATTAACTAGAACCCTGTGGGGAGGAATAATACATCCAAGGAGAAACTAGGGATTGTTGGGCATGGAATCCCCCCAAGGCATGTTTTGGGGCTTAAAGCCCAAATTTTGACCATGTCCATTGTAAAAACTCTGCCATTTGTTGGTGCGGAGCGTGAAGTCATAATAGAGTCACAGGGTTGTCTGCCCTTGCTTTTGTAATGTAATGTCAGCTTGATAGACCTACCCATGGTCTGTGGACCATGGGATTATATAAATAGAGCAAGGCTCTAAGTGTAGAAAAGAAGAAAAAGATAGAAGAATGATGAGTCTAAGAGATTGAGTCAAAGTGGAGATTGTGTCTTTGGGATGTAGAGTAGGAGAAGGCTCTGCAGCTGAGTGCACGGACCCCTGTAGCTGAATGCACAGGGCAGGTCAAGTCTGTAACTATTTGGAAGCAGTAATAAAGAGAAGTTTTATAATATTTCTATGTATCTTTTCCTATTTTATTTATTATTGGGTATAAAATGCAAGTTTACTATTTATTTTTTGCGCGAACTCATATGAATGTGTTGTATAAATAAATATAACGTAAAGAATACATTTACGCAAAGATAACTAACTGGTGTAGGAATATAGGTGTAGGAAGATAAGTAAGATCTCAGGTGGGACTTAGGGAAATAGTGTAGAGCGCTACTACAGTAGCGCGGAAGCCCCACAACCTCTGGTTAGGGTTGTGCAAAGGCAAGTATATCAGGGCACAGGGAAGTGTGCGAAGTAACCTGCATGAAGGGACTAACGGTTGGACCCCATCAAACCCTCACACATCTCAAGGGTGCGGAAACTTTGTTCCAGCACCCCCCCATACTACATTGGGTGAGACCTTAGTTTGTGCTCTGCAGACTATTGATGAAAGGGCCACTAGTAGAGGGATTTGTTTGGCTAATTAACTCCAAACCTGGCTCAGGCCGCAACAAGCCAATAAATGGTTCTGTTGCTGGGACCAGGATCTGCATAGAGATTTCTGATGTTGTATCAATGGAATCCAACTAAGAGAGGAATTAAGAATTGGTTGGATAGGAATATTCATGAGTTCACGGAGCAAGAGAAGAGGAATCTGTGACTATCAAAAGAAGAGTGGTTAGACTGCTACTTATACACAGAGATCCTCAAAATTTTCTTTGCATCCTTCCCTACTAAGCTATACGAGTGGATCGTAAAGCTAGAAAATAACCAAGGAAGGAGCAAACTCGACAGACCTATTGTGTCGAATCCACTGTTGGTGCGTAGATTGGAAGCATTGAAGGATAATATCACACACGTTGTTAATCATTGGCTCGACTGAATTATAGGAGGATTCATCACTGATTTTGATGTAGATACTTCAATCAGCTATAGCGAGGTAGAGTGACGCTTCCTCAAGGGACTGCGAGGTAAGTACGTTTTCTTTGAACACTTGGATTAAAATGCTACTGTGTGAAAAGCAGGTTATGCAAATAAATTGATGTTTGGGGCTACGCAAAGTGGGAGAATCTACAGAAATGAAGGTCGTGCAGAACTAGAAACTAGCTCCTTGATTTAACCTCCGCGAGGGGAAAAGGAAGAACTCATAAAGGTCTCCCCAAGAAGTGTGCTCAATTTGATAAGGCAGAGGATTTTGCGCATACCACCCCCACCCACACCACTTCCAGTTTCGCCATCTTCACCCCCACGTTCACCCATACCACCTCCGCCACCACCGCGAGTCGATATGGCGAGCGCGATAAAGTTTCCAGTGTTCAAGGGAGTAGGGAATGAAGATCCAGACTAGTTTTGGTTCATGAGAAAAGTTGTATGGGAAGCACAGGGAGTTACGAATGACAATATAAAGAAAGCGACGTTGGTCATTGCTATGCAAGATCCCGCGCTGACTTGGTACATTAAGCATTCTAATGACAATCCAAACGTGGGGATTATGGATATCCAAACTACGCTAAACAAAGAATTTAGCAGGCCAAAGTCAGAGGCGCAGTCGATCATTTGGTTCAAGGAAATCACAATGCTACTAGGTGAGACCCCTTGGGAATTGGATTAGAGACTGATGTGCATAATTTGCGAAGCTGACATGACATTGACGGATGGACAACACCGCGAATGGTTTGTAGCATCGTTAACGCCACATATAAGGAATGTGCTATCACAACAGAGGCTAAAAACTTAGGCCGAGGCCTTGGAGGTCACGATGAGATTGCACAAGACCCCGATACAAGATGCCAACTTGGGAGTTTAGTAGATTCACGCGTAGTTGAAAAAGCTGTGCCTTGAGATGTAGAGTCCGAAGTAAGAGAGGACAACTCGCCTAGAAATGTGCGACAAGGTATGGTGCATAAATTGCAAGGGTCAGGGACATGACAAGGACCATTGCATGGTGTTCCCTAATTACCTGGCGAGAGGAGGACCAATGCCATTGAGACTGGAGGCACAAGCAGGACCTAGCACAGTGCCTATGTTGTGGTGCACGATTTGTCAAATAGGAGGAAAGCATGCTACAGATAACTACCATTTATTGCAGAAGTACACGCAGAATTCACAACAGTTGTTCTATAATTTCTGTAGATCAATGGGACATGATGAGTGCACCTGTAGAAGTTATGAGTTGATGATGGATCAGACTCCTACCTATAGAGTTGAGGGTGAAATGTGGCCCCTTGAACAGAATGTAGGAATGGCGCAAACCAGATTTCAGGGGCACGGATGAGGCCGAGGTGGAGGAGGACCTAGAAGAGGTTGCAGATAGCTGATATGTTACAATTGTAGAGGGCTAGGACATTATGCCCACGATTGTACGAATCCAATGCGTCCATCATGCTTGTATTGTACATTGTTTGATCATGAGATGGAGGATCGTCCCACACTAATAGTGCAACTGCCCGATAAAGGAGTGCTCCAACCTCCCCCGACTCAAAACCTGCAAATGATGAGGTCTGAGTTGCGCAAGGAAGACCCTAATGTGAATGTTGTGCTCTGAAGTGGAATTATGAGAGGGGATGAAAAAGGCAAGTAGCCTGAAGAAAGTACTTGGGTTCACAATGCTCCAACGAAGGAACTAGAGTTTGATTTGGAGCATGCTAAGGAAACCTTCATGGAAGCTAGAAGGAGCTTTTTTTATTCCTCCACTTGAGGAAGAAAGGACAGACCAGAGCTGGAAATGGACCCATCGATGTTCCCAACGTTCTTGGTAACATGCATGAAGCTGCTGCGTGATAGCAAGGCTGTAAAGGGGTTGTAGGAACACATAAATAGATGACCTGGAACTGTGCCAGGAGAACCGCACGTAATTTGGAAGCTCAGAAAGCACACAATGAGGATGGGAAGAGAGATGATATTGACCACGCAAATTGGAGAATATGAGATGGACCAAGTGATTCTGGACCTAGGATGAGATGCGAATGTTCTGCCGAAGCAAACATGGGAGCGCATGGGAAGGCCTATGCTGCAATGGTCTCCTATCCAACTGTGAATGGCAAACCAGCAAAAGATCCTACCTATGGGAAGATTGCAGGGAATCACAGTGGATATCAAAGGAGCAAGCATGCTAGTAGACTTCGAAGTAATAGAGATTGTCGATGACAACAATCCCTACCCTGCGCTATTAGGAATAGATTAGGCCACTGACATGAATGGGGTGATAAATTTGAAGAAGCGCAAGATGATTTTTGAGAAAAAGTCTCTACGTGTAGTTCTAGCTTTGGATGCTGCAGAAAGATCGTGCTACACGGAGCTAGTGCGTGACTACGAAAATGATGATGATTTAGACTGCATCTACAAGATAACCACGCGAGAAAAAGACTGGGTGAATCCAACTGTGGATGGATGAATCTCATGGGAGCACGAAAGCTCCTGCGCATAGGATTTTGAGGAGGAGATAGAATGACGGCAGAACTGGTTACATGAGGTAACCACATTGAACTGTAACATGATGACGAGATTGTTGCATTGCATATCAGCGCAGGTAAGGGATCTACCTATGTATGATGGGTTAAGTGAGGAGGATGACTTCATAAACAGATTTGAAAGAGAGGTGTCAGAACAGCAACGTTTCAAAGCTTTGAAATGGGTACTGTGTGCTATGCCGGCGAGGTGGTGGGGTACGCACCAAGGAAGCTTTGGGGAGTGGTGCAAATGTAGGAGAATGATGCGCACATGATTTGGGAAGCCTCAGATGCAATTAACAGACAATATTTCTGGACGAAATGATCTTTGCACCCACTTGTCCAAATGGATACAGGCATATGGTATGAAACTGGTGCAGATGCATACAATCTTCGCATTAGGAGACACGGTCAGTAAGCATGTGTGGGTGAGGCAATGGTGCGAACGACCACTCCGGTTGGAACCACAAAGTATGGAAACACCAACTGCGTAGAAGGTTATCAATGTAGAAGCCTTTAACGAAGTATGCAAAGTGTTGAACATGATACACGGTGCAGAGTGGACTGATTGGGACCTGCACGTACTAACGGTTCTATGGGCTTATAGGACCATGTGAAAGAAACTAATGACACAGGCACCTCTGAGGCTGGAGTATGGAGTGAACACTGTAATCCCCATAGAGCATAAAATGCCTAGACCACGCATGGCAGCACCAGCCAATACGACGATTCGCGAGACCTTGGAAGAAGGGGTAGTGCAGCTGAACAAAGCAGAACAGTTGAGACCTGACGAGGAAATCTGATAGGGTGACCTTAGGCTCCAAGAAGTTATGAAAGATAGGGTGCAATTAAAAGAGAAAAGCGCTCTACTAGAAGTGAAAGCCAAGAATCTTGAGTACGGGATCAAGAAGTATTTTCTCGATAAAGAGCCTAGGATGACAAAATAGGGTGCGCACGATCACATCGACGAATTTGAGGACTATTGCCGAGAATTGATCAACCTGATGCCTTGGATTGGACCACATATTACTAAACAGATCAACCATGGTGGCACAATGCTGATGATAAAGTGCACGATGCAGCCAGTAACAAAAAAAGGTGGGTATTTTCTAGGAAAAGTGATGGATGGCCAGATGAAACCCTATAGAAGTGGCACGACTACTTGACTAGCCATGGGAAGTAGAGTATTAGCACTCCAGGTAGTTGGAAGGAGGCACAGGACTCTAAAATACTCTACCCAGGTGCTGCATGATGTTGGAGCTACGTGCATAAGAAAAGTGTCACAAGATCTGTGACTGCACACGGGGGGCTGCGCTGTTGCATAGGTTGGCTGGAAAGTGACCATTGGAGTCACTACTCATGATGTGATGTTCGACTTGAGACCAAATAGAGCGGGCGGAATCAATTTATGACATGCTTTATGGGAAAGATTTGGGAAAATCTATCGCCAAGGGAGCATTAATGAATCGGATTTGGGGGGAACGGTCGAATTCAAATTCAAAAGGCGCTATAAATTACAAAGGGATGCCCAGAAAACAACACTTGGTTATTTGTGAATTGAGCTGTTGTATGCCCCACGTATTATGAGTTGAGATCTGTTTGCCTTGTTTTGAGCATTAATTGAGCCCCTGATTACGCGATTGAAATATTTCTGGACCAGCAAGATGGCAGTGTCACAAGAAGTGAGGGAAATTGAAAAATGACCACTGAAGAGGCCGTGCAGGCCCTGACTGTGAGGGATGCCCCTGAAGGCATCGAGATTGTGGTAGAAATCCCTAAATCACCACGCACACTGAGGTTGAAGAAATACAAACAACCGATGATTCCTATATGTGTGTCCCCTCAAAACCCGCTATGCACTAGGTTAATGATGGAGGAGAAAGGGAAAGATGTTAACTTGGTAACCGACGAGGAGGAGGAAGACCTGAAGGACCTTATAATTGAAGAAGACAAGGACGAAGGCATACAGGAAGAAACCAAGCCTACGCACCCTCCAACAAATCTGTCCCCCTATATCCCCCCATGGATGTGGAAGGCAAAAGTGCCCAAGGATCTCGACGAGAGCAAGAGCTCTCTCCACACTCTACTCCTCCCAGATGACATCATCTTTGAGGGCATGCATGCAAGATGGGTTCCTAGCTTAAAATTTGAAGATTGGGATCTTGTTGACCATGATAAGCTCCCTTACCTAGAGACTGCGCGGCTCATGAAGCCCAAGAAGAACATAGCAGTTGGGGTTATCGAATTGGAGCCGCAAAAGTGGTTACATGGAGTGGAAAAGGGAGGGTTACTAAACCTACGTTGGGTGTCGCATTTCCAACGCACCCAATAAGAATATTTGTCATTAGGCAGCTGCTCTGCCTGGAGCATGGTTGGTGTTTGTGGCTGGAGGAGCCCATCCCCATCATGGACCACTTAATCCATCGCATTACCTGGCTCCCATGCAAAGGAGAGGACCTCGCGAACATCTCGGAGGGGAAAAGGAGTGACTTGTCCATCACGGAGGCCATGAAGAAGAAGTACAAGCTGGAGAAGAAGAAAGGGGCTACGCCATATCTATCATGAACAAAAAAGTAATTAAAGTGGCGACCTAAATACTAGCAAGTAAATTTATGCGCAAGTGTCGCGCAGACGAGGTACCCGCACCGGTGGTGGCACTTGCTGAGAAGTGCACGGAGGGGGTGTTGGCTTATTGGGGCTTGACCTAGGTTCAGAGGTGATTTAGCCAAACAAATCCCGGTCTCACCCGAAGTAGTATGGGAGTGTGATAGAACCAAGTTTCCGCACATTGGAGATGTCTGATGGGTTCAAGTGGTCTGCGGTTCAACCCAGCGTGCACGTCGCTATGTGCACATTCCCATGCCTCGCAGCCTGAGATTCTACCTTCGCGCAGCCCTACTCGGGGGTCGAACACTATTGTTACCCAAGTCATTACTAGTATTTCACTCTTAGATTACTTGTATGCTTTAAGTCACATTCAACCATATAAGTCATTCATACATGTGCACGCAGTAAATAAATAGTATATTTGCAATTCATAACAAACATGTAATAAAATAGATACACAAAATTATGATGAAAATTCTCTTTATTATCTTCTTCCTTGGTTATAGACTTGACTCCTCCCTGCGCACTCAACTGCAGGGGTCTTCACACTCAGTTGCAGACTTACTAGGCCTCTGCGCACTCAGCTAGAGAGCCTTCTCCTACTCTATGACCCAAGACATACTTAGACTCTTGCTCTTTTCTTCTACTTCTCTATCTACTCGATCTCATGTCTCTTTACAACTTAGAGCCTCACTCTATTTATATAATCCCATGGTCCACAATCCATGGGTGGGCCAACATTACATTCAAAACTAGGTTGGACAACCCTATGACTCTAACATACATTTCGCGCTCTGTGCCTGCAATTCGTGGAGTCTTTAGAACAATATCAAGTCAAAACTTGGGCTTTGAGCCCCAAAACATGCCTTAGGGGGATTCCATGCCCAACAGGCCCCCAACACAAACATCATGACTCACCCTGAAGTCCCTCTGTCGGTGTGGTGATCTTAGCGCAGAGTCCCTCCAACTATTCTTGAATGGTATTAATGTTTGCAGCACACTGAGTTGCTGTTTGCTAAAGCTACTGCATCCGCTCTTCTAAGACCTCTATGTCTGGTGTGCTTCCCTGCATCTACACGTGCATCACCTGTATGTGCGTGAGCTTTCCTTCGATATTCACCATAATCGTGAAGGCCTCGTCAATCCATGGTTGAACGCGCACTTTGAGAACTACCTCCTTATGTTGGGCCGTGTCCACCTACTCCTTCAGTGCCTTAGCTTGCTGCATCCTCGCAAGCCGTTGAGTTAGGACTATGGTCTACACAGTTCCTCAGACATTGTCATATTGCTGCTGGAGTTCTCACGCCTCTGTCTCCAGGCACTGGATGTTGGGGTCCTCCTGTAAAGTCCTGAGGACCTCAAGTGCTTGTTCCATGTTTATCCTTTGGTCCCCGAGAACTTGGATCACGCAGCTCTCCCTACCGTGCAGCTTGACCGTTATCCCATCCTGTAGCAAATACAGTGTCTCTCATAGAAGGGTAGCCAAATTAAGGCCAAGGCCTTTCATCATGTTAACCGAAAATCTATTGGTCACATTCGCTGTGACTAGGGCCCCTTCCAGCGACACTATTGTGTTTTTCATCCGTGCGCGTAGCATCTGCTCTACTACGAAGGATCCTGCTGCGAGGTGCGTTGAAAGGGTACCCACCTGAGGGGGATGCACTTGTAACTCCTGTAGCTATGCCCTGAGGTCCCCCAACATAGTCTGGTCGTCCTGCATAAAATCTTGAAGCGCTTCATTTGTGACATCGCGAACTGTCTCGCCGATGTCATGAGATCACCTTCGGTTCAAGTGATCGGGTCAATGGCCAACTTCGAGGCCTTGACCTTCTTCCTTGGTCCTGCTCGCTCTACGATGTGTGGGCGTTAAGTGTTGTTTGCTGGGTAGCCCTTCATGTTTTATAGCACCTTTTGAATTTGAATTTGACCATTCCCCCCAATTTTGGTCCATTAATGCTTTCTTGGTGGCAGATTTTCCCAAATCTTGCCAATAAATCGCCTCTTAAATGCCCGCCGCCCGCTCCATTTCGCCTCAAGTCGCACATCCAATCATGAATAGTGACTCGAATGGTAACCTTCTGGCCAACTCGTGTGGTAGCACAACCCTCTGTGCGCAGTTGTGGACCTTGTGATGCTCTACTTCTACGCGCATCCCCAATATCATGTAGCTCTCGAGCAGAAAAGTTTATAGTCCCGCACTCACTTTCAACTTCCTAGAGTGCTAAGACTATCCTTCCCTTGGCTATTCAGGCAGTTGCACCACCCACATGGGGTTCCATCATGTCCTCTATCATGGTTCACGGAGAATCCCCACCTTCTGTTGTTGTGGTTGACATTGTGCACTACACTACTTGCAACGTACGACCCTGGTCACTACGCTCGGTGATATGCGGTCTAAGCCAAGGCATCAGACTAACCATTTCACAGTGATAGTTCTCAAACTTGTCATGATGATCATACGCACCTTGCCTTACCATCCTAGGCTTTTCGATGAGAACCGCTTCCTTTATCTCAACTTCCAGCTTCTTGACCTCCGCATCCATCAAAGTACTTTTCTGCCATAATCATACCCTTTCATTTTCCATTTCGTGGAGTCTACAGTTTCCCCGTCGAATTTCTTCCTCAAGTCCATTTGTTATGTTTCTCACGGCTGTGTGATTTCTTCATTCCGGACTTCATGGACCATCATATCTATGGTTGCTATTGTGCACAGTCTAGGCTTTGCATGCTCCAACGGGATCACAGCCTCTACTTTATACTTCGGTTTCAGAAGTGTCTACACGGTCTGGGTTTTGCACATGGTCCTATAAGCCCATAAAGCTGATGGTACGCGTAGGTCCCAGTCGGTGCATTTCACAAGGTGGACCGAGTTCAGTACTTTGCACACTTTGTCAAAAGCTTCTACATGGATAATTATTGGCACACTTGGTCTTGTCCAACTTTTTTGTTCGCACAATTGTCTTGCCTTCCCATGCTTGTTGGTCTTGTTTCCTGTTGCGAGGATGGTGTGTGTTCGTGCAAGTTACAGACCATACACCCGTACCCATCTGAAGAGGTGGGAACGCAGGTTGTTTCATCCATCATACCCAGCTTCCATCTGTAGCTGGGGCTTTCCAAACTATAGAAGCATCACCCTTCTGCATTCGCACCAGTCCTCAAAACTCTACTAGTGCGTACCCCACCACCTTGTAGGCGTAGCGGATAATGCCCATTTCAAAGCGTCGAAATGATGCTGTTCTGGTACTTCCTTTTCAAATTTATTCAGGAAATTATCTACTACTGTGAACCCGTCATACATAGGCAGATCCTTTGCCTCTATTGCTACACAATGTAGTGACCTTATCATCATGTTGCAATTTAGTGTGGTTACCTTGTGTAACCTGTTCTGCCATCGTTCTATTTCCTCGTCTGAATCCGAAGTGCAGGAGCTTTTGTGCTCCCACGAGATCCTGCCATCTGCTGTTGGATTCACCCAATCCTGCTCTCATGCAGTTATCTGGTAGATATAGTCTAGATTGTCATCATTATCATTGTCGCGCACTAGTTCTGTGTAGCTCTATCCTTCTGCAGGGTTTAGCGATACCACTATGCGTAGTGACTTTTTCTCAAAAATCATCTTCCGCTTCTTGAGATTTATTACTCCATTCATATCAGTGGCCCAATCTATTCCGAGTAGCGGGGGATAGGGATTGATGTCATCAACAATCTCTATCACTTCGAAATCTGCAAGCATGCTTGCACCTTCAATATCGGCTGTTACTCCCTACAATCTTCCCACGGGTAGGCTCTTTTGCTAGTTCACCATTTGCAATTGAATAGGAGACCACTGCAACGTGGGCTTGCCCATGCGCTCCCATGTCTACTTTGGTAGTACATTTGCATCTGATTGTAGATCTAGAATCACTTGATCCATTTCATATTCTCCGATTTATGCAGTCAATCTCATTTCCCTTCCTATTCGCATTGTGTGTCTTCCAAGCTACTGGACTACACACGGTTCTGCTGACCTAGCACACCTAGTGATGAGTTCCTACAGTCCCTTCATAGCCTTGTTGTCGTGCAACAACTTCATGCATGTCTCCATAAAGGTAGTGAGCATTGAAGGATCCATCTCCGGTTGTAGTTGATTTTTACTACCTGAAGTGGAGGCCTCCGTGAAGCTCTTCATAGCTTCCATGAATGTCTCCTTTGCGCACTCTAAATCAAATTCTGGTTCCTTTGTTGGAGCCTTGCGAACCTAAGCACTCTCTTCTGGGTGCTTGCCCTTGTCTTCTCCTATTGTGATACTGCTTCGGAGCACGATGTTTACATTCGGGTCCTCTTCACGTGGCTCAGACCTCATCACTGATAGGTTCTGAGTCAGGGGAGGCTAGAGTATTCCTTTACCACGCAACCTTGCTTTCAGTGTAGGGAAATCCTCATCTCATGATCAAACAGGGTACAATATAAACATGATGCTCTCGTGGGATTTGTACAATCGTGGGCATAATGCTCTGGCCCTCCGCAATTGTAAAAAATCAGCTATCCGTGACCCCTTCCTGCTCCCATTCCACCTCGATCTCATCCACGCCCATGAAATCTAGTGCGCACCATCCCTACATTTTGATCAAGGGTTCATATTTCAGTCTGCACCCTGTAGGTAGGGGTCTGATCCATCATTAGTTCATAGCTTCTACAGGTGCACTCATCATAGCCTACTAACCTACAGAAATTACAGAACAGCTATTGGGACATCTGTGTATACTTCTACAATAGATGATAGTTATATGTAGCATGCTTCCCTCCTATCTGATAAAATTGTGCACCATAATGCAAGCATCGCGCTCAGTCCTTCTTGTGCCTCTCGTCTTAATGGCATTGTCCCTCCTTCTGATAGGTAGTTTGCGAAGACTGGACAATGGTCCTTGTCATGGCCCTAGCTTTTTCACTTTAGGCACCATACTTCCTCGTGCACCTCTAGGTGAGTTGTCCTGTCCTGTTTCAAACTCTGCATCTCTAGACATAGGTTTTTAAACTGTGCATGGATCTATTGGATTCCTAGACTAGGATCTTTTATTGGGGTCTTGTTCAGTCTCATCGCAATTTCCAACGCTTCTGCTTCAGTGGATAGTTTCTGTTGTGACAGTGTGGTCCTTAGATGCAGCGTTAGTGACACTACAAACCATGCGCAGTGTTGTCCATCTGTCAACGTCATGTTGGCTTTGTGAATCATACCCTTCAATCTCTAATCCAGCTCCTACGGGGTCTCACCTGGAAGCATCACGATTTCCTTAAACCCGATAATCATTTATGTCTTTTATTTTGGCCTGCTAAACTCCCTATTTAGCGTGGCTTGGATATCCGCGATCCTTGTGTTCGGATTGTCATTGGAGTGCTTAATGTACCACATTAGTGTGTGATCTTGCAAGGTGCTAACCAATGTTGCCTTCTTGATATTATCATCCGTGACTCTTTGCACTTCCCATACAACCTTTACTAGGAACCAAAATTGGTCCGGATCTTTGTTCCCTACTCCTTTGAATACCGACAACTTTATTGCACTCGCCATATTGAACTATGGTGGTGGCGGAGAGGGGGGTGAAAATGGTGAACCTGGGGGTGGTGTAGGTGGGGCTGGTATGCGCAGAATTCGATGCCTCATCAGACTGATCATGCTTCTTGTTGAAACTTTCACGAGCTCTTCCTCGCTTTCTCGTGGAGGTGAAATCAAGCGACTAGTCTCTAATTCTTCGCTACTTCCGTTTTTGTAGATCCTCCCACTTCATGTAGCCCCAAACATCAATTTATTCGCATAACCCACTTTTCCCACAGTACCATTTTAACCAAAGTGTTCAAGAATTTAGCGTACTTACCTCGCGGTCCTTTGAGGAAGCGTTGTTCCATGTCGCTGTAACTAACTAACGTATCTACCATGAACTCGGTGATAAACCCCCTATAATTTGATCAAGCCAATGGTCCACAGCGTGCGCGATCTTATCTTCCGATGATTCTAGTTTGCACACCAACTCTGGAGTCCACATGATTGGTTTTTCGAGCCTACACCTTCCCTGACTATCTGCTAGCTTCGTGATCCACTCATACAACTCAAAGGGGAAGGATGCAAATAAAATTTCATGGATTTCCATATATATGTAACGCTCTAACCACTGTTCCTTAGATACTCGTAGATTCCTATTCTCCTATGCCACGAACTCGTGAATTTTTTTGTCCAACCACCCTTCAATTTCTTTCTTTGTCAGATTCTAGTGACATGACATCAGACATCTCTTATGCAGATCTCAGTCCCGGCAACGTAACCATTTCTTGGCTTATTGGGGCTTCACCTAGGTTCAGAGGTGATTTAGCCAAAAAAATCCCAATACTACTGGCCCTTTCAAAAATAGTCTGTGGAGCGCGGACTGAGGTCTCACCCGAAGTAGTATGGGAGGGTACTAGAACCAGGTTTCTGTGCCCTGAAGATGTCTGATGGGTTCAAGTGGTTTGCAGTTCGACCCGGCACGCACGTCGCTACGTGCACTTTCCCGTACCTTGCAGCCTGAGATACTGTCTTCACGTAGCCCTACTCGGGGGCTGAATGTTGTTGTTACCCAAGTCCTTAATGGTATTTCACTCTTAACTTACTTGTATGCATTAAGTCACATATAACCATATAAATCATTCATACATGTGCGCGCAGTAAATAAACAATATATTTGCAATTCATAAAAGACATGTATTAAAATAGATACACATAATTATGAAGAAACTTCTCTTTATTATCTTATTCCTTGGTTATAGACTCGACTCCACCCTGTGCACTCAGCTGCAGAGGTCCGCACACTCAGCTGCAGACTTACTAGGCCTCTGCACACTCAGTTACAGAGCCTTCTCCTACTCTATGACCCAAGACACACTTAGACTCTTGTTCTTTTTTTCTACTTCGTTATCTATTCGATTTGATGTCTCTTTACAACTTAGAGCCTCACTCTATTTATACACTCCTATGGTCCGCAAACCATCGGTAGGTCGACATTACATTGAAAACTAGGGCAGATAGCCCTATGACTCTAACATACATTTCTTGCAACGCGCCCATAATTCGCGGAGTCTTTACAAGAATACCAAGTCAAAACTTGGGCTTTGAGCCCCAAAACATGCCTTGGGGGGATTCCATGCCCAACAAGGGGTCTAGTTTAACTGGTCTGAGTTCCTATGCAAGGCGTTCTTGGGAAATTGCTGCAAGGCCCAGGAACAAGGCAAAACATTCCACTATGCATGGCCTCTGCTATCCATAGTGCTCGTGGTAGGGGAATTGCTAGAGAACAGTCAGTTCCCCACAATTGATAGGGATCTTTCAGAGGATGCAAAGTATGCCTCACTGTGGACCACGAAGGATGCGAACCGTATCCGTGATAGCAAGATATTCTTGGTGTTCATGGAAATGAACATCAGAATGGAGATTAATGACAAGCCACGGTTATCACCCACTGTCTACAACATCCTGTAGAGTTTTGCAGAATTTAAGGCGGACTTCCATAGCATATATACCAGAGAGTGCAAGGACACGACCAAGCAATGGAGAGAGCTACCCTTTGTAGCCACAGATGACGTAATTTTTGATGTACTGGAGACATGGCTGCTGCAGTGGCGTGCCCTATACATCGCGGAAATGGATAAGTCTGCAGCACATAAGAAGAAAGAGGAGGCCAAACTGCACATGGTTCAATTGGTAGAGAAGAGAAGGCAAGAAACAGTGGCAAAAAAAGCGCAGGAGGCACGGGATGCTGCAGAGACAGTAGAAGAATAGAAAAAGGTCACAACAGTAGCAACAACACAGGAGGCAGTCGAGAAGGCGCACGAGGGCCAAAAGTCACCTTCGCATGGGTAGGAAATAGAGGAAGAGGAGGGTGGCATGGACCCATAGACCACATCAACACAACTGAAGCACCAACACCCAAGCGAGTGGGCGGGGCCACGCAAGAACGCCAAGGCATCGAAGTTGTCTATCAACCCGATCACCCTTACTGAGGGTGATCTACATGACACTGGTGAGACGGTGTGCGACGTCACCTCCGAGGCTCTTAAAAGCTTCGCGCAAGAGAACCAGATTGTGTTGGGGTCTCTCAGAGTGCATCTTCAGGAGTTGCAGGTGCACACTCCTCATGATGGTACTCTCTCGACCAACCTTGCAATAGGGACAACTGTAGCAGAGCAGATGCTACGCACTCATATAAAAAATACAATAGTGCTACTAGAAGGGGCATTGGTGACAACAAATGAGGCTGATAGGCCTATGATTAGCGCCCTGAAAGGTATCAGGATCAACATGGCCACACTCCCACGGGAGACGCTATACATTCTGCAGGATGGTATTACTGTAGAACTGCGTGATGAGCCTCATAAATGGGTAATTATATGGGCTCATTTTACCTCCTAACCTAGTCAAATCAACCATTCTCTTAGCTTATTGTATGATTTTTTTATTATATTTATGCTTATAGGGAGAGTTGAGTTAGTTATTATGCCATGTGGTCTAACATTTATTTAATGCAGATTATTAAAGGATTTCGAGGTCAAAGTCAAGGATCTAGTGGTGAAACTGCAGCAATAACTCGAAGTAGACATAGGAGAGGACTTATAGGAGGGAATCCCCCTCATTTATTTCTCCTCCCTTCGTATTCCCCTTCATTCAGCTCGGAGTACAAGCAGTCGAATCATGCACTAGAAGGCAGCCGAGCAAGTGCAAGATGATTGATAGTTATCTTGAGTTTTGGGAGCCAAGCCGACCTAATTTTAAGGAAGCTGTTGGTAGCTTTAGATGTATACGTAGAGATGCCTAGGGCTTTAGATGTATAAGGTTTAGATGTGTAAACTCTGTTCAAATTTTGAGCTTACTATTTTATGACAATTTTATGTAATCTTGCTATTTTCTGATAATAAAGATGGAATCATTTTTTAGATAGAATTGAGTTACCTTAGAGGGCTGAAGCTCTTGGGTTAGGGCCCAATCCAACTAGCCTAGCTTCTCTTTACTTGTATTTGTATGCTTTCCTTCAGTTTGTAGATTAGTTTGCTATTAGATGTATTTCTCTTATGGTTAAGAATAGGTTGCTTGTGATGATTTAGTAGCTTGCTTCCATTTGTGCTTTCTGTACAAGGTGAAGCAGTGATTAGAGAAGATTAAAAAGTCTAGAAATAGTGCCTTGGCCTCTCTTCCTCCCTCTGGGACCATGATTTGAGGCAAAGACTCTCTTGCTGCCCGAAAAACACAGATTTTCCTCATTCCTAGGACTTCTAGTGTTTGCAGCTCTCTAGTAGGTTGATAGTCCAGTTTTGCTTTGCTTTAGATCTTCTTTATCATGTTCACTTCCTGATTTGCAATATTCCTTTTGCATGCTTTCCTTTCTTACAACATTTCCCAACATTTCCTTCTATACATCATAGTTTAGGCCATTTTAATGCAAAACTATGTTTTTCCTAGGATGCACTCATTTCATTGGTTGCTTGATTTTCTTGGTTGACTGTTAGTTTCTATGCAGCAGATCTCCTTCAGTAGTAGGATAGATTACCAAAAATCACACCCTCCATCTGATCCATGCCCTATAGGTCTCCCAAACCTCACCTCAATTCTGCCCCAGTTTCCTTCATTTTTCATAGAACTTCTTCCTCTCTCCTTGAGCAAACCAAATCATATTTCTCTCTCCTGGTGATTCATGGTAGACCTTAGGTGCCCTAAAACCTCATTCGAACATTCATCCACCTTTTCCACCCACTCTCACACCCTCAAAACAAAAAAAATTGCTCTCAGCCTCCTCCTATAGGCCTCCTATAGTTTCCTTGTTTTCCTCTTGTAGTTTTCCTGTGTCCTCCTGTAGTTTTTCCTGTAGGCTTTCTTTTGAAGGCTGCGTGTGGGAAAAGCCTTCAGAAGGCCACCTAAGACCTCCTAGGACCCATCCACGCCATTGTACATCCTCCCAAGCTCCAAAACCACCCTCTAACACCACCTGTTCGCTACCACACTCACACACAATAAATTAGATGCATGTTAAATTCACATAAAAACACATAAAAATCCAAAAATATGTTTTTTGCTTATTTACATCCAGAAATAACATGGTTAGATTTTGTTTAATTGCTTGAGTAGGTAATGGCATTTATTTCATGGTTTTCATAGTGTTTTTGACAAAAGTAGAATTAGCTTGTTAATTAGGGTTTACTAGGTTTTGCTTTACATTCCAGTCTTTCTCCTTTCTACAGTTAGAATAACATCTGTAGAGTAATATTTCTTTCCTTTCATCACACATATAGCTTCTTCTAAAATCTATAGAAGTTTCCTTGAGCTCCTAGTGATCTTGTGTCGGCTAACCAAGTGACATCCTGCAGTTAGAACCAGTACTTGTGCATATAGCACCGACGCTTCCAACTTTGTTACAAATTACCGGGTTGATAAAAGTAAAGTTGGTAGCCCAAGAGTTATAGTATTCTTGCTACAATACTGGGGCTAACCACAGTGGGCTAGGGAGAGCCACGCGCTTCAAGTGCTGAGTGAGCAAAATATCAACATGGAGAAGTTGAGCTTGCAGCACGACGAAGTGGTGTCGTAGAAAAGGCAGATGGTACAGCTACTGGAAGAAGCCTGTCAGATGGTCCCTGAGTTGGCCATCCTAGCAGACGCACCAGCAGAGGCACGCATCCATAGAGTAGTAGCAGGGGTGGCGAGGCGTAAGAAGAAATTACTAAGGCCTAGCTGGAGCTGAACCTTCAGATAGCAAAGCTGCAGTTGAAGGCGCAGCCGTCCACCCCTGCGGAAGTAAGAGAATACTGCACCAACGCTATTGCATTAGGGATGGAAGAGATTGGTATTGTAGTAAGGGACTACACCAGAACATTGGAGGAGTCATTTGAGGTCGTCACGAATCTATTGGAGGACCCGAACATCCAGGGCTTAGAGACAGAGGCGCGTGAGCTCCAGCAACAATACGACAGTGTCAAAGGGACTGCGCAGATGGTGGCCTTCACTTAGAGGCTCGCGCGAATACAACAGGCCAAAGCACAGAAAGAGTAGGTGGATGCATCACGGCACAAAGAAGAATTCCTGAAGACACGTGTTCAACCTTGGATCGACGAGACCTTCACCATCACAAAAACAATTGAAGGAAAGCTCGCACAAATGCAGGGGACGCAGGAACAGGCCCAGGGAGGTAGTTCCAACATCGCGGTCTCAAAATAGTGGGTACATAAGATTCAGTAGGTAGCCGCTCAGTGCACTGCTGACCTTGCAGTAGTTCGAATAGAGTTGGAGGGACTCCACACAAAGATCCTCACACCAAGAGAGTGACTCAAGGGTAAGTCACGATGTTTGTGGACCTCTTGGGCATGGAATCCCCCAAAGGCATGTTTTGGGGCTTAAAGCCAAAATTTTGATCAATTCAATTGTAAATAATCTACGATTTGCTGGCGTGGAGCGCGAAGTCATAATAGAGTCACAGGGTTTTCAACCCTTGTTTTTGTAATGTAATGTTGGCTTGATAGATCTACCCATGGTCAGCGGACCATGGGATTATATAAATAGAATGAAGCTCTAAGTGTAGAAAAGAATTTAAAGATAGAAGCATGATGAGTCTAAGAGTTTGAGTCAAAGTGGAGATTGTGTCTTTGGGTCATAGAGTAGGAGAAGGCTCTGCACCTATGCGCACAGAGGCCTAGTAGTCTGCAGTTGAGTGTGCGGACCCTTGCAGCTGAGTGCGCAGGGTAGGACGAGTCTGTAATCGATGGAAGCAATAATAAAGAGAAGTTTTCTCATATTTCTATGTATCTTTTCCTGTTTTATGTATTATTGGGTATAAATTGCAAGTTTACTGTTTATTTGTTGCACGAACTCAAATGAATGTGTTGTATAAATAAATATAACGTATGGCATCCATTTACAAGAAGATAACTAACTGGTGTAGTAAGATAAGTAAGGTCTTAAGTGGGACTTAGGGAAATAGTGCAGAGCACTACTCCAACAACGCAGAAGCCCCACAACCCCTGGTTAGGGCTGCACGAAGGTAAGTATATCACGGTGCATGGAAGTGCGTGAAGTAACCTGCACAAAGGGACTACCAGTTGGACCCCATCAAACCCTCAGACATCTCAAGGGTGCAGAAACCCATACTACTTCAGGTGAGACCTCAGTCTGTGCTCTGCGGATTGTTGCCGAAAGGGCCAGTAGTACAGGTATTTGTTTGGCTAATTAACTCCAAAACTAGGTAAGGCCCCAACAAGCCAACAAGGATGAAGGCCTAAGAGTCTTCGTGACAAACACCTTGGTGGCACAATGGTTGTAAGACACAAGTGACATGGAAATGGTGAAGGGAGATAAAGGACATGTCTTTGTCTCTGTGTGGGGAGATAAATAAATTAAGTCAAGTCTTGGCTTGCCGGTGTAGACCAAGCACCCTTTGCTTAAGGTGTACTTGTGTTTGCAAGTGTTTTTATTAATTAAGCCCAAATCGTGCTTGAATAATGAAAAATATTGTTGAAATAAACTGAATTTAAAAATAGTAAATCAACTATCTAACCCGCACCCAAACTGGGTTTGCAAACACTATGTTAGTTGGTTGCAAAATCGACTGAAAACAGACAAAAAAGGCCAAGTGGTGCAGCAACAACAAAAACGGTAGAGGAAAATCATTGCAAAAGATAGGGCGATGGGTTTGAAACCGAGGGAAAACAGTGGCACCCTAAGGAAAATGACCAAACAAGGTTCAAGAGGGAACTTTGGATGGAAACAACGTATATTTGAAGATCTGAAGAAAGAAGGTATAGATCTGGAAAATATGGCTCAATGCTCTGCAAAAACTCAGACTTCTTACTCAGCTAAACTACTCCTATAAAGGTGGAAGTGTGCCAGAAGACCTAAGGAGCTAAATTCCACTTTGACGAGCGAAACAGAGTAGATCGAGGCCTAAGCGGGTTAAGACAATCGTAATCCAACCAAGCAAAGTGCTCTAGACAAACCCCAAAAAAATATCAGGAACAAATCTCAGAAACCCTAAAATCACAAGTACTGACTTGTTTAGGGGGCTATCACACTTTTTGGCATAGAAAGTGCACTCTAGACCTCCATATCGTAGGTTTTGGGTAGAAAAGTGTGATTTTTTCTCCAAAGTTCTCAGGCGGCAAGCCTCGGGAAAAAAATTTGTCTCTGTTTTTGTTGGCTCTTCTCGAAGGTGTACAAAAAGAAACCACTTTAGGTTTTGGATGAAAACAACCGTAACATTAAAACGATTGTTAAACAGTGTGGATCTGCAGCAAATGATAGAAACAAAACATGCCAAAGCCCTGATCTATGAAGCAGAAATAGTTAAACAACATATTGGAATAAGAAAATAAGTGTAAGTAACTCCAATAATCCAAGGGAAACTAGATATATAAAGAATATATTTTGTTAAACAACACTTTTGAAGGGAACAAATAATGTTATCAGTCCGCCTCTATGGCATGGGTTCTTGGCTATTCTCAACATCTCCATCTCCATCTTTTGTAGAGTCTCTCTCCTCTATAATGTGTAAAACCCAGCAAACAAAATGCCTGAGCTTAATGAGAACTAAAATAAAAAGGAAAATGGTGTGCGACAATGATAATAGTCAAGGTTATGATAGTGAGTGCAACCATGAAAATATTCAAAAGTGAAGACTGAATATAAAACCCTTCTATTTATAACAAAGTATTAGGTTATTCTTGAATAATGGAAAATAATAAAATATTATTAAACAAATTCTAGAATTAACAATTTGGAATATTTTATTAGATTTTGTTCGAGGGAAAAAGTATTTAAAATTTTATATGGAAATAATAAATAAATAAATGATTTATTTATCATCTCAAGAAATATGGTTAAGGAATAATAAACAAATAATGGTTTATTTAAATATTCCTAGGGGATTTAGTCAAACTTGACAAAGAATAATACTAATTAGTCATTAGTTAATTATTAGTAGAGAGAAAAAATATAATTAATTATTTATCAATTTATTTCTAATAAATGGGTCAAATATGGCAAGGAATATTAGCTAAACAACGGTTTAATTAATTATTCCTAGAAGATAATTAAATAAACATTGATTTATTTAGTTATCCTTCATGGGTTTAATTATAAATGACTTAACAAATGTGGTTTATTAAGTAATTTCTCATAGCAAAAGCAACTTTTCTATGCTAAAATTGGCCCTACATGGTGTACTTTGATCCATCTAGTAAATTATGGCTAGATAATCAATTTTTTGTGATAACTAATTGCCCCACAACGTACAAGCATCGAGCAAAGTACGTTGTAAGGATAGAGTCACTAGACAACAAAGTGGAGTCAGAGAGAGAGAGAGAGAGAGACCAATGGATCTGAAGTGACAAAGCATGGTGACAGAAGGGGCGAGACCAATGCAAGTCTCATTTTTATTTTGTGGTATCATATCTCAGTGAGGCGTGGGAGGCATACTTATACCCACCGAGATAACTTAGTACAAAAATAATACTGCACCCAGGAAAATGAAGTTGAGCAATAAAGTACATACTGAATGGTACATGACATGCTGACATAAATAAGAAAGAAAATAATACAATGTGTCCCATGTACATAATGAATTTGGAAAAAAACATTAGCCAGGACTTAATATAATAACATCTGAGTACATGGGATATAATGGCCCTTCCATAAAAAAAAGGGTGGCAGGGAGGGTAGACCAACCAAAGAAGCAATGTTGAACAGGAAAGGGCTCTGCAAAATTGAATGGATTATCTAAAGAAGACATGCATGCTATGAACTCTACAAGTGGAAAGAACTAAACCCATCAAATATGCAGAATTGCATCTAAGGTTGTAGCATAATATGAAGGCATTTGGAAATGTCGAGGTTACCTGAAGGGTCACCCCCTCATGAGGTCTAAAACATCTCACACACACCTGCAAATCACTAGTACAATCTATTGCATCACTAGACCATCATGTGTATGAATTAGGAGCATGAAACAACAATGTCAAACGGTAATGGCAATTCCCCTTTCTTGATTCGAGGCAACGAACAAGAGTGGAAGATGGAACCAAGATACACTGACCTCTAGGTCATTCTTCTGTAATAGATGTGTTGATGTTGACAGAATAGGTCCTGACATAGGTTAGGCAATGAGGATATTCAACTAATGCATGAGGGAAAATAGTAATGTGAATGATGGATTGACACTAGGGAAAATGGGGAAAATGGGACTGAGGGACAAAGATATGACTTCCCTTGTCAGAGCATAAACTACATGGTTCACCTGGCTACGACTGACTCGACTCCAAAGGGGATGGTGAATAGTATGACTGAAGGACAAAATGGGCAACATAGGATAAATAGTATGCAGAGATGGATGGAATACTATGACATGATACAATAGGACGTGAAACAGACTCCATGGATGCAAAGGTGACTCATCGCATATGCTCTGAACAAGAGTGACTCGATGATGCTGCCACAAAGAATAGGCCCGGTGTGGACCATGAAAACATTAGAAAATGGTGATTTATCATGAAAAAAATCAACATGTGACACAATGAGCGCCAAGGGAAGGTTGTCCACAAATTAAAAGCATCGCATACGAAGAAATTCTATTTTAAGAGGGGACAAAGTGAACCTTCTCGGAAAAATGGCTTCCATGTGAAGTGTAAAATCATCAAAACTGAAGAGAGACCTATTAGAGTGATCAATGAGAATTTTCCAATTGTGCTAATGGTTTATCAATGTTATATACCTAGGGGGGATAATATGGGGTACCAAGGGAGGTACCCAAGGTAATAATGTAATAATGGGATGGGCCATAGTAATAAATAAGGTGGTTAGCCCATATCATGTAAGGGACCACAAGTAGCTAATAATAATGTAATGGGCCCATGGTATTAGTTGATGGTATGAGGGAACCATGGTAATGACCCATGGTATTGTATGTATGAGGCCTATATAGAGGCTAGAGACTCCACATGGAAATAGTGAAGGAATATTGTATGAATAGGCATATGGCTTGTGGAGTGTTCTCCTTCCTTAAGGAGTGAATGTATGGTGTTGCCCTACCTTAAGGGTCTTGATATCAATAAAGAGAAGCATTTCTATTTCTATCTTTTTATTCTTGGGTTTATTTATATTCTCATATATTTTTTGGGTTAGATCTACAACAAGTGGTATCAGAGCTACAACAAGTGGTATCAGAGCACTTTCTTAGGCACAAAAGTGGAGAATTTTTATTTTATTTTTTGCAGGATTTCGGGGGTGGCGAGTTTGCAGATCAGATCTGTAAGTTTTGGTGCAAGATCTGTAAATTCTAATTGCATATCTGGATTCTATGTGAAAAAATACCCGATTTCAAAAGAAAAATCAGTCGAATCGGAGTCCGGGTGAAGGAGATATCGCTGATCTAAAAATCAGTGGGATTGCAGCCAATTTTTCAGGGTAGCAAGTTTTCGGCACAGATCTGGATGTCCTGGTGCAATATCTACAAAATCTAATTGTAGATATGGAATCTTTGTGAAAAACACCCTAATTAAAAAAAAAAACCAGTCGAATCGGAGTCCGGATGAGGGAGATATCACTAATTTAAAATCAGCTCTTTTTTCAAAAATTTTGGGTGACAGCGGGAGAGTAGCAGTGCAGATCTGAAATTCTAGTGCCTGGATCAGGATTTCTATCACATGGGCAGATGCAGAATGGTTGTTCCATTTCCAAAAACATGTCATAATAGGGATTCTGAGCAATATTAACAGAACTGTGACAATTTCAAATTTTCTCCAAGTAAGTGAATTTTTTCAAAACCCTCTTCATGGCGACTCTATGTTTTACAGGAAAAGATAATGGTCCTACTATTGAAGAATTCATACAAAGAATAAAGTCCAAATATGGGATATGTTGGAAAGCTATAGTACAGCTTAATTTGACAGAAGAGGTTGACAAATGGTGGAACTCACTTGGCATCAAACAGTTGGACGACTTGTCGGATAAAGAATTTGAAAAACTCCTTATGGACAAATGGTCTTGTGCTAGAAAAAGAATGAGACACGTCAGGGGTTATGTTCTACTGCTATATCCTTATTGCAGGTTCATGGATTGGTTCAGAAGGAGAAGATCATTGTTTCTATAAATCCTATTTGCAAGCATAATTTTATCAATGTTAATTTGGTAAAAAAATTGCAAGTTCCAGCAAAACAAATTGAAAATACACAGGTTAATGATGAGGTTGTTCAAATTTATAAAGAATTGAAGCTTTCTATGGATAAGTATGTGTTGCATGGTGATTTTTATACTTCAGAGATGGATGATAGGGATGTTGTTTTGGGATACCCTTGGATGGAATCTGTGGGTACGGTCAATATTAATGTGCAAAAGAAATTCCTGAAGCTCTGGTATAAAAAGAAGAAAATTACATTACAGGATATTTCCATCAATAAACAGGTAGAGTCCATGGAGGTTGACGCAGAAGATGTTCCAGGGACTGACATATCAGATGATGAGCATAAGATGGTCGATAATTAAACACAAACAGAGGCTGAAGCCGAAAAAGTAACAGGTGCTGACACATCTAATGAGGGTTCAGTGGTTGAAGTCATATTGGAAAAGAAGACACCACAACAGGCACCACAGCAGGGTGAATTAAAGAAAAAGACATCGTGGGTTAAAACTTCAACATATCATCACCCACATCACCCCGCAAGACAACGATCAAGATGGAAACCAAGTAGTCACATGACGGATAGTGAGGAGAGAAGATCCACCCACTACACATCAACACAGAAGAGCTGCCACAGTCAACTTCCATCTCAAGCGAGAAAGGCACCAGTGAGATTGAGGGTTCACCTTTTTCTTGGATGGCTAGATGCACGTGCATGGTATCAGTGGACTACTCTTTTGAGTAGATCTTATTATTTGTGTTCTTCCCATGTTTCGGGGACGAAACATGCTTAGGGGGGTGGAATGTTATATACCTAGGGGGGATAATATGGGATACCAAGGGAGGTACCCAAGGTAATAATGTAATAATGGGATGGGCCATAGTAATAAATAAGGTGGTTAACCCATATCATGTAAGGGACCAGAAGTAGTTAATAATAATGTAATGGGCCCATGGTATTAGTTGATGGTATGAGGGAACCATGGTAATGACCCATCGTATTGTATGTATGAGGCCTATATAGAGGCTAGAGACTCCACATGGAAATAGTGAAGGAATATTGTATGAACAGGGATATGGCTTGTGGAGTGTTCTCCTTCCTCAAGGAGTGAATGTATGGTGTTGACCTACCTTAAGGGTCTCGATATCAATAAAGAGAAGCATTTCTATTTCTATCTTATTATTCTTGGGTTTATTTGTATTCTCATATATTTTCTGGGTTAGATCTACAACAAGTGGTATCAGAGCTATAACAAGTGGTATCAGAGCTACAAAAAGTGGTATCAGAGCTACAACAAGTGGTATCAGAGCTACAACAAGTGGTATCAGAGCTCTTTGTTGGGCAAACAAGTGGTATCAGAGCACTTTCCAGGGCCGGTGGGATCTCCATTTCTTAGCAAAATTTTTTTTGGCTAGAGACGTGTTCTGGCGTCTTTAAACCACGAGATTTGTCGTTGAGCGCATAAAGCTGCGGATTTGGGGAGGCATGCACGCAGGAAATACAAGAGATGGTCACGTCTGTTGGACTCCCTTGTAACCCCTATGGGTACCCCTTCGAGTAGTAGCGCATTAGACAGAACCGCACACGGATTGTCTTCCACGTACCCTCTAGGTATATTGGAAGCCCCCTAGGCTCCCTTGAAACCTCGCCATAGATAAACCTCGGCTGTCTTGCGGCTACAGTACACCGAGAACAACACTCGGGGAGATTACTTGCCTGTACGATAGGGTAGTCGGGTTGTACGGCTAAGGGTACGGTCGATCCTCCTTAGTTAGAGCCCTGAAACATTGGGCCGAGTACTACTACCAGACCCTTATGTATATTGCGATCTGTAGCACCTGACACTCCTCAAGACCATAGTTCCCTTTTTCTATCAGGGGATCACACAGCATCTCTTCCAGACCCGCTTGTGCAAAAGGGTGCAGCAGCAGCAGACATTAGTCCCGCAGTCTCGAGTTCGTAGATCAGCCATTCTGATCTATTAGATCCATCAGATCCACAGAAGCAGTCTGTGCTGCCATCAGATCTGCCATTCAAATCTCTCAGATCCACCAGATCGGAGTCGTTGTGAAGGGTTCCTATACCGGGGTATAATTCTCGCAGGACTTTTGGCCGCATTGACATTTTGAGGATTTGGACACTGCAGTATTGATAAGGAAGGAGTAAAACTTCGTTAGGAGTTTTAAGAAAAAAATAAAAAAATAAAAAAAAGATAAAATTCTCCACTTTTGTGCCCAAGAAAGTGCTCTGATACCACTTGTTGTAGCTCTGGTACCACTTGTTGTAGCTCTAACCCAGAAAATATATGAGAATATAAATAAACCCAAGAATAATAAGATAGAAATAGAAATGCTTCTCTTTATTGATATCAAGACCCTTAAGGTAGGGCAACACCATACATTCACTCCTTAAGGAAGGAGAACACTCCACAAGCCATATGCCTGTTCATACAATATTCCTTCACTATTTCCATGTGGAGTCTCTAGCCTCTATATAGGCCTCATACATACAATACCATGGGTCATTACCATGGTTCCCTCATACCATCAACTAATACCATGGGCCCATTACATTATCATTAACTACTTATGGTCCCTTATATGATATGGGTTAACCACCTTATTTATTACTATGGCCCATCCCATTATTACATTATTACCTTGGGTACCTCCCTTGGTACCCCATATTATCCCCCCTAGGTATATAACAATCAAGCCGAGCTATGGTTTAGTCGTAATGGGCAACAAAGAAAATGTGGGTTTTTCTCTAAAAGGATGTTTTCCCTCCAATTTGAGTGGAGGAGAGGCCCTAAATATTGTGGAGATCATAGCGAAAAAATAGACCATTGGAATTGAGATCTGAAACTTTTAGGAAAGTGGCCTTACTTGTCTAAATATGGCCTTAATGCTTCTTGGAACGATGGTTCCTAGTGAAGAATAAAGGGAAGAGAAAAACAAGAATGAACTACTAGAGGAGGTATAGAATCATCCTCATCCACTAAGTCAAACATGGGGACTATGTGGTAAAGGTGGTATGCCATAGAGTAGAATATTTAACGATATGGTATCAAATGTCTACAATATGCGATATGAATATGGCTTGTTGGAGAGGCCGCTAGGACAAACTATCCAAGGAATGGGAGAATAATCGACCATACCTAGATGTGGTGGGATCTCGTCCAAGACTTATGCTAATCGATTGAGAAGATGTCCAGGGGAAAACCATCATGCACCCAAGCACAGGATACCTCCCGTGAGAATGGATTCAAACATCTTGGCCCTACTTGGCATGAGATCGTCCAAAGGATGATAAGGATATGTAGGGGCCTATGTGCCACCGAGTATGTTATAGATGTACCGAATGTATTTAGAGTGGTGGACTCAAAATACTTATATGTTTTATGTGATATATAATGTGATTATGCATGCTTTATATGATGATGATGGTTCACCATGTGTTGTATTTATGGTTGTCTTCTGTGGTATACATGTGATAAATGTCAATCTATAATGTTATTTGAAATGGTATCTACATAGTTATGTTTTACTCTAGGAACATGACTGATAGTAATGGTTTCAAATTCATGTACCAACAACTTAACTTCTAGATATTTTATAAATAGGACTTGGTTATGCACATAATACACACCATTCAATTGCATGACAAGTAGCAAGTAATCTAAATGAACATGAAAATAAAGGATGCAATGAGCAAGGAAATCAACTAACAAACCTATCACTACACCATATTCGGCTTGGTTATTGGTGGAAGATCCAATGCACATGTCATTAGAATTAACTAACGTTTGCAAGGGGCTGAAAATGGACCATGCTATCAATGCTATATTCTTGGAGAAGTGACTCGCACCGTCGACATAATCGATATATAGTGTGGATGATGGATCTATATGAAAGGTGCAAAAGACAACAAATGAGATGATGCAACCTACCTAAATGCACGAGAGAAATAAATACATGCAAATCAATGGGATATGATATGGGTGAAATTTTGTAAGGTAGAGTGCATTGCGAGTATTAGGAAGGAGTTGGCCTTCAAAATCCTCTAAGAGATATGCCCCCTTACACAAGTCCTTTTGAATGATGTAAGGTCCTACCCATAATGATGCATGAGACAATGATGAAGGATACAATCAACACCGCAATGATAAAGGTCATCGCTTATGAGAAGATAGCAGGAGGCCTAGAATCGAACATGTTTTCGATCATCACGAGTAAGAGCGGGAGAAAACTTTTGGGTTCGAAAATATGGAAGGAAGTACACTTGATGGTGCATATCATCCCAAGGGTAATCAGGGGTAGACATATATTCCAGGATATGCTCATCAGAATGGAATATGGACAGATGGGAGGAAGACTGACTACATGATGCGGTGGCGAGACCTAGTGCATCATCTTGAGAATGAAGATTCACATATGCATCATCTAGAATGGTAGATGACGAGTTAGTAGAGGTAAAATCCATCAATGTTGAGACCTAGGTTACCGAAGAAGGAGGTTTGGTAGAAGCATGCACAGAAACCTCAGAAAGGCTTTCCTGCACGAAACTCAACGATGATGATAGGTAAAGGATATGGACTGTGGAGTCCTTCATCTTGACATCGGGGGAAGGGATCACGATGGTGGGACGAGAGCCCCCATCTTCTAGTGTACTAGTGGTACTAGAATCCATAGGTATACAAGTAGACGATCTACTACGAGTGGTCTCAAAGTCACAAAGCACTTGGAAGAAATCACGAAATTCATCGAGATGAGGGAAAAAATGCTAATAATGACCATACTAATTGCACAAGGAAGAAGGGTGATTTGTGCGCAAATTTTTTAGTCTTTTGGCTGAATCTAGTAAGGTAACTTGGACCTAAGGGATATAAGACCCAGATACATTTCATGAACCAAAGGTTTGAGATGAGGAAGGTTAGGACAGTTATTGGTGGAATGCCCAATAAACTGACACAAAGCGCATGAAGGTGTTGACTTTGGAGCTTTGGGGGATAGAAGAGCTTGGGCAGCCTTTTCCTTAGGTTCTTTCCTCTTGGATTTACCCCCCTATCTGGATGCTTTCACAAGAGAGGTGGGTTCCTGTTGAGATTGGAGTGGATTTGATGTAGCGACAGGGGTCGTAGAGATCGATTGAACCGAGGTCAAAGAATGATATGGTTTGAGTTGACCAGGCGGAGTGTTCACTAGGGAATCAAATTATGAGACTAGGATCCCCAAAGTCATATTAGGGAGAGTCAATGAAACCATGACAGGAAAAAAAAATATTCCAGGAGGAAGAAACAAAAAGGTATCTGTCCTACAGGGTAATGTCCTGGTAGAACAACTCCTAGATGGTTAAGACCCGAAGGAATAGCTCCTGGTGGGAAAAAATGGGAGGCACCCACAAACAAAGGAGGTCCTGGTGGAGTGGATCCGGATGGCTCAACTGAGATGGTAACAACAGGTTGCAAAGGAGCTGGCTATTGAGCAGGGGTAACAGACTGCTTTTGAGTAGCCTGTGACACTTGTAATATGCAAACAATCAAAGAGATAGTCTTAGAGATGGGAAGGGGAGGACCCGAGAAAGCACCCAACAAGATGGAATATTTGTAGACTCTGGGTGAAACACCAGTGATATGTGTGGTAGACTGCTCATTGGAGATCGATGAGATAATGGAATCACGGGAGGTTAAGGATGTTGGCTCATAATGTGTCAATTGATCGATAGTGATTATCTTCCCTTCGTGGGGGAAGAGCATCTTGTGGAAAACTGCAGATGTGATGGCTGACATGGTGTGTGTGTATCTATGACCCAACAGAATGTTATAATCTAGAGGGGCATTAATAACCTCAATGTCTACATGAACAATCTTTCCAGAAAGAGTCATTGGACAATTATGATACATGGAAAGAGACTAGGATGAGTTACCGTCCCAAGCATGCAAAGTGATGGTGGCTGGGGATAGTTCAGATGACCTAAGTTGCTTCCAAATGACAATGGACATCATGTAGGTGGATGCACGTCATCAATAATACATCGGGAGATGATAGCATTACAGACTCGGACTAGTATCTAGAAGACAATGGATTGAGGTAATGGAGCATGTTCTAACGTATTGTTAGGTCCCTATACTACTAGTGTAACCCCTTATTTTTATTAGTACAACCCCCTTATTATATTGTTGTGCCCATGTAGTCCCCATATTGTTATTATTGTGCCCTTACATTATTATTGTTATGTTGGCTCTGATTATATTATGACCCCATTGACTCCTATATATAGAAAGGAGGTCTTGTCATTTGTATCATACAAGAATTGTTCATTTTTTTAATATAAAGTAGGTTGCTCCCTTGAAGAGGCTTATTTTGAATGCCTTTATCTATCTTTTCTATCTTTTTGTGAGTTGGTTTCATAACATTTGGTATCAGAGCTTTAGATTCTAGGGTTTCGTTGCTCCAAACAGGTTATCGTGGAATTTTCACTATAACTTTGTTTATATGATGTTTCAGAAGCTAAAACAAAAACCCATTTGAGATGAAATAGCGCTAAACCTCAGGACCAAATTTTAGATCTTTTCTCTCTATATTTTCGGAGATATGATATGAGGAAGTTAGGGATTTCTCAAGCTCCAAAATTTCATCTAAAACAGGCCATCATCGAATGTTCTATATAAATTTTTTTCTACGAAGTTTCAAAATCTAAAAAAGAAAACCATTTTTGAAGAGATCCGTCTAAACCTCGAGTCCAAATTTAAGATCTTCTCTCGCTATATTTTCCGATATATGATCTGAGGAAGTTAGGGTTGTTGCAGACTCATGAATTACATCCTAAACAGGTGATCTTGGGAAAATCATCATAATTTTCTCTCTGGGGATCAGATTGAAATTGCGTAAGAAGTTACAGAAAGAGGACGGACTTTGTTTTGTTTGGGTATAATTTTTAGAACTTAAGCTTGAAACAGTGACACACGGCATGTCATATAATTTCACTATATTAAAATAGTCTATAATTATGTCATCACGGGAGATTGTGAATAAATCTTTCTTCGGGAATCCAATTGTGATCAGACTTGTGGTGTTAGAAAGAGGAATCAGAGCGATATTACAAACCAAAATTTTAGAACTTAAAGATCCGAAATTATGGAGTTACGGTCATTTCAAGATAGAGCTCCTAAAATCAAGAAAAAGCGAGATGAGAAAGTTTGATGGCAAGGATCCGGTAAATTGGATACTATAGATGGAGAAATATTTTGATCTACATGGTGTACCACTATTACAAAAGGTATATATTGCATCTAATTATTTAGAACCAGATCTATTTTTATGGTATGAAGGTCTTTGTTCTCGTAAACCACTTGTCACGTGGTCAATTTTCACGGAGGAAATGATACCACATTATGAGGATACAAAGAGAAACACCTTCTTTAGCCAATTGATAACGCTGAAACAAAAGTATTCAATTACAGAGCACATTGAGGACTTTCAAAAATTGAATATAAGGGAAATCAAAATTATGGCAACAAGAAGTCTACCCCTCACAACTATAAAGATGGAAGAGTTGTTTCTCCTAGCCTTCCACAACCTACAAGGTTGACACCACAACAATTGGAAGAAAAAAGAGAAAAACGGCTTTGTTACAACTGTGATAGCAAATACATTAAAGGTCATAAGTGTGTTGAGAAGAAATTATTTTACATAGATTGTGAAGAGGAGGAAGAAAAGGATCAAGAAATATAAAAAGATGAATATATACACCAAGAACCAACCCCAGAGAAAGAATAAAGGAATCCGATCATATCTTGTAAAGCATTGGAAAGAATTACCACTCCTTAAACTCTCAAGATAGAAGGATATATCAAGAAGAAAAAGTTTCAAGAAGTGAAATATCACATCGAGAACTAAGAAATGAATACAACCATATCTTGTAATATATTGACCGAAATTACCACTCCTCAAACTATCAAGATAGAAGGACATATCAAGAAGAAAAAGGTAATAGTGCTGATTGATTCAAGTAGTACCCATAATTTTATTCATTGTAAGATAGCCAAGGAATTGGATTTCTTCCTATATCCAGCACCAGAGTTTCAAGTGATGGTTGCAAGTGGAGGAACCATAAATTGCTCAGGAAAGTGCCATAATATCAAGCTATCTATGGGAGAATATGTATTGAATAGCCCAATGGTTTCCATTCCAATGTGTGGTGTTGATGTTGTACTAGGTGTCCAATGGCTACAACCCTTGGGTAAAATAGCTTTTAATTTTCAAGAAATTCTCATGAAATTTTCTTCGAAAGTGAAGGAAGTCAAATTAAGGGGTATCACATGGAAACTGGGAAAGATAATCAGCTCTAACAAATTGGAAAAGCTTCTAAAGAAAGAAAAATGAGGTGTAATTACACAATTATGTTCGCTAGAGGTTCCCACATCGAAATCATCTATTTCTCAAGATCTCCAAAAAGTCTTGGACAATCATTCGAAGGTATTGGAGATTCCTGAAGGCCTCCCACCTATTCGTGATCATCATCATGATCATTTTATTCATTTGATTCTAGGAAGTCTTCCTCCAAACATCAGGCCTTACAGATATCCCTATGCCCAAAAGAGTGAAATTGAACGTATGGTTGCAGAAACGCTAGAGGCTGGTATAATTCAACCTAGTCAAATTTCTTTCTCTACTCCAGTAGTATTGATGCATAAGAGGGATGGGTCATGGTGCATGTGTCTGGATTATAGAGAGCTCAACAAACTCACTATTAAAGATAAATTTCCCATTCCTGTCATTGATGAAGTATTGGATGAATTGCATGGATTAATTTACTTGACCAATTTGGATCTTCGTTTAGGATATCATCAAGTAAGAATGAAGACTGAAGACATTTTGAAAACAACATTATTGAAGAAATATGCATTTTCATGGACTCTAGAAGCAATGAAGGCCTTTGAACATCTTGGAGAGGCAATGTTCCAAGCACCAGTCTTAGCTATGCCAGACATCACAAAATCCTTTATTATCGAATATGATGCCTCAGGAAATGGAATTGGTGATTTTTTAGTGCAAGAAGGAAGACCCATTGCTTTTGAAATTCATCCAATCAGAGGAAAGTATTCACATAAATGTATTTATGAGAAGGAAATGTTGGCAAGAGTACATGCACTTAAGAAATGGCGACCTTACATAATGAGAAGATCATAGTTCAAACAATATTGCCAAAACTTGACAAGGAAGGAAAAATCATATTGGAACATGGAGAAGTCATAGAAATGAGAACACGAAAGCTATGAAATTGATCCATTTCAGAGTATCTCATCAAGTAGAAGAACTTACCTGCTAGAGATTCCACATGGGAGGACAAGAATTTTATACAAAAGAATCCATAACTACTCAAGCGTTGAAAACAACACTTTTTGAAGGAGAGGGGCATGCTAGGTCCCTATACTACTAGTGTAACCCCTTAATGTTATTAGTAGAACCCCCTTATTATATTGTTGTGCCCATGCAGTCCCCATATTGCTATTATTGTGCCCCATAGAAGCCCGATATTGTTAGTATTGTGCCCTTACATTATTATTATTATGTCAGCTCTGATTATATTATGACCACTTAGACTCCTATATATAGAAAGGAGGCCTTGTCATTTGTATCATCCAAGAATTGTTCATTTGTTTAATGTAAAGGAGGTTGCCCACTCGAAGAGGCTTATTTTGAAGGCGTTTATCTATCTTTTCTATCCTTTTGTGAGCTGGTTTTATAACACGTATCAATAGGAAAGAAAATTAAATAATCGTCTAAAGGATCTACCACACCCAAAGAAGTTAGTAGATATTTCTTTTGAGATGGGCACAACTGGAGCACCTCCAGCACCAACATGGCAGCAAGTGATTGCGCCCAGTTTTATACTATATTGTATGTATGGGCAACTTAGTTAGAAGTCGCGTTACGGCATAATGGTCCCTTGGGGATCGTAGGAGTTGACTCAAATTTAGGTTGAGGGACCTGTAATGGACCAGATGGTGTCGTAAAAGGCTCAGTAGATGCTTTTGTTTTATTCTTAGCTGGGGGCACAGATGATGGCTTGTCATATTAACGTGACTGATTTTGGTAGTCACCAGGACTAGAAGGTTAGGGAGGGTGGGCTGCTTGATCTTGCTGAGGATGAGCAGAAACAAATCCTTGTTGAGGGAAAGGATTTGTTAGCACGGCCAATTGAGATGGCACAGGATTCTGAGGCTGTTGCTGCATGGGCAGTTGACCTATAGAAGCTGCTTGGGCTTCCCACATTTGGCACATATGGGGTAAGAGAGGACACACATGAGTATAATGGCCATGTACACCACAACATGCACAAGGCTTCTTCGTACGAATAGCCTTGTTTTTATTGGGATGGTTTCCCTGTTCCTGGTTGTTGGTGTTAGGTTGCTTCCCATGGTTACCCTTGCGACCCTTCCCCTTACTCTTTTTCTTAGAATTTTGGGGATTGGTTGGAATTTTTTGTGCATGCACTTGACCATGAGAAGGCAGTGGCTACAAGGGCTGAGGATGCGTGGGAGGTTGTGACACTAATGCGTAGGGGGCTTGAATGCTCTGTGGTGCATAGGTGTAAGATGGTGACGGGGAAACGGTTCGGTAGAAAGGTTGAGTACTAGCTTGCCCTGACATCTTCTAATGTGGTTGGGTGAATGCATAATATGTGCTTTGTCCTGAATACACGTTCTTGGCAGGAGGGGGATAAGCATTGGAGGAACTTGTGCCCCCTTGTGGATGGCCATAAGCTTGTTGAGTATAGGGCGAAGGATGTGAAATAGCTCCAACGATATCGTCAATGGCGTCAGATGCCCTCAGTGCATTAGCATTGCCAAGACAAGGGAGGTCTGGTATAATGCTATAGACATAACCAAATTGAGAATAAATCAAGTCATATCTCAGAGTAGTCTGGAGAGGCTATTCCTCTACCTGAGGAAAGTGAGACATGACATCTTTGGCAATAGGTGCTAAAAGGATTTAAGAAACCAATTGAGGTAAACATGATTTTCGAAGGGAGGATCACGACACTTGCTCCTCCTTCTACGCCATTCCTAAACATGATCGAAAAGACTGGTGGCAGAGGACCGACGAAATACGGTCAAGATATCTGTACGGGTGTCATATTGGAGAGGCAACTGAAAATATGAAAGGAATTCTTTACCAAGCATCCCAGAAGTGGAATGAGAAGTGGCAGGTTGGTTGACATACCACTTCGCATCATCTCCAGTGAGCATGCATTTGAAAAATCGAAGATGAATGGAATCATCGATGATACTATTCGATGAACACCACATATGGAAGGATCATATGTGATTGTTGGGGTCCTCTATAGAATTACCCTCAAACTTGGGAGTGTCAGAGGGAATCTTAGTCAACATAGTTTGCCAACCAACATTGTGGTGTATAGGTCCATTAATCAACTGGATAAGACCTGGGAGGCTTAACGTAGCCATGAAAGGTAGCATTGGATCTGCCGGAATGGTTCCTCTAGATGTGACTATGGAGGTAGAACCGAAGCCAACACTAGTTTTGTTTCTTGCACCTACAGTGGGTCGTGACATGATGATGGTATGCAGTGAAGAAGGCTCAGAATCAGATGAGGAATCAGATGAACCAGAAAAGGATTCGGTATGGGGACATGGGGGAAGATAAACTGGAACCCTATGGGGAGGAATAATACGTCAAAGGAGAAACTACGGATTAAGGCCTAATAGTCTTCATGGAAAACTCCTTGGTTGCACAATGTTTGTAAGACACAAGTGACAAGGAAATGGTGAAGGGAGATAAAAATAATGTCTTTGTCTCTCTGTTGGGAGATAAATTAATTAAGTTAAGTCTTGGCTTGGCGGTGTAGACCAAGCACCCTTCACTTAGTGTGTGCTTGTTTGTGCAAGTGTGTTTATTAATTAAGCCCAAATCGTGCTTGAAAAAAGAAAACAATTGCTGAAATAAAATAAAATTAAAAATAGTAAATCAACTACCTAAACCCCACCCAAACTGGGTTTGCAAACGTTGTTCTAGTTGGTTGCGAAATCAACTGAAAACACACAAGAAAAGGCCAAGATATCTAAGAATCAGTGTGACTGGGACCAAATGACACTATGATGCTAGAAAGTGGTGCTTCAACATCAAAAATCATTGAGGAAATTCGCTGCAAAAGATAGGGCGATGGGTGTGAAACATAGGGCAAACAGTGGCACCCTAAAGAAAATTCCCAAACAAGGTTCAAGAGAGAACATTGGATGGAAACAACCTATCTTTGAAGAACTGAAGAAAGAAGGTACAAATTTGGAAAATATGGCTAAATGCTCTGCAAAAACTCAGACTTCTTACTCAGCTAAACTCCTCTTATAAAGGTGGAAGCGTACTAGAAGCCCTAAGGAGCTAAATTCCACTTCAACTAGTGAAACATAGTAGATCAAGGCCTCATCGGGTTAAGGCAGTGGTCAACCAACCAAGCAAACTACTCTCTACAAAACCCAGAAAAATATCAGGAACAAATCCCAGAAACTTGAAAATCGCATGTATTGACCTGTTTACGGGGATGTCACACTTTTTGGTCCAGAAAGTGCACTCTCGACCTCCATATCATAGGTTAGGGGTAGAAAAATGTGATTTATGCTCCTCGGTTCTCGGGTGGCAAGTCTCAGAAAATATTTTTGTCTCTGTCGCGGTTGTTTCTTCTCGAAGGTGTATGAAAACAAACCACTTTAGGCTGTGGATGACAAACAACCCTAACAGTAAAAATGGCTATTAAACAATGTGGATCTGCAACAAATGATAGGAACAAAACCTATCAAAGCACTGACCTATGAAACAAAAATATTTAAAAAACATATTGGAATAAGAAAATAAGCGTAAGTAACTCCAATAATCCAATGGAAACCATCTATATAAAGAATATACTGTATCAAACAACACTTGTGAAGGGAACAAATAATGTTACTATTCCCCCTCTATAGGATGGGTTCTTGGCTATTCTCAATGTCTCCAGCTTTTGTAGAAGAGTGTGTTTTCTGGTCCTCAGTTCTCAAGCAGCAAGTCTCGAAAAACGTTTCATCTCTGTCGCGGCTGTTTCTTCTCGAAGGTGTACGAAAAGAAACCACTTTAGGCTGTGGATGAAAAACAACGCTAACAATAAAAGTGGCTATTAAACAATGTGGATCTACAACAAATGATAGAAACAAAACCTGCCAAAGCCCCGATCTATGCAACAGAAATATTTAAACAACATATTGGAATAAGAAAATAAGTGTAAGTAAGTCCAATAATCCAAGGGAAACCAGATATATAAAGAATATATTTTATTAAACAACACTTGTGAAGGGAACAAATAATGTTACCAGTCCCCCTCTATAGGATGGGTTCTTGGCTACTCTCAATGTCTCCAAATTTTGTAGAGTCTCTCTCCTCTATAAATTGTAAAGTCCAACAAACAAAATGTTTGAGCTTAATGTGAACTCAAATAAAAAAGAAAATGGTGTGTGAACATGATAATAGTCAAGTTTATGAAAGTGAGTGCAACCATGAAAATAATCAAAAGTGAAGAATGTATGTAAAACCATTCTATTTATACAAAATATTAGGTTATTCTTGAATATGGGAAATAATAAAATATTATTAACCAAATTCTAGAATTAACTATTTGGAATATTTTATTATATTTTGTTGGAGGGAAAAAGTATTTAAACTTTTATTTAGAAATAATAAATAAATAAATGATTTATTTATCATCTCAAGAAATATTGTTAATGAATAATAAACAAATAATGATTTATTTAAATATTCCTAGTGTATTTAGTCAAACTTGACAAAAAATAATAACGAATTAGTGATTAATTAATTATTCCTAGATAAAAGTAAGATAATTAATGATTTATCTATTTATTTCTCATAACTGGGGCAAATATGGCAAGGAATGTTAGTTAAACAATGGTTTAGTTAATTATTCCTAGAATATCATTAAATAAATATTTATTTATCTAATTATTCTTCAGGGGTTTAATTATAAATGACATAACAATTGTGGTTTATTAAGTAATTTCTCACAATGAAAGAAGTTTACTATGGTAAAATTGGCCCTACATGGTGTACTTCAAACCATGTAGTAAATTATGGCTAGATGATCAATTTTTGGTGATAAAAAAATTGCCCCCAATGTACGAGCATTAGTAGCGAAACGTATGAGTGAAGTACATTGTAAGGACACAATCACCAGACAACAAAGTGGAGTTAGAGAGAGAGAGAGAGACCAATCGAGCTAAAGTGACAGAGCATAGTAACAAAGGGTGCATGATCAATGTAAGTCTCCTTTTATTTTGGGGTCCTGAATCTCATTGAGGCAGGGGAGGAATACCTATACCCATTGAGATAACTTGGTACAAAAATAATAATGCGCCCAAGAAAATGAAGCTGAGAAATAAAGTACATGCTGAATGGTACATGACATGCTGACATAAATAAGCCAGAAAATAATACAATGTCCCATGTAAATAATGCAACTGGAAAAAAATATGTGACAGGACTTAATATAATAACATATGAGTACATGAGATATAATGGCCCTTCCATGAGAAAAAGGCTGGGAGTGAGGGTAGAACAACCAATGAAGCCTTGATGAATAGGAAAGGGCTCTACAAAATTGAAGGGATCATTTAAAGAAGAGATGCATGCTATGAACGGTGCAAGCAGTAGGAACTGAACCCATCAAATCTGCGGAACTACATCTGAGTTTGTAGCATAATATGAAGGCATGTGGGAATGTGGGGTGTTACCTGAAGGGAAACCCCCTCATGAGGTCTGAAACGTCTCACACACACCTAGGAATCACTGGTACAATCTGCTACATCACTACACCATCATGTGTATAAATGAGGAGCATGAAACAACCAAGTCAGAGGGAAATAATAATTCCCTTTGCTTGATCTGAGGCACGAAACAAGAGTGGAAGTTGGAACCAAGATACACAGCCCTCTAGGCAATTGTTCTGGAATAGATGTGTTGATGTCGAAAAAATAGGTCCTGCCATAGGTGAGGCAATGAGGATCCTCAACTAAGGCATGAGGGAAAAAAGTAATGTGAATGATGGACTGACATTAGGGAAATTGGGGAAAATGGGACTGAGGGACAAAGATATGACTTCCCTTGTCATAGCATAAAGTGCATGGCTGACCTGGGAGCGACTAACTCGAGTCTAAAAGGGATGGTGGATAATACGACTAAAGTCCAAAATGGGAGACACGGGATGAATGGTATGAAGAGATGTATGAAATACTATGACATGATACAATGGGATGCGAAACATACTCCATGGATGCAAAGGTGACTCATCACATATGCTCTGAATAAGGGTGACTCGATGATGCTACCACATAGAATAGGCCTAGTGGGGACCAAGAAAACATGATAAAATGGTGGTTTCTCATGACATAAGTCAACATGTGAGACAACAAGTGCCAAGGGAAGGTGGTCCCCAAGTTACAAGCGTCGCATACGAACAAATTCATTTTTAAGAGGCGACAGAGTGATGCTTCTTGCAAAAATGGCTTCCATGTGAAGTGTAAAATATTCAAAAATGAAGAGAGACCTGTTAGAGTGCTCAATGAGAGTTTTCCAAAGGTGCTGACGGTTTATCAAACTGGGCTACGGTTTGGTCACAATGGGCAACAGAACAACTATGGGTTTTTCTATAAAAGGGTGTTTTCCCTCCAATTTGAGAGGATGAGAAGGCACTAAATCTTATGGAGATCATAGCAAAAAAACCGACCATCAAAATAGAGATCTATGACCTTTAGGAAAGTGGCCTTACTTGTCTAAAGATGGCCTTAATGCTTCTTGGAACGATGGTTCCTAGTGAAAAATTAAGGGAAGAGGAAAGCGAGAATGAACTACTAGAGGAGGTATAGAATAATCCTCACCCACTAAGTCAAACATGGGGACTGTGTGGTAAAGGTGGTATGACATAGAGTAGAATATTTGACTATATGGTATCAAAAGTCTATGATATGCAATGTGAATATGGCTCGTTGGGGAGGCTAGTAGCACAAACTATCCATGGAATGGGAGGATAATCGACCGTACCCAGATTCAGTGGCATATAGGCCGAGAATTATGTTAATTGATTGAGAATATGGCCAGGGGAAAACCATCATACCCCAAAGCATGGGATACTTCCCGCAAGCATATGTGATGGAGGGGACTGATCAGGTAGGAAAAGGTTGGAATGATTCCCCCTACCAAGAGGATTTTGTGGAGTGCCATTGTGGTCCGAGTGCTCAAAAAAGGGATTCAAACATCTTGGCCCAACTTGGCATGATATCTTCCAAATGATGATAAGGAGATGTAGGTGCCTATGTGCCACCCATTATGTTATAGATGTACCAGATGTATTTAGAGTGGTGGAATCCAAACACTTATATATTTTATGTGATACATAATGTGATTATGCATGCTTTATATCATGATGATGGTTCACAATGTGTTGTATTTATGGTTGCCTTCTGTGGTATACATGTGATAAATGCCAATCTAGAATGTTATTTGCAATGGTATCTACATAGTTATGTTGGGCTCTAGGAAAATGACTAATAGTAATGGTTTCAAATTCGCATACCAACAAATTAACTCGTAGATATTTTCTAAATAGAACTTGGTTACGCACATGATACACACCATTCAACTACATGACAAGTGGCAAGTAATCTAAACGAACATGAAGATGAAGTATTTGATAAGAAAGCACATCGACTAACAAACCTATCACTACATCATATTTGGCTTGGCTATTGGTGGCAGATCCAATGCACATGCCATTAGAATGAACTAACATATGAAAGGGGATGAAAATGGCCCATGCTATTGATGCTAGATTCCTGGAGAAGCGACTCGCACTGTTGGGATAACTGATATACTATGTCGATGATGGATCCATATGAAAGGTGCAAAAGACAACAGATGAGATGATTCAACCTACCTAAATACATGACACAAATAAATACACACATATCAATGGGATATTCTATGGGTGAAATTTCTTAAGGTAGAGTGTATTGCGAGGATTAGGAAAGAGTTGGCCTTCAAAATCCTCTAAGAGATATGCCCCATTACCCAAGTCCTTACGAATGATGTAAGGTCCTAGCCATAATGATGCATGAGACAATGACAAAGGATACAATCAACACTGCGATGATAAAGGTCATCGCTGATGAGAAGATAGAGCGCATCCTAGAATCGGATACATTGTTGATCATCATGAGTAAGAGTGGGATAAAAATTTGGGTTCGTAAATATGGAAGGAAGTACGCACGATGGTGCATATCATCCCAAGGGTAATAAGAGGTAGACATAGCTTCCAGGATATCCTCATCAGAATGGAAGATGGATGGAAGGGAGAAAGACAAACTACATGATGCAGCAGAGGGACCTAGTGCATCATCCTGAGAAGGAAGGTTCATAAATGCATCATCTAGAATGGTAGACGACGTGTTAGTAGATGGAAAATCTACCGATGTTGAGACCGAGGTTTCCGATGAAGGAGGTTCGATTGAATCATGCACAAAAACCTCAAAAAGGTTTTCCTACGAGGAACTCAAGGATGATGACATGTAAAGGATATTGACTAGGGAGTCTGCAATCTCGACATTAGGGGAAGGGATCACGATGGCGGGACGAGAGCCCCCCTATTCAGGTGTACTAGTGGTAGCAGTATCCATAGGTAGAGGAGTAGATGATCTACTACGAGTGGTCTCGAAGTTGCAAAGCACTTGAAGGAAATCACGAAACTCATCGAGATGAGGGAAATAATGGGAATACTGACCATAATGATCACATGTTAAGGATCAAGGGTGATTTGTGTGCAAATTCTTCAGTCTTTTGGATAAATCTGGTAAGGTAACTTCAACCTCAGGGATATAAGACTTAGGAAACGTTTCATAAACTAAAGGTTTGAGACGAGGAAGGTCAGGACAATTTTTAGTGGCATGCCCAAAAACCTCACACAAAGTGCACAGAGGTGTCGACTTTAGCGCTTTGGGGGATAAATGAGCTTGGGGAGCCTTGTCCTTAGGTTGTCTCGTCTTGGCATTTTCCCCCTATCTAGATGCTTTTGCAAAAGGGTTGGGTTGCTGTTGAGGTCGCAGCATAACTGAAGCAGCGACACAGGTCATAGGGGCTGGTTGAACTAGGATCAAATTATGATATGGCCTGAGCTGACTAGGCGAAGTGTTTGCCGGGGGATCAATATCAGAGTGGGATCCCCAAAGTCATATTAGGGAGATTCAATGAAGCCATGATAGGGACAGAAAATATTCGAGGAGGAGGAAATAAAAAAGGTATCTATCCTCTAGGGTAATGTCCTGGCAGAACAACAACTAGATGGTTAAGACCTAGAGGAATAGTTCCTAGTGGGAAAAAATGGGTGGCACCCACAAATGGAGGAGGTCCTAGGGGAGTGGATATGGATGGCTCAACTGAGATGGTAACAACAGGCTGCAAAGGTGCTATTTGTTGAACAGGGGTACCAAACTTCTTTTTAGCATCTCATGACGCTTGTAACATGCAAACAATCAAAGAGCTAGTCTTAGAGATGGAAGGGGAGGATCAAGGAAATTACCCGACAAGGTGGAATTTTTTATACTACGGGTGAAACACCGGTGAGAGGGGTGGTAGATTTCTTGCCTAATATTGATGAGATAATGGACTCAGGCGAGGTTAAGGATGTTGGCTCATAATATGTCAACTGATAGATAGTGACAATCTTTCCTTCATGGGGGAAGAACATCTTATGGAAAACCATAGAATCAACGAATGACATGGTGTATGTGTAACTACAACCCAATAGAATGTTTTAATCTAGAGGGGAATCAATAACCTCAATGTATACATGAACAGTCTTTCTCGCAAGAGTCATTGGACAATTGCGATACATGTCGAGAGGCTGGGATGAGTGACCGTCTCAAGAATGCAAAGTGATGGTGGATGGGGATAGTTTAGGTGACCTGAGTTTCTTCCAAACAACAACAGACATCACTTAGGTGGATGCACCTTTGTTAAAAATACATCGAGAGATGATTGCATTATAGACTCAGACTGGTATCTCGAAGGCAACAAATGGAGGTAGTGGAGCATGTTCTGATGTTTCAACATGAAAGACAATCAAACGATTTTCTGAAGGATCTACTGCACCCAAAGATGTTTGTAGAGCTTTCTTCTGAGATGGGCATGACTGGAGCACCTCCAGCGTCGAAATGGCAACAGGTGATTGTGCCAAGTGAGACATGACATCTTTGGAAATATGTGCTAAAAGGATTTAAGAAACCAATCGAGGCACACATGGTTTTTGAAGGGAGAGGCACGATACATGCTCCTCCTTCTACACCATTCCTAAACATGATTAGAAAGACGGGTGGGAGAGGACTGACGAAATATGGTCAAGAGCTCCATACCAGTGTCGTATTAGAGAGGTAATGGAAAATATGAAAGGAATGGTTTAGAAAGCATTGCAAAAGTGGAATGAGAAGTGGTAGGTTGGATGACATACGAACTTCCAGCATCTCCAATGAGCATTCGTTGGAAAAACAAAAGACGAATGGAGTCATCAGTGATATTATTCTATGAACACCACATATGGAATGAGCGAACGTGATTGGTGGGGTGTTCTCCAGAATTACCCTCAAACTTGGGAATGTTGGAGGGAATCTTAGTCGGCAAAGCTGGCCAACCAGCATCGTGGTGTACAGGGCCATTAATCAATTGGCTAAAATCCAGGAGGCTTAACCTAGTCATGAAAGGTAGCATTAGATCTACCGGAACAGTTTCGCTAGATGTGACTACTGGGGTAGAACCAAATCTAACACCAGGTTGGTTTCCTGCACCTGCAGTAGGTCCTGACAGGATGATGATATGCAGTGAAGGAGGCTTAGAATTAGATGAGGAATCAGATGAACCAGAAGAAGAGTTGGTATGGAGACTTGGGGGCCGATTAACTAAAACCCCATAGTGAGGAATAATAAATCCAAGGAGAAACTAGGGATGAATGCCTAAGAGTCTCCATGACAAACACCTTGGTGGTGCAATGGTCGTAAGACACAAGTGACACAGAAATGGTGAAGAGATAAAAAAAAAATGTCTTTCTCTATGTGTGGGGAGATAAATTAATTAAGTCTTGGCTTCGCGGTGTAGACCAAGTGCCCTTCACTTAAGGTGTGCTTGTGTGTGCTAGTGTGTTTATTAATTAAGCCCAAATCATGCTTGAAAAAAGAAAGAGATTGCTAAAGTAAACTAAAATTAAAAATAGTTAATCAACTATCTAAACCCCACCCAAACTAGGTTTGCAACATTGTGCTGATTGGTGGCGAAATAGACTGAAAACACACAAAAAAGGCCAAGATATCTAAGCATTGGTGTGACTGGGCTCAAATGACACTATGGTGCTAGAAAGTGGTGCACCAACATGAAAAACCATTGAGGAAAATCGTTGCAAAAGATAGGGCGATGAGTGTGAAACCTAGGGGAAACAGTGGCACCCTAAGGAAAATGACCAAACAAGGCTCAAGAGGAAGCTTTGGATGGAACCAACCTATCTTTGAACATCTGAATAAAAATATGGTTGAACGCTCTGCAAAAACTTAGACTTCTTACTCAGCTAAACTCCTCCTATAAAGGTGGAAGCGTACTAGAAGCTGTAAAGAGCTAAATTCCACATCGACAAGTGAAACAGAGTAGATCAAGTCCTAAGCAGGTTAAGACAATTGTCAACCAGCCAAGCAAACTGCTCTCAGCAAAAGCCATAAAAATATCAGGAACAAATCCGAAAAACCCTAAAATCATAGGTACTGACCTATTTAGGGGCATATCACACTTTTTTGGCCAAAAAGTGCACTCTAGACCTCCATATCACAGGTTTGGGGTAGAAAGGTGTGATTTGTGCTCCTCAGTTCTCGGGCGGCAAGCCTCAGAAAAAATTGTCGTCTCTGTCGCTGTCGGTTCCTGTGCCCTGCAGAAATAACCAGAAAACTTGCAGAAGTTAGAAATTTCACTGATATAGGGTAGAATGTTAGTAAAAAATATTAAGAGACTGAAGAAGAAAAACCTAAGCTGAAAATTGAAGGTTACCAAGGTTTCTGAATCAGAATTAAAAGTGCAATGGAATCGCCAAATTCTTATGTACTATTCTTCTCGAAGGTGTAAGAAAAGAAACTAATTTCGGTTGTGGATCACAAAAAGCCCTAACAATAAAAGTGGTTGTTAAACAATGTTTATCTGCAGTAAATGATAGAAACAAAACATGCCAAATCCCTGATCTATGCAAAAAAAATAGTTAAATAGCCAATTGGAATAAGAAAATAAGAATAAGTAACTCCAATAATCCAATGGAAACAAGATACATAAATAATATATTTTATTAAACAACACCTGTGAAGGGAACAAATAATTTTACCAGTCCCCCTCTATGGGATGGGTTCTTGGCTATCCTCAATGTCTTTAGCTTTTGTAGTTTCCCTCTCCTCTATAATGTGTAAAACCCAGCAAACAAAATGATTGAGATCAATGAGAACTCAAATAAAAAATGAAATGTTGTGTGACAATGATAATAATCAAGGTTACGACAGTGAGTGCAACCATGAAAATAGTCAAAAGTGAAGAATGAATTTAAAACCCTTCTATTTATAACAAAATATTAGGTTTTTCTTGAATAATGAGAAATAATAAAATATTATCAACCAAATTCTAGAATTAACCATTTGGAATATTTTATTATATTTTGTTTAAGGGAAAGAGTATTTAAACTTTTATTTAGAAATAATAAATAAATAAATGATTTATTTATCATCTCAAGAAATATGGTTAATGAATAATAAACAAACAATGATTTATTTAAATATTCCAAGGGAATTTAGTCAAACTTGACAAGGAATAATAACTAATTGGTGATTAATTAATTATTCCTAGGTAAAAATAAGATAATTAATGATCTATCTATTTATTTCTCATAAGTGGGTCAAATATGACAAGGAATGTTAGTTGAAAAATGCTTTAATTAATTATTCCTATAAGATAATTAAATAAATAGTGATTTATTTAATTATTCTTCATGAGTTTAATTATAAATGACTTAACAAATGTGGTTTATTAAGTAATTTCTCATAGTTAAAGCAATCTTACTATGGTAAAATTGGCCCTACATGGCGTACCTGGATCCATCTAGTAAATTATGGCTAGATGAAAAATTTTTGTTGATAACAGAGCGTATGGCTTTTGTTGATGTAATATTTTGGAATTGTTTCCTTGAAACTAACCTTGGTGTTATTTGGCACAAAAATCACCTGTTCCCCCAAATACACAGTTGGAGCTCCTTCCTTGTTTTCCAACTCGTGCAAATGAATCATGTAATATATATGTACATAATACTAGTAGTAATAGTAGTATATGAAGAAAATTAGAAGCTCATAATATTTGAACATCATATTTTGATGGTTCAAAGACAAAGGAAAACTCTGGAGCCAGTAGTGTGCTTATAGATCCATGCAACAAGAAGCATATCCTTTCTTGTTCACTAGAGTTTGAATGTACTAATAATATTATAGAATATCAAGCACTCGTAATTAGATTAAATAAATCTATTGACATCAAGGTAGAAATTATTAAGGTAGTCAATGACTCATAGGTTGTCACTCGTCATCTACGAGATACTATACATTGTGTTTCACTAAATCTAAAAAACTACCAGCAGAAGGTATGGTGTTTAATTAATCATTTCAAAGCTTTCAATATTATTTATCTTCCTAGAGTTAGCAATGTTGCAATAAATGCATTAGTAAATGCAGTCGCTAGGAATTTTCCAAAGATGCCACCATAAATGATGATGAACATGATCATGCTTTTTCGTATGCATCCCACGCAAGGAAAGGAATCATTATTCCTAATGGTGTGGTGTCCCTAGAGAAGTTATATGACCTGCAGAATCAGTTTACAGGACCAGCCAACACGAAGAATGAAACATCAAAGTTATCATCTGAACAAGTCAATCTAGGAACACAAGATCTGAAATATGTAAACCTCAATTCGTGATGGTTTCCTTAGGAGAGACATGCATTTATCAACTTATTAAAATAGTAACGTGATGTATTTGCATGGACATACAATGATTTAAAGACATATGACACTCGTATTATCAATCACATTATTCCTATAAAAAAAAGGGGCAGATCCTTTCTAGCAAAAATTATGAAAATTTCATCCAACACTGGAACCCCTTATCCAAAAGGAATTGAGAAAGTTGTTGGATGCTCAGAACATTTTTAAAGTCATACATTCCACTTGGGTTTCCAACTTGGTCCCAATTAGAAATAAGTTTGATGAAATAGGGCTATGTGTTGATTTCTGAAACCTCAACTATGCTTATAATAAACACAACTACCCAGTTCCATCCACGAAATATATCCTTAAGATAATATCTGGGTGGGAGATGTTTTCACTAATAGATGGTTTCTTTGGTTATGATCAATTTCTAATAGCAGAACCAGACAGATTGAAGATTACCTTCAGGACCAATTGGGGATTATTCTTCTTCAAGAGGATGCCATTTAGGGTTATAAATGCGAATGAAAATTTCCAAAGAGTGATGGAAATCTCCTTTCATTTCCTCATTGGTCAATGTGTCATTGTTTATTTCAATGATGTCGCTATGTTTTCCATGAAAATATGACAACATGTAAATTGTTTGAAACAAATATTTTAGCGGTGTCGAGAGTATGGCATTCTCTTAATCCCAAGAAGAGCATCTTTGGTGTGTTCAAAGGAATTATCTTAGGTCACATCATTGCAAAAAATTGATCTCTGATTATGCTCAGATAATCAAGCCCATGCACGATATTATTAAGAAATATGCAATATGCAAATGGGATAAATGGGAGAAGAAAGCTTTCATTCAGATCAAGTAGGTTGTTGTTGTTGTACCCGCATTATTCAGTCCATATTATCGAAAATATTTCTTGCTCTATACATTTGCACCATATTCTTCAATTGTGGTTGTCTTAACTCAAAAGGATATTGAAGGAGATGAGTGACTATCTCTTTTATGAGCACTAGTCTACAAGTTCCATAATTAAACTACCATGCCATTAACAAACAAATATATGTTGTAAACAAGGAATTTAAGTAGTTCCTATCTATTAAAAGCTCACATGATCATTTTTGTACCTCATCTAGTAGTAAGACATTGTTCATGTAGCAAGAATTGGGCAAGAAGAGGGTTGACTCGATGTCCCTTTTACAAGAATGTGATATGGAATTCATACCAGTTCATACCAAAAACGTTAATGGCCTCTGTAATCTAGTAGCCGAAGCAAGGGATACTCCCAAGTAAGATCTTTCAGGTTGGAATAAGGAGATAGAAATGTAAAATACTAAACATGTTCCTCAGTCCACATCTAAAACACCATGGTATTCATATTTATGGAAATTTCTACAGAAACGCACCATTCCCACGTATTTATCAAATAAATAGAAAAGGGAAATCCATTTAAAATCTCTATCTTATCAATTAGTTCATGAAGCACTTTTCTGCAAGCACCACAATGGTGTCCTCCCAAGATACCTTGAGATACATTATACAAAGAAGGTACTCAAACATTTTCACGATGGACTAGTGTTGACGGGAAAAGTGTCTACTCAGAACGCCCCTATCCCACTAAGGTGTGACAGTACCTTAGCAACAAACAAGGAAAACTATTTTCATATTCTTCTTTATGAGCTGTAAACGAAGACGAATAGGATGAACCAACCTGTGTCTTGCGCTAGTCCTTTGATCCAATCTCTCTCCTCTTTGACAGCTTCCAGCTACCTGCTCCCTTACTTGCCCAGCTTCACCAAGTTCCTGCAAGATCACAAAAGAGGAAAACTACACAAAGACATGGATTTACATTCATAAACAACTTAGGATCAGATTTAAGCTAAACATGCAAATATAACACAACATCATTGATACACAAGCATGTAGGAGAAACTCAAATAGTTTTATTGATATAACAAGAAGGTCCAGAAGGAGTTACAACCGATGATTCCTGATCCAGGATCAACCCCCCAGCAAAGGAATCCCCTCTTCACCTCCAACAAAGCATAAATCACCCAATGCACTGATCTCTATCTCAAAACCAATAGCAACTCTCTGCAAAGTACAGAATTCAAGCCTCCTGGATCTCTGGGATGAGGGATCCATATATAGATGTATGCAAAGAGGATGAGTCAGCTTATGATTTGACTAGTGGCCTCTCTCTGTCAGTTCTTGCTTCCACTTGGAGACTGAGAGCCTCTTACTCATCCTTGGTCGAACTCAGTGAGGCAAGTGTCATTGGGGAAGATTCTGGAAGCTTCCATTGTCTGTCCACCTCACGGAATGACACTGCCATTTGTAATTTCCAGCTCAGCGCACCCTGGTAGTGCATTTAGGTGCGTTGCAACACACCTAGCTAGTGTACTGGGGTGCTATGCAACGCAGCTAGCTAGTGGAGCAGTTGAAATGATCCTGATTTGACTGTTTCTGAGCAGTTTCTAGTGGAGAACTTCTGGGAGAAGCTGTAGTTTGTTGACCTTGTTCCTTTAGGGGCAGGAACAACACTTTTAGGGACTTAGGATCCCTTGGTTTATGGACATTTCATGCTTAGAGCTGTAAGGCACAAAAATGTCTATAACAGTTGCCCCCTAAAGTATGAGGCCGTTTATCGGGTGAAAAGCTTTATTAGGAGGATCTGAAGTTGTTTCAATGCTTGGAGGAGACCTGTAATAAGATACAGTACAATACATTATCTTCATATTGTTTTCATGATCTAGCTGAGGCGGGCATTCCCATGCTCAGCTTTATAAATTCATTTTTATGTACACAGGACAGACAATCGTCTGATGGTAGACTGATGATTCTGATGAAGTCATCATCCTTTTGGAAGGATGATTATCTATGCTGCAATGCTGTACATGTCGATGTCTTTATTTTTCCTGAATATATATCGCAGCCCGGATGGATGAAACTAGATCTGGTGTCTTCAATCTCATCTGATCTTCACTCGAAGTACAAGTCGATCCCTGTGAAAAATGTTTTGAAGTCGAACATGGAAAGACATCGCTTGATTACCAGTCGATGATGTAAACTGTTAACAAGCGCGAGAGGAATCACCGATAATGATGATGACCCTCAGGGTACTGCAGTACAATTCACGTGGTGTGAATAAAGGACTTGGCGTCGAACACCACACAAAATCTTTCGGTCGAAGGTCATTGATGTATACCTGTCGCCGGAAGTGAGAAACTTGCCATTGAGGCATGCAAGCTTCAAAGTACTGAATGGGGTGTTCCTAGATCAACTTCTTGGATAATGAGCTGATATCGGCAAGAAGCAATCCGTCAAAGGAGGGCCTCGATGAATCCCACATCAATGACACGGAACGGAGTAAATGATTTTGATGGAGGTGAAAATGATCTGATGATATATGGTTCAGGATGGTGGTCATGAAGGAATGAAGTATAATGTATGGTAGTGGATGGGACACGGGTGACTTCTTTGGATGACTTCTCTTGAACATGTCGGCGACACTTATGTGATGGATTGGTAGCATTTACCCCAAATGTGGATGGTATGGCGTGACCATGGTGATGTGACCGGTGAATGAAACAACCCAACCCGACTCAGGCACGGAGTGGAAGTGTCATGTTCAAGAGCGACTTGCTACCAATAAAGATTCTTTGAGTTTCTTCCCAATTTTTCCCCAGTCATTGCTGACCAGTACCTCTTTATTTTTGTCAAGCTTGAGGAGGATAACATATGCTTGTTCTATAATTTGCCCTTCGGGCAAACCCATCGCTATGTTTTAACGAGCCTAGCGATAGTGAAACTCGTTCTCGTCTAAAGACAAGTTTGTCGCTATTAATATTTTTAATGAGTTTAACGACAAAGATAACTCGGTCCTTTTCATTTTTAGAGAGTCTGAAAAGGTACGTAAAGGTAACTCAAAAATTCCTTTCTCGTCATCTAATCCCTTAAGTCCAAAAAAGTATAAAACAATACAGAAGGGATGAATTTTCGATAGTTTTAACGAGCCGAACAAAACAAGCGCTCGATCTTTTTGTGCAATAATCCCTCAGGTCCAAAAAGATTAAAATCTAGAGGAGGGATAGCACTTCCGATCGCTTTAACGAGCTGGAAGGCCAGAACTCGACAACCTTTTCATATTTTACGAGTCAGTTGAAAAGAGCTTAAAGAAGACTCGTCTTTTTGAGGAACGAGTGATAAAAAGGGTAGCAGCTGATTCCAGGTAAGGGTTGGAATTTTCCAATCACGGCAGTGTCACAAGGATGGCTAGTGAAATCACTCTTCGCAGTTGTTCCTAAAAATGGGTAAACAATCAAATGGAGGTGAATGATCGGCCAATGGAAAAGTGGAGGTGACGGTGCAAACATGACCAAGGCTTTAATGGCTGAAATGCTTCATTCAAGGTGGTTATTTACTGGGCAATAGTTCATTTTTTAACGAGCTTAAACGTGGGTGGAAACACTTGCTCATGTCTTATGTTTATTTTTTAACGAGCTTGAACTATGTGCTAAAACTGCTCGATTAATCCAGTCATATGATAAGAATGTCTCATATAAAACGGAAACTTTTAGATTTTTGCCCCACATCATTTCTTTATGCAAGTTAGGTGACGGCTAATCCTACGAGTTTAAAGGGTTAGAGGTCCTAAAAATTTTAAAAAATAAATAGGCGCCCCTCGCTTGCACTCCAAAAGGTTTGCATGCCCCCCAGTATAAAATATGGTTTCAAGGTTACCCCTCAATTTGTAGACAAAACATTTGTTCTATCAGGAGAGGCCTACCTCTTACAGGTTACCCAAAGATTGCTCGATTCGCGGTCCAAACAAAACACTTCTTCGGCGATGTCTACCGAGATAAACAAAGGTGAGTGACTCTGTTCTGTCAACTCACATAACTTTGACAAGAGAATCTTGTTCCAGAATAACCCTCTTACAATCATGGACGGGGTACAGACTAGTCATATTCTCCCGCGGAAATCTACCCTATACCCGAAGTTTTCCTACCGAAGCAGACCAGGACGCATGCCCCCTGGGTTTCAGTCATATCCCTCCGAATTACTTGTGCTCATCGGGAGGACGGACTGGAGATTGAGACATTTCTTGCGTGAAGAGACCATTTAGGGATGGTATATGACTATTTGCTATGCGTGATCCGGGAAATGAAAGCTGGTCCACGAGCTTGACCACTCTTCCTTCGTGCGAAAAACACATTACTCTAAAGAGTGAGGAGACAATGGCTCCCATGCAATAAATATAGTCTCGTCCAAGGAGTAGGTTATAATCCAAGGGTCCTTGAACTACCATTACGTTCATTTGAACTATCTTCCCTCTCAATGTTATGGGAACATTGGGAAGGATCCCTAAAGGTCAACTGGTTCCTTTGTCAAAGCCTGTCACATTTCTCATCTCAGGCAACAGCGATGGCGAACCAAGCGCTTTCCAAGCAATAGAGGAAAGGATACTCACAGAAGCCCCCTCATCTATGATGGTACCAGTCATGACCATTCTATATATTTGAATGATAATTCGGAATGGTATGCTTGCTGGTAAACGGGGTCTGCCTAGTTGATTCTAGTCGAAGGAGACAACTAGGTTGCTTGGAGGTGGGACCGAGTAGACGACTGGGTATGGCTCTGACGAACTTCCCTCCTGCGGTAAGGGAATGGGTAGATTGCCCCCATGTTCGTCGGAGTCTGTGTTGATGAAGAGAATTTGGACGGTGTCATCTTTGTTCTCTTCAGTGACTGTATCATCCGAAGATAAAACCTCTGAAGGCAAGACCAGGTCAACTGCCGTCTCGACCTTTTGACTTTCATCTGGTATGGATTCAGATGGTTTATCTTCGATGATAGGCACTTCAGCCGACCACTTGAGCAGGCCAGCTGGATTCTCAACTAGCGACGGACTCGGCAAAAGTTTTTTATATCCAGGAGGAAGTCGTAACGGTGAAACCGGATGATCATCCAAAACTCTTTTCACTTCGTCTAAGAAGGGACAACGGTGGATGACATGATTTCCTTCGCACAGTTTACAAGGAAATCTAGCTTTCCCTTTTTGTCCTGGGGCTTCACTTTCGCTAGTTGACAGTGTGCTTTCAACATGATCATCAGAGGTTGATGACACCGGATTGTGCAAACGAGGAGACCAGTCCCTTAGTATTTGAGGGATGTAAGGAAAATCTCTGTGAAAGTGGTCTCCTCTGTAAATGACACATGGCGATTTAGGCCTGGTCGGTGCAGTGTGTGGATTTTCGTTAGACGACACTCGTTTTCCCCCATTCGCCTTTGGCTCCTTCTTCTTCTTCTCTTTCTTCTTCTTCTCCTTCTTCTCTTTAGGAGCTTGACTTTTGGCTTTGCCAGCCCCATCAAGCGAAGAGGAAGGGGGAGAGGAAGAATTAGAGGAAGTAGAAGGTTGGTGGGAAACTCTGGACTCGTCTAATTGCTGATTTGATTGTTCAGGAATAGTGGTGTTCTGAACGACATTGGTTGAGAAGAGCCAGACTGGCAAGCCAATTGTCAGTCCTAGAAGCGACAATGTGGACATATGGGGTGCACCAACATCTCCCCAAGAGGAGAAGGGACTAGGATTTCCACCAAGGGGAATTCCTTGTTTGCTAGACTCCATTTTCTCAACCTAAGATCAACGTAGGAAAAGGGTATGAATATTCCGTTTAAAATAAATTTTAAGACGCTTTGACACAACTTGTTTTTTCAATTTTAAAGAATCGAGAAAAAACAAAAGATGACCCTAGTCTCCTTCGATTTTTAATGAGCCTGAAGTGACAAGTGCTCAGATGGACCTTTTCCGTTAAGGAGTCTGAAAAGGAATGAAAGGGACTACTCTGGAGATCTAGGTAGAGGGAGTACCAAACCAATCGCAAAACTGTAGAATACTTTTTACGCTACAGTAGTCAATCTTCTCGAATGCTGTGTTCGGTGCATTGCGATCAGTAGGGCGGTCGACACGACTTCCTATGGATAAAAGGTTTTAAGCCTATAGGGGTCTCCCAATATATACTCGACGGTACGTGGGAGCACAAGTCTGTACTGGCACTTATCGTCTCAAAGTGGAGGAATCACCCAACCATCAGTGAGGACAACAGTTACCATGCTTTACGACGCCGGAATACGTCTATAGCCTAGACCTCAAAACGTTGTACGTTAAGTACCAAAGCGTTGTTAGATTCATTCAATTTATTTTAAGTTCATCTTTCTTAGAAGTTTGCCTTTTGGGATCACCACGAGATGTAGATGTAATTCCTAAAATGCAATCTAAAGATGATAAGCAAGCTTTTATCTCTTTTCAGTAATGAAAATCCTAGCTACAAGGGGAAAAGAAAGACACAATCTTTTCTCAAAGAGCAAAGAGCACATTGTAGATGCACTTTTCCTAAATCAAGCCAAACAAACTATCAATATGCAAATGCACATATGCATGTATTTGTTTTCACTTTCTTAATATTGATGCCTAAAAAGAAAGTTGATGTACAAATCTGAATTTGCTTTCAAGTGACAAACACAAACAAGCTTCTTTTCGAAATAAAAAAGGTAGAGAAGATTACGACACTTTATGATTTTGAAATAAACACTCGTTTTGACACTAGAAAGTGACAAATTCCAACCAAAGGTAAAAGTAAAAGCATAATCGACTGTCAACAGCAAATAAACTTTCTCCTAAGATCAAAATCGACACTTACGACAGATCTAAATCCAAGGACAACAGTATGACTATTCTACTTTTTCAATGGAAAACTGTAAATGATGTAACAAACACACAAAGAACATCTACAGTCTTTTTGTACAAAGGAGGTGGAATTAAGGAAAAGAAAAGGGGTTTTTAAACAGACACACACTGATCACAGGCTGCAAAATCAGAGACAAAACTGAAAAAATGAAGCAAAGAACCTCAGCTGCACAGGGCTAGGCTGATCAGCGCACCTGTTACACAGAGAAACTGAATTGCAGCGCAGGTAGCCCTCTCGAGAACTACGTTGAAATGCAGAATCTCTTCACAGAACCTGCGCTGGCGCAGAAACAAGACTTCTATCCGGGTTCTGGGTCACGATTTGCAGTTTAATCTATGGATTTTGGCCGAGTAAAAGCAGTCAGTAATGCACAATCAGAGGGTGGATTTAAAGGAGGTCTAAGAGCTATCACAAAGGGTAATCAGATCATTTGTGAATCAGCTGTTCAAATCATAAACAAATCTAGTGAGTGGATTGAAGTAGCAGGTGTCTACTTTGCATTTGATAATGGCAAATGCAGTTCGATTGCTACTTCTGTGTTTATGAAACAAACAACAAGAGAAACACAAACAAACTAACTAGACACGATCCCCAGCGGAGTCGCCATTTTGTTGATGGGAAAAGTGTCTACTCAGAACGCCCCTATCCCACTAAGGTGTGACAGTACCTTAGCAACAAACAAGGAAAACTATTTTCGTATTCTTCTTTATGAACTGTAAACGAAGAGGAATAGGATGAACCAACCTGTGTCTTGCGCTAGTCCTTTGATCCAATCTCTCTCCTCTTTGACAGCTTCCAGCTACCTGCTCCCTTACTTGCCCAGCTTCACCAAGTTCCTGCAAGATCACAGAAGAGGAAAACTACACAAAGACATGGATTTACATTCATAAACAACTTAGGATCAGATTTAAGCTAAACATGCAAATATAACACAACATCATTGATACGCAAGCATGTAGGAGAAACTCAAATAGTTTTATTGATATAAAAAGAAGGTCCAGGAGGAGTTACAACCGATGATTCCTGATCCAGCATCAACCCCCCAGCAAAGGAATCCCCTCTTCACCTCCAACAAAGCATAAATCACCCAATGCACTGATATCTATCTCAAAACCAACAGCAATTCTCTGCAAAGTACAAAATTCCAGCCTCCTGGATCTCTGGGATGAGGTATCCATATATAGATGTATGCAAAGAGGATGAGTTAGCTTATGATTTGACTAGTGGCCTCTCTCTGTCAGTTCTTGCTTCCACTTGGAGACTGAGAGCCTCTTACTCATCCTTGGTCGAACTCAGTGAGGCAAGTGTCATTGGGGAAGATTTTGGAAGCTTCCATTGTCTGTCCACCTCACGGAATGACACTGCCATTTGTCATTTCCTGCTCAACGCACCCTGGTAGTGCATTTAGGTGCATTGCAACGCACCTAGCTAGTGTACTGGGTGCTATGCAACGCAGCTAGCTAGTGGAGCAGCTGAAATGATCTTGATTTGACTGTTTTTGAGCAGTTTCTGGTGGAGAACTTCTGGGAGAAGCTGTAGTTTGTTGACCTTGTTCCTTTAGGGGCAGTAACAACACTTTTAGGGACTTAGGATCCCTTGGTTTATGGACATTTCATGCTTAGAGCTGTAAGGCACAAAAATGTCTATAACAACTAGTTGGTGGCCATTATGTGGCTAACACTACATCACATAATGTTTTGATGGATGGTTAGTATTGGCCCACTCTATTCAAGGATTCTCACGCATATGACCAGATGTGTCAAGCTTTTCAGAGATGCATTGGTCGCGATCAAAAGCTAACCACCCCACTGCTACTAGTAGCAGTTCAAGAACCATTCCAATAGTGGGGCCTCAATGTTACGGGAGAAATATTTCCTCGCTCATCAAAGAAACACCTGTATATCCTAATAGTTATAGATTATTTTACCCGATTGTAAAAAGTAGTTCCCCTAAGAGAAGTAAATGACCAATAAGTCATCCAATTCTTACAACATAACATTATAAACATGTTTTTCATTCTTATATCATTTATGTTTGATAATGTGACTTACTTTTCATCATTAATACTTTATGAATTCACACTAGAAAATCATATTGTTTTAAAATATGTATCTTATTATTACCCACAGGGAAATGGTTTGGCTAAATCGAAAAATAAAATCTTATCCGCATTATTAAGAAAACCAATTTCTCTAAATAGAATAACTAGTACACTTCTTTGACTAATGCATTATGGGTTGACCATGTAACTCCCAAGCCTTTCCTAAAAAATTCACCGTACTTTCTTGTTTATAGTAAAGAAGTTACCTTTCCCCCGAAATTGTATCTTCCTGCCTTTTAACTCTCCCACGAATCACATGTATACCTTGTCTTATGCTTAAGAGGAATAAAGGATCAAATCCAAGGACACATTTTTCGTGCAACAAAATAGTGTAAAGTGTTGGTTCAATAAGAAGTGTACAAGGGAAAAACATTTTGATGTGGGTGACCTAGTATTGAAGTGGGATAAACCCCAGAAAGACAAAGGTAAACACATGAAATTCTGACCTATGTGGATTTGACCTTGCATCATCGAAGAAAAGGTCAACCATAACACCTTCAAGCTGAAATCCATAGATGAGAGGATTGGTCCTGTTATGAAACCATCTCACAAAAGATAGAAAATATAGATTGACGACTTCAAAATCAGCCTCTTCAAGGGGGAAACCTCCTTTACATTACAGAAATGAATAATTCTTGGATGATAGAAATGACAAGACCTCCTTTATATATAGAGGAGTCTAAGGCATCCCAATACAATCAGAGCCTACATAACAATAATATTGTAGGGGAAAAACAATAACAATAGTGGGCTTGTATGGGGCATAATAATAAAAACATGGGGACTATATGGGCACAATAATACAATAAGGTGGTTGCACTAATAACAATAAGTGGCTACACTAGTACTATAGGGACCTAACATGCCCCTCTCCTTCAAAACGTGTTGTCCTCAATGCTTGAGTAGTTCTGGATGCTTCTGTATAAAATTATCACCCCACCATGTGGAATGTTTAGCAGGTAAGTTCTTCCAATTGATGAGATACTCTGAAATTGATCGATTTCATAGCTTCTGATTTCTTGTTTTTGTGACTGCCTCAAGTTCCAATATCATTTTTCTTTCCTCCTCAAGTTTTGGCAATATAGTTTTAAATGGGATATTCTGCAACTTTTGAATGAGTGGCCACCCTTATTTTTCATTCTTCCATTCATCCCTTGCTTCATTTATCCAATCTAGTTGCATAATAGAAATGGCACAAAACAATGCTTCCATATCCTCATCCTTTCTTGAGAGTGCACCTGTACCAATATTTTGCGTCCCCTCTTTGTAGATGATTTCAAAGTCATAACCCAACATCTTTGTGACCCATTTTTGTTGTTCTTCTAAAGATAATATTTGTTTTTAAAATAATTTAAGACTAACATCATATTTTTTTACCTTGAAGTGTCTTCCCATTAGGTAAGGTCACCATTTCTTAAGTGCATGTAGTATCGTAAACATTTCCTTCTTGTAAATAGCTTTGTGTAAATACTTTCCTTTGATTGGACGACTTTCGAAAGTAATGGGTCTTCCTTCTTGCATTAAAACAACATGAATTCCATTTCCTAAGGCATCACATTCCACAGTAAAGGTTTTTGTAAAGTCTGACGTAGCTAAGACTGGTGCTTGTCACATTGCCTCTTTAATATGTTCAAAGGCCTTCGTTGCTTCTGGAGTCCAAGAAAATGCATATTTATTTAGTAATGTTGTTAGAGGTGCTAATATTTTCCCATAATTCTTAACAAACTTGTGATAATACCCTTTCAACCTAAGAAATCCTCGCAGATGCTTTATGGGTGTGGGAAGTTTCCATTCCTTAATGGTTTTAATTTTTCTACGATCTACCTTAACACCTTCATGAGATAAATATGACCCAAATATTCCACCTCTTGTACTCCAAAGAAACATTTGGAGCCTTTTTCATATAATTGCTTCTCCTCCAATAGTGTAAGCACCCTGTCAACATGTTTAACATGATCCTTCCAAGACTTGTTGTAGATTAGTATATCATCAAAAGATACTAACACAAATTTTCTATGGAAGGTTTTGAAAATGGAGTTCATTAAACTTTGAAATGTAGAAGGTGCACTGGTAAGGCCAAAATGCATGACCAAAATTTCACAATGACCCTCATGAGTTCTAAATGTTGTTTTTGTAATGTTTTCATCCTTCATTCTAATTTGATGATATCCTAAACGAAGATCCAACTTGGTGAAGTAAATTGCTCGATGTAATTCATCAAATAATTCATCAATGTCATGAAGGGGAATTTTATGTTTAATAGTAACATTGTTGATCCCCCTATAATCCAGACACATGTGCCATGATCCATTCTTCTTGTGTAGCAATACCACTAGAGAAGAGAAACAACTTTGACTAGGTTGAATTATACCAACCTCTAACATTTCTAGAACCGTACGTTCAATTTCACTATCTTGGGAATATGGATATCTGTAAGGCCTGATGTTTGGGGGAACACTACCTAGAATCAAATGAATAGCATGATAAGGATCACGAATAGAAGGGAGGCCTTTCGAAGTGTCAGATACCTTGGAATGATTGTCCAAAGGTTTTTGGAGATCTAGAGAAATATATGATTTTGATGTGGGAACCTCTAGTGAACATAATTGTGAAATTATGCCCCATTGTTCTTTCTTTAGAAGATTTTTCATGCTGTTAGAGATGAAAAATATTTCCCGATTTCCCTGCGATACCCCTTAATTCAACTTCCTTTCCTTCCCAAAACAATTTCAAGAAAATTTCTTGAAAATTAAAAGCTATCGTACCCAAAGATTGTAGACATTTGACTCCTAGTACAACATCTGCACCTACCGTTGGAATGGAAAGCATTGGACTATTGAAGACATATTATCCCATGGATAGCTTGATATTATGGCACCTTCCAGAGCAATTTATGGTTCCTCCATTTGCAACCATTATTTGACACTCTGGTGCTAGATATAGGAAGCAATTCAATTCCTTGGCTATCTTACAATGAATAAAATTATGGGTACTACCTGAATCAATCAACACTATTACCTTTTTCTTCTTGATATGACCTTCTATCTTGAGAGTTTGAGGAGTGGTAATTCCTATCAATGCATTACAAGATATGGTCAAATTCATTTCTTCTTTCTATGGGATTGATTCCTGGTGTATATCCTCTTCTTTTGAAGTTTCTTATTTCTTCTCTTGCTCCTCTTCCCAATCTATGTAAATTAAGTTCTTCTCAGCACACTTATGACCTTTACTTTATTTTCTATCATAATTGTAACAAAGCCCTTTTTCTCTTTTTTCTTCCAATTTTTGTCATTTCAACCTTTTAGGTGGTAAAAGGCTAGGAGCAACAACACTTCCATATTTATAGTTATGAGTGGTAGTCTTCCTTGTTGCCATAACTTTTCTTTCAATTTTTGTTGCCAACTTGTATGCCTTCTCCAATGAATGAGGTTCCCAAAGGTGAACCTCATGTTTGATGTTATCATTTAAATTCCCTATGAAGACTTCAATCCTATGCTTCTTTGGAATAACATTTACCCTTATAATCAATTTTTGGAAGTCCTCAATGTGCTCTGCCATTGAACCCTTTTGTTTGATATTTATCAATTAGATAAAGAAGGTGCTTCTCTTTGTATCCTCATAATGTGCTATCATTTCATCCATGAAATTTGACCAAGTGGCAAGTGGTTTACAAGACCAAATCCCTCTGTACCATAGAAATTGATTCGGTTCTAGATATAAAGATGCAATACGTACCTTTTGTGGCGGTTGCACATAGTGTATATCAAAATATTGCTCGATCTGTGATATCCATGTTACTGGATCTTTTCCATCAAAATTTCTCATATCTATTCTGCAATATGGTGGGTCTTCAATATAGCACTAGAGTCTATCAAATCATGATTAACATTTATTTTTTTCTCATCGTGACTTTCCTCTACTACCTTTTCGGCATTAGGAAGCCTTTCTTGTAGTGAATTTGCTCCACCTTCCTTTAAATATTCCATGTCTTTCTCCAAATCTTCCATGTTTCCATTCAATTTTTTTTCTATACCATTTATCTTATTCATCATGTCTTCGATCACATTCTTCAAATCATCCCTCCAATTTTTCTTACTAGGTGTTTCTATTTTCGTGATTCGAGTTATTTGTTTCCTTGCTTTTAGGAGCTCGATCTTGAATTTGTTGTATCTCTAAAATTTTGGATCTCCAAGGTTTGTTCCCTCTTTCCAGCACCACCAGTATGATCAAAATTGGATTCTCAAGAGAAAGAGTTATGCCCAACCTCCCAATATGTCAGGATTATATACCTTTTCAATAGAGCAAACTTGTACGAAATGCCATGTGTCACTGTTTTGACCTTTGGAACTAAAAACAATACAAAGAAAATTGCATTCTGTCCCTTTTCTGCAACTTCGTATGAAATTTAAATCCGACGCTCAGAGAGAAAATTATGAATATTTTCCCAAGGTCCACTATTTTGGATGTAATTCAGGAACCTGTAGAAACCCTAACTTCCTTGCATCATATCTCCGGAAATATAGTGAGACAAGATCTGAAATTCAGACCCGAGGTGTATCACGATTTCGAGTGAAATAGTTTTTAATTTTAGCTTCTGAAATGTTGTAGAAAAAAAGTCATTTATAAAATTCCATGATGACCTATTTGGAGGAGCGAAACCCTAGAATCCAAAGCTCTGATACGAAATGTTATGAAACCAACTCACAAAAATATAGAAAACTTATATCAATGACTTCAAAATCAGCCTCTTCGAGGGGGAAACCTACTTTATATTACACAAATGAATAATTATTGGATGATACAAATGAAAAGACCTCCTTTCTATATATAAGAGGCTAAGGGGTTGCAATACAATCAGAGTGTACATAACAATAGTATTGTAGGGGCACAACAATAACAATAGTGGGCTTCTATGGGGCATAATAATAACAACATGGGGACTATATGGACACAATAATACAATCAGGGGGTTGCACTAATAACAATAATGGGTTACACTAATAGTATAGGGACCTAACAAACCCCCTCCTCATAAATTGTCGAGGTTTGAAACATTACTTCTAGTAGAAGCTACAAGATGCACTTCATCTAGAGTTGTTTTGTTTCCTTCCCTTTTTTTCTATGTCAGTCATACATGTCTTATGTTACGAATGTCTTGTATTGTCATCTTTCTTGCTCATTGTACGAAAATAAGACCTTGTCTAAAAGTGCATGTATCGAAATACTTTGTGGTAAAATAAAGGAGAAGTTTGAGAACCACGACACTTGTCTTTCTATTGTCCTCCTTCTTTGTTTGGTAAAATGGCATCAGTTTGATCAAGTTTGCATGGAAAATATGATTCATCCAATATGATAACCTTAAGGGACCCTATTATATCCATTCTTATTCTAGTATCATAAGTACTTAACTTGGTGAAATTATACTTATGCGCTAATGCTTATCCAATATTGTAGAGAAGAGATAAGGGGAAAATCTAAAGTGAGAAAATCAATATCAGAGATATAAAAATACTTCTATGACGGGGAAACCTCCTTTGTTCTCAATATGTTAGGATCCCTCTTTCACCCATTGAAAATAATAAGTTCCAATGCATGGTTCTATTAAATAAATAAATAAATGGTGAAAGAAGAGAAAGGCTTCCTACAGAGGGGGTTGAAGAAAACACTTTGTCGGGGTATAATCAAGGTTCCCTGACAACGAAGAAACATTTGTGCTTGTGAATTGATTTCTCGGGGTGCTATCCAGGCCTAATGGTAGTGGAGAAACACTAGATATGAAAACAAATACTCTTAATATCATAAACTCGTCACGCACATTACTTTTTCCTGAATTGAAATAAATATGATATAATGTATCTTTGTGCATTTTCAACCAAGTAGAGAAAATTGAGATGTTATGTATAAAACTCGGTCAAAATGGGGAAATTGAGGCAATGAATACTTCTTGAAGGTATGACCCTTAATCAAAAGCTATTCCTAGACAAAGAGGCTAATCTTCACCGAGTGTCTCGACAACTATTGTCGCTACTACAACACCCTCCAAAAATTTCACTACATTTATTTTTGGAGCCTACTATCACCACCTCCTTGATCATTAAGTGTCACCACATGGTATTCTATGTATTTGAAGGGTCCTTGAATGGTTTCCAGTGCCTTCTCATTGGCTAGAACATCATTAGGTGCATTTCATGGCCGTAGCATCTTTATTGTTGTAAAACAACATGTTTGGGTCACAGTCGCACACACTTCACTTGTTGTACTTGGGAAATGTATAAAGAGTGGATTTTTGATGCACATGTATCATTTTTCAATACTTTATTTGTTTTATCGATGATTTGTCATGCGTCACATATGGTTTTATGTCTAAACTCATCTCTCTAACCCCACATCTAATCGTACTGCCTTAGACAAATCTTTCGTTTCAAAGCAAACACAGTGAGGCCAAGATCACATGAGCACATTCCGAGGCCTTGACTAGGATTCCTTCATTATTCAAAATTTCACCTTATGCCCTCCAAGAGTACAGAGTGCACTTCTTAAGCCCTTTCCCCTTCCCTGTTCATAACTACACCCTTCAAGAGACCAAGTCTTCCCCTCAGCACACTACTTCAAATCAAATAAGTGTGCCCTCCTTTAGGACTTTAGAACACCCTGAAGGCCTTTATCCCAACCCTTGTGCCTTATACAATGCACCATGTTCCCTCTTGGAACCTTTGAGTGCACTTCAAAGGTACAAAGCATCAGCCTTCAATATTCAAACTTGTGCTATACACACTCCTCGACATCTTAAGTGCATGAGCCTACCCCGAAGGCCTAAAGAATTATTCCTTCAACCTTCAAGATTGTGTTCTATCCCCTTCCCTTCTCCCTTGTGTGGACAACACACATGGTGTTATACGAAATCTACAACTACAAACAAAATTGTTTTCCTTAGGCCTGGTTTACTGGCATAGAACAACATAAATCAAGGACTCTAATGTCTTCCTTAAAGTAAATGGACAATGGGATGAAGCCTACCTAGAATCTATTGCAAGCTTCACTCCTCCCTTGAAAGGTATGCTACAATCCTAGATCTGATCACTATAATTAGAACCTATACAATCAAACAACACAAGTGAAATATCTACCACATCCATGTAGCATAATCCAATTAATTCATTCAATAGATGAACATGGTATTGAAATACATGAATAAAATAACATCACATATAGGAAAACAATGTACTCCTTATATTAATAGAAAGGGAGAGAGTTATAACCAAATGTAGATTTCATCTTGTAGAAGATCTCCTCCAAGTTTACTTGTCCTTCCTTTTCACAAAGTGTATCTCTATGTCACTGTAATACATGGAATAATTACTCTCAAAACAACAACATGAGGGTAGAATCTATCTCCAAAAGCCAACTCGTAGCTTGTGGACGGCAATAATTTATAGAAGAGGATTGTATTTTAGTAATTATTATCCATTTACCAATATAGGCTTGAGATCCAATCTTGATGGGAGGATGAGCTCAAGGGATAAGGGGTGAAATCTCCAAGGTAGGATAGGATATCATTTGAGACTTTCATCCAAAGTAAATGGTTAGAAAAACCTCTAGAAGCTTCTGGAAGAGGAAGATTCAATTTTTTTTTTTTTCTTGAATTTTTAGAATTAGCGCACCTCCAACAAGGGGCAACCTGTTGGTGATCAATGCAGGCCCAGAGAAGGTCAACCTATTGGTGAACGTAGTCTCCAAAGGCAGTAGGGTGTGTTGGACCTTAAAAACACTAAATTGAAGTAGCTTAAGGTAGAAATTTAGTGATTACGGAGAGTCACGCTTAGGGATTTGTGCAAAGGTGATGATAAGGGGTAAAAGGATGTTGATTGATCAAGTTAACAAGCCTATTGACTAGATGTGACAAAATGACCTATAACACTTGGGAAGTATGAAGCCTCCTCCTCTATCCTTTAGAACTCCCCCATGCACCCTACCTTGATTATCTTTCTACCTTGAGTGGATGAGCACATGCCGAATACCTGAAGCTTTCCCTCCTCGACCTTTCAACCCTTCAAAGTGTTTCCATGTGCCCAGAATCTATTCTTGTCCCTTTTAAGCACATTGAAAAGGGGAGAACAAAAAGTTTGAATAAAACATTCTAGAATTGGAGATTTTTAGGATGATGTTTTCCTATCATGACTGATTGCAGCCATAGGTATCTCAAAAATAGCATGGCAAGCACACATGAGGAGGATTGGTTGGAGAATACAAACAAATTAAGCATGAAAAAACAAAGAACACAATAAAATATTGATGATTGAAGCACCCTAAAGACTCCAAGATCAAGAACCCTTTGGAGGGTGAAGGCATCAAAGATCAGAAGTTGGCAGCCATGTCATGATGGAAGAAAGTCTATCTCATTAGTCAGTATTCATCCCAGTCACCAAGGATAGTGACTTGTCACATCTTCATCATATGATGATGTGTAATTTATGATGTAATATTGTAATCATTGTAAAGACAAAAAAGTGGAAGTCCAAGGGTAATGTATGCACAAAAGAGTCATGGAAGTCAAGAAGACATGTAATACCAAAAGTCATATGTAATTCCAAAAGTCATATGTAATTCCAAATGTCATTTGGAAGTCCAAATATTATAGAATTCCAAATCTCATTAGGAGTTGGAAAGTCAATAGTCATGGGCATGTGGAAAGTCATGCCTCAAGTTATAAAAGGATCCTTAGAGTCTCATGTAGAGGAATTTTAACCTTGGATTCTCCCACAAGGCACCAAGGAGATATAGTTAGTACTTTTGGGGAGTATGTAGTGGATCTAATGCTCCACTATTGGAGCTAGTGATGTCCATTGTATTTAGGTATCTTGGAACTTTTTCTTAATATTGAATCCTTTTTAGGGAAACGCAATTTTGCACATGGATTGCGATTGTTTCTAAGACTATTATTTGAATGTTTATGGCTCATGCTTTCTTTCACCTGTACCAGAGTAACTGAACTATTTCAGTGACTTTAGTGCTCAACTTATAGGAATTGTGTTGTAATGTTTATAGTGGCCCTCACATCTATGTCAACTATTTCACTTAATGTTAGATGAAGCTTTTTCCTTCTATGTATATCTCTAGTAGGGTATTATTGTTCCTTCTCTCTTAGATGCTCACTTTGTTTCCCATCCACAGTGAAAAAACCTTTATGCATCTACAATTGAACAGTCACAAGGGACACTCGTTTGCTCATTGAAACTAACATACAAGATTTTCTCTTGTGCTAACAACTAAAGTTATGGCATATCTTTAAGTAAACAATAGTCAAGTTGTATTCTGGATGGGACTCCTACACCAAATTATGTGAGGTCTAAATGGGACCATATATCGGGGAGATCCACTGTATGTTTGTGGTATACAACACCGTAAAAAACAACTCAAGGACAAATTCCCTCCTTTGGAGAGTCTTCCTCGTTAAGAAATACCCATCCTAGGCCTTAGAAGAATTTCATTTGGTTAATGAAAAATGTCTTTTTAAGGTGGAAACCCACATGTGCACAAAAGGACATGTCGACTTTAGAGAGAAATTGGATAGCCTTTGAAGCATGTAAATACAAGACAAGTTGAACTCACTTGGACATAATAAAAAATAATATTCTTCTCTCTTCTTTGTTTTTGTTTGTACAAGTCCGATATTGGTTCGCAAAATTGGTTCATACTGTTTGAAACTATAGGATCTGAGCTCAAACATGTGAAAATGAGAAATTAGTTTGGGGTCGTGGGGTTGGAACAAGGAATTCTCAATTGTAGTTGCTCGGTTTATATGGCATTCCATACAGTTGAAGATATTTATCTACACTCATTGTCACTAGGTCCATGCAGCTATGATCTCGACCTAAACTATGTTGACCATTAACCGCGTACGTCACATATTTTGAATTTGATCATATTTGTCTATAGGGATCATCTCCTAGATATTGTTTGATATTTCTTTGATTTTTGAATTGAAACATTGCACTCTCTCTTTTTTAAACATTTCATGAAAATATAATAAGAAGAATAATTTTTGAAAGGGTTTTCCCAATTTCCGGTTTTTCCCTGGTCTTTGACCAAATCCTTGTATCTCTTATTATTCTTGATTATCTTCTACTATATCTTTTATTTATTGTTCTATCTACAATCTTTATTGATCATTGGAAGATTAAATTGTTTTGAAATATTTATAATTAAAGGAAATAATTCTGCTAAAGTCATTGTAACAACATAAAGCAATGGAAAATTAACAAGGATTTAGATCTAAGGTAAAGACAAGCCCAAGGAGACAGGAGGCAAGAGAAATCATTCTTGGAAGAAGCTGAAGGATCCAATTTGATTTGGTTAAGATGTAGACCTCTTACTTCAAGGATAATGATATGTTTAGGGACTCATCTAACTTTCATTCTTTAAACGTCAAGTTGGAAGTCGAATCCAAATAGAAGAAAGGTGAGCTCAAAGCCAAGAAAATTATTACTGATGGTTTGCAATATCATTTTCTTATTTATGTTGGTAATTCATCTAGGTGGATATTGGTGGCCACCTACCTATTACACCTATACCTCTAGTTGGTTCTGTTAGTTTCTTTGATTATAACAACATTTACTATTTTTAGCAATTTTTTCAGGTCTTGAACCTCCGGAGTTATTTTGACCCCCTAAACAATGTTTTTCTGAGGTTTGCAGTAGGCCCATATCCATAATAAAGGGCTTCTGACAAATATTGTATTACTCGTAGAGAGATTTCCAACAAGGTTCATACACACCAAACCGAGATAATATGACCAAGTTATGACCCCGGGAAGTTGGCTGCCCTACTAACCCCAATAGTGCCCATAAACTCTTGGAATTTCATCTCTTGGGGTTAGGGTATTGGTTTTTTATGGTTTTCCTTTGTTTTTCAATAATAAAAAGGGCATTGAGTCTCATTTTAACACAGTTCAGAATCATGTAGATGCCACATCTTTTCTCAAAGATAAGCTACCATCGCCCGAGCTGGTTTATTTCCATTCTGTATGTAGGCATATTTCAGTTCCTTTGATATTAATTAAATGAAGTTTTATTTTAGTTGCATCTCTCTATTTCTATTTATATCTATATTTTTTTCCCTTCTCGCATAAGTCTTTATCAGTGGTATTATAGTGGTCTTATCTTTCTCTATTTTTCTTTGCATTTCCCCAACAATGTCAGGGTATAAGGAGTTAGGGCTCTAACTAGTTGAACCTTTGTAATACCAACCTGCCAAGCCCCGAAAACCTCCCATGGGAGAAGAAAAGAAATGTGAGGGGGTACGATATCCCTCCAAAATATTGCTCGAGGAAGCCCTCAAGCAACAAAGGAACTCGATGATTGATAAATTAACCCAAATCCTTCGGCGACTACCAGCACAGGACACATCTTCATCTAGAAACCACTCTCAAGGTATCACTCCTTTTAAGGTACAAGTTCACCATCACATTCCCATATCTTAATGCTAGATAGATACAAATTTCATAGATAGATGGTTAAATCTATTGGAAGGATATATTTCTGTTCATGACTTTTCCAATCGAGAAAATATTACTTATGCACTCCTCAAAGCCTCCCCACATGTCAAGGATTGGTGGGAAACCTATTACGACCAAAGGGACAAGATGGAATCCTCACTATTTTTAGCCACACCCAAATGGAATTCTTTCTAAGATTCCATTAAGGATTGATATTAACCTGTTGAGTGCTGTGAAGATAAATATATAAAGTGGACCCCGTTGCAGTAGGGAAGGGACCGAGATTTGCCGGAGTTCAAAAATATTTTCCATACCCTTCACACGAAGTTGGGTATCAAGGATTCTGAGCAGAATTTGGTACTTAAGTATCGCTAATATATACTCAAGTACATCCAGGATGAGATGGTGTTCCTATACATATCCTTGCTTGGGGCCACCTATCGATACACTTTCAAGATCAAGAATAAATTTAAATAGAAGAATAAAGACTTTGGATCTGTGAATCTGTAGTAAGGGAAATGTGCCCTCAAACCATAAAATAAAGGAAAAACCCTAGGTGGGGAAACCCACGATGAGCCACTAAAGCCGCAACTAAAGAACAATTCCACGAAGGTAAATAAGGAGACATGGAAATGGTGTGAGTTCCATAATAGCCCCACTCACAACACGGGTGAGCGATGAGCCAAGAAGCCATTGTTGGCCGACCTGAAGGCTTTTGAATCAAATTCATGTTCTGACTCTAAGTCAAAAATTGACAAGGGTAATGAAAAAGGGAAGAATATTATTGATGTGAAGCCTAGTGCCACCATTGCCACCATCAATATCCATAAGGTTGAGCCCACATATCTAGAGGAGGAGGAGAGGCTCTTCCACTCACATATGTGGGTGAAGGGATCTCTACTACAGTTCATTATCAATAGTTAAAGACAAAAAAACCTCATTTCAACAGAGGTTGTGAAGCGGTTGGGCCTACCAACCACACCACACATGCATTTGTACACCATCAGGTGGCTTAACAAAGGGCGAGATATTCTCGTCAGCCATTAACGTCGTCTTTCCTACAACATCAAGCCCTTTAGAGAACAGGTATTGTGGGATTTTTCTCTTCTTGAAGTTTGTGTTGTATTGTTAGGCCAACAATACTTGTGTAGGCACCATGCTATGTATCATTCTAGGCCTCACACTATCATTATTTCTTTGAGAAATAAGTTATACAGGATACCAGAGGTAGCACTACCTACTTCCATCTCTTTGATCTCTGAGAAGAAATGTCATAAGATCATTTCTCAGACTAGGAAGTTTGTTTTCCTTATTATTCATCCTCACAGTAAGAGGAAGACTGTGGCCACACCCAAAACCTCCATACAGGGCTCCTCTGCATGGCAGTAGTAGATGGAGAAGGTTATGGAAGAGTATAGGGACACCTTTACCTCACCCACAGGGGTACCCCTACACTTCCAGGTCAAACTGTCCATTGATACAACCCTGGGTGTGCTGCCACCCAACGTACCAATCAATCGATGCTCAGTTCTATGGAACAATGAAATCAAGAAGTAGATTGAGGAGTTGTTGCAGAAAGGGCACATCAGGCCAAGTTCAACACCCTGTGGAAGTCATATAGTCTTGGTAAAGAAGAAATATGATACCTGGAGACTCTGTATTGACTATCAGGTGCTGCATAAGATCACTATCGAGAATAGGTATCCAATCCCATGGATTGATGAACTTATAGACCAGCTCAAGGGGGGAAATTATTTTAGAAAGATTGAATTGAAGTCTTTTTACTAATAAGTAAAAATTGAACCCTCCGATGTGTGGAATACTACCTGTTAGCTTTGCTGTACAAAAGAATCAAAAATGGATTCAAACACTCTCAAAGGCTACAAACACACTTATAATCATGCCAAAGGATCCATTGATGCTGTCAAAATCCTGAAATTATGACAAAAAGCTGCCCACCGATCAAAAAAGTTGCAAGAGAAAAGCCCTTTAGAGGGCAGAATTACACTATCGGGAGGTGAAAATACCCAAAAAACCATATAAAAATCAAAAGCGCAAGCTTAAGGATCCGCATTGATCTCAGCCGTTGGATCTGGCCGATCAGCGGTCCAGATCGCGTTGGCATATCGCAATCGGAGGGGACAGGTAGTGGCAGCGACATGAGACTTCGTCGATGAGCGATCGCCGATATTGCATCGGCATATCGCAATGGAGGACTTACAAAAGGGTTGGGCTTTATTATTCGCTGATGAGCGATCGCCGATATCGCATCGGCGTATCACTATTGGCATTGTCAAAGGGGCAGGTGCAATCGCCGACGGGCCGGACCCGCCGGCCATACAACGCTGCATTTTATATTATTTCGGGTCCGCAGCATCCGCCGATATCGCATCGGCGCTTTCAAAGGGGCAGGGCCTGTTACATATATATGTTCTGATCCGATGAGCTAGACCTGATGGTGGTGTTAATTCCTTTTCATAAAATATCGGGTCCACAGTGACTGGGGCACAAGACTTCGCCGATGAGCGATCACCGATGGGCCGGACCCGACAGCCATACAACGTTGCACTTTATATTATTTCGGGTCTGCGGCAATCACCGATATCACATCGGCACTTTCAAAGGGGCAAGGTTTTAACATAAGTTATGGTGCGGGCCGACGGGCCGGACTCGATATATGCACAACACTCCATTTCATATTTTTTCAAGTCCGCGCCCATAGCGTTTTCAATGTATTTTGTGTATTTTCTTTGTATAAAGAAAATACAAAGGGAAGCTTGTGGCAAGCGCCGATCGCCGATGGGGTTCGGGCCCGATGGGTCGGACCCGATGATTTATAAATCATTTTGCATAAAATTTCAAGTCCGCGCTTGAGCCATTTTCAATGGTTTCGGGCGCGTTTTCTGTGTATTGTGAAATATGAGGAAATATAAAGGATGCCTGGCAAGCGCCGATTGCGATGGGATTTCGGATCCGAAAGGGTTCTAAAGGCCAAATATATATATTTCAAATCCGCCAAAGCCAATTTTTCATGGTTTGCGGCAGTTTTGCAGGTATTTGTCAAATATTAAAAAACAAGGGAGGGGCCTGTTTTAACGTGAATTGCGAGCCAAAGGCGGACCCGATAGTGAATAGACTATGCCTGGGCCTTTTAAAAGTCAACTTGGAAGTAGTGATGGGTGGGAATATATAGTTTGGGCATCGTTTCACTGTTTTTAAGCCAAAGCAGTCATGATAGAGTCGCTTAATGGTTCAGCAGCAGCATTTAATCAGCAGTATGGCCGAGGAGGAAACAGGACACCACAGATTCAGACAGAGCATTCGATGGTTATGGGTTTCACCCATATTTCTTTCCACTTTCCCAAGAAGGACTGCAGAGAGCCAGAGAGGGTCTAATCTATTTAAAATTCAGACAGATTTATATCAGAGGCCCATTCCTGAATATGAATATGGTTGGTGGCCATTTATGGGCTCCTCCACGCATGGTTTGACAGAGATGTTTTGTATTGTAACACTATATATACTTAGAACAAAAAATGTAAGGATTGATGAGTGTTTGATGAATGAAAGCTTGGTTGTTGCCTTTAACTTCTGGAGACTGTAAATACTATGAGGCTTGCAGCTTCTGGTCTTGATTTTCAACTAATGCAAGCTTCTTTTGCTGTCTCCTGCTCACTTTCCACTTCTTTTTCTTGTTCTAGGCTGTGCCTGCTTGCATTTATTTGATGTGCTATGAATGTTTGATATCAGAGGGGCTATCATCCCACCCCTGTATTATAATTTAGTGGCTCATTGAAATTTCTTGTAGATTGTTGTTGTTTAATATCAGGGAGCTATCATCCTGTCTGTATATTAAACGATAGTTCTGCAGATCTTCTAACTGGTTGCAGCTGGCCATCACAGGGTCCTGTGCGTCTGCTGGTGCAATTAGTTTTCTCCATCATCACCTTTACCTTAAACTGTGAGTAGTTAGTGGTTGAAAGCCTTGTAGTTTGGGGGTCTTCACCCATGTTTGGGGATAGTCATAGTAGGAGTGGTTATCTGGCTTAAATGTGCAGCGTATCTTCATTTATCCATCATCTTATCCAACATAATTGTTCAATTTTTAATGTTCTTGAGCATCATTGATTTACAACCTCGGTGAGTTTCTTGGGGTGATAACATTAATTGGCGCCATTGCCGGGGAGAAGAGAATCGAAGCTTAGCTTCCTTGGGAGAACGACATAGTTTCAAGCTTTGATGACAGACAAGGTTTGAACACACTATTGATTGTAATCTTTTGTCTGGTGACTCCGTTGGTGGAAGACCATCCTTTGGTGACTCCACGTTGAAGTTCTGGCTTAGTTTGTGAGGCATACTAGAAGAAATCCACAGAAGTCTCCAGCTAAACCATTGCATGACCCTGACAAAGTTGTTAAATCGAAAAAATCATCACAGAAAGGGGCATCAGGATCAGGTAAGCCTAAAAACTCCAATTTATCTCTGAAAGATGAGTTTATAACTGAAGAATTACAGCTTGAAGTCTTAGAGCCCAGCACTGTTAATGAAGAAATTCCTTCAGAGATTAGTTCAGCCCCTTGTGTAGTTAATTCGCCTTTGAATCTCAATCCAAAGAAAGGTTCCTGTACTGTCCAAAATATCCCAATATCTCTGCCATCCATTATATTATTTCCTACTGCTCCTTCTGTTAGTATTCTTCCACATATTCCAAACATGGCAGGACAGCAAGCACCTACTAGGATTGAGAGGATTGTTGCTGCTAGATATGGACCTTTGGTATTGTCTGTGCCTCTAAATCCTATGCCTGGGGGAGAATATCAAAAATATATGCCTAAATTTACTGGAACAGAGGGAGTGATAGCAGAAGAACATCTTGAAGCCTTTTACAGTTATGCTAATAATTTAGATATCAATGAGAATGATGTATGGATGAGAGTTTTTGTCCAAAGCCTTGATGGTGAGGCTAGGAAGTGGTTTAGAGAATTACCCAAAAGATCCATAACAGATATTGAAGCATTAGATGATGCATTTTTGAAGCAATGGGGAGATAAGAAGGACTTGATGTATTATCATACAGAGTTTGGAAACCTGAAAAGAGAAAGGGGTGAGTCTTTGCCTGACTTTAATAAAAGATTTAATAGAATGTATAGTAAAATACCAGCTGAGGTAAAGCCTACCCCCACTGCTGCTAAACTCACATATGCCAATGCTTTTGACTCTGATTTCTGCTTATTTTTTAGAGAAAGACGATGTGCTCCTCTGGGTGATATGCAAGAGGCAGCCCTGGAGGTGGAATCCAATATTTTGGTAGCAGAGAAGTTAAAGAGTCAACTTGATAGAAGAAGGCCGAGAGGTGAGGCTTCTTCTTCCCCTCCATCAACTTCAGAGCATAAATTAGAAAAAATGACTAAGATGATTGAGTCATTGGCTACTGAAATTTCTAAGCTAAAGGTGGAGCAGACTTCAGGCAAAACAAGGCAGCAAAACACATTTGCTCCAAGAAATCCAAACCCATTTAGAAAAGCAAATGAGCAGCTACAAATTATGCAAAGGGGTGAAGAATCAAAAGAAGATCATAAAGTAAAAGCTCCCTTTCAGAATGCAGTCATGGAGGGGGAACAATTTGAAGAATATGAGGATGAAATTCACTTCTTGGAGGATAAAGGCAGCGCTGCATTTTTAACATTGGCCGAATATGAAGAGTCATTGCTGCAAGAGCAAAATAGTCAGAGGTGGGACAGTGGTGCTATTCTGGAATCTGGTGAGTAGCAGCAAAGATATAATCTAAGATCCAATGCAAAGAATTTCAAAGAAAATGTTTCACAAGAAGTAGTTGCTCAAAAAATGCCACAAAATAACAGGCAAAGACGACCAACAGCTGATCCTGTCACCCTCAAAGCTCCAGTTCAAGAGGTAAAAATTGATGATAAAGTATTCTCTTCTTTTAGTTTTGAGTCAGGAATTCGGAAATTGAAAATACCCATGCCTCTGGCTGAGTTGGTGAAGAGTGAATTATTTAGAAAACCCATCCTTGAGGCCCTTGAACTAGAGCCTAAAAAAACCTCCATTGACTCTGTCAATTTGCAAGATGACAAGCCTGCTATTGTGCTTAGTCCCATGATTGAACCTGCTAATAATAGTTCTCCATCTTTCTATGCTTCATTAACTATCCATGATAAAATCCTCCACAATTTCTTGCTAGACACAGGGGCCAGCCACAATCTAATGCCTAAAACTGTCATGGAAGAGTTAGGCCTTGATATCACTAGACCTTATCATGATTTGTTCTCTTTTGATTCAAGGAAGGTAAAATGCCTTGGATTAATTAAGGATCTGGCCATTACCTTAACCCAGCTACCCATGAAAAGTATGATGATGGATATAGTGGTGGCTGATGTTCCTCCTAAGTTTGGTATGTTGTTGTCTAGAGGGTGGATTAAGAGGCTAGGAGGGACATTACAGAATGATTTATCTTATGCAACTGTTCCAGTGTTTGGAGGAGAAAGCAGGAGGTTATATAGAGAAGCACAGCTGGCATACATCATTAGTGATGAGAAGAATCCTACAAACCATCCCATATATGCAGTGGACACTGATTTTGGAGCTTGCATTCTCCACATAGAAGAATCTCAAAAGGCTGCATTACAGGTCAGGAAACCAACAGCTCAGGCTAAGCATGATACAGGTGGTCAGATTTGGGAGATGTTCTTTGATGGAGCGTGTACCAAGGAGACTGCAGGAGCAGGGGTGGTGCTAGTATCTCCACAACAAGAAACAGTTCAGTTGTCTCTAAAGCTGGTTTTTCAGGTGACAAACAACATAGCAGAATACGAAGCACTGCTGTTGGGCCTTCATGAAGCCAAGGATAGAGGAATAAAAAATCTGAAGGTGTTTGGAGATGCTGATCTGATAATTTAGCAAGTAAATAAAACATTCCAAGCAAGGCATCCAAGGCTCAAAGCTTATAGAGATGAGGTATGGAGAGTCAAAGATTTCTTTGATTTTTTCTGCATTTCATATAGTCCTAGAGCCCAAAATCATCTTGTTGATTCCCTTGTTGTTTCAGCTAGTTTTTTCATCCCTCCATCGCCTCCCAAACTAGTTTATGAGGTACAAATGAAGTATAGACCCTCCTTGCCTGATAATGTCCACCATTGGAAGGTTTTTGATGATGATGATGAGTTAAATAGGTTCCTTCAAGTCATTGATGAGTTCTCTGAAATGCAAATTGACCAAAATAATGATGCTTTGTTAGAAGATCCCAAGTCCCAGCTTAGAAATAAGATTGGCAAGAATAGCATAGTCCAGCTTCCTAGTAACCATATCCCTAAGGGTCTAATTCCTCTTGAGAGATTGTTTGATCACAATGATGTGCCTTACAAAGCTGTCCAAAAAGAAGATCAGTCTACAGTTTGCCAGCATAATATAGGAGGTCCAGGTCAGCCCAAATTCATAAATATGTCCACTAATCTATCTGCTGATCAGAGTGCTGAATATTGCAAATTAATGAGGCAATTTGCTGATGTGTTTGCTTGGGAGTACAGTGATCTGAAAACATATGACAGGAATATAATTCAGCATAAAATTCCGCTTGAGAAAGACACTATTCCTTTCAAACAGAAGCTGAGACCAATGAATCCTATGCTTCTTCCTCTGGTTGAGAAAGAAATTAAAAAGTTGTTGGCTGCTAAGATTATAGTGCCTCTCAAATATTCTAAATGGGTGGCCAATCTGGTTGTTGTGAGGAAGAAGAATGGAGAAATCAAACTGTGCGTTGATTTCAAGAATCTAAATAAATGCTCTAAAAAGGATAATTATCCCCTGCCAAAAATGGAGCATTTGTTGCAGCAAGTCTCAGGTGCATAAGTGATGTCTTTTATAGATGGATTTTCAGGCTCTAATCAAATCGTTGTGCATCCAGATGATCAAGAGAAGACAGCATTCACCACTCCTTGGGGCACGTTCATGTATGCCAAAATGCCATTTGGACTGATGAATGCTGGAGCCACCTTTCAGCGCGCTATGGATATTGCTTTTGTGGGTGAAAGGGATAAATTCGTGTTGATTTATCTTGATGACATAACTGTTTATTCTGGCAGCCATCATGATCATCTACAACATTTAAAGCAGGTGTTTTTAAAGTGCAGAAAATTTGGAATTTCACTCAATCCCAAAAATTCCCAATTTGCTTTGGAAGAAGGCAAATTGTTGGGGCATGTCGTGTCTGCTGCAGGTGTTCAAATTGACCCAGAAAGAGTAAAAGCAATTCAAGCCTTGACTCTTCCAAGATCAAAGAAAGACATACAGTCTTTTCTTGGAAAAATTAACTTCGTAAGGAGGTTCTGTTATGAAACCAGCTCAAGAAAAGATAGAAAAGATAGATTCAAACCTTGAAATGTTGAAGGTGCATTGGTAAGGCCAAAAGGCATGACCAAAAATTCATAATGACCCTCATGAGTTCTAAATGCCGTTTTCGGAATGTCTTCAATCTTCATTCTGATTTGATGATATCCTGAACGAAGGTCCAACTTGGTGAAGTAAATTGATCCATGCAATTCATCCAGTAATTCATCAATGACAGGAATGGGGAACTTATCTTTAATAGTGAGCTTGTTGAGCTCCCTATAATCCGGACACATGCGCCATGATCCATCCTTCTTGTGCACCAATACTACTGGAGCAGAGGAAGAACTTTGACTCGGTTGAATTATACCAGCCTCTAGCATTTCTACAACCATACGTTCAATTTCACTTTTTTGGACATAGGGATATCTGTACGGCCTGATGTTTGGAGGAACACTTCCTGGAATCAGATGAATAGCATGATCATGATCATGCATAGGTGGGAGACCTTTGGGAGTCTCAAATACCTTGGAATGATTGTCCAGGAATTTTTGGAGATCTGGAGAAATAGATGATTCTAATGTGGAAACATCTAGCGAACATAATTGTGCAATTACACCCCTTTGCTCCTTTTTTAGAAGCTTTGTCATACCATTAGAGCTGATTATCTTTCCTGGTTTCCCTGCAATACCCCTTAATTCAACTTCCTTTCCTTCCACAGAAAATTTCATGAAAAGTTCTTGAAAATTAAAAGCTATTGTACCCAAGGATTGTAGCCATTGGACTCCTAGTACAACATCAACACCTCCCATTGGAATGGAAAGCAAAGGGGTGTCAACACCTTTCCATTTTTCTTGCTAACCTGAATGCCTTCTCTAATGAATCAGGTTCCCAAAGGCGCACATCATGTTGGATATTATCCTTTAAAGACCCTATGAACACATCAATCCTATGCTCCTCTGGAATATCTTTTATCCTTATGTTCATTTTTTGGAACTCCTCAATGTGCTCCATTATTGAACCCTTTTGTTTGAGATTCATCAATTGGCTAAAAAAAGTGTTGCTTTTTGTATCCTCATATTGTGCTATCAATTCTTCCGTAAAAATTGCCCAAGTGATAAATTGTTTACGAGAAAAAAGCCATTGATACCATACAAACTGATTTTGTTCCAAATATAAAGTTGCCATACGTACCTTTTGTGTGTTTTGCACATTATTGAGATCGAAGAATTGCTCCATCTGTAATATCCATGTGGCGGGATCCTTGCCATCAAACTTCCTCACATCGATTTTTGGAACATGATGAGTCTTCGATCCAACATTAGCGTCTATGGTATCATGATTAACATTTCTTTTGTTCTCATCATGAGTTTCCTTTACTACCTTTTCACCATTAGTGACACTTTCTTGTAGCAACTTCTTCAATTCTTCCATATCTGTCTTCAAATCTATCTTCAAATTTGCCATGTCTCTCTTCAAATCTGTCTTCAAATCTGTCTTCAAATCTATCTTCAAATCTGCCATGTCTCTCTTCAAATCTATCTTTGAATCATCCATCTTAGCTTCCATGCCCTTTATCTTAGATTCCACGCCACTTATCTTAGCTTCTGTTAGCTTTTGTGATCGTGACATTTGTTGCACTTGTTCTTGTAATTTTGATATATCACGTAGCATTTCTTCTTCTTCTTCATGAGTCATGCTAGAGCTTTCAGGTTCCTTACTAGGTGTTTGCATTTTCTTTCCTCAGGGCATCAGTTACCGATAATAATTCTTTACTATGCCCTTTGAATTCCTTTAAACCAAACCTACACAAAAATTTAAAAAAAAAACTACACACCTTTTTTTCACTTTATAGAAGCCTGATATTGAATCTGATGTGTCTCTGTAATTTTGAATCGTCCAGTTCTGAAATTGCTACCTGCAGTAGCCTTCTGTGTCCTCTTTTCAATGCCACAAGTCTGAGCCAAATTGGATTCTCCAAGGAAGAGTTATGTGAAATCTCCCACAGTGACTTGCTTTTAGACTGGTTCAGTAGAGCGAACTTGTACGACGTACCACGAGCCACTGTTTCAACCTTTGAATCTAAAACACACATACAAGAAACTGCAGTCCGTCCTCTTTCTGAAACGTTTTACGAAATTTCAATCCGATCCTCAGAGAGAGAGTTATGACGATTTTCCCCAGGTCACCTGTTTTGAATGTAATTCAGGAGTCTGCAAAAAGGCCAACTTCCTTAGATCATATCTCCGAAAATATCACGCGAAAATCTCTAAAATTTGGACCCAAGGTTCAGCGCCAATTCTTCTCAAATGGGTTTTTTTTGCGACTTCTGAAACGTCACAGAAAAAAAGTTATAGCGACAATTCCACGATGACCTGTTTGGAGCAGCGAAACCCTAGAATCCAAAGCTCTGATACCAAATGTTATGAAACCAGCTCAAGAAAAGATAGAAAAGATAGATCAACGCCTTAGAATTCAGCCTCTTCGAGGGGGAAACCTCCTTTATATTACATAAATGAACAATTCTTGGATGATACAAATGAAAATACCTCCTTTCTATATATAGGAGTCTAAGTGGTCCCAATACAATCAAAGCCTACATAACAATAATATTGTAGGGCACAACAATAACAATAGTGGGCTTCTATGTGGCACAATAGTAACAATATGGGCACTACATGGGTACATCAATATAAATAAGGGGTATAACTACAATAGTAATGGGGTAATCACTAGTATTATAGGGACCCAACAGGTTCATTCCTAATTTTGCTGAGTTGGTTAAGCACATAACCTCCATGTTGAAAAAGGGAGTAGAGGTAAAGTGGACTGATGCGGCCAGAAAATATTTTGAGTCCATTAAGATGGCTATTGTGGAAGCTCCTACTGTAATAAGCCCTTATTATAGCAAGGAGTTTCACCTATTTTCATTTGCCTCTAAGGATACCATTGCAGTTGTCCTGTTGCAGTAAGATGAAGCAGGTCAAGAGCATCCAGTGGCCTTTTTTAGCAAGAATCTCAGGGATGCCGAACTGAGGTATGATATTATTGAAAAGCAGGCTTATGCTCTTATCAAATCTTTGAAAGCTTTCAGAGTATACATCTTGCATTTCAAAATAGTTGCATATGTGCCTTCTGCTGCAATAAAGGATGTCTTAACGCAACCTGATGTTGATGGAAAAGGAGCGAAATGGATTGCAAAAATGATAGAATTCAACATAGAGCTGAAGCCTACCAAGCTGGTAAGAAGTCAGGGGCTTGCTAAACTGTTGGCTGAAGAAAATTACAGGTCTTTGGACATTGATTTCTTGTTCAATGTAGCAGAAAATGGTCAAATAGAAGAGCATGAAACAGCTGAAACACAGAGAGGACAGTCAGTGGCCGAGAACCTAGCTTCATGTAGCTGGTATGCTGCAATAATTAATTTCCTGCTAAAGCTAGAAGTTCCTTCAGAATTTTCTCAAATTCAAGCAAGAACATTAAAGCTCAAGGCAATGAAATATTGCATCAATGGTAGCTTTCTTTATTGGAGGGATCCATCTAGAGTGCTTTTAAGATGTCTGGATAAACAACAGTCAATAGAAGTTATGCAGCAGTTCCATGACAGCATGTGTGGAGGACATCATTATTGGAGAACTACAGCCCAAAAGATTCTCAGAGCTGGGTACGATTGGCCCTCTTTATTTTCTGATGTGTTTTCTTTTGTTAAATCTTGTGACAGGTGCCAAAGTTTTGAAGGTAAGCAGCAGTTAAAATCCCTACCCCTAAAGCCAATAATTGCAAAAGGACCTTTTCAGCAGTGGGGCTTGGATTTCATTGGTGAAATCAACCCACACTCCAGTGGCCAGTAGAGGTGGATATTAGTTGCCACTGATTATTTTACAAAATGGATTGAAGCAATCCCAACAAGGAAGGTTGATCATAATGTGGTCATGAAATTCTTATCAGAAAACATTTTCAGCAGATTTGGTTGCCCACATAAGCTTATAACAGATAATGCAGCAGCCTTCAAGGCTAAAGAGTTGATGGAAATGTGTGACTCAATGGGCATTAAACTTGTCCATTCCACCTCCTATTACCCCCAAGGGAATGGTCTAGCAGAATCTTCTAATAAAAGTCTGATCAGGATTATTGAGAACCTGTTAGAGGATAATAAGAAGAATTGGGATGCCAAGCTCAAATATGCACTTTGGGTAGACAGAGTGACCATCAAAAGATCTACAAGCTGCTCTCCTTTCAAGTTGGTATATGGTACTGATGCTATCTTTCCAATCCAACTTACCCTCCCTGTGGAAAAGTTGCTCCAAACAGCGCATAATGAAGAAGATATGGCCAATAGAGTCACTGATTTAACAGAATTGTATCAGATCAGAGAGCAGCTGATTGAAAAATCTACATCACATCAGCAAAAGATCAAGGAAGTCTTTGACAAGAAGGCAAAAAGAAATAATTTGCAGGTTGGAGATTTGGTTCTAAAATTGGATGCTTTTAAAGAAAAGAAAGGCAATCATGGGAAGTTTGATGCTCTCTGGACAGGCCCTTTCATCATTTCACAGATTCAAGGGAATAATACCTTCATACTAAAAAGTATGGCAGGAGAACCTGTCTTTGATGGCCTAGTTAATGGGCGGTTTTTGAAAAACTATGTGATTTAAGGTCTTTTGGCCTTGAAAGTTGTAAATAGTGTGCTTTATTCAATTTTTAGTATAGCTATAGTAGACTCCATGCCCAATGGAACACTAGGAATTTTGGCTAATCTGTTTGCTACTGGAAAGGCATTGATCTGCAGGTTCTTGAGACCTCACAGGGAGGATCCCATCCCCAGAAGGAGCCAGTGTTAGCTTTGCTGTACAAAAGAATAAAAAATGGATTCAAACACTCTCAAAGGCTGCAAACACACTTATAATCATGCCAAAGGATCCATTGATGCTGTCGAAATCATCAAATTATGACAAAAAGCTGCCCACTGATCAAAAAAGTTGCAGGAGGAAAGCCCTTTGGAGGGCAGAATTACACTATCGGGAGGTGAAAATACCTAAAAAACCATATAAAAATCAAAAGCGCAGACTTACGGATCCACATTGATCTCAGCCATTGGATCTGGCTGATCAGCGGTCCAGATTGCGTCGGCATATCGCAATCAGAGGAGGCGGGCAGTGGCAGCGACATGAGACTTCGCCGATGAGCGATCGTTGATATAGCATCGGCGTATCGCAATGGAGGAATTACAAAAGGGTTGGGCTTTATTATTTGCCGATGAGCGATCACCGATATCACATCGACATATCGCTATCGGCATTGTCAAAGGGGCAGGTGCAATCACCGATGGGTCGGACCCGATGGCCATACAAAGCTGCATTTTATATTATTTCGGGTCCACAGTGTCCGTCGATATCGCATCGGCGCTTTCAAAGGGGTAGGGCCTGTTGCATATATATGTTCCGATCCGATGAACCGGACCCGATGGTGGTGTTAATTCCTTTTCATAAAATATCGGGTCCGCAGCGACTGGGGCACAAGACTTTGCTGATGAGCGATCGCCAATGGGCCGGACCCGACAGCCATACAACGCTGCACTTTATATTATTTTGGGTCTGCGGCGATCGCTGATATCGCATCGGCACTTTTAAAGGGGCGGGGCTTTAACATAAGTTATGGTGCTAGCCGACGGGCCGGACCCGATATATGCACAACACTCCATTCCATATTTTTTCAAGTCTGCACCCATAGCGTTTTCAATGTATTTTGTGTATTTTCTTTGTATAAAGAAAATACAAAGGGAAGGTTGTGGAAAGCGCTGATCGCCGATGGGGTTCGAGCCCGATGGGTTGGACCTGATGATTTTTAAATCATTTTGCATAAAATTTCAAGTCCGTGCTTGAGCCATTTTCAATGGTTTCGGGTGTGTTTTCTGTGTATTGTGAAATATGAGGAAATGTAAAGGATTCCTGGAAAGCGCCGATTGCGATGGGATTTCGGATCCGAAAGGGTTCTAAAGGCCAAATATATATATTTCAAATCCGCCAAAGCCAATTTTTCATGGTTTGCGGCAGTTTTGCAGGTATTTGTCAAATATTAAAAAACAAGGGATGGGCCTGTTTTAACATGAATTGCGAGCCAAAGGCGGACCCGATAGTGAATATACTATGGGTGAGCCTTTTAAAAGTCAACATGGAAGCAGTGATGTGCGGGAATGTATAGTCTGGGCATCGTTTCACTATTTTTAAGCCAAAGCAGTCATGATAGAGCCATTCAATGGTTCAACAACAACATTTAATTAGCAGTATGGCCGAGGAGGAAACAGGACACCACAGATTCAGGCAGAGCATTCAATGGTTATGGGTTTCACCCATATTTCTTTCCACTTTCCCAAGAAGGACTGTAGAGAGCCAGAGAGGGTCTAATCTATTTAAAATTCAGACATATTTATATCAGAGGCCCATTCTTGAATATGAATATGGTTGGTGGCCATTTATGGGCTCCTCCACGCATGGTTTGACAGAGATGTTTTGTATTGTAACACTATATATACTCAGAACAAAAAACGTAAGGATTGATGAGTGTTTGATGAATGAAAGCTTGGTTGTTGCCTTTAACTTCTGGAGACTGTAAATACTATGAGGTCTGTAGCTTCTGGTCTTAATTTTCAACTAATACAAGCTTCTTTTGCTATCACCTGCTCACTTTCCACTTCTTTTTCTTGTTCTAGGCTGTGCCTGCTTGCATTTATTTGATGTGCTGTGAATGTTTGATATCAGAGGGGCTGTCATCCCACCTCTATATTATAATTTAGTGGCTCATTGAAATTGCTTGCAGATTGCTGTTGTTTAATATCAGGGAGCTTTCATCGTGTCTGTATATTAAACGATAGTTCTACAGATCTTCTAACTGGTTGCAGTTAGCCATCACAGGGTCCTGTGCATCTGCTGGTGCAATTAGTTTTCTCCATCATCACCTTTACCTTAAACTATGAGTAGTTGGTGGTTGAAAGCCTTGTAGTTTGGGGGTCTTCACCCATGTCTGGGGATAGTCATAGTAGGAGTGGTTATCTAGCTTAAATGTGCAGCGTATCTTCATTTATCCATCATCTTATCCAACATAATTGTTGAATTTTTAATGTTCCTGAGGATCACTGATTTACAACCTAGGTGAGTTTCTTGGGGTGATAACACTACCTTCAAATCCAAGGGGGGCCTTTCTAAATGGCTGGTCATGCCTTTCATGTTGATGAATACCCCCGCAACCTTCATGCGGCTGATGGATGATATATTTTTCCCCTTTACCAACTCATTTGTGGTAGTGTACCTAGATTACATCTTGATAAGATTGACTTGAAGTCTTGTTACCAATAAGTAACAATTAAACCCTCCGATGTGTGCAAGACTACCTTGAAATCCAAGGAGGGCCTTTTCGAATGGCTGGTCATTGCTTTCAAGTTGACGAATACCCCCGAAACCTTCATGCAGCTGATGGATGGCATATTTTTCCCCTTTACCAACTCATTCGTGGTAGTGTACCAAGATTACATCTTGATAGGTGATGAGCCCCAAATAGGGTAACTTATTGGGCTCATTTTGCCTAATTATCCTTGTTCAGTCCTTGTTCTATCCTCCATTTTTCATAGCTTATGCATTATTTTTTAGTATGTTTATGTCATTTGTACGAATAAGGGTGGTCACTTTTCCTAGGTGGCTAACACGTGCTTATTTCAGGTTTTTTGACACATGGTGGAGAAAAACCGAGCAATCATGGGCTAGAAGATAGCCAAGCTTGAGGTGAGGATTCGTAGGGGGGTTGTCTATGACATTAAATAGCCCTTCCTTGGGATCTTCACCCCCAAACTCCGAGCTCACAGGCCACCAAAACTGGATCTTGGAGGCAGCCAAGCAGATTTTGGAAAAGGGACTGTCTACTAACAGTTGGACAGCCAAGTCCCCCAGATTTAGGAGGCCTGCTACGGCCCTTGTGGTGTATAAATGATAAGGCCTCAGCCTTCGTAAGGGAATTTTTTGAAACCATTGCATATTCTTGCACTACAGTGTTGTCAGCTTTAGCTCGTTTTCTTGTAGCCATTTTGGCATAACTCTTGACTGATGACTATTTTTTGATAATGATATGCAGCCCTATTTCATATCAACTCTGAGTTTTCTATAGGAGCCGTGGCTCTCAGGGTTGGGCCCAACCTGAGAGCCTAGGGCCTCCTTTATGTACTATTATCTTTCCTTTAAGCATCGTTGTTTTCCTTTTGTGCATTTGCAAACATATTTCTGTTAGGTAGATTAAGTTGTGTTGATTAATGAGGTCACTGTTTATGAATAGAATGCTTTAGATGTTTAGAATAGATTGGTAGGATAATAACAGGAAAAAGGCTCCAAAAAAGGGTCAACAAAGACTTTTGGTTTCACCTCTTCCTTATTGGATTAGGGGCTGGAATTGAAGTAACCGTGTTGTCCCAAGCAAAAACACTAGTTTTCTTTACCATGCAATCCTTAGTGTACTGTTTTCATTTGCAGAAGTTGGTTATATGTTCAGATCTATGAAATGTTTCATTGCATAGTTGATATACATGGTTTTCTTTCAAATAAAGTTGTTGTTCATTCACTTTATTGTTAGTATGATTAGATTAGCTAGGACTTTGATTACTTGCAAGACTTTGTTGATTCAGTTGAATGTATACGGTGTAGAGCATCTCTACCACTCTTTCATCCACTTAAGCTTCATCAGAGCCATATGCCCCATCTCATAGCTAGGTTCCTCATCTCACATCTGTCCTCTTGCCCACGTAACCCTACCTTCTTGTGCAATCATTGTTTCAGCCTTCTTTGAGCCAATTTAGCCATCTAGACCTTCTCACCACTCCATCCACCAGTTCCTGGGCCACTTCAGACCCCTATCCTACCTCCATATCCATTCATGCATCTTCCCTCACTCACCCATCCTCCAAAATCCAATTTTTAAACATCCTGTAGAAATTTCTGAACATCCTGTAGAAATTTCTGAACATCCTGTAGAAATTCCTGAACATCCTGTAGAACCCCTGCAGACTTCCTGTAGAAGCTCACAAATGAGGTTTCTTGATAGCCAAACTTTATGAAACTCTCTGGAATGGTGTTAGGGACTCCTTAGACCCTCTCTGAACCTTCCCTACCTCTTCCAAGCATTTCTCCTCCTTGATCCACCCCTGCACAGTCAAAGAACAGTGAAAGCATATGCATGATGAAACTGACGATTTAGTCAAAAATACAAAAAGATGTTTTCTTCAAATAGAGGTAGTCTAGACACATGTATTTTACCTTCATAGAAGTAATGGCATCTCTTTTAGTAGTTTGCATTCTCTCCTTTGCATCAGTAGGACTAGCTGGTAGAATTAGGGTTTGCTAGGGTTTGCGTTTTCCTTCAGTTTTTCAATCTCTTTTCGCAAGTAGATTAGCTTCCTTCGAGTTAGCTTTCATCCATCAATTAAAAGGCTTCTTCTAAGATCTCATAGAAGTTGGCTTAAGCTCCTAGCGGACTTGTGCCAGCTGACCAAGTGACAACTGCGGCAAGAGCTAGTACTTGTGCATACAACACCGTCGCTTCCAAGTTTGTTACGAACTACCGGGTTGATAAAAGTAAAGACGGGAGTCCCAGGAGTTGCAGAATTATTTCTGAAATACTGGAGCCCACCAATAGGATTGACTTGAAGCCTTGTTACCAATAGGTAACAATTGAATCCTATGATGTGTGGAAGACTGCCTTCAAATCCAAGGAGTGCCTTTTCAAATGGCTGGTCATGCCTTTCATGTTGATGAATACCCATGCAACCTTCATGCGGATGATGGATGGCATGTTTTTCCCCTTTACAAACTCATTCGTGGTAGTGTACATAGATTACATCTTGATCTTCAACTAAAGTTGGAAAGCGCACATACAACATATCTCACAGGTCCTCCAAACCCTCCAACAACACAAATTATGTGCCAATTTGGAGAAATGTTCTTTTGGTATGGCCCAGGTTCAATATCTTGGGTACATTGTTAATGAGCGAGGTGTGCATGTGGACCCATCCAAGATACAAGTTATCCAATATTGGCCAGCCTCAACCAGTCTAACAGAGCTCGACATATTTTTGGTCTTTTCCAATTTTTATCACATGTCTGTGTTGGGATTCTCTCATATCACATGGCATTTGAGTTAAGTCACCAAGGGAAAAGTGAAAGAAAAGTTATTTTGGTTTGAATCCAAATAGAAGGAATTTTTTGAGTTGAAGCATCACTTCTATTCTGAACCACTCCTCACGTTACCAGACATGCAACAACCATTTGAAATTGATGCAAACACCTACGACTATGCGATTAGTGCAGCTCGCACCCAGCAGGGGCATCTAGTGGTATATCACAGTGAGACACTTTCAAATACAATCCAAAAGTATCACATTTATAACAAAGATATGTATTCTATTGTGCAGGATAACCAACAATGCAAGCATTATAATTTAGGGAAGGAAATAGTCATCCACACAAACCACAGAGCCCTGTAGTTTATACAGACACAAGTGAAGTTGCAGAATAGTCTCCATCAGAAATAATTGACATATCTGCAATAGTTCCATTTTAACATCAAGTACAAGAAGGGAAGCACCAATAACATTGTATACTATCTCTGCTGACCACCGGTCGTGGTGCTAACAACTATGATTGATGCTTGTGGAAGAGAGACTTCAGGGTGGCCCCATATTTACAAGAGAGATCCATAATTCAGTAACGCCTACCAGATGCTCCTGGAAGGAAAGAAAGTTCCATATTTTCACCACTAGGGTGCACTTTTATGTCGCATGGGACACCTTTTTGTTCCTACAAGCAAGCGTGCAAAGATGATTTGGGAGGTGAACTATAGTTGCATGGTTGGATACTTCAGAGTAGAGAAAATAGTGTCAATGCTACATAAGTATTCTTATTGGATGAACCTTCGACAGGATGTTGGGAAGTACATCAGATCCTCGACTACTTGTGTCATTTCCAAACCAACAATTAACAAGAAAGGCCTATATACTCCTCTACCTACTCCTAGTCAGCCTTGGGAATCCATATCCATGGATTACATGTTGAGCCTTCCTTCTACTAAGCATGATAATGACTGCATGTTCATGGGCATTGACAAATTCTCTAAGATGGCCATTCTGGCATCATGCAAGAAGACTATCACAGCATAAGCTGTTGCTAATCTCTTATTTGAATGAGTCTGGGTACATTTTGGGATTCCACATTCCATCATCTCAGATCAGGACAACAAATTTTTGAGTACATTTTCATCAAGCCTCTAGTCAATGCTAGATACCAAGCTCACTAAGTCCACAACCATCTATCCCCAAACTGATGGCCAAACATAGGTCGTCATCTAGATGATCGTGAAAATTTTATGTATGTACAACTCGAAGCATTCATGCACATGGCATGGAAGCCTCCCCTATGTCTAGCACAACTACAATATAGCTCTTCATAGATCAACTTGACACAACCCTTTTCAGGTGGGATTGGGATTCTAGCCACTATGTCCCATTAATATGGCCATACCATTTGCACCTTCTCAACCATATTCAGCTCATGTCGAGTCTGAAGTTGGTTGGGCTAATACCTTCATTGAGTGCATTTATCACATATTCTAGTTGGTCCATGACAGATTGGATAGAGTCAATGTTAAGGACCACCATCGTCATAGTCAACATCAGGTGCCACATAAGTTCTAGGCTGGTGACAATGTTTGGTTACATTTGCAGAAGGAGCACCTCGCTAGACCCCACTACAAGCTTCACCTTCTCTGATATCAGTCATACACCATCACCAAGACTATAAGGTATAATGAATTTAAGCTCAACATTTCACGGCTTCTTGCTGTCCACCCATTATTCAATGTGGACCTGTTGTGACCATATTTTCCACCATTGTTGGACACATGTGATGTCGCGGAGCAACTGAAACTAACAAATTTCAACCCAATATGCATTGAGCAGGACACAACTAACAAAATCATGGACACACATATTAAAAGCAATCACCAACAAAGGATCTAGCTATATCGAGTTGTCAAAGTAGGCCAACTCCTTCACCATGGAAAGTGGTTCACCATGTACCAATTTTAACAGAAATGTCCTCACCTCATTGAGGCTCTGCACGCAATGGGGACCATTACTTCCTAAGGGGGGAGGAATGATCCATGTGGATACTGGTGGCCACCCGCCTACTCCACCTAGGCCTCTATTCTGTTTCATTTGTTTCCTTGATTATAACAACATTTACTATTTTTAGCAGTTTTGCAGGTCATAAACTTCTAGAGCTATTTTGAGGCCCTAAAGAACATTTTTTGAGGTTTGTAGCAGGCCTGTATCCATGCACCAAATCGAGTAAATATAGCCAAGTTATGAACTCGGGAAGTTGGCTACCCAACTAACCCCAATGGGGCCCACAAACTCTTGGTGTTTCATCTCCCAGGGTTAGGGTTTTGGTTGTTTAGGGTTTTACCTTCTTGTTCAACAATAAAAATTCCCTTGAGCATCATTATAACACAGTTTGGATGCATGTAACCACCACATCTCTTCTCAGAGATAAGCTACCATTGCCCAAGCTGGTTTATTTACATTCTATATGTAAGCATATTTCATTTCTTTGATATTAATGAAATGAAGTTTTATTTTTGCTATATCTCTATGTTTATGTTTATATCTGTAATTTGTTGTGTCCCTACATAAGTCGAGATTAGTAACTTGAAGAATTCTAATGATAATTATAACAAGTTGGTCGATACGTATAAAGTCAAAAACTTGAATCATATTCTATCTTTGAAAAACCAACTCAAAGAAATGAAGATGAATAAAGGGGAATCTGTGCAATCCTATATCATGAGAGTATCTGACCTAAGGGATCAATTGAAATTTGGTGGTGAACAAATATCTGACAGAGAGATAGTGTTGGTGACTCTTCAAGGTCTTCCTCCTATTTGGGAAACCTTCATTACTACTTTAAGCTACAATAATGTTCTTCTATCATTTAATCAGATCGTTTGGAAATTCTTGATGATCCCATGGAGCCTATGGATCCCTTGGATCCTCGTCCAAGTGATGGCTTCATGATACTTTACAGGATGCTAAGAGATATGTTCTTACCAAAAGAAAATTTAGAGAAATTAAGAATCCATGTTGATATCAGGGTTACATTGTAGCTATGAGCAGTATGATCTAGGCTAATCCTTTCTACATTTGAGGAAGCTGTGAAAGAATAATTTTGAAAGGATGTCATGGTTGAAGAATATTAATTTATCATCAAAAATGATGTATGGAATGTTGTGCCAAGACGTAAGAGAAATCATTTTGTAACTTCGAAATGGATATATAAGATAAATCATGGAGCTAGTGGAAGCATTCAGAAGTACAAAGCAAGGTTCATGGCCTGAGCTTTCTGTTAGGTCCCTATAATACTATTGTAGCCTCCTCATTTCTATCGTTAGTGTATCCCCTTATTGTTTTATTTGCACCCACGTAGTCCCCATATTGTTATTATTGTATCCAATAGAACACCACTATTTTTATTGTTGTGCCCTCACATTATTATTGTTATATAGCATCTGATTATATTGTAACCCCTTAGACTCCTATATTTACCAAGGAGGCCTTGTCATTTGTATCATCCAATAATTGTTAATTTATGTCATGTAAAATAGGTTTCCCGCTCAAAGAGGCTAATTTTCAATTCATTGATCTATATTTTGTTTTGTTTTGTTACCTAGTTGCATAACATTTGGTAATAGAGCTTTGGATTCTAGGGGTTTTTTGCTTCAAATAGGTTATCCTGGAATTTTCAAAATATATTTTTTCCTACGAGGATCAAAAGCTGAAAGTTTTACCACGTGGATATGAAATATTTGTGAACTTCATGTAAAACAATCAGATCTTGATTAACTATATTTTATAAGATATGGTCTAAATAGTTTAGAGTTTATCCATGCTCCAGAATTCACTCTCAAACATGTGACCCAGGGAAAATGATCATAACTTTCTTTTCAGGCATTGGATTTAAATTCTGTAATTTATTTTTGAAATCACATGGACTTTAGTTTCTCTTAAATCAATTTTTGGCCTGAACGTTGAAAAATTGATAGGTGGCATCTCATACAAGTTGTCTCTACTAAATCAGCCCATAATCAGGCCATCGTGGGAGATTTGACATAACTTTACCTTGAAGAATCCAACGTGGTCTGACTTGTGGCATTGGAAAGAAGACTCAGAAGGATACCATACGACATAATTTCAAACCTTTGAAAGCCAAAATTATAGATATACAATAGTTTCAATATCAAGCTCCAGAAAGAAAGAAATAAAAGTTGTGTATTTCTTTTAATTTGCATAAGTTTTGTTAGAAAAATCAATGTGAAGTAATTCGAAGGGCATAGTAAAGTGTAGATATCGTTATTTGGTTGCATTATTCCTTGAAATAAAAAAATGGATACTCCACAAAGTGAAACAAAGTGAAAAATGGATACTTCAAAATTACAAGACAAAGTGAAACACATTTCACTCTCACAAAGAGTAAGAAAAATTAATTGGAAGCAATAATGAATGTTAAGATGCATGGTTCAGAATAAAAAATGAATGTAGATATGGAAGCTTTGAAGGATGGCCTAAAAACATATACAGGAGGTCTAAAGGAAGGTTTGACAAATTTTCTACAAGAAATGCTTCCTAATGGTTACAAGGTATTCCATTAAACCGAGGATGAGAACAAAAGAAATGTTAATCATGATTTTAGAGACTCTAATTTTGGGTTGAAGACCAACCAAATTCTAAATATCAATATGAGGAAGTATGATGGCATGGATTTGGTAACATGGATATTATATATGGAGAAATATTTTGATCTACATGATGTGCAACACACATAAAAGGTACGCATTGCATCTTTGTATTTAGAACCGAATCAGTTTGTATGGTATTGATGGATTTTTTTTTCGTAAACCACTTTTCACTTGGTAATTTTTTATGGAGAAAATGATAGAACATCATGCGGATACAAAGAGTGACACCTTATTTAGAAATTTATAAATCTCAAACAAAAGGGTTTGATGCCTTGAGGACTTCCAAAAATTGAATATCAGGGTAACCAATATTCCATAGGAGCATAATATTGATGTCTTCATAGTGAATTTAAAGGATAACATCCAACATGAGGTTTTCATTTGGGAACCTAATTCATTAGAGATGACATTTAGGGTGGAAAGAAAAGTTGAATGAAAAATTATGGAAACATGGAAGTCTACTACTAACAACTATAAACATGGAAGTGTTGTTGATTCTAGCCTCCCACTACCTATAAGGTTGACACCACAAAACCTAGTGGAGAACAGAGAAAAAAGGCTTTGTTACATTTGTGATAGAAAATAAACTAAAGGTCATAAGCGTGTTGAGAAGAAATTATTTTACATAAATTTTGAGGAGGAGGAAGAAAAGGAACAAGAAACACCAAAATGAGAGGATATTCACCAAGAGCCAACCCCAAAGAAAGAAGAAATGAATCTGATCATATCCTGTAATGCATTGGCAAGAATTACCACTTCTCAAACTCTCAAGATATAAAGATATATCACGAAGAAAAATGTAATAACGTATATTGATTCAGGTAGTGCCCATAATTTTATTCATTGTAAGATAGCGAAGGCATTTAATTAATTTATATATCTAGCACCAGAGTGTCAAGTGATGGTTGCAAATGCAGGAACTATAAATTTCTCTAGAAAGTGTCATAATATGAAGCTGACTGTGGGGGAATATGTATTGAATATTCCAATGCTTTCCATTCAAATGGGAGGTGTTGATGTTGTACTACGATTCCAATGGTTACAATCTTTGGGGATAATAACTTTTAATTTTCAAGGTTTTTTCTTGAATTGTTTTTGGGAAGGAAAGAAAATTGAATTAAGGGATATCATAGGGAAACTAAGGAAGATAATGAGCTCTAATTACATCAAAAATATTTTGAAGAAGGAACAACGAGGTGTAACTAAACAATTATGCTCAATAGAGGTTCAAACCTCGAAATCATCTATTTTTCCAGATATCTAAAAAGTATTGGATAACCATTCCAAGCTATTTTAGACTCCCAAGGGCCTCCCACCTATTCTTCATTATGATCATGATATTCCCTTGATTCCAAGAAGTGTTCCTCCAAATAACATGCCTTACAGATATTCCTATGCCCAAAAGAGTGAAATTTAACATATGGTTGTAGAACTGATATAGGATGGTATAATTCAACATATCCAAAGTTATTTCTTTGCTCTAGTAGTATTGGTGCGCAAGAATGATGGATTAAGGCATATGTTCCTATATTATAGGGAGCTCAACAAGCTCACTATTCAAGGTAAATTTCCAATTTCTCTCATTGATCAATTGTTGGATGAATTCACGGAGCAATTACTTCACCAAGCTTCATATTCATTTAGGATATCATCAAATTAGGATGAAGAATGAACACATTCTGAAAGCAACATTCAAAACTCATGAAGGTAATTATGACTTTTTTTCATGCATTTTGGCCTTACTAATGCACCTTCCACATTTCTTTTAAACCCTTCCCTAGAAAATTTGTGTTAGTATTTTTTGATGATATAGTAATCCACAACAAGTCTTGGAAGGATCATTTTCAACATGTTGACATGATGCTCAAAGTATTGGAGGAGAAATAATTATATGCAAAAACTTCCAAATGTTTCTTTGGAATACATGAGGTGGAATATTTGGGTCATATTGTATCTCATGAGGGTTTTAAGGTAGACCCTAAAAAAATTAAATCCATTAAGGAATGGAAAATCCCACAACCCCAAATCATATTTTAGCATTTCTGGGGTTGACAAGGTATTATCGCAAGTTTGATATGAATTATGGGAGAATAATGACACCTATAACAAAATTACTTAAGAAATATGCATTTTCTTGGAATGTAGAAGTAATAGGGCCTTTGAATATCTTAAAGAGGAAATGTGAGAAGCATCGGTCCTAGCTACAATAGACTTTAAAAAAACCTTTATTTTGCAATGCCATACCTCAAGAAGTGGAGTTGATGTTATTTTAATGGAAGAAGGAAGACCCATTTCTTTTGAAAGTCGTCCAATCAAGGGAAAGTATTTACACAAACCTATTTATGAGAAGGAAATGTTGGCAGTTTATGTATATCATCCACTATCCATCACATCATATTTAAGAGAAATTATAAGGTTCAAGCATTGGAATATGACATAAAACATAAAAAACAAGTCCTCCAATTCTTAAAGGATAACCTCACTCTACTGCAAAATAGAATGAAACAATAGGTAGATCAACATCATAGTGAAATAAGTTTTGATGTAGGTAACTGGGTATTTTTACGACTACAACCATATAAACAAATGTTGCTCAAGAAAGCTAATAAGGATAATAAATTATCACCCATGTACTATGGTCCTTAAAAGGTGTTGTAAAATATTGGTTCTATGGCATACAAATTGGAGTCTCTTGCATCTTCCCGTGTACACCGAGTTTTCCATGTTTCATACTTAAGGAAGGTCATCGGTGACAAGCTCCCAGTTCAAAATACTGTCAGAACTTGATGAATAAGTAAAAATCATATTGGAGCATCAATTAGTCATGGAAGTAAGATTATAATAGCTATGTAATCGATCAATTTCAGAGTATCTCATTAAGTGGAAGAACATACCCGTTGAAGATTCCGCATGTGAGGATGACAATTTTATACAAAAACATCTAGAACTACTCAAGCATTGAGGATAACACTTATTTTGAAGGAGAAGGGCATGTTAGGATGCTATAATCCTAGTGTAGCCTCCTTATTTTCATTTTTAGTGTAGCCCATTATTTTTATTGTTGTGCCCAATGTAGCCCCCATATTGTTATTGTTGTACCCCATAGAAGCCCGCTATTGTTATTGTTGTGCCCTTACATTATTGTTGTTGTGTAGCCTCTGATTATGTGGTGACCCCTTAGACTCCTATATATACCAAGAAGTTCTTTACATTTTTATCATCTAAGAATTATTCATTTATGTTATGTAAAGTAGGTTGCCATTCAACTCCATAAAATTACTTTAGTGATCAAATATATCATGGTTTTATTGGGTTGGATAGAACGATCAACAAATTATTCATAGATCAAGTGACACAATAACTACATGTCACCAAAATCCTTGGACTATAAAGCACTTAACTAGAGGTAAACATCATTTACTTCCTATTGTGCCATTTTATTCTCTACCAATTTTCTAACCATTGGGACATCATAGTCAAATAGATCATAGAAAATACAATGATTATGATTTGGTCCTTTAAACATTGAGTGTAGTCATATAGTCAGAGTGATAGGAGACAACAACCTTCATTCATCCTTACTTGAAATATACTCAACATAAATCCCACAACCAATACTTGGAACTAGTGATGTTAGAAGGTATACATAGAATGTTATAAGAATATGTGAAATAGGCCTCAATAAATCATGAAGAGAAGATGACCAAGAATGAAAACATTATAACGGTTACTGAAAAGAACCACCAATTTTTTTCTCCCATATAAGGAGAATGTGAAGGGATAAATATGTTAGAATCTCAATAGAAGGAAAACAACTAAGGAGTTCACAACTAGTAGTTGCGTGTATCTATAAATTGTCATATATATATATATATATATATATATATATATATATATATATATATATATATATATATATATATATATATTATGACTATAGTTTTGAATTATTTTTTTCAAACCCTTTTTTTTTTTGCAAAATATTTAAGAGGATGAGGGAAAATTTATTTTAATTTTATTTTTTTTTAATTTATAGTATACTTATTTTATTATAGAATAACATTTTTCCCTCACTTTTTGGAATATTTTCTTTTTTTTAATTACATATCAATGTTTAAAATAAATATTCAATTTTTAAGCCAAAATAAAAGGAGGGTGTTATTGATAGTATATGATTTCAATGTTGTGTTTGATTTAAGATTTTGGTCATAATTACACTGATTTATGTTTAGTCAATTTAGTGTCCTAAATTGCTTGCATGAATTATAAACCGAGGTTCGTAGACTGATGAAGTGTGATGCACTATATGTGCTTAGTTAAATTTTCTCTTACTTCATTGATTTGTATTTTTATGTTTGTTTTGGGGGTTTCAGTTCTCTAGTGTCTAAGAATATACAATCTATGCGATATTTACATGGATCTAATGAGTTTTAAAAGGAAGGATAGGTTCCTAAGTTAGTCTAATCTCCTAAAAATGGACTAAGAATCATTTTTAACTAGTTAGGACCTAATATGAAAAACATAGCATCTATCTTATCTACCATTTAGTCCCAATCCATGGATCTAATTCTTACAACCAAAAGTAATACTGATGCAGAAGGTAATTCAATAATTGCATTTATTTAGCCATTCAACCATTCAATTTTGGAACATGATAGAACCAATCTCCTTGAAATGATTTTTTGGAATGTCAAGTGATGCGATTAATTAATGACCTGAAAACAGAAAAGAAAAGATGACAGATTGTAAAACTGACAATATGTCGAGTAAGCTCAATTACTGGATGAATTAGATATTCAACCAATTAAGTTAGAATTGTCATCATTTCGAAAAGGTTTTGAGAACATCCATTAATACAAACAATTGACAGTTATATGCTAAGAAAATGAGTAATCAAAATAGTAAGAAGCTAAGCAACTGTGTATTCTCATTTCTTCATTTTTCATTCAGTCATTTCTCATACAATATCTCAGAAGAATAAGACTTGCACAGTTGTGATTTTTATCCTCACATTATTAGTTACAAACTGAAATGAAACAAAACTAAAGAAATTGGACTTGCAGAAAAGCAGAGTAGTAGAAATTAAAATGAAAACAACAAGTGAAAACCCTCCTTTAGTGTAGGGGCCCTTTACAACTGATGTGGCTAGATAATAGCTAATTAAAGATGGAATTTTAAGCCAGCATTGAAAAAACAAAGCTTTTATTATCAACAAAAGGAAGTCTGAATAGAGTTTTTAACAAAAATCCTGTAATCCTTTCTAGCTTCCAACTACTTCTCGGTCTCATTTAACCGATATTTATAGATAAACAACATAACTATCTAAGAGAAAATCTTGTTACAGGTGGCTTGATCTGAATCTATCATGACTTCTTATAGAAAGACATGCTACAAATGCCTTAATTCGAATTGTAATTAGACTATTAAACTTCTGAACAGTTATAGGTGCCCAGATATGCATTATCTTCTTAACTCTTGATCAACTACAAGTGGCTTAATCCACATTAACTCTTCAACAAAACTGTTAAACTCCTGATCAACTACGAAATATCAAGAGTCCCACTGCTACTATATAACTTATTTGATTCCATCTATGACCATGACTTCAAGCATGATTTTTTGTGGATCTGGACCGAGTGAGTAGGATAGAATCCATGTAGAGATGATTCTGGAGATGCTCGTGTGGCCCAGTTCTTCATTTGACACCTGTAACCTGCCAAACAATGAAAGTAGCTACAAAACCCATAGTTAGCTGCAGAATAGACTACATTTTGTAGCTAATTTGAAAAAATATATTATAATAGAAAGAACATGAAAATATAATATGGTGATCATTTTAATGCTTTCCTAAGACAAAATATAGCATTTATCATTGATTGGATCTGTAGTCTTGTGAGAAATCAAGAAAAAAAGCTGAGAAAAAATGTCAAGGGGAAGGTAATTCTGAGGTTCAACATACCGTCACTGCAAAATCATTGCATATCCTCATGGAATTTGCCAAAAATGTGAATTCTTCTTCTCTAATGCATTTTCTCAAACACTTCTGCTAGTACATCCAATTTTCTTCTTTTGCTCTTCTTTGAAGTGACTGTCATTCTAGGTTTCCTCATAAGAAGCCTGTATTTGAGGTTGATGACTGTTCTGTTCATACTTATATTCTTCCTTTTCAGCTTCCTATTTTTCTTATACCACAGTCCTAGATGCAGAATGGTATTATCATGAATATCCTTGTCCAATTTACTTTGTTCCCTCAAGGTTTCATTCTCCTTCTTGATATGTCTGTTCAATATCTCTAATTCATAAATTTCTTATTTGAGAGAGTAAATTAGAGGTTATTGTGGATTGACAGAGGGTTACGGATTGACATAGGGTTCTAGATTCATTGAGGCACTTTTCTTCTCCTTTGATTCTATATAATCATATATTTGTTGTTGTACTGGGTCTATGCCTGGAGATCTTCTGCTTGGTCTAACTTCAAAATGATGGTCAGGAGAATTTTGAGGACTGTGTGCAGAAGGGATGTTAATAGGAGAAGTTTATGGGGTCTCCTCTTCTAAATTTATGAACTCTGTCCCTTTTGATGGTGTTTTCTTTGCCAACCCTCAGAGTCTAGAGCTTCTTCTAGGTTCTATATGACTTGCATTCTCTTTCTCTGTGACCTTTTTCTCTTTTCTTATCTTTCCTCTTGCTCTGATTTGTTTCTTCATTTCTGTTAGTTCTTCAGATATTAATTTTTCATCATTTTTTGTGATGAAGACTCAAGTTTGTCTTCAATGACTATACCAATCTTCTTTCTTCTACTTTTTCTAACATTATCTTCTCTGGGTGACACTGGTGCTTCCTGAAAATGATTTCTAATGAGGAAATCCTCCCAGGTATCTCCTATGCCTTTCAAATGAAACTCAATCAGTATCTTTATCAACCCATGATGGTATATGGTTGTGTCTATGAATTTTATTTTCTTCTGCACATTTGAGGCCATCCTTCTTAAACTATTTAGCACGAAGAAAGGATGATTGATTTCTCCATTTTGTAGAAGATTCATCAATAAATGTATATGGTAGAGATACATGCATGAAAATCTCCCCTCACAGGTGATAAATTTCTGTAATATCAAAAGCGTGCTCCTCCATTTACTTTTAAGAGTTGAAATGGGAATTCCTTTTTTAAAAACAGAGACATCCATACCTGGGTTCCTGAGAATTACTTTCCATGATTCACTGTGGAATTCTTTGTTTTTGAACCATCTTTCACCATGTATTGGATGTTTTGTAGCCTCTGTTATGAATGATTATGTTACTGCAAACTAAATATCTCCAATTTCTACCTCTGTGGTCACTGGTCAATTTCTACGGCAGCTGAATGTCACTTTCATGCATAGTTTTTATGCCATAGTTCTCAAACCATTGGTTCAAACGGTTCCGCGGGCAGGGGTTTAGATGGTCCATGTGAACAGGCTATTTTGTGATAATCTGACCCTAATAGGCTATTTTGTGATAATCTGATAGACTATCACAAAATCTGACCTTGATAGGCTGCTGATCAAATAGACTCTGAGTAACTCTTTCAAACTAATCTTTTGGTTGAGGCTTAGCCTCCTCAACCTGAGAGGGCTCTCTCAATAGGTTTAATATTTTTGATTAATGATTAGATGGCTAACTCCTTAGGTGTTGGCCCCCTTTTCCATTGCCCATACGTTTTCTAAAACTTAAATATGAGTAATGATCCATAGTGGTTAAGAACCACTCGTACCCCACCCGGTCAGGCTGCCAGGTTGACAACATGGAGATCCGCAGTTGAATCCTACGGAAAGCCATAAAATTTTGCATAACCACCATTTCTCCAACTACGGGCCACATGGCGGCCTCCTTGTAGGCGATGTGGTGCCCATTGATTGGTCTTCAATATACACAGTCAATCTCATATCTAACCACAGAATGCCAAGTGTCAAAACATGATTGGCCAGCAGGGAATATTCTATGGAATATTCCATGAATAATTTTTTTATATTTGCCAAAGTCAAAAGTCAACCCTGGTCAAACGGATTTTTGAAGGAAATTGTAAACTTCAAACCTACATAACTTCGACATACAATGTCAGATTTGAGTGTCATTCATGGCTACAGGATCGTATCAACGAGACCTATCTTATCATTCTAGTTTCAACCAATTCTAAGCAGTTCCAATTTTGAGCATTTTCTTCACTTAGAACATGATCACCTGAACACACGTCCCAAATTGGAAGCGTTTGGATCCCAAAAGCCTTCAATTACATATTAAGAAGGTGAGGGTACAACTCCCTCACCTTTTCCACCTCCATCCACTTTGCCTTACTCGGTTCGCTGCCTTTAAGACCAACCCGAACATAATCGACATTTTCCCTCCTCGAAGTGCATGTCCTTCTGTCAAGGATAACATCCTCTTTTAGCTCATCCAAAAATTCTGGCGAGAAATCATCTATGGATGGCAGCTGAATGTCACTTTCATGATCAACAATTAAAGGAGGTTCATACAAATGTAAGTTTTCCACATTCACAATGGAATACATTTTCATATATGAAGGAAAATCTAATTGAAAACCATTATTTCCAACTTGTTTAAGGATCTTGAATGGACCATAACAAATAGGTTGTAGCTTTTTACCTTCTCCTTGCATTCTTTCCTTACTAATATGTAGCCATACCTCATCTCCTTCTTGAAATTTATGATCAACTCTATGTTTATCATGTCTCTCCTTGTACTTGCCTTGAATTTTTTGAAGCTTTTCTTCAACTTGCTAATGTATGAGCTGAATTCTTTCAATGAACATGTGAGCTTTGTCAATGTCACTATGCCCATCAATGGCAACATCCTTCTCAAGAATGAAATCTAAAGGTGACTTAGGCAAATACCCAAAACAAGATTCAAAAGGTGAAGTATTTGTAGAAGAGTGCTTGGCCCAGTTGTACGCATGCTGAATGTAATGCAATTTCTCATCCCAAAGCTTGGGATGCTTGTTGCAATAACCTCTCAAAAGATGTACAATGGTTTTGTTCACTACCTCTGTTTGGCCATCTGTTTGTGGATGGAAAGCAGTACTCTTCTTCAACTTGGTGTCCATCATCTTCCATAGATTGGACCAAAAATTCCCAACAAATCTGGAATCCCTGTCACTAATAGTAGAAGTAGGCAAGCCATAATGAACCCATACATGTTGAAAACATAAATCAGCAGTTTTTTCAGTAGTTATAGTTTTCTTACATGGCATAATAATACACATCTTGCTGAATCTATCAATAACTACATAAAGATAATCATGTTGCTTTCTAGATAATGGTAGACCTCCTACAAAATCCATAGAAACACTTTCCCATGGTCTAGAAGGTACCGGCAATGGCATATATAATCCAAACTTCCTATTTCTAGGCTTGCTTGTAGCACATAATGAAAAACCTCTAATGAAACGTGAAACACTATCTACCATGTGAGGCCAATAACAATACCTCTGTAAATGTGCCACCGTTTTGCTTACCCCGAAATGTCCTGCAATAAGAGAAGAATGACATTCTCTCATGATACTTAGTCTCTCTCCTTGTGGTATACATAACTTGCCCATATGAAACAGAAAATTATTATGCAAATGATAATCATTCTCCTCAACATGATTCCCTTCCCTCAAGTTAGCATACACATCCTTAAAATAAACATTTGATGCCTATTGTTCTATGTAGTTCTCATGTACAATAGAATCATTCTTAAGTAAAGTAGTAGCACTAATAATAGGCCTTGAAATGATATCAGCAACTTTATTGAAAATAACTTTCTTGTACCTTATTACCAAGTGAAATTGTTGTAGGAAGCCCATCCATCTGAAATGTCGTGACTGCTGCAATTTACTTTGTGATTGCAAGTACTGTAAAGGCTGATGGTCGGTATGAACAACTGTTTCTTTGCCCATGAAATAGTGTTTCCACTTTTTGATGCTTTGTACCAACGCATACAACTCCTCATCATATGTAGGATAATTCATAAAAGCACCATTAAATGTCTCAGAATGGAATGTGATAGGATTACCATGCTGTAAGAGAACTGCACCCATGGCGTAATCACTAGCACTGGTCTGAATCTCAAATGGCTGTCTCATGTTCAGTAATGCAAGGACTAGAGCTGAACTTATGTTTTCTTTCAAAGACTCGAAAGATTTATGTTGCTTGCCTCCCCATTGGAAAGCATGCTTCACACTTGTCACTGCATGCATAGGAGCTGCTATGGCAGAGAAGTTAGAAATAAACTTCCTCCAATACTGAGTTGCACCCAAAAAACTTCTTACCTCTGTAATGGATTTGGGAGTAGGCCAATTCACAATAGCTTATACCTTAGAAGGATCAATTCTCAAAGCACCTCCTCCTACTATGTGTCCCAAATAAACCAAAGAAGTCTTTCCAAATTAACACTTTGACATTTTAAGAAATAACTGATTTTTCTTCAAAATATCAAGTACTTTCTTAACATGCATGACATGCTCTTCTCTAGTCTTGCTAAAAATTAAGATGTCATCTAAGTAGACAATAACGAAATCATCAAGAAAAGGGCATAAGACATCATCCATTACCTGCATGAAAGTTGCAGGTGCATTGCATAAACCAAACGGCATAACAAGCCACTCAAAGAGTCCTTGTTTGGTTTTAACAGCTATCTTCGAAATGTCACTTTCTTCAAGTATAACTTGATGATAACCACTATGTAAGTCTAACTTAGTGAAATATTTAGCATCTTTTAGCTGATCTAACAAATCATCTATCCTTAGGAGTGGGTAACGATTCTTTACCATTATTTTGTTTAATGCCCTGAAGTCCACACACATGGACTAAGTTCCATCTTTCTTTGGAGTCAACACTATCGGTGACCCACATGGCGAAGTGCTTGGTCTTATGAAACCTTTGTCCAACAAGTCTTTAATTTGCTTCTTTATTTCAGCACTCCATGATAACATGCGGTACATGCCTATGTTAGGAAGAAGACAATCTGGATGTAAATGGATTTCATGCTGAATCTCCCTTTTAGGAGGCAAACCTGTTGGTTCCTAAAACGTCTCATGATTTGCATCAACTACATCATATAAATCTGATTTAAGCTTGGAATCACAATTTACAAATGACTCATGATTCACATCAAACTTAGGCTTGATCATAAGAAGTACAAAACTCTTACTTGAATTAACTAGCCTTTTTACCTGTCCCTCATTTACCATCTCTATATTTGCCTTCTTGTGATGTGCCCTGACAATGTACTCCTTGCCATCTTTGAAAAGATGATATTTATTTTCATGGAGATGGAAGATCGCTTTCTTGTCAAGTAAGTAAGCACTTCCCAAAACAATTCCTGATATATCAAGCGGTACTACATCAAGTTCAACTGTGTCAATAAAGTGTGTAGTAATTGCAAAGCGCAATATGCACTTTCTTGAGACTTGTAAGTTTGCATCCTTGCATATCCACCCAAGTGGATAAGGCTTTCGATGTGGAATGGTCTCAAGTTTAAGCTATTCGACCAAGTCATCTGATATGAGATTTGCTTGTGACCCACTGTCAAACAACGTGTCAATTTTTGTATGTTTTGAGACTACCCTCACATGGAACAATTCAATTCTTTCTTCCTCATTAGGAGCTTGTACATGAAAATTTGAAGTACTAGTGCTTGCTTTAGTTTTAGTGTCCTTTCCCTTCATACTTTTCAAACCCATGGCTGCAATTTTGGTTTTATCCCCTGAATCATCACCTAAATCTTGAGGTGTAGTTGTAGTAGCTGTAGTTTTCTTCTTTCCTTTGTTTTTGTTAAACTGATTTCTCTTTTTAGGACAAAGTTTCCAACATTTTTTCTCTTCATGGCCTTCTCTTGAACAGTGTTTACATATCACTTTCTCACCCTCCTTTTTGACAGATGCATTCTTTTTTCCTTTTCCCTTAAAGGTTTTCTCTTTGTTTTTCCCCTTAAAAGGCTTGTTTCTACCCTCATCAAAAGTGTTTTTCCCTCTAGCCTCTAAATGTGTAGCTTGTACACAAACATTGTCTAGACTAGTAGGATTGAACATAAGGATAGTATGTTTAAGGTAGCTATGCAAACCATCTATATATTTCAGCAAAGTGTCTTGACTTTGTAAGTATACCCCTAATAAGAGTGCTCTTCTCCTAAACTCTTGGGTGTAGTCTTGAACATTTTGTCCCTTTAGTTGTCTAAAATTTTGCGAGTTCATTATAGCCTTTTGTAAATCTGCAAGAGGATAAAATTACTTCTTAATTGCGGAAATAAATTCAGCCCATGTTAAAGTAATCTTACCATGTTTCTTAATTTCATCCTTGGTCTTGGCTTCCCACCATACCAATGTTGGTCCATCCATTCTTAAAGAGGCTAACTAAGTCTTGGTGTCGTCATCCTGTAAGTTATGTATCCTTAAATAAACTTCCAACTGTCTTATCCAATTGTTAAGTTTCTCTACATTGACATCACCGTTAAACATGGGTAATTCAAATTTAACATCTAGCTTTAAAAATGGAATTTTTCGAGAAGATTTAAGCTTATGCTATTGATTTACCGAGGTAGACGATGACGATGTAGAGGAAGAGGATGACGATGGGGATGGTGGATCACCATTTCCTCCATGTCCTTTCTTTGAATTATCATCACCTTTATTTCCTCCTTAAGAGCCCTCTTCTTCTTTCTGATGTTTAGACCATTCTCCAACCAACCTATCATTCCTTTCCTGGTATAATATTCTTACCATCTCAGTCATGTTCAAAAAAGCTTTTCTGAATACCCGTTCTTCTTCTTTTGGATCCATGTCTTCAGGAACTTCTCCTTCCCTTTCAGACATACTTGAAGCTTCTTCTAAGGCTATTGAGGGTGAATTAGATGGTATTAGAGCTCAAGTTTTGAGTATTAGTTTTGTGCAAAGATATATTTGATTGTTTTGCAAGTTTTAATGCTTACTAGGCTTAAACTTCAAAGAGGGAAAGGACAATTGGTTACAGCACAAGACAATCCTCAACCAAGGAGGACCAGGGCGCCATTATCTCCACCAAGGATTGGTTTCAACATAAAAAATCATAACAAAATGACCTTTAAAAGTGTTTTTCCTCAAAATTTCGTCTTCACCGTAGTGAAAGACTCACCTATAAATTTATCATTTTCTGCATTGTTTTTATTTGAACAATAGGTGTTGAGATAGAGCTTATATCTTTTGATTTGTGATAGCTATTACAAAAATGGAGGAGGTTTTTGTAGATAAGAATGTTTATAAGAAAAACCTCTCTCTACAGTTTTTGAAAACCAACTTCAGTTGTCCGAAACCTGCATTATAAAATCATGTATAAAACACGAAAAATTCTGAATTTTGAAAATAGGTCTCAAAGGAAACTTCAAATCTCTGAATTGGTAGCACCTGGGAGAAATTTGAAAGAGGTTTTTGTTCCTTGTTATGTTCCTAGAAAAATAATCCTTCAGATTTAAAATAACTCTATCAAAATTATCAAAATTTGGTCTTTTTCTTAATGAAAGATTGACCTATAAATTTATCATTTTCTGCACTGTTTTTATCTGAACAATAGGTGTTGAGACAGAGCTTATATATTTTGATCCTTGATAGCTGTTACAAAAATGGAGGAGGTTTTTGTAGATAAGAATGTTTATAAGAAAAACCTCTCTCATGTTTTTGATAACCAGCGTCAGGTGTCCCGAATCTTCATTATAAAATCATGTATAAAACAGGAAAAATTCAGATCTCTGAAAATAGGTCTCAAAGGAAACTTTGGATCTCGGAATTGGTAGCACCTGGGAGAAATTTGAAAGAGATTTTTGTTCCCTGTTATGTTCTTAGAAAAAAATCATTCATATTTTTTAAACGCATCTTCATTTGCCTGAAAATTCCTTTTGAAACCAACAGCTCAAAACAGTCCAAGAAACACAGAAATCCCCTTGCAGCTCCTGGTAGAAATACATGTAACCTGTTTGGATGAAAGCTGGTGTGAAGTTGAGGTCATCCATGATCTGTTAAAGCTCTATAGGCTCCTATCCAAACACATAGCCTTCCTTTTATGTTTTCATATTCATGGCAATTTCCATTTATAACCCAAACTGCCCTCTTAATAATATGACAGTCATAAAGAAATCTTTGGACAGCAAGTTGTTTGTCACAAAGTTAACTTTTCAAAGGTGACAACTGACTGATACATGCAAAGGTTGAAAAGTAAATGACAGAGAGGAGCTTGGGTAACTTGTTTAAGGAATGGTATTCGAATGTGGAGAGAAAGGTGACAAAATCAGGGAGTGGAAAGCAACAACCACTTCATCAACCAATAAAAATAACTCTGCTTTTCCTAAAAAAGAAGGTTGTACTCCTGAGCTCCTATCTCTTGATCCCTGATAGCTGTTACAAAAATGAAGGAGGTTTTTGTAGATGAGAATATTTATAAGAAAAATATATTTAAGTTTTCAAAAATGTGTTTTCAATTTGTCAGGAACGCCCTTGTCAGTTGACTACTAAAAACAAAAAAATAGGGTTTTGCCTCATAATGTGCTACGAAATTAGCTTGTTTTCGTAGCGCAAATCACTTTTTTTGAACTAGTTGTGCTACGAGACTGTGGATTCCTGTATGATTGCAAAAATTTAACCCTAACTTTTAATGGAATGATTTCTAAAAGGAAAATGTGACCTATTTGACCTCAACTTCACACAAGCTTTCATCCAGATAGGTTACATATATTTCTACCAGAAGCTACAAGGGGATTTGTGTGTTTCTTGGACTCTTTTGAGCTGTTGGTTTCAAAAGGAATTTTCAGGACAATGAAGATGAGTTCCAAAAATATGGAGGACGTTTTTTCTAAGAACATAACAGGGAACAAAAACCTCTTTCAAATTTCTCCCAAGTGCTAGCAATTTGGAGATTCGAAGTTTCCTTTGAGACCTATTTTCAGAATTCTGAATTTTCCTGTTTTATACATGATTTTATAATACAAATTATGGACAACTGAAGCTGGTTTTCAAAAACCTGAGAGAGGTTTTTCTTATAAACGTTCTTATCTACAAAACCCTCCTCCATTTTTATAATAGCTATTATGGATCAAAAGATATAAGCTCTGTCTCAACACTTTTTTTTCAAATAAAAATAGTGCAGAAAAAACGAGCTATGAAGAAATGGAAGAAAGGTTAAGAGCAGCTAATAATGAAATTGCTAGACTAAGGATGAGAGAAAGAATACATGCTACTAAGAAAATAGATTTCAAAAGGATAAAGGCTCTCTAAGAAGTTGAAAAAGCTTCCAAACCAGAAATAATCAACACTGAAACTCAGTATTTTACCTGGACTGTTCCTGCAATCAAAGAAGCTAGATTTGCAAGGAGGATTAATGCTCAGCTGAGAGCTACTAATAGGAGATTGAAGAGACAAATTGAAGAATTAGAAATACATTTAACCAAATCTGGAAAAGGTTCTACAACAATAATGAAACAAGGTGATGGAAAAGGGCAGTGAAGGATATATCTTAAAACAGTTTTGGCACATAAAAAGAGTTTTGGCATATAAAAGGAAGGACAACTTTGAAGAAGAACATCTTGTAAGGGTAAGTGGCTTTGATTTTTGGTTGATCATATCAGTCTTCATGGAATTTTGAAAAAACTCCCAATCTACAAATTTTTTAAGGCCGTGTTGAAAAAGAGCATACACAACAATTTCGTAGCGAACTACGAAACTCCTGAAGATGATCATTTAGCACTTATGGATTCTTTTTGGAGGTAAGGTCTGATTAGTTCCAAATTTTGTTTGTAGACATGTGATCATATATGAAATTTCAGATGGCAGTGGTGTAGAAGGAAAAATTCCAAGAATTATTTCATAAGTAATGTAAAGGTTGTGCTACGAAAATAGAGTATTTTTGCAGCATAGTCATGTTTCATCATTTCCTCCATATTTTCAAGTTTCCTTTTTGCATAGGTGGAAAATGAAGTTTGTATGGCTTATTAACGCATGCCACATGTACACCAGCAAAACTGTTTGAAGATAAGCATTAAGGATTAAGGGCCTTAAAAGGAGGAACTCTATCTCCTAGTTTTCAAAATCTGACAGACTATCACAAAACATGCTATAAGTTAGGTCATGACTCAGCAGGGTTTGCAACAATAATGGAGACATCATTAACAGGAGGGATGACGCTCTTTATACATCTCATAGAATACCTCATGGAAATTAGCAAGAGAATATAATGAACCATTTTCCAAGCCTTTATACCAAGACCACGCTTTTCCTTCTAAAGTGGTCATAAACATCTTCATGAGGCAATCTTCAAGGAACTGAACCTTAAGACTGTGTAAATGCATATGGAACCTAACCAAATGAAGAGAAACATTGTCTTTCTTTTCATCTTTGAATATTGGAAGATCATCTAACCATTCGACCTTTGGCATAGGATTTGGAAAACCAAGGATATGAGATGGATTCATAGGGGCATACCTCGCATTCATTCTTGTAATGGCACTCGTCTTGAAATTTCATCAAGATACTAATCTTATATCAGTGGAGTCACCTTCCAATTTTTTATTTGATGTGTGGAGTCGCCAAGGTAGATGCAGCCTCGAACAACTTCCTGAGCTCCTGCTACCTTCAGAAGTTCAGCTTCTTGATTTCGGGAATGAGTAATCTTCAGGCTCCCGGCAGACACACCAAAATGTTATCACAAAATCTGACCCTGATAGGCTACTGATCAAGTAGACTCTGAGTAACTCTTTCAAACCAATCTTTTGGTTGAGGCTTAGCCTCCTCAACCTGAGTGGGCTCTCTCAATAGGTTTATGATTTTTTATTAATGATTAGATGACTAACTCTAGGAATAAAAATGGAAAAATGTATAATTGGTTGACTAGTTGAATCAAAGATTAACAAACATCTATTAGGCTATGGAGTCAAGATAGTCTTCAACAAAACAACATGATCAGCAAAACATGGAAGTCAAGGCACTTGGAGTTTAGGTTTATAAGTAAAACAGTAACACAATGAATCAACCCAATTTACAAGAATGTGAAGGAAGTTAGAGAATTTCCCAATGAATTCTAACTATCACAAGCTCACACCACTGCAAATAAGTTAAAATGGCCATAAGAACATCAAACACATAAACCCCTTGTGAATCTTGAGTAGTCAAACTGATCTCTGTATTAAGCTTGAAAAACCACAATTTCTTACAATAACACAACTTTGCTTTGCTAATGAAATTACCCACGCTAAGGAATTCAACTCTCCAGCTTAATATATAGTTTTTACAACCTTGGATACTATGATCCATTTCTAGGGGAATTCGAATTCCTATCATTGACACCTATCTATTCATAAAACAAACTACTTAATTACAACTTGACAGCTAGCTGTCTTTAAGAGTCCTAATACAAATAGGAGTGAAACTCCTAAAACATGCTTTCAACAACCCTATCTATGACTTAAATACATTCTTTAATTAGCTGCCAATCCATGTCTTCGAGCTTTATGATGTCTCCATTATTGTTGCAAACCCTGCTGAGTCATGACCTAACTGTTCCTGAAAACAAGGAGACAGAGTTCCTCCCTTTAAAGCCCTTGATCCTTTATGCTTATCTTCGAGCAGTTTTGCTGGTGTACATGTGGCATGTATTAGTGATCCATTAAAACTTCATTTTCCACCTGTGCAAAAAGGGAAGCTCGAACATATGGAGGAAAGGATGAAACATGACTGTGCTATGAAAATAGTCTGTTTTCGTAGCACAGCTTTTATATCACTTATAGAATACTTCTTGGAACTTTTCTTTCTACACCACTACCATCTGAAACTTCATATATGATCCCATGTCTACCAACAACCTCAAAACTTGGAATTAATCAGACCTTACCTTCGAAATGCATCTATAAAGTGCTAAATGGTCACCTTCAGCAGTTTCGTAGCGCGCTACGAAACTGCTGTGTATGCTCTTTTTCCAACACAGCCTTCAAAATCTACAGTTTGGGAATTTTCAATATTTCATAAAGACTGATATGATCACCAAAAACAAAACAAGTTAACCTTATAATATTTTTCTTCTTCATATATGACCTTCTTTTTAATACCAAAACTGTTTTAAGATATATCTTTTACTGTCCTTTTTTTCATTATTCTGTTTCATTATTGTTGTACCCTTTCTTCAAATTTTGTTAACTGTATTTCTAGGTCTTCAATTTGTCTTTTCAATCTCCTGTTAGTAGCTCTCAACTGAGCATTCATCCTCCTTACAAATCTAGCTTCTTTGATTGCAGGGACAGTCCAAGTAAAGTACTCGACTTCACTACTGACTATTTCTGGTTTGGAAGCTTTTTCAACTTCCCAGAGAGCCTTTATCCTCTTGAAATCTGTCTTCTCAGCAGCACATCTTCTTTCTGTCATCCTTACTCTAGCAATTTCATTATTAGCTGCTCTTAACCTTTCTTCCATTTCTTCATAGTTGGTTTTTTCTGCACTGTTTTCATCTGAAAAATAGGTGTCGAGACAGAGCTTATATCTTTTGATCCCTGATAGATGTTGCAAAAATGGAGGTTTTTATAGATAAGAATGTTTATAAGAAAAACCTCTCTCAGTTTTTTGAAAACTAGTTTCAGCTGTCCGGAATCTGCATTATAATATCATCTATAAAATAGGAAAATTCAGAATTATGAAAATAGGTCTCAAAGGAAACTTCGAATCTCCAAATTGGTAGCACCTAGGAGAAATCTGAAAGAGGTTTTGGTTCCTTGTTATGTTCTTAGAAAAAACCTCCTTCATATTTCTGAAACTCATCTTCATTTGCCTAAAAATTTCTTTTGAAACTAACAGCTCAAAACAGTCCAGGAAACACACAACTCCCCTTGCAGCTCCTGGTAGAAATACATGTAACCTATCTGGATGAAGGCTCTTGTGAAGTTGAGGTCATCCATGATCAGTTAAAGCTCTATAGGCTCCTATCCAAACACATAGCCTTCTTTTAATGCTTTCATCTTCATGGCAATTTCCCTTTATAACCCCAACTACCCTTTTAAAAATATGACAACTGTAAAGAACTTTTTGGATAGCAAGTTGTTTGTCACAAAGTTAACTTTTCAAAGCTAAAAGATGACTGATACATGCAAAGGTTGAAATGTAAATGACAGAGAGGAGCTTGGGTAACTTGTTTAAGGAATTATATTCGAATGTGGAGAGAAAGGTGACAAAATGAGGGAGTGGAAAGCAACAGCCACTTCATCAACCAATAAAAATAACTCTGCTTTTCCTGAAAAAGAAGGCTGCACTCCTGAGCTCCTATCTCTTGATCCCTGATAGTTGTTACAAAAATGGAGGAGGTTTTTGTAAATAAGAATGTTTATAAGTCTTTCATTTTTCAAAAATGAGTTTTCAATTGCTCAAGAACCCCCTTGGAAGTTAATTAATAAAAACACAAAAACAAGGTTTTTGCCTCATAGTGCGCTATGAAATTAGCTTTTTTTCATAGTCCAAATCACCTTTTTTGAACTAGCTGTGCTACGCAACTGTGGATTCCTGTGTGATTGCAAGAATATAACCCTAAACTTAATGGAATGACTTCTAACTAGAAAATGTGACCTATTTGACCATGAAGTGAACCTAAAGGAATTTATTAGGAAATGAAAGATGACATTTTAAGACTTCAAACCCTATCACTTACCCTTTTGTCAAGACTAAAATGACTTTTAGTCCTCCTTGAAATCATGACCAAAAGCAGAGTTGACACATTGATGTTTTGAAAATTTTTGGGTGATAACAATACTGTTATCACCCAAAAATTTTCAAAACATCATTGTGTCAACTCTGCTTTTGGTCATGATTTCAAGGAGGTCTAAAAGTCATTTTATTCTTGATAAAATGGTAAGTGATAGGGTTTGAAGTCTTAAAATGTCATCTTTCATTTCCAAATAAAGGCCTTTAGGTTCACTTCATGGTCAAATCAGTCACATTTTCCATTTAGAACTCATTCCATTAATTTTAGGGTTAAATTCTTGCAATCACATAGGAATGCGCAGTTTCGTAGTTTAGCTAGTTCAAAAAAGGTGATTTGCGCTATGAAAACAAGCTAATTTCGTAGCGCACTATGAGGCAAAAACCCTATTTTTCTATTTTTAGCAGTCAACTTCCAAGGAGGTTCCTGAGCAATTGAAAACTCATTTTTGAAAAATGAAAGAGGTTTTTCTTATAAACATTCTTATCTACAAAAATATCCTCCATTTTTGTAATAGCTATCAGGGAACAGGATAAAGGAGCTTAGGAGTGCAGCCTTCTTTTTCAGGAAAAGCAGAGTTACTTTTATTGGTTGATGAAGTGGCTGTTGCTTTCCACTCCCTCATTTTGTCACCTTTCTCGCTACATTCGAATATCATTCCTTAAAAAAGTTACCCAAGATCCTCTATGTAATTTACTTTTCGACCTTTACATGTATCAATTAGCTCTCGCCTTTGAAAAGTTAACTTTGTGACAAACAACTTGCTGTCCAAAAAGCTCTTTACAGCTATCGTATTTTTAAGAGGGAAGTTTGGTTTATAAAGGGAAATTGCCATCAATATGAAAGCATAAAAAGAAGGCTATGTGTTTGGATAGGAGCCTATATAGCTTTAACTGATCATGGATGACCTCAGCTTCACACAAGCTTTGATCCAGATAGGTTACATGTATTTCTACCAGGAGTTGCAAGGGGATTTGTGCGTTTCTTGGACTGTTTTGAGCTGTTGGTTGCAAGAGGAATTTTTTGGAAAATGAAGATGAGTTTCAAAAATTTGAAGGAATTTTTTTCTAAGAACATAATAAGGAACAAAAACCTCTTTCAAATTTCTCCTAGCTGCTACCAATTTGGAGATTCCAAGTTTCCTTTGAGACCTATTTTTAGAATTCTGAATTTTCCTGTTTTATACATTATTTTATAATGCAAATTTCGGACAACTGAAACTGGTTTTCAAAAAAATAAGAGAGGTTTTTCTTAAAAACATTCTTATCTACAAAAACCTCCTCCATTTTTGCAACAGTTATCAGGGATCAAAAGATCTAAGCTCTGTCTCAACACCTATTTTTCAGATGAAAACAGTGCAGAAAAAACCAGCGATGAAGAAATGGAAGAAAGGTTAAGAGAAGCTAATAATGAAATTGCTAGACTAAGGATGAGAGCAAGAAGGCAGGCTGTTGAGAGGACAAATTTCAAGAGGATAAAGGCTCTCTGGGAAGTTGAAAATGCTTCCAAACCAGAAATAGTCAGTAGTGAAGCTTAGTACTTTACTTGCACTGTTCTTGCAATCAAAGAAGCCAAATTTGTAATGAGGATGAATGATCAGTTGAGAGCTACTAAAAAGAGATTGAAAAGACAAATTGAATACCTCGAAATACAATTAACAAAAGCAGAAGAAAGGCTACAACAATAATGAAACAGAGTGATGAAAAAAAAGGGCAGTAAAAGATATATCTTAAAACAGTTTTGGTATTAAAAAGAAGGTCATCTCTGAAGAAGAACAATCTTATAAGGTTAAGTTGTTTTGTTTTTGGTGATAATATTGGTCTTTATGAGATAATGAAAATTCCCAAACTATAGATTTTGAAGGCCGTGTTGGAAAAAGAGCATACACAGCAGTTTCGTAGTGCGCTACAAAACTGCTGAAGTTGACCGTTTAGCACTTTATAGATGCATTTCGAAGGTAAGGTCTGCTTAATTCCAATTTTTGAGGTTGCTGGTAGACATGGGATCATACATGATGTTTTAGATGGTAGTGGTGTAGAAAGAAAAGTTCCAAGAAGTATTCTATAAGTGATATAAAAGTTGTGCTACGAAAATAGACTACTTTCGTAGCACAGTCATGTCTCATCCTTTCCTCCATATGTTCGAGCTTCCCTTTTTGCACAGGTGGAAAATGAATTTTAAATGGATCACTAATACATGCCACATGTACACTAGCAAAACTACTCAAAGATAAGCATAAAGGATCAAGGGCTTTAAAGGGAGGAACTCTGTCTCCTTGTTTTCAGGAACAGTTAGGTCATGACTCAACAAGGTTTGCAAAAATAATGGAGACATCATAAAGCTCAAACACATGGATTGGAAGCTAATTAAAGAATGTATTTAAGTCATATATACGGTTGTTGAAAGCATGTTTTAGGAGTTTCACTCCTATTTGTATTAGGACTCTTAAAGATAGCTAGCTGTCAAGTTGTAATTAAGTAGTTTGTTTTATGAATAGATAGGTGTCAATGATAGGAATTCGAATTCCCCTAGAAATGGATCATAGTATCCAAGGTTGTAAAAACTATATATTAAGCTTGAGAATCGAATTCTTGAGGGTGGGTACTTTCATTAGCAAAGCAAAGTTGTGTTATTGTAAGAAACTGTTGTTTTTCAAACTTAATATAGAGATCAGTTTGACTACTCAAGTTTCACAAGGGGTTTATGTGTTTGATGTTCTTATGGCCTTTTTCAATTACTTATTTGCAGTGGTATGAGCTTGTGATACTTAGAATTCATTGGAAAATGCTCTAACTTCCTACACCTGCATGTAAACTGTGTTGATTCACTGTGTTATTGTTTTACTTATAAACCTAAACTCCAAGTGCCTCGACTTCCATGTTTTGTTGCTCATGTTGTTTTGTTGAAGACTATCTTGACCCCATAGCCCAATAGATGTTTGCTAAATATTTGATTCAACCAATTATACATTTTTGTCCATTTTTATTTCTAGAGTTAGCCATCTAATCATAATCAAAAATCTTAAACCTATTGAGAGAGCCCTCTTAGGTTGAGGAGGCTAAGCCTCAACCAAAAGATTAGTTTGAAAGAGTTAATCGGATTCTACTTGATCAACAGCCTATCAGGGTTAGATTTTATTAGCTGATGGCCGGGAGCCTAAAGGTTACTCATTCCCAAAATCAAGAAGCTTAACTTCTAAAGGTAACAGGAGCTCAGGAAGCTGTTCGAGGTTACATCTACCTTGGCGACTCCACACATCAAATAACAAATTGGAAGGTGACTCCACTACTAGAAGATTAGTAGCTATTTTTGCTAAAAAAGAAGGTTGCACTCCTGAGCTTCTATCTCTTGATCACTGATATTTGTTACAAAAATGGAGGAGGTTTTTGTAGATAAGAATATTTATAAGAAAAATCTCTTTCAGTTTTCAAAAATGATTTTTCACTTGCTCAGGAACCCCCTTGGAAGTTGACTACCAACAACAGAAAAATAGGGTTTATGCCTCATAATGCGCTATGAAATTAGCTTGTTTTCGTAGCGCAAATCACCTTTTTTGAACTAGTTGTGCTACAAAACTGCAGATTCCTGTATGATTGCAAAAATTTAACCCTAAACTTAATGGAATGACTTCTAAATGGAAAATGTTACCTATTTGACCATGAAGTGAACCTAAAGGAATTTATTTGGAAATGAAAGATGACATTTTAAGACTTCAAACCCTATCACTTACCCTTTTATCAAGACTAAAATGACTTTTAAACCGCCTTAAAATCATGATCAAAAGCAGAGTTGACACGATGATGTTTTTGGACATTTTTGGGTGATAAAACTGGCTCCACTAGGTATAGTGTGTCCCAATGGTACACTAAGAACCGTTAGCTCGAGCGCTGCTATCCATCCTTTAGAATAAAATTCTAAAATTCTACCCAATCTGCTCCCTAAGCTTTAATGATTTCTGCAAGAGGGACTCAAACTGCACCTACTAAAAAATGCTCAGTCAACCTACCCTAAGCTTATTTGCACATTCCTACCTACCCTATCAACTGCAACCTTCATTTTTAGCTCAAGGAACATGAAACTTCCAATGAAACCAGTCATTGATCTGATCTAACACTTGAATCTCTTGACTATGCTTGAAGCAAAAATAAACATGATACTGAAATAACCGAGGTAGCATGAGATGCAACTGATCTTCAGGATGAAAATATAGCTGGAAGTCTGAACAGTAAATTTTTTCCATGTAATCAGCTATAGGGTCAATAGAGACATGATTAGTTTGATGATCATCATAACATTCTATATCTTCAGACAATTGATTCTCAGCCACACAAGATTCCTCTGTTATGCTATCCAACTGCTTTTCTGAATGATTCCCACAAACAATGTAATTTTCCTCATTATTATGATCATTCTTTGATGTAAGCTGGTGCAAAGTATGACATAAAAAATCAACCTTTTCCTCTGCCTGAGGGTTATAAAAGCTATCTTCTAGCATTTCTTCTTGGTGTTTGCAATGATTTTCATATTCTTTATGATCAAAAGACTGGCAAGTTTGCTGCATCTTTACACTAATATCAGAGGATGTGGCATGGTTTTCATAAGTAAACCCCTGCTGATTTTCATGTTGCATTTCATGGGATGTTATCCTTTCTTCTTGGTGTTGAAATGTATTGTTATGCAGAGCCTCTAAAATTTCTTCAACCATGAATTCATCATCATAATAACAATCCTCCAAATATTGAATAAAACTCACAGAATGTTTACAACAATCTTTGACCAGCAATAAGGAGGGATGACACTCTTTATACATCTCATAGAATACATCATGGAAATTAGCAAGTGAATATAATGAACCATTTTCCAAGCCTTTATACCAAGACCATGCTTTTCCTTCTAAAGTGGTCATAAACATCTTCATGAGGCAATATTCAGGGAAATGAACCTTAAGACTATGTACATGAATATGGAACCTAACCAAATGAAGAGCAGCATTGCCTTTCTTTTCATCTTTGAATATTGGAAGTTCATCTAGCCATTTGACCTTTGGCATAGGACTTGGAAAACTAGGGATATGAGACCGATTCATAGGGGCATACCCCGCATTCATTCTTGCAATGGCACTCATCTTCAAAGTTCATCAAGCTACTGATCTTCTAGTAGTGCAGTCACCTTCCAATTTTTTATTTGATGTGTGGAGTCGCCAAGGTAGATGCAACCTCGAACAACTTCCTGAGCTCCTGCTACCTTCAGAAGTTCAGCTTCTTGATTTCGGGAATGAGTAATCTTCAGGCTCCTGATAGACACACCAAAATATTATCACAAAATCTGACCTTGATAGACTGCTGATCAAGTAGACTCTAAGTAACTCTTTCAAACCAATCTTTTGGTTGAGGCTTAGCCTCCTCACCCTGAGAGGGCTCTCCCAATCGGTTTAAGATTTTCGATTAATGATTAGATGGCTAACTCTAGAGATAAAAATGGACAAAAATGTGTAACTAGTTGAATCAAAGATTTAGCAAACATCTGTTGGGCTATGGAGTCAGTATAGTCTTCAACAAAACATCATAATCAGCTAAACATGGAAGTCAAGGCACTTGGAGTTTAGGTTTATAAGTGAAACAATAACACAGTGAATAAACACAATTTACAAGCATGTGAAGGAAGTTATGGCATTTTCCAGTGAATTCTAAGTAACACATGTTCATACCACTGCAAATAAGTAATTGAAAAATTCCATAGAAATATCAAACACATAAACCCCTTGTGAATCTTGAGTAGTAAAACTGATCTCTGCATTAAGTTTGAAAAACACACAGTCTGCTACAATAACACAACTTCTTTTTCTAATCCAATTGCAAGCCCATGAGGAATTTGACCTCATGCTTTATACAGAGTCTTTATAACCTTGGATTCTATGATCCATCCTTAGGAGAATTCGAATTTGACACCTATCTACTCATCAAACAAACTCTTAATTACAAGCTGATAGCTAACTGTCATTTAGGAGTCCTAATACAAATATCAGTGAAACTCCTAAAACATGTTTCAACAACCTTATCTAAGACTTAAATACATTCTTTGACAGCTACCTATCCATGTATTCAACCTTTATGATGGCTCCAACATTGTTACCAACCCTACTAATCCGTGACCTAACTGTCCAGAAACTGTCTTTGAACAACATGTGTAAAACTGGAAAATTCTGATTTCTGAAAATATGGCTTCAAAGAAAGCCTTGTTTCTCTCAACTGGTAACACTTTTGCAGAAAGTGAGAGAGGTTATTGTATTTAAAGATCTTATGAAGATAAACCTCTTTCCAAATTCTAAAATACTTTTGAATTTGGCCAAAAGCTGATCATGAATTGAACTACTAAAACTAGAAAACATAGTTTTTCTCTCAATGACTTTCAGCAGTTTTGTAGCGCAAGTTGGGTCATCAATGTCTCTCACCTCGTAATAAATTTAAAGAAACTGGGAGAGGTGTTTTTATATACATATCTTAGGAAGAAAAACCTCTTTCAGTTTTGGAAAATGAGTTTTCCATTGCTTAGGAACCCTGTTGGAAGTTGACTACTAAAAACAGAAAAAAGTGCTAAAAGTTCACCTTCAGCAGTTTCGTAGCGTGCTACGAAACTACTGTGCATGCTCTTTTCTCAACACAGTTTTCAAAATGGTTAAAGATATGGGTCCTAAACAACATGTGAGACTTTTAGGAGATGGAACAAGGCTGATTTAACTTTACTTGGATATGAAGATGAGACTCTTAACCTATCACATACCCATTATCAAGACTAAAATGACCTTTAGACCTCCTTGAAATCATGACCAAAAGCAGAGTTGACGCATTGATGTTTTGAGAATTTTTTGGGTGATAACAGGGGAGACGTTGACAAATATGTCACGTCGTACTCAAGACTGTTAAAAACAATGAGGGAGTTAATTATGGACCATTATGTGATGGAAGATGGATGGTGTGGCGGATATGCAGTACGATAGAGATCTGAATCAAATCAAATGATGATTTGTCATGGAGACATATGAATGCCCATATTATACATATTCTATTTTCTAACCTTGCTATTTTGAAATAATTTTTTTCACTTTTACCTCTTGGAACTTAACCTTCTTGTTTGTTGTTTTTCTTTGACGTTGATTTGCAAATAGCCTTCCTAGCATATAAGTCTTCAAAAAATAGATCCTTCAATTCCCTGCAATCAACATTTATTTCGAACAGATCTGCAGAATGGAATTATAGCTGTGGAATCAAACTAGCTGTGGAATGGAGTTAGCTACAGAACATTACAAAGATTAAATATGGCTATGGAACATGGATGTGAAATAAAATGAAAATGGAGTGTAATGAAAGGAAAATGGAATATAATAGTGAAATGAAATGAGAGTGAAGTGAGATGAATATGAAATGAAATGAATTTGCAGATTAGGCACTGCAAATGAATGTAGGTTTATGTCACTACTTATTACAAAAAGAAAATAGGAAATATAGGATGTCAAAAATCTCTGATTTTCACCCTGTATTTCCTGTATAAGTAAGCCAATGAACAATTGGTTTTCATACTTATACATTTTATTTATATATTTTTTTATGTTATATATATATGGTTAAACTAAGTTAGTGGAGAAGAAAAATTCTTCTTCACCAACCTCATCTCAGTGCTATCTTGGAAAATTTCCACAAAATCCTCACTTGAAATTGGCTTATGATATATCTTTAACCGATGACCATTTACAAGAAGAGGTACCTTTTTCTCATCTATTGTCCTTATTCTCAGTGCTCCATTTTTAAAGACTTCTTCAATCTCATATGGCCCAAGCCAATGTGTCTGAAACTTTCCCTGAAAATCTTTGAATTTTGAATCAAACAAAAGTGCCCAATATCCTGCTTGAAACTTCTTCTCCTTGATATACTTATCATGCCATTCAGCCATTTGCTATTGGACTAAACTAGTTCTTTGAACTGCATCTTGCCTGATTTCATCAAGCTCATTGACTTTCTCCAATCTATGTTTCTGTGCTTCTGATAAATCCAATCCCAATTGGACTGCCATCTTGAAGGTTCTGATTTGAAACTTTATAGGGAACAAGACTTGTTTCCCATAAAAAAGCTCATAGGGAGTATATCCTATTGTGTTCCTCCATGTAGTTCTCTAGGCCCATAAGGCTTCAGGAAGCCTTTTTTCCCAATCTCTTCTATGTAGATGTACAGTCTTAGTGAGAATTCCTTCTATCACCTTATTGGTAGATTCAAATTGACTGTTTGCTTGTGGATGATAAGGAGTAGACTTCCTATCTTTTATCTTGTATTCTTCTACAAGTCTTTCCACCATTTTAGATGTAAATTGAGATCCTTGATCTATCACTATTTCTCTTGGAACACCGAAATGAGTGAAGATGTCCTCAAAAAGAAAATTAACTACATATTTCCCATTAGCAAAAGGTAATGCTTTAGCTTCTACCCATTTAGTGTCATAATCAGTGCATACCAAAATATAATTCTTTTGTTTACATTGAGGATTAATTGGTCCAACAAAATCCAAGGCCCATTTTTCAAAAGGTCCAATGAGTACCTGAGTTTGTAGTGGCATTTCATATGAGGGAGCATGTTTCCCTATCCTTTGACAATTGTCACACCTTTTGACATACTCTTTGGCATCTTTGAAGATGGAGGGCCAATAATATCCTAAGTGAAGGATTTTATAGGCTGTCCTTTTGTCAGCAAAGTGTCCACCACAAGGTATGTCATGCCACGCCTTAAGAATTTCAGGCATTTCATCTTCTCTAACACATCTTCTTTCATAAGACCTGGAACTGTTTTATACAATTCATTAGTAATCCATGAGTAATTTGCACTTGTTTGAAGGATTTTTCTTTTCTCCTTAGGAAACAGATGTGAAGGTAATTTTCCTATCACTAACTAAATATCAATATCTGCAAACCAAGGAGTTTGAGTAGTTACTGCAAAAAGATATTCATCAGGAAATTTATCTTCAACTAGAGTGTTATCTTTGATATTTTGAATTCTAGACAAGAAATCATCAACTATATTTTGTTTTCTAGGTCTATCTAAAATAGTGATGTTGAACTCTTGCAAGAGTAATTACCATATTGTAACTCTACCATTAGTAATTGGTTTATTCATTAAGTATCTAATTGCAGAGTGATCTGTATGAACAAAGGTTTCATAGCCTGTTATATAATGTCTGAACTTGTTGAGAACATGAACAACAACTAAGAATTCCTTTTCAGTTACAATGTAAATTAACTTAGTGGGAGTCAATTTCTTGCTTGTGTAGTAGATGGCATAAGGGATAAAATCTTTTTGTCCTAATACAACTCCCAGAGCTGTATCTGAAGCATCTATTGAAATATGAAAAGGTAGTTTCCAATTTGGACCTCTTAAGATGGGTGCCTCTGAAATTTTTTCTTTCAAGGTCTCAAATGCCAACTGGCAATCAGGATTCCAATTGAATTCACAATCCTTGGTGAGAAATTTGAAGAGTGGTGATGCTAGTTTAGTGAAATTTTCTATAAACCTTCTATAATATCCTGTGAATCCTAAAAAACTTCTAACACCCTTTTGACAACTTGGAATTGATAGTTTAGAGATGACTTCAACTTTAGATTTATCAACCTTAATTCCATCTACTGAAATGTGATGTCCTAAAACGATCCCTTCTATAAACATCATAAAACATTTTTCATGGCTTAGTGAAAGGTTTGCTTCCTTACATCTTTTAAGAACTTTTTCCAAATTTTCTAATGCTTCCTCAAATGTATTCCCATAAACTATAAAGTCATCCATATATACCTCTACACAATCATGTATTAGATTAGAAAAAATTCCTAGTACTGCTCTTTGAAATGTTGTAGGTGCATTGCATAATCCAAAAGGGAGTACTTGGTAGGCATAATTTCCCCATGGGAAGGTGAATGTGGTTTTACCTTGATCTTTAGGTGCTACCTAAATCTGATTGTAACCACTAAAACCATCCAAGAATGAGAAGTATTTTTTACCTGCTAATGTATCTAACACTTGATCTATAAATGGAAAAGGAAAATGATCTTTCATGGTAGCTTTATTCAATTCTCGATAATCAATACATGCTCTCCATTTACCATTATTTTTAGGCACAATCACTAGAGGAGAAACCCACTGGCTAACTGAAATTGGGTAGATACAATTTACATTCAGCAATTTTTGCAACTCTTCTTTCACAATTTCCCTAAGATTTGGATTCATCCTTCTTTGAGGTTGTCTAATAGGTTTATAATTTTCCTAAATGTAGATGTGATTTATACAAGTCTTAGGACTAATTCCTTTCATTCAGTGTATTCCCATGCATATGTAGAAGAATGTTTTTGTAAAGTTTTGATTAGCTTTTCCTGTTGTAATTTTTCCAAGTTATTGTTTATGTTCAATGCTTTCCTTCAAAAGATTTCAACTGTAGAGCTACCAGATTCTTCCATAGAATAATGAGACATCTGCCTAGATGACAAATATTCAATATTAGATTTTTCTTGAAACTGAGCATGTTCATATTTTGGAGATGATTCAAAATTTTCCATTGTATTGAAGATTTGAATATCTTCACTAATGGTTGAAATAGTAAAGAGAGACTAAATATCATTTTCATCATAAATCCATTCATTTTCGTCTCTCTCTGTGATTGTTCTTGCTGGAGGATATAAAGTGAATTTCTTAGTTGAATTACCATAAGAGATATACATATCACCATATCTATAGCTAATGAAAGCATCAGCTGTAGGTAGCCAAGGTCTTCCAAATATAAGTGGATATCCTCCTAGATTGCTCTTTGGGGTTAGGATCATAAAATCAACAGGGTACTCGCAAGAGTCTGAAATATCTTCTAACACACCATTTGGTTTGATTATAGATCTATCTGCCAATTACAGTAATGTAGGTGTATAAAGAAGATTGGGAAGTTTGAGTTGTTCCATGGTTTGTTTCCTCATGATGCTTATTAATACTCCTAAGTAAATTAGTGTATTTGGTATTTCAACTCCATTGATATGTGTTTTTACAACTAGACTTCCTGGATCTACATTTTTTTGTATGGCAATTTTTCCCATCATTATGTCTGCTATTTTTCTTGCTAGGTGAATTCTTTTTACTTCTTTTGTTTTTCTTCTTGGTTTCTTCATGCTCAACTCTTTTATTGTTTTAGCTAGAATTGGAATCTCCTTAATGTCTTGTAATAAAGGGATTTTGATATAGACATTTTTCAATTCATCTAGAAAATCATAATTAGCAAACATAATATGCTTTTCTACCCCTCTATCAACTTGTAATATTTCTGGAAAAGGAGGTGTAGAAGTAGATATTTGTTGTTGCTCTATCATAGGAGTTGAGTTTATTGGTTCTTTTTGTTTTTCATTTTCAGTGTTCTGGTTTTGAAGAGATGTTCCTTCAAAACTTTTATTTTGTTGTAGAGAATCTTCGTCAGAATTGTCTTGTTCTTGAATAACCACATAAGGTTTTTTCTTTTCCAATATCCTACCAGATCTCAATTGGACATCATTGAGACCTAATGGAGTGATCATGTAAGTTGGAAATTGATTTCCTTCCACCATATAGGTATTCTGAGAATTTTATTGTTGGGGTTAGGTAATGGTTGGGTAGGTAACTGATTTGGTCTTTGTGTAGTTGGGACTATTGATTTTGTTGAGGAATTTATTGGGGAGGATAGTTTGGATATGAAGAAGGATATTGATAATATGGAGATAATCTTCCATAAGGATTCTGCATCCCTTGAGCCCAAGGTTGAGTTTAAGACTGAGATTGAGGCCAAGGTTGTTGCCAAAAATTCCAATTTGGAGGGGGCTACATATACATTTGGTTGTTAAAACCCTAATTTTGCTGCCCTTGCCAAGGTCTTCTAGAGACAAAGCAAAGAGACTCTGTTGGATTTCAAACTGTTTCTTCCTGAAAGACAGCCTTAAGACCAGGGATTGAAGGACAACTTTTGGTCTCATGGGTTTCTGAACAAATCACACAAGTCTCTATAACTTTTGCATCTAAAGGGCATTCTCTTAAAGCGTGTTTCTTTCTGCATTTGGGACAGAAAATAGCCAGAGAATTAGTCTTGGTTTTCTGCTTGTTTTGTAACTTAAAGGTGTCTATCTATTCACTAAGGCTCTCCAGAATATCTGTTTTAAATTCATGAAGCATGTTTCCAATTTCTGCCCTACTCATTGATCTAGTTGCAGCTTTATTCACCCTAACAGGAGAAGGATCTCTTGGACCTTTCCCAGTTTTGGATTTTCCTCTTGAGAGATGAAAACATAATTCTTCTATGTCACTTAATGGGATTTGAGAGATATCTCCCTTCCCCACCATGTTAAGGATATCTATCAGCTCATCTCTAATGGATTTTAATAGAAGGGATTTTAAAGTATCTTGATCTAAGTTATCAATTTTTTCTCTTTTTAAGTTATAGTTGAATCTCTCAATTAAATCCTCTAAATTTTCATCCTCTCTTTGCATCATTTTGAACACTTCATCCTTGTGATTGATAGGCATCCAATAATCCAAATACCTGTCCAAAAACACTTTCTTCATGTCATTCCATGTTCTAATGGACTGAGTGACCAACCCCATGAACCTTTTTAAAGTAGCTCCTTTCAACGTTGAAGGGAACAATTTGAGTTTTTGAGGGTCTTGTAAATAATCATAAGTTTTGCGCAAGACTTCAAATTCAAATAAGAATGTTTCGCGGTCTTCACTTCTTAATCCATGAAAATTTGCGAGGACAGAAGGTGAGTATTTTTCATTGTGGCATATGTTTCTTCATCAACTATAGGGAATCCAAAATAATTATCAACTTCCCTATTTCCTCTACCTCTTCCATTATTTCATCTACCTTCTCCATTATTTCCTCTACCTCCTTCTCCTCCAAATAGTGTGAATTCTCCATCCTCTCCTTCTTCTTCTATTATAGTTTCTTCAAAGTCAATATAAGATTCAACCTGCAAGGTTAATTGCTCTTCCTCTCGTTCCTCTATTAATGGTATGTGTGAGAGAGGATCTACTTCTTCTTCTTCACTAGGTATTCTTAATTCTTCAACTAAAATATGTTCCCCTGTGGAGGTGAAAAAGGCTACTCCTTCTCTTGGAGATCCAATATTTTCCTCCTCTAGGACTGCCTCAGTAGATGAAGTAGGAGATCCTCTTGATTGAATTTTTGACCATAGAACTTCAAGAGGTCTATGGCTAGGAATATGAGCTTGAGATGGAGGTGTATCTCATCTTAGTCTTGGTGGAGTAGGTGGTGTTCTAGGAATTGAACTCTTGCCTCTGGCTATAAATCTATGCCTAGAGTCTCTTTCTCTACACATATCATTTTTATTTTTTTTGAATGTAAGAGATAAGGTTACCTAATTACACTTCCCTGGAAACAGTGCCAAAATGTTTAGTCAATTTAGTGTCCTAAATATTTTGCATGAATTATAAACCAAGGTTTGTAGACTTATGAAGTGTGACGCACTATATGTGCTTAGTTAACTTTTCTCTTCGTTTTTTTGTATTTTTATTTTTGTTTTGGATGTTTCTGTTCTCTGGTGTCTAAGAATATATAATCTATGAGAGATTTACATGGATATAATGAGTTTTAAAAGGAAGGATAGGTTCCTAATTTAGTCTAATCTCCTAAAAATGGACTAAGAATCATTTTTAACTAGTTAGGACCTAATAATAGAAACAAAGCATTTATCTTATCTACCATTTAGTCCTAATCCATGGATCTAATTATTACAACCAAAAGTAATATTGATGCAGAAGGTAATTCAATAATTGCATTCATTCAACCATTCAACCATTCAATTTTGGAACATGATTGAATCAATCTCCTTGAAATGATTTTTTGGAATGTCAAGTGGTGCAACTAAGTAATGACCTGAAAATAGGGAAGAAAAGATGACAGATTGTAAAACTGACAACATGTTTAGTAAGCTCAATCACTGCATGAATTAGATATTCAACCAATTAAGTTAGAATTTTCATCATTTCGAAATGGTTATGAGATCATCTATTAATACAGATAATTGACAGTTCTATGCTAACAAAACGAGTAATCAAAATAATAAGAAGCTAAACAACTCTGTATTCTCATTTCTTCATTTTTCATTCAGTCATTTCTCATACAATATCTCAGAAGAATAAGACTTGCACAGTAGAGATTTGTATCCTCACACTATTAGTTACAAACTGAAATGAAACAAAACTAAAGAAAATGGACTTGCAGAAAAACAGAGTAGTAGAAATTAAAATGAAAACAACAAGTGAAAAACCTCCTTCAGTGTAGGTGCCCTCTGCAACTAATGTGGCTAGATAAAATCTAATTATAGGTGCACTTTTTAAACCATCATTGACAAAACAAAGTTTGTATTATCAACAAAACAAAGTCTAAACATAGTTTTTAACAAAAAACCTGTAATCATTTCTAGCTTCCAACTACTTCTCGGTCTCATTTAACCGATATTTATAGAAAAACAACATAACTATCTAAGAGAAAATCTTGTTATAGGTGGCTTGATCCAAATCTATCATGATTGTTTATAGAAAGACATGCTACAAATGGCTTAATTCGAATTGTAATGAGACTGCTAAACTTTTGAACAACTACAGGTGGCCTGATATGCATTAACTTCTCAACTCCTGTTCAGCTACAAGTGGCTTAATCTGCATTAACTCTTCAAGAGAACCATTAGACTCCTTATCAACTACGAAATATGAAGAGTCCCACTGCTACTAGATAACGTATTTGACTCCATCTTTGACCATGACTTTAGGCATGTTTTTCTGTCGATCTGGACCGAGTGAGTAGGATAGAATCCATGTAGAGATGATTTTGGAGGTGCCCATATGGCCTAGTTCTTCATTTGACACCTGTAACCAACCAAACCATGAGAGTAGCTACGAAACCCACAATTAGCTGCAGAATAGGCTGTAATCTGTAGCTAATTTGCAAAAATCTATTAGAATAGCAAGAACATGAAAATATAATATGGTGATCATTTTAATTCTTTCCTAAGACAAAATCTAGAATTTATCATTGATTGGATCTATAGTCTTGTGAGAGATCAAGAGAAAATGGTGAGAACAAATGTTAAGGGGAAGGTAATTCTGAGGTTCATCAATTTACAAGGTGACGATTTAAAAAATATTGTAATTATGTGACACTTTGAGAGGTGGGGGTGCTACGGGGAGAATCACTTCTAAAATCAATGGTTGATTTAAAGATTTTGATCACAATGATAGTAGTTTATATGTCCATGCCTTGTAAGTGTAATATACCTAGGGGAAACAATATGTGGTACCTAGGGAGGTGCCTAAGGGGATAATAAGTTTAATGTGGCGATAATAATGGAAGAATTGCACAATGTAATTCAAGTAAATAATTTTATACTAATGGGTATTTGGTGGAGGCCTCTAGTAGTACTCATGAGAAACTATAAATGTGCAAGACTATCATTTCAATTAGGTGTGTTGAATTGTATTTTCTTGTAAAAAGTGTGGTTTATGGAGGGATTAATTCCGTAAAGGGTATTTGATGGTGCCAATCTACATTAAGAGTTATTCTCTCTATACTTTTTGTCTTGTTTATGGTGAGTCTTGGATATACTTGGTATTATAGGGTTTATATTCGAAATTTTATGTTCATCTCTCTCCTATTCTTTTGAAATTTTAATACATGTTCTATCATAGTTCGTTCTTGGGCATGAGGTTGGAGAATTTTTTGGCACTAAGTGGAAGATATTTTTTCCTTCTTGCTAATTTGATATAAAGATAAGGATTGGAACATTTAGGTCACTTTTTACATCTTTCTATACAAAATTTAGAGAAGCTAGTTTTGGAGCTAAATACTTGTTAAAAAACTATGTAGCTTCTAATATTGAAGAAAAATATCATCTAAAATGAAGTATATGAAGTTAATTTAACGCTAATTTTATCTTGGCAATTTTGAGGTTTTTTTTTTCGTCAATATGGTCATATTTTCATAGATTGGATATGTTTTAATAGAGTGTACAAATTTTTGAATGGGTTTTCTTATTGGTGTCAAAGGTGTTATCATTGATGTAGTAATTTCAAAAGTGTTTTCATTAATGTATGGTTAAATAGTGATATATATATATATATATATATATATATATATATATATATATATATATATATATATATATATATATATATATATATATATATATATATATATATATATATATATATACATAGATAGATAGATAGATAGATAGATAGATATATTTCAAATGGTATGTGCCACTCCTAACTCGAAAGGAATTAGAAGATGACCGATTCAAAAGAAAACATGGATGTAAACGAATTGGGATGAAATTGGATCAAGGTGGCTATCGAAAAGAAACTTTGTATCTATTCCCCTTGCATATATCTAATAATATGGGTCTCTTAATGTGTTTGAGTCTCTCAAGTGTATCAAGTTATCTAGGTACCTGGTGGTGCATTGAAGTAGAACCTTAACAAAACACCGAGATCTTGATCGTTTCCTTACCCATGAGGTGAACCTTAGGTACAACATGGTGGTATAAGTGGCAAGTCAAGGCATGTGAGAAAGAAAAGTAAGTGATGTAGTAGCATGAAGAGTTGACATGTGGCACTCATTTTATTGTTTTTGGGTGGCCAATCATATAGGTGGTAGAGGACACGTGGAAAGTACCAGAAACATAGTAGTTGTAGGAAATGTTGTTGCACATAATTCTCTAATTGATGAGAACATGATGTCATTGATGTCAAAGAGGATGATTGAGACAATAGTACTACCACCCATAATGACTAAAGAAGTAGAGAGACTCTCTACAAATCAATATGATAGTTGCATCTCTTACATGTTATCATCAAGAGTAGATAAATGTGCTTGAACTTATTCCATTTTATGATGCAGTTGAAATGCAATAAGACCCTACATAATGTATGATTTTGTAGGTCTCATCAATATCATTCCAATTGTATATCATGCTTAGAAATAATCCTCTCGAATGACTAGGTATGGCCAATTGAAGTTTTGGTATTGAAATGAGGGAACTAACTATAAAAAAAAAACCCAAAATATTAGTGTCAAATAGTACCCACTATTCGGGCACATCAAACATTTATTGTCTAGGTCAATGGAAAATATTAGTGAAAGATTGTGCACCTTCTCTCTGATTGGACAGTTGAGGATCAAAAGGGCTAAAATGAATGATGGATGTGGGAAAAAGTTGTGCAACCTTTAACATTTGTTTATAACCCAATAGAATTGCACCACAAGGATAAATCTATCTTCAACACTTCGAATAGTAGATTTGGAAGGATATGATGATTTAAGAAATATGACTCAGACACATCAAAATCAACCACAGGGTGTGATGTGGTAGCTATGAAAATATGGCATGACACATGGCATAATGAGAGGACACCACATGGCATGCTTATTTGGTGTGGTATGGATGGTAAAAATATTGAAACATGTTGACACATGCCATCCCTCACTAGCTTCATTGTGGCTTTATGATGTTATGACCACATGGGCCAATCACATGGGTAGGTTGGTCCAAAACTATGAACCAACATGGAATGATCATAAAGGAAGTATTCGTCTTGGTCACATGGTAGTGTTGGTTAGTCATAAAAAGGTTTTTAAAAATCCCAATAATTTGTAATGAACTTTAGCTCTTAAGAGCCTCAAGCCACAACTTCCATTATAAATGAGACCTTCAATCAAAGGTATTACAACAAGAACGAAATCGTCATTAATAAACTATTTGGATCTGATTGTGAGAAGAGTCTTGAAGGAAAAGTTTGTGGTTTAAAGTTTTTTAATGTTATGTCTCGTATGTAGGCTAAGGTGTGGAATTGATCCATATGGGGATGAATTGCCTAAAGAGAGCTCATGTGATATTTGTGATTTAGTTGTAGGGCCTATTGAATGCAGATAACCAATAGACTACAGGATCCATTCTGCATTGCAGGTGATGGTTGATATATCACATTAGAGATAGAACCAAGGTTGTGAGGAAGGTTTCAATGGTTCTAGATTCTTTATAAAGATATGTTCGAAGAAGTTGAATGAGTGTCCCAATTGATGAATTGGTAAAGGAAGAGTAAGGGTAGGAGCATAATTGCTACTGATAGTTGGTTATTTGATTGTTAGTTGTAGCATTCAGGAAAACGGTTGTAGAAGTAGTCACTGTGAGTTTTATATTGATATTGCAGTGAAAATGATTGCATTTTGTGATAGTGGTTTTGGAATTTGCATTGAAAACAGAGTGTAGATTGTTCTTATATTTTAGTGATATATGATGATAGTGGAACTAGTTTGAAAATGAGATGAAATAAAGGTCCACAAGGAAGTTGAAGAAGGAGGTCAGTGCCTCCATTGAGGTTGGAGCCTCAATCAGGTGGGATCCTATTCATTCTTGAGATTAGAGCCTCAATCAAGTTGGAGCCTACTCATTCTTAAGATTGGAGCCTCAAATCAAGTTGGATCTTAGAGTAGGTTGGAGCATATTCATTCTTGAGGTTGGAGCCTCAATTAGGTTGTAGCCTTGTTGATGCCTAGAAATGTCTTGGCTCAATGCGAGAGGAATTACATGGGTCCCAATTAAACTCTTTTCCATTGAAATGGCAATCGTGACTAGTTTAATGGGTAGTTACCGGTGTCCTAAGACTAAGTAAGGTTAGTTTAGACTAAGTTAAACTAACAAAAACTATCTAATATACATAGTATACACAATGATGACCTTCCATTAGTTTGTGAATGATGATGTTTGTGATTAACTAACTGAAGGATAGGAATCACCTATATGATATTGCTTTAGAAAACATGATTCTTTGGACATGACTAAAACCATGGCTTAGTCTAGAGGCTATGAGGTTTGCTCATACGAAAGGAGACTTTAAAAAAATAAAAAAATCAATTCAAAACAAAAATGTACAAAAATTCTAAGATGGGAGTGAAGAGAAAAGAAAACCTAGCTAATCTAGCTCAAGCTTAGGCATACACTTCATGTGTTTGGATAAGAAAGATAATAAAGATATGTTATTCAATTACCTAAAAAACTCGTAAAGTTCAGAGTATCTAAACACACATAATAAATAAATTAATAAACTAAAATATAACATTATATGTGTATGAATAAGTAAAATAATAATAATAAAACAAAAATATAAACAAATTCTGAGATGGGAGTGAACAAAAAAGAAAACGTAGTCTAATCTAACTCAAGCCTAGGCATAAGCCTCATGTGTTTGGATAAGAAAAATAATAAAGATAAGTTATTCAACTACCTAAAAAAACTGGTAAAATTCACAATATCTAAACACAAATAATAAATAAAAACTAGAATATGAACATTATGTGTATGAAGAAGTAGTATAATAATACATTAGTGGATATAGATCCCATTGGGGAGCACTATCATATAATAAGTAAAATAATAATACATTAGTGGATATAAATCCAAGTGAGGAGCACTATGAAAGCAGAACTTCAAATTTAAACGATTTTTTTTACATCTTATTCGAACTTGCAGCATTCACACACATAATACAAATTTGCACAAATTTCCATATGCATATGAATGAAAGATAACGAACATTAAATAGTGTTCATTATAATGAGATTCCTGCGAATATAACAAGTAGCCAAAATAGTAAAAACGAAACTTGTTAAATCAGCAGTTTTCACAGGCATAAGGCTCTATCATAACTCAACATGCAATGAAGCAAATAACAAAAGAAATGAACATTAGTGATCATCCAAGAGCATTTGCGACGTAACAAGTGAGCTAAATCGATTTCAGAAAACAAGAGAATGCAGCTACGAACAATAGTGCTGACAAGTACTCCTCATTCACCCAGAAATCATACCTTGGTCCAGCAGATGTCTTAAGAGACAAAGCACACAGTGTAACTAGTCAATTGTTACAAACAATCCAAATCCCTTGCACATAGCCAAACCCCCGCTTCAATAGATTACCAAACATGTCAAAAATTCTTCTCTAAGATTTAACTCCCTAAGTTTGTTGGGCAGAGTGCGCCACACTAACCTAAAATGGACATTTTGTTAAACATTGAGGATTTTTCGTTGAAGAATGTGCAGTTCTTTTAACGATCTCAGCTGCTTGTGTTCAAATAGGAGCACAGAGAGAGCCAAATTCATCCAAATAATCGTGGGATTCCTCCTTATTTGGTAGATAGCAGAACCCAACTGTTAACAAATGAACACGGTCTTCATGAGCGCCAGCAACTTCTCCGGGAAAATGCATGCATTTGCAAAACGCCAAGTCTAAATATTTGGGCTTTTCCAACTGTCGAAGAGTGCCAGCAACAGCCCTGCAAAACCACATACGCAAATCTCTCATTAAGTTATGAAATGTATTAATTAAAATTTACAACAAGACGGAGGCCTGTCAAAAGTTGTAGGTTAATTAATTCCAAATTAGGTTGCACTCTTGATTACTTCATTCGACATTGTATAACGCTTGATCCATGATCGGTGAATAACATATAATTAGAAAATAATATGGCATGTGAAAAGGCGGAAGCAGAATTACAACGTGCGTTGGATTATTTTACCTATGGTAAAGTAATGAATATCACATGGTGTGTCTACACTATAATGTTATTTTTTTATATTAATTAAAATGTTATTAATACTTGTGAAGTTTGTAATAATATATTGTGTCATATTTTCCCGCATGGCATGTGGGAAGGCGGAGGCAAAAATACGTGGCTTGGATTATTTTACATATGGTAAAGTGATGAATATCACATGGTGTGTATACGCTATAATGTTATTTTTTAATATTAATTAAAATGGTATTCATACTTTTGAAGTTTGTAATAATACATTGTGACATATTTTCCCATCTATATATATAAAGCAAATAATATTTATAATAGGTACATTTATTAATATTTATGTGTCTCTTTTTCCTCACATATTTTCTAACTATGGATTATGGAAATGAACCAAGATGAAGCAACCAAAAGGACAATTCCAAGAGTCATGAAGATGTGTCAAAAGATAATTAAACTTTTAAGGAGTAAAAGGCATAAAAGCCAAATATCGATTAATCAAGTGTAATAAAAGGGATTTTTTTCAAATATTTGAATGGAGGACCCGTTATATATATTATATAGTCTTTTTAAATAACGGGTGATGTTGTAGCCACAACAAGCCTACATTGAGCAGCTCTTACATATTCCAAGATTGGTGCCTCAAACAGGTTGTAGCACAATGCGAGTGGAATCTTGCATATCTTGAGGGTAGTTGCCTCTAGCAAGTTGTAGGCTGCAAATCTATGTAAAGAATTGAAGATAAAAAAATAACAAGTTTGGTGGTTTTCTCCAGTATGGGTTTCTGCCTAAAAAGATAGGTCTCTTGGTGATGTTATGGATTCTTGATTTTCTCATGGCTTCTTGATATGATACTAATATGATGATGCATTGTTATAGTTGATGATATAATTCTTATGGTTCATTTCTATATGGTTTTATGATTGTGAAACATTGTAAAATTGATCTCACACTAATTCACCTGCCCTCTTAGTGTGACCCTTGAGCCAACAAACACCACATGGAAATGTGTTGATTTCGCAAATGACCTAGGAGTGACATGGCAACTTATGTGGCATTCGATAGATTTACGCTAGGGAAATGTTTTGGTGAAGGTTTCTTATGTATTTTTATTTGGCTAAATGAAAATGAACAACTGAATTGTGCCAAAATTAGTGGAAGAAGCAACTCTAGTGGGGACCTTACTAGGTTATCCAAAAAGGAAATAGTATGTAGAGTCATCTAGCCATCTAGGGTTGTACAAAGGAAACCACCAAGAAAATGAAAAGATGTCGCTTTAAGTGTTGGTAAGTGGTCTTGTTTCTAGACTATTAAGGTTCCAAGCCTATTCAGTCATTTAGACATCTAGACATGTATCAAGAATCCTTATTATGAAAAGACTCGGATATAGATGCAACAGAATAAAAGAAGTTATCAAAAAAATACATTGAGTAAAGGTTCCACTGAAGAAGATTTATCTAGGCATCTTGGCATCTGGGTGCTTATGCAGTGACATCATTTAATGAAGAGCTAGATCTAAATTCAAGAAAAGAAAACAAGTTAGAGTTCTATTGTGTCAATCATCTATGTATAGTGGAAAAGGTATGTGGGAATTTAGGATTCCAACCATGTAGCACTATTTTCAAGTGCTAAAGACCTAAATTCTAGATACATTGAAAATGGAGGTTAAGACTAGGGCCCTAGCTCTTGATCGTGAAGAGCTATGTTCCCAACACTTGGAGCCAAAGTCAAATCTAAGATATCTAGTAATCAAGCATTTTCAACATGTCTTCATGGACACAGATTCTAGAGATATTAGAACTAGTCGTTAAGTTCTAGACTTGACACTTTGTCATATGGTTGCGTGAATTAAAGTTAATCCCTCAATAGGCCAAGGAATAATAGAAGTGTAATTTATCAAAATTCAATGGTCCTCTATGCCATGTAATCTATTCCAAGTTTGGATTAATGAAATTTAGTATAACTATTAAAATTCAGATAGGCTTGAAGAGATGAAGAACATATGATTGTGCATGATAAGAAAATACATAATTGAGAAGTCTACATTTTACATAGGATTGAATGTGGAATAAGTATTAGAATCATTTGCTTAAGGGGCTTGGACCAAGGTTCAAAGTGTACTGGGCACCAACAAAACCCTAAACCATTGGCCCTTTCAGCAATGACCTACAAGCATATCGGACTCTCACCTGAAGCGGTTATGGGAGGTTGCAAAGCTAGGTTTCTACAGCCATAGGGATATCTGTGCTATGGCATACATGTGTTTACTTATGTTTTATACCTCTCTATCAATTCACATACATAAATAACTTTGCCTTGATGATTTACTTCAACGATTTGTACTTATCACATAAACATATCAGAGAATAGCATAACATGTATTCTTTAACATAATTCAGTGAAAAGCATGCATAAAAATATGTATAAACATAGATAATGAACATAAATACACAAGATTTTGCCAAAAGTTCTTCCTTTTTATTAAGATATACCTTCAATACATACAACTTCTTTGACCTGTGCAGCTAGCTGCAGGTGGTTAGTGCACTCAGCTGCAGACTCTTCAAGGCCTCCACACACTCAGTTGTGGAGCCTTTTCTTAAGGCCCAAAATATAGACTAAAGAAATAAAATATGATCAATGGTTCATGTATGACTTATCCATCCTTGAAAAGGTATTACATCTCCTTATATAGATTCCATTACTACAAAACTATGGTCCACATACTATGGATCCGACAAAACAATGAACTAACACCCGATGCCTGTTAAAAAATAAGGGGCTTTGACCCACCCTAGAGCCCCTAGACACTGCATGATGAATAGAACTTCATGGGCTCTATGTGCTCTGCTCCTCAAAATGTGGAGTCTCTGACCAAAACTAGACCAAGATGGAATGCACCCAACAAGCCCCCAATGCTCGCATGTGACTCATCCTAAGTAACTTAGGTACGGTGCCCTTGACCTCTTTTGCAATACGATTATATACTGCATTGTACTGCTAGATGATTTATACTACTTGTTTCTCCTCCCGGCGCACCTCCTCCAGTAATGCCTCTGTAGTCAGACCAGCAGTCTTCTGCAGTACTTCTTCCTTCCTTTTCTTTAATTCCTTGAGCCTTCCATCCACTACTTGTGAAAGATGAAGGGCCTCATCCTACCATGGTTGAGTCCTCTCCTGCAAGATCTACTCCTTCCTCTGAATATCTTCTATCTATTTATGGAGGTTATTTCCTTCAGTACTGCTTGCAAGCCTCCACAAGACTAATAGGGTCTTCGCAGTTGCCAGGATCTCTTCCCATTGCTTCTACTTCACATGTAACTCCTCCTTGATCTTTTAAATACTTGGATCCTCCTATAGTGAGGTCGAAATTTGCATAGTTTCATCCAGAAACTTCCCAAATTATACCACTATGTCTGAGATACCTTTCAAAGCTTATTTTAAGTTCTTTTCCATCTACTCTCATACTTCTGATGGCGTGGTTGGCTACAGTATTTTTTGCGGCTCTAAAATCTGCACTTCATATTAAAATTTCATCTTCACGAGAACATTATTTGATAATTTTATCATGAGGGAGCACTTCACGACCTTCTCTATTGGCGATTCCTCTTCATGGACCTCCATATCCAGAACTGTGCTACAAATGTCTATAATGGATTTTTCTAGTTTCTTCTATTGCTGCCATGCCTCATCTCTTTGCCTCACCAACTGCTCCAGCTCTTTTTTCAATCAAGATTTCTCCTTTTCCACCTCACTAGTCGACAATGAAGTTTTTTGTTCCCCCTCCTACTGCTTAGTTGTGATGCTCTGATCTAAATGATGCAGTGCCTGAATTAGTAGTGCGACGATGTTCATGTTGACGCTACTCTAAGCTTTAGCTAGTCACCCGTACTCCAGTGCTTCAACCTATAATTCTTTAGTTGGCACCTGCAAAATGCTAATGTCGAATTTTGTCTCTATTTGTCACACCCTCTACAGTGGTTGAGTCATCTTCTCTGGTTGTCTCACTAGCAACGGAAGTTCCTTCAATTTTGTGATACCCTGTTGAACCTCGACCAAGATGTCTCCATAGTGATCATCAATTCTATCCCAAATCTCTCTTTTTACCTCATGGACCTTCTCCCTGATCTCATTGATGTCCCCATCAGTGAGGACAAGTGTTCTAACACCCCTAGATTTGTCTGCCTTCTCCTTTTTCCTCATGCCCGATGTGGTTGTTGTAGGTACCCTATTTTTGATGATGAATGGTGACGCCTTTGATACCCCATCATCGATGAGGGGTTCCTAAGTGCCATGTTCTTGTTCTGGCTCTCTCTCTTCCGTGCCTTATTCTTTTTCTCTCCTTTCCACTCGGACATGCATACTACAAAGTACCTACTTCCTTCCAATCTCTTTGTTGGGTGGAGTCATCCACTCTACTGACCAGCATTGTACTACTATGAGTAAGTCATCCTCGTTCACTAAATATGGCAATGGATGCCATGTCCTCGTCGAGTCCCTCCTTGCCTTCACATAGACTCGATGGAAGTCTGCTTTAAATTCCACGATGTTGCAATATTGCCTATGCAGACTGTGTGACAACCTTGGTTGTTGATTCACCACCATGTCTAAATACATTGACAACAATATGAAGAAAATACTATTTTCCATCACGTGCGACAACTCATTAGTATGCCAGAGGAAGGCATACCTCATTATTTCACAAACATCTTCTTCAACAAGAGAAAACTGCGAATGCTCGAGATCCTTCCATTAATTTAGCATCATAACGATGATTAACCACGCGCAATGAAATTTCTTCCCTTCCTCCCGCACTTCCATGTAGTCTACAAAAATCTCCTTACACAAATAGTCAGCCTAGTTAAACTGGACCCCTGACACTGCACTATGCAATTAAGGAAACTATAGCTGCAGGGACCTCATTTTCTCTACACATTCGCATGATCTTCCGTGCTACTATGTGCATAGTGAAGCGCACCCCTTGGTCGTTGATGGAGTTAATGTCATACCTGCGTGATTTCTTATCTATTCGAAATTTATCCTTCATCGTCTGTACCATCGTCTTGTCCTAATTCTTGCCCACAAACTCTTCTGTGGGGTATTTTCCTTGGCGAGGCAGTCTTGTAATCCTTCTAATCAACATTTTGTCGATATCGATCCTTGTCACCAACCAGTGGCATCCATCATTTACTAATTTGAGAATTTGTCACACACAGTCTATACTAGATGTGCATCTATCGAAGTGTGGCATATTTAGCATATTTAACAGGCTTGCTCTTGCAATACTGTAGCCCACCGGTACGACTCTAACCTTGTAACTCCACTTTCTAGGTAATATACCTGATGCAAGTATCTGCTCAGCTCAAACTGTGGGTATTTTCTCCAATCATTGAAATATCAGTCCTTCATCTTCAGTTGTGGGATCTTCCCCTACACTTCTATATCAAATGACACTTCCTCTGGTAACAATGGAGTGAGCATGCCAAACTTCACATCTTTTGTGTCCTTGACCGACTTGGCACTTAGTTTTCTCGATGGCATGTAAGGTGGGAGCATAGAGGGAATTTATGTGCCCTCTGCATCCATTCAGTTTAACTTAGCCTCTTCCTCACTATCATGAATCTCCTGTGGTTCCACCTACTAGATTGGTTTCTTCCCCGTCTGCGCAGTTTTCTTCCCATTGTATTCCTTATTCTTCATTTGTAGCTTTTTCAGTGTCTTCTTCCTCAGGGATGTTCTTAGTTCTACCCTAGAGACCTTAGTTGTCCTCTTTTCCTGTTTCTATTATGGTTGTACTTTTGTGGGTACCTACTTTGTCAACAACCTCGCGCACCTTAGGGACATGGATACCTTCATCGTTGCGATTTTACCGGCTTGTTCTTCGATAATACCTACTAATCCTTTTTTGCAAATGCTGTGGAAAGTTCTTCAAAGCTTCTCTCAGACATGCAATAGCTTACTTCTCTCGCACTTAGTTGCAAGTTCTCAAACTGAATTGTCCATACAACAAAGTGTAAAATGTGGCGTGGGATGGTTTTATAAGAAATTTGAATTTCCAACCCCATGATTAGCCAAGATCTTGCTCATTTAATGCAGGCATGCTTCTAGATTCATCCAGCTATTCCTCATAAATGCGTTTCTCCCATGCCCTTTAATGACAACTTCCTTTTAAAGGTAGATTTTTCCTTGCAACAGTCATATTTCTAGCGAACTTCAATGAACCTTCCCTTGTGGTGCAGTCATCCTTTCTTCATCGTAGTTACTTTGAACTTGGTCATACTCATGAGTATCATGTAGTAATCTCCCTTCAAGGAGGTTCCTTTTTGCAGAGTAGTTTATATTCTCGTGCCCACTATGAACTTCAGGTGGCACTAAGTCTTTCTTCCCTTCATTTTTCAGTGTAAATTTCTAGGGATAGAATCGTCCCTATATACTTTCAATCTACTACCATTCACTCATCCTGAATCAGCTAACCATTTAGCTTTGACATCTGAAAGGAACTACCATCACATATGTGCTTGCTAATACATGGGCCTAACTAATGTGTTTTCAATTTTCCTAGGAACTTTGCGAATTTTTTGTCATATAATAGTACAATATTTCCTTCTCAGAATGTCTTCTTCTTGATGTTCCTGTCATGCCAGGCTTTCTACCTTACCTTATGCACTTGGTGATGGAACCCTGCTATGAACCTGTCTTCTTCGAGAACCACTAACTATGACATCCTTTCCTTCATAATGTTAGGGTTTTCCATATCTGTGAATGTTGTAATCCTCAAACTTGGCACAGTGTACTCCATAGGCATAATTTCCTCTTTTCCTCCTACATTGTCCAATACTTTGTCTATAAATGGTGTAGGAAAGGGGTCATAGAGACATGCATCATTCAATTTTCTCAAGTCCTTAAAAATTTTGATTTTCCCTTTTTCCTTCATTTAATGAACCACCATAGGACTCACCCATTCAGACTATTCGACAGACTCGATGATCTCAACTTTTATCATCTTGTCTAATTCTTCCTTCCCCTTTTCCAAATATTTTGGATTGAGTTTATAAGGTCTCTACTTGACAAGCTTCACATCAGGCTTCAGAGAAATCTTCATAACTCCCAAGTCTCCTACTATGCCCTTCATATATGATAACTTACTAGGGAACAACTCCTGGTATTCATGCAAAAGATCTATTATCTTGCTCGCTATGTCTTCATCCCAATAATCTCCCATTGTCGTAAACTTCAACTCATCTTCTAACCCTATATTCACCTTCTTTGTATTTAAGGGATTTGTTATATCAACCATCTATATTTCAGGTCCATTCACTTTGGGGTGACCTTAAAATTCTGGGATGTCAATATTGTGAGGATCATCCTCCTCTTTTGCAGTGATATTGTAGCATTCCATTACATTATGTAACTGCGTGGCCCAATTAGGTTGTCATATAACTAGAACTTCATTCTCAAAAAAACTCTTCTTAAATATTTGAAGGGCTGCATCTATATGTGGAAAATCATCTTCTGAACTAAATGTCATTATAAATCCATCAACCATCTCTGCCCACCTTGCATCACCATGTCACAGTTCTGTTTCCAAATACCAATTCTAAGGAATTGTCTCCAAGGTATGGATGAATCCATGCACCCATTCCTCTTCATAAATGTCTTCCCATGCTGTCATACATGGTTTTATGTGTTCTCTAGGATCATATTGACCATCATACTTATCTTCCAATTTAGTTTCTACTTGACCAAACCTTACCCACATCAATCTTCGACATTATTGACAATCTCCTATATTCTTACCCCACCATCTAGTAGGAGTAGCTCTTAAGGCTAGATCCAGAGCTAACAGCCTCTAACATTCTTGCACCTATCTTTCATAATCTCTAAAGAAAGTATTTATATTACCTGAAACATCATAAAATGGTAAATTGCATACCTCCGATGTCATGCAGCGCATTGCCTTTGTGATCCTCGTGTTGGAAATAATACAGAGAGGGGCGGGGTGAATCGATATTATCAATTCAATAAAAAATTTTCATTTCCATACTTAGATACATATACACTACTTCATTCGAGGGACCCCGCGTGTATACACAACTGTGTCTAAAGAAACTAGCATATATCCAAAATACTTATGATTCAGTTAATCCATTAAATTTTTATCTTTAGTTAGTGCATCAGAACTTCATTAACCATATGAACAGTAAGAAGGTGCAGTAAAACAGAATAGATCATCACACACAAGAAGCACACATGAACACCATGATATAAGGTGGAAACCCAATGTGGGTGAAAACCACCTGCTGCAAGTCGTCTGTCTCTTCTTTCAATAAGATACTTCATTTTACAATATTTTGTACTGGTGCAGTCCTTTACCAGTACGCAGGCTTCTACCTGCAGAGGGCTACAACCCTCTCTCGTTTTTCAGACTCTCTTGGATGGGAGCTACAACCCCCTTAGCTCTTGTACTAGCTGATCCATTTACTAGTATGTAGGTTCCTGCCTACTGAATCCTCCAATCTTCACTCGTTCTCCAGCTGCTACCGGAAGGGAGCTACTACCCCCTTTTCTCTTGTACTAGCTGATGTACTAGTACGTAGGCGCCGACCTACAATCTCCTTTCACCCTCCAGGGACCACATTTCATACATTTTGAGACTGAATACTCCTGAAGCACAACAATATAATCTGAAGGCCACGTTTCATCAAATTTTCATACTGGACCCATAAATATCATTGAAGCACAAAACAATCAATACTAGCATCATCAATCTCTGAATCACTGAAACACTGAAACCCTTTCAACAACACAGTGTCAGAGGGAAAGAGTCGATAGTGCGGACACAACCAACCTCCCTAGGAGCCTAAGACTCTCTAGTGACAAACAAGACAAACAAGAGCAATCCTTCTCTAAACATGCATTTACTATATAAGAAATCAAGTGTTTAGATCCTACCTGTAGTCCAACGCTGTTGTAGAAGTCCAGCCTCGCTGATCTGGATGAGCTCCTGCTTCACTTCGAAACCTGCATTCACTAACAATCAAACGATTAAATAGCACTTGATAATCTCATAAAATAAAACATATTTAACACATAGACCAAGGAGTACATGAAACAACTCATAAATAACAAGTTATTGAGAATAATGGACTCATTTGCATTAATAGGAAACAAAAGGAACAATTACAACCTGAGCCTTGGTGTTGTGCAAGTCCCTCCCAGGGTCCATCAAGAGTTCTCCTTTACTTTGACAAAGCTCACCCACTTCCAAATAGAACAAGCAAAGATGGCAATCTCTCCTCACAAGCTTCTAAATGGGAGTCCTAATTCCAGCAGCATCTACCCTTAGAAATGTTTAGCTTCCAACCTCTCCTCCTTCTGGCCCAATGCCTATATTTATAGTGCTCAAGAGGAAGTTAATCAGGTCCACCATCAATGGGATAATCCCCTCTTTGGATGGGATAGCTCCCTTATTGATGGGATAAGTTCCTCTTTGGTAGGGGTACATGAACCATCTGGAGGCGCTCAATACACGTCGAACAACCTTCTAGAATGCTCTAGAAATGACCACAAGTAACTTTTTAAAGATGAAACTTGCGCGTTTTGACCTTTACAGGGGGGTGCACCTGCCCCTTTACATACAGAGCGTACAAGTACGCAACTTTTGTGAACATTGGGTGCGTACCCACAGGTAAGGTTGAGAGAACCTGCGTACCCAGAGATAAATACATTTATAAAGACTTTCTCTCTTTTTGGAGTTTGACATGGAGAGCAGAGGCATAAGACTTGCCTAAGAGGATAGCATGACTGTTGATAGAGCCATACTAACTGTAAATAGCCATGGTGACATTTTTTAGTGTAACAGATTACCCCCTAAAGTGCGAAGCCTGTAATAGATTAGGGTTTTGTATTATCTACGATGGGTGAAGCGCTTTATCATTTCAAGGATTATCTCGTGGAGAGCCTGGTCAGAACCTGCAATTTTCAACACAAAATACATGTATAAGATTATATCATCGCTGAGGTAGGCATTCCCATACTCAGATCAAAACTTTAACTAACAGACTAACTACTCTGATACAGGAATGATCTTGCAGTACATTATAATCATAGACTTTTGTAGACACAGTATGGGCGCAGCCATCTGTTTATGATTAGTGTACTAGATAATGAATACAAAACTCCTTGCAGCCTGGATGGTGGAAACTAGATCCAGGGTCTTCATTTCTACTTCCCGAATTGGTACGATTCTAGCCATGCGAATAAATGAGTTGATGTCGAACATGGTAGAAACCACTTGATTACCAGTCAATGATGTAAACTGTTAACAAGTGTGAGAGAAACCACCAGTAATGTCAATGGTTCTCAAAGTACCGAGTACAATCCATGAGATGTGAATGAATGAGTTGATGTCGAACATTTCACGGAATCCTTCGATCGAAAGTCAATGATGTAAACTGACGTCAAAGGATAGAAACCTGCCATTGATGCATGCAGACTTCAAGGTACTGACGATTTCTAAGTCATCTCTCTAGATAATATGCTGATGTCGATAGAAAGCGACCCGTTACAGGCAATCCCACAACACGAAATCATTTGTTCAAGTTGAAGAAATGTTGCTGTAAGGACTGACTCAGGGATGGTCAAATGGATGACAAGTATTTTGCAGATTAAAGTTTTGCTTGCAGACCTCTTGAACACATAACGACACAACAGATGGATTGGTGATAAACGACTCAAAGTTAATCCCCGGAACCCAGCTGAAGACTTTCAATGTGGTTTGATCAACTGTGAGGTAAAGGATTTCCCATCCCAGGTGAATGAAAAGTGTCGTGCCCAAGAGTGGTAATAAAGTTTCTTCTGAGACAAAAGATAACAAATAGGATCATTCTTCTCTCTTTTCCCCCACCATTTCTGGCAAGTACCTCTTTATTTTTTACAAGCTTGAGGAGGATAACATATGCTTGATTATAAGCTCATCCTTCGGATGAGTCCAACTTAGTTTTGATTTGAACCCTAAGAAGGAGTGGTTTGTTCCTGTTTGTAATTGAACAGGTCCTTTACTGTGAAATTTTAACGAGCCCAGTATAGGAGAAACTCAGCGTTTTTCAATTTTAGAGAGTCTGAAAAACTTAAGAAGACTCCAGGTTGAACTTTTTCGTAAATTTGTGTCTCCCAAGTCCGAAAAAGTATAAAATAATCCCTGGGAGAACCACTTGATCTTGCGACCAAGGAGTACTTTCATGATTAGTGTCTCTGACCTGAAAAGTAAAAAGCGATCAAGGACACGTCGTTTTATTTTCGTATCGAGTTTGAAACGACAAAAACCCGACAATCGTTTCCTGATTTTACGGTCAGAAAAGGGCTATAAGGGGACCGTCTTTTAATTCCGTTTTAACGAGTGTAAAAGAAACGCTCAGCAATCTTTTCATATTTTAGGAGTCGGAAAAGGGCTTAAAAGATGACTCTGAGGTTTCACTTTTTCGTAAGTTTTAACGAGTTCGAAAAAATGATAAAAATGTACTCATGGTTTTCATTTTTTCGTAAGTTTTAATGAGTTCGAAAAAATGATAAAAAATGTACTCATATGGCCGACTTTCAATTTAATTTACGAGCAGGAAAAGACGGAAAGGACCCGGCATTTTCATTTATTTTACGAGAATGAAAAATAGCAAAATAATCTCGGGATTTTCATGAGTTTAACGAGTCTTAAAAATAACCGAAATTGACTCGAGATAGGTTTCATTTTTACAAAAGCTTGAAACAGAGAAAAACTATGCTTCGAAGTAGTTTCATTTTTACGCAAGCTTGAAATAGAGATAAAACTGTGCTTGATGCCCCCTAAGCATAACTTCTAGAGCACATGCCCCCCAGCTTCATTTCATTCAACTAAGTACAAGCTGGATGGAATGAAGGCTCATGAACGAGATCGTTTGAAAGACTCGACCTAAAACTGTAAGAAAATTATGCAAAACACTGAAATAACTAACCTAAATATACAACTTAACATTTCCGAGATTTAGTCAAACTCTCGATTCAAGTAGAGGAGGATTTGTTTCATTTTTTAACGAGCTTGACACAGGAAAAGAACTATGCTCGGATTCGGTTTCATGTTTACGCAAGCTTGAAACGAAAAACTATGCTTGTTACAAGTTCGCATGCCCCCAGCATAATGATGCAAAACGAGGTACATGCCCCCCAAGCTTCATTGCATTCAATGAGGTGGATGGAATGAAGCTTTACTTTCAAGATCTTGGAAAGACTTGTGGGAGTTGTTTCATTTTTTAGTGAGGTTGACACAGGAAAAGAACTATCCTCAAAACCCTTGTTTCATTTTTTAAACGAGCTTGACACAAGATAAGGAACTATGCTCGTAACTACTTTCTACAATCTACCTAACAAAAAACTCTACTCTAAAAACCTTGATTCATTTTTTAATGAGCTTGACACAAGACAAGGAACTGTGCTCTAAAATCCTTGATTCATTTTTTAATGAGCTTGACACAAGACAAGGAACTGTGCTCATAAAATCCTTGATTCATTTTTTAATGAGCTTGACACAAGACAAGGAACTGTGCTCATAAAATCCTTGATTCATTTTTTAATGAGCTTGACACAAGACAAGGAACTGTGCTCATGACTACTCTCTACAATCTACCTACTTAACCTACCCTTGTTTCATTTTTTAACGAGCTTGACACAAGACAAGGAACTATGCTCACACTCACTGATTCATTTTTTAACGAGGTTGACACAGTAAAAGGAACTTTCCTCGAACTCACTGATTCATTTTTTAACGAGGTTGACACAGTGAAAGGAACTTTCCTCGTAACATCCAGTTTCATTTTTTAACGAGGTTGAGATGGGAAAAAACTATCCTCGCAACATTGATCATAGCTTCCAACTGGAAGAAAGACATGTCAATGGACACACCTTGATCATGGCTTCCAAGAGGTCTTCATCAAAAGGAAGAATAGTCCTCTGGAAGGAACACATGTCAAGGGACTCAAAAGGGATAAGAACATCGCGTTCAAATAATCCCATAGAGTTTTCCATGTCAATTACCGGATCTAAATCAAAGGAAGATGAGCAAACAGTGAGAGGCTCACTTACATCGGTAACTGAAAACATGGGACCAGTTGCCACATAATTAACCCGTGGCAGGGTAGATACCACTTTAGAATCAGGAACATTTAGGGTGTCATATTATTGGTAGTTGAAATGAGACTAGGGAACGAAAGCTGGTCTACAGTCACAATACTGCCATTGTGAGGGAAAGACATCACGCGAAAGAGTGTCGATACGACAGCTTTCATTGCATAAACATAGTCTCGCCCAAGGAGTAAATTGAAATCCAAGGGACCTCGAACTACCATAAGATCAATACAGACAGTTTTACCTTCCAAGGTAATAGAAAACTTAGGAAGGATCCCTAAAGGTTCACTAATGGTTCTGTTAAAAGCTTTCAGATTCTGCGTAATAGGCGCAAGCTGAGGGGAACCCAAAGCTTTCCAAACAGGTGAGGATAAAATACTAACAGAAGCACCTTCATCTACCTGAGTACGATGTATGTCCCTACCACCAGCCTTGACAATGATTTGGAAAGGGATGGAGGAAGGAAGACGAGGTTCTGTCAGTCTATTCCAATCAAAGGAAAAGACCTCAGCACTTGGAGGGGGTTCTGTAGAAACAGGTGAAATGCCCCCTGGCATAGAAGAATCTGATGTAACAAGAAGAACCTGAGCGGTATGAAGTTCACTCTCTAAATGGAAAGTGGGATCGACCGAATGTGAAATTGAATCGACCACTTGATCAACCAATGGATCATCAACCTGAGTGACATGAGTTTCACTCTCCAATGGGAGAGTGTGATCGACTGTACTTGAATTTAGATCAATCACTCCGTCAGTTGACGGTAGGTTGGGAGAAAGTTTACGGTAACCAGTTGGAAATTCTTGCTGTGGAACAGTAAGGTTTCCCAACAATGTTGAGGCTTCATCCATGTGAGGGCAAATGTGATTTTGATGACTCCCTTTGCATAACTTACAAGGAAACCTAACTTTACCCTTTTTCCCAGGAACCTGACCGTCACTGGTTGATGGATCAACGGAAAGTTGATGAGATTTTTCTGACCATACTTCCAAGACCTTTGGAATACCAGGACAATTGACAAGGAAGTGGTCACCCTTACAAAGCCTGCAAGGGTATTTGGGTTTACGGTGCATGTCAGAATTTTCCTCAACACAACTAACACTTACAGCCATGGTTGGTTGGTTGACTTCTTTCTTATCTTGCTTCTTCTTCTTCTTCTTCTTCTTCCCTTTCTTCTTCTTCTTAGCCTCCTGGTTACTAGCATCAAGGTTTTTACCAGGCAAAGAGGAAGAAATGGAGGAAGAAAAATTAGGCGAAGAAGGTAAAGGGTCAACAGAAGGTTGGTGATGTTGAGATGGTGAACTCTGTTGAGGTGAAGCATCCCGTTGAGATGGAACAATTGGAGTATTTTGGGCCAACGAAGTTGAAAATAACCATATCGGTAAACCTATTGTAAATCCAGGTAATGACAAAGTAGCCATATAAGGAGGACCAACATTTCCAAAGTAAAGAAAAGTACTAGGATTCTCGTTAGGAGGGGTTCCTAGGTTGGTAAATTCCGGAACGTTTGCCATTATATTCAACTTCAGTGAATTTTATTAACAATTTATAACTAAAATTAACAATTAACAATTCACACCTAACAATTAAAATTCACTATTCACACCTATGGTCTCTAAAAGTAAAAACAAACAAATTAACACACGCTATCAAATCTAGGAGTCAAACCATACACAAACAGTAACCTTCCGGACCGAAAACACTAGTTGGGGATGAAATCCAACATCGCAGAATTCAGTACAGAAGTGGCGGGTGGAAAAGTTACCCCGGCAACCTGCTTAATGAATAGACTAGACCAAGTTCCTCCACATTAACCGTCTCGAGTGAAGTGAACCCCCCAGAAAATCCAAGTGAGTCTAGCCGACGTCTGCTCCAGGTACAGTGGGATCTTCCCTCCACCGTCACCTCGGTAGAATCCTAAAGATAATGGTCACTAAGGTTACCAACCGCAACAAATGCACCTGGGGGAACAGTCTACACTCCGACAGCATGCAAGGGCAGAGTATCAAGCTCAATCCCCTTGTCGGTTCCTTGACAATAATCCAAGGTTTACCGACAAGTGACCCCTGGCTCCTCGACAATGGTTAATCCGAGGTTTACCATTTGTAATACGTGCGTATCTGGCGTCATTCCCAACGAGGGAGGATTGATCCCCTCACTGGTTCGGACACGAGCTCATGCTTCTCCTTTAAGAGGAGCTTTCCCAGAGTACAAATGAGACAATTGGATTTATTCTATCACCAGATAAGCTACTTGTTTGGTTTCACTGTCTTGGAGAGTTAATTACTCTCCTACTCCAAGACACTAGCCTAAGCTATGTTGGTGTTTCAGAGCCCTAGAAATGTAAAAATTACTAGATGAATTTTAATTAAGCGCTGTGTTATTTAGGCTATTATTACTCAAATGGGTAAATGGATATGAAACCAATGGTGTTATGACCCGACTCAACTGAATGCAATCGAATATGATAATGTAATCTTTTCAATTCGATGAATCCTAACTAAAGTAAGGAGAGATTTTCCGTTAACTTCCAACAATGCAAAAATTGATCACAAAGAGAAAATATAACAAATTCTCTAATGCGCTAATTTCATCAAGAAAAACTAATGAAAATCAATTCCAAACCATTTTTTTTATTTTTATTTTTGTGTAAATTCAAATCAAAGAAAACTGATCTAAATCTACGATTAATTTTTCAGAATGTAAACTATGCAATTGTAATCTATGCACAATTCACTTGAAAAGTATGCAAATGTAATCTATGCAAATTTTTCATTCATTTTCCAAAAATGAGAATTCTAATTATGCAAATGTGATCTATGCAAGAGAATTCTCAAACACAAGACGATTCTAATGTGATCTAAGAACCAATCAAGTGCAAGTCGAGAAAATTGGGTGAGAGTTCCAAAGATCAAAAAATAAAAACACTCAAAGGCGAATGAGGGGGATTTTTTTTGCAAAAACAAAAGCAAAAAGATGCAAAATTGTGAAAGGACTGAGACAAACCTCCAAGTAATGACCAAAGGAAATCAAATTAAGAATTTCTCAAAAAAGAGACTCAAAACACCCAATTGATGAAAGCTTAAAGCAGGAATGCTAATGAAACAAGCTTAGGTGAAGATTTATGGCAGGTAACCAGTGGATCTGGGTAGTAAAAACAAAGTAAAAGCAAAATCTAAAAGAGAAAAAAAGCAAAAATTGAAATTTTCTCAAAATTGACATGGGTACGCAGGTCATCTGTTCACACAGGCGCGGGTACGCACTGTGCACAAAGACACAGTGCATACAAGTACGCACTGTGTCAAACCCAGAGACTGCGTACTGCTGGCAAGGCTAAGAAAAATAAAAAACTAAATTGACTCTAAGCTGACCCACCCAAATACACAGCTAGACAACCAAAAATCAGAAAACAAGCAATTTTTTTCAAATCAAAATATCAAATCAAAAAGAACTCAAACACATTCATGGAGTCCCCAGCGCAGTCGCCATTTTGTCAGGCGGAAAGAGTCGATAGTGCGGACACAACCAACCTCCCTAGGAGCCTAAGACTCTCTAGTGAAAAACAAGACAAACAAGAGCAATCCTTCTCTAAACATACATTTACTATATAAGAAATCAAGTGTTTAGATCCTACCTGTAGTCCAATGCTGTTGTAGCAGTCCAGCCTCGCTGATCCGGATGAGCTCCTGCTTCACTTCGAAACCTGCATTCACTAACAATCAAACGATTAAATAGCACTTGATAATCTCATAAAATAAAACATATTTAACACATAGACCAAGGAGTACATGAAACAACTCATAAATAACAAGTTATTGAGAAGAATGGACTCATTTGCATTAATAGGAAACAAAAGGAACAATTACAACCTGAGCCTTGGTGTTATGCAAGTCCCTCCCAGGGTCCATCAAGAGTTCTCCTTTACTTTGACAAAGCTCACCCACTTCCAAATAGAACAAGCAAAGATGGCAATCTCTCCTCACAAGCTTCTAAATGGGAGTCCTAATTCCAGCAGCATCTACCCTTAGAAATGTTTAGCTTCCAACCTCTCCTCCTTCTAGCCCAATGCCTGTATTTATAGTGCTCAAGAGGAAGTTAATCAGGTCCACCATCAATGGGATAATCCCCTCTTTGGATGGGATAGCTCCCTTATTGATGGGATAAGTTCCTCTTTGGTAGGGGTACATGAACCATCTGGAGGCGCTCAATACACGTCGAACAACCTTCTAGAATGCTCTAGAAATGACCACAAGTAACTTTTTAAAGATGAAACTTGCGCATTTTGACCTTTACAGGGGGGTGCACCTGCCCCTTTACATACAGAGCGTACAAGTACGCAACTTTTGTGAACATTGGGTGCATACCCGCAGGTAAGGTTGAGAGAACCTGCGTACCCAGAGATAAATACATTTATAAAGACTTTCTCTCTTTTTGGAGTTTGACATGGAGAGCAGAGGCATAAGACTTGCCTAAGAGGATAGCATGACTGTTGATAGAGCCATACTAACTGTAAATAGCCATGGTGACAATTTTTAGTGTAACACACAGTGACCAGAACACAGAGCAGACAACAGAACTCTACAACAACAATTAGAACCAACTATACCATCAAAATCGTGCATCAGAGTGCATACGCTACTTGGAAGTGCCGAACCTGCGTGTATACGCGATTTCACCAAAGCTAACCAGCGTATATGTCATTAATTATTTATTCATAACTTCACTGCACTTCCTAACTTCAAACATACCCAGATCATTACATATACAAGGATAATATGTAATAGCACCCAGATCTAGTCCATCAGATCACATAAATATGAGTCATTATGATCTTGATCCAAATTTAGTTCTCATCCATCAATACTGAAGCTAAACACAATCAACCAATCAGGATATGCAGAATACTGACACCTTTAAACTATCATCAACAACCAGAACCACCTGTAACTTCAAACATCACAGCTCAAAATGGTATACACTACTACAATGAATCAAAGCCGCGTACATACGCGCTTACACCAAAGTCAACCATGTACAGATCTATAAATATTCAATCATGACTTGCAGCGATTTCAAACTTAATTTATACCCAGTTCATATCATTACATGTGTCAGTATACAGATCTAGAATAAACATAATCAATCATATAGAGATAGTTCATTTCAAACCATTTGATCCCGATTTATCCTTAGATCTTGTTTTCCATCAACCGGTGAGATCCCTCCTTAGCTCAGATCAAGCAATGCATCATCAACCCATAACCTGCATACTGGATCTCATCCTTCATCAGATATTCAAGACTTTCTCGGATGCTCTTGACTAATGATCTTCTTCTCCTTTTATAGTCTTAGGCCTTGCTCAATACCATGGTCCAAAACCATAAAAAACCAATACTATGGACCCAATACTTGGGGTCAACACATCTGACGAGATACTATGGTCCAAAACCATAGGTTCAAATACCAAGGACTAACTACCACGGACCAAATGTAAGTTATCCAAAATATACGTGCTTTTCTTTGCATTAAAGTGCGTGTATACCCATACGCGCCTTTGTAACATCTGACCCGTGTGTATATGCGGATTTGCTTCACTGAACCTGCATATATATATTTTCTCTTTATTCTTGTAGTCTGATCATCAAATCCTTGTTGTTGACTTGCTGCACTATGATCTGTCATCTGTGTGATTTTCCATCAACACAACACTTGTCTCATAATGCCAACAATCTCCCCCTTTGGACTTGATGGCAAAGCTAACTTGTCACATTTAGAACTATCATGTGATTCCTTTGAGCTGTCCTACATCCCATGCATTCAGTCACATCTAATATCTCTTCTGAAGATTCATCTAGTTATAGATGAGTGAGATGTTCTTCTATGAGTGGGTTGCCATCAAGTACAATACATGCATCATAATGCCGACAATCTCCCCCTTTGGACTTGATGGCAACAACACCAAATCACTCTCCCCCTTTGAAATCAAGGGCAAAGGGCGGACCAAGATATTCTTTTTGCTGTCCATACTCACCCTGAGTACCTGCTGAGATCTCTGAATGAGCTCCCCCTGACTGTATGCAAGGTCTGCAAAAGATGTTCTACAAGAAAGAACATGACCCTATACATCATAAGTGACCTTCCTAGCACCAAAGACTCATACATCCATCTCCCAACCAAGTGGGGATATACCAAAAGTTTACACATGATAATACAAGAGCAATACATCTTCATCTCAGGCATAGTGGGGAAACCAAGATAGGTTGTTACATGACCTTGACACCATAAAAGAGATACATGACATAGAGATGAAATATCTAGAGAAAAAATTATGAAAGTCACTAATAATTGATAGCAGTAGCATCTGTCAAACACTTTTCAGATCAGCAACCATGCTTTCCTTTTGTTCTCCTTCTGCACCTGTTCTAACCAAAACAGCTTGTGTACACGAACCAAGATCTTCTAAGGTAATGCCAACAATGCATTATTAGAAGTTAATCTGCTCCCGCTGAACCTATGCCAGATGGTCTCTGTCAGACCCATATCAGGCTTTTCTCATTCTGAGTTTGGCCCACTGATTTCCTTCAAATTAACATATACACAATTGTATCCATAGAAACAAGCGTATATACGTGGATACTCCTTATGAAACTAGCGTACAACCATTTCCAGATTAGCAACCTGTAAATGTCCTATGACAGGGTATGTCTGCATATAGATATCAACTCATCTTCATAAAATCATTCACCTTATATCATATGTGTAAAACACCATAGCCATCTTATCAACAAGATCATCCATGTATCATCACTTGGGAATATATGCATCAATCAACATATGTAAGTATCAACCTATCAACATATAGGTAAGAACTCATCATCATCATGTCTCCAATAATGCAACTTTGAGTAATCATTCATGTATCCAACTCTATGTATCTTGAGCTCAAGATCTTTTGTCAATATCATCAACATCAACAATCCTTATCCACATGAGTGCCAAGAACTATAGGACTCTTTTATGCATATGACGACAGTAGCATATGAGTGACTCATCATTAAAGAATGAAGATGTGTATTCAAGCTTTGTACTTCTCCTTATCCTTGTGAAGATCACCATGTAAGCACCATATATGCATCATCAAAGAATCAACCATAAATATGATCTGAACATCTACTATGTAACCCCAAGAATCATATGAGATGGACAACTCATAACTACGTCATAGCAAGATATAACATTTAGCCATATAAGCATCATCACCAAGGACTTTTAACCATAATGCCAATAATGCATTATTAAAGGCATATGCTCCCCATCAACCTGTGCCATCTGTTAGATCTGATCATGCATATATCAGCAATAAGCATCAAGACATCATCATCATCAAGTTAGGATCAAAACACTTCTAAACATCTTACAAGTATCAAAACATTTCCACACATCCTCAGCAGACTGTAACTATTAACCAATAGAGCAAATAATGGACTGAATCATATCAGACCCTTTTTCTGAGCCTGTCCCTACTGCTTTTTCCTCAGACTGACATATACGTGACTTTGCAGTGTCTAACTCGCGTATATACGCGACTTCCCTTTAAGAAACTTGCATATGAGATTCAGGACACTGAAGTTTTACACTTTCAGCTCCCCCTGAGTCTGTTATGTCTGTGTTGTGCTGTGTCTGATTATATTGTGTTGTGCCACATCTTTCTGACTGTACTTCCTTCTTCTTCCATATCTTCAAGCGTGATGATGTTTTCTTCTTTTGGTATGGTGCTCGTACTTTGTTTCTGAATTCCTTTTTTGTATGTCCAAGCTTGTTGCATGCATAACATATTACATGTTTCATATTCCTTCTGTAGCAATCAGTAACTTTGTGACCAAACATATTGCAAGCAAAGCAATATCCATTAAAGTACCTGGAATGTGATGATCTTTCTTTGTGATGATCTTGAACCATTCTTCTTCTGCATCTAGCTGCAACATGTCCAAGATTATGACATTCATAACATTCAATATTATTCATCTGAGTAAATGGCCGACTATTGCTTCCATAGTTAGGAGTAAATTTTTTTTTTTGAAGAATCTCTTTCCTTGATTTTTGATGGGGTTGACCTCTCATCTCTCTCATCTCCTTGTTTATAATTTTAGATTTCTCTTTAGAGTTCCTTGCCTAACCTTGTGAACTAGATTCACCTTCAATAGATTCATGAAAACCAAGACTAGTCTTGATAGCAGGAGACCTTTGACTACTAATAATATCATCCAAGGCTTTAGTACTATCTTGAAATCGCAACAGTTTATCCTTTCCTTCTAATTTACCTTTTAAGATATTTACCTCAATTTGAAGTTGTTCTTCGTTTTCTAGACATTGCTTCTTCAAAATTTCTTCAGACTTTCTTCCTTCTTCCATTTGTTGCCTTAGTTTGAGAATCTCCTTTTCTTGTTCTTCATTCAGATCCTACTGCATTTGACGAATTCTGAAGGCACATTCCAGTTGAGATTTTAAGCTGATAACTTCATTTTCCTGTTTTTCAATAGCTTGGAGTAGATCTTTATTCTACTTCTTTGATTCTTCAAGATCTTCCTTTAGCGAGTGGATCGTGGCTTCAAGAGTTTCATAGTAACTGGATCTATCTCTAAGTTTCTTGATTGTTGTGCTTCTTTCGTTGACTTCATCTCTTAGTGATGTTACTTCATCCTGCAACTTTTGATATTTTTCCTTGAATACCTTCCTTACCTTGTTTCCTTCCTCTAGTTGGGCCTTTAGTTTGGTAGCTTCTTCTTTGAAGTCACATTCCCTTTTGTTCAATAGATCTTGTTGATCTCTCATTTTATCTGAAAGCCTTTTAAATTCTGCCTCTATTTGATATCTTTCTTGTTCACCCATAAGAGCAAATTCAGTTGTTTCGCTATCACTTTCATCTTTTCCAAATGGATAGATAGCTGGAACATCAGAGGATAGCAAATTCATACCTGATAGTTCATCTTCATTCTGAAAAGATTCTGAATATGATTCTGAATCTGAGGAGCTTCTTACACCTAATCCCCAATCGATTCTCCCACTATCATAGTTCTTCTGATATGTCTTCTTCTTCTTAGGTGCCTTCTTCTTAAGCTTCTTTCCCATAGTTCCACGGATCTCCTTCAAGCGATCAAGCTTCTACCAAAGGACCTGCTCTGATACCAATTGTTGGAAATAATACTGAGAGGGGGGGGGGGGGGTGAATCAGTATTATCAAATCAATAAAACTTTTTCATTTCCATACTTAGATACATATACGCTACTTCATTCAAGGGACCCCGCGTGTATATGCAACTGTGTCTAAAGAAACTAGCGTATATCCAAAATACTTATGATTCAGTTAATCCATTAAATGTTGATCTTTAGTTAGTGCATCAAAACTTCATTAACCATATGAAAAGTAAGCAGGTGCAGTAAAACAAAATAGATCATCACATACAAGAAGCACACATGAACACCATGATATAAGGTGGAAACCCAATGTGGGTGAAAACCACCTGCTGCAAGTCGTATGTATCTTCTTTCAATAAGATACTTTATTTTACAATATTTTGTACTGGTGCAGTCCTTTACTAGTACTCGAGCTTCTACCTGCAGAGGGCTACAACCCTCTCTCGTTTTCCAAACTCTCCTAGATGGGAGCTACAACCCCCTTAGCTCTTGTACTAGCTGATCCATTTACTAGTATGTAGGTTCCTACCTACTAAATGCTCCAATCTTCACTCGTTCTCCAGCTGCTACCGGAAGGGAGCTACTACCCCCTTTGCTCTTGTACTAGCTGATGTACTAGTACGTAGGTGCCGGCCTACAATCTCCTTGCGCCCTCCAGGGACCACATTTCATACATTTTTAGACTGGATACTCCTGAAGCACAACACTATAATCTGAAGGCCACGTTTCATCAATTTTTCATACTGGACCCATAAATATCATTGAAGCACAAAACAATCAATACTAGCATCATCAATCTCTGAATCACTGAAACACTGAAGCCCTATCAACAACACAGTCACCAGAACATAGAGTAGACAACAGAACTCTGCAACAACAATCAGAACCAACTATACCATCAAAATCATGCATCAGAGTGCATACGCTACTTGGAAGTGCCGAACCTGCGTGTATACGCGATTTCACCAAAGCTAACCAACGTATATGTCATTAATTATTTATTCATAACTTCGCTGCACTTCCTAACTTCAGACATACCTAGATCATTACATATACAAGGATAATATGTGTTAGCACCCAGATCTAGTCCATCAGATCACATAAATATGAGTCATTATGATCTTGATCCAAATTTAGTTCTCATCCATCAATACTGAAGCTAAACACAATCAACCAATCAGGATATGGAGAATACTGACACCTTTAAACTATCATCAACAACCAGAACCACATGTAACTTCAAACATCACAGCTCAAAATGGTATACACTACTACAATGAATCAAACCCACGTACATACACGCTTACACCAAAGTCAACCACGTACAGATCTATAAATATTCAATCATGACTGGCAGCGATTTCAAACTTAATTTATACCCAGTTCATATCATTACATGTGTCAGTATACAGATCTAGAATAAACATAATCAATCATATAGAGATAGTTCATTTCAACCCATTTGATCCCGATCTATCCTTAGATCTTGTTCTCCATCAACAGGTGAGATCCCTCCTTAGCTCAGATCAAGCAATGCATCATCAACCCATAACCTGCATACTGGATCTCATCCTTCATCAGATATTCAAGACTTTCTCGGATGCTCTTGCCTAATGATCTTCTTCTCCTTTTATAGTCTTAGGCCTTGCTCAATACCATGGTCCAAAACCATAACAAACCAATACTATGGACCCAATACTTGGGGTCAACACATTTGACGAGATAATGGTCCAAAACCATAGGTTCAAATACCAAGGACTAACTACCACGGACCAAAAGTAAGTTCTCCAAAATATACGCGCTTTTCTTTGCATTAAAGTGCGTGTATATGCATATGCGCCTTTATAACGTCTGACCCGCGTGTATACGTGGCTTTGCTTCACTGAACCTCCGTATATATATTTTCTCTTTATTCTTGTAGTTTGATCATCAAATCCTTGCTGCTGACCTGCTGCACTATGATCTGTCATCTGTGTGATTTGCCATCAAGGACAACACTTGTCTCATAATGCCAACACCTCGCACATCACCTTGTAGACACTGCATGTAATCTATTTTTCCAGTTTTCTAATTCTCTGAATCTGAAGTGTAGGGACATTCTAGCTCCCAACCAATTTTCAATCTATAATAGGATTGATCCATTCTTCTCCTTTTGTTGTTATCTAGTAAATTTTCTCGATTTCGTCTATGTTGTGCTCCTCTTTAACAAGTTCATTATACCTCACTCCTTCTAATGGATCTAATGGAACAATGACTCTCACATTATTGCTTTCAAATATCATTTGCCTTTTCTTCATGTTAATTATAGCCATGTTACAAAATGCCCAATCCAATCCAAGTAACAAAAGATAGGGATTACTACCATCCACAATTTTGATCACTTCGAAGTCAGTAGTAGTGTGCACTCCTTCAATTTTCACCGTGATATCTAAAAACCTTCCTAGAGGAACAATATTTTGTTGGTTCGCCATCTTCAGCTAGATCGGTGACCATTGAAACATCCTCTTACCCATCAATTCCAAACTCTTCTTCGGCAAGATGTTGGCATAAGATCCTAGATCCAGGAAAACCTGATCCATGTCATATTCTCCATTATGTGTAGTAAGCCTCATTTCTTTTCCAGTCCTCTTCTTATGTCGTTGTAGGTTACTTACTATGCACATCTCTCTCTATGGTTCTTCGTTAGAAGAACAATAGTCCATCGATTCCTACAATCCTTCTACAACTTTATGGTTTCTTAACAATTTCATTCAAGTCTACAGAAAATACTTCAAAATATCTGGATCCACCTATTGTGTCACAGCTGGTACTATCTCATAGTTATTCTTTTGTGTTGGATGTGCAGTAGAGGTCAAAGCCCCATCATCCATAAATATTTTCCTCGCCTCCCTGAATACCTGCTTTTCCTTCTGAATATCAAATGCAGGGGATTTTTCAATAGTTTTTCTTACCCATCTAGCTTCAACTTCCTTTTTCCCATCGACTTTATCATCTCTAGTCACATCTATGCTTCTTGTTACAATGTTTATGTGCGGTTCATCCACCCTTGGCTCAGTGGTCATCATTTCAATATTCGTTGTTGTCTACTGGCTCCTTTTCTCCTGCAACTTCGCAATAAGGGCGTGACATTCTTCTATCACGTGATCAAAAGGCTTACAGTAGTTGCAGGTTTTCATAGGGTTCTGACAATCCCTTGCAAACTATCCTGCATGTTCATAGTTATAACAGATAATTATCTAAAATGAGGGTTTGAACAACTTGTCATGCTTACAAGAACCTCCCACTCCAAAGCTTAAACAAACATGATCTAGCTTATGTTAACAATTGCAGAATTATGTACTTGAAATAGGTGTATGTGTTTGTTTCTTTTCATCTGTTTAAGTGCTTTAACTTGATTTATTTCTTTTGATATTAAACACATATATCAAACATATAATGCAACAAATAAACATCACACATAACAACAAATTTAATAAGGAGTTCACCCGGATCTAGTGGGTTACATCTATGTGAGCTCTTGTCAAATTGACTTGGCTCTTTGGGATTATGGCTTGAATTCTCTTACAAGTTCCACACTCAACTCCAGAGGTTACTGAACTGAACCAATGGGCTTAGAAAACCATCTACATCCCTATCATGGATGTCCTCATTGTGCAAGCAGATATAAGCTCCCTTCAACTTGATTCCTTTAGCAGGTGCACTGAGCTTCCCTGAGCTTCTTAATGGCACAAACTTCTTCAGGATGCTTCAAATGTATCTAAAACTTCTGCTATTATCTCCATCATGTATCTGACATCAACAAATGACTGTTCAATTGCTCAAAATGAGCCCTACATCCCCGATCTAGGCCTTCCTCAACGGTTGGCTCTAGGCTGCCTGAAAATTCCCTTCAGCATCTCTGCCTTTAGAAGTCTCCAAATTCTTCTAAAAACACCTTCATTGGATTTATAAGGTTCATTACAATTAGGAATGACTATTTTTTTGCTGAGAATGGATACTGGTAGCTCCTGCAACAGCCTCCCACCCCTGGTGGCCTTGTGCTCCAAAATCTCCCTGGATGAAAATCTCCTTGAAAATGGCTTCAGAAGGCCCAAATTAGCCTAGCTAGCCTCTTGTTTCACTCACTTAGGTCGAAAATTGCTCCTGGAGTGATTCAAATAGTTTCTCCCTAGAAATCCTCCTCCAAATCTGGAAGAACTCCAGTTAGGGCCACTAAATCTGGAAGAAAGCCCGAAAATAGCGGAATCTGCCAACTTCAATGCTAACTGCTAATCCTATATTAATTAGCGATAAGCACTATTTAATTATGCATAAAACAACTTTAGCGCTAATCCTATGTTTAAAACAAATGCGGGATTAGTTAGGCTTAATCCATAATTAATTAAGCGCTAAGCACTCCCACTAACCACAACCTTTACCGTTAATTTTGTAGTGGTCACATGGCAACGGAGTTAACATTGGCGGTTACATAACCTGGAGGTTAATGTTGGCAAATGATGGCATGTGAACAGTCTCTATGGACCGCAGGCGGGTAAGACCACTGGCAATCCTAACCCCCAAACCGCCGACCATTACAAAAAAATATAACCATTGACCATTGATTGTTAAGAAACAATTCATAGCGGAGGTGGTAGCACTTGCAGCTAGCTTGCAGGAGGTCTCGGGTTCGATCCACCAAATTTTTACAACACCATTCCATGACCATGTGGCGGCCTCCGGGCTTGCCACGTGTCAACTGCTGATTGGTCGGACAAAAGGAATATTTTGGGGAATATTCCAAGGAATATTCCTTGGAATATTCTTTTTTTAATATTTTCCATAAAACAATTATTTTTGGAAATTGCAATTTACTGGACTTTTTCAAATGGCGATAACTTCTCCATACGGTGTCCATTTTTTGAACCGTTCATGGCGCCAGAACCATGAAGACGAGATCTATCCATTCATTCAAGTTCAACACACTTTCAAACACTTTAAAATTTGAGCTATCATCAAGGTCTTGGATCAATATCTGATCACTCCTCCCCATTGGGAATCTTTTGGACCCCAAAAGACTAATATACTAATCTGAACAGTAGATGAGAGTATAGTACCCTCTTCTTCTAGCCTTCATACACTTTCCTGCATGGCGAGTGCCTTTGAACCAAACTCAAAGGTAGTCGACACTTCCCTTCCTGGTTGCACTTTTCCTCTGGTTAAGAACTGTCTTCCTTGAACTCATTCAAAATTTATAGAAGGTAGCTCATCATCACTTCCAAGCCACTTCCATGAAAAAGTCACAAATGTAACCATGGCAACTTTTTCTGTTGCAAATCTTCTTCTATAGACGACGTCGAAAGAAGAAAAGAACTTGATGAAATAAATTCTTGTTTCAACAAAAGAAACAACTTTCACATCTTATGAATTATCATCATGTCTTTACATCATGTTTACAAATGATCGACTAAATCACAAGTCGACAAAAATCACGCCTTTTAAACATTTGACCCTTCAAGTCAAGCATGTAAAAAAATAATTTAAAGGATGCTTTTACAAATATGAAACTCCTCATCGTTATCTCCCTTTTACAATCTTGGAGATCAAATCAACTTTCTCAAGCCAATATTACATTACATGCATGTTTAAAAACAAAGTAATCAACCCTTCAAGTTAATCACACATACATGTTCAAAATACTAGGAAATCATCATCCCTGTGCTCATGCATATCATTCTCATGCATGCATTTCATCCTTCAACTTTCTCTTCAGTACAATCATAAGTACAAGATCCTTGATCACATGTACATGTACTTTCAAAGCTGAAATTAATATAACTTTCACTGCAATAAAGCGAGTCTCATAATCAACTTTTCTATCCTGCAACTTGCATTCCCTTAGCAAAGAAATGCATTTAATCAAAAAACATGCAACTTTAATGGGATAAGAACTCTAACCATTTTTACCAATCCAGATCAAAGGTGCTTGCTTTAACTGTACATCAACATCAACATCTAGATCATCCTAAAACACATCAATTATGGAAACTTCCTTTCCATTCTTTCCATTCTTTTTTTCCACCTTCTTCAAATGTCGTGGAAACATTGTTGGATTCAGAGTCCAACACCTTTCAGCAGTATTTCCTTGCTTATGGCAATAACTACAACACATGTGCATCTTCTTGACAACATAATTTGCATTGTCCAATGGACCTTTGGCTTCTTGCCTCCTTTCCTTCAAAAGTTTCCTGTATGTGGCCATTCTTTTCCAACATCTAGAAACACTATGGTTAACCAAACCACAAAAAGAACATGCAATTCTTTTCCAATGCTTATGTGGATATTTACCATGCTTTACATGTGTTAGCTCTCCTACATATCTTTGATTTCTAAAGGTTGGAAGTGAGCTTGGTCCTTGGTCATGCTCATAAGAGACTCACAATGGTCATTTTCTCCTTCCCTTGCACCGCTCATGCTCCCTTCATTAGTCCTAAAAACGATTAATTCCTTTATCAGGGTTGGGTTTAATCACTATCGCAGGTCACATCCATGTGTGTATAAAGGCCGCGCCCCTCAGCTTTCATCGATGCGATTTGATCGCAAGTTGCATCCATGTGTGTATAAAGGTTGTGCCCCTCAGCTTTTGCCAATGCCATTTGATCGCAATCGTACATCGCCATGCGTAAAGGACCAAAATTACCAAAAACCCGATATGATGACTCCGGTCATGCCTGGTAAAGTGACTCGCCCGATTACTCCTCCGCCGTCCGATCAGTTCCACCAAGATCCAATGGCCCACGCTCATTCCACTCCCGGTTCTTCTGATATTCCTCACCAAGGCATATCCACCGTCTATCCTCCGAATCTGACAACCGACCTTTCTCCCTCATCCAGCTCATCCATCCACCACACAATCCACATCCCTTGACTTTTCCGTGCACCTAAAGGACAAAAGTGATCGGCTCACCAGTACTAGTTGCAGTGGCTCCTCAACAACCACATTTAACAGACAGCATGGTTGAGGAGGAAAAGGACATAGCTTGAGCATGTAACTGCATTTAGCAGTTATGGAACTTCATGAATACGAACACCCTAGCTGCCTGAGAAGACAACAGAGCACCCGAGAAGATCTAATTCACCCACTGAGACAAGTAAACACACTCAAAGACTCCATCAGGAAACTAAATACAATTGGTGGTCAATTACAACCCCTCCATACCTAGAATGGCCATGCGCCCTTGTATTGGAGCTCTATATATACCCAGAAACAAGATGTAATCAGGGTTGATGGTTGTTCTTTTGATGTAAGGTTCAACTTCTGGAGACTGTAAATATTTTGATACTTGCAGTGTCTCATCTTCATTTTCACCTAATACAAGCTTCTTTTGCTATTAATTGCTCACTTTTCATGTATCTTATTTTCCAACGTGTGCCTGATATGGTGAATTTCGGAGCTCTTGATGTTTAGCATTAGAGAAATTTCCATCCTATATTTGTGTTAAAGTCTTGTATGTACCATTGAATGAGTTATTCAGGTTTCTTCTCACCTAATACCAGAGAGCTATCATCCTGTCTATGTATTATGGAATTAGAATTGCAGACTTCTTTACTAGTTGCAGCCGGCCATCACATGGTCTTGCTCACCTGCTGGTGTGGTCAGTATTCTCCACCTTCATCCAATCCTTAAACCATGAGTAATTGGTGGTTTAACGCCTTGTAGTCTGGGGGTGCTCACACATGTCTGGAGTTAAGCAAAGTAGAAGTGGTTATCTGGCTTGAACAAGCATCATTCCTTCCATTCACCCATTTGCAACATTAAGTTGAATTTGTATGTTCCCGAGCATCTCCGAGCTACAACCCAGGAGAGTTTCTTGGGGTGATAACAACATGATCAAAGGAAATATGATTGAAATCAGATTTATACATTTCTCTTTCACCTTCATTACCTTCATGAGGAGGTGAATCGAATGAAGAAGAAGCTCCTTTTGGAACGCCATCAATCCCTTCAATGGTTTTAGAGCTTTCAGAACTGTCTTGTTCAAGTGCATGCTTATGAACACGTTTTTACTGCATGCATGTTTCAAACTATTGCATTCCCCAAGAATACAATCTTTACAACCTTGAGGTATAAAACCTGAAATGAAACTTCTTCTAGGAACTGTTGCAATTGCCTTCATGGCTGCTCTGGAACTTTCTCCATAAGATTTCCCATAGCCAAGACCCAAATACTTAGGCCTTTCCTCAACCATTATTGGCTTAACAATACCCTATGCATGTTTGCCCAATCCTTTTCCTTCATATCCCATTTTTGACATAAACTTGGACCCTATGCCTCTTGTATGTTTTTCAAAGGAACCAACATAAACATTCTTATAAGAATTTGAAGACAAACTAGAATTGTTTACCTCTTCTTCAAGCTGATACTTGGCTAAGGCTTCTTTGGCAACAAGGAGTTCTGTCTCCAAATCATGCATCCTTTCCAGATTCATATTTGCAATATGAAGTTGGCTTTCCATTTCCTGCAATTGGTCAGAAAGCAATTGTTTCTCTTCCTTCATGGAATTCAACTGCTCTCGAAGTTTAGTGCTCTTCCTTTCATCCTCATACATTTCTCTCACCATATTCATCATGATGAAAAATTCTTGCTTCAAGCCTTCATCAAAGAATCTTGTGAAGGAGGATGATTTTGAAAACTCACTTGTGGAAGTTGTCATTATCAAAATGAACAAAAGAACTTCAACAAAATTCAGAATCTATTAACAAATTCCTGAATCAAATGACTGCATAGTCAAACTCTTATTCAAACAACCATTTTGCATCAAAACCTCTTGTGCTTCAAGGATTGCCTTGAGGTCCTTGGGGTAAGGAGAATGCCTTCAGCCCTTATTCCTTCTTGTCCTCTCGTGGACTTAGCTATCAGTAGCTTTCCCTTCATCTTTGTAAATTCAAACAATAGTCAATTTACAAATAATCAAACAATAGAATTTGATTGTCCTGCTTAAAGACCTTTCAATTCAAACAAGCAAATAGATTGCTCTGTCAATCAAGCATCTTGCTCTGATACCATATGATCTAAAATAAGGGTTCGAAAAACTTGTCATGCTTACAAGAACCTCCCACTCCAAAGCTTAAACAAACATGATCTAGCTTATGTTAACAATTGCGGAATTATTTACTTGAAATAGGTGTATGTGTTTGTTTGTTTTCATCTGTTTAAGTGCTTTAAATTGATATTTTTTCTTCTGATATTAAACACATATATCAAACATATAATGCAGCAAATAAACATCACACATAATAGAAAATTTAATAAGGATTTCACCCCGATCTAGCGGGCTACGTCTCCATGAGCTCTTGTCAACTTGACTTGGCTCTTTAGGATTATGGCTTGAATTATTTTACAAGTTCCACACTCAACTCTAGAAGTTACTGAACTGAACCAATGGGTTAGAAAACCATCTACATCCCTGTCATGGATGTCCTCATTGTGCAAGCAGATCTAGGCTCCCTTGGACTTGATTCCTTCAGCAGGTGCACTGAGCTTCCCTGAGCTTCTTAATGGCACAAACTACTTCAGAATTCTTCAAATGTTTTTGAAACCTCTGCTACTATCTCCAGAACATATCTGACATCAACAAATGACAATTTATTTGCTCAAAACGAGCATTGCATCCCCGATCTAGGCCTTCATCCACGGTTGGCTTTAGGCTTCCTGAAACTCCCCTTCATCATCTTGGCCTTTAGAAGTCTTCGAATGCTTCTAAAATCACCTTCATTGGATTCAAAAGGTTCATTACAGTCAGAAACAAATGTTTGTTTGCTTAGAATGGATACTGGTAGCTCCTGCAACAACCTCCAACCCCTAGTGGCCCTCAGCTCCAAAATCTCCCTGGATGAAAATCTCCTTGAATATGGCTTCTTCAGCTTCTTTGGACTATTCCAATGGCTTCAGAAGGCCCAAATTAGCCTATCTAGCCTCTTGTTTCACTTACTTAGCTCGAAAATTGCTCCTAGAGTGACTCAAATAGTTTCTCCCTAGAAATCCTCCTCCAAATCTGGAAGAACTCCAGTTAGGGCTGCTAAATCTAGAAGTAGGCCCGAAAATAGCAGAATCCACCAACTTTAGTGCTAACTACTAATCTTGTATTAATTAGCGATAAGCACTATTTAATTATGCATAAAAAAACTTTAGCGCTAATCTTGTGTTTAAAACAAATCCAGGATTAGTTAGGCTTAATCCATAATTAATTAAGCGCTAAGCACTCCCACTAACCACAACCTTTACCATTAATTTTGTAGTGGTCACATGGCAATGGAGTTAACATTGGCAGTTACATAACCTGGAGGTTAACATTGGCAAACGACGGCATGTGAACAGTCTCTTGGGACCGCAGGTGGGTAAGACCGCTGGCGGTCCTAACCCCCAAACCACTGACCATTACAACACAAATATAACCATTGACCATTGATTGTTAAGAAACAATTCATAGCGGAGGTGGTAGCGCTTGCGGCTAGCTTGCTGGAGGTCCCGGGTTCGATCCACCAAAGTTTTACAACACCATTCCAGGGCCACGTGGCGGCCTCCGGGTTTGCCACGTGTCAGTTCCTGATTGGTTGGCCAAAAGGAATATTCCTTGGAATATTATTTTTTTAATATTTTCCAAAAATCAATTATTTTTGGAAATTGTAATTTACTGGAATTTTTCAAATGGTGATAACTTCTCCATACAGTGTCTGTTTTTCGAACCATTCATGACACTAGAATCAAGAAGACGAGATCCATCGTGTCATTCAGGTTCAACACAATTTCGAACACTTGAAAATTTGAGCTATCATCAAGGTCCTGGATCAATATGATCACATAATATGTATGTGCCCTCAGCTAGCTCCTCGTCCTCTTGCTTGGAAACCTCCTCGACCAACATGTTCGCGTGGCTCCTCATGTGTATGTCCTTCAACTTGCAGTCTATAAGTATTGGCAGTGCGCTCCATCTTCATGTCATAAGTTCAACAATTTTTCTCATCATGGCGTACTAATCTACAAAAATTGCAAAACAACCACTTTAGGGTATGAACGAACTTCTATATTAAATGCAATCTTCATAGAGATATTGAGCTCTCGTTCTACAAATATAGCACCACAAACTTGATCCTGGGTTCACTGGACTAGGTGTTCCACTTGACAAATAATATTTGAACATCGAGCATTGATCCTTATAATGGCACTCTACTTCTCATTTTGTACACCATACTTATGATCTCTTTTCTTTACCTTTCTTGAGATCTTGCAATTCCAAGGTCAAATTTTCTAGCTAGCTCTGAATTTTTTGTACTCCTACATGAGTATCTCTGATCAGTGAAGCTTCCAGCTTCATCACAATCTCCAATGCTTCATCTTTAGTCTTGATCTTCTGCTCTGTCAAGGTTAACCTGATATGTGGAAGTAGTGCGCCTATAAACCACACTTTATGTTGTTCTAGGGGTATGTTAAAGATTACCTGTCCCATTAACACCTTGAATCATTTATCCAACTCCCACATGGACTCAGTAGCTGACTATCTGATTTCATTCAGCTCCGTGATGCACTGTGATTCTGACTTTTCCTTCCTGAATTCTGACACCAGCTCTTTCTTAATATCATCCACCAAAGCATCTAGATTAGTCACAAAGTACTTCATGTACCATGTCAATTCTCTTTCTCACAGCATCGTGACGAGTTGCGCCTTCTTTACATCTTCGTCAGTGATCTCTCTTGCTTTCCATACTACATCAGCTACAAATAAAAAAAATTCATGATCCTCTAATCCAAGCCCTTTAAAGATAGCTAGCTTAATTTCATTAGCCATTTTTCTTCTTGAAGGGTTAGGTGGAGGGGGCAAGGGAGGGGGTGTAGGGGATTTATGGGGAGGGTGATGGGGAGTAAAGGGAGTAGATGGATGGGAAATCCTAAAGATGCCCTAATTTTTCTCAACTCCTAACTTCGACGCATCTTAAGGATGGGAAGTGGAATGCCTCGGGTTTTGAGATTACTTCCTTCTTCTTCACTCTTAGATCCACCTAATAAGGAGCTATAGTCAGTCTCAATAAATTTATTCAGTTTGCAATCTACTCTATATCATTTTCCACTTCATGTAGACCCTGGCCTTGGTTCAAACTTATTCCCTATTTGTCCAAAAATAAATCTAACTTCATTCATATTACGCCCTTTTCACATAAAATAATTTTAATCCACAACCTCAAAGAGTTGAGGTACCTACCTTGCGGACCCTTGAAAAATCTTTGCTCATCTTCGTTGTAAGATACATTCGTGTCTATTGCAAATTTAGCAATAAATTCTCCTATGATGTTGTCAATCCAAAACCAGACCACTATTGAGATCCTATTGTTAGTATTCCTGAGTTGATGTATCAATTCCGAGCTGAACGTGGTAGGCTCTTTGTTTTTGAAACAAGTCTTATGCTTGGTGAACTTTGATACCCATTCATATAGTTCATTAGCAAACTTTGTGAGGAAGATCTTGTGTTTTTCTATATAGAGATACTTCTGCATCTAGCCTTCATTCAACAATTGCATATTTCTTTTTTCTTGAGCTGAAAATTATCACTCTTTTTGTTCAACCCACTCCTAGATTTCCTTCTTCAACAGATGCCAAAAAATATCCCTCAAACAGATCATAGTCCCAAAAACATAACCATTTGTTAGATTAAGGGGCTTGGACCCAAGTTCAAAGTGTACTATGCACCAAAAAAACCCTTAACCACTAGCCCTTTTAGCAATGACCTGCAAGTAGATCGCAGTCTCACCCAAAGAAGTTATGGGAGGTTGTAGAACTAGGTTTGTACAACCAAAGGAATATCTGCATTGTGGCATCCATGTTTTTACTTATCTTTTATACCTATATATAACTTCGCATACATAAATAAATTTTAACTAATGATTTACTTCACATATTTACACTTATGACATAAACATATCAGAAAATAGTATAACATGTATTGTTTCATATAATTCAATAAAAAGCATGCATAATAGTATGTATAAACACAGATAATGAACATAGATACACAAGACTTTTCCAAAACTTCTTCTTCTTTATTGAGATAGACATTTAATAGATACAACTTCTTTGATCTACGCACCCAGCTGTAGGTGGTCTGCACACTTAGATGCGGAATCTTCAAGGCCTACATGAACTCAACTACAGAGCCTTCCCTTAAGGCCCAAAATAAAGACTAAAGACAAAAAATATGATCAATGATTCTTCTATGACTTAGCTATCCTCGATAAAGTATTACATACCCTTATATAGATTTCATTTCTACAAAACTATGGTCCACATACTATGGATTTGACAAGAAAATGAACTAGCACATGATGCCTATTATAAAATAAGGGGATTTTACCCACCCTAAATCCCCTAGACACTGGGCAATGAATAGAATTTCACAGGCTCCATGCACTCCAATCGTCAAAATGCGAAGTCTTTGACCAAAACTGGACCAAGTTTGGTTGTTCCCAACAGGAATGAACTTTAACATAGACATACTCTAGATAAGGATATAATGTTATCTAAGTGAGGTTAAATGTGGTAAAATATTGATGTGCAAAACTATGAAAAGATAAGTGGGTTAAAGAAGGAAAGAGTAGACTATCATTTTTGGTAAAGAAGAAAGTGTCATATTGGAAATTTTCATGCCTCCATTTTATTTGGTTTTACATCACTTTTTTATTTCAAATCCATCATGCTTTTATTTAGTTTCTATGATTATTGTCATCATTTTGCGCATTATAGAGTAAATATTTACTATTTGGCATGTTTCCCTTGTTTTAACAATATGTAACATTAAAATCCTCGTTCATCATAGTTTTTTTGTTTGTGCATCAAAACGAAACATGGTAAACTACCTTTTTATGCACATACCCATGGGCCTTGATCGTCCACTCACACTTTTATCCCATGCATCAAGATCCTGCACTTTGTGGGATTCTTGCTCAAGTTTGTAAAAAGTTACAGAATGCCTGCACTAGTCAAAGACTGTTGGCTATTGGAGGTAGCCATGAGGGATAGGGGGCCATTTGGAAAGTTAAATGATGGTATTGTTGTTCCAACTGAACCTAGGTTCTTAGGACAACGTGGTAAAATATGGTCAACAATTTGGTCAACTATTTTCTATATGCAAAAAGTTTATCAATAGTTTGTTTCCAATATACAAATATCTTCATGGATGATGTATTGGGAGTTTCATGATTTGGAAGTTAGCCTATACTCGTGAAATAGGGAACTATTTTCTAAATATTTCCTTGTACTAGATCTCTAGGAAATTATTTGTAATCAAAATTTTGTAATTCATACTTAAGTTATCGATGTCAGTTAAAAGTGTTATAACACATCGTTGTAATAAAAATGATATAAAAAGAAGACCATTGGGATTTAGAGGGGAGGAGAGTCCCAATGTAATGATAAGAGAGTATGGTGAATTTGGGCATCATCCCCCTTTGATGCTAAAATCTAATCATTGCCTGACCATGTAAATACTGAGCTCCAGATATTACTAGAAGCATTTTTTTTCATGCGAGGTTCTATATGTTTTTATTTCATATTTCATCTTCATAGTTTCTTTGTGATCCACATTATCAACAGAAGGTGTGAGCTAGATGGATCAGCTACTAGCCCATCTTGACACCACTCTGGGTTGTTCGAGACTAGGGCAAACAACGATTTGTTGTGTGAACATGTTGTATATTTGTCATTTATTATGTGAGTGGTGTGTGTAATATCATATTGAAATATGTTCTCTCCAAAACAATTCTTCTCAGTCTCTTTTAAATTGATGTTATTCTCCTTCACTTACTTTAAATGTGACACTAGGAATATTTCTATTGTAAGTGGAATGAATTCTTACAATGGATGTCTTCTCAATTACATGTTATTTCCTTTTAAGTTTGTGTTATAGACATATTTGGGCACTGCAACTGCAGTCACATATGTCGATAAACCAAGGGCTCTCAAACCCCTAAAAGTGTTGTTTCATACCCTAAAGGATCAAGGTCAACTGATTACATCATTTCCCAGAAGTTCTCCCTGAAAAACTACTCAGAACTGGTCAAAACTGGACCATACAGACTGCTCCATGTTGAGGGCGCGATGCATCTCACCTGCCACACACAAAGGGTGCGATGCATACTGAAAATCCCTTCTGTAGGGTGCGATGAGTGAGAGCAGACAAATGGAAGAGGAAATTTGCTATGTGGAAACTCTGAGAATCTTCTAGAAACTACTCATATGACACTTGCCTCTCTGAATTCGCCCAGGGATGAGTAAGAGATCATGAAATCTCCAAGTGGAACCAAGAATTATCAGTGAAATGACACTAATCAAAATCCCAGAAGCTGACTCACTCCCCTTCAAATATCTATATATGGATCCCTCATCCTAGAGATCCAGAGTCTAGAATTTTGTAATTTGTAAGGAAGTGTTATTGGTTTCTCTTTGAGACATTGTATCGTTGGGTGATCTAGATTTTCATGAGGTGAAGAGGGCTTTCATTCTGGGAGGATGGCGCTGGATCAGACAGCTGGGTTGTAATCCTCTCTTCTACTACTTCTATCAATAAAGCTATTTGAGTTTTCCTCCATATACTTGTATATTTCTGAATCTTGTATTTGTGTATGCATTTGTATGGTTAATGTACATCTGATTCTACATTGTTTATGGTTATAAATCTCTATGCTTTGATGGTATTTCGCTGCTTTGACTCTACAGGAGTTCTTTGAAGCAGGCCAAGTGAGAAAGGAGTGGCGAAGCTCTATCAAAGGAGAAAGGAAAAAAGCAAGGAGCCAAGCAAAAGACTGAGGTTGGTACTCTCTACTTATCTCTCATCTATATCTCATAAAGGAAAACACAAGTTACTTTGAATTGTTTGTTTCTAAGATAGCTACCCATCTTAGTGCGACTAGCAGCTCTGAATGGAAATTAGTTTTCCTGGAAACAAAATGGCGACTCCGCTGGGGAGCGAATATTTTGTTTGCTTATTACTGTTGTTTGCTTTATAAATTACAGACGGAGCGTAAACTTAAGCCAACTAGCCTTCGAACTGCTTTTGCTATGCAACTACAAAGTAGATCAATGTTGCTTCAGTTAATCTCTGGGTTGGTTTATGAACTGAACATCTAACTTGCAAACATCCTAAGTGCCCTGGTGGTAGTTCAACAACCTCATTAGATTAGCTCCTATACTTTGTGTTTACTGTCTATCATAAGCTCAGCCTAAATCCCTGAACTTAGCTGCAAACTATGGGTGAAAACGAAGCTCAGTCTCATCCCTAGACCATCGCACTGTCTCTCATTCGCAGTCTGGCTACATCACACCTCCCATGTGCTACAAGTGAGATGCATCCCTGTTTTCCTTAAGGTCGGGTTTGATGATTGAATGATATTGTTTCTGCCTCCAGATTTTGGTTTTTTCTTCATTGTTTTCAACTCTATTCTGTAGTTTTGTTGTCTATGATCAGTATATCACTGTTGAAACCTTCTTCCTTCACATTATTCAGCCTCCATTGATAAGGAATTGTGAATGTTTTTTTTTTTTTTCATCATTTATAGTCCTCCTTTGCAAACAGTAGCTTAATTGAACTGTCGTCTTTTGATTCGAAAGTGTCGCAACTGACATTTTCAGTCAAGAAAAAGTGTCGTAAAATCTTCCTCTTTTAGATAGTCGATTACACTTTTGCCATTGTATTTGATTTGAATTATCAATTCTTTGAAGTGTCGAAAATAGTTTTCCATTCGAAATTGAAAGTGTCGTCTTAGTCTTCCTTTCGTTTTGAAAAGAAATTGTTAAAGTGTCGCTTTGAGGAAAAATAGTTCAGATTTTTACTTAGTTTTCTTTTTGTCATTCTCACATTAAAGGAACTGAAAAACAAATACATGCATGTGCATTTGCATTTAGACTTCATGTGGAAATTGATTTAGGAAAAGTGCATTTAGTGTGTGCTCTATGCTCTATGTTGAAAGAATCATATTTTTTTTTCCTTAGTAGCTAGGATTTTCATTGCTAAAAGAAAATAAATGACTGTTTATCATTTTAGATTGCATATTTAGGAGTTGTACATCTACATCACATGGTGAACCTTGAAAGGAAAACTTCTTAAGAAATATAAACTATAAAATAAACCTCAATGAACATAAAAATGCTTTGGAACCTAATGCACAACATCTAGAAGTCTAGGCTAGAGATGTATTCCGGTGTCGTAAAGCCTGGTAACTATCATTTTCATTGTAGGTTGGGTGATTCCTCCTCTTTGATACGACAAGTGCCAGTACGGACTTGTGCTCCCACGTACCATCGAGTATATATTGGGAGACCACAATAGGCTGATATCCTTTATTCATAGTAAGCCATGTCTGCCACCCTATCGATCGCAATGGACTGAACATAGCATTCGGGAACATTGACTACCGTACGTAAAGTCCTCGGTAATTTCTCTATAATTTACCACCGATGTGTATATTGCAGTTTTGCGATTAGTTTGATAATCCCTCTGTCTAGATTTCCAGAGTAGTCACTTTCATTCCTTTTCAGACTCATTAAAAGAAAAGGTCCATCTGAGCACTTGTCACTTCAGGCTCATTAAAAATTGAAGGCGACTAGAGTCATCTTTAGCTTTTTCTCAACTCTTAAAAATTGAAAAAGCAAGTTGTGTCAAAGCGTCATAAAATTTATTTTATTCGGAATAACATCATTGTTCCCTCGTTGGTCTTAGGTGGAGAAAATGGAGTCCACCGATCAAGGATTTCCCCTTGGGGGAAATCCTAGTCCTTTCTCCTCTTGGGGAGATATTGGTGCTCCACACATGGCTACATTGTCCCTTCCAGGACTCACAATTGGCTTGCCAGTATGGCTATTCTCGACCTCTGTCGTTCAAAACACCGTAATTCCTCAGCAATCAAATCAGCAACCAGATGATACTGAAGTTGATCCCATACCTTCCACTTCATTTGTTTCTCCCTCTCCTTCTTCTTCTTCACTTGGTGAAACTAGTAACACTAAAAACCAAGTAACTGAGAAGAAGAAGAAAGGGAAGGAAAAGAAAAATAAGAAGCCAACGGTGAAAAGGGGCAAACCCACACACAGCACCATCCAAACCTAGATCTCTGTGTGCCATTTGAAAAGGAGACCACTATCATCGAGATTGTCCCTACATCCCGCAGATCTTGAGAGACTGGTCTCCCCGCCTGCACAATCCGGTGTCTTCAACCTCTATCGATCATGTTGAGAGTACACCGTCAACTAGTGAAAATGAAGTCAATGGGAAAAAAGGAAGATCTAAGTTTCCTTGTAGGTTGTGTGAAGGCAATGATGCCCTCCACCATTTCCCTTTCCTCGACAAAGCTAAAAGAGTCTTGGATAACCATCCTACTTCACCGCAGCGACTTCCTCCTGGATACAAGAAACTCTTGCCAAGTCCATCACTAATTGAAAATATGATTGACGCACCTTCATTGTCGGTCGAAATGCCTATCATTGAAGATAAACCCTCTGAGTCCACACCGGACCAAATTCAATAGGCCGAGATGGTAGTCGACCCAGTTTTGTCTTCAGAAGGTCCACCTTCAGATGATATAGTCTCCAAAGACAATGAGAACAACACTGTTCAAATTCTTTTTGTTAACACAGAATCTGATGAACATGGGGGAAATCTACCAGTTCCTCTACCACAGGAGGGAAGTTCCTCAATTCAAGAGACTCATATGGACGTTTATTCGGTCCCTCCTCCAAGCAATCTAGTCGTTTCCTTTGATTGGAATCTACTAGCGAGACCCTGCCTACCATCTAATGTACCATTCTGAATCATAGTACAAGCTTATAGGATGATCATGGCTAGTACTATCATAGATGAAGGGGCTTCTATGAGTATCCTTTCCTCAACTGCTTGGAAAGCGCTTGGTTCACCATCGCTTTTGCCTGAGATTTGAAATCTGTCAGGATTCAATAAAGGAACCAGTCGACCGTTAGGGATCCTTCCAAATTTGCCTATAACTTTGAGAAGGAAAACCGTTCATCTGAATGTGATGGTAGTCCAGGGCCCTCCAGATTACAATCTACTCCTTGGGCATGAATACATTTACTGCATGGGAGCTATTGTTTCCTCACTCTTTCGGGTGATTTGTTTCTCGTATGAAGGCAGAATGGTCCAACTCGTTGACCAACATTCATTCCCCGATTCAAACACAGCTACTAGTCAAATGCCATCCCTAAATGGTCTTTTTGCACAAGGAATGTCTCATCAACCTCCAGTCTATCCACCTAATGACCCCGAGTGATTCGGTGAATGTGACTAAATCCATGGGGCATGCGCCCTGGTCTACTTCAGTAGGAAAACCCCAGATATAAGATAGGTTTCCTTGTACGATATATGACCAATCTAACACAGCCATTCGTTTAGGAAAATGGGATCAGTCTGGAAAAATATTTCCTCGTCAAAGGTTATGTGATTGGCAGTGGATCCACACCTTTTGCCTTTGTCTATTTCGATGGATAGAGCCAAGGAAGTGTTTTTCCTACAACGTGGCCGAAATAACCTTTCTTTAATTCAAGAACTTCCATATGGTAACCTGGAAACTCTACTTCTCTTTATACCTGGGGCATGCAAACCTTTTTTACGGAAGTGAAAAGCGACCTGTGTAACTCTAACCCCGTAATTTTACTAACTTCAACTGCTTAAGTTAGGTGATTGGTCTGATCCACCATTCACCTTTTCCAGGACCAGCGGCAACGGCAAAGCAAAGGAAATGTTTCCTGGTGAGAAACTATCCTACCTAACCTCAGTAGTTCTTTAACCCTTAGGACAGTAGCTGGTCGTTCCTAGCTTGCATATAAAAGGCCCGGAGCAAAGTTTCGCATGGGGCAAGCTCCCTAAAAAATGAACCTACTAATGAGAGACATCCTTATTATATGACTGGTACGAGCATGTTTTCGTGAAGTTCAAGCTCGTTAAAAAATTAACCTAGTAATGAGCATATGTTCCCCTAGAGTTCAAGCTCATTAAAAAATGAACCCACCTTCAGTAAATAACCTTTGTGATAACACTGCTATTAGCTTTTGAGCCTTGGTCGTGTTATTACTATTGCCTCCACCTTTTTAGCTGATCATACGCCTCCATTTAATTATTTACCCTTTTGAGGAACAGCTGCGATGAGTGATTCTATTAGCCACATTCTTTACACTGTCATGATTGAAAAGTTCCAAACTTACCTGGAACCAGTCGCTATCCGAAAACATCACTCATTCCTCAAAAACGAGTCTCCTTTAAGCTCTTTTTAGACTCGTAAAATATTAAAATATTTCCGATCAATTGGTCTCTCCAGCTCGTCAAAGTGATTGGAAGTGCCATCCCTCCTCTATATTTTAATCTTTTAGGACCTGAGGGATCATTACACAAAAATATCGAGCGCTTGTCATTTTTGGCTAGCTAAAGTGATCGGAAAATTCATCCCTTTCATATTATTTTATACTTTTTCGGACTTAAAGTATTATACTATGAAAAAGGAATACTGGAGTTTCCTTTCCATCTCTTTTCAGACTCTCTAAAACTGAAAAGGACTGAGTTATCTTTGTCATTAAACTCGATAAAACAATAGTAGCAAACTTCTCCATACGGATAAGAGTGAGCTTCACTGTCGCTATGATCGCTAAAACATAGCGACAGGTTTGCCTGAAGGGAAAATTATAGAACAAGCATATGTTATCCTCGTCAAGCTTGACAAAAATAAAGAGGTACTAGTCAGCAATGACTAGGAAAAAGGGAAGAAAGCTTGAAGAACTTCATTGGTAGCAGGTCGCTCTTGAACATGATACTTTCACTCCATCACCATGATTGAGTTGGGTTGGGTTATTCTGTTCACTGGTCATATCACCATTGGTCCTCCGTACCATCCATTTTTTGGGTTAATGCTACCAATCCATTTTGATGTCACTAATATGTTCAAGAGAAGTCGCTAAGAGAATTCACCAACCCAACTAACACCTCATCCGTGGAAATACCTTCGCGCTCCATTTTCCATGACCGCCACCCTGAACCTTGTATCATTAGACTGTTTTCACCTCCACAAAATCATTTTCTCCATTCCATGTCGTAGATGCGGGATTCATTAAGGCCCTCCTACAACATGTCACTTCTTGTCGACATCAGCTCATTATCCAAGAAGTCGAGTTAGGAACAACCCTTTCAGTACTTTGAAGCTTGCATGCCTCAATGGCAAGTTTCTCACTTCCCCCAATAGGTTTACATCAATGGCCTTTGACTGAAAGATTTTAAGTGGTGTTCGACATCGACTCATGTAGTCACACCACGTGAATTGTACCTTGAGGGTCATTATCATTATTGGTGATTCCTCTTGCACATGTTAACAACTTACATCATTAGCTGGTAATCGGGCGATGTCTTTCCATGTTCAACACCAGAACATCTTTTCACATGGATCGAATTGTACATTAGGCAAAGATTGAACGAGTTTGAATACCCCGGATCTAGTTTCATCCATCCAAGTTGTGATATATTCAGTAAAATAAAAACATCAAATGTACTTCATAGTTGCACAGATAATCATCCAAGCTAAGGGATGATGGCTCTACCATAATCATTAGTCTGCCACATAGATGGTTGTCTGTCCTATGTACATGAAAATGAATTTATAAAGCTGAGAATGGGAATGCCCGCCTCATCTAGATCATGAAAATATTATGAAGATAATGTATTGTATTGTATCTTATTACAGGTCACCTTCCGGTTCGAAAAACCTCAGATCCTCATGATAAAGCATTTCACCCGACATCAGAAGATTTACAACCTCATGCTTTAGGGGGAAACTTTTATAGACATATTTGGGCACTGCAACCCCAATCACATATGTCGATAAACCAAGGGCTCTCAAACCCCTAAAAGTGTTGTTTCATGCCCTAAAGGATCAAGGTCAACTGATTACATCATTTCCCAGAAGTTCTCCCTGAAAAACTGATCAGAACTTGTCAAAACTGGACCATCCAGACTGCTCCATGCTGAGGGTGTGATGCATCTCACCTACTACACACAAATGGTGAGATGCATACTGAAAAGCCATTTTGTAGGGTACGATGAGCGAGAGAAGACAAATGGCAAAGGCAATTTGCTAGGTGGAAACTCAGAGAATCTTCTAAAAACTACTCATATGACACTTACCTCTCTGAATTCGCCCAGGGATGAGTAAGAGATCATGAAATCTCCAAGTGGAACCAAGAACTATCAGTCAAATAACACTAATCAAAATCCCAGAAGCCGACTCACTCCCCTGTAAATATCTATATATGGATCCCTCATCCTAGAGATCAAGAGGTTGGAATTTTGTAATTTGTATGGAAGTGCTATTGGTTTCTCTTTGAGACATTGTATTGTTGGGTGATCTGGCTTTTCATGAGGTGAAGAGGGCTTTCATGCTAGGAGGATGACGCTAGATTAGACAGCTGGGTTGTAATCCTCTCTTCTACTACTTCTATCAATAAAGCTATTTGATTTTCCCTCCATATACTTGTATATTTCTGAATCTTGTATTTGTGTGTGCATTTGTATGGTTAATGTACATCTAACTCTACATTGTTTATGGTTATAGATCTCTATGCATTGATGGTATTTTGTTGCTTTGACTCAACAGGTGTTCTTTGAAGCGGGACAAGTGAGAAAAGAGTGGCGAAGCTCTATCAAAGGAGAGAGGAAATAAGCAAGGAGCCAAGCGAAAGACTGAGGTTGGTACTTCTGCTTCTCTCTCATCTATCTCTCATAAAGGAAAACACAAGTTACTTTGAATTGTTTGTTTCTAATATAGCTACCCGTCTTAGTAGGAATAACAGCTCTAAATGGACACTAGTTTTCCCGGAAACAGTTGGGCATGGAGGGTATTTTCCCATGCTTTTTTCATTAACTGTGTGTTAGCTCATACTATGTTTTCAGAGATTCCGTCTCACAGATTTTGATATTATGATCCCAATCTTTTGATTTCATGAAATGGTTTTAGATTTGATTGGATCTCATGTATCTATGTTTCAGAGACACTAGACATACCTCAACCCATCACACAATTCCACTTACAGTCACAATGCATGATTACAGTGTGATTAGATTTTATTGAAACCCCATTGAAACCTTGAGTTGTTTTTTTAGGAATATTTGAGCCACACTAGGTCCTCATGATTGATCACCTTATGTAACATTGTTCACTTGATACATAGGCCGAATATTCATGTATAGATTTATTTATGGAATATTTTTTTGTTTATTTTAGAGAGGAGTCACATATCCTTATGCATATCCATTATTGATCTTTAGTAATTGTAATGCCTAAAGGATAATTATCTCAAACCTTGGTTTGGAAGATTAGCTGCTCCTATAGATATTTGAATAACCATTTCATGCTTTTTATTTTTCACATTACATCAAGCTTTCCTCTTTCATGTCGGATCCTTAGACATAGATTATTCCCAAGAGTATTTTTTTCGTAAGTAAGTTGTCTATTTTTTTAAAATTGCAACACGGAGAGTGAAAGTATTTGAATTAGATTAGTCTCATTTCTATACATAGAATTTGCTTACAAAGTGGATGTATTCAATAAGATTTGATGATGCTATCAATGGATTAGGTTCTTTTTAATCTACCTTACATGGAGAATGGTGTGGATTGGTCTAGAATTTTCATTCCTTTAAGCTTTTACTCAGTAAGACAGTCTGCATTTTTTATGTTGCCCAGTTTGAATAAGTAGGCATTTCTTGGTTTCAAGTTAAATAGTAGCTAGAGTTTCCTTTTTTCTTTCCAATAGTTATTTTGTAATTTCTAATGATATAGGTTTGTTTTATACTTTCCAAATGTTAAATTGAGGTTGGCTTTCAACTGCCATTTAGAATTGCAGGATTGGTGTTCAAGTTTTCTTAAGTTTCCATAGAGTGAAAGATTCAAATTATTTGTAATTTGCAAGACTTTGTAAGGCGATTCATGTGCAAGTTAGACTAGAATTTGATTTCCAGGTCACTACAGGCTCTCTCTGGCATTTCCAGTGAATTGCCTTGAAGTTTATGAACTCCCAAAATGATAATTAAATGTTCGGTCATATATCACACCCAACATATTGGAACTATTGCTGGGGAGGATATTAGGGGAGAGAGCTTGGAGACCTGCCTCATTTTGATTTTCTCTTTATCTAGTTTTTCTTGCAAAATTTATTTCCATAGAATCGATTCTTTGAATTTATTTCTTTCCTACATATATTGCTTTTCATTTTAAGATTCTTCATTTCACCAGTGTTGTAATAACCACACTATATACTCATGCATGTGATGACAGAATATACTAGTTGGCTTGTTGAGAATAGAAAATTGGTATTTTGAAGAATCTTTAAATGAGGAGCTTTGATGTTGCTGCATAGATATACAAATCATACAATGAAGGACTCATGAGTGCACAATTTAGTATTTTGCATGAACATAAAAATAATATTATTAACTCCTTGATTTCAACATTGGATGATTTATAGGAAAAATGGAATAAAAATGAAGAACCACTTCTAAGTTTTTGTGCCATTTGTAGAAAGAATCACCCCATAGGAGAATGCCCACTGGGTAGCCTAAGAGTTTGCAAAATTTGCAAGGAAGGTCACTCAACAGAATAGCTCAAACTCCATCATCAGTTAATACATGGGCTAATGTTTATTATCCTCAGTAGGTTCCTCAACAAATTTATAATCCTATAGTTCCATGGAAAAATTTTAGTCCTCCTCGAAGTGAACATCCTAATTTTTTGCTACAATGGCCCTCTTGTTGGCCCTCTTCCTCAATTCATATATCCCCATGGTCTTAGGAATGCTTTGGAGGCTTTTCTCTAGGGAATTATTTCATGCAAAATCAACAACAACAATCTCAATTTCCATTCAAAGTACCACCAATTAATCCTCCTCTATGGTCCCAGTTACCTATGGAACCTTATTTTAATCCAACCCCTAGACCTAACCTTAATTGATAAGTTAATCCATACCCCATTCCAAACCCTAATCCATCTCATAATCGAAAACCTAGACCTAACTCTAATCCATACACTAATTCAAATCCTAGACCCAACCTTAGTCCACAACCTAATTCAAACAATAGATTTAACCTTAGTCAACACCCTAATTTAAACCCCAATCCAAATCCTATATCTAACCCTAATTTAAACAATCAGGTTGCACATAAATTTGAAACACATTGTATTCTTGTTGATTACCCTACTGAATCAAATAATATATCTTCGAGATATAGGTAAGGAGTGAGTTTGGAAACTTTTCCTATTACTATAGAACATTCACCCTGGGAAGATCTAATTCAAATACCATTAGAGGAGTAATATATGGTTAGAAAATTTTCTAAGACTTTTGTTGAAGTTGAAATCCCTATAATTTCCCTTAATCATTCTTGTCAATTTGAAAAGAAAATATTTGAGCCCGAACTTGAGGGTTTTTTCTTTTGTCTTTAACCAGATCCCTTATGCCTCCAAGTGAGTGCTTATGACCTCGTGGAAGATTTGTATGAGTTGTAGAGTGATAAATATGTGGATCCCATTGAAGCCTAGTTTCAAATAATCATTACCACACCTTATTCCGTCATTATTTGACAAATACTAATACCATATCAGATAAAGTAGTTGGTTTCTTATACTCTGGTATGTGTTGAATTTTATTCTTGAAAACTGAGAGCGAGTATGTTTATCATTATGTTATGCATATTGGTACATTGGAAGTACTCCTACACTTAAAGGAGATATTCCTCTCTCAAAATTAGGGTAGGTTAGTATAAAATAATTAAATGAAAATGTCATTTGAAATGAAACTATCACGACATGACTCTTGAAACCATAATTCCCTAAGGTTCAACTATTAAAATTTCTATTATTATGGACTCTTGTGGTAAGTCTTGTTAGAAGGAATTCACTCTTAGTATGTAATATTTTATAAGGTGACTTTGATTGCTTCCTGAGATCATTCATTGGGTTAGGGGGATTTTTATTGATACTTCCCATTTATAATATTAAAAACCTAACCCTGACATAGTCACTTGAGAAAGTATCCATCTAAGAAATGATTTCAAAGTTTCTCATTAAAGTTATTGATGAAAAGCCTCCTATGGTAGAACAATCTCATAAAATCATGATGAGCTCTCATGAAAACCCTAGCATGACTATTTCGAGGAATATTTCAGTCATTATCTAAGATTGTTTCTTTAAAATGAGTCTTTAGGGTATAGGGACCAACCAGTAAATATTAGTCCTTAAGAACTTTTCACGCCATCATGTGCTCTTAAGGATCAGATTTGGCTCCCCACTTATTAAGTACAATATCTAAGTTTAATCATAATCAAAATTTATTTTAACATAAAAAGGACTATTGAAATATAGGATGTCTCAATACGAGGGGACCTTCCATGTTCATAGGCCCTAATAGGAATAAAATTACTGCTATTTGTCACCAAACCAGGGTAATGGCTTTCGATTGAAAGGCTAGAAGACAGGAGGTCTCATCTCGGGCCGACTTGTTTACTCTTATTAGTTCTTACAGATGGAATTGTCATTAGTTGCTTACGAAGACAGGACAACAACCTTCAGTTAGTCTCTAAACCAATGTAAATGCCTTTAAATGACTCTAAATATATATCTAATAGATGGGACGTAGGCATCTAACTTGGTTAAAATGCATCCTTGTCGAGGATATAGAGGCTTGCTGGCAGCAACAACCATGCCTACGGTATTAAAGTTAAACTTACACTATGATTTACTTGGTTGTATTTGTCTTTCCCTAAACTCATTATCATATCTCTATGAGAATGGTTGTAAGACGCTTCTAGTAATGTGCATTGGAGTTCTATCTTTCATATATATGAAGGTTTTAAAGGATGTGGGACCCTTAGTGTAGGTGATTCATATTTCCTGACAAAAGGATCTTTAGCTATATCATTGGATATTGATAACATTGTCATCTTGGGAAGGTATCATTTTTTCATATTTTTTGTTCCCCATTTTCACCTATTCTTAACATCATGGATTTCAAATTATGTCACTTCTATCTATAATGAATATATTGAAAGAGAAGACCTATTGATTTGGACTTCTCTTGAGATGCTTTGTAGAATATTTTCATAGATGACTATTTTATTTAGTAATAACATGATCCTCATAGTTTAGTGTTCCTATAGAAGCCCTTATGTATAACACCGTGGCTTTTAAATTATGTCACTTCTATCTATAATGGGGATATTGAAGGAGCCCCGAGGGATAGCTCAAATGGTCGAGTTCCCGTTGATAATACTCTCCCGGTTTGGGAGGTCACGGGGTCAAATCTCCTCGACGCCCTCGGGGTTAGGCCTGATGGCCGTGCTTCTCTACGTGGACGTAGCGGCCCACCTCCGGTGCCCGGTGAACCACATGGTAAATAAAAAAAAAAAAAAAAAAAAAAAAAAAATGGGGATATTGAAGGAGAATACCTACTAATTTGGACTTCTCTTGAGATGGTTTGTACAAGATTTTAATAGCTCGCTATTTTATTTAGCAATAAAACTATCATTGTAGATTAACATTCCTATGGAAGCCCTAGTGTTAGAATTTCTCGAAATAAGTCTTAATAATAATAAAGTTCATAAAAAAATGAACTAGCATGTATTTCCCTTTTCGAACAACCACATCTATTATAGGAATTTTTGTTTACATTGAGTTGAAAGAATATTATTATAAGGACACCTGTAGATGTTCCAAGATTGTGATTTTGCAAGGGAATGATAATACATTAGTTGATTCTCTTGCATCAGTGTTACCGGGAAAATTGTCTATTTAGAACTGCTCTATCCCACTAAGGTGTGACAGCTGCCTTAGAAACAAACAGAGAAAAACTACTTTTGTATTTCCTTTATGAACTATAGATAGAGAGGAATAGAAAGAACCAACCTGTGTCTTGCGCTAATCCTTTGATCCAATCCCTCTCTTCTTTGACAACTTCCAGCTACCTGCTCCCTTACTTGCCCATCTTCACCAAGTACCTGTAAGATCACAGAAGAAGAACACTATACAAAGACATGGATCTATATTCATAAACAACTTAGGATCAAATTTAAGTTAACCATACAAATGTAACAAGCATCAATGATACAAAAGCATGGAGGAAAAACTCAAATAGTTTTTATTGATAAACAAGAAGATCCAGGAGGAGTTACAACCGATGGTTCCTGACCCAGCATCAACCTCCCAGCAAAGAAGCCCCTCTTCACCTCCAACAAAGCATAAATCACCCAATACTCTGATGTTTGTCTCAAAACCAACAACAATTCCTTACAATGTGCAAAATTCCAGCCTCTGGATCTCTGGGATGAGCGATCCATATATAGATATGTGTAAGGAGGATGAGTCAGCTTGTGATATGATTAGTGTCTTCTCTCTGTTAGTTCTTTCTTCCACTTGGAGACTGAAGGCCTCTTACTCATCCTTGGTCGAATTCAGTGAGGCAAGTGTCACAGGAGAAGATTCTAGAAGCTTCCATTGTCTCTCCACCTCGCGGAATGACACTGCCATTTGTCATTTCTCGCCCAACGCACCCTCACAGTGTATTTAGGCACGTTGCAATGCACCTAGCCAGTGTATTTAGGTGCAATGCAACACACCTAGCCAGTGGAGCTGCTGAAATGATCTTGTTTTGACTTATTCTGAGCAGTTTCTGGTGGAGAACTTCTGGGAGAAGCTGTAATCTGTCGACCTTGTTCCTTTAGGGGTTAGAAAAACACTTTTAGGGACTTAGGAGCCCTTGGTTTATGGACATTTCATGCTTGGAGTTGTAAGGCACAAAAATATCTATAACAGTTTCCCCCTAAAGTATGAGGCCGCTAACCTTTTAGTGTCGGGTGAAATGCTTTATTATGAGGATCCGAAGTTCTTTCAATGCTGGGAGGAGACCTGTAATAAGATACAATACAATACATTATCTTCATACTATATTCATGATCTAGATGAGGCGGGCATTCCCATGCTCAGCTTTATAAATTCATTTTTGTGTACATAGGACAGACAATCGTCTGAGTGTAGACTGATGATTCTGATAGAGCCATCATCCTTTTGGTAGGATGATTATATGTGCTGCAATGCTTGTACATTTAATGTCTTTATTTCCTGAATATATATCGCAGCCCGGATGGATGAAACTAGATCCGGGGTCTTCAATCTTGTCCGATCTTCACTTGAAGTACAAGTCGATCCATGTGAGAAATGTCCTGAAGTCGAATATGTAAAGACATCGCTTGATTACCAGTCAATGATGTAAACTGTTAACAAGCACGAGAGGAATCACCGATAATGATAATGATCCTCAAGGTACTGCAGTACAATTCACATGGTGTGAATAAAGGACTTGGCATCGAACACCACGCAAAATATTTTGGTCGAAGGTCATTGATATAAACCTGTCGCCAGAAGTGAGAAACTTGCCATTGAGGCATGCAAGCTTCAAAGTACTGAATGGGTTGTTCCTAGACCAACTTCTTGGATAATGAGCTGATGTCGACAAGAAGTGATTCGTCACAGGAGGGCCTTAATGAGTCCCACACCAATGAAACGGAACGGAGCAAATGATTTTGATGGAGGTGAAAACGATCTGATGATATACGGTTCAGGGTGGCGGTCATGAAAGAATGGAGTATAATGTATGGTAGTGGGTAAGACACAGGTGGCTTCTCTGGATGACTTCTCTTGAACATGTCGGCGACACTGATGTGATGGACTGGTAGCATTAACCCCAAATGTGGATGGTATGGTGTGACCATGGCGATGTGACCAGTGAATGAAACAACCCAACCCGACTTGGACACTGAGTGGAAGTGTCATGTTCAAGAGCGACTTGCTACCAATGAAGATTCTTTGAGTTTTCTTCCCAATTTTTCTCCAGTCATTGCTGACCAGTACCTCTTTATTTTTGTCAAGCTTGAGGAGGATAACATATGCTTGTTCTATAATTTTCCCTTCGGGCAAACCCATCGCTATGTTTTAACAAGCCTAGCGATAGTGAAACTCATTCTCGTCTGAAGACAAGTTTGTCACTATTAATCTTTTTAACGAGTTTAACGACAAAGATAACTCGGTCCTTTTCAATTTTAGAGAGTCTGAAAAGGTACGTAAAGGTAACTCCAAAATTCTTTTTTCGTCATCTAATCCCTTAAGTCCGAAAAAGTATAAAACAATACAGAAGGGATGAATTTTCGATAGCTTTAACGGGCCGAGAAAAACAAGCGCTCGATCATTTTGTGCAATAATCCCTCAGGTCCAAAAAGATTAAAATCTAGATGAGGGATAGCACTTCCTATCCCTTTAACGAGCTGGAAGGCCAAGGACTCGGCAATCTTTTCATATTTTACGAGTCAGTTGAAAAGAGCTTAAAGAAGACTTGTCTTTTGCGGAACGATTGATAAAACGAGTAGCAGTTGATTCCAGGTAAGGTTTGGAATTTTCCAATCATGGCAGTGTCACAAGGATGGCTAGTGAAATCACTCTTCACAGTTGTTCCTCAAAATGGGTAAACAATCAAATGGAGGTGAATGATCGGCCAATGAAAAAGTGGAGGTGATGGTGCAAACATGACCAAGGCTTTAATGGCTAAAGTACTACATTCACGGTGGTTATTTACCGGGGAATAGTTAATTTTTCAATGAGCTTAAACGTGGGTGGAAACATTTGCTCATGTCTTATGTTTATTTTTTAATGAGCTTGAACTATGTGCTAAAACTGATCGATGCGGGTTTATTTTTTAACGAGCTTGAACCCTGTGGTAACACTGCTCAATTAATCCAGTCGTATGATAATAATGTCTCATATAAAAACGGCAGCTTTTATAGTTTTGCCCCACATCCTTTCTTTATGCAAGTTAGGAAACAACCAATCCAAAAAAAAGATAAATGATCGCTCTTTGCTTGCACTCCAAAAGGTTTTCGTGCCCCCATGTATAAAACAGAGTTTCAAGGTCACCCTCTATTCGAGCTAACAAAACATTTGTTTTATCAAGAAGGGTATACCTCTTACAGGTTACCCAAAGATTGTTCTATTCACAGCGCAAACAAAACACTTCTTCAGCAATGTCTACCGAGATAAACAAAAGTGAGTGAAGCAGGCTACTCCACTCACATAACTTTGACAAGAGAATCTTGTTCTAGTCCAACCCCCTCTTCCAATTACGGACGGGAGTACAGACTAGTCATATTCTCTCGCAGAAACCTACCCTATACCCGGAGTTTTCCTGCCAAAGCAAACCAGGGTGCATGCCCCCTGGGTTTCAGTCATATCCCTCCGAATTACTCGCGCTCATAGGGAGGACGGACTGGAGATTGAGACATTTCTTGCGTGAAAAGACCATTCAGGGATGGTATATGACTATTTGATCTGTATGATCCGGGAAATGAAAGCTGGTCCACGAGCTTGACCACTCTTCCTTCGTGCGGAAAACACATTACTCTAAAGAGTGAGGAGACAATTGCTCCCATGCAATAAATATAGTCTCTTCCAAGGAGTAGATTGTAATCCAGGGGTCCTTGAACTACCATTACATTCATGTGAACTGTTTTCCTTCTCAATGTTATGGGCACATCGAGAAGGATCCCTAAAGGTCGACTGGTTCCTTTATCAAAGCCTGTCAGATTTCTCATCTCAGGCAAAAGCGATGGTGAACCAAGAGCTTTCCAAGCAGTTGAAGAAAGGATACTCACAGAAGCCCCCTCATCTATGGTGGTACCAGCCATAACCATTCTATATATTTGAACGATAACTCGGAATGGTACGCTTACTGGTAAACGGGGTCTGCCTAGTTGATTCCAGTCGAAGGAGACAACTAGGTTGCTTGGAGGTGGGACCGAATAGACAGCCGGGTACGACTCTGATGAACTTCCTTCCTGCGGTAAAGGAACGGGTAAATTTCCCCCATGTTCGTCGGAGTCTGTGTTTATGAAGAGAATTTGGACAGTGTCATCCTTGTTCTCCTCAGTGACTGTATCATCTGAAGATAAAACCTCTGAAGGCAAGATCGGGTCAACTACCGCCTCGACCTTTTGACTTTCGTCTGGTATGGATCCATATGGTTTATCTTCAATGATAGGTGCTTCAGCCGACCACCTGAGCGGGCCAGTTAGATTTTCAACTAGTGATGGACTCGGCAAGAGTTTTTTATATCCAGGAGGAATTCGTAACGGTGAAACCAGACGATCATCCAAAACTCTTTTAGCTTCGTCTAAGAAGGGAAAACGGTGGACGGCATGATTGCCTTCGCACAGTTTACAAGGAAATCTACATTTCCCTTTTTTTCCTGGGGCTTCACTTTCACTAGTTGATGGTGTGCTTTCAACATGATCATCAGAGGTTGACGACACCGGGTTGTGCAAACGAGGAGACCATTCCCTTAATATCCGAGGGATGCAAGGACAATCTCTGTGAAAGTGGTCTCCTTTGCAAATGACACATGGCGATTTAGGCCTGGTCGGTGCAGTGTGTGGATTTTCGTTAGATGACACTCGTTTTCCCCCATTCGTCTTTGGCTCCTTCTTCTTCTTCTCTTTCTTCTTCTTTTCCTTCTTCTCCTTAGGAACTTGATTTTTGTCTTTACCAGCCTCATCAAGCGAAGAGGAAGTAGAAGGCTGGTGGGCAACTCTGGACTCGTCTAATTGCTGATTCGATTGTTCAGCAATAATGGTGTTCTGAACGACAGAGGTTGAGAAGAGCCATACAGGCAAACCAATTGTTAGCCCTGGAAGCAACAATGTGGCCATATGGGGCGCACCAACATCTCCCCAAGAGGAGAAGGGACTAGGATTTCCTGCAAGGGGAATTCCTTGGTTGGTGGATTCCATTTTCTCAACCCAAGATCAGCGTAGGAAAGGGTAATGAATATTCCGTTTAAAATAAATTTTTATACGCTTTGACACAACTTGTTTTTTAAGTTTTTAAGAGTCGAGAAAAAACAAAAGATGACTCTAGCCTCCTTCGATTTTTAATGAGCCTGAAGTGACAGGTGCTCAGATGGACCTTTTCCGTTAAGGAGTCTGAAAAGGAACAGAAGGGACTACTCTAGAGATCTAGGTAGAGGGAGTACCAAACCAATCGCAAAACTGTAGAATACTTTTTACGGTATGGCAGTCAATCTTCCCGAATGCTATGTTCAGTGCATTGCGATCGGTAGGGTGACAGACATGGCTTCGTATGGATAAAGGATTTAAGCCTATAGGGGTCTCCCAAAATATACTCGATGGTACGTGGGAGCACAAGTCCGTACTGGCACTTATCGTCTCAAAGTGGAGGAATCACCCAACCATCAGTGAGGACAACAGTTACCAGGCTTTACGACACCGGAATACGTCTCTATCCTAGACCTCTAAATGTTGTGCCTTAAGTTCCAAAGTGTTATTAGATTCATTGAATTTATTTTAAGTTGATCTTGCTTATGAAGTTTTCCTTTTGGGTTCACCACGAGATGTAGATGTAATTCCTAAAATTCAATCTAAAAGATGATAAACAAACTTTTATCTCTTTTGTGCAATGAAAATCCTAGCTACTAGAGGAAAAGAAAGACACAATCTTTTCACAAAGAGCAAAGACCACACTGTAAATGCACTTTCCTAAATCAAGCCAAACAGACTGTCTATATGGAAATGCACATGCATGTATTTGTTTTCGACTTTCTTATTATTGATGCTAAAAATAAAGTTGATGTACAAATTTGAATTTTCTTTCAAGCGACAAACACAAACAAGCTTCTTTTCGAAATCAAAAGATAGAGACGATTACGACACTTTACGATTTTGAAATTAATACTCGTTTTGACACTAAAAAATCACAAATTTAGACCAAAGGCAATAGTAATAGTATAATCGACCATCAACAGCAATCAAACTTTCTCCTATGATCGAAATCGTCACTTGCGACAGATCTAAATCAAAGGACGACAGTACGACTATTCTACTTTTGCAATAGAAAACTGTAAACGACTCAACAAACAAACAAAAACATCTACAGTTCTTTTGTACAAAGGAGGTGGAATAACAGCAAGGAAAAGGGGTCTTAAATAGACATATACTGATCACAGGCAGCAAAATTCAGAGATAGAACTGGAGAGAATGAAACACAAGAACCTCAGCTGCATAAGGCTAGTCTGATCAGCGCACCTGTAACACAGAGAAACTGCATTGCAGCGCAGGTTGCCCTTTCGGGAAGTGCGCTGAAATTCAGGATCTCTTAACAGTACCTGCGCTGGGCCAGAAATGAGAATCAGTCCGGGTTTTGGGTCACAGTTTGCAGTTCAGTCTTTGGTTTTTGGCCGAGTAAAAGCAATCAGTAATGCCCAATCAGGGGTAGATCTAAGGAGGGTCTAAGAGCTATCACAAGGGCAATCAGGTAGTTTGTGAATCAGTTGTTCAAATCATAAACAAATCCAGTGAATGGATTGAAGCAGCAGATGTCTACTTTGCATTTGTTATGGCAAATGCAGTTCGAATGTTACTTATGAGTTTATGAAACAAACAACAAAGAGATACACAAACAAACTAATTAGACATTCCCCAGTGGAGTCACCACTTTGTTACCGGGAAAAGTGTCTATTTAGAACTGCTCTATCCCACTAAGGTGTGACAGCTGCCTTAGAAACAAACAGAGAAAAACTACTTTTGTATTTCCTTTATGAACTATAGATAGAGAGGAATAGAAAGAACCAACCTGTGTCTTGCGCTAATCCTTTGATCCAATCCCTCTCTTCTTTGACAGCTTCCATCTACCTGCTCCCTTACTTGCCCAGCTTCACCAAGTACCTGTAAGATCATAGAAGAAGAACACTATACAAAGACATGGATCTATATTCATAAACAACTTAGGATCAGATTTAGGTTAACCATACAAATGTAACGAGCATCAATGATACAAAAGCATGGAGGAAAAACTCAAATAGTTTTTATTGATAAACAAGAAGATCCAAGAGGAGTTACAACCGATGGTTCCTGACCCAGCATCAACCTCCCAGCAAAGAAGCCCCTCTTCACCTCCAACAAAGCATAAATCACCCAATACTCTGATGTTTGTCTCAAAACCAACAGCAATTCCTTACAATGTGCAAAATTCCAGCCTCTGGATCTCTGGGATGAGGGATCCATATATAGATATGTGTAAAGAGGATGAGTCAGATTGTGATTTGATTAGTGTCTTCTCTCTATCAGTTCTTGCTTCCACTTGGAGACTGAAGGCCTCTTACTCATCCTTGGTCGAATTTAGTGAGGCAAGTGTCACAGGGGAAGATTTTGGAAGCTTCCATTGTCTCTACACCTCGCGGAATGACACTGTCATTTAACATTTCTCGCCCAATGCACCCTCACTGTGTATTTAGGTGCGTTGCAATGCACCTAGCCAGTGTATTTAGGTGCAATGCAACACACCTAGCCAGTGGAGCTGCTGAAATGATCCTGTTTTGACTTATTCTGAGCAGTTTCTGGTGGAGAACTTCTGGGAGAAGCTGTAATCTGTCGACCTTGTTCCCTTAGGGGTTAGAACAACACTTTTAGGGAATTAGGAGCCCTTGGTTTATGGATATTTCATGCTTGGAGTTGTAAGGCACAAAAATGTCTATAACAGTGAGGAAATGCAAGGTGATCGGCATGGGGGGATATCAAGCCTCTATTTTTTCTGGTTTTACATAAGATTTTTCTCTAGAATCCCTCATGGTTTTTTTTAGTTCCTATTATTATTGTCATATTTTGCACATTATAAAGTAAGTGTTTACTATTTTATGTGTTTCCATTATATTAACAAGGTGTGACATTAAAATCATCATTAATGATACTTTTTGTGTTTGTAGGTCTAAAAAATCATGGTTAATTACCATTTTATCCACATGCATATCAACCTTGATCCTACACTCACACTTCTATCACATGCATCGAGTTACTACACTCTGTGGGATTCCTACACTAGTTCATCACAAGGTGTAGGCAACTTGCAGCAGTCAAAGACCATTGGTTATTAGAATTAGCCATGAGGGCCAAGGAGGCAGCTAGAAAGTTAAAGTATTGTATTATTGTTCTAACTAAACCCAGGTTCTAAGGGCAGCCTCGAAAGCCATGATCAAGTATTTGGTCAACTATTTTCTATATGTAGAAATTCTATCAATAGCTCATTGCCTGTATATGAATATATTCATGCATGATGCATTGGAAGTTTCATGGTTTTGAAATTATCCTATACTCGTGAAAGAGAGAATATTTTCTAAGGATTTCCTTGTACCGTATATCAAGGAAATTATTTTTAATCAAACTATCGTAATTCAAACTGAAATTATCGATGTTATTTCAAGGTGTTATAATGCATCGTTGTAATAAAAAATATATGGAAGGAAGAATGATGAGCTTTGGAGGGGAGGACGATCCTATTCTAACGATCACAGAGTGTAGTCAATTTAGGGATCACCCCCCTTTGATCCTGGAGTTTGATTATTTCCTGTACCATCTAAAGGCTAAGATATCGAGATGAATAAAAGATTTTTTTTTCATGACAGATTTTGTCTAATTTTGTTGCATATTTCATGCTCCTAGTCTCTTTATGATGCAGGTTATCAAGAGAGTTGGTTGGATCGGTCTCCAATCCATCTCGACACTACACTAGGTTATTTGACACTAGGGTAAAAAATTATTTGCTAAGAGAACATGTTGGATTTGTCATTTACTATGTGAGTGGTGTGTGTAATATCAGATTGAAATATTTTCTCTCCAAAACAATTTTTTCAGTCTCTTTTAAATTGATGTTATTCTCCTTCGCTTGCCTTGAATGTGACATTGGGAAAATTGCTATTCTAGGTGGAATGAATTCTTACAAAAGATTTCTACTTAATTACATGATATTCCCTTTTTTGTTAGGCATGCAGGGTATTTTTCCACCCATTTTTCATTAATTGTGTGTTGGCTCATACTTTATTTTTAGAGACTTTGTCTCACATATTTCAATCCTATGATCCCAATATTTCGATTTCATGAAATAGTATCAGGTTTGATTGGATCTCATGTATTTACATTTCATAGACACTAGACTTACCTCAACCCATTGCATAGGTCCACTTACAGTCATGATGTATGCTTACAACGTGGTTTGAGTTTATTGAAACCCATTTGAAACCTTAAGTCATCTTTTTTAACAATATATGAGTCACACAAGGTCCTCATGATAGGTCGCCTTTTGTAACATTATTCACCTGATACAGGGGCCACATATTCATGTGTAGCTCTGTTTATGGAATATTTTTTTGTACATTCAGGACAAAAATCACATATCATTATGCATCTCCATTAATTATATTTAGTAATTGTGATTCCTAAATGATAATAGTATCGAACTCGAGTACGAAATATTAGTTTCTCATGTAGATCTTTGAATGACCATTTGATGCTTTTTAGTTTGAACATTATTTCAAGTTACATACCTTCATGCTATATCCCTAGATGTAGTTTATTTCCATGCATAGTTTTTTTCATAAGTAAGTTCTTTCTTTATTTAAAATTACAATGTCAAGAATAAATTGATTCGAATTAGATCAATCTCATTCCTATGCACATAAGTTTCTTACACAATGGGTGTATTTGATAAGGTTTAATGATGCTCTCAACAAATCAAGTTTTTTTTTTAATCTTGTTTACATGGAGAATGGTGTGGATTGATCTTTCATTTTAATTTCTTTAAGCATTTACTCAATAAGGAAGTCGATATTTTTGTATGCTACTCAGTTTGAATAAGTAGGAATTGCTTGGTTTCGAGTTAAATAGTAGTTAGTGTTTCCTTTTTTCTCATCAGTAGATATTTTGTAATTTCTAATGATATAGGTTTATTTACTTTGTTCCAAATCTTGGATTCAGGTTTGCTTTTAGTTGTTGGTAAGAATTGTAGGATTGGTGTTCATGTTTTCTTAAGTTTCCTTTGAGTGCAAGATTCGAATTAATTATTCTTTGCAGGACTTGGTACGGAGATTGATGTGTAAGTTATACTATACTTTGAATTGTAGGTTTCTTGGTTCTCTTTGTGGCATTTATAGTGTTTCTCCTCAAATTTTACAATCTCCCGGATTGAAAATTAAATGTGAGGTCATATATTACACAAAGGAGTTTGTTTGAGTATGAAAGCCCTATCAATTTAAGCCTAAAAATTGTCAGATTTTTTTTATATGATATGTAGTTCAATTTAGTGCCAAAAAATATCATGGGATCAATGTCTCCTTCTTTTTTATTTTAGTAAATCATTTTAAATGATTGGTGTCTCCTTCTAGTTTGTTCGAGTAAATTATTGTAATAGTAGGTTCGTGCCTACAACAAGATTCATATAAAAGGATTTATAGTATTCTCTAGTAAAGGTTTCCACATATGTCTAGTGTATTATTGTGTTTATGATGTTATTTACATTTTATATGCATGGAAATGTTTTAATTATTAAAATTGGCCATTATACTGATTCACTTCACCCCTTAGTATAATCTTAAATTCCAACAATTGATATCATAGCAGGGTTCCTCCAAGAACAAGTCCAAACACTAGAAGGTAGATTAGAAAGGATCATGGGTAGTCATAAGGGATATTCCTAAAGAAAAGATCCACTCTATGAAAAATCAAATTATGTATTTTGGAAAGTAAGAATGAGTCGCTATATTATGTCCATATGTAGAGATAACTAACTATTTGTTGAAAATCGTTATCACATTCTAGCAACTCCTACAAGTGATCTAGCTGGAATACTTCTCTATTCGAATAATGCAATGGAAATAAATGCATATATCATGCTAAGTGTTAGACATATAATTTCTCAAGGTTATGAATTGAAAATATATCAAGGAGATTCAGGACGAGCTTCAAATAAACTATGAAGAGATAACTATGTGGAGATGAATAAGCTACAAACTGGGTCACCTCAAAATTCTAAGAATGGATGCATAAAAAAATGTTGCAACATTATTTCTTCATAGATGAGTTAATAAATACAATAAAAGGTCTTTGTGAGACAATTCATAAATATGAATTTGTTTGCAAAATATTGAGATCCCTTCCCTCAATATTCAATCCAAAATTTTTAGATATTGAAGAAATGTTAAATAGTCAAAATGTTAACACAAATTCTCTTAGTGGAATTCTCACTACATATGAAATGAAAAAAATAAGAGGAAGCAATTATCAAGATAGGTACCACTTAAAGCAACAAAAGCAACAAACCCACAAAAGGTCCATGAGGCTCAATTCATGAATAAGATGAAGAACAAGCTCAAATTGTGAGCAAGTTGGCAAGGCGAACTAGAAAATTCAAAGTTAAGCTTGCATTCAAGTGCTTTGAGTGTGGTAGGGTAGGTCACTATGCATCCAAGTTTCCTTATGAAAAATTGAATGACAATAACAGTAAAATAAATATTCAAACCTCGTGATAGTAAAAGAAAAGTATATATAAAAAAGAATTGTATACCCAAGAAAATAGAGATTATGAAAGTGATGAATGAATATATGATGACGAGAGAGGAAAAATCCTATTCATAACCATGAATAATCAAAATTTAGAAGAAGATATTGAAATGGATGTGCATTTTGATGTATACCTCGTGAGTTCCTTGGAAGAAATAAGATGACTAAGGAAAAGGGTTAATCAATTTGAACAATAGTTGCAAGAATAGAATATTGAAGGATGTGATGAATATTAAATCATTCCCTTGAAAATTGAACTAGAAGAAACAAAAAGAATAAAGGTGATTTTGAAAAATTGACTATAAGAAAAAGGAGGACTCTTTGAGAAGTTGGAAACAACAAATTTGTACTTGAGAAAGGAAGTGGAAAAGGTATTAGATTAGATGAATCAAAATTTAAGCCTAATAAAAGGTACTAAAATGTGTGATCACATCCACCACTATCAAAGGTATCAACTAATCAAGGTTGGTATTATTCACAAAGAGAATAAAATAACAACAATGGGGAGTGAAGCTCAAAAAAAACAAAGAAGGATTGGAAAGAACCTACCATCTTTTCTAATGCACTTAAGAAAAATTTAAGGGGTCAACAAAATCATGAATCTGCATCCATCAAAACAGGGCTAGGTCATTAAGAAAATAGAGAAAAAGTCAATATTGAATAAAAGGAATCAGAAAAGGGAGAAGATGGAAGCTATAAAATTATACTAAAAGGATCTATCAACAATTGGAGAGGAACTAGTGTAGCTATGAAGAAATAAGGTTATGAGTATGTGAAAGAAGGAAAACAAAAAATTCAACAGAGTTATTTATTTTAGCACACCATGTACATTTAGGTATAAAAAAATATTCTATTGATACTCCTATTCACATAATAGTTTTGGTCATAAATAATTTTATGGAGGATCTTATGCAAGAAGAGATTATGGATAGAAATAATTCCTTAAAGCTCCAATGAACAACTACTTATGAAGTAAACCTCGAGGTATCTATGAAAGTGGTAATATAAAAAGTAATTATTTTGTTCCAACATTAGATTACAATGAATGCTACAAATGTAACAACTATGTCCACAAACCATGGGATTTTATAAGTAGTTCAATTAGGCATTGAAATCAAGATAAGAAATAATGAACCCTGATAGATCAACATCCAATTCTATGGAAAAAGAAAATAGAGCCATGGTGAATTTTTTTCATGTTTTATGAAGAAAAAAAGGTAGATGGTATGTAGAGAGTGGATGTTCAATACACATGAAATTATATCAAAGGAAATTAATTAAAATAAAAGAATAACATGGAGGAAACATAATACTTAGTAACAATGCATCTGTAAGAATAGTAGGGAAAGGCACAATCAACATAGAAAATGGAAGAAATAATGCCCAAAATGTTTTATATGTGGAAGGATGGAAAAAAAATCTCTAAGTGCTAGTAAAATTTGATATCAAGGGTATGACCTCACATTATACTCTAAAGAATGAGAAATTAGAAATATAGATATAGGAAAGATAGTGGCAAAGGCCGATAGAACTTGAAGCAATGTGTCAATTCTTGATGTATGAAAGGGAGGAAAATTTTGAATGGGAAAATTAAATGAGAATTGGTTATGAAATGAAAGGATGGGACATCATCCTTAATAATTTGGTAAATATCAGAAAAAAAAAAACAAGCCATGAGAGGCATGCCAAATATATCAAAACCATACAACTCCATCCATAATGCATGAAAACAAGGAAAACAAAGTAGGCTCTTCTTCAAAATAAAACACTCTACATCCAAGCCTATAGAACTCATTCATACAGATTTTCGTGGACCGACCGAGAAACAATCATTGAAACGTAAGGCATTTTATGATCTAGAGTGTTCTCATATTGAACAAAGCACAAAATAGGATAAACAACAATAGAAACACCTTATGGAAGTTATAGGTAGACCAAACACAATAAAACATTTTGAAGTGTTTGAAAAGAAATGTTACAAAAAGAAAAATAAAGAGAATTTATGAATAATTTACTATAGAACAAATCAAGGTACTTTTCTTGGATATGAATATAGAAGGAAGGGATACATATGTTATAGAAAAAGGACATACAAGGTGGTTGAATGTATTTAAAAAGTAATAGGTGAAATGTTTCCTCCAAACTATGCATAATCAAGTGAAGTTCAAGAAGAACATGAAGAAGATGGTTAGAATGATCAAGAAGAGAAAGATGATGAACAAGTGGAAGAATCTAAGTTGTTACACCCAAAAAATCCATCCATGTATGTCGAAAAGAATCATCTAGATAACATAATTATTAGAGACAAAGGATTAGGAGTTCAAACTAGAAGGAATCTTATGAGTACATCAAGTTAGGATAAATTAGTGTTAATATCCCTAACGAAAGCCCAAATTTTTTCTCAAGCTAGTTAATATAAACACTGGGTCAGGGCTATGAATGAAGAAATAGACCATATTCAAAAGGATGACATGTGGGGGTATGTACCAAAACCAAAATAAAAACTATGATTGGTAATAATTGGGTTTATAGAAATAATTTGAATGAAGATCGACAATTTATCAAGAGTAAAGGCAATAACAATGTCCTTGGTTTTTTCTAGATTTAGCAGGTTTAAAGTTTATTATAATGATGTAAAATAAAAATTAAATGGGGAATTGCAAGAAAAAGTGTATGTTGAGTAGTTAGAACAATTTTAGCTATCATAAGACAAATATCATGCATGGAGATTAAAAAAAAGTGTTGTATTGGTTAAAGAATAAACCTATGGTATAGTACCCAAGGCTTAATAAATACCTTTAATAGAAACGTTTCAAGAAAGGGGCAATAGAAGATAACCTTTACATCAAAGTTGACAATCTTTATTTACTAGCATTGTCTAGATAGATGACATAAATTTTGGAAATGATGCTCATTTTATGTGGAATATTTTTGTAACTGAGATGGAGAAGGGATTTTAGATGTTTATACTAGATGAATTATCCTCTTTCCTTGGTTTTCATGTTCGTTAGTGAGAACGAGGCATATTTGTTTCTGAAACGAAATATATGAAAGAAATATTGAAGAAGTTTGTTATGGAAAACTATGCACCAACAAGTACTCCCATCACAACTAGTTGTAAACATAGAAAGGATGATGACTCTCTAGAGGTAAATTAGATCATGTATAGGCCCATGATTGGAAATATTATTCATTTAATTTCTTCATGAAAATATATGATGCAAACAATGGGACTAGTAGGAACATTTCGGTCAAGCCCAAAATAAGCTCATGTGAATGTGGTGAAAGGAATATTTTGATTCATGAAATGTACCATAAATTTTGGATTATGGCATCCAAGGCACATTGGTCTTAATCTAAAATATTATACACATGAAAATGCAGTTAGTAGTGTTGTTGATAAGAAGAGAACGAGTGGGGGATAATTCTTCTTAGGAAGTTGTTTGGTCTTCTGGCTCAACATGAAACAACCATCAATTTCTCTATCCACAACGAAGGAAGATTATATTTCAGGAACATCATAGTGGACTCAAGTCCTTTGTATGAAGTTAAATCTCTAGTCACTTCATGAAAATGGTGATGAACATGTCCCTATCATGTGTGACAACACCAATTCTATGAAGATCTATATAACCCCCGTTATGCACTATAAGAGAAATTACATCCCTATAAAATACCATTTTATTAGAGAAAATGTTGTTAATCATATTGAGAATCTTGAATACATTATAAAACAACAAAATTTTGTAGATATTTTTACCAAAAATATATGAATATGATATACAAAATATGGGTGTATATCTTCTTCATAAGAAGTAGTAGTTCACTAATTTCAGTTAATAAATTTTTTGGTAATAGGGGAAATTCATGGAAAGAGTATGCTTCATCACGAGGAGAATATATTCCCTTTTTCCATTGGTGTCATAGGGGGAGAATAAGTAGACATCAAGAGAAGAACAATCAAAGCAGAGTTAAGGGGAGTTCATAGCTCAAGTACATTAACTACTAAATGATGTCTGGTGGTGTTTCCATCAATGGAAAAGGTGGACATTATCGAATAGGTGCTCTAATTTATCTCAAAATTGTTTTCATTAATTGCGTGTTGTCAAAAGTGCTTCCCTTAATGTGTAGCTAAATAAATTGGTCATACTATACCATTTCAATTATATTTTTCACTTCTTCTAACTCCCTAAGAATGAGACGATGACTAGATCAAACTAGTTTTGACTAAAATATGTAGAGAACTTGTTGACTATGCTTGATATCATGAACATACAGGGGATCTCCCTAACATATAGTCCCAAGTCGACCTCACATAGTTTCGTACAGGAGTCTCATCTCGTTATATGGTTTGGCAACCATTTTGAGTTGTTTAATATGTATGCCTTCGTCACGAAATAAACAGAAGAGATTATAAACATGACTTTGGGGTAGAAAGTATGTAAGCTTTGTGAGACACTGTTTGTAGAGTAAATTGGGAAATTCCACATATGTAGGAGATACAAGCCTCTAATGAGTAAATTAATAGCAATATCCTAAGAGAGAGAAGAAAACAGAACAGAAATATTTGTTTATTAACCTAAGAATTAGTTCACAAGATAAATAGCAATCATAAAAGCATAAACAACACTCATGCAACAATATCCATATCTAAGCAACACAATAGTTCATTAGCCTTAGAAAGTGTTACATTAACATCTACTGCAAAGATATCAATAATAATCATAATACATTCAAGATACATGCATAGAGGAGTGTTGGCTCTGTTATAGACATTTTTGTGCCTTACAGCTCTAAGCATGAAATGTCCATAAACCAAGGGCTCCTAAGTCCCTAAAAGTGTTGTTCCAACCCCTAAAGGAACAAGGTCAACAAATTACAGCTTCTCCTAGAAGTTCTCCACCAGAAACGGCTCAGAATAAGTCAAAACAGGATCATTTCAGCTGCTCCACTAGCCAAGTGCATTGCATAGCACCTAAATCCACTGGCTAGGTGCGTTGCAATGCACCTAAATGCATTATCAGGGTGCGTTGAGCGGGAAATGACAAATGGCAGTGTCATTCCGCAAGGTGGAGAGACAATGGAAGCTTTCAGAATCTTCTCCAATGACACTTGCCTCACTGAATTCGACCAAGGATGAGTAAGAGGATTTCAGTCTCAAAGTGGAAGCAAGAACTGATAGAGAGAAGCCACTAATCAAATCACAAGCTGACTCATCCTCCTTGCATACATCTATATATGGATCCCTCATCCCAGAGATCCAGAGGCTGGAATTTTGCACATTGTAAGGAATTGTTGTTGGTTTTGAGACACATATCAGAGAATTGGGTGATCTATGCTTTGTTGGAGGTGAAGAGGGGCTTCTTTGCTGGGAGGTTGATGCTGGGTCAAGAATCATTAGTTGTAACTCCTCCTGGATCTTCTTGTATATCAATAAAAGCTATTTGAGTTTCTTCTCCATGCTTTTGTATCATTGATGCTTGTTACATTTGTATGGTTAACTTAAATATGATCCTAAGTTATTTATGAATATAAATCCATGTCTTTGTATAGTTTCCTTCTTCTGTGATCTTACAGGTACTTGGTGAAGCTGGGCAAGTAAGGGAGCAGGTAGCTGGAAGCTGTCAAAGAGGAGAGAGATTGGATCAAAGGACTAGTGCAAGACACAGGTTGGTTCTTCCTATTCCTCTTTGTTTATAGTTCATAAAGGAGATACAAAAGTAGTTTTCTCTGTTTGTTTCTAAGGTAGCTGTCACACCTTAGTGGGATAGAGCAGTTCTAAGTAGACACTTTTCCCGGTAACAGGCTCCAAGAGCTTCTAATGATTAATTGAAGATTCCAAGAACATTGTTACATCAATGAAATGCTAGCTCTAGTAGTGTAACATGAAGATACAACATGCTTCTCCGAAGAATCATTTCACCTGCTATGCAACACTTGAGAAGCCAAGGCCACAACTCTAACAGTCAAATCCATTTGTTTAAGTTATGAGGACTTATTTATAACAAATGACAATGACTCTTGAGTTTACTCATGACTCTTCAACTTCTATGACTTGTGGGCTTCCATATAAATTTTCACATTCTACATATGACTCTTTATATTTCACATGTTTTTCTTGGACTCCATTACATTGGACTTATTCCAAAAGAGAATATATATATAAGATGGTGAATGTATATGAAAAAATTCTAACAAGAAAAAATATTTTCAAACGGTGAAAATTAGTTGTTTCTTCATGGAGTTCATTGGTGATGTCTGACTGCCATGATTTGAACACTGTTTTGATGACTTTGATTCATATCAAGAGATCTACCACAAATCACATCTTAACCTCCAATGATTTTGACACCATATATTTGGTGTCGGATTTCACATTGTTACACAACCATGATAGTTTCATGTGGACATTTTCTCCTATGATGGAATAGTGAAGGATATTGTTCTTGGTAACCTCCGAGCCTTCCTATTTTGCTACTTGATTGATATGTTGAATGAATTGCTTTACCTCCTGCCTAATGACATTCTTTCCCCTTATTTACCCTATTGCACCGATTGTAGGTACTTTGTGTTGCTACATGAAGGATTCCAAACCACTATGCAATCTTCCATAAGTAGCATTGGTGTTGGTTTCCCACTCACCAAGTTGGGCGTTGTTCTAAATGTAGAACCTTAACTATACCATGTCAATATCAGCAATGATTTTTTCCTTTCTAACCAACTTCTTTGACACGTCTGCATACTTGGCACCTCAATCCTGTATGAGGTCAATAGCTTTGTTTGCAACCTCTAGGAAATTCAAAATATCTTGATATTTCTTCTATATTCCAAATACAGATGCCACCATCTCATGCATGAAAATCATTTCATCATATAATTGCTTCATGTTATCCTTCATTGGTCCCAGTTATTCAAGTATAACTAACTAGAAATCCATTGTGTTGAGACTACAAGAAGACAATCGTTGGTTCTCTATAGTGAGATGATCTACTTGAAGTTTTGTCACATCATAATCCTTCCTCAACCATGCATTCTTACTCATGAGATACTCAGAATTATCTTGCACTGCTATCATGAAAGCAACATTCGTTTCCATGACAACTCAAGAATTTCTCCTAGTGTTTGTAGTTATCACATTCATAGTGGATATAGATATTTGATTATTAAGGTCATTTGGAAAGAAAATTTTCCTTTCTCATTCAATTCTCCTTTTCAATATATCGAAGGTCACATTATATAAATCCATGACCCCCTCTTTTGGTGGAGGAGTAATCCCCATCTCACTAAATGGGTGATGGCCACCTATGCATGGAGGATATGATGGAGTACATAGATCATCCTCGATAGGCCCAATAGAATATTCTTCCTCCATTTTTTCTTCTAATTCTTGGGTCATATTTGGTTCCTCCAACACTTGTGCAAGTTCTTCTTCTTGTAACTGCTTTTTTTGTTCTTATGCTATGCTCCTCTTTTCTTCTTCTTATCTCCTTATCTCTTCTTCTTCTTCTTCTTCTTCTTATTGTCTAAGTAAATCATTTTTCTTCTCCTTTTCCTATTCTACATTTTGGTTCCTCTACTGCTCTATTTCAATGGCACCCTTTCTCATAGGATATAATTCAAACTTTCTACTAGTTTTTTCCACTAAATCATGCTTCAATTTGTTTCTAGGTATTCTAATAGCATCTTGAGTAGTTTTTGTTTATTTTTCTTCGTTCATCTATAGTTCTTGAATTTGTCTAATCTTGGAGGGAGTTGATTCACATACTGGGCAATATTTTTTTAATTCATTCTACAAATTCTTAACCTTTTCATCTTCTAAGATAGTCATTGGTACATATGCCCAAGTGTACACTATCATGTCATAATATTGGCTTCACACCTTCCTGGGATAATACTTGTGAAATATTATAATTCCAAAATGAAGGAGATTTGCTTCTTCAATCTCAACATCTACCACCTTAAGGATCTTTAGCTCATAAAGTCGAATGCATAGAGGCAAGACAGACCAAGGAGCATTTTTTCTCCGGTGAGGTTGTGCATACATGCCATTATTTAGCTGATAGGATACTGCTTGTGAGACTACCTTGTCAATTAAACATGACATGAGGATATGTTTGACAACTGAATAATTTAATGTAAGGAGGATCATTCATGTAAGGAGGATCATATTCAAATATCAACTAATAAAGGTTGACAAAGAAATTTTATGCTAGTTGATCTTATACCCCACGAAATTTGTTCTCTGATAGAACTCTACAATGGCAATAGACATGTAGCTTCTCTTGCAAGATCCAATTCTAATTCATCCAAGTGAAAGAATACCTAGCACAAATCCCATCTAATAGGAAAGTTGACATGTAGAAAATTGGTTCTTTATTGCTAGTAAATTTGTTTTGGCCTCCTCAACATGAAACTTAAATTAATGAGAAGGGATATTTTCCCAATTAAAGATTTTCCCTCTAGTGACAACCATGTTGAGAAAAGAAATCCAATTCTCCTCAAAGGTCTTTGCATTATACTACCCCTATAACCTACAAAACATAGAAATGAGGTATTGATAGACCTTCATTAAGATTCTTGTCATGTAAATGGTCCTTGGTCTATGATGGAATTTGGCAAGTTTTTGGCATCAGGACATAATGATTTCCTTTTTGTTGAGACTTTCTTGTCTTATATAGAACTGATTGTTTGTATGTTGATTGGGATTTACCATATTATAGTAGGAATGCATGTCATTGTTGGGCACTTGAGTTTTTCCTAAAGAATCAACTTAAACCTCTGCATATTAAATTGTCAACCTTGGATTTCCTCTTTTTATTACAAGGTTGTATAGATAGTTGGTTTAATTACAGTGTTCAGATTACATTATTTGAGTGAGACTAATAATAAGAAAATACTGAGAAATGAAGGGAACAACAGAAGATTTTATTGAAAGAATACTTTCTTTCTACCTTTAAATCATAACCAAACTGATAATGGAACTTAATCATTGTGTTCCTATTCAGAAATCATAAAGAAATTCAGGTTGTTTCTTAGGAAATGATGATTATGATAAAGAAATTGAAAGGAATCTATTAGGAAAGAATTAAATTTTGTAAAGCTAACAATCCTTTATTTGCCGCAAAAAACAAAAACAAAAAATAATGTTGTAAAGGGAATTTTATCTAATCGCCATTTACTACAATTGTTCGTAAATAATAACAGTGAGTCTTGCGAACAGTAATTCAATTGAAGGAATAGTAAATCATTCAAAACTAAAAGTAACAAGAAATGATGATATAGAAAAGATAGAAAGTGCTCTAGGACTGGGCCTGTGGTCTCTAGAATGTAACCTTCTTGAAATTAACTCAATACACTAGATTAAAACCAAATCACCAAAATATTCATTAATATGCAACAGTAAATTACAGGAAGGTCTGTGAAAACTTAAGACAGTCTATTTCTTCAGTCACCTTTTTCAATTGATAAGAATAATTAACCTCCTTTACTAGAGTTTAATCATGCTTTTATATTACAAAATAATTCTATATCTAAAATAGTCAAGCTATCCTGAGAATTGAAATTTTCTTAGGATGCTTGATTCATGCTATAAAATCTTCAACATCCCTTCCAGAATAACATATTATGTCCCTTTTTCGGTTGTCTCATGCATATAAGGCATGAATCCTCAGCCACTGTCTTGCAAATAGTCCAAACAGTTTCCTTATGGATCGAGTTTCCTCAATGATTCAAGGAATAACAATCAACGTCAAATATTTCCTGCCCATTTATTAACCCAAATAATGAGTTAATAACATCTTTAATATTCAAATTGATTCATGAACGGGGTAAAATACCAAAACAATTATTAACTCCTTTCTAGAACTCCTTAGCATTCAAATTATTATAATCTAAGCTCAAAAATCTTGAAAAATTGTCAACTAAGGAAATGGGGTGAAGAATAAACCAATTGCAAGCCACAAAATTACCCCCGAGCTTACCTTTATGCATGCCCTCATTCAAAGAGATGGTTGACATGCAGTAGTTTTAAAGAGTAGGTTGAGTAAGGGTGCTCGCAATAGTGTCTGAATCTGTTCCTACTTTTGATTTTGTGGAATGATATTGACTTACTTGCGTATGATATCTCATACTCGACCTTGTAATCATATGGACGATACCAAATTATAGGACATTTATATCTGCATCCAATCCAACTAGGGCCTTCTTCTAGGACCAAGTGAGCATAATTTTGCACCTTGTTTACTGCTAATTGAAAGTTCCTAAAACTAAAGGGTTCCTTGTTTTTTACTTCATTACCTAAAATCTTCCACCTCTACTTAGCATCTCGTAGAGATTCCATTTTAGTTTCTTCAAAATACTCCAATGTATTCTATAGAACATTGGCATCAATAAGCACTAGGGTAGTAACAACATAAGGATGCTCCATAAGATTATTATGTTTAATGAGCGTACGCCGAGAGATTTTCAGGTCTCCCTAACCCAAACTTCAAGTCCGTTCTTTCTCCATTGGAATATGTCATGAAATTTATACCATTTTATATGATTTATGGAAAAAGAGATGAATGCCTAAAACTATACATCACTAATGAAAGAACTGGGGTATTTATCTATTTTCTATTCTAAAAAGAAGTTATGCATATATAATTCACACAATAAATATTTTGTGTGATCATCATGTTGTTGAAAAGACTTAATAAAGTCAAAAACATTATTAAATTCATAAGATTATCTAGATTGAATGACCTTAATATGGAGAAAAAGGTGTTGCTCAAATAAAAACAAAGCATTATTGTTAGTTGGGAATTTGCATGATAGAGCATCAGAATAAATGGAATAGGCTTCCTTTGTCTAAGCTAGGGTTTTTTCAAGTTGGTCTTGTAGACTCTTTACCTTTTTCACCACTGCCCTTAATTTAGCATAACTTTCATCCTTAGTGATTGTCAATAGCTTAAATTTTTTCAGTAATTCTTGATGCTTCCTTCAGGGCACCAACCCTCCTTCATAGTGTATTAGGGTTTCTTGTTGTTTCTCCAGTTTTTTATTTAACACCTGAATGGTAGCATATAATTAAGGGGGTATAAGGCGGTACAAGATCTATCTAAGTAGTCCTATCAATAAGAACTAACAATTCTGTTTGGCTTGCCACTTCAACAATTATCACATTGGTATCTAATACAACCAAGTCAGTCTGTGTTCATATAGTGATAACACGGGTTTCTTCCATCTGAGTTTCTGCAGAGGCAACAAAGTTCTTCGTTTGGGCCTTAGAGGTTTGAGTTTCTCACTTTCCTTTATAATTCCTCTTGTTGTTTCTTAACCATTTTTTGAGTTGCTTTAATTTTCTCTATAGTTTCTGATTTTCTCTTTTAAGCAACTCTATTTCATGACCACTTTTTCTTCTTCTTTTTTCAACAATATTTTCAGTCTGGATGAACGAAGTAGAGGGGCATGCTGAAAATATCATCATTACTCTCTTATCTCACAGGAAAGTGTAAATTTATTTCTTCAGGAAGAGAAGAGGGTTCCATAACAATTGCAATGGAATCTACTAATTGTTCTTTGAGAGAATCATCTCCAGGGTATTATTAGGATTCTAGAATAATGATAGTTATTGAATCAAAAGGGGAGATAGGAGAATTGGTTGTCAGGGTTTGTTCTGGAAGATTTCCCAAACAACCCACGACTTTGTCAAGATTCACAGAACTTAAAAAAGGTTCCCAGACCTTCCAATACTTGAGCTATTTCTTCTTCATATGCTTCGGGTTAACTTTCTTGATGAGCTTCCTATGGATTAGGAAACCCCTGGAATGTACTTTCTTATATCGGTTGCATACTAGAATCCGTAGGATTCCTTGTTCTAGCTAGTCTAGATGACCTTCTTCGTTTAGTAGGTAGGGAAACCAGAAGCGAAGCTATTTTCTTTTTGGCTCTAGTCAGCTTGTGTGGAGTTGTGGTTTAGGTTTTTCCCTTTGTAATTCCTTCCCTTTCCATGTTGGCCTCTTCATTTTCTCTTGGTTGCTCAGATTCTACGGTAGGTCTTTCAATTCATAGTGGATGCTCAGTGTTTCCCAAAAATTCATTCCAAATTAAGTGAGCTTGGTTCAATTCTACGACAACTATTAATTTTATAAGACAATGGCACCTTACCACTGATGCTTGATCTTTGCAATTTTTAAATCTTCCAGCAGTATCTTGCATAAGTTCATTCAAAAATTAAGGTAAGTTTAGAATTACCTTATGCTTGAGTGTCGCCATCAACTTCAAATTTGAATTCTCGATCACATTGTACCAGTCATCACAGGTGGTATAACTTTGCACTACTCCCACTAATTCCTTCCAAGGTTCTAGAAATTAAATAGGGTTGTATCATTTGCCTTTCCGAATCATTTCTTCTCTGGGGTCTCTGAACAACAATGTTGCACTCTGCAATGGGTTATGCTGAAAATTCATTTTTCGCCTTCCATAAGAAGTCCGGTAACCTCTGACAAGATTACTTCATTAATTTTCACCTACCTATCCTTCACTATAGTTGTCCCATTGCTTAAAATATGTATAAATTCTAGAGCGAATGCATTATCAAATCCCAATAATCGATAAAATTACTTTATCCAACCTGCTCGCTCCAAGATATTGTGTGCATGTTCAACGATTATTAATTGGGTTGGTTTGTTGTGAATCGATCAACCACCCAAATTTCTTTTTTATCAAAGTGTAATCTAAAGTTGTGCCCAACAAATTTTAGCTGATAACAAATGAAAAAAGTAACAACATTCAACAATTACAAGGAAATAAATAGAAACAAATGCAGGAAAAGTTACTGCAATAATTAAGCGTCTTGTCATATGTGTGATTTTTCACAGCCCCCCAATAAAAGTAAAGGTCAACCACGACCTTCGATGACGTGTTGAATCAATGGACTATCAACAACTTAATTACTAGAACGGGTAATCATCAAATCATCAATGTATCAATCTGGGTATGCGGCGTGATGATAAGGTGTATTAAATGTAGAGATACGCTGACGAAACAAAATTTGTGTGGAAATCAAAGCATGGAAAATGCTCTAATCATGGCTAAAGTTAGTTCGCACCAAAATATTATTAGTATAGAGAAAGGAATTTAAAATAGACTTAGAAAAATTTTAAGATTACATCCCTCATATATTAAAATAAACAATTTTTCACACACCAAAATTACCAACTTCGTGATGTGATAAATTTCCATTATAGTTCGACGATTCTTCTTTACTATTAGAAAGGGAGGAAAAATTAGAAAAATATTTGTAAGGTGATTTCAAGTATACTTCAATAACACAAGCATAGCCTCTACTGCTAGTGTTGGAAACAATGTTAATACTAAGAGGGGAGTGAATCAGTACTAAGGATAATTTTTAACTCTTTATGCCAATTTTCCTTTCTTATTCAAACTTGGAAATCATCCACATAATGAGTAGCAACATATAATATGGCACCAATATGAAATCCACATACAAGCACACACCATGAGCATCATACACAAGGGACACAAGGTTTTACATGAAAGCCCTTTTGGGAAAAAGCTACCAATGCTTGTTGTTGTTATTGGCATAAAATAAGAGCACGTACTCTATTACGTCAATTTGTTTTTGTGAGCCACAACTCATAGGAAGCACCAAATACCTTTGATTGTTTTATGGCATCCAATAGAAGGAAGCACCAACTCCCTATTTTTGTAGATCGTTGTCCAGCTTACCATAATAACCATGTGAAGCACCAACTTCACGGATTTGTTGCAAGAACCAACTTGCAAAGCCTTGGATTTATGCAACAACAAACATGAAGAAGGAACCCACCACCAAGCCTTCTCAAGAACCGACTAGAGATGAAACCACCAACTGCCTTTATGTAGGCTCCAACCCACACTCAAATTGGAAATGGATTTTCTCTATAATTTGGCAGCCACTCTACCTGATACCAACTATGTTCTTCACAACCCTTGGCCCACACAGCACTCTCTGCACCTCTTCTCTCTCTGCAGCAGCACACTGGTCTTCTAAAAAATAGTCACTCATCACAGCTCCTCACAACACTCTAATGTTCTCGGCCCTCTACATGATCTGCATTAACACAATGTTTCACTCACAACACTCATTATCTCAACAAGGCCATGCAATCCTCTATGCTCTCTTCTCTTCAACTGCATGATATCATGTCTTGGTCTCTTTCTCATCCACAACACACACTCAAAAATTAGCCTTCTTTATCTACATAGGCACCTTCGACCTTTCTCATACAGCAACATAGCTCTCAGGGTCTCTTACCTCTACATATGCACTCTCAACCTTTTTCTACAAAACATGCTCTCTCTCAACCTTACACAACAATGCACTCACATAGAGATTTTCCACTAAGCTCACTTTTACAACTGTGCTTCTTTTCCCCCACATTCCTCATTTGACCTCCTCAGTTTTGTTCCTCTGCTGCCCCCGATCAATGCTTCCTCTATGTCTTGTATTCACACTGCTGCGAGTGTACCTCGACATGGCTCTACCATTCTCCTGTCGAAACTGACCTGATATATATCACTACATTAACCATGAGAGTAGGAACTTGTCAATTTCTCCATACTGAGAATGAATTCTTAGTCCACCTGCACACTCCATTAGGCACAATCCTATCTATGAATAGATGTCCTATCACTGAGGCTCTCCATACTAATTCATTGTTTTGCATGACTTGGAGGTAATTTGGCATGTCTTCTCTATGAACCATTGTCCTTGTTGCCATGTGTCATAGTTTTTTGCTGATCCAATTGACTCCATGAACCAACTCCATCGATCTACATTTTTTCTATGGTAGCCAACCCATTGGTTCACTTAACTCACTGAGACATGCATCAGAGCATAGCAATAACTTGTCTCCCATCCAAGGTAGACCCAACACTCTTTCTCGAAGATCGTGTTGCTTACCTCCTGGACCCAACAATATTTAATAGTCGCCATTTATTCCAACAACCAACTCATCTGCGCTCATTTACTCTTCAATTTCTGATGCATCCAACCTTCAATACTCCTATGTGTTGTTATATCAGAGCTTTTACACCACCATGCAATTTCAGAGCTCAAATGTCTCATAACTCTATTAAGAACATGTTACAATATTACAATATTCTGGTTGGCCTTTAGCCCCTTCTTCTTAGCTCCTTATCACATCTCCACCATAAGCCCTTTACCTATGACCATCAGTATAGCACTTAGACACTAATCCCTCTAGCATCTTGCCAAGGACCTTTCTCCTCGTGTCATTTCTCTGTGCTCTTGGTTTTCTGGGCCCCACGACCAAGCACCAAGAACATTGAAAGCTTCACATATCGTAACTTTCTCCAAAATTCATTTCAAGCGTAGTTATAAAATATCCAACCTCCTATATGCTCCAAAACACTTAGGTGTTAAGCCTTTCTCTACACCCTTGGCTCTAATAGTTTTGTCTTGACCATGCGCTAGCCAAATATTGAAGCGCCCTTATCAGAACATTTTTAATTGCCAACTATTATAAAGTGTCGATATGCTCAACCTTTGGTATGTCGACCACCAATATGACGCCATCACTCCACATGGCACTTCCTAAGTGGTGACATGTGTCACCCATATTTGTCTCCTTAGCCCCCCTCAAAATGCCAAAACTGCCTGCCACGTGTCCTATCATACTTCCATGTCATGTTGATGTAAGCTATCACTGTACCTAATCAAATCCAACCAGACGATGCTATGTGTCCTTATCAAAACCAATCATATGCTGCCACATGTCCTACTAGAGGAGAGTGAAAAGGTCCCATCCACCTTTGGTTTTTCGATGAAATACTTTGTTAATCCTTATTGGTGCCCCCTGACGATTTTTAGCACTATCAAAACTTTTAACAATATCACAATTTTTTAAAGGTTTTCACTTTCAGATGTTTTGATCCTTTAACTGTCGATGTTACAATCTCTTCCAAGCTCTAATGGTGTGACCGTCGATATCTGATGTCTCTGGACCTCTAATATGTGATGCGTCAATATGCTTGATCCTCTGATCTTGTGATACATTGGTATGATGAATCTCCGATATGCTATCACTGATACCCCTGATGCTCTGATGTTATGATCGTCAATATCTCTGGACCTTTGATATGTTGGTATCATGATCTCCGATATGACAATATGTTGGATCGCTGATCTATGATATCCCGATATTCTTTCCTGTCTAAGCCATCAAATCACTAAACTTCAGTAGCCATAACTTTTGATCCAAGAGTCCATTTTTAGACTTACTCATATCGTTGGAAATCTATTCCAGAGAAATTTCCGGTGGAGAGGGTCTGATGTGGTCTTTTAGACCGTATTATACCTATAAGATGGATCCAAATTATCTACCATTATTATTCTCCTTTACTCTTGACATAGAGGAAGTCCCAACCACCATTATGATCCTCTTCATGAAGCTTCCATCTATCATGGACTTCCATCTAGTCAATCACTATAATCATCATTTTATGACTTTTCCAATAAGCCTGCTACTGTGATGATTTTCTACATGAAGCCTGCATCTACCATGATATTCCTCCTGGGCCATCGCTACCAACATATGCTGAAACAAGCATCCAAGCTATTCTGGTTGACATCAATGACAACACTCCTTCCAATAGTTAGGCAATGGAAACTACCCAACACATCTCCCCAGCATGATTTTTGGCATTAATGGCAACACACTTGCAGATGCCTTCACTAGACCACTGGCCATCCAATCATTCCAATTGTCCAACAATCTCCCCCTTGGGCATTGATGGCAACACTCCATCCTTCTCTTCATTTGATGGCCAAACCTCATGCTTCTTCCACAAATCTCATTGCATGGTACATTAATGGCCTGCTTTCTTCTACACAAGCCATCATAGTTGTTGGCTTGTTGGGGCTTGATCCAGGCTCAGAAGTGATTTAGCCAAAAAAATCCCAAAACTACCGGCCCTTTTGGCAACAGTCTGTGGTGTGCAGACTGAGGTCTCACCTGAGGTAGTATGGGAGGGTGTTGGAACCAGGTTTCCACACCCTAGGGATGTCTTGATGAAATCTAGGAAGTTCGCGAACCGAACCTATGCACTTGCACTGCTCCGCGCAGCTGTTCATCCTTCACAACTTGTGCAACTACTTTTGCATAGCTTTGTAAATAGCGTGAAGAGGCGTTGTTCTAGATCCTTTACCCTTAATGTGCTATTATATATCTTAACTTAATTGTGTGGGCCCAATATTCTCATTAATCATTCAACATTCATAACAAGTGCACGTAATCATAAACTATAAAGAGATGCACAAATATAATAGAAGCATAGACACACAATGTTTCAGAATCAACTTATCTTTCATTAATTCTCTGTCTAAGTATAATCCCAACTCCGCCCTATGCACTCAACCACAGGGGTCTGCGCACACAGCTGCGAACTCTACTAGGCCTCCGTGCACTCAGCTGTGGAGCCTCTACCTATCACTACGACCCAATACCTTCAGATGTACTTCTAGCTTCTAATCATGCCTTCGCATCTCTCTATTACATCTCCAAACTTTTCACCTCGTTTACACTTAGAGCCTTGCTCTATTTATATAATCCCATGGTCTGCAGACAATGGGTAGGCCGACACACTTTACATTAAATTACATTATTTTAGGGCAGACAACCCTAGACTCTCGCACTCCGCACCCACATTTCGCAGGGTCTTTATGTTATATTGACCAAAACTCGGGCTTTAAGCCCAGAAAACATGTTATGGGGGGGATTCGTTGCCCAACAGGCCCCCAACACAATCATCATCACTCGTCCTGAGTCACTCACCTGGTGCGGTGATCTTCACACGGAGTCCATCCAGCAGCTTCTGTGCTTCGCGTAAGTCCGCAACACATCCTTCCACTGTCCATTGTACTAGATGTGTGCGTATCTCCGATGCGTCGTTGTCAGGGGCACCTCCTTACCTTAGTGCATATATGCCCTACATCTATGCCAACTTTCCATCAATCTTGGCGGTGACCATGAATGCTTCCTAGAGGCAAGGCTAGATGCGTGCTTTAAGCACTTCTTCTTTCTAATGTGCGGCGTCCACCTTTTCCTTTAATGACTGGGCCTCCTTCATCTTGGCCAGTCACTGAGTAAGGGCGACCGTCTGCACGGAACCCCAGCCATTGTCATATGCTTGCTGTAACTACCATGCTTCTGTCTCTAGACATTGTATAGTTGGATCTTCCTATAGGGAGGTGAGCGTGAAGAGTAAGTGATCCAACAAGCCCGTGAAATCCTATACGGCATGCTCTATTGCTTCCAACCCTAATTAAATGGCACAGTTTCACTGCACTCTAACTTCTAGGGGTGTAGAGGGTTGCGCCTTCAGCCACAGCTCAATAATTTTTAGGTTCAGCTCCAACTGAACCTTCGCTACCTCCTCCTGGGCCTTGCAGACTCTAGCTGCCAGTTGATGAACCTTTTATACTGTTGGGAGTACTTTTGGCACGGCCAACTCTGCTATGCTGCTACAGGCCTCCTCCACAACCTATTAAAATCCCTGGGTCTGTGCGACTAGGTCGTCACGCTGCAGGCTGAGCTGTTCTATATTTAGCTTCTGCTCACTCAAGACCTACAGGGCGTGACCCTCCCTGGAACGGAGCTCAGCAGTTACCTCATCCTATAGTTGCCAGAGGGTTTCCCTAGGAAGGGTGGCCAAATTCAACCCCCAGCCCTTCATTTTGCTTACCGTGGCCCTATTGTCCTTAGCTACAGCTGAGACTTCACCTTCGGGTAACACAAAAGTTTTCATTGTGCGGGCGCACAACATCTGCTCAGCTTCGAATGTACCTAGCACAACGTACAGTGCCATCATTCATGGGGGTCACACCTATAATGCCTGCAACTACACTCTGAGCACCCCCAACACAGTTATCTTCTTCGTCATTAATTCTTCAAAGGTATCCTTAGTGACATCGTGAACTGTTTCACCAATGTCAACATGGTCTCCCTCGGTGAGCAGGATTGGGTCGACGGAGGTCTTTGTTGCCTTTGCCTTTTTTCACGGGGCTGGCTTCTCATGGATGGGCGGCCTCTTGAGTTGATTCAATTCTGGTCCAGGGTCTATGCATTCCTCTGTCTTATCTTCCCCCTGTATGTTCTGCTCTATGGAAATTTCCTAGCCTTCTTTAGTCTCTTTGGTTGTGGTCTCTACCATCTGCGCTACTGCTGCTGCATCAGCCGCCTTCTGCTGCATGGCCACTTCTTGTTCCTAGCGCCTCGTCTCAGCTAGCTACATGATGCACAACTTGGTGTCCTTCTTTCATTGTTGCGCTGCGATCTTTTCCATTTCGGCTAAGTTTCGGGCATGCCACTCTGGAGGCCATGACTCCCTTACCATGAAGATCGCGTCATCTGTTGTGATGAACAGGAGCTTCACACATTTTCGTGTGGGATCCTTGCGCACCCAGATATATAGGTTATGCATATCCGCCTTGAATTCTTCCACGCTTTCCAAGCTATTATGAACTGTAGGGGACAAGCGTTGCCTATGGTTAATCCATGTTCATATGCTCGCCTCCACAAACACCCAAAACAACTTTATCTCATGAATCCTTGTTGCGTCTTTCGTAGCCCAGAGTGAGGTGTACCTCGCAGCTTCGGGTAGGTCACCCTCAAGAGTGGGAAACTAGTTGTCCTACAGCAGCTCCCCTGCAACCAACAGGATGGATAAGGGAAACCACGCATAGTGGAAGGTCTTACCTTGCTCCTGGGCCTCTCTACAGTTTGTCAAAAACTAGTCGAAGAGGAATTGTGCCCAGTTGAACTGGACCCCCTCTGCGCACTACTCTGCCAACGCAATTACAGATGCTGGCACTTCGTCGGCACAACATTTCCTCATTAGCTTGCCATCCAGTAGCTGGGTGGCTATGCACACTGCTTGGTCCTTGATTCGTGCTATTATGTACCCTCGCTTTCTCTTTTCTAGCTTATACTTGGCCTTCATGGCTTCTGCGAGGGTCAAGTCGCTGCTCTTTCTTATGATGGCTGCGGGGTTGTTTCCTTTAACTCGCAGTCAAGAAATCTGGTGAATTAGATTGGCCATGATGGGAATCAGCTCCTCCAGCTACAGATACCCATCATGTACTAGGCACAGTAGTTGATGGGCACACGGTGGTAGTGGGGTATCCATCGCAGATGGAGTAACCCAACCCTCTCCACACCGTGTAATCATTTATGCTTCAGTGACTTCTCCGTGGCCAACTGTGGGAACTTCTCACTGTCCGCGAGGTCCCAAAATATCTTGATCTTTGTTCTGTATTCCAAATACAGATGCCACCATCTCATGCATGAAAATCATTTCATCATATAATTGCTTCATGTTATCCTTCATTGGTCCCAGTTATTCAAGTATAACTAACTAGAAATCCATTGTGTTGAGACTACAAGAAGACAATCGTTGGTTCTCTATAGTGAGATGATCTACTTGAAGTTTTGTCACATCCAAATCCTTCCTCAACCATGCATTCTTACTCATGAGATACTCAGAATTATCTTGCACTGCTATCATGAAAGCAACATTCGTTTCCATGACCACTCAAGAATTTCTCCTAGTGTTTGTAGTTATCACAATCATAGTGGATATAGATATTTGATTATTAAGGTCATTTGGAAAGAAAATTTTCCTTTCTCATTCAATTCTCCTTTTCAATATATCGAAGGTCACATTATATAAATCCATGACCCCCTCTTTTGGTGGAGGAGTAATCCCCATCTCACTAAATGGGTGATGGCCACCTATGCATGGAGGATATGATGGAGTACATAGATCATCCTCGATAGGCCCAATAGAATATTCTTCCTCCATTTTTTCTTCTAATTCTTGGGTCATATTTGGTTCCTCCAACACTTGTGCAAGTTCTTCTTCTTGTAACTGTTTTTTTTTGTTCTTATGCTATGCTCCTCTTTTCTTCTTCCTATCTCCTTATCTCTTCTTCTTCTTCTTCTTATTATTGTCTAAGTAAATCATTTTTCTTCTCCTTTTCCTATTCTACATTTTGGTTCCTCTACTGCTCTATTTCAATGGCACCCTTTCTCATAGGATATAATTCAAACTTTCTACTAGTTTTTTCCACTAAATCATGCTTCAATTTGTTTCTAGGTATTCTAATAGCATCTTGAGTAGTTTTTGTTTATTTTTCTTCGTTCATCTATAGTTCTTGAATTTGTCTAATCTTGGAGGGAGTTCATTCACATACTGGGCAATATTTTTTTAACGCATTCTACAAATTCTTAACCTTTTCATCTTCTAAGATAGTCATTGGTACATATGCCCAAGTGTACACTATTATGTCATAATATTGGCTTCACACCTTCCTGGGATAATACTTGTGAAATATTATAATTCCAAAATGAAGGAGATTTGCTTCTTCAATCTCAACATCTACCACCTTAAGTATCTTTAGCTCATAAAGTCGAATGCATAGAGGCAAGGCAGACCAAGGAGCATTTTTTCTCCTGTGAGGTTGTGCATACATGCCATTATTTAGCTGATAGGATACTGCTTGTGAGACTACCTTGTCGTTTAAACATGACATGAGGATATGTTTGACAACTGGATAATTTAATGTAAGGAGGATCATTCATGTAAGGAGGATCATATTCAAATATCAACTAATAAAGGTTGACAAAGAAATTTTATGCTAGTTGATCTTATACCCCACGAAATTTGTTCTCTGATAGAACTCTACAATGGCAATAGACATGTAGCTTCTCTTGCAAGATCCAATTCTAATTCATCCAAGTGAAAGAATACCTAGCACAAATCCCATCTAATAGGAAAGTTGACATGTAGAAAATTGGTTCTTTATTGCTAGTAAATTTGTTTTGGCCTCCTCAACATGAAACTTAAATTGATGAGAAGGGATATTTTTCCAATTAAAGATTTTCCCTCTAGTGACAACCATGTTGAGAAAAGAAATCCAATTCTCCTCAAAGGTCTTTGCATTATACTACCCCTATAACCTACAAAACACAGAAATGAGGTATTGATAGACCTTCATTAAGATTCTTGTCATGTAAATGGTCCTTGGTCTATGATGGAATTTAACAAGTTTTTGGCATCAGGACATAATGATTTCCTTTTTGTTGAGACTTTCTTGTCTTATATAGAACTAATTGTTTGTATGTTGATTGGGCTTTACCATATTATAGTAGGAATGCATGTCATTGTTGGGCACTTGAGTTTTTCCTAAAGAATCAACTTAAACCTCTGCTTATTAAATTGTCAACCTTGGATTTCCTCTTTTTATTACAAGGTTGTATAGATAGTTGGTGTAATTATAGTGTTCAGATTACATTATTTGAGTGAGACTAATAATAAGAAAATACTGAGAAATGAAGGGAACAACAGAAGATTTTATTGAAAGAATACTTTCTTTCTACCTTTAAATCATAACCAAACTGATAATGGAACTTAATTGTTGTGTTCCTATTCAGAAATCATAAAGAAATTCAGGTTGTTTCTTAGGAAGTGATGATTATGATAAAGAAATTGAAAGGAATCTATTAGGAAAGAATTAAATTTTGTAAAGCTAACAATCCTTTATTTGCCGCAGAAAACAAAAACAAAACATAATGTTGTAAAGGGAATTTTATCTAATCGCCATTTACTACAATTGTTCGTAAATAATAACAGTGAGTCTTGCGAACAGTAATTCAATTGAAGGAATAGTAAATCATTCAAAACTAAAAGTAACAAGAAATGATGAGATAGAAAAGATAGAAAGTGCTCTAGGACTGGGCCTGTGGTCTCTAGAATGTAACCTTCTTGAAATTAACTCAATACACTAGATTAAAACCAAATCACCAAAATATTCATTAATATGCAACAGTAAATTACAGGAAGGTCTGTGAAAACTTAAGACAGTCTATTTCTTCAGTCACCTTTTTCAATTGATAAGAATAATTAACCTCCTTTACTAGAGTTTAATCATGCTTTTATATTACAAAATAATTCTATATCTAAAATAGTCAAGCTATCCTAAGAATTGAAATTTTCTCAGGATGCTTGATTCATGATATAAAATCTTCAACATCCCTTCCAGAATAACATATTATGTCCCTTTTTCGGTTGTCTCATGCATATAAGGCATGAATCCTCAGCCAATGTCTTGCAAATAGTCCAAACAGTTTCCTTATGGATCGAGTTTCCTCAATGATTCAAGGAATAACAATCAACGTCAAATATTTCCTGCCCATTTATTAACCCAAATAATGAGTTAATAACATCTTTAATATATAAATTGATTCATGAACGGGGTAAAATATCAAAACAATTATTAACTCCTTTCTAGAACTCCTTAGCATTCAAATTATTATAATCTAAGCTCAAAAATCTTGAAAAATTGTCAACTAAGGAAATGGGGTGAAGAATAAACCAATTGCAAGCCACAACATCACCCCCGAGCTTACCTTTATGCATGCCCTCATGCAAAGAGATGGTTGACATGCAGTAGTTTTAAAGAGTAGGTCGAGTAAGGGTGCTCGCAATAGTGTCTGAATCTGTTCCTACTTTTGATTTTGTGGAATGATATTGACTTACTTGCGTATGATATCTCATACTCGACCTTGTAATCATATGGACGATACCAAATTATAGGACATTTATATCTGCATCCAATCCAACTAGGGCCTTCTTCTAGGACCAAGTGAGCACAATTTTGCACCTTGCTTACTGCTAATTGAAAGTTCCTAAAACTAAAGGGTTCCTTGTTTTTTACTTCATTACCTAAAATCTTCCACCTCTACTTAGCATCTCGTAGAGATTCCATTTTAGTTTCTTCAAAATACTCCAATGTAGTCTATAGAACATTGGCATCAATAAGCACTAGGGTAGTAACAACATAAGGATGCTCCACAAGATTATTATGTTTAATGAGCGTACGCCGAGAGATTTTCAGGTCTCCCTAACCCAAAGTTCAAGTCCGTTCTTTCTCCATTGGAATATGTCATGAACTTTGTACCATTTTATATGATTTATGGAAAAAGAGATGAATGCCTAAAACTATACATCACTAATGAAAGAACTGGGGTATTCATCTATTTTCTATTCTAAAAAGAAGTTATGCATATATAATTCACACAATAAATATTTTGTGTGATCATCATGTTGTTGAAAATACTTAATAAAATCAAAAACATTATTAAATTCATAAGATTATCTAGATTGAATGACCTTAATATGGAGAAAAAGGTGTTGCTCGAATAAAAACAAAGCATTATTGTTAGTTGGGCATTTGCATGATAGAGCATCAAAATAAATGGAATAGGCTTCCTTTGTCTAAGTTAGGGTTTTTTCAAGCTGGTCTTGTAGACTCTTTACCTTTTTCACCACTGCCCTTAATTTAGCATAACTTTCATCCTTAGTGATTGTCAATAGCTTAAATTTTTTCAGTAATTCTTGATGCTTCCTTCAGGGCACCAACCCTCCTTCATAGTGTATTAGGGTTTCTTGTTGTTTCTCCAGTTTTTTATTTAACACCTGAATGGTAGCATATAATTAAGGGGGTATAAGGCGGTACAAGATCTATCTAAGTAGTCCTATCAATAAGAACTAACAATTCTGTTTGGCTTGCCACTTCAACAATTATCACATTGGTGTCTAATACAACCAAGTCAGTCTGTGTTCCTATAGTGATAACACGGGTTTCTTCCATCTGAGTTTCTGCAGAGGCAACAAAGTTCTTTGTTTGGGCCTTAGAGGTTTGAGTTTCTCACTTTCATTTATAATTCCTCTTGTTGTTTCTTAACCATTTTTTGAGTTGCTTTAATTTTCTCTATAGTTTCTGATTTTCTCTTTTAAGCAACTCTATTTCATGACCACTTTTTCTTCTTCTTTTTTCAACAATATTTTCAGTCTGCATGAAAGAAGTAGAGGGGCATGCTGAAAATATCATCATTACTCTCTTATCTCACAGGAAAGTGTAAATTTATTTCTTCGGGAAGAGAACAGGGTTCCATAACAATTGCAATGGAATCTACTAATTGTTCTTTGAGAGAAGCATCTCCAGGGTATTATTAGGATTCTAGAATAATGATAGTTATTGAATCAAAAGGGGAGATAGGAGAATTGGTTGTCAGGGTTCGTTCTGGAAGATTTCCCAAACAACCCACGACTTTGTCAAGATTCACAGAACTTAAGAAAGGTTCCCAGGCCTTCCAATACTTGAGCTATTTCTTCTTCATATGCTTGGGGTTAACTTTCTTGATGAGCTTCCTATGGATTAGGAAACCCCTGGAATGTACTTTCTTATATCGGTTGCATACTAGAATCCGTAGGATTCCTTGTTCTAGCTAGTCTACATGACCTTCTTCGTTTAGTAGGTAGGGAAACCAGAAGCGAAGCTATTTTCTTTTTGGCTCTAGTCAGCTTATCTGGAGTTGGGGTTTAGGTTTTTCCCTTTGTAATTCCTTCCCTTTCCATGTTGGCCTCTTCATTTTCTCTTGGTTGCTCAGATTCTATGGTAGGTCTTTCAATTCATAGTGGATGCTCAGTGTTTCCCAAAAATTCATTCCAAATTAAGTGAGCTTGGTTCAATTCTATGACAACTATTAATTTTATAAGACAATGGCACCTTACCACTGATGCTTGATCTTTTCAATTTTTAAATCTTCCAGCAGTATCTTGCATAAGTTCATTCAAAAATTAAGGTAAGTTTAGAATTACCGTATGCTTGAGTGTCGCCATCAACTTCAAATTTGAATTCTCGATCACATTGTACCGGTCATCACAGGTGGTATAACTTTGCACTACTCCCACTAATTCCTTCCAGGGTTCTAGAAATGAAATAGGGTTGTATCATTTGCCTTTCCAAATCATTTCTTCTCTGGGGTCTCTGAACAACAATGTTGCACTCTGCAATGGGTTATGCTTGAAAATCCATTTTTCGCCTTCCATAAGAAGTCCGGTAACCTCTGACAAGATTACTTCATTAATTTTCACATACCTATCCTTCACTATAGTTGTCCCATTGCTTAAAATATGTATAAATTCCAGAGCGAATGCATTATCAAATCCCAATAATTGATAAAAATGCTTTATCCAACCTGCTCGCTCCAAGATATTGTGTGCATGTTCAACGATTATTAATTGGGTTGGTTTGTTGTGAATCGATCAACCACCCAAATTTCTTTTTTATCAAAGTGTAATCTAAAGTTGTGCCCAATAAATTTTAGTTGATAACAAATGAAAAAAGTAACAACATTCAACAATTACAAGGAAATAAATAGAAACAAATGCAGGAAAAGTTACCGCAATAATTAAGCGTCTTGTCATATGTGTGATTTTTCAGAGCCCCCCAATAAAAGTAAAGGTCAACCATGACCTTCTATGACGTGTTGAATCAATGGACTATCAACAACTTAATTACTAGAACGGGTAATCATCAAATCATCAATGTATCAATCGTGGGTATGTGGCATGATGATAAGGTGTATTAAATGCAGAGATACGCTGACGAAACAAAATTTGTGTGGAAGTCAAAGCATGGAAAATGCTCTAATCATGGCTAAAGTTAGTTCGCACCAAAATATTATTAGTATAGAGAAAGGAATTTAAAATAGACTTAGAAAAATTTTAAGATTACATCCCTCATATATTAAAATAAACAGTTTTTCTCACACCAAAATTACCAAATTCGTGATGTGATAAATTTCCATTATAGTTCGACGATTCTTCTTTACTATTAGAAAGGGAGGAAAAATTAGAAAATATTTGTAAGGTGATTTCAAGTATACTTCAATAACACAAGCATAGCCTCCACTGCTAGTGTTGGAAACAATGTTAATACTAAGAGGGGAGTGAATCAGTACTAAGGATAATTTTTAACTCTTTATGCCAATTTTCCTTTCTTATTCAAACTTGGAAATCATCCACATAATGAGTAGCAACATATAATATGGCACCAATATGAAATCTACATACAAGCACACACCATGAGCATCATACACAAGGGACACAAGGTTTTACGTGAAAACCCTTTTGGGAAAAAGCTACCAATGCTTGTTGTTGTTATTGGCATAAAATAAGAGCACATACTCTATTACGTCAATTTGTTTTTGTGAGCCACAACTCATAGGAAGCACCAAATACCTTTGATTGTTTTATGGCATCCAATAGAAGGAAGCACCAACTCCCTATTTTTGTAGATCGTTGTCCAGCTTACCATAAGAACCATGTGAAGCACCAACTTCACGGATTTGTTGCAAGAACCAACTTGCAAAGCCTTGGATTTATGCAACAGCAAACATGAAGAAGGAACCCACCCCCAAGCCTTCTCAAGAACCGACTAGAGATGAAACCACCAACTTCCTTTATGTAGGCTCCAACCCACACTCAAATTGGAAATGGATTTTCTCTATAATTTGGCAGCCACTCTGCCTGATACCAACTATGTTCTTCACAACCCTTGGCCCACACAGCACTCTCTGCACCTCTTCTCTCTCTGCAGCAGCACACTGGTCTTCTAAAAAATAGTCACTCATCACAACTCCTGACAACACTCTAATGTTCTCGGCCCTCTACATGATCTGCATTAACACAATGTTTCACTCACAACACTCATTATCTCAACAAGGCCATGCAATCCTCTATGCTCTCTTCTCTTCAACTGCATGATATCATCTCTTGGTATCTTTATCATCCACAACACACACTCAAAAATTAGCCTTCTTTATCTACACAAGCACCTTCGACCTTTCTCATATAGCAACATAGCTCTCAGGGTCTCTTACCTCTACATATGCACTCTCAACCTTCTTCTACAAAATATGCTCTCTCTCAGCCTTACACAACAGTGCACTCACATAGAGATTTTCCACTAAGCTCACTTTTGCAACTGTGCTTCTTTTCCCCCACATTCCTCATTTGACCTCCTCAGTTTTGTTCCTCTGCTGCCCCCGATCAATGTTTCCACTATGTCTTGTATTCACACTACTGCGAGTGTACCTCGACATGGCTCTACCATTCTCCTGTCGAAACTAACCTCATATATATCACTACATTAACCATGAGAGTGGGAACTTGTCAATTTCTCCATACTGAGAATGAATTCTTAGTCCACCTGCACACTCCATTAGGCACAATCCTATCTATGAATAGATGTCCTATCACTGAGGCTCTCCATACTAATTCATTGTTTTGCATGACTTGGAGGTAATTTGGCATGTCTTCTCTATGAACCATTGTCCTTGTTGCCATGTGTCATAGTTTTTTACTGATCCAACTGACTCCATGAACCAACTCCATCGATCTACATTTTTTCTATGGTAGCCAACCCATTGGTTCACTTAACTCACTGAGACATGCATCAGAGCATAGCAATAACTTGTCTCCCATCCAAGGTAGACCCAACACTCTTTCTCAAAGATCGTGTTCCTTACCTCCTGGACCCAACAATATTTAATAGTCGCCATTTATTCCAACAACCAACTCATCTGCGCTCATTTACTCTTCAATTTTCGATGCATCCAACCTTCAATACTCCTATGTGTTATTATATCAGAGCTTTTACACCACCATGCAATTTCAGAGCTCAAATGTCTCATAACTCTATTAAGAACATGTTACAATATTACAATATTCTGGTTAGCCTTTAGCCCCTTCTTCTTAGCTCCTTATCACATCTCCACCATAAGCCCTTTACCTATGACCATCAGTATAGCACTTAGACACTAATCCCTCTAGCATCTTGCCAAGGACCTTTCTCCTCGTGTCATTTCTCTGTGCTCTTGGTTTTCTGGGCCCCACGACCAAGCACCAAGAACATTGAAAGCTTCACATATCGTAACTTTCTCCAAAATTCATTTCAAGCATAGTTATAAAATCTCCAACCTCCTATATGCTCCAAAACACTTAGGTGTTAAGCCTTTCTCTACACCCTTGGCTCTAATAGTTTCGTCTTGACCATGCGCTAGCCAAATATTGAAGCCCCCTTATCAAAACCTTTCTAATTGCCAACTATTATAAAGTGTTGATATCCTCAACCTTTGGTATGTCGACCACCAATATGACGCCATCACTCCACATGGCACTTCCTAAGTGGTGACATGTGTCACCCATATTTGTCTCCTTAGGCCCCCTCAAAATGCGAAAACTGCCTGCCACGTGTCCTATCATACTTCCATGTCATGTTGATGTAAGCTACCACTGTACCTAATCAAAGCCAACCAGACGGTGCTATGTGTCCTTATCAAAACCAATCATATGCTACCACGTGTCCTACTAGAGGAGAGTGAAAAGGTCCCATCCACCTTTGGTTTTTCGATGAAATACTTTGTTAATCCTTATTGGTGCCCCCTGACGATTTTTAGCACTATAAAAACTTTTAACAATATCACAGTTTTTTAAAGGTTTTCACTTTCAGATGTTTTGATCCTTTAACTGTCGATGTTACAATCTCTTCCAAGCTCTAATGTTGTGACCGTCGATATCCGATGTCTCTGGACCTCTAATATGTGATGCGTCAATATGCTTGATCTTCTGATCTTGTGATACATTGGTATGATGAATCTCCGATATGCTATCACCGATACCCCTGATGCTCTGATGTTATGATCGTCAATATCTCTGGACCTTTGATATGCTGGTATCATGATCTCCGATATGACAATATGTTGGATCGCCGATCTCTGATATCCCGATATTCTTTCCTGTCTAAGCCTTCAAATCACTGAACTTCAGTAGCCATAACTTTTGATCCAAGAGTCCATTTTTAGACTTACTCATATCGTTGGAAATCTATTCCAGAGAAATTTCCGGTGGAGAGGGTCTGATGTGGTCTTTTAGACCGTATTATACCTATAAGATGGATCCAAATTATCTACCATTATTATTCTCCTTTACTCTTGACACAGAGGAACTCCCAACCACCATTATGATCCTCTTCATGAAGCTTCCATCTATCATGGACTTCCATCTAGTCAATCACTATAATCATCATTTTATGACTTCTCCAATAAGCCTGCTACTGTGATGATTTTCTACATGAAGCCTGCATCTACCATGATATTCCTCCTAGGCCATCACTACCAACATATGCTGAAACAAGCATCCAAGCTATTCTGGTTGACATCAATGACAACACTCCTTCCAATAGTAGGCAATGGAAACTACCCAACACATCTCCCCAGCATGATTTTTGGCATTAATGGCAACACACTTGCAGATGCCTTCACTAGACCACTAGCCATCCAATCATTCCAATTGTCCAACAATCTCCCCCTTGGGCATTGATGGCAACACTCCATCCTTCTCTTCATGTGATGGCAAAACCTCATGCTTCTTCCACAAATATCATTGCATGGTACATTAATGGCCTGCTTTCTTCTACACAAGCCATCATAGTTGTTGGCTTGTTGGGGCTTGATCCAGGCTCAGAAGTGATTTAGCCAAAAAAATCCCAAAACTACCGGCCCTTTTGGCAACAGTCTGTGGTGTGCAGACTGAGGTCTCACCTGAGGTAGTATGGGAGGGTGTTGGAACCAGGTTTCCACACCCTAGGGATGTCTTGATGAAATCTAGGAAGTTCGCGAACCGAACCTGTGCACTTGTACTGCTCCGCGCAGCTGTTCGTCCTTCACAACTTGTGCAACTACTTCTGCGTAGCTCTGTAAATAGCGTGAAGAGGCGTTGTTCTAGATCCTTTACCCTTAATGTGCTATTATATATCTTAACTTAATTGTGTGGGCCCAATATTCTCATTAATCATTCAACATTCATAACAAGTGCACGTAATCATAAACTATAAAGAGATGCATAAATATAACAGAAGCATAGACACACAATGTTTCAGAATCAACTTATCTTTCATTAATTCTCTGTCTAAGTATAATCCCAACTCCGCCCTATGCACTCAACTACAGGGGTCTGCGCACACAGCTGCAAACTCTACTAGGCCTCCGTGCACTCAGCTGTGGAGCCTCTACCTATCACTACGACCCAATACCTTCAGATGTACTTCTAGCTTCTAATCATGCCTTCGCATCTCTCTATTACATCTCCAAACTTTTCACCTCGTTTACACTTAGAGCCTTGCTCTATTTATATAATCCCATGGTCTGCAGACAATGGGTAGGCCGACACACTTTACATTAAATTACATTATTTTAGGGCAGACAACCCTAGACTCTTGCACTCTGCACCCACATTTCGCAGGGTCTTTATGTTATATTGACCAAAACTCGGGCTTTAAGCCCAGAAAACATGTTATGGGGGGGATTCGTTGCGCAACAGGCCCCCAACACAATCATCATCACTCGTCCTGAGTCACTCACCTGGTGCGGTAATCTTCACACGGAGTCCATCCAGCAGCTTCTGTGCTTCGCGTAAGTCTGCAACACATCCTTCCGCTGTCCATTGTACTAGCTGTGTGCGTATCTCTGATGCGTCGTTGTCAGGGGCACCTCCTTACCTTAGTGCATATATGCCCTACATCTATGCCAACTTTCCCTCAATCTTGGCGGTGACCATGAATGCTTCCTCGAGGCAAGGCTAGATGCGTGCTTTAAGCACTTCTTCTTTCTAATGCGCGGCGTCCACCTTTTCCTTTAAAGCCTGGGCCTCCTTCATCTTGGCCAGTCACTGAGTAAGGGCGACTGTCTGCACGGAACCCCAGACATTATCATATGCCTGCTGTAACTACCATGCTTCTGTCTCTAGACTTTGTATAGTTGGATCTTCCTATAGGGAGGTGAGCGTGAAGAGTAACTGATCCAACAAGCCCGTGAAATCCTATACTGCATGCTCTATTGCTTCCAACCCTAATTAAATGGCACAGTTTCACTGCACTCTAACTTCTAGGGGTGTAGAGGGTTGCGCCTTCAGCCACAGCTCAATGATTTTTAGGTTCAGCTCCAACTGAACCTTCGCTGCCTCCTCCTGGGCCTTGCGGACTCTAGCTGCCAGTGGATGAACCTTTTATACTGTTGGGTGTACTTTCGGCACGTCCAACTCCACTATGCTGCTACAGGTCTCCTCCACAACCTATTAAAATCCCTAGGTCTGTGCGACCAGGTCGTCACGCTGCAGGCTGAGTTGTTCTATATTTAGCTTATGCTCACTCAAGACCTGCAGGGCGTGACCCTCCCTGGCACGGAGCTCAGCAGTTACCTCATCCTGTAGTTGCCAGAGGGTTTCCCTAGGAAGGGTGGTCAAATTCAACCCCCAGCCCTTCATTTTTCTTATCATGGCCCTATTGTCCTTAGCTACAGCTGAGACTACACCTTCGGGTAACACAAAAGTTTTCATTGTGCGAGCGCACAACATCTGCTCAACTTCGGATGTACCTACCACAACGTACAGTGCCATCATTCATGGGGGTCACACCTATAATGCCTGCAACTACACTCTGAGCACCCCCAACACAGTTATCTTCTTCGTCATTAATTCTTCAAAGGTATCCTTAGTGACATCGTGAACTGTTTCACCAATGTCAACAAGGTCTCCCTCGGTGAGCAGGATTGGGTTGACAGAGGTCTTTGTTGCCTTAGCCTTTTTTCACGGGGCTGGTTTCTCATGGTCGGGCAGCCTCTTGAGTTGATTCGATTCTGGTCCAGGGTCTGTGCATTCCTCTGTCTTATATTCCCCCTGTATGTTCTGCTCTATGGAAATTTCCTAGCCTTCTTTAGTCTCTTTAGTTGTGGTCTCTACCGTCTGCGCTACTGCTGCTGCCTCAGTCGCCTTCTGCTGCATGGCCACTTCTTGTTCCTAGCGCCTCCTCTCAGCTAGCTACATGATGCACAACTTGGTGTCCTTATTTCATTGTTGCGCTGCGATCTTTTCCATTTCGGCTAAGTTTCGGGCATGCCACTCTGGAGGCCATGACTCCCTTACCATGAAGATCGCATCATCTGTTGTGATGAACAGGAGCTTCACACATTTTCGTGTGGGATCCTTGCGCGCCCGGATATACAGGTTATGCATATCTGCCTTGAATTATTCCACGCTTTCCAAGCTATTATGAACTGTAGGGGACAAGCGTTGCCTATGGTTAATCCATGTTTGTATGCTCGCCTCCACGAACACCCAAAACAGCTTTATCTCGTGAATCCTTGTTGCGTCTTTCGTAGCCCAGAGTGAGGTGTACCTCGTAGCTTCGGGTAGGTCACCCTCAACAGTGGGAAACTAGTTGTCCTTCAGCAGCTCCCCTGCAACCAACAGGATGGATAAGGGAAACCACGCATAGTGGAAGGTCTTACCTTGTTCCTGGGCCTCTCTACAGTTTGTCAAAAACTAGTCGAAGAGGAACTGTGCCCAGTTGAACTGGACCCCCTCTGCGCACTACTCTGCCAACGCAATTACAGATGCTGGCACTTCGTCGGCACAACATTTCCTCATTAGCTTGCCATCCAGTAGCTGGGTGGCTATGCACACTGCTTGGTCCTTGATTCGTGCTATTATGTACCCTCGCTTTCTCTTTTCTAGCTTATACTTGGCCTTCATGGCTTCTGCGAGGGTCAAGTCGTTGCTCTTTCTTGTGATGGCTGCAGGGTTGTTTCCTTTAACTGGCAGTCAAGAAATCTGGTGAATTAGATTGGCCGTGATGGGAATCAGCTCCTCCAGCTAGAGATACCCATCATGTACCAGGCACAGTAGCTGATGGGCACACGGTGGTAGTGGGGTATCCATCGCAGATGGAGTAACCCAACCCTCTCCACACCGTATAATCATTTCTGCTTCAATGACTTCTCCGTGGCCAACTGTGGGAACTTCTCGCTATCCGAGAGGTCCCAATCTTCGAATTTCATATTAGATACTCGTCCCAATGGCAGACCTTCAAACCTTATTTCATCAGGAAGGAGCGGGGTCTAGAGCGCACTCTTCGTGGCCTCCAAGCCCTTCGGTATCTTGGCTATTCCCTTCCACGGGGGGATGTAGAGAGGTAACTTTAACACAGAAGGCACTTGGGAGACATTCTATGCTTCATCATCCTACGCCTCAATTTAGGCGATCAGAGCTTGCAAGTCTTCCTCCTCCTCCTCTGTTTCAAGGGTGATAGCTTTGCCCTACTCTGTCGTTGACAATTTACTAAACCATGGATTTCATGGTGATACATGGACTAGCCCCATCGTTTTCTTGTCGTTCTATGGCCGCGATGTTCGTGGTGATTTTGGAACTTCCGGAGTAGTTGTTGCCTCTCCGAGCTCCTCATGGGCCATGTGAGGCTCTGCAGTAACTTCGGTGAATCAAACTCTTGTTCTCGCAACCGTCATCATGTCTACAGTTGAGGGTGGTAAGAGTACGCAGCGCTCAGTGCTATATACATGCTCAATTCTCAAACAACCCATTGTTGCCTCGTGGCTAGCCCTAGTCGTTTTATAGAATCTTTTGAATTTGAATGTGGCCCTCCCCCACACTTCTGAGTCATTAATGTCCTTTTGGCAGCAGATCGTCCCAAATCTAGCTCTTAATTCGTGTCTTAATTGCCCGCTGCCCACTCCTTTTTGCCTTAAATTAGACCTCTTGTCATGAACAGTGACACCAACGGTCACTTCCCTACTTACCTGCACAGCAGCGCAGCCCCCTATGCGTGGCCGTGACCCCTGTGACATACTTACCCTACGTGTAACCTCCTTCTTGCGCAGCTCCCCTATAGACTTGTTTATAGTCCCATGCTCTCTTTCAACTGCTTGGAGTGCTGAGAAATTTCTTTCTACAGCTAGTTAGGTGGTCGCACTACTTTTGTGAGGCTTCAAGGCACCTTCCAGGCTAGTCTGCAAGCACTCCTCAGCTTCCCTTGCAACAGTCATCGCTGTGCATTCTTCCTTATGCGGTGCGCTCCCCTAGTTACCTTGTCTGGTAATGTGTGGTCACAGCCATGGTAGTAGAGCCAGAAATTCTTAGTGACAATCTTCTAGTGCGGTGGTATGGTTGCCCATATGTTGTCCTGTCCTTTTGTCAACGCGTACAACTTACGCAATTTTCGTTTCTAGCTTTCTGATTTCCATATCCATTAACATGCTTTTCTTCTTCAGTCGTACCGAATCTTCTTCGAGTCCGCAAAGCTCAAGGTTTCCTCACCGAATGGCTTCTTGAATCTACATATGTTCATCCTGACGTGGCTACATAATCTTTTCACTCTAGTCCTCGCGTGTTGTCCCAATTATGGGAGTTATTGTGTGAGGATTCTTTTCCAAAGCTTCAACCTCGACTCTACTTGTCGTCTTAGGAATCGTTCCCGTGCTCAGGTTCTTATGCATGGAACTATAGGCCCATCGAACTGCTGGCACACGCAAGTCCCAATCAGTTCGTTCTACGTGGTAAACTCTATTCATGATTCTTCATAACTTTGTGAATTTCTGATTTGGAATATTTGTGGTGTGCGTCGCTTTTCCTACTGCCACGTTGGTTTCTGATTTTTTATCCTTAGTCTAGGATGTGCTTGCACAGCACACGTCTGCACCCATCGACACAGGTGGCTGCATAAGCTGCATTTCCCTAGCTGCCTGGCTCTCATTCAATGCTAGGGGCTTCCAAACAGCAAGCGCATCTACCTCCTACATTCATGCCAGCTTACAATGGTCTTCTAATGTGTACTCCACCATCGTGTGGGTGTTGCAGGCAGCTCCCATTCCATTGCACCGTACCACTACTTTTCTGGTACTGCGCTTTCAAATTTATTCAGGAATTCATCCACCACTGTCACACCATCATATGTTGGCAATTCCCTTGCCTCTGTCGTCACATAATGCAATGATCTAATCATCATGTTGCAACTCAGTGTTGTCACTTTGTGCAACCAGTTTTGGCAACGTTCTACTTCTTTGTATAAGTCCAAAGTACAGTAGTTGTCACGCTCCCATGAGATTCTCCCATCTATAGTCAAGTTCACCCGATCCTTGTCTCACACTGTTATCTGGTAAATACAATCAAGCTCATCATCACTTTCATCATCGCGCATGAGTTCAATGTAATGCGCCCCCTCGGCTGGGTCTAGCAGAACTACTATGCGTAGCGACTTTTTCTCGAATATCATCTTCCGCTTCTTCAGGTTAATGACTCCATTCATATCAGTGCCCCAGTCTATTCCTATCAACGCGGGATAAGGATTGCTGTCATCAACAATCTCTATTACTTCAAAGTTTGTCTGTGTGCTTGCACCTTCGATATCGACTATTAACCCTTGCAACCTTCCCATGGGAAAAATATTCTATTGGTTCGCCATTCGTAATTGAATAGGGGACCACTGTAACATGGGCCTGCCCATACGTTCCCATGTCTACTTTGGTAATACATTCACGTCCGAACCCAGGTCTAGGATTACCTGATCCGTTTCATATTCGCTAATCTACACCGTCAACCTCATTTCCCTCCAGTTGAGCAATATATGCTTCCCCAATTTCCGAACTACGCGTGGTTCCCCTGATCCCGCGCACCTAGTGATCAACTCCTGCAGTCCCTTAACTACATTATTGTCACACAGTAGTTTCATTCATGTCTCCAAAAAGGTAGTAAGCATAGAAGGATCCATCCCTAGCTCTGGTTGATCCTTACTACCTGAAGTGGAGGCCTCCGCGAAGCTCTTCTTAGCTTCCATAAACGTCTCCTTTGCCCATTCCAAGTCAATCTTAGGTTCCTTTGCAGGAGCCTTGTGAACCCATGTATCTTCCTCAAGCTACTTTCCCTTATCCTCCCCTGTGGTTGCACTGCTTCTGAGCATCATGTTCACATTTGGGTCTTCTTCGCATGGTTCAGACCTCATCATTTGGATATTCTGAGTCGGAGGAGGCTGGAGTACCCCTTTCTCGCGCATCTGTGCGATCAACATAGGACAATCTATCATTTCATGATCAAACTAAGCACAATATGAATAGGATATTCTCATCAGGTTAGTACAATCACGGGCATAGTGCCCTGGTCCTCCACAATTGTAACAAATTAACTATTTGCGCCCCTTCCTAGTCCCATTCCTCCTCGTCCTCGACCTCGCCCCTAAAATCCAGTGAACGCCATCCTTGCAGCTGGGTTGATTCCTGGAATTTCTTTCTACATTTTATAGGTTGGGGTCCACTCCATCATTAACTCGTAGTTGCGACAAGTGCGCTCATTGTGGCCTACCGACCTACAGAAATTACAAAACAGTTGCTGCGGGGTCTGTGTATACTTCTGCAACAAATGACAATTATCCATCATGTGTTTTCCTCCTATCTAAAAGATCGCACATCATAACGTGGGTATCGTACTTGGCCTTGCCTGTGCCTTCGGTCTCAATGACATAGGTCCCCCTCCTGCCAAGTAGTTCACGAATACTGGACATTGATCCTTATCGTGGCCCTGGCCTTTACATTTTTTGCACCATACTTCTTCACACGGCTCTGGCCATGGTGCCCTATCCTGCTTCAAACTCTGCATCTCCAAGAATAGATTCTATAGTTGCACATGGATTTGTTGAACTCCCAGCCCCAGATCTTGTATCGGTGTCTCATGCAACCTCATCGCCATTTCCAATGCTTTGGCCTAGGTAGAAAGTTTCTGTTGTGACAACGTCATCCTAAGATGCAGTGTTAGAGATGTCGCAAACCATTCGTGATGTTGCGCATCCATGAGCGTCATATTAGCCTTACGGATCATACTCTTCAGCCACTAATCTAGATCCCAGGGGATCTCGCCTGGAAGCATCACGATCTCTTTAAACCCGATGATTGATTGTGTCTTTGATTTCGGCTGGCTAAATTCTCTGTTCAGCGCATTCTGGATCTCTGCTATTCCTGCATTTGGGTGATCATTAGAGTGCTTGATATACTGATCTGATAATGAGATCTAAGACAAGTAATAAGGTATTACAAACTCATGTGCATGGATTTGCCTATGTTATTTTATGCAATGGACCGATCAAGTTATGAAATACATAGACTATGAAGTAGTAAAAGTCTATAATAGACAAACACATTAAAAAAACAGCAAGTTTAGTAAGGACTTCACCCAATACTCATGGGATACATCTCCTGGTCCAGCCTTCAGTGGTGGCCTCTCTATTATGTCTTCAAGCAGATTTTTTACAACAGTATGAGCTCAATTTGAGACTCAATACACAATAGATATAACAGTAAGAGTTTTCTTAAACCTCTTAAGATTTCTTTGAGTACACAGATTCTCTGAATAACTCTATGTCTCTGGCTTAGCTCTGTCTCGACACTGCCCATCCTGTGTTATGATTTCTATGGCTTTAAAGCCAAACTGCACTACTTGTTCATTTCAGCTCCTCAGCTTTTAGTCTCCCCTACCTCTGTCCCCTCGAATCCCTCTTCTAGCGTTACACAAACATTGCATAATGCCTAAAGGGGAGGTGTCCACCTATTCTGCAATGTAAGAGTGCCTCAGTCCCTTGAGATCCTTCGGAATCCCAAACACGGTCATTTTTCTACTAACACAGGAAAATGAATTCGCGACTACGAAATTCCACCAAAACACAATTCATTTTAGACTTCAAAAGTCCTTAAATACAGTCTATTCCTCTATCAGGTTTGTCCTCAATCATTGTCGCAAGTTGCTTTGGCCCTGCTCCAAGGTCCCCTATTTTAGAAATACATTAAAAACTGTGAAAATGCATTAGAAATGGCTTTTCTCCAAACTTGAAACAATATATAATAGCCTTAAGGAACCCTTTCAGGTCTGGCTTATCGCTTCGGTGCTCCACCCCTTGTATTTCGTTTAATGAACGAAATATGTAAAATACATTGGAAATCCATTTTCTGCGGATCTCAAATCTTATGCAATAATATTTATATAACCGTCGAGTACGGTTCATCGGATCACAAATGTGTATGTGTCTATGCTCGTTCCTTTGTGTAGCCCTGATTGCGATATCGCGATGCGATTGATCATAATCGCACATCACGATAACCCCGGGCCATTGTAAGCGCTCTTGTAATCTCCGATAGTGATCCCACGATGCAATATGGGCCATCGATCTGCGCGCTTGATCGACAATCCTAGTTGACTCTGCCAGTCACCATCACAAGTGTTATATAGTCTGCACCGATATTTGTTTATTGCCACCACCGATTGCGATCCACCACTCAAAGCTAGACCATTGATCGGCCAAATCTGACGGCTACTGTGCATTCATTTGTTCAGACCTCCGTTACTCTGCTTTTCACTTTTTTCATGTGTTTTCACGTGTTTTTGGCCTCCCGATAGTGTTTCTCTACCATTCTAAGGGCTCTTCTCATGCGATTGTTTGATGATTTTAAGAGGTTTTGAAGACTTAGAGAGTGTTCTTAGATCCATTTGGATCACGCCTTCCCACTGAAAAAGGCTTTTGGACCACCAAAAGTTATTTTTCAAGCATCGCCCAAGTGAGGATACAACTGCCTCACTTGCCCAATCTCTATCGATTTTGCACTGCTGGGTTTTGAACCTTTGAGCCTGATTCTGACATACTCAACATCACCTCTACGCATGGTTCTCACCTTCCTGTCCAGAACTATATATTCCTATAGCTCGTTGAGATATTCAAGCAACAGATCATCAATGGAAGGTAATTGACTCTACTCTTCGGGATCTTCAATTAATGAAGGTTAAAGTAGTCTTATGTTTTCTACATTTACCACTGAATATATGTGCATGTATGCTGGCAGATCAAGGCGGAAAGCATTCTCACCAATTTTCTCAATTACCTTAAAAGGCCCATAACTTATTGGCTTCAACTTCTTTCCTTCACCTTGCATTCTGTCTTTGCTGATATATAGCCAGACTTCATCACCAACTTCGAAGTTGTGCTCCACCCGATGTTTATCATGCCTTGCCTTGTACCTGGCTTGGATGTTTTCCAGCTATTCCTACACTGCCTGGTGAATTTCTTGGATCTGTTCAATGAACCTAGTTGCTTTGTCCACATCACTATGTCCAGCAACTATTATGTCTTTTTCAAAGACAAAATCCAATGGAGACCTTGGTATAAAACCGAAACAGGTCTCAAAAGGAGATCTATGTGTAGAAGAATGTTTAGCACGGTTATAAGCATGTTGCACATAACATAAATGTTCATCCAAAAGCTTTGGATGCTTACTACAATAACCCCTGAGCAACTGGATCACTGTCACGTTGACTACCTCTGTTTGGCCATCTATTTGTGGGTGAAGGGCTGTGCTCTTCTTCAGTCTGGTGTCCATCAATTCCCACAAACTTGACCAAAACATCCCAACAAATCAAGAGTCTTGATCAGATGCTATGGAAGTGGGTAACCCAATGCACCTAGACATGCTGAAAGAACAACTTTGTTGTTTGTTCAGTTGTAATCTGCTTATTACAAGGTATTAAAATACACATTTTGTTGAACCTGTCCACAATAACATATAAATAGTCATTTCCCTTTCTAGATTTTGGCAATTCCCCAATAAAGTCCATCGAAACACATTCCCAAGGATGGGAAGGGACTAGTAATGGAGATTACAAGCCTAGTTTTCTATTTCTAGGCTTACTTTTAGCACACATGGTACACCCTCTTACATATCTAAAAACTGTTTCGTGCATTCTTGGACAATAGCAGAACCTTTGCCACTGTGTAATCATTTTACTTACAACAAAATGACCTGATATCAGAGAAGTGTGTGCTTCCCTAATTATGTTGACTCTGTCAGTTTGTGGAATGCATAGCTTTCCCAAATGATATAAGAGTTGGTCTTTAACATAGTAATCCAATTCTTCTACCTTTTTTCAATTACTTAAAGCTACATATACATCTTTAAATTCTATATCTTGAGCATAATTTTCAATGTAGCTTTCATGCATTACTGAATTATGCTTAAGTATAGTAGATGCATTTATGATTGGTCTCAACAACATATCTGCAACTTTATCGTATATGTCGTTTTTATATCTGATGACTAAATGAAACTGCTGTAGGAAACCCATCCACCTATAGTGTCTTGATTGCTGCAATTTAGTTTGTGAGTGCAAGTACTAAAGTGGCTGATGATCAATATGTATAACTATTTCTTTTCCAATTAAGTAATGTTTCCACTTTTTCAGACTCTCGACTGATGCATACAATTATTTATCCTATGTAGGATAATTAACTACTGCAAAATTAAAAGTCTCAGAATGGTAGTATATGGGTTTACCATGTTGCATCAACACTGCTCCAATGGCATAGCCATTGACATCTGTTTCGATCTCAATTGGTTGTTGAAGATTTGGGAATGCTAGTACTGGTACTATACTAACTTTTTTCTTTCAAGGTGTCGAAGGCTTTCTGCTATTTTCCTCCACACTGAAACACCTAGTTCAATACTGTTAAAGCATGTAAGGGAGATGCAATTAAGAAAAAGTTAGCAATAAACTTTCTCCAATACTGTGTTGGTCCTAGGAAGCTTCTGACTTCTGTAGCAGATTTGGGTTTAGGCCAGTTTACAATGACTACAACCTTAGAGGGATCTATCTTCAATTCACCACCCCCTACAATATGACCCATATAATTCAAAGATGTTTTGCCAAATTCACATTTTGATAATTTAACATAGAGATTTTCTTTTTTAAAAACATCTAGAGTTTGCTTTACATGCTTCAAATGTTCTTCCCATGTTTTACTGAAAACAAGAATGTCATCCAAATATACAATTACAAAATCATCAATAAAAGGCCTTAGTACATCATTCATAACTCTCATGAAAGTGGCAGGAGCATTACTTAAGCCAAAAGGCATAACTAGCCATTCATACAACCCTTGCTTTGTTTTGAAAGCAATCTTCCATGCATCTTGCTCTACTACTCTAACCTGATGGTAACCACTACACAAGTCCAACTTGGAAAAGTAAACAGCTTCTTTCAATTGATCCAATAGATCATCAATGTGAGGAAGGGGATAACGATTCTTGATCATTATTTTATTCAGTGCTCTATAGTCAATGCACATCCTCCACGAACCATCTTTCTTCCTCACCAACACGACTGGAGATCTACATGGTGATGTGCTTCGTCTTATGAACCCTTTCTCGAGTAGCTCCTATACCTAGTTCTTGATCTCTACATTCTCTAAAGCGGATAAACTGTACATTCTGATGTTCGGCAATGGAGCATCTTGCTGCAAATTAATATCATTTACAATTTCCCTTTTGGGTGGCAGACCTTTAGGTTCTTGAAATAGGATATCATATTCTGAAGAAAAAAAAATTCTAAATATGCTTTCTGTTTAGCATCACAACCTTCAAATACATTAGTTTTATCAGGTTTCTTTTCCTTTACAACCATCAATAAAACTTTCTTGCATGAATTTACAATTCTTTTCATCTGCCCTGAGTTTATGAGAGTATAATTATTCTTGAGTTTATGAGCTCTTACAATATATTCGATTCCATCTTTAACAAGTTGATACTTATTTTCAGCTCTATAGAAAATTGCTTTTCTATCATACAAGTAAGGACTTCCTAAAACAATTCTACATATGTCCAGGGGAACAATATCTAACTCAACCTCATCTACAAATGTTGACCCAAAAGAGAACCTATGTTTACATTGTCTAGTCACTTGTAGCTTTGCTTTATCACATACCCAACCTAATTGATATGGCTTCTTGTGAGGTGTGGTTGGTAGTCCCAATTTCTTTACAATTGCTTCAAAAGTTAAGTTTACTTGTGAACCACTATCAAAAAAAGTATCAATCTTTTGATGCTTGGCAATAACTCTAATATGAAAAAGCTCATGTCTTTTCCTCTCATTTTCTTCACTATCAATAGTTTGGGCAGAATTACTAGTAGATGCTTCGAAATTTTTACCTTTTATACCTATGGCTACGATTGTTGTTTCATCACCTGATTCTAACCCCAAATCCTTCTGTACAGTAGTCACAACCTTCTTCTTCTTGCCATCAAACTTCTTGGGTTTCAGCTCTGGTTGCAAAGACCAGCAATTTTCATCATAATGTCCATCCTTCTTGTAGTGAGTGCATGAAGGTTTGGCCTTCTGTATAGCATTTGCCTTCGTCTCTAGACAGAAAGAATTTTACCATGCTTCTTCAAGTCAGCTTGTTTCCTACCTTCCCACCAGACTAAGGTAGTTCCTCCAAGGCATAGGTTGGCCAGCTGAATTTTACTCCTGTCTGAATCAATGCTCAGCACCCTGAAATATACATCAATTTGTCTAATCCAGTTATCTAGCTTCTCTGCATTTAATTCTCCATCATATATTGGCAAATCAAATTTAACATTGAATTTAATCAAAGATGTTTTCTTCTTTTTATTTTCAGGGCTATTAGGAGCTGTGGATAGAGGAGCCTCTTTTCCTTTTCCTTTGCCTTCAAAACGGCAATATAGAAGAGATTCTTTTGTTCCTTGTCTTGTTTGGAGGCTGAATAATCTTCACTTCGAACTTTCTTAAATTCTTGATACATTTCTTCTACCATGGCTCTCATGGTCATGAAACTATCCATGAACTGAGAGTCTGATTCCAAGGGATTTTCTCCTGCCATTTTCCTCCTAGGATAGACTCTACCAATTTCTGGGTTATTTTCAACCAGATTTCCTCCTCCTAATTTGAGCTTTGACCTAGTTATCATTCACCAATATAGCACAAGCTTGTCTAACCTTAGTAAACCTAAAGCTCTGATACCACTTGATCTGATAATTAGATTTAAGACAAATAATAACGTATTACAGACTCATGTGCATGGATTTGCCTATGTTATTTTATGCAATGGATCGATCAGATTGCAAAATACATAGACTATGAAGTAGTAAAAGACTATAATAGACAAACACATAAAAACATAGCAAGTTTAATAAGGAGTTCACCCAATACTCCTGGGCTACATCTCCTGCTCCAGCCTTTAGTGGTGGCCTCTCTATAATGTCTTCAAGCAGAGTTTTTACAATAGTATGAGCTCAATTTAAGACTCAATACACTACAGATATAACAGTAAGAGTTTTCTTGAACCTCTCAATCTTTCTCTTAGTACATGTACTCTCTGAATCACTCTGTCTCTTTCTTAGCTCTGTCTTAGCACTGCCTGTCCTGTGTTCTATTTTCTATGGATTTAAATCCGAACTGCGTTGCCTATTCATTTTAGCTCCTTAGCTTTTAGTTTCCCTAGCCTCTATCCACTCGAATCCCTCTTCTAGCATTACACAATCATTGCATAATGCATAAAGGGGAGGTGGCCACCTATTATGCAATGTAAGAGTGCCTCGGTCCCTTGAAATGCTTTGGAATCCTGAACGCGGTATTTTTTCTGCTAACATAGGAAAATGCATTCGCAACTATGAAATTCTGCCAAAACATAGTTCACTTCATACTTCAAAAGTGCCTAAGTAGGATATATTCCTCTATTGTGTTCGTCCTCAATCACTGTCGCAAGTCGCTTCGGCCCTCCTCGAAGGTTCCCCTTTATATTTTAGAAATACGTTAAAAACTACGAAAATGCATTAGAAATGGCTTTTCTCTGGACTTGAAACAATATATAATAGCCTTAAGGAACCCTTTTGGGTCCAGCTTATCGAGTCGACCCTCCACCCCTTGTATTTCGTTTAATGAACGAAATACATAAAATACATTGGAAATGCCTTTCTGCAGATCTCAAATCTTATTCAATAATATTTATATAACCGTCAGGTCTAGTTGATCGGATCACAGATGTTTATGTGTATATGCTCATTCCTCTCTATAGCCTCGATTGTGATATCGTGATGCAATTGATCGCAACCGCACATCGCGATAACCGCAGGCCGTTGTAAGCGCTCTTGTAATTTCTGATAGCGATCCCGCGATGCAACATGGGTCATCGATCTGCGCGCTTGATCGACGGTCCTAGTTGACTCCACCGGTCGCCATCGCAAGTGTTATATAGTCTACACTGATATCCACTAATTTCCACTACCGATTGCAATCCACCGCTGAGATTTGGACCGTTGATCAGCCAGATCTGACGGCTACTATGCATTCATTTGTTCATACCTCCGATACTCTATTTTTCACTGTTTTCACGTGTTTTCACATGTTTTTGGCCTCCCAATAGTGTTTCTCTGCCATTCTAAGGGCTCTTCTCATGTGATTGTTTGATGATTTTAAGATGTTTTGAAGACTTAGAGAGTGTCCATGGATCCATTTGGATCACGCCTTCCCACTGAAAAAGGATTTTGGACCACCAAAAGTTGGTTTTCAAGCATCGCCCAAGTGAGGATATAGCTACCTCACTTACCCAATCTCTATCCATTTTGCACTGCTAGGTTTTGAGCCCTTGAGCCCGATTCTGAGATACTCAACATCCCCTCTGCGTGTGATTCTCACCTTCCTGTCCAGAACTATATCTTCCTACAGCTCGTTGAGATATTCAGGCAACAGATCATCAATGGAAGGCAATTGACTCTGCTCTTCGGGATCTTCAATTAATGAAGGTTCAAGCAATATTAAATTTTCTACATTTACCACTGAATAGATGTGCATGTATGCTATCAGATCAAGGCGGAAAGCATTCTCACTAATTTTCTCAAGTACCTTAAAAGGCCCATACCTTATTGGCTTCAACTTCTTTCCTTCACCTTGATTTCTGTCTTTGCTGATATACAACCAGACTTGATCACCAACTTGGAAGCTGTGCTCCACCCGATGTTTATCATGCCTTGCCTTGTACTTGGGTTGGCTCTTTTCCATCTGTTCCTACACTGCCTGGTGAATTTCTTGGATCTGTTTAATGGACTTGGTTGCTTTGTCAACATCAATGTGTCCAGCAACTACTATGTCTTTTTCAAAGACAATCCAAGGGAGACCTTGGTATAAAACCAAAACGGTCTCAAAAGAAGATCTCTGTGTAGAAGAATGTTTAGGACAGTTGTAAGCATGTTGCACATAACATAAATGTTCATCCCAAAGCTTGGGATGCTTGGTCCAATAACCCTTGAGCAACTAGATCACTGTCCTGTTCACTACCTCTGTTTCCCCATCTGTTTGTGGGTGAAAGTTTGTGCTCTTCTTCAGTCTGGTGTCCATCAATTCCCACAGACTTGACCAAAAATTCCCAACAAATCAGGAGCCTTGATCAGATACTATGGAAGTGGGTAACCCAAAATGCACCCAGACATGTTGAAAGAACAACTTCACTGTTTGTTCAACTGTAATCTACTTATTTCAAGGTATTAAAATACGCATTTTTCTGAACTTGTCCACAATAACATATAAATAGTCATGTCCCTTTCTAGATTTTGGAAATCCCCCAACAAAGTCCATGGAAACACTTTCCCAAGGATGAGAAGGGACTGGTTATGGAGTGTACAAGCCTAGTTTTCTATTGCTAGGCTTACGTTTAGCACACATGGTACACCCTTTTACATATCTAGAAATTTTTTCGTGGAGTCTTGGTCAATAGCAGAATCTTTGCAGCTGTGCAACCATTTTACTTACACCAAAATGACCTGATATCAGAGAAGTGTGTGCTTCCCTAATTATGTTGACTCTTCCAGTTTTTTGAATGCATAGCTTTCCCAAATGATATAAGAGTTGGTCCTTAACATAGTAATCCAATTCTTCTACCTTTTTGCCATTCCTTAAAGCTACATATACATCTTTAAAGTCTATATCTTGAGCATATTGTTCAATGTAGCTTTCATGCATTACTGAATTATGATTATGTATAGTATATGCATTTATGATTGGTCTGGACAACATATCTCCAACTTTATTGTGTATGCCCTTTTTATATCTGATGACTAAATGAAACTGTTGTACGAAACCCATCCACCTATAGTGTCTTGATTGCTGTAATTTAGTTTGTGAGTGCAAGTACTAAAGTGGCTGATGATCAGTATGTATAATTTTTTCTTTGCCCATTAAGTAATGTTTCCACTTTTTCACACTTGGGAATAATCCATACAAATCTTTATCATATGTAGGATAATTAACTACTACAAAATTAAAATCTCAGAATGGTAGCATATGGGTTTACCATGTTGCATCAACACTGCTCCCATGGCATAGTCACTGGCATTTGTTTCGATCTCAAATGGTTGTTGAAGATGTGGAAATGCTAGTACTGGTGCTGTACTAGTTTTTTCTTTCAGGGTGTCGAAGGCTTTCTGTTGTTTTCCTCCCCACTGAAACACCTTGTTCAATCCTGTTAAAGAATGTAAGGGAGCTGCAATTAAGAAAAAGTTAGCAATAAACTTTCTCCAATACTGTGCTACTCCTAGGAAGCTTCTAACTTTTGTAACAAATTTGGGTTTACGCCAATTTATAATGACTGCAACCTTAGAGGGATCTATCTTCAATTCACCACCCCCTACAAAATGACCTAAATAATTCAAAGATGTTTTTCCAAATTCACATTTTGATAATTTAACATAGAGAATTTCTTTTTTCAAAACATCTAGAGTCTGCTTTACATGCTTCAAATGTTCTTCCCATGTTTTAATGAGAACAAGAATGTCATCCAAATATACAATTACAAAATCATCAATAAAAGGCCTCATTACATCATTCATAATTCTCATGAAAGTGGCAGGAGAATTAGTTAAGCCAAAAGGCATAACTAGCCATTCATACAACCCTTGCTTTGTTTTGAAAGTAGTCTTCCATGCATCTTACTCTGCTACTCTAACCTGATGGTAACCACTACGCAAGTGTAACTTGGAAAAGTAAACAGCTTCTTTCAGCTGATCCAATAGATCATCAATGCGAGGAAGCGGATAATGATTCTTGATCATTATTTTATTCAGTGCTCTGTAGTCAATGCACATCCTCCACGAACCATCTTTCTTCCTCCTGAACACGATTGGAGATCCGCATGGTGATGTGCTTGGTCTTATGAACCCTTTCTCAAGTAGCTCCTGTGCATGGTTCTTGATCTCTGCATTCTCTAAAGGGGATAACCTGTACATTTCGATGTTAGGCAATGGAGCATCTTGCTGCAAATTAATATCATGTACAATTTCCCTTTTGGGTGGCAGACCGTTAGGTTTTTGAAATAGGATATCATATTCTGAAACAATTTTTTCTAAATATGCTTATTGTTTAGCATCATAGCCTTCAAATACATTGGTTTTATCAGGTTTCCTTTCCTTTACAACCATCAGTAAAAATTCCTCGCATGAATTTACAATTCTTTTCATCTGCCCTGAGTTTATGAGAGTATAATTATTCTTGAGTTTATGAGCTCTTACAATATATTCGATTCCATCTTTAACGAGTTGATACTTGTTTTCAGCTCTATAGAAAATGGCTTTTCTATCATACAAGTAAGGACTTACTAAAACAATTTGGCATATATCCAGGGGAACAATATCTAACTCAACCTCATCTACAAATGCTGACCCAAAAGAAAACCTAAGTTTACATTGTCTAGTCACTTGTAGCTTTGCTTTATCACATACCCAACCTAATGGATATGGCAATAACTCTAATATGAAAAATCTCATGTCTTTTCCTCTCATTTTCTTCACTATCAATAGTTTGGTCAGAATTGCTATTAGATGCTTCAAAATTTTTACCTTTTATACCTATGGTTGCGATTGTTGTTTCATCACCTGAGTGTGACCCTGAATCCTTGTGTACACTAGCAGCAGCCTTCTTCTTCTTGCCATTGAACTTCTTGGGTTTCAACTCTGGATGCAAAGACCAACAATGTTCATCATCATGTCCATCCTTCTTGCAGTGAGTGCATGAAGGTTTGGCCTTTTGTACAGCATTTTCCTTCCTCTCTTTCCATTTCTACTTCCTCTTTCCCTTGTTCTTGCTTGCAGTGGGTTTTGATGATCCCCCAATCTCTAGGTTCACATTCTTGCCTCTAGCCTCTAGATGGGTAGCCTAAACAGATACCTCATCTATGCTAGTAGGGTTAAAAATGAGAATGGTGTGCCTCAAATAGCTGCGTAGACCACCTATATACCTCAGCAAAGTTTCAGGTGAGTCTAAAGAAATGCCTAGAATCAAAGCTCTTTTTCTAAATTCTTGGGTGTAGCTTTGTATACTTTTCCCTTTTAATTGGCGAAGAGTTTTCCAACTCATCATAGCTTGCTACATATAAGCTAGTGGATGGAATTTTTTTTCAGTTATAGAAACAAATTCACTCCAGATAGAAAGAATTTTACCATGCTTCTTCAAGTCAGCTTGTGTCCTGCCTTTCCACCAGACTAAGGCAATTCCTCCAAGGCGTAGGCTGGCTATATGAATTTTATTCTTGCCTGAATCAATGCTCTATAACCTGCAATACACATCAATCTGTCTAGTCCAGTTATCTAGCTTCTCTACATTTAATTCTCCATCATATATTGGCAAATCGAATTTAACATCTAATTTAATGAAATATTTTTTCTTCTTTTTATTTTTAGGGCTATCAGGAGGTGTGGATAGAGGAGCCCCTTTTCCTTTCCCTTTGCCTTCAGAATGGCCATCTAGAAGAGATTCTTCTATTCCTTTGTCTTGTTTGGAGGCTGAAGAATATTCACTTTGACCTTTCTTAAATTCTCGATACATTTCTTCTACCATGGCTCTCATGGTCATGAAATTGTCCATGAATTGAGAGTCTGATTCCAAGGGATTTTCTTTTGCCATTTTCCTCCTAGGATAGACTCTACCAATTTTGATCCGGATTTAAACAGGAATGCAACAAATTACAGAGATAACCATATACACAAAGATGCAGCGGAAATAATACTTCATTTCATTAATGGAAAATACTGAAATATGCTTACAACCAGAAATGGAAATAAACCAGCTAGGGCAATGGTAGCTTATCTCTGAGAAGAGATGTGATGGCTACATGCCTTTGAACTGTGTTACAATGAGGCTCGAAGGCCTATTTATTGTTGAGAAACAATTGAAAACCCTTAATATTCCAAAACCTAACCCTAGGAGATGAAACGCCAAATTGTGGGCCCCATTTGGGGTAAATTCGTACATCAACTTCTCGGGGTCGTAACTTTGGCATATGATTTCTATTTGACGCGTACAATAGCTCGTTAGAAAGATCTATCCGAGCACTACCATTTTTGGAATGGGCAGCATCGGTCCATTCCATAGACCCATGTTGCCCCCGGATTCCCCAAAAAACGTCGTTTAGGGCCTCAAAACGGCTCCGGAAGTTCAGGACCCGAAAAACTGCTAAAAATAGTAAGTTGTGCTACAATTAAGGAAACTGAAAATGCTGAGAAAGACAATGGTGGGGGTCCAGGTGGACTTGGCAGGTGGCCACCAATATCCACCTAGATCATTCCTCCCCCCTTAGGAAGCAATGGTCCCCATTGCATTGAGCTCCTCCATGAGGTGAGGAAACTTTTGCTGAACTTGTTCCCTGGTGAGCCACTTGCCCTGCTGAAGGAGTTGGCCTGCTTTGACAACTCGATACAGTTGGATATTCTGTTGGCTAGTGTTCTGGATCTGTGTGTCCATGATCCGATCAGTTGCAGCTTGTTCCATGCAATCTGGATTTAATTCTGTGGGTTTGAGCTGTTCTGCAATGTCGGATGTGTCTAGCAATGGTGGAAAGTATGGCCGAAGGCGGTCCACATTGAACACTGGGTGTAGGCCAAGGAATGGGGGAATGCTGAGCTCAAAGGCATTGTCTCCCATAGCCTTAGTAATGGTGTAAGGACCATATCGGAGTGGTCTCAATTTTCGATAGGCTCCAGTAAGGCGTTCCTTTTGGAAATGCAACCAGACTTTGTCGCCCACCTGAAACTTGTGTGGCACCCGATGTTGATCATGTCGCTGCTTGCACTTGGCATTTGATTTCTCAAGAATGTCATGGACCTGCTGGCGAATATGTTGGATGCGCTCAATGAAGTTGGTGGCCTTATCTGTTTCGGACTGGACATGAGCTGAATTCATGTGAGTAGCTGCAAGTGGCATGGCCACATCAATGGGGCATAGTGGCTGGAATCCCAAACCCACCTGAAAAGGGCTATGGCCAGTGGAGTTGTGAAGAGCTCGGTTGTAGCTATGCTGAACATAGGGGAGGCTCTCGTCCCATGTGTGTGGATGCTTTGAGTTATACATGCGCAGAATGTGCACAATCATCCTATTGACAACCTCTGTCTGGCCATCAGTTTGAGGATGGAAGGCTGTGGACTTCGTGAGTTTGGTGTCCAGCATTGACCAGAGACTGGACCAAAATGTGCTGAGAAACCGACTGTCCCGATCTGAGATGATAGACTGTGGGATCCCAAAGTGCACCCACACTCGTTCAAAGAAGAGTTTAGCAGTGGCTTCTGCTGTGATATTCTTTTTGCAGGCCACCATAACGGCCATCTTCAAGAACCTGTCGACGACCACAAAAACACAGTCATTTCCATGCTTAGTGGAAGGAAGACCTGACATGTAATCCATGGAGATGGATTCCCAAGGTCGACTAGGGGTAGGCAACGGGGTATAGAGGCCGTGCTTCTTAATGGTCGGTTTGGCAATGGCACAGGCAGTACATGATCTGATGTACTTCCCAACATCCTGTCGAAGATTCGGCCAATAGAAATAATTTTGCAGTACTGCCACTATTTTCTCGACCCCGAAATTCCCAGCAGCCCAACTGTAGTGTGCTTCCCAAATCATCTTGGCACGCTCGCTTGAAGGAACACAAAGGTGACCGAGGTGGCATAATAGGGCATCCTGGAGGTGAAAATCTGCAACATGCCGACCCTCCAAGAGTGTCTGGTATGTGTGGCCAAATTCTGGGTCGCTTTTGTAGAGAAATGGCCAATCAGAAGTCTCGTGCCCACAAGAGTTGAGCACGGTGGTTAACGCCATGATCAGTGGTCGACTGAGGCAATCTGCAACATTATTGGTGCTGTCCTTCTTATACTTGATATTCAAGTGGAACTGTTGCAGGTATGCAGACCACTTCTGATGGCGATCATTCTGCAATTTCCCTTGGGTCTGTATGAACTACAGGGGTCGGTGGTCTGTGTGGATGACCGTTTCCTTCCCCAAAATGTAATGCTTCCATTTTCGGCAGGCCTGTACAATGGAATACATATCTTTATCATAAGTGGGGTACTTCCGGACTGTGTCTGAAAGTGTTTCACTGTGATATGCCACTGGATGTCCATGTTGAGTAAGGACTGCCCCAATAGCATAGTCAAAGGCATCTGTCTCGACCTCAAATGGTTGTTGTAAATCTGGTAACGCGAGCACTGGTGCTGTGCAGAGGCGATCCTTCAACTCCATGAATGCCTTCTGTTGAGATTCAAACCAAAAGAATTTTTCTTTCGCCCCTCCCTTGGTGACTTGACTCAAGGGCCAAGAAATATGAGAAAACCCCAACACAAACCTGCGGTAGAAGTTGGCAAGACCTAGAAAACTGCAGAGCTATGTTAGAGTGGCTGGAGAGGGCCAATCCCGAATGACTTGGATCTTGGCTGGATCGACATGCACCCCCTTTTCATCAATGATGTATCCCAGATACTAAACCTGGGTCATGCCAAAAGTGCATTTCTCCAAATTGGCACTTAGCTTGTGTTGCCGCAGTGTTTGGAGAACATGTCGGATGTGGTGGAGGTGCTCTTCCCAACTCTGGCTGAGATCAGAATGTCATCCAAGTATACTGCTACAAAGGATTTGGTGAATGGCTGCAAGATGTCATCCATTAGCCTCATAAAGGTTGCAGGAGCATTCGTCAATCCGAAAATCATAACCAACCATTCGAAGAGGCCCTCCTTGGATTTGAAGGCAGTCTTCCACACATCAGAGGGTTCGATTGGTACCTGGTGATATCCTGACTTCAGATCGATCTTGCTGAAATATTTCACCCCCTTTAGTTGGTCTAGGAGGTCATCAATCCGCGGGATCGGGTACCTATTATGGACAGTGATCTTGTTCAGCGCCCGATAATCAATACAGAGTCTCCACGTCCCATCCTTCTTCTGTACCAACACGATCGGGCTCCCACAGGGCGATGAACTTCGACGGATGTGACCTTTCTACAGGAGCTCCTGAATCTGCCTCTTGATTTCATTTTTCTCCAGAATGGAGCGCCGATAAATTGGTCCATTGGGTAGCGGCGCACCTGGGGTCAGATCGATGGAGTGCTTGACTTGACAGTGCAGGGGAACCCCTGCCAGGGAGGTGAAGATGTCCTCATACTCCTCCACAATCTTCTCCATCTGTAGTTGTCGTGCAGAGGGACCCCGTCTGGAGGCCACAACCACTGTCTTCTTCTTTCCTTGAGGGCGTATCATCAGGAAAACAAATTTCCTGGTTTTGGAAATGATCTTCTTGCATTGTTTTGCAGTAATCAAAGAGATGGCGGCAGGTGGTGCTACCTCTGGTATCCTGAACAACTTATTTCCCAATGTAATAATAACAGCACGGGGCCTTGATTCATACACAACATGTCGCTTCCACAAGTATGGTTGTCCTAGTAATACATCACAAACTTCAAGGGGAGCAATGTCACACAATACCTCATCCGTGAAGGGCTTGATGTTGTATGGAAGGCGACACTGTTGGCTCACGCGAAGATCTCGTCCTTGGTGAAGCCACCCAATGGTGTATGGCTGTGGATGTGCTGTGGTCGGTAAGCCCAACCGCTTCACGACCTCTGCCGAAATGAGGTTCTTTTGACTCCCGCTATCAACAATGAACTGTATCGGGGAGCCCTTTACCCACATCTGGAAGTGGAAGAGACGCTCCTCCTCCTCTGGATCTTCGGGTTCATTTTTCTGGATCTTTGCGGTAGCAACAGTGGCGCTGGGATCCGCATCAATGATCTGCTTCCCTTTTTCATACCCCTTATCGGGTTCTGACTCAGAGTCGGAACATGCATCTGATTCTGAAACCTTTAGCTCAGCCACCAGTGACTGCTTGGCCCGACACTCACTTGTGTTGTGAGTGGAGCTCTTATGGAACTCGCACCATTTTCCAGTGTCCTTTCTCGGCTTCGCGGCGTTGTTCTTTGCTTGCAGCTTCGGCTGGTTGTCTTGGGCTATCCCGCCTTGGCTTTGTCCTTTGTTCTATGGTTTAGGGGCACCTTTCCCCTGCTTTGGATTCGCAGATCCAAAGTCTCGCTTCTTTTGTTTAAACTTCTGCTCGACCTTGACGGCGTATCGGTATGCTGCGCCGAGCAAGGGGATGTTCAGGAATTGCATTTCTTCTTGGATGTACTTGTGTAGGTAGCCACGGTATTTGAGTATCAAATGTTGCTCCAAATCCTTGATACCCAACTTTGTGCGAAGGGTATGGAAAAGATTGGTGAACTCCGGCACGTCTTGGTCCCTTCCCTGCCGCAGTGTGGTCCACTTTATGTATTCATCCTCATAGCTTCCAACATGGTAGTACTGCTCCTTGATGGCATCCTGGAATGAATCCCAGGTGGGTGCAGCTGAAAATAGTGAGCCAGTACTTTCATCCTTCTGCTGGCAGTAGGTTTCCCACCAGTCCTTGACGTGGGGGGCTGCTTTGAGAAGAGCAAAAACAATCTTTTCCCGACTCGAAAATTCATGAACAGAAAAATAACCCTCTAGCAGATTTAACCATTTATCTACGGCATCTGCATCTATCTGACCCTCGAATATGGGGATTCCAAAACTAACTTGTACCTTAAAGGGTGTGGCATTTCCAGAGTAGCTGCTGGAAGCCGATGCGTCGCCTCTGGGTATCCGCTGAAGGATCTGGGCAAAGCTATCCATCATCGCGTTCCGTTGTCGCTCGAGGGCTTCTTCGAGAAAGATTTTGATGGGATCTCCTGCCCCCTCGTCTTTCTTCTCATCCGCCATGGGAGGCCGTCGGGATTTGCGAGGCTGGTCTTGCAAAGGTTCAACCAGTTCAAGCCCTAACTCCTTATATCTCGACCTTGTTGGGGACATGCAAAGAAAAACAGAGAAAAAACAGACCGCTCTAATACCACTGATCCAGATTTAAACAGGAACGCAACAAATTACAGAGATAACCATATACACAAAGATGCAGCAGAAATAATACTTCATTTCATTAATGGAAAATACTGAAATATGCTTACAACCAGAAATGGAAATAAACCAACTAGGGCGATGGTAGCTTATCTCTGAGAAGAGATGTGATGGCTACATGCCTCTAAACTGTGTTACAATGAGGCTCGAAGGCATATTTATTGTTGAGAAACAATTGAAAACCCTTAATATTCCAAAACCTAACCCTAGGAGATGAAACGCCAAACTGTGGGCCCCGTTTGGGGTAAATTGGTACATCAACTTCCCGTGGTCGTAACTTTGGCATATGATCTCCGTTTGACACGTACAATAGCTCATTAGAAAGATCTATCCGAGCACTACCATTATTGTAATGGGCAACATCGGTCCATTCCATGGACCCATGTTGCCCCCGAATTCCCCAAAAAACGTCGTTTAGGGCCTCAAAACTGCTCCGGAAGTTCAGGACCCGAAAAACTGCTAAAAATAGTAAGTTGTGCTACAATTAAGGAAACTGAAAATGCTGAGAAAGACAATGGTGGGGGTCCAGGTGGACTTGGCAGGTGGCCACCAATATCCACCTGGATCAAATTTGTGGGTTAGTTTCAACCAGATCTCCTTCTCCTAATTTGAGCTTTGACCTAGTTATCATTCACCAATCCAGCACAAGCTTTTCTAACCTTAGTAAACCTAAAGCTCTAATACCACTTGATCTGATAATGAGATCTAAGATAAATAATAAGGTATTACAGACTCATGTGCATGGATTTTCCTATGTTATTTTATGCAATGGATCGATCATATTGTGAAATACATAGACTATGAAGCAGTAAAAGACTATAATAGACAAACACATAAAATCAAAACCAGTTTAATGAGTTCACCCAATACTCCTGGGCTACATCTCCTAGTCCAGCATTTAGTGGTGGCTTCTCTATTATGTCTTCAAGCAGAGTTTTTACAACAGTATGAGCTCAATTTGAGACTCAATACACAACAGATATAACAGTAATATTTTTCTTGAACCTATTAAGCTTTCTTTGAGTACATAGACTCTCTGAATCACTCTCTGTCTCTGGCTTAGCTCTGTCTCGGCACTACCCGTCCTATGTTCTGTTTTCCATGGATTTAAAGCCAAACTGTGCTGCTTGTTCATTTCAGCTCCTCGGCTTTCAGTCTCCTCGGCCTCTGTCCACTTGAATCCCTTTTCTAGTGTTACATAGTCATTGCATAATGCCTAAAGGGGAGGTGGCCACCTATTCTGCAATGTAAGAGTGCCTCGGTCGCTTGAAATCCTTCGGAATCCTGAACGTGGTCGTTTTTCTGCTAATGGAGGAAAATGCATTCGTGACCGTGAAATTCCACCAAAACACCGTTCATTTCAGACTTCAAAAGTGCTTACATATGGTCTATTCCTCGATCGGGTCCATCCTCAATCATTGTCGCAAGTCCCTTCGGCCCTGCTCCAAGGTTCCCCTTTGTATTTTATAAATACGTAAAAAACTCCGAAAATGCATTAGAAATGGCTTTTCTCTGGACTTGAAACAATATATAATAGCCTTAAGGAACCATTTCGAGTTCGGCTTATCGCATCGGCGCTCCACCCCTTGTATTTTGTTTAATGAATGAAATATGTAAAATACATTAGAAATTCCTTTTCTGTGGATCTCAAATCTTATGCAATAATACTTATATAACCATCGGGTTTGGTTCATCAGATCACAGATGTGTATGTGTATACGTATATTCCTTTGTGTAGCCCCGATTGTGATATCGCGATGTGATTGATCGTAATCGCACATTGCAATAACCCCGGGCCATTGTAAGCACTCTTGTAATCTCCGATAGCGATCCCACGATGCAACATGGGACGTCGATCTGTGCGCTTGATCGACGGTCCTAGTTGACTCACCAGTCATCGTCGCAAGTGTTATATAGTATGCATCGATATTCGGTGATTGCCACCGCCAATTGCGATCTGCCGCTCAGATCTGGACCGTTGATCTACCAGATCTGATGACTACTGTGCAATCATTTGTTCAAACCTCTGATACTCTATTTTTCACGTATTTTTGGCCTCCCGATAGTGTCTCTCTACCATTCTAAGGGCTTTTCTCATGCAATTGTTTAATGATTTTAAGAGGTTTTGAATCCATTTGGAACCATTTGGATCATATCACATGTCAACGCATGATCCTGCAGTGCACTCACTAATGTAGCCTTCTTAATGTTGTCATATGTTACCCCTTGCACTTCCCACACTACTCTTACCATGAACCAGAACTGGTCCGGATCCTCATTCCCTACTCCTCTGAATACATGTAGCTTGATCGCGCTCATCATGCTGAATTGCGGGGTTGGTGGAGGTGGAGTGGGTGGAGATGGAGGCGAAGGAGGTGAGGCAGGTGGTGGCATGGGTGGGGGTGGTAACCGCAGAATGCACTGCCTTATCAAACTGACCGCACTTCTCGGAGAGACCTAAGTGAGCTCCTCCTCACTCTTTCGCGAAGGTGAAATTAAGGGATTGTTTCCTAATTCCCCGCTATGTTTGTAGATCTTTCCGCTCTGCGTTGTTCCAAACATTAATGTATTCGCATAGCCTGTTTTTCACATAACAGCATCTTAATCCAAGTATTCAGAGATTTAATGTACTTACCTCGCGGTCCCTTGAGAAAACGTTGTTCTGCTTTGCTGTAGCTTATGGTTGTATCCACCGCAAACTCTGTGATAAATCCCTCTATTATCCGGTCAAGCCAATGGTCCACAACTCATGTGAACTTATCTTCTGATGCCTCTAGCATGTGCACTAATTACAGTGTCCACACTCTTAGTTGGTTGAGTTTACACCTTCCCTGGCTGTCGGCTAACCTCGCGATCCACTCATACAGTTCAGAAGGAAATGATACAAAGAAGATCTCGTGGATTTCTATATACATGTAGCAATCTAGGCACCTTTTCTCGGATACTTGCAGATTTTTGTTTTCCCATGTCATGAACTTGTGAATCTTCTTGTCCACCCACTCTTCAATTTCCTTCTTTGTTGGGTTCCAGTGGCACGACATTAGACATCCCTTAGGAAGATCCCGGTCCCGACAATGGAACCATTTGTTGGCTTGTTGGGGCCTGACCCAGGTTCAGAAGTGATTTAGCCAAACAAATCCGGAAACTACCGGCCCTTTCGACAATAGTCCGCGGTGCGCAGACTGAGGTCTCACCCAAGGTAGTATTGGACGGTGCTGGAACCAGGTTTCCACACCCTAGGAATGTCTTGATGAAATCTAGGAAGTTCGAAAAAAGGACCTATGCGCTTACACTGCTTTGCGCAGTTGTTCGTCCTTCGCAACTTGTGCAACTACTTCCGCGTAGCTCTCTAAAGAGCACGAACAGGGGATGTTCTAGATCATTTACCCTTACTGTGCTATTATTATAGATCTTAACTTAATTGTGTGGGCCCAATATTCTCATTAATCATTCAACATTCATAACAAGTGCGCATAATCATAAACTGTAAAGAGATGCATAAATATAATAGAAGCATAGACACACAATATTTCAGAATCAACTTATCTTTTATTAATTCTCTGTCCAAGTACAATCCCAACTCCGCCCTACGCACTCAGCTGCAGGGGTCTGTGCACACAACTGCGGACTCTACTAGGCCTCTATGCACTCAGCTGCAGAGCCTCTACCTATCACTACGACCCAATACCTTCAGATCTACTTCTAGCTTCTAATCATGCCTTCGCATCTCTCTATTACATCTCCAAACTTTTCACCTCTTTTACACTTAAAGCCTCGCTCTATTTATACAATCCCATGGTCCGCGGACCATGGGTAGGCTGACACACTTTACATTATTTTAGGGTGGACAACCCTAGACTCTCGCGCTCCACGCCCGCATTTCACAGGGTATTTACATTATATTGAAGAAAAAGCGGGCTTTAAGCCCCAAAAACTTGCTATGGGGGGGATCCACTACCCAACAATAGCTTCTCCGCAAATTCTCTCCCCCTTTAACATCAATGTAAAGGGGATACAAACTGCCCTTCTCTCCCCATGAAATCACTTGGTTGTGAAGACGAAAGCCTAGTTGTTGAGCTCTGCATTCTGCCTCATAGACATCTCTTCCAGGACTGTCACTGTTGCTGCTCCATAAATTGGGCATATGTGATATGATCCCCCTGAACATATACTGCCTCTAATTTGAATGACTCTAGTTTTGGACAAATTTCGGCTATTGGCTGAGCACTCTCTCCACTAATGCATATTTTCTATCAATTAAATATTGATACCAATTAAATTTCTCATGGTAATGATGCTGCTACAAATACCAATGAATGATGATGCATTTCTCCTTGAACTTCACTGTTGCATCTTCTTCCGAGATTGTGCTCACTTTATTTCAGTGTCTCCACTTCTCCCCTTGAGATCATATCTTTACAATAGGGACTGCTTCACAGCTAATACCAATTGCACCAAAATAATTTATACAAATGGAACAATGTCCAAAAAAAATCTAATATTTATTTTCTCAAAAACAAATGTCCATTTTCACACAAGGTTACTCAACATGAGCCCAACACAACCAATTGACATAGCGATACCAATTCAGGGTTAAGGGATATGAAACAATTACACCAATTGGGTTTCATGAAAACAAGACTTCAATGCATAATCAAACTCACAACTTAAATGAAATAAGGTTAATTCACCAAAGATGAAAACCTTTAATTTACTCAGCAATCTCCCATTATGAGGCTGCCCATTGTTGCCTGCTACTGCTTATCAAAGAAGCTCCCCCTGAGCTAATTCTCGTTGATCCCCTGCAAAAACTTTCTCACCTCTACATGGGAATGGATCCTATGAACCTAACTTGATTGTGAGCTTCGTTTCATTCCACACTACAACTGCAATCCATCTTCATCCGACAACATAAGATATTGTTATGTGCTCCTCATGCTAGTTTTAATCCGCCTTCTCAATGCTAATACTTTAAAAATACCAATTTATTCTTGTAGTCCACAAGAAAACACAACCATAACTTGATTAATCAAATGCACCTTTATGTTTGTTTTTCTTGGCTTCTTGCGTATGACTTATTTAGCCTCCCTTAAGGCCCTTCTCTTCCTTTACTAAACAGAAACAAATCATCTACTCCCCTTGAGAATATCATCCTCCTTCTTCTTCCATAACTTCAATGGACGGGTCCTGACAAAAGCATTACTCTCCAACTTTTTCTTTACCCATATTGGGCTTCTTCTCGGCTGCACATGTATAGAGGAAATTTTTCTTTCAACTCCTCTTTCTTCACCCAAATCCTCTTGATGCCCTTTTGCCTTATAGTTGGGTCTGCTACAAGAGTAGGAGGATCATTCTTCTAATTTCTTCCTCCTCTTTTCATCTTTCTCTTTTGACATAGAGCACTGAAGACAAGTCTATATTTCTCAACTCCATTCTTTCTCCTTGTCTTCAAATCCCAAGTTGTTGCATTCACATGCATATGTTGAGAATCATTCTATTTCTTCTCATTTTTGCATCCAACTCTCTTGTGCCCAAGATTTCCACAATTGTAGCATTCAACATGGCTCAAGAATGGGCCAGAGGAGTTACTCCTTTTCACAACGCTTTTGTCAAAACTCCTATCATGCACAACATGCCTTCTCCTAACCTTTTTGTGCATTCTTTGGTTGTTTCTACCGAGCACATCTTGTTTCCTTGCAACCCATCTACAGTCTATGGCTTTATGTCTAAAATTATTGCAAGAAAAATAATACCCATAAAAAGGCTTTTGTTAACAGAGGTTACCTATTCTTTGAAGGCTCTCTTGTTGAGAAGGAAGGGTCCTCTATTGCCTCTTCATGTTTCTTTTGCGACAGCTTGCATTTATGCCATGCACTCTTTCTTACAACTTCCTAGCCCTCTTCTATTGCACTACGGATTGTTGCTTCTTAGCCTTCTAATGTTGCCTTTCGTTCTCTTGTTGCTACTCCTTTCCATGTTCTTGTTGCGGTCCAACAACCTTTATTTCTTTTTTTTTGTTGGAACATTGGACTCCCTTTACCTGGGAAGTTGACCCTTCAGCCTTTACCTTATTGGAGCTATGTTTTTCCTTGAAACCCATACCAGTCTTGATGAGAGGGATATGTTCCTACCAAGCATCTCATCAAAGACTTTCTTGCTCCCCTCAAGATTCTAAAAATGAGATGACGCTTTATTTGACTTTTCTAAGTCATGTCTCAATGAGACTACTTCATTTTGTAGTCTCTAATAGTAAGCTTCATTATCGCTCAACTGATTGGTTAACCTCCCATTGAGTCTGCTAGCCTCTCTTTGTTGAGAATTTAGTTCAACCATTGTTTTGGTCAACTTATCATTCTGAAGCTCATAGATTTTCAATTGATCCTATTGGTTGATATTTTCCTCTAATAGGTCCTTGATATCCTTTAGAGTAGAGATAAGCTTCTTTCTAAAAATTATGCTTTCAATTAGATCCTTTTCTTCACTATCAGAGGTGTTAGCTGAGTTATCACAAAGATATAAGCCCATATTTGTGTCCATGGAGTCTTCCATAGGTCTAAGGGTTATCCCTTCATCATCACTACCTGAGGTATTCTCATTTACTCCTATGGATGAGCACACCGAGAATCTCTCTTCTTCTTCAGAGGATCCCTTATTTGCTATTGCTACTAAAATGGGTCTATCTTCATTAAACCTAATAGATGCATGGATCTCTCTAGCTTCAAGGGATTCACATGAGAATCTAGATAATGAATGACCTATTTCTTTACACTTATCAAACATCAATAGCTTACCTTTTGAGTCGCAAGATCTCCCTTCTGGGACATCTTCATCACCACCAGGAGTGTGATGAGAAACAACTTATCTAGGTTTTACTTCATTTCTTAAGCAACAAGGCTCATTAACCTCTCCTTGAGACACATGGCTATCTCCACTGGTGAGTGCCAGTATTGCAGCAATAATGTAGCAACTCCTAGGCTTCCTACTTTACTTTTATCAACCTGGTAGTTTGTAACAAACTTGGAAGCGACGGTGCTGTATGCACAAGTATTAGTTCTTACTGCAGGCTATCACTTGGTCAGCTGGTGCAAGATCACTAGGAGCTCAAGCCAACTTCTATGAATTCCAAAAGAAGCTTTATTTGCGATGAAAGAAAGGAAAGCTTACTCTACAGAGTCTACTCTACTTGCAAAAAGAGAAAGAAGACTGAAATGCAAAGTAAACCTAGCAAACCCTAATTAACCAACCAATCCTATTTTTGCAGAAAGAGAGATGAAAAACCATGAAATGAATGCTATTACTTAATATAGGAAGCAAACAACATCTACTCAAGCTATTTCTAGAATGAAATGACAAAAAACACCTTTTTGGATTTTTTTTATGTATTTTTAGGTGAAATTGTCATGCATGTAATTTATTTCTTTGCGAATGTGGCAGTGATCAGGTGGTGATGGAGGGAGACTTTGGAGTCTGCAGAGGTGTAGGAGGGTGTGGATTGGTCCTAGGAGGTCTCAGGTGGCCTTCCGGAGGCTTTTCCTACAATCGAACTTCAAAAAGACACCTACAGGAAAATCTACGAGAGGCCGCAGGGGATCTACAAGAGGTCTACAAGAGGTCTACAGGAGGATCCCAAGACCTATTTTAGAGGGTTTTGGAGGTAGGAAAATGGGTGGAAGGGGTAGCTGGTCGCTAGGAGGATGTGTTAAGGTGTCTAGGGTTCATCAAGAAGGATTAGGGAAGAGAAATATGGTTGGACTTGTTCAAACTAAGACAGGAAAGTTTATGAGAAAAGTGCAGAAAATTAAGGCAGATTTTTGAGGGACTTTGGATGACCTGTGGAACATAGATCAAAGAGAGATGGTGATATCTTATTGGCTGACTTATTGTGAGTGGAGATGTACTGCCAGAGAACTGAAAATCAAACACTGAGATTAAGCAAGCAAAGAAACTAGCTACACCAAAAAAACAAAACTTTGCATCAAGCTAAGCTAAATTCTGATCTAGGAAAGTAAACGCTGAAAAATGCTATGTTGAAAGGAAGAATGGAAGGAAGTTTATTGCAAAGATAGAAATGAGCATGGTGAAATAGATCTACAGCAAAACATGAACCTTCTAACAAGTTGCAACACCAAAAATCCTATGGAAAAGGCAAATCTGTGTTTTTTGTGGTAGCAAGAGGGTCTTGGCCTCAGTTCATGGTCCCAAAGGGAGGAAAGGAGGCCTAGGCTCTATTGATGGCCTTCTTTTATCTTTTTTATATCACTATTCAACCTGCTATAGCAAACTGAAATGGAAACAACCTTTTAGATCGCCAAAATCAACCTATCCTTAACTAAGAAAGAAATTTATCTAACAACAATTAATTCATAAACTAAAACAAAACATATAAATACAAAACAAGAGGTTCTCGGCTGCTTGGATTGGGCCCTAACCCAAGAGCTTCAGCCCTCAGAGGTGACTCAGTGCTAGCTCAAAAACAATCTCATCTTCATTATCAAAATAACAGTAATATTACATGAAAGTGTCCACAAAAGTAAGATCGAAGTTGAAGAGAGAAAAACTGCAAGAAAAGTTCAAAAAATTGACTAACATTCAACAACCTAATGAGGCCCTAGGCCTCTCTACTTATAAAACTGAAGCTCCCAACAACTTCCTTACAATCAGGGAGGCTTGGCTCCCAAAACTTGAGATAGATAGAAGTTATCCTCCACTTGCATGGCTAACTCTTTGGTGCATTGATGTGGTTGCTTGTGCTCCTAACTTCCTGAAGGAGAATTCGAAGTAGGGAGTCATAAATGAGGGGGACACCCTCCTATAAATCCTCTCCCTTGTTTTCTTCAAACATTTGCTGCCAAATGTCCATTAAATCTTTGGCTTTGTCTCCAAAATTGACCAAAAATCTGCATTAAGCACACATTAGACTCCATGGAATAATGACCAACCTAACTCACTCTATTAGCATAAATATAATAAAAAACGTGCAATAAACTAATGATAATGGTGGATTAAGCTAAGTTAGGTCGAGAAATTAGCCCATATAATTACCCATTTATGGGGTTCATCATCACCCCCCTACTGAATGTGTTGCTCATCCTCTGAGCAACTAGTCCACCTCCTCATCTTTGATGGCCCTGATGGCCTCCCTGACATCCCATGCTTCTGATGTGAGATCCTCTTCTTTATCATGGAATCCTACCTTTCTATCCACTTCTTCCCACTGCTATTTTTCTTCTTCCTCTTTTCTGCCCTCTAGCAGTCCTAGTAGCAGTGAGGGACTTAGTTTGAGGCCAATCCAATTCACCTTCAAACTTTGCATAGAGTTCTTGTACAATGGCACTCTCCTTAATGCTTCTTTCATCCTTGTCGAGGAATGATACTCGCTTATATGGAAGTTGTGTGGTAGTGTATTCCACCTCCTCATACAAGCATGAATACAGTCATCTCCAAGTAATCTTTCCATGTCCTCAAAATGTGTGATGGCCTGAGCCTGATCATTGATATACTTAGGGGCACTTTGAGGATTATTTGCAAGCAGCTGGTGTGTACAGATGAGAGCCATGGGGTCTGATGGCTCAGCTCTAATCACTAGGGATTCATTTTTCTCTTTTTCCATCAAATTTTTTATTTCTATTGCCATTTTCTCCTCATGATTCATCAATGAGGCCATGGCCATTAGCTGTGTTACAGTCGGTCTGGTCAGCCCTCCGTCAGAGATCAAAACTCTTTGAGCATTTCAATTTTAAGTGTCCGGCTCCATTCACTCAGTTGCATTTCACTAGGGACATGCCATGATCTGACGGAGAAAGTCATGCTAGTCATTTTCCCTCGTGTCTAGCCCCTGCTGGTTCAGGTCTTGGTCTATAATCACTTAAATTCATGATAGTCAAGGTCTGGTGATATTACAGGACAAAGTCATCTTTTATATTTGGGTTTAGGAAATCATCAATGTGGTCTTTGAAAAACATGTCCAGAAAAAGCCATGCAGGCCAGAGGGAGACCTTATACAGCTATGGTTCTGAAAGCTTCATCATCACCTGAAGGGACTTTGACTCTTCTTCAAAACTCTATTTTGAAGAAAAGTCAAACAAGGTCAACTATGACAAAATTTTCCAAAAATGCACAAGTTGATTTTTTAGATGCAGTCATGGTTTCTATGGCCAAATGCCCTGTCACACAGCCCCTGCAAAGAAATGCCGAAAATCCCATCATGAGAGCCAAAATTTAAAAGAAAAAGTGAAAATCAGGGTGTTTTAAAGTCAATGAAAAAAGCGCAAAATACAAACATTAGAAAGTGGGTTTTCATGGAAGAAAAAATCAAACCAATTTCTCTCAAGCCTATATATATACTTGTTGTGGCCTAAAGCAAAGCCATTGTGCCATTGAAGACTTGGAGAGACATTACAAAGGTGGGAGAGTGAAATCGTGAAAGTGTGAGTGAGTGAGAGTTGGTTTGGGAGGCGCGGCGCATACACTGAGGAGCGCGGCACAGACAGAGGGCACGGCGCACACCCAGCCTGTTCGGCGTTCATTTTTCTCAAGGGCGCGACTCACACCCAGCGCACGGTGCACTGTGCTTGGCGCGTGACGCACACAGCCAGGGGCATAAAAACAGTACAAAACGTTCCAAATATCGGTGAAGGCTACCAGATCAAGAGGTAGGCCCTGTTGACACCTCTCCTCTCTCAAATTTGTCAATGATTTGGTGTGCATAAGATATTTAAATGGTACCCCAAAAGCACAAGATCGACCATGAAAAAATCATCAAGAAAAACGAGAAATGGGGTTGCAAAAATGTGATGATAAGCACCAAGGTTCTGCTCCCCTCCCCTTGTCCCCTCACTCCTCATCGATGATACCTCCATTCCATCATGTTTCCTAAGGAAACCACCCTAAAACCCTCCCCCCTATTTTTCAAGCAAATTTGGGTGAGTTTACAGTGCACGGCGCACACACGAGGTGGAGCAGCGCACTGGGAGCTTGGCCATAGTGCAAAATCGCCACTGGCGCGGCGCATACCTAGTGCACGGTGCACTGACATATAAGCCCAAAAATTTACTAAATTGCCCAATTTTTTTGTGAATAACCCTCAAAATTGGAGAGGTAGCCCAACTACCTTCACCATTGGCATTTAACTTGAAGAGGAATGTGATTATGATGACCATGAATCAAATGAAAAATAAATTTAAAAGTAAAACAAAGATGACACAAAGAAGGTCAAGAAGCTAGGGTTTTGCTACAGTGACATTATTACTAAAGTATGCTTCTACCCTACCTCTATTAGCTAATTCCCCTGTAGCAGTTTCCCCTAATAATCACCCTAGCTCCACTATAATCATATCCATTTGTTCCCTTTATTCCTATAGCTCAAAATATCCAAACCCTACCCCATCAACACCATACCCAAAACGCTCCCAAATCCCTGATAAATTTCTCCTTTTAAACCCCTATTCCCCTTTTCATCATTCCCCTCCTAACACTCCCTATTTTATTGTCCCCTTGGTGACAGATTTTCAGAGCATCTACCAGTTCTATTGGATTCAGAGGGCAGCATAAAACTCAGGGTACAAACAGCAGTAATGGCATCAGAAGTTTCATCAAAGTATGAGGAGGGGACCCACAGTGACACATCTTCAGGAGAGAGGGCCCATAGGAGACATCACCAGAGTGGTAGACATCTTAGAGATGAGCCAAACACCCTCACTGAGCTGCAGGCATGCCCACTTGCCATGTCTTGTTTCTAGCACTTGGCATGTTATGAATTTTGTCAAAGGGTGGCAAATGTCAGAGTCCATCATGAGTTGGCCCGCCTTTTTGCACTTCATCTACAGGGAGGTCAATATGTCCTGGTTGGGGTCACTTTCACATTGACACCGGAAACCATATCAGTGGCAACAGGAATACCGAACATTGGAGAACAGTGGCATAAGAAAAAGAAAGTGGAGAGGCATCATTATGAGCCTTACATCAAGAACAGCTGCTTGAGCCAGCTCACCAGAGTTTTTCCATTCAGATTTTTGAGGGATGAGTATGCCCCACTCATGAGATTGATCATGAAGTATTTCAGTTTCGAGGGGTGGTTTTCTCACCTTTATGCCTATCACATAAGGTTGCTATCACATAAGGTTGCTCATGCACTTCACCAGGGTGCGGATGATGAGCCCCCTATTTTTCATTTGCAACAACATTGAGAAGATGAAAAACTTCATGCAGCGCAAGACCCCTCGACAACAACTAAACAATGTCTATCATTTTTCTCTCATCCAGATTTTGGTGGACCATCAGTTGGGATTGTAGGGTATTTCTTGGGAGGACTTCATCTCGCGTGATTTCTTTAGCACTCCATCGATGGTATCAGAGGCAGAGCATAAGGTGGCAAGTCCTTCACATCAGTTTGAGAGCCATGAGACTGCCACCATGCCAGTATACATCACATACCAGAAGGGCAGTAGACTGTTGTTCGCAGCAGCAAAACGAGTGTTATCTCCACCCAGGGTGGAAGGGGCCTCGCTTCTGACATCAGCACCATAGGAGCAGGGTAAGGGCAAGGAGCCAGTGTAGGAGGAAGGGACATCAGGTGAGCAAGAGACCGAGTTTGTTCTCCTCCAGGATGATGAGACAAATGCGGAACCTACGAATGCTGAGCTGGGAGAGATCATTCAGGAGAAGCAATCAGTGATTGAGAACTTATCCCTAGACTTGGAAAGGGCCAAGTGGAATGTGCAGTATCTAGAGCAGAGGAACAAGAAACTTGAGGATCGGCTAGCTGAGGTAGAGTTGCAAATGATCAAGGAAAATTGGCGACACATCCTGGCAGCACAAGGCAGACCTATGGAGCAAAGAGACGAGGACCGGGAGTATGTGTTAGAGAAAGTGAACATTCACTTGGAGTAGTGGTTGGATAAAGCTAACAAGGAGAAAAATATGCTGAGGTACGTGACTCACCACTACCAGGCTTGAAACATGAGTTCCAAAGCAAGAATCAGGAGCCTAGGGCAAAATTGAGCAAAGTGACAAAAGAGGCAAAGGAGGCAAAGGAGGAAAAGGAGAAAGATCGGCTTCAAATCTTGGCTGAGGCTTCCTTGGCACAGCATAGCACTTCATAGACAACTTCCAGCCCAAATTTCAACAAATTTGGGCAAATTTTGGTCATAGGAATATTTTTTGGAAAAAAAACAGGAAATTCCTCCCTATGCGCCGTGCCACTAGCGCGACGCTAAAATTATAGGGCTCTAATAGAGGAATGGCTTGCATATTTTGATTCAACATCAAAAATTACGACTACTGGTGTCCAGGCAAGAAATTTTGACAAGATTTGGGTCTCCTAAAGGTCAAAAAACACCCAAAAATGGCCTCTCTGCCACTTTTTTGACACACAGAAAGCATTCTTGGGAGAATGAAGATTTGGAGGGGCAAATAAGCACCAAAGTGAAAAATTATAGTGGGGTTAGAAAGTAGACAAGATAGGTTTTCCAACAAGCCCACTTTGGAACATTTTGGACACCTCCAAGTGCCCCAAAACAGGCTCCAAAGTGGCATGATGCACAGAGAATTTGGTGTGGCGCACAGAGGAAAAAATTGCCAATTTGTTCCCGTTTCGCAAAATTTCGGGTCGCGACTTCTCCAAGTGGGCCCAGTCATCTACACTTCATTTTTTTGGCACCAAAGGTGACATTTAAAGAGTTTTCTCTCCAGATGGGCATCTATCCAAGTGGCAAAGGAATGCAAAGGGTCACCCTAGCCAAATGTCATGCTTGAGAGCACTGCACCTGTAGCTGATGGTTGGCTCTCCATCTCCATTTCATAATTATTTGAGTAACTTCCCAACCCCTGGGCGTTCTATCTCTTCCTGACACATTCTATATATTGTATGCAAGTTATTTGCAAAGGGTTGGCTGGCTTGTAACTTCTGGGAGACTGTGGGAAAGAAACTCTATTTATGCACTGTGTATTTTTTATAGAGAATTAATGAAAGGCAGCAGCTCTGTTTCATGAGATTCTTGTGGTTGTGAGTGTAGAAAATGTGTTCTTATGTTCCATATGTATCTTGTTATGTTTCGTAATTCAATTCACGTTTCATTTCAGTGAAATTTTCTAAGTGATATTAGGTAGAATTCAATTTATATTGCTCTACCTGTGGGAAAATTTCATGTGCAGTGTTATTCTTCTGTTGAAAAGGATTCATGCGACTATGCCCTTTTCACTTTCTTCAGCAATCTTTCCATTCCGCATTACCTTAAACCGAAATTACTGCTCTTTTCGCCTACCTTGCCTCACGGAATAATCTGTGCCTTCATATTCAATTCTCTATTCTTTGCTGAGTGCGAGTCCCATATACATCCCAGAAGCTCAGTCATTCATAAAATTGTTTTTCAAAAGCCTTTTTCACTTACTAGCCTAAGGTAAATATTACATTATAAGTCATCTCAGACCATTTTTGCTTATCCATTCACTAAGTGTGACTCAGAGAGAGCCCTCTCCTGCTCTGGTAGGGCTAGCTACCATACTGAGCATGGTTTGTGGTTACCCTAATTTTTGCCTTCCTTCAGCCTGAGGCAGATTTAGGTGCTAACATAGTGGCGACTCTGCTGGGGATGCAATTGAAAAGCAAATCCCCTTGTTTCATAAGAATTATAGGCTTCCAGATGATGAGAATAGGATTGGAAAGGCTGAGTAAGTTGGTTGTGTCCCGCAATTTCTCTCAATAGCACGTTGGCTTCGAGATGATATACCAGAGTGAATCCAGACCTGGACCCTCGTCATATTTACGAAAACCTTAATTTGATCCCAAGACTCCTTCATCAAGAAAGCACCCTAACTCCCGTGTTCAAATCCCATTCATGTCCCAATATTTTTGAGTATCTTGAAGAGCTTGAGTTTGACGAACGATTTGAAATATCTTTGTTTGAGTCTAAATCGGAAAGGGTTGTTGATTATACCGTCCCCAATCCGTAATTTCTTGTAGATCTTGAAACTGAAAGAGCCAATAGACTAATTGATAATTACATTGCAACACAACCCCAAACTCCAATTGCAAGCCCCTTGCAAACTGCGCACACTCCTCCAACACCTCCAAGGCCAAATCCACCGAGAATGATGGCTACCCGTTTCGCACCCCTTGTTCTTCCCCAAGTCCTATATGACGTGCCAAATGATTATCAAAGTAAAATCCCATTTTTTGATGGCACTCCTAACAACATTACTGCTCAGCAACACGTGGACAAAATGGCAAACTTCTATGAACTTCATGAGATCGATGCGGAGAACGTGGCAATGAGGCTCTTTGTACAAACTTTTGCAGGTGATGTGAGGAAATGGTTCAGAGGTTTGACGGCTGCAAGCATCACTACCTTGGCTGAGCTACAAAGACAATTTTTGAACCGGTGGGAAGTGAAAAATAATCCCCCTCAAATTCTGGCCGAATACGAGCAAATCAAATGGAATGCCGGTGAGTCGGTCCAAGATTATTGTGTTAGATTTAATGCAGTCTACAACGAAATTCCAGACCATCTAAAGCCACCTGTGGGACTAGCGATGATGAAGTTTCCAGATGGTTTTGATGCTTACATCGCGTACCAATTAAGAGAGAGAGAACCGGCTACGATGGAAGACATGCAGAAAATTTGTTGTCCAAAAGAGCTAGACCAAAAGCAGAGAAGAAAACCATGGTGAAAGAAGAATCTTCTTCAATGGATTAGCTTCTCAAAAAGGTAGAGCAGATGCTTGAAAGGGTAAAGCTTGATAAGCCAGAGCCACAAGCTAGGAATCCTAACTTTTTTGGCCAACAGCAGCCACAATATAGAATAAGACTAAGAGATCAACGAACTCAAGAGCAGACAGCACAACAGCCGATACAAACACCTTTGCAGTAGAATTTTGTGCATGGACAGGAGTCAGATGAGGAAAGGAATGTAATAGATGAGGAAAACCATCTCTTTACTCCATATGAGTTGCCTACTTAAATCACTTAAGAGGAAGAATGTGCAGTAAATTCAGCTACACACCAAGACACTGATTTTATTCTAGCTAGCGACATTGTGTTGTAGGAAGAATCAGAAGAATATCAAAGGGGGTATATGAATGATTTGTCCACACAACAGCAGCGATATTCTCTTAGAAATAGAGATGTGCTGGCCAAACCAATTCAGAAAAGGAAGGAGGGTGAAACAACAAAAAATGATCCATCAGCTACACAAAGAAAAGGAAAGGAGGCGGTTGGTCCGGAGAGCAGCAAATCAAAATCAGTAGAACAATCACAACAACCAGCCACATCAAAAGAGAAGGAAAGGAAAGAGATCCCAGTCAAAGAGGTAGAAAGAACTCCTGCTTTTAGCCTAGAGAATGAGATTTCCAAGTTAAAGGTATCCATCCCTTTGACTGAAATAATGAAGAACAACAGTTATAGAGGACAGATTTCTAAAATGTTGAATTTGGACCCAATGTCCGACATGGTAAATGTAGAAGATGATCAACCTAAAATGAATTTTGGACCAGCAACGAATGGTGAGTCTCCTGATAGCGATGTGCCACCCTTCTACATCAGTTTACGATTGCATGATTTTGTGTTACACAATGCCATGTTCGATTCTAGAGCTTTTCACAATCTCATGCCCAAGGCTATCATGGATAAGCTTGGTCTGGACATCACCCGGCAATATCATGATCTCTATTCATTCGATTCCAGTAGAGTAAGATGTATAGGTTCTCATCAAAGACTTGGTTGTGAGTTTGGATCAGCTTCCTATGAAAAATGTTCTGATGGATGTGGTGGTAGCAGATATTCCTCCAAGGTTTGGCATGCTTCTTTCCAGGTCTTGGGTAGCGAAATTGAAAGGGACACTACAACTGGATTTCTCCTATGCAACAATCCCAGTGTTTGGACAAATGAGGAAGTTATACCGGGAACAAAAGATGAAATATATGATCACAAGCAAAGAGAAACCAATAAATCATCCTATTAACTATGTACATACAGATTTAGAGTCTTTTGTTTTGTTTTCAGATAGTTTAAATGAGATAGATAGCCAGATAGTAGAAGCAGACGACATTCTAGAAATAACAGAAAATTTCAGAGAAATCTTGAAGAAAGAAGGACAAGAAAAGCAGCAAAAGATTGGGCAATCAGCTGAAAACGATGGAGAGCAAGCAAACAAGGCATGGCAAACAGATTTCCAGCACTTACAAGAGGAGGAAGAAGGCTTGTGGACCATGGATTTTGATGGAGCAGTAGGGAATGCTTGCGCTGGTATTGGTATTTGGGTACGCAATCCTTTCTCCACCCCAAACAAAGTGCCTAGCAGCATGAGAGTTTGCTCTTACAAGCACATATACAAACATATTCAACTTCATTATTCCTAGGATGCGGGCTTATCGTAATGCAGTTTTAGACATATTGAAGCTATTTTCCGAATACACCTTGACATGTGTGTCACATATACAAAATAGTATTGCTGATGCTCTTGCCAAGGCAGAGAGCAGCTTGAAGATCCCCATGAACTTCAGCAATAAATTTGAGATCCATGTCAAGAACCGTCCAACCATTCCAGACAATCAGCGATATTGGCAAGTGTTTCAAGATGATGAGGAGATTGAATATTTTCTGCTCAACAAAGGCAAGTTCAAAGAAACCTCAATCGATGTGGAAAATGATGAGGACAAAGGGAATGGTACAGACGAAGTGCAGATTAATCAAATGGACGTATTGCAGCTGAAGAATAACATCATTCCTAAAGGCTTGATACCTCTAGAAGAACTTTTTGATCAGGATGATGTAGCCCGCAAGCCAACATTGTAGCTGACAGAGAAGGGTGTAGAAGAGGTCAACATCGGTACAACTGCCAATCCAAAGTTGGTAAAATTTTCCAAAGCATTACTGCCAAAGATCAAGGACAAATATATTAGTTTGATGGCTTCATTTGCAGATGTATTTGCTTGGGATTATTCTGATTTAAAGACCTATGATACAAATATCATTCAGCACACAATACCTATCAAGCCCAATCAAAAACCATTTAGACAAAGGCTGAGAAGGATAAATCCAAAGTTGTTGCCATCTATCGAAAAGGAGGTAAATAGGTTGTACAAGTCAGGTATCATTGTGCCTATCATATTTTCAGATTGGATATCTAACTTAGTGCTTGTACGCAAGAAGACTGATGAGATCCACCTATGCATTGGTTTTAGGAATCTAAACAAGGTCTCATTGAAGGACAACTATCCGCTACCCAAGATGGACCATATACTCCAGCGAGTAGTGGGGGCATCTCGTATGTCGCTGCTTGATGGTTATTCCAAATATAACCAAATTTCCATCCATAAAGATGATAGAGACAAGACAACATTCACCACTCCATGGGGAACCTTTCACTATGCCAAAATGCCATTCGGTTTAAAGAATGCAGGTGCCACATTCTAGTGGGCAATGGAATTAGCATTTGCGAATGAGAAGGATGTGTTTTTGGTGGTGTACTTGGATGATTTGACGGTGTTTTCAAATTCTGATGAGGAACACATGCATCGCCTAAAAATTGTCTTTCAAAATGCAGAAATATGGACTATCGCTGAATCCTAGGAAGAGATTTTTCACCATGGAGGAAGGCAAATTACTTGGGCACATCATCTCAAAAGATGGCATTCGTATAGACCCAGCACGTGTGCAAGCAATTCAGCAAATCGATCTACCTAGGAACAAAAAGGAAATACAATCATTCAATGGTAAGATGAATTTTCTGCGTCGTTTTGTGCCTAATCTTGCAGAACACTTGAAAGAAATGACCAACATGCTTAAGAAGGATAGCCAGGTGAAATGGACAGAGGATGCTATAAAATCTTTCAACTTAGTCAAATTGGCCCTTTCTTCGGCTCCAGTTCTAGTTAGCCCGAACTACACTCAAGATTTCATATTGTTTTCATTTGCTTCTGAGCACACTATGGCAACGGTATTATTGCAGAAGAGGGATGATCATGAAAGACCCATTGCATTCTTGAGCAGGGCTATAAGGGATGCATCTTTGAAGTACACCATCATTGAGAAGCATGCCCTGGCATTGGTGAAGGCATTGAAGGATTTTCGGGTGTATATCCTACATTCTCACATGCTGGCCTATGTTCCTAATACTGTTGTAAAAGATGTTTTAGTGCAGACTGATCCGGAAGGGAGAAGAGGCAAATGGATTGCAGCCTTCCTGAAATACGATGTGGAGATAAAGCCTACAAAGCTGGTCAAAGGGCAAGGGTTTGAAAAGCTAATGGCTGAATCAAATTTGCATGCCTTGGACATAAATCTGATCGCTGCCATGTCCAATGAGAATGAGGAAGGAATGTTAATTCAGGTACCCGAAATGTTTGCTTTGTCCCCATGGTATTCTGATATAATATATGTGATGAAAAATCTATCACCACCGCCCAGCATGACTAGAAACAAAGCGAGAACACTCAAATTGAAGGCTACCAAGTTTTGTATTTTTAATTCTACACTGTATTGGAAAGATCCCGGTGGCATTTTGTTAAATTGTCTGGTGGAAGAGGAGGAAAAGAAAGTCATGGAGGATTTCCATGGAGGAGAGTGTGGAGGTCATCTTTTTTGGAAGTCAACAGTGAACAAAATTTTGAGAGCGGGGTACTACTGGCCTACTTTGTTTGTTGATGTGCATAAGATGGTCAAGCACTGTCATAAGTGTCAAATTTTTGAAGGAAAACCAAAATTACAACCTTTGCCACTTAAGACTATTGAAGTGAGCACTCCATTCCATCAGTGGGGGTTGGATTTCATTGGGGAAATTCATTCCGCCTCTTCCAGACAACATATGTGGATCCTTACAGTGACGGATTATTTCACAAAATGGATTGAGGCAGCCCCTACCAGACAAGTGATGGACACAGTAATCATTTCATTTCTCGAAAATAACATCTTGTCTCGCTTTGGTTGTCAAAACAATTTGATCATTGATAATGCAACAGCTTTCAAATCGAAAAGGATGGTAGAATTTTGTCATAAATATCATATATTGTTGGGTCATTCAACTGCCTATCATCCGCAAGGCAATGGATTGGCGGAATATTCGAATAAATCTTTGGTCAACATCATCAAGAAGCTACTAGAAATAAATAAGAAGAGTCGGAACAAGAGGTTGTTACATGCGCTTTGGGCAGATCGGATCAGTCAGAAAAAGTCTATTGGTATGTCACTGTTTGAGCTTGTTTATGGAGTGGACATGGTATTTCCCACTTCTCTTGTTGCCCCGGTGGTCAAACTTCTTCAGGAGGCTAGCAGTGAGGAAGATCCCATGCAGAGAAGGCTGAATCAAATGATCCACTTGCAGAAAACAAGAGAAGAAGTTTTCAAAAACACATCCAAGTTGTAGGAAAAGATAAAGAAAATCTATGACAGAAAAGCAAAAGCAGATAAATTTCAGTTGGATGATGTGGTGCTAAAGTGGGATGCAAGGAATGAAGAGAAAGGAAAGCACGGAAAGTTCAAAAATATGTGGAAAGGTCCTTTCAAGATCGAAGCATATAGGGGTCAGAATGCCTTTATTCTGAAGGAAATGAACGGGGAAGATTGTCCTGGAGGGCCAATCAATGGTCGGCTGCTCAAGCGGTATCATTGTTGATCTATTAATGCTGCTTCCACTGTCATTGTAAATACCATTTTTATTTCAGTTTGGTTTCAGTCTGTAAAGTCAGTTTTTGAGTTATTTCAATGTCAAGTTTGAGTGAATTTCTTGGTTATTCCAGTTTTATAAATAAGTCAGAGTCTTGTGATATTTATAAAAATGATGACTCCATAGCCCAATGGACAAAAGGCACCGTTTAGCTCCTCCAGAGATCTGTTGTTCTTGGCACCTCCAAGGAGCTACCATCCCCCATTGGAGCCAATGTTAGAGTCGGTCTGGTCAGCCCTCCATCAAAGATCAAAAATCTTTGTGCATTTCAATTTTAGGTGTCCCACTCCATTCACTCGGTTGTATTTCACTAGGGACATGCCATGATCTGACGGAGAAAGTCATGCTAGTCATTTTCCCTCATGTCTGGCCCTTGTTGCTTCAGGTCTTGGTCTATAATCACTGAAATTCATGACAGTCAAGGTCTGGTCATATTACAGGACAAAGTCATCTTTTATATTTGGGTTTAGGAAATCCTCAATTTGGCCTTTGAAAAACATGTCCAGAAAAAGCCATGCAGGCTAGAGGGAGACCTTATACAGCTATGGTTCCGAAAGCTTCATCATCACCTAAAGGGACTTCGACTCTTCTTCAAAACTTTGTTTTGAAGAAAAGTCAAACAAGGTCAACTATGACAAAATTTTCCAAAAATGCACAAGTTGAATTTTTCATATGCAGTCATGGTTTCTATGGCCAAATGCCCAGTCACACAGTCCCCGCAAAGAAATTCCGAAAATCCCATCATGAGAGCCAAAATTTCAAAGAAAAAGTGAAAATGAGGGTGTTTTAAAGTCAATGAAAAAAGTGCAAAATACAAACATTAGAAAGTGGGTTTTCAAGGAATAAAAAATCAAACCAATTTCTCTCAAGCCTATATATATACTTGTTGTGGCCTAAAGCAAAGCCATTGTGCCATTGAAGACTTGGAGAGACATTATAAAGGTGCGAGAGCGAAATCGTGAAAGTGTGAGTGAGTGAGAGTTGGTTTGCGAGGCATGGCGCATACACCCAGGAGTGCGACGCACACAGAGGGTGCGGCGCACACACATCCTGCACGTCGTTTAGTTTTCTCAAGGGAGCGATGCACACCCAGCACATGGCGCACAGGGCTTGGCGCGTGACGCACACAGCTAGGGGCATAAAAACAGTGCAAATCGTTCCAAATCTCAGTGAAGGCTAGCAAATCAAGAGGTAGGCCCTATTGACACCTCTCCTCTCTCAAATTTGTCAGTGATTTGGTGTGCATAAGATATTTAAATGGTACCCCAAAAGCACAAGATCGACCATGAAACAATCATCAAGAAAAACGAGAAATGGGGTTGCAAAAATGTGATGATAAGCACCAAGGTTCTGCTCCCCTCCCCTTGTCCCCTCAGTGCTCATCATTCATAACACCATTCCATCATGTTTCCTAAGGAAACCACCCTAAAACCCTCCCCCCTATTTTTCAAGAAAATTTGAGTGAGTTTACAGTGCACAGTGCACACACGAGGTGGCGCGGCGCACTGAAGGCGTACAGCGCACTGGGAGCCCAGCCACAGTGCAAAATCGCCACTGGCGCGCCGCATACCCGGCGCATGGTGCACTGGGCAGAGCGCGTGGCACACAGACATATAAGCCCAAAAATTTACTAAATTGCCCAAAATTTTTGTGAATAACCCTCAAAATTGGAGAGGTAGCCCAACTACCTTCACCATTGGCATTTAACTTGAAGAGGAATGTGATTATGATGACCATGAATCAAATTAAAAATAAATTTAAAAGTAAAATAAAGATGACACAAAGAAGGTCAAGAAGCTAGGGTTTTGCTACAGTGACATTATTGCTAAAGTATGCGCCTACCCTACCTCTATCATCTAATTCCCTTGTAGCAGTTTCCCCTAATAATCACCCTAGCTCCACTATAATCATATCCATTTGTTCCCTTTAGTCCTATAGCTCAAAATATCCAAACCCTACCCCATCAGCACCATACCCAAAATGCTCCCAAATCCCTGATAAATTTCTCCTTTTAAACCCCTATTCCCCTTTTCATCGTTCCCCTCCTAACACTCCCTGTTTTATTGTCCCCTTGGTGACAGATTTTCAGAGCATCTACCAGTTCTACTGGATTCAAAGGGCAGCATAAAACTCAGGGTTCAAACAGCAGTGATGGCATCAGAAGTTTCATCAGAGTATGAGGAGGGGACCCACAGTGACACATCTTTAGGAGAGAGGGCCCATAGGAGACATCACCGGAGTGGTAGACATCTTAGAGATGAGCCAAACAACCTCACTGAGCTGCAGGCATGCCCACTTGCCATGTCTTGTTTCCAGCACTTGGCATGTTATGAATTTTGTCAAAGGGTGGCAAATGTCAGAGTCCATCATGAGTTGGCCCGCCTTTTTGCACTTCATCTATAGGGAGGTCAATATGTCCTGGCTGGGGTCACTTTCAAATTGACATCGAAAACCATATCAGTGGCAACAGGAATACCGAACATTGGAGAACAGTGGCATAAGAAAAGGAAAGTGGAGAGGCATCATTATGAGCCTTACATCAAGAACAGCTACTTGAGCTAGCTCACCAGAGCTTTTCCATTCAGATTTTTGAGGGATGAGTATGCCCCACTCATGAGATTGATCATGAAGTATTTCAGTTCTGAGGGGTGATTTTCTCACCTTTATGCCTATCACATCAAGTTGGTCATGCACTTCACCAGGGTGCAGATGATGAGCCTCCCATTTTTCATTTGCAACAACATTGAGAAGATGAAAAACTTCATGCAGCGCAAGACCCCTCGACAGTAGCTAAACAATGTCTATCATTTTTCTCTCATCCGGATTCTGGTGGACCATCAGTTGGGATTGTAGGGTATTGCTTGGGAGGACTTCATCTCATGTGATTTCTTTAGCGCTCCACCGGTGGTATCAGAGGCAGAGCATGAGGTGGCGGGTCCTTCACATCAGTTTGAGAGCCATGAGACTGCTACCATGCCAGTATACATCACATACCAGAAGGGCAATAGATTGTTGTTCGCAGCAGCAAAGCGAGTGTTATCTCCACCCGGGGTGGAAGGGGCGTCGCTTCTGACATCAGCACCATAGGAGCAGGGTAAGGGCAAGGAGCCAGTGTAGGAGGAAGGGCCATCAAGTGAGCAAGAGACCGAGTTTGTTCTCCTCCAGGATGATGAGACAAATGCGGAACCTACGAATGCTGAGCTGGGAGAGATCATTCAGGAGAAGCAATCAGTGATTGAGAACTTATCCCTGGACTTGGAAAGGGCCAAGTGGAACATGTAGTATCTGGAGTAGAGGAACAAGAAACTTAAGGATCGGCTAGCTGTGATAGAGTTGCAAATGATCAAGGAAAATTGGCGACACATCCTGGCAGCACAAGGTAGACCTATGGAGCAAAGAGACGAGGACCGGGAGTATGTGTGAGAGAAAGTGAACGTTCACTTGGAGTAGTGGTTGGATAAAGCTAACAGGGAGAAAAATATGCTGAGGTGCATGACTCACCACTACCAGGCCCAAAACATGAGTTCCAAAGCAAGAATCGGGAGCCTAAAGGCAAAATTAAGCAAAGCGACAAAAGAGGCAAAGGAGGCAAAGGAGGCAAAGGAGAAAGATCAGCTTTGAATCTTGGTTGAAGCTCCCTTGGCATAGCATAGCACTTCATAGAGAACTTCCAGCCCAAATTTCAAAAAATTTGGGCAAATTTTGGTCACAGGAAATGTTTTTCGACAAAAAAAAGGAAATTCCTCCCTGTGCGCCGTGCCACTAGTGCTACGCTAAAATTATAGGGCTCTAATCGAGGAACAGCTTGCATATTTGGATTCATCATAAACAATTACGACTACTGGTGTCTGGGCAAGAAATTTTGACAAGATCTGGGTCTCCTAAAGGTCAAAAAACACCCAAACATGGCCTCTCTACCATGTTTTTGACACATAGAAAGCACTCTTGGGAGAATGAATATTTGGAGGGGAAAATGAGCACCAAAGTGAGAAATTCTAGTGGGGTTAGAAATTAGACAGGACAGGATTTCCAGCAAGCCCACTTGGGGACATTTTGGACACCTGAAAGTGCCCCAGAACAGGCTCCAAAGTGGCGCAACGCACAGAGAATTTGGCGCGGTGCACAGAGGAAAAAACTGCTAATTTGCTCCCGTTTCACGAAATTTCGGGTCGCGACTCCTCCAAGTGGGCCCGGTCATCTACACTTCGGTTTTCTGGCACCAAAGGCAACATTTAAAGAGTTTTCTCTCCATATGGGCATCTATCCAAGTGGCAAAGGAATGCAAAGGGTCACCCCAGCCAAATGTCATGCTTGAGAGCGCTGCACCTGTAGCTGATGGTTGGCTCTCCATCTCCATTTCATAATGATTTTAGTAAGTTCCCAACCCCTGGGTGTTCTATCTCTTCCTCACACATTCTATATACTTTATGCAAGTTATTTGCAAAGGGTTGGCTGGCTTGTAACTTCTGGGAGACTACGGGAAAGAAACTCTGTTTCTGCACTGTGTATTTTTGACAGAGAATTAATGAAAGGCAACGGCTCTGTTTCATGAGATTCTTGTGGTTGTGAGTGTAGAAAATGTGTTCTTATGTTCCATATGTATATTTTTATGTTTCATAATTCAACTCATGTTTCATTTCAGTGAAATTTTCTAAGTGGGATTAGGTAGAATTCAATTTATATTGCTCTGCCTGTGGGAAAATTTCATGTGCAGTCTTATTCTTCTGTTGAAAAGGATTCATGCGACTATGCCCTTTTCACTTTCTTCAGCAATCTTTCCATTCCGCGTTACCTTAAACCAAAATTGTTGCTCTTTCCACCTACCTTGCCTCACAGAATAATCTGTGCCTTTATATTCAATTCTCTGTTCTTTGCTGAGCACTAGTCCCAAATACATCCCAGAAGCTCGGTCATTCATAAAATTGTTTCTCAAAATCCCTTTTCACTTACTAGCCTAAGGTAAATATTGCATTATAATTCATCTTAGACCATTTTTTCTTATCCATTCACCGAGCGTGACTTGGAGAGAGCCCTCTCCTGCCCTAGCAGGGGTAGCCACCAAACTGAGCATGGTTTGTGGTTACCCTAATTTTTGCCTTCCTTCAGCCTGAGGCAAATTTAGGTGCTAACAAGTTGCAGGTCCCCTAGCCAAGCATTGGGATCCCATAGGTTCATATCGGTGAGGGCCATGTTATGCAAGTAGAACTCTGCTATATTTGCCTTGTCTTATGTTGAACTTTTCTCAGATAGGTCCATGAACTGTCTGTAATCCTTAAAAGGCATTGTGCCTCTCTGTGCCAAAGTCTTTATCGAAAATTGTAGCCACTGGTCTTTCAGGTATACTCCATATGTTTTCACTGGTGTTCTACACTGTAGTGCCTCCGTAGACCAGCCGGCCATGCATGCCAATTGTGTTTCCTTTTCTTGCAGCTGTCTTTTTAGCAACTCATTTTCTGCTTCCAAGTGAGTTCTTGTGATTGCCTCTCTATGTCTTACAACACTTAAATCCATACCCATCTCTCTAAGCTTGTTCTCCATGTGGCCAATATCCTCTACCCCCTTGGATTTGGCAATTTTCATCCATATATGTCTCCTTATTCTTTCTTTTTCCAACGCAATGAAAAGTGGGACTGCAAATTTCTGTGGAATGATTTTTCCCCCCTCAAGAAGATTGTAGTAAGAGCCCAAACTAGGGTGGGGGTTAGGTTCTTAAGTATTTTTTGTTTCCTCCTTCCCTTTTGGCTATTCTTCCACCCTTTTCTCAAGTTTTTCGGTCTCCTGTAACTTAGTTAGGGTCTCCTGTAGAACAGTCTATGCCTCCTGTAGAGCTGTTTTTTAGTCCTACAGAATGCCGATAGCAAAAGGATGGCTAAACATGATAGAGAATGATGGTTTCAAGGTTATGGAGGTGTTATAGAGATTGCTGCAGCTAACTGGATGAGGATTAAATGGAAGAAAAGGTGGTGAAGGAGTTTCGAGGAGGAGTACTTATGTCTTCTTTGAGATATTTCCAATAATGGGGTGAGCTGGCAAAAAGGTACGTTTCCATATTTGGACTATTGGTCCCCACTTCCTTGTCATCATGACTCCTCATGACTCCTTCCCGCAATCACTTCTCATCATTGCATCGGTGTTTGTATACCCTCCACTACCTGTCCTTTCGATTTTCTGTGAGTTGACTAGGCACACGTGTGGTGGCATCTCCAGATGAGCGCAATCGACTAGACGAGGGTGGCCAGTTAACTGGCCACCTCTCTCATTCAACCTTAACCATCTCATTCTCTTATGCATATTTTTGAATTACACAGATGCAATAGAGGAGAGGGTTAGACACTTACCTGCAAGTCGAATGTTCGTGTTGTGGTGCATCTTGGTTCCTTTGCTGCTGCATGCTCGTATTTCAGTTGTTGCATGCCTGTATCTCCTCTAATATATTCTTTATACTCCCTGATGTGTGGCTTGTTTTATTTGTGTAGGTACCCTCTGGCTAGATCTGGCTTCAGACATCCTCTTCAATCCTATGGCTGCACCTATTTTGCTGATGTGGCTTAATTTTAAGGGGATCAGCTGCTACAGGAAATCCTACAGGAGCTCCTGTAGTTGCTTCTCCCTTTAAAAATTTTAGCTGATTCTTGTGCTGGAAGCTGTGAGGATGCTACTAGAGATGTTGATGGTGATGGAGAGGTATTTGGTAAGTTGCAGGTGAGATTTGGAGGTGTTGTTCCTTTTATTTTTTGTTTTTTTCTAAAAACTGGTTTCTATGTTTTTTTAGCAGGAAGGAAAGAAATCAATGATGATGAGGTGGTGCAGGTGTGGAATGGATAGCCAAGAGGGTGGATAGCTATAGGAGGGCCTACATGCTCTTCATGAAACTTCCCAGCTCCTCAAACTATTTTTAAAATCCATTTCGAGCTCTCTGTGATTTCTACAGGAGCCTCCTGTAGAACACACAGGGCCTCCTGTAGGATACACAGTGTTCGGAAAAAACACACAGTGAGGTGGAAGAAAGGTCAGAAATGATGGAGAAGAGTGTGGAGGAGGTGAAATAGGCTTTGTGGAATCTTCTCTTGCTTCCTGTGGTCCACCTATAACCTGCAATGCATTTTAAAAGTCAATTTTCTCTTCCTTTTTTCTGTTTTTTTTTTTTTTGTTGAAAGACAACTAGGGTGCCTCAAGGGGGTTTTCACCCAGGGATCTTATTCTCTCTTTTTTTTTGTCATCATTGGGCCACCTCAAAAGGGGTTTTCGACCCAATGATGGGACTCAAGCGCCTCATGGAGGTTTTCACTTGAGTCCTTATTATTTTTCTTTTTTTCTGCTTCTTCAGTGAGTGGGTGGAGTGGAGGCTAAGACCTACTTCACTACCAACACTACCTTATTCAAATCTTCAATGAACTCTCACTTGGAGAGGGGATTCTTGTAAATTTTCAACCTATTTCCATTGACAAGCATGGGGATGCCTTCCTCATCAATAGTTCTGATCAGAACTAAACCATTGTCATTGCATTTTCCCACAAAGCAGGGTCCCAACCATCTTGTCCTCAGCTTGCCTTTGAAGCCTTTATATCTTGAGTCATAGAGTAGTGCCCAATCTCCCTCTTAGAATTGCTTCTCCTTGATATTTTTATCATGCCATATTTTCTTTTGAAACTGGACTACCTCTGTGTGGAGAAGCGCCTACAATCTTTGTTCATCCAATCCATTGAACTGGAGTAGCCTTTCCCTCTATGCATGGCTGAGGTCTAGGTCCAGCTGAGCTATCATCCTTAGTGTATTGTATTCAAATTCTATGGACAACAAAGCCTTCTTCCCATAAACCAGTTTATAGGGTGTGAACCCTGTGGTGGTCTTCCATGTTGTGTTGTAGGCCCAGGTGGCCTCAACTCGTCTATCCACCCAATCTTTTCTGCTGCTACTCACTACCTTGGTCAGAATTCCTTTCAAAGCTCTGTTAGTGACTTCCGCCTGTCCATTGGCTTGTGGATGGTAAGGGGTAGAAGTTTTGTGCTTGATTTTATGATGTGTGAGCTGGTCTTCAATAAAATTGGAAGTGAACTGACTTCCTTTATTTGTAACCGGTTCTCTTTGATACCTGAACTTATAGAATATGTTTTCTCTTAAAAACTCAACTACTTTTTCCTCTATTGCTACCTTGATTGCTTTTTTCTCTGCCCATTTTGTCAGATAATCAGTGCACACAATGATGTATTGCCTCTGTTTTGAAGGAGGGTTGATAGGACCCACAAAGTCCATGCCCCACTTCTCAAATGGCTCAAAGGTCACTTGAGGTTGCATGGGCATCTCATCCTTTGGAGTAGGTTTCCCCATCATTTGGCACCGATCACATTGGCTAGTATATCTCTTCACATCTTGATGAAGAGTGGGCCAATAGTAGCTTGCTTGCAAGATTTTGAAGGCAGTCCTCTTTGCTGCAAAATGGCCTCCACAGGGCTCATCATGACAGGTCAGGATAATGTCAAAAAACTCCTCCTCCTTGACACATCTTCTCAAGATATGATCTGGGCCAAGTTTGAAGAGATTTCCCCAAATCCAGATGAAAGGGGAGCTTTTCCTCACGATCTTGCTCTTCTCTTTTGAGGACAGGTGTGGTGGGAACTGTGCTGAAACCAAGTAATTTGGTATATCGACAAACCATGGAGAGAGTACTGAGATAGCAAATAGGTGCTCATCTGGCATTTGATCATCCACCATTCCTTCCTCACCTGCAAGCAAATTTACTCTAGACAAAAAGTCAACAACAACATTTTCTTTACCAGGCTTATCGACAATGGTTAAATCAAATTGTTGCAGTAAAAGAAACCATCTAATAATGCAAGCATTTACATCTGGTTTATTCATTAATTACCTAATTGCAACATGATCAATGTGTATAAAGGTTTGATAGCTTGTGATGTAATGTCTGAATTTATTTAAGGAATGCACTACGGCTAGGAGTTCCTTCTCGGTCACTGTGTAGTTTAACTCTGCCTTTGACAATTTTTTACTTACAAAGTATATGGCACAAGGTAAATTTTCATCAATTTGTCCCAAGGCTGCCCCTATTGCTTTGTTCTAGGCATCTATGTGAATGTGGAAAGGTAGAGCCTAGTTTGGGCCTCTCAAAATTGGGGCAGTCACAAGTTTGCTTTTCAAGGTATCTAGGGCTTCTTGACAGTTTTCGGTCCATATGAACTCGACATCCTTTCCTAAAAGACCAAAAAATGGAGAGGCTAACTTACTGAAATATTTAATGAATCTTCTGTAATATCCCACTAAGCCTAGGAAGCTTCAGACATCTCTCACCTTTTGAGGAGGTGGGACCCTTTGGATGATGGCAATTTTGTTGGGGTCCACCTACAATCCTTGTTGAGTGATTGCATGATCTAGCACAGTCCCTTTAGTCATAAAAAATTCACATTTTTCCAGACTAAGGGACAGGTTCATTTCAATACACTTGTCCAAAACTTTTCCTAGGTTAGATAAAGCTTCCTGAAAGTTAGAACCATAAGGAGTAAAATCATCCATATATATTTCCACTACATCATGAACTAGTTCAGAAAATATACTCAATACTGCTCTCTGGAAAGTGGGTGGAGCATTGCACAAACCAAAAGGAGGGAGACGGTATGCAAAGTTACCCCAAGGACAAGTGAAAGTGGTCTTATCTTGGTCTTCTAGGCTGATTTGAATCTGGTTGTACCCACTAAACCCATCTAGGAAGGAGAAAAACTTTTTCCCTGCCAGACCATCTAACACTTGATCTATGAAGGGCAAAGGAAAATGGTCCTTTTTAGTGGCTTTGTTTAGTTCCCGATAATCAACACAGATTCTCCACTTACCATTTTTCTTTGGCACTAGCACCAAAGGAGAGACCCATTCACTATCAGAGATGGGGTAGATGAATCTTGCATCCAGTAATTTATATAATTCTTCCTTAACAATGTCTTTAAGGGCTAGATTCATCCTCCTTTGAGGTTGCCTGACTAGTTTGCAATCTTCCTTAATGTATATGTGATGAGTACAAACTGAAGGGTGCACTCCCTTCATCTCCTTATAACTCCAAGTGAAGGCATCTAAATGTTTTCTCAATAAGATGCACAGTTCCTTCTCTTGGGAAGTGGATAGGGATGTGTTGATTTTCAAGGTTCTTCTTGGGCCGAACTCTATATTCTTAACATGGAGAGAGGTTCGGTCGGCCACACAGAGATCAATTAATAGATTTTCTTGGGTTTCTTTCACTAGATCTTCTAATGGCAAAATACTGGGGGGTGGATTCTGAATTAAATTTTCAATGATATCATCCTCATTTTGCAGTTTCCCCCCCATGAAAATTTCTACTGCACACAGTGATACAAAATAGACTTCATCCTCATCCTCCTCCTCAAAGCAGAGAGGTAGATCATGTTCTAGCAAGGGTTGGGCAGGAGGCTATAGGATTAGCTACTTGGACATATGCCCATTCTTGATGGTCATGTTCCTAGCCTGACAACTGATATAAGCATCAGCAGTGGCCAACCAAGGTCTTCCTAGGATGGGAGGATACCTAGTGAGCTTTTCCTTCAGTTGGAGAACTAAGAAATCAGCAGGGTACTCCCAAGAATTAATGGAGACTATCACATCCTCCAAAATCCCTTCAAGGGTCATGGTCGAGCGATCTACTAGCTGCAGTACTGTCGTGGTATTTCTCAAGGAGCCCTGGAGGTTGAGTTTAAGCATGGTGTCCTTTGTCATCACATTAATGGCAGCTCCCAGATCAATCAAGGTATGTGGGATCATGGTGCCATTGATGTGGACATCAACTACTGGGCTTCCAGGGTCTAGATATTTAAGACAGATTACCTGCCCCAACATCAAGTTGAACAGTTTTCCTATGAAATTAATGGTTGTGACATCTCTCTTGCGCCTATTTGGATGCCTGAAGCACTTCTCTTTGATCATCTTATTGTATATAGGCACATCCTTTATGGCTTGGAGAAGTGGTATCTTTACACATAACTATTTCAATTCTCCCAGAAGTTCAGTTTTTTCTAGGGTGGGCTATGTTGCCCCAGATAATCTCTTAGGAAAGGGTGGAATTGCTTTCGATTGACTTTCCCCTTTATCTTCCTCAACCTTATGAGGGGGAGGTTTCCTATCTAGGAGAACCTTCCCAGATCGTAGGTTAATCTCCTGAATCTCAACAACATAAGTTGGGCATGATGGTTCCCCACTATATACTTGTTGGGCCCATCTGTTGTTCAGGTTTGGCTTTGGTTAAGCAGGCATTTGGGATTTCCTTGGTGGAGTAGGAGGCAATGGTTGTGGTTGAGTAGGTGGTGGAGGCAAAAGAGCAGGAGGAGAGTTGTACTAGGGCCTCCACCCCTGATGAGATGCATTCCACTGAGGTTGTGGCTGAGCGTAGGATTGAAATGCATGAGCAGCTAGTTGAGCATGATATTGAGATGGATAGGACCAATGAGGAGGTGTGGACCAGGAAGGATGAGCAGGAGGGTCCCAAGAAGGTATGGGAGTGGCTTGGTTAGGGTTGTAGTATGTCCGAGATGTCCCTTGCATCCCCTGCTAGTATGATCTAGGTCCATGTAGTCTCCTTTGGTTCATGAAATAAAGTTGTTCAGTGGCTCCTTCAGCCCCTTAGTATACAGCTTTAAGTTCCAGAAAGGAAGGGCACTTATCTGTAGAATGATATTCTTCACAGACTGAAGAAACCTCTATAGAGTTCAATGGAAATTCGTTCCTAGGATGCGTTCTGGTGCACCTAGGACAGAAAATGGCCAAAGCCCTCTTTGCCTCCTCATGTTTCCTTTTGATATGCAAGGTATCCATTTGCATGGCAAGAGTCTGCAGCATATCACTCTTGAAGTCTTCCAGCATGTTTCCAAGTTCACCTTTGAGGGATGAACTGGATAAGGAGGTACTAGCTATGGGTTGACTCCCCCTACCTATCTTTCTGGCTACCCTAGAATGGTTTCTAAAAATAGTCTTTATGTCTTCATAAGGTAGTTGGTAGATGTCTCCTCTAGACAGTAGATGGAGAGGTCTAGAAGGTCTTCCGGAATTCCCCTGAGTAGGAACAACTTCAGAGATTCGGGGTCAAGTGTGCACCTGGCCCTTTTATAACTGAGCTCGAACCTCTCTTCATAATCTTCCAATGATTCATCACTTCCCATGGTCATTCGGAAGATTTCTTCCTTGGTGTCGTTTGACCTACAGTAGTCTCGATATTTGTTATTAAAGGTTGTTGCATCTGGGCCCAAGTTTTGATGCTATTGCCAGGTAACCCCATGAACCAGCGTAATGTTGCATCCTTAAGGGTAGAAGGAAATAGTTTCAACTTTTTCTCATCTTCTGCATAGTCATAGGTTTGACAAATAACATAAAACTCAAACAAAAAGGTGTCAAGATCTTCTGTAGTCAATTCATGAAAGTGAGGTAGGGCTGAAGGGCTTATGTTCTTTTAGTGTCCCCATTGGTCTCTCGGAGGGGAAAGGTACCCTCTACTCTTTCTCCATTCCCCCTATCATTTCTAGTTTCAACCATTGTCTCAGGAGGGATGTTTTCTTCTTCTTCTTCCCCTACAGGTTCTTCAAATATGACTAGCTGTTCACCTAAAGGTTCTTCTTGATCACTGCCACCGAAGAAGAGAGAAGGGTTGCTATGTGATATGGTGGGGGTGTTGGGAAAGAATTTTCCTAAATTATCTATGTTCCTACGAGGCATGAAAGGAAATATATTTTTGGGCGGTTTTTGCTTTTTTTCTGCTTGTACCTGCAAAACTTAAATTAATTGAACAAACAAATTGCAACTAATTGAAATGAACTTGCTGAAATGGAAATTGCAGAAATGAAAGCAAGGAAGGAAATGACTAATCTACTTTTGTTGAAATGGAAATTGCAGAATTGAACTGAAAGCAAGGAAATGGCTAATCTACTTTTGTTGCAATGGAAATTGTAGAATTGAAATGAAAGCAAGGAAATGTGGAAATTGAAAGAGACAACTACTCTAATTTTGCTAAAATAAACTACTTGGCAGAATGTTGCAGTAGAAAATAGAAGAAAAGAAGTAATCAAAAATACTCTAATGCTTCCCCAGAAACGGCGTCAAGAAGTGGTGAGCACCAGTATTTTAGCAATAATGCGACAACTCTTGGGCTTCCTACTTTACTTTTATCAACCCGGTAGTTCGTAACAAACTTAGAAGGAATGGTGTTGTATGCACAAGTATTAGTTCTTACTGCAGGCTGTCACTTGGTCTATTGGCACAATATCACTAGGAGCTCAAGCCAACTTCTATCAATTCCAGAAGAAGCTTTATTTGTGATGAAAGAAAGGAAATCTTACTCTACAAAGGCTATTCTACTTCCAGAAAGTGAAAGAACACTGAAATGCAAAGTAAACCTAGCAAACCCTAATTAAACAACTAATCCTATTTTTTCAGAAAGAGAAATGAAAAACCATGAAATGAATGCTATTACTTAATCTAGGAAGCAAACAACATCTACTCAAGCTATTTCTAGAAGGAAATGAGAAAAAACATCTTTTTGGATTTTTTTTATGTACTTTTAGGTGAAATTGTCATGCATGTAATTTATTTGTTTGCGAATGTGGTAGTGATTAGGTGGAGATGGAGGGTGACTTTGGAGTTTGTAGAGGTATAGGAGGGTGTGGATGGGTCCTAGGAGGTCCCAGGTGGCCTTCCGGAGGCTTTTCCTGCAATCGGACTTCAAAAAGACACCTACAGGAAAATCTATAGGAGGCTGCAGGGGATCTACAGGAGGTCTATAGGAGGATGCCAAGAGCTATTTTAGAGGGTTTTGAAGGTATGAAAATGGGTGGAAATGGTAGCTGATGGCTAGGAGGATATGTTAAGGTGTCTAGGGTTCATCAAGAAGGATTAGGGAAGAGAAAGATGGTTGGACTTGTTCAAAGAAAGAGAGGAAAGTTTATGAGAAAAGTGCAGAAAATTAAGGCAGATTTGTGAGGGACTTTGGATGACCTGTGGAACATAAATCAAAGAGAGATGGTGATGGCTAATTGGCTGACTTATTGTGAGCAGATATGTAATGCCAGAGAACTGAAAATCAAACATTGAGATTAAGCAAGCAAAGAAACTAGCTACACCAAAAAAATAGAACTTTGCATCGAGCTAAGCTAAATTCTGATCTAGGAAAGTAAATGTTGAAAAATGATATATGGAAAGGAAGCATGGAAGGAAGCTTATTGCAAAGATAGAAATGAGCATGGTGAAATAGATGTACAACAAAACATGAACCTTCTAACAAGCTGCAACACCAGAAATCCTATGGAAAAGGAAAATCCGTGTTTTTTGTGGCAGCAAGAGGGTCTTGGCCTCAGCTCATGGTCCCAGAGGGAGGAAAGGAGGCCAAGGCTATGTTGATGGCCTTTTTGCATATTTTTCATATCACTGTTAAATCTTCTACAGTAAACTGAAATGTAAACAACCTTTTAAATCACCAAAAGAAACCTATCCTTGACTACGAAAGAAATTTATCTAACAACAATTAATTCGTAAACTTAAACAAAACATATAAATACAAAACAAAAAGTGTTTGGCTGCTTGGATTAGGCCCTAACCCAAGAGCTTCAGCCCTTTGAGATGACTCAGTGCTAGCTCAAAAAAATCTCATCTTCATTATCAAAATAACAGTAAGATTACATGAAACTGTCCACAAAAGTAAGCTCGAAGTTGAGCAGAGAAAAACTGCAACAAAAGTTTGAAAATTTGATTAACATTCAAAAACCTAATGAGGCCCTAGACCTATCTACTTATACAACTGAAGCTCCCAACGGCTTCCTTAAAATCATGGAGGCTTGGCTCCCAAAACATGAGATAGACAGAAGTTATCCTCCACTTACTCGGCTGCCTCTTTGGTGCATTGATGTGGCTGCTTGTTCTCTGAGCTTCCTAAAGGAGAACTTGAATTAGGGAGTCATAAATGAGGGGGACACCCTCCTATAAATCCTATCCCTTGTTTTCTTCGAATATTTGTTGCCAAATGTCCATTAAATCTTTGACTTTGTCTCCAAAATTGACCAAAAATCTGCATTAAGCACACATTAGACTCCATGGCATAATGACCAACCCAACTCACTCTATTAGCATAAATATAATCAAAAACATGCAATAAACTATTGAAAATGGTGGATTAAGCTAAGTTAGGAGGCAAAATGAGCCCATATAATCACCCATTTATGGGACTCATCATCCACCATATAGACATTGTGGTGTTTCCAACACTTCCTTTACTAACTCAAACTGCCTCACTTTATCAGATCCAACTTAGATATCCCTTCATGATATCTTTTTGGATTATTCATTCTTCTCACTCTTTTGTCCATTAGATACGGGGAGCCATATATCAAAATCCAAGGCCATTAGGTAGGTTAACATTGTGATCTTTCAGAGTTCATAATTGAGCCCACGGTTTGATTCATTTAATAATGGAACTTTGTCTATTGTTAGCCAAACATTATTAGCCATTGTTTACCTTTGATATAACTCCTAGTGATTAATATATTCCGGAAGGAACTTGGCTTTGATACCAATTGTTGGAAACGATGTTAATACTAAGAGGGGGCTGAATTACTATTATGTCTAATTTTAAACTCTTTATGCCAATTTTGTTTTCTTATTCAAACTTGGAAATCATCCACATAATCAACCGCAAGATATAATATGGCAGCAATGTGAAATCAACATACAAGCACACACCATGAGAATCATAAACATGAGACACAAGTTTTTACGTGGAAATCCTTTCACGAAAAAACCACCAATTCTTGTTGTTTTTATTGATGTAGAATTAGAGAACCTACTCTATTACATCAATCTGTTTTTGTCAGCCACCACTCAGAGGAAGCACCAACTCCCGTTGATTGTTTGCTAGCACCCACTACCAGGAAGCATGGACTCCCTCTTTTTGTAGATCCTTGTTTAGCTTACCATAAGCACCATGTGAGGCATCAACTTCATGAATTTGTTGCAAGCATCAACTTGTAGCCCCTTGGATCTATGCAAGCACTAAATTGTAGGAGGTACCAACCCCAAGCCTTCTCAATCAACCACTGGAGATCGAAACACCAAATTCCTGTATGTAGGCTATAACCCACATTCAAATACGAACTGAATATCCTCTGTAATTTTGCAACCAGTCTTCATAATTTTAGCTCTGTTCTTCACAACTCGTCACTCATGCATCACTCTGTGTGCCTCTCTTTTTGTGTAGTGGCACATTGATCTTCTCAACAGTAGTCACTCATCACAGCTCCTAGCAACACTCTAATCTTATGAACCCTCTACATGACCTACAACAACATGTTGTTTCACTCAAAGCTAATCCAGGAGGATCTGCGGATTTAATTCCACAGGTATTCAAAGTTTCATCATCATCATTTAGTGTCATCGTTGCTTCGGTTCAGTTTTGACAGTCTTGGTTATGATCAGGTTGTTCAGGTAATGTTCATAAGTTTTCATGGCATTCAGTGGAGATGGTTTAGCACCTGGTTGTCAACTTGAGTTCATCAACAGTTCCCCAGGATTTGGTCGACGACATGTGTTTTGTCGTTCGACAAATAGGATTAGTGTCGAAATGGTTGTATCATCCATCGCAAAGGTTTGATATGTTGTCATGGTGTCATCCATGGCATAGGTTCATCGTCTGGATTGTCATTGCAAAGATAGCTGGAGTCGACGATGTGCGTGGGTTTTATCATCGCATGTGGTTTTACATCACATTGTGACAAAAGATTGTAAAAAGGGTTTTTTTTATAGACCTAAAACCCTAGATCCTACACCTAAGTCCTATGTACAAATCCTACACCATTCCCTAAGCTACAAACCATGTGTCAAAATTTATGCTAAATAAGTCAAACACTAATACATTAACCTATTAAAAAATGCATTACAAACTATCTGTATAATTCTCGGCCTATTTTCAATGTTAAAAAACATTAATAAACATACAAAATACATAAGGTTGTTCCTAAACCGTAGCGCTAGCCGCCTTGGGAAACTGCGGTCATGTGAATAGTGGATTGATAAGCCATCAAGGTTAGTTGAAACCATAGCATAAACCGTATCGGAACTGACATGTCATGTGAACGACAATGTTTTGACCATCGGGTTTCAGAGTCGTGGAGCTTACCTAACTGCGGATAGGTAACATGTGAACGCTATGGGGATACACCATTAGGGTTAGCACCAGGCAGTCAAAACTGTAAGTAGCACCGCCGTTGGATAGTTGTCACATGCAAACCACCACCGTGTTGTTAGCTGGAATCACCGAGGGAGACCACCAAATGGCAGTCAGGCAGTCAACTGCTCGGTGGTCACATGGAAATGGTTACGCCCTCCACCTATTTAGCTAGCCACTAACAGTTTCGAGCTAAACTATGGTGCAAAGTGGGTTTTATATTTTTAATTTGTTATAAATTAATTCGAAGGCCTTGTAACCTAATGCCTAGGTCGCAATTCATGACAAGACTGAGGGCATATGAACCCAACTTCAGCACATTCATGCCTATTTGAGCTAGATGGGGTTATCATGTATCCACATGCCTATAAAGGAAAAATTTCTCTTCATTGATCAAGGAGAGTGGTTTTCAGTTTTTCTATGCAGATTCTGGAGGGATAGAGGTGATTTTGTTTTTAGTGTTTCAGGAGCATCGGGAGTCGGATTTGGAAACCATAAGCGGCATTGGAAATCTAGTTTAGAGAGCTATCTGATGACAAAGGTCAAAATTTCCTGTGTGTAAGCTCAGTCTATATAATTCACTATGTAATCGACTTATTCCTTCTAATTCCTAATAAAAAGGTCACCCATCTTGAAAGCGGACCCAGAGACGTAGTCCATCAGGAACGAACTTCGTAATCAATCTTGTTGTCTGTTATATCTATATTTTCACTAGTTTCACTTCTGTTTTGCATCTTAATTATGGTTTATCAGCTATCGTGCAGTGATCAATCCAAGCAGTTTTCCTCAATTTCCGTGCTTTCAGTTAGCATTCAACTACTTAATGGCTAATCAATTCTATATCAGTTTTTAGTATATGGTCATATCAGATAATATAATTTGGTATCAAATCAGGTTTCATTTGTAGAATGTGCCATTGAATGTTAACCAGTTCTAAGTCGCAACGAGGAGAAGGAATCCTTGACCAGATTGATCCAAATATTAGAAAACAATGAGTCGTTCAGAAATCAACCATGTCAGGACCATATGCAGGTGAAAACACTGAAACAAATATGACTGAGGAATAGTTTCACTAGGTGTTATCAACTATGCAGTAGATGTTGGGAGAATTGTAAGAAGACAAGAAGGCGAGAAATGCTTCTTCTTTAAAGGCATTGAAGAAGGACAAAGTTAAAGGCAAGAATGATAAACCTCCTTCACCTCCATCATCTCCATCATCCTCTTCTTTGTCTTCTTCTTCCTGTGCAGAATCTAAAACGGAAAAGAAACCTAAGAAAACATCTCTTTTGAAACTTGATGTTAAATTTGAGTTACCTTTTTATGATGGCGAAATGAATCTTGAAAAGTTAGATAATTAGATAAAGCAGTTAGAAGTGTATTGTCGAATTCAGAACATTTCTAAAGATAAAACTAAAATTTTGTCAGGCCAGGAGTAACTCCACTTTGACAGAAAACTCAGAAAAATTGATTCGTGTATATTCCATAGGTAACCCATTGTTATATACAATAGGGGTTGATTGTTCAGTTCATCTCCCGATGACTGTTCACCTTGCCAATTTATTTATTTACATAAAATTCCCAATCATGAAGATTAGGTGTCAACATTCCCCCCCTTAATCTGAAGGGATGTTGGTGAGTCCAAGCATCATTCTGAATCGTTCAAGCTTTTCCTTTCCAAGTGCTTTGGTGAAGATGTCTGCAATTTGCTCATTTGTGGAACAATGATGGAGATGGATTGTTTTGGCCTCAACATGATGTCGAATCAGATGATATTTAGTATTGATATGCTTTGTTCGATCATGGAACTTTGGGTTCTTGGCCAACTTTATTGCAGAGGTGTTATCAATCATGAGTGGAGTTGATTGTACTTGTTTTACCTGCAAATCTTCAAGAATTTTCCTGAGCCACACAATTTCTTTCGTTGCTTCAGCTGCTGCCACGTATTCTGCTTCTGTTGTGGAATCTACCAGAACTGATTGTTTGTGTGATCTCCAGGAGACAGCTCCTGATCCAAGACCCATAGAATATCCTGAAGTAGATACCCCAGTTTCTTTGTCTCCATCAAAGTCTGAATCAGAGTATCCAATCAAGTTGAAGTCGTCCACCTATGTATACTTGATTCCAAGGTCTTGAGTTCCCTTCAAGTACCTTAGAACTCTTTTTGCAGCAGACCAATGTCCCTCACAAGGCTTTTTCATAAACCTGGAGAGGATTCCAACAGCAAATGAAATGTCTGGTCTGGTAGTAGTGAGGTAGATGAGACTTCCTATAAGTTGTCTATACTTTGTTGCATCCTCAAATTCATTTCCTTCAATAGATGTGAGCTTTAAGTTTTGTTCCATTGGAGTAGAAAGAGGCTCACACTCTGTCATGCCGAATCTGTTTAACAAATCTCCAATGTATTTCTTTTGAGAAAGAAATATGGATTTTGGATGTTGGGTTACTTCAATGCCAAGATAGTAATGAACATAGCCCAAATCAGTCATTTCAAAACTTTTCCCCAATTCCTTCTTTATGGATGCAATGTAGCTTGCATTGTTGTTGTTGGGAAAAGTATCCAATACAGAATGACCCTATCCCACTCTAAGGGTGATAGTACCTTAGCAACAACTGAATGCAAAGCTATTCAAGATTACTTCTTTATGAGATGTAAGAGAGGGGAGAAAGAGATCCACTAACCGTTGTCTTCCGCTAATGGTTGATCCAATCTTTCCTCTTTGCTTCTTGCTCCCAGCTCCTTGCTCTTTCACTGGCCCAGCTACACAAAGATCCTGCAAAAGCACAAGAAAGGGAAACTACAAGAAGCATACATCCATAATTGATTCAAGGATTAGAATAAATCAAATATACAAGCATCAATATGCCACAGAGACACATGCATATAGAAGAACCTCAAATGCTTTATTAATGGAAGAAGTAAAGTTCCGAGAGTGTTACAACCATAATAGGCCCAATCCAGCAACACCTCCCAGCAGAAAGAAATCTCCTCTTCACCTCCTTCAAAGCAATCACCCAATAGTTCTATACTCAAACCAACAGCACTTCCTTGCATTCACAAGATTCCAGCCTCCCTAGACCTCATGAGAGAGATCTATATATAGGAGTTTTGGAGAAAGGATGAGTCAGCTTGAGGCTGGCATGAAGCTGACTAGTGTCCTCTCCCACTTCAGTTATACTTCAGTTCTTGAGTCCACTTGGAGTTTCTTGCTTCCACTTGGAGATCTAGATCCTCTTACTCATCACAAGGCGAATTCCTTGATCCAAGTGTCATTTTGGAAGCTTCCTGGGCATTTGACACCTTGCAGAATGACTGTGCCACTTGGCCAATCTCGCCCAGTGCAGGTAGCCTTCATTTCTTTTGACATTCAGCACAGGTACAGAGTGGAGCAGTTGACATTCAGCGCAGATGCTCAATGGAGCAGCTGACATGATCCAGAAATAGCTTGTTTTTGAGTGTTTTCAGGTGGAGAACTGATTTTTAGTGCTGTGGTTTGCTGACCTTGTTCCTCTAGGGGTAGGAACAACATGTTTAGGGACTTTGGATCCCTTAGCTTATCGACATTTCATGCTTCATGTTGTTAGGCACAAAAATGTCTATAACAGTTGCCCCCTAAAGTATGAGGTCGTTTATCGGGTGAAATGCTTTATCAGGAGGATCCGAAGTTCATTCAATCGCTGAGAGGTGCCCTGTAATACAATACAATACATTATTTTTCATTCTGCTTTCATGATCTAGCTGAGGCGGGCATTCCCATGCTCAGCTTTATAAATTCATTTTGGTACATAGAACAGACGATCGTCTGATGGTAGACTGATAATTCTCTGCTGAAATTATCATCCTTTGAGTAGGATGATCATCTGCTGCAATGATGTACATAACAAATGTCTTTATATCCTGAATATATATCGCAGCCCGGATGGATGAAACTAGATCCGGGGTCTTCAAACTCATTCGATCTTCACTCTAAGTACAAGTCGATCCATGTGAGAATTGCGCTGAAGTCGAACAAGGAAAGACATCGCTTGATTACCGGTCAATAATGTAAACCGTTAACAAGCGCGAGAGGAATCACCAATAATGACAATGACCCTCAAGGTACTGCAGTACAATTCACGTGGTGTGAATAAAGGACTTGGCGTCGAACACCACGCAAAATCTTCTGGTCGAAGGTCATTGATGTATACCTGTCGCCGGAAGTGAGAAACTTGCCATTGAGGCATGCAAGCTTCAAAGTACTGGGGGGGTTGTTCCTAGATCAACTTCTTGTATAATGAGCTGAAGTCGACAAGAAGCGATCCGTCAAAGGAGGGCCTTAATGAATCCCACATCAATGACACGGAACAGAGCTAATGATTTTAGTGGAGGCGAAAACAATCTGTGAAATATGATTCAGGGTGGCGATCATGGGTGGATGAAGGATAATGTATGGCAGTGGATGGGACACGGTTGACTCTTTCTGAACAACATCTCTTGAACATATAACGACACTGATGTGATGGATTGGTAGCATTACCCCAAATGTGGATGGTTTGGCAAGGACCATGGTGATGAGACCGGTGAATGAAACAACCCAACCCGATGTGATACGGAGGACAAAGTGTCATGTTCAAGAGCGACTTGCTACCACTAAAGCTTTGAGGTTCTCCAAATTTTTCCCCAGTCATTTCTGACCAGTACCTCTTTATTTTTGTCAAGCTTGAGGAGGATAACATATGCTTGTTCTATAACCTGCCCTTCGAGCAAGCCCATCGCTATGTTTTAACGAGCCTAGCGATAGGGAAACTCGTTCTCGTCTAAAGACAAGTTTGTCGCTATTTAATCATTTTAACGAGTCTAATGACAAGGAAAACTCGGTCCTTTTCATTTTTAGAGAGTCTGAAAAGGTACAGAAAGTTAACTCCAAAATTCCTTTTTCGTCATCTAATCCCTTAAGTCCGAAAAAGTATAAAACAATACAGAAGGGATGAGTTTTCGATAACTTTAACGAGCCGAATAAAACAAGCGCTCGACCTTTTTGTGTAATAATCCCTCAGGTCCAAAAAGATTAAAATCTAGAGGAGGGATAGCTCTTCCGGTCACTTTAACGAGTTGGAAGGCCAAAACTCGGCAAACTTTTCATATTTTACGAGTCAGATGAAAAGAGCTCAAAGAAGACTCGTCTTTTGAGGAACGAGTGATAAACAGGGATAGCAGCAGATTCCAGGTATAGGTTGGAATTTTCCAATCACGGCAGTGTCACAAGGATGGCTAAGTGAAATCACTCTTCGCAGCTGTTCCTCAAAACGGGTAAACAATCATATGGAGGTGAACGATTGGCCAAATGAAATGGAGGTGGCGGGTGTAAACACGACCAAGGCTTTTATGGCTAATAAATTTACGGTCACAATGGTTATTTACCGGGACTGGGTTCATTTTTTAAATGAGCTCGAATGCGCCAAAACACTGCTCAATGCTTATGTTTATTTTTTAACGAGCATGAATTCCGCGTTAAAACTGCTCGGATCTCGCTTTTCTATTTTTTAACGAGCATAAATTCCGCGGTAAAACTGCTCGATTATACCAGTCGTAAGATAAGAATGTCTCCTATGAGATAGCTATTTTTTATGGAGCTTTATCTCACGAAGCTATGCTCCTAATTTGACGAATCTTGACTTTTGCCCCACATCCTTTCTTTACGCAAGTTAGGAAACGGCTAATCCAAAAAACAGATAAATAGCCGCTCTTTACTTGCACTCCAAAAGGTTTGCATGCCCCCAGGTATAAATACAATTTCAAGGCTGCCCCTACTTATCCGATAAAACATTTGTTTTAAAGGGTGAGGCTTGCCTCTTTCTGGTTACCTAAAGATGGTTCTATTTGCTGCCGCAAATCAATCTCTTTCTTCGGAAATGTCCACCGAAATAGACAAAGGCGTGTGAAAAACAGATTATTTCACTCACATAACTCTGACAAAAGAATCTCATTCCAGAACAACCTCTCTTCCTAGACGGACGGGGTACGAACTAGTCATATTCTTCCGCGGAAATTTACTCTATACCCAAGGTTTTCTCTACCCAAAGCAGACCAGGATGCATGCCCCCTGGGTTCCAGTCCCATCTTTCTGAATCACTCGCACTCATCGGGAAGGAGGACTGGGGGTGGAGGCATTTCTTGGGTGAATAGACCATTGAGGGTTGGTATGTGACTATTTGCGATGCGTGATCCCGGAAATGAAAGTTGGTCTACGAGCTTGACCATTCTTCCTTCGTGTGGAAAACACATTACTCTAAAGAGTGAGGAGACTATAGCTCCCATGAAATATATATAGTCTCGTCCAAGGAGTAGGTTATAATCCAAGGGTCCTTGAACAACCATCATGTTCATCTGAATGGTCTTCCCTTTCAACGTAACAGGTACATTGGGGAGGATCCCTAATGGTCGACTGGTTCCTTTATCAAAACCCGAGAGATTTCTTATCTCAGGCAAAAGCTCTGGGGAACCTAGCACTTTCCAAGCAATAGAGGAAAGGATACTCACAGATGCCCCTTCATCAATGATAGTTCCAGCCATTACCATTCTGTAGATTTGGACTATGATTCTGAATGGTATACTGGCTGGTAACCGGGGTCTGCCTAGTTGGTTCCAATCAAAGGTCACAACCAGGTTTCTTGGTGGTGGGACCGAATATACGGCCGGATGTGACCCTGACGATGTTCCTTCCTGCGATAAAGGAATGGGCGCGTTGCCCTGATGCTCATCAGAATCTGTGTTGATGAAAAGAATCTGGATGGTGTCATCCTTATTCTCTTCAGTGAGGGTGTCATTTGAAGATGAATCTTCAGTGACGGTGTCATTTGAGGATGAAACTTCTGAAGGAAGAACCGGGTCAACTGCCGTATCGACCTTTAGACTTTTGCCTGGTCTGGGTTCAGTAGGTTCATTTTCAATGACTGACGCTTCAGCCGACCACTTGAGCGGGCCAGCTGTATTTTCAACCAACGAAGGACTTGGCACGAGTTTTTTGTATCCAGGAGGAAGTTCCAACGGTGAAACCGGGCGATCTTCCAAAACTCTCTTCGCTTCGTCTAAGAAGGGACAACGGTGGATGGCGTGATCGCCTTCACACAGTTTGCAGGGGGATCTTGCTCCCCCTCTTTGTCTTGAACCTTCACTTTCGCTGGTTGACGGTAAGCAATCAACATGGCTATCAGAGGTTGATGCTCCCGAATTGTGCAAGCGAGGGGACCAGTCCCTTAGTATCCGGGGAATACAGGGACAATCTCTATGGAAGTGGTCTCCTCTACATATGACACATGGCGATTTAGGCCCGGTCTGTGCTGTGTGTGGATTTTTGTCAGATGTCTTTTGCTTGCCCCCAGTCGCCTTAGGCTCTTTCTTCTTCTTCTCTTTCTTCTTCTTCTCCTTCTTCTCCATGGGAGCTTGGCTTTTGCCGGCTCTACCCTGCGAAGATGAAGGATTGGAGGAAGAGTTATAAGAAGTAGAAGGCTGGTGGGCAGCTCTAGACTGATCTAACTGTTGACTCGACTGTTCAGGAACCATGGTGGTCTGAACTACATTGGTTGAGAATAGCCAAATAGGCAGGCCAATTGTCAGTCCTGGAAGCGACAATGTGGCCATGTGGGGTGCACCAACTTCTCCCCAAGAGGAGAATGGACTAGGATTTCCATCATGTGGAATTCCTTGGTTGGGGCGTTCCATGTTCTCAACTTAAGATCAACGCGGGAATAGGAGGTGATTATGTTCCGTTTAAAATAAATTTTATAACGACGCTTAGACACAACTTGCTTTTTCACTTTTTAAGAGTCGAGAAAAAGCTAAAGATGACTCTAGTCTCCTTCGATGTTTTAACGAGCCCGAAGTGACAAATGTTCGGATGGACTTTTTCAGTTATAGAGTTTGAAAAAGGACAAAAGAAACTGCTCTGGAGTTCTAGGCAGAGGGTGTGCCAAACTTTTCACAAAACCACAGAATACGTTTTACGGTACGAGTGGTCGATCTTCGTGAATGCTATGTTCACTACATTGCGATCAGTAGGGCGGCCGACATGGTTTCCTATTGGATAAAGGCTTTATTCCTATAGGGGTCTCCCAATATATACGCGACGGTACGTGGGAGCACAAGTCCGTATTGATACTTATCGCTTCACCGTGGAGGAATCACCCAACCACTCAACGCTAAGATACCACGTTTAACGACGCCGAAACACGTCTCTAGCTTAGACCTCTATGTGTTTGCGTTATGTTTCAATGCGTTGTTATGTAAATTCAATTTATTTTAAGGTTGATCTTGTTTAGCAGTTTGCCTTTATGGATCACCACGAGATGTATGATAACACTCCTAAATGCAGTCTAAGATGATAAGCAAGCTTTTCAATCTTTCAACTTTGAAAATCTTAACTACTGAGGGAAAAGAAAGATAACATCTTTTCACACAGATCATAGAGCACACACTAATGCACTTTTCCTAAATCAACATGCAAGCTGTCATAATGCACATGCACAATGCAAGTATTTCTTTTCTCTTTCTTAATGTTGGCGTAATGCAAAAAGAAAGTTGTTGTATAATTTTGAATTCAATTTCAAGTGAAAGCAAACAAGCTTGTCCAAAATCAAAAGACACCTTAAGATTTACTTGTTTCGACACTAGAAATATATAAACTCAAACCAAATGATGAAAGCAAAAGCTCAATCAACTATGAACAACAAACAAACTAACTCTTAAGATCAAAACGACACTTTATCACAGGTCTAGATCTAAGAGGTCACAGCAAGACTAGTTCACTTTCGTTATGGGAAACTGTAAATGATATAAGAAATACACAAAGAACAAACACAGTTTCTTTATACAACCGAGGTGGAATAGTGGCAAGGAAAGTTGGTTTCAGATAGGCACATTGACTGGTAACAGGCAGCAAAACAAGAGTGAAAACAGGGCAAGAAACAGCAGGAAACCCCAGTAGCACAAAGCAAGACTGGTCGAGCACAGGTGGAACACTGTCTGTTTGACCTTTAGCGCAGGTAGCCCCTTCGGGAACTGCGCTGAAATGCAGACAGCCTTTGTACAGCTTGCACTGAAGAACGAAACTTTCGTTTCTCTTGGTTTCCGGGTCACAAATTGCTCAAAAATTCACAGTTTTGGCTCAAATTAGAAGCTATCAGTCAAGGACACACTAAGGGATGACAAGGAGGATGAAAAGCTATCACTAAGAGCTTATTAGAGTCCTTGTGGATCAGCTCTTCAAATCATAAACTTGCCCAGAAACTGAGCTAGAGTAGCTGCCCTCTACTTTGTACTTGAAGGATCCAAATACAGTTCGATTCGGTACTCCCTTTGTTTATGAAATGAATAGCAAAAACACAAACAACCAACAAGATACGATCCCCAGTGGAGTCGCCAATTTGTTGTTGGGAAAAGTATCCAATATGGAATGACCCTATCCCACTCTAAGGGTGATAGTACCTCAGCAACAACCGAATGCAAAGCTATTCAAGATTACTTCTTTATGAGATGTAAGAGAGGGGAGAAAGAGATCCACTAACCGTTGTCTTCCGCTAATGGTTGATCCAATCTTTCCTCTTTTCTGCTTGCTCCCAGCTCCTTGCTCTTTCACTGGCCCAGCTACACAAAGATCCTGCAAAAGCACAAGAAAGGGAAACTACAAGAAGCATACATCCATAATTGATTCAAGGATTAGAATAAATCAAATATACAAGCATCAATACGCCACAGAGACACATGCATATAGAAGAACCTCAAATGCTTTATTAATGGAAGAAGTAAAGTTCCGAGAGTGTTACAACCATAATAGGCCCAATCCAGCAACACCTCCCAGCAGAAAGAAATCTCCTCTTCACCTCCTTCAAAGCAATCACCCAATAGTTCTATACTCAAACCAACAGCACTTCCTTACATTCACAAGATTCCAGCCTCCCTAGACCTCATGAGAGAGCTCTATATATAGGAGTTTTGGAGAAAGGATGAGTCAGCTTGAGGCTGGCATGAAGCTGACTAGTGTCCTCTCCCACTTCAGTTATACTTCAGTTCTTGAGTCCACTTGGAGTTTCTTGCTTCCACTTGGAGATCTAGATCCTCTTACTCATCACAAGGCGAATTCCTTGATCCAAGTGTCATTTTGGAAGCTTCCTGGGCATTTGACACCTTGCAGAATGACTGTGCCACTTGGCCAATCTCGACCAGCGCAGGTAGCCTTCATTGCTTTTGACATTGAGCGCAGGTACAGAGTGGAGCAGTTGACATTCAGCGCAGATGCTCAATGGAGCAGCTGACATGATCCAGAAATAGCTTGTTTTTGAGTGTTTTCAGGTGGAGAACTGATTTTCAGTGTTGTGGTTTGCTGACCTTGTTCCTCTAGGGGTAGGAACAACATGTTTTGGGACTTTGGATCCCTTAGCTTATCGACATTTCATGCTTCATGCTGTTAGGCACAAAAATGTCTATAACAATTGTTCCCTGTCATTAAAAGATCATCTAAATATACCACAAGATACACAACTGTTTTGCCAAATTTCTTAACAAACAAAGTTGCATCATGAAGATCAAAATGATTGAAGTTGAGTTTCAGAAGATGCTCAGTTAGTTTTTCATACCAGGCTCACGGTGCTTGTTTGAGGCCATACAAGGACTTCAAAAGTTTGCATACTTTATGTTTATGTCCTTTCACAGCAAATCCTTCAGGCTGGGACATAAAAACATTCTCTTTTAGGTCTCCATTCAAGAATGCAGTTTTTACATCCATTTGATGGACTTTCCAACCGTTCTGAGCTGCTAGTGCAAAGAGTGTTCGAATGGCGGCCCATTGTGCTGTGGGGGAAAAAGTTTCCTCATAATCGACCCCTTCCTTCTGTGCAAAACCTTTTGCCACAAGCCTAGTTTTGTGCTTGTCAAGTGATCCATCAGCTTTGTATTTGTTCTTGTAGACCCACTTGCAGCCAATTGGTTTGTTTCCAAATGGAGGATCAACCAGCTTCCAAGTGCCATTCTTTATGAGGGAATCATACTCCTTTTTCATTGCTTCTTTCCATTCATCATGAGAAGTAGCTTCTTTGAAGGAAGTTGGTTCAAAATTTGTAGACAAGTTCAATTCACAATCATAAGTAACATCCATATCAACAGGTGAATTAGAGTCATGTACATCACCTCCATCTTGTCGGTTTGAATTTCTGGTTCCTGTTTTTCCAATTTCATCAGGATGAACACATTCAAGTGTCTTTGTCAGCCACTTTGGGGGACCTTTTTGAGATGGTCCAGGCTGCTCTGTTGATTGAGTTGGGACTGAATCAAGATTGAGTCTCCCAATTCTATCAATTACATCACTTAAAGCATCATTCGTTGTTGGAGTTTCATGCAGAGGAGATTGTTATTCAGAAGAAGAAGATTCCACATGTTGTTCTAGTATAGGAATCCCCCCTTCAATATGTGGAATCTGATTATCAAATTCTTGAAATGATTTTGTTTTTGCGAATCTATCCAAGCGATCAAGTTGCTGCTCAACAACATTGTCAGATTTGGATGATTCACGAAAAATGGCATCTCTAGATACAGCAAAATTTTTATTTACTTCATCGTAGAGGCGGTATGCTTTAGAGGTGTTTGAATACCGCAGGAAGATACACTTACGACTTCTAGCACCAAGTTTGTTTCTATGTACCTTTGGTATCAAAGCATAACAGGTGGAACCAAAGATCCTGAGATGTTTTACCGAAGGAACATGTCCATACCACAATTCATAAGGAGTCTTGTTTCTTATAGCATTATATGGACATCTATTCTTTATATATGAAGCACATAGAACAACATTAGCCCAAAACATTATCTTTACATTTTTGAAGAAAAGCATGGATCGTACCATATTCAAGATTGTTCTATTCATTCTTTCAGCTACACCATTCTGTTGGGGATTATAAGGCACAGTTGTTTGATGTTTGATCCCATGTTGGCGAAGATAGTGTTCAAATTCATTTGATGTATATTCTTTTGCATTATCAGTGCGAATAGACCCAATATGAGATTGTGCATCATTTTCAATCCATTTACGAAAATTCTTGAATGTTTGAAAAGCATCAGATTTGTTCCTCAATAAATAAACTCAACACATTCTGGTGTAATCTGTTAGCTACCTATACCAATAGGTTTCATATTTCATGATTGGCAATGAAAAGTTCCAAATATGCTCTGCTTTGATGAGGCAAAGATCACATATTTCCAAGAGAATACAATTTGTGCTTATAGCTTGATGTGGACTCAATTTTGATGGATGGTCCAACAGCCTAATCTGGATCATGCCATGTTTTAAATTTTCAGCTATAGAATAGAGAAAGAAGTCTGTCCAAACTGTTTAAACTTGGCAGACAAGTAGTTCAGGTAGAGAGAGTAAGGCTCCCAACTGCTTAATCTGGGACCTTGGAAGCAATAAGGGTAGAAGTAGATAGAGAATCAAAAGAAAAAAGCCAAAGAAAAGAAAAGGCAGGTAAGGGTCTGCAAGCCTAAGTGCACCCTCCAAGAAGAAATAAAAAATGCTAGGCAAGTAGATGGGTAGGTAGATGGGGTTGCAGAAGTATCATTCCTTATAATTGAAGGTATGCTAAACTATTTCACAAAAGCAGAATCAATGGATTGAAAAGTCCTTCTTCTCTATCAGGTTGCAGCAAAGTAAAGCAGAATGTCTAACTTCCCACTTATCCCCTTTCCATTCATTACTAATATCCCCTCATCAGTTGAGATACATGGAAGAATTGATGGTTTTAGTGGGTCTTAGTCCTATTAAAAGCCACATTTCTTGTCTAAAACTCTTTTCATTTTGCTCTACTCCCTAAGCTAAGTTATTTTCAAACAAACTTAGTGGTATCTCCCCTCATCCACTCCTTTCATCCATATTAACCCTAACTCTATTATATAATTCCCCTATGTTACCCTTCCCCCTAGTATTATAACACCATGGTGTATAAACCCCAAACATTGTATAAATATCCCTCCCCTTGGCATTATAGCCATACGTTCTCTGTCAGGGATCAAAATGACATCTGGTCACTTTGATAAACCTAAGTCTAACCCCCCTCCTCTCTTCTGAATCCATTTGGCCCATTAAAACCTTCATTTGCTAAGAAAACCTTGGAAAAAACCCTTTACCCATAACCCGCTTTGTATTATGAAATAACACAAAAACCCACTTTTTGCCATTTATCCAAAGTCTCCGCCCGCATTATTTCATTCCGAAAAAATACATTGAAAAACATTACAAAACACCATATCCCTAAGTTTTTCCACCGGCGCAAACTCCAAAAAATATGTTATTTTAATCCTTCCCCCGCGTCCGTATCATCCGATCAAATCATCAACCCGTCAACCGTCCGATCGGGCACTTTTGATCGGACGGCTATTATGAATATCGGGTTGGGCCCGAGGTCCGACGTTTAGCACCCGAGAAACTGTCAGAGGGTGACGTCAGGCCTCTGCCATGCGTCGCCCTCACAGCTTCTCGGGTCGGCCTCTGACAAAACCGTCGCCGTATTGTAAGCGGTCCGAGAAAACCATTACCGTTGTTCCGCTTACCACCTGTTTTGCCGGGCTTGCATCATCCCACATCAAAACCACGTCACTGCCACCTCGCCGTCGCATCAACTCCTCCGTCCGCCCCCGCGCTGATATGGCTGCCACCTCACTATCCCCGTGGACCAATCGCAGCCTGCCACATCACCCGGTGACGTCATGCTGACGTCATCCGACTCCAACCCCACCCGATGACATCATGCTGACATCATCCCAAAAACGCGCCAATATTGCCAAAAATCTAGATTTAGTCCAAAATGTCATGTTTTTTCCACTTTTGGCAAAAGAAACTCTATCTATTTCTGCATGATGCTCACGTTCAAACCAGCGCCAACCCGCTAAAGCTGATTCCAAGACCGCCGGCGCCTCCATTGCACCTGCATTTGCAACTCTCACCGGCGAAATTACCAGGTATTCCTCAAAATCATTCCATGAGCCTGGTTTTATCCGTATTTCCTCAAGCAAACTGTTAAGAGACTGTAAAACACTGTTTTCACCATCAAATACACAGTGACTTGCACCCATTTTCAACCAGTGAAGCCATAAACCTCCTGCAGAGCCGCATTGGACAAATTAAGCTGAATTCAGAGCTAGTTCGCGCAGTCGTGAACTAGAAATTTCAATTGACCAGATTCACCACAGAAAATACTCCTGGTCAGTCCTGCTACTGTTTTATCAATCCTTTAGACAGTATTTCAACTGTTGTTTATTCAATTTGCCTTCTGTTTCTTACAATTGACTTCCATTGCAAGAAAACATTCCTCTCTGTTGTTCTGCTCGATTGAAACCGGTTCACCTACAGTTCAAAAGCTTCAATAGCCATGGAGACACCAATAGCCCTGAATGTCCAGCCTCTGAATGCCCCTCATAGGGAAATAGCATGGAAAGCCCTGGGAGATGTGGATTATCAGATGTTAGATTGGTTTCCAATGGGTTCCAAGTTCAATATTCACATGCTCAATGAACTAAAAGCCCAACACCTTGGTGGAGCTGATATTTTAGGGATTTGGGACTCAAATTTGCCCATTTACAACCTCCCTCAAGTCAATGCCCTTCCAGACTTGATCCATAAGTGCCAGGAATGCTATGATCCTTGCCAGAGAGCTGTTCTCAGTCCTACAGGCTCAGTTTTGTTCTTTATCACCCCAGAAACCATAAATGAGATGCTACATTTCCACTCTGCAAGGCCATTAACCCCTCTTTCCATGTTGGACTTAATAAAGAAGGGGAGGAATCTGTCAAGTGCCCAGATTACCAAAATTAACCAATTATTTGTACAGCCAAGCTCTGAAACTATAAGGACTCCTCCTATTGGATATCACTACCTGAATGACCTGGGCAGAATGCTATTGGATTTGATCAGCTATCTCCTGGGCTTTAAAGGAATTGAAGATGTTGATGAGACTATAATGGCAATGCTGTCCATATTTTCTCCTGGAAAGCCTCCAGCTGTACACTATGACTATGCCACTTATATTGCAGAGAAGATCCATGAACAGCTAATGAATCTACCAAGGGAAAGGGTGTTCAAATACACCTCATACATCTGCCACTTGTTCTTGTTTTATCAGCCAGACAGTTTCTCCATTCCACTCAAGAAACTTAATGTCCAGGGGAATCCAAGGTCAGTTGTGTTTTGGACTCCAGTCTTCCATCATGTTTCTCAATCGCCATACACCTACTGTGAATTTATAGACCTGTTCGTTCACCCAGCTATGACATTGCTGTATGGTGTCCCTCCTCCAAGGTTAACCGATGACATGCAGAGAATTCTCCATCTCTCCAAATCCTACAGCATTGGTGATTGGTATTTTTACCAACATCACACAGTAATCAGAGTATATGGCTGTGAGTTGGACCCTTTCAGGCTTCCAAGGTATGTCCCCATGAGACTTTTTGCCTTAGAATATTTCAGGCAGTTTGGATATGGTGACTACTTCCATTTCCAAAGCAAAAACAAGAAGGTACAACTGAAGGTAAGGAGCCAGCTAGGCCCTTTTTTGTACAACAAAAGAGAGGAGGGATGGAAGGAGGCAGATATGATCCTAGCAAGCCTCAAATTGCAAACCAGTTTCAAATGGTCACCTTGTGACCGTAATCATTTTATTTCTCTCAGGAGGATAAAACACAAATTGGGTACCTATTCACATATTAAGCTGCCTCATATTGAAAAGTATGCAAATTCTTTAGGCTGGAAAGAGGGCACTCTAGAAGAGCCAATCTCTAGAGAGCAGATACTAGAGAGAGAGGCTAGGAATCTTCAAAAAGAAGCTGACTTGGAAACTTGTGGACAGGTTTCCTTATCATATCAAAGGCAACTTGGAGCAGTTGCCTCTTCTTCAACAACACATCAGCAAACTGCCATGGACACTCAACAGACAGGCAGCAAAGGCAAAGAAAAACAGGTGGAGAAGGAACAGCCACCTCCCATGACTAAAGGGCAAGCAGAAAAAGAGATGGAACAGCAAGAAGAAGTACAGCAGCAGGAAGAGCAACAGCAACAACAGGAATCACAGCAAAGAGAAGGGCAGCATGACAGAGAGCAACCCACACAGCAAGAAGGGGCAGTTGAGGCCCCAATTTTCACTGAGCAGCAGGCTCAAAACATAGTACCTCCTAGGCAAGAAGCTGTTAATGAAACCTCAGTCCTCCAAACTCCTCTAGTTGTCAAAGATTTTCAATCCAGTGATGAAACTGTCCTAGAACACAAGCCAAAGAAGAAACCCCAACTCCTGCTTACATTGCCATCCCATGAACAGATCTTTAAATCTCCTGTTAAGCAAGATATCCTGTGGGTCTTAGAATTTGATGGCTCAGTCAACAAGTTAGGGGCAGGAGCTGGAGTTTGGATACATAACAAAGAGAAAACCCATGCAGAAGGCAGAGCTTGTAGGTTAAACTTTAGATGCACTAATAACATGGCAGAGTATGAAGCTCTGTTACTAGGTCTCAAGCTAGTAAAGGCATTACAAGCTCCTACGGTTTCGATCATGGGAGATTCAGATCTAGTGATTCAACAAGTGAAAGGAAGTTTTGTCACCAATGACAAAAGGTTGAGGTCTTACAGGTCTGCTGTAATTGAAATATTGGACACTTTCTCTGAGTTCCTTATCACAAAAATTTCAAGGGGCCACAATCTTCATGCACACAGTTTGGCAACATTTGCCAGCACTTTCAAATTTCCACTGGAAACCAACAACTGCTTCACAGTCGAGGTCAAGTACAGACCCTCCATTCCAAACAATGTTAAAGAATGGCAAGTATTTGAGGATGATATGCAAATAAACAATTTTCTAACCTTACAAGAAGAGTTTGCAGGATCAAATATTGACACGGAATCAGCAAGTCAATCACAAATACCTGAATCAGCAAGTCAATCACAAATACTGTTTCAACAAATGGTTCATCCAATATCACCTAGAACAGCAAAACAACTACTGAATCCAACCATCTTCAACAACGAAAACATTCAGCAAATTCACCAAATTGACTGTGAAGAGGTGACCAGCGCTGAAGCTGAGATCATACAACTCAAAGACAATTTCCTTCCAACAGGCCTTACCCCGCTAGAGGACATTTTTTATTCAAATGACATCCCTAGGAAGCCAAAAATGCAGCCATTAGATGCAGCCATTGAAGAATGCAATATTGGTACCATTCACAAGCCCAAAATAATAAAGCTGTCTGCTTCTTTTCCCCCTGATCAAAAACCCAAGTACATTGACCTCTTTAAAGAGTTCCAAGATGTCTTTGCATGGGGCTATGAGGACCTAAAGTCCTATGATACTTCTGTCATTCAGCATACCATTCCCCTCAAGCCTAATCAAAAACCATTCAAGCAGAAGTTGAGAAGGATCAATCCTATACTCCTTCCTTCTATTGAAAAGGAATTGCAAAAAATGTTCAAAGCTGGCATCATAGCACCAATCAGATTCTCTGAATGGATTTCCAACTTAGTCCCTACAAGAAAAAAGACTGGTGAGATTAGACTTTGTGTAGACTTAAGGAATCTAAATCAAGTATCACTCAAACATAACTACCCTTTACCCAAAATGGATCACATTCTCCAAAGAGTGGTGGGGGCTTCAAGGATGTCATTGCTTGATGGATTCTCAGGCTTTAATCAAATCCTAGTACACCCTGATGATCAAGACAAAACTGCATTTACAACCCCATGGGGAACTTTCAAATATGTAAAAATGCCCTTTGGATTGAAAAATGCAGGGGCAACATTTCAAAGAGCAATGGATATTGCTTTTGCAAAAGAGATTCATGACTTCCTAGTCATTTACTTAGATGATCTTACACCCTTTTCAAAATCTGACCAAGAACATAAAAAACATTTGAGACAGATTTTCCTAACATGTAGGAAATATGGTATTTCCTTAAATCCCAAGAAGTCATTATTTGGCTTGGAAGAAGGTAAACTCTTAGGACACATTATTTCAAAAGATGGCATAAGAATTGATCCAGATAGGATACAAGCTATCCTACAAATGCCCCACCCAAGGAATGTCAAAGAGTTGCAGGGATTCTTAGGAAAAATCAATTTTTTAAGAAGGTTTATCCCAAACTTAGCAGAACTAATCAGATTATTAAACAACATGCTAAAAAAGGATTCAAAAGTAAAGTGGACTGTTGAAGCAAAACAAGCCTTTGAAGGTATAAAATTGGCCTTGACTCAAACCCCAGTGTTAACCAATCCTCAGTTTGACAGAGACTTTATCATTTTCTCTTTCGCCTCCCAGCATACTATTGCTGCTGTTTTATTACAGAAAGATGACCAAGGGAATGAGAAGCCTATTGCCTTCTTCAGCAGGTCTCTTAGAGATGCCCCCCTAAAATATCAAATTATGGAGAAACAAGCCTATGCTCTGGTCAAAGCCGTTAAAGACTTTAGGATTTACATCCTTTACTCCCATGTTGTGGCTTATGTACCAAGTCCTATTGTCAAAGACATTCTCACCCAAGAAAACTTAGAGGGCAGAAGAGGAAAATGGATTGCCAACATACTAGAATTTGACATTGAAATAAAACCTACAAAGCTAATAAAAGGGCAAGGCTTGGCCAAATTAATGACAGAATCAAATTTCCAAGCCCTAGATATCAATCAGCTGGACAGTGAAACAGAGCTGGCGACTCCAAAGATCAAAGTAGCCTTTGAACAATCCCCTTGGTACTCTCATATCTGTTATGTGTTACAAAACCTGTGTGCTCCCCCAGGACTGTCCAGAACTAAGTGTAGGTTCTTAAAAATGAAAACATCAAGATTTTGTGTGATGGATGGAAATCTACTTTGGAAAAACCATGAAGGTATATTGCTGCACTGTTTAATGGAAAATGAAACTAACAATATCATGCAGGAGTTTCATGCAGGACACTGTGGTGGACACTTGTACTAGAAGTCCACTGTGGATAAAATACTAAGGGCAGGGTATTACTGGCCCACCATGTTCTCAGATGTTAAGAGATTCACCACCTCGTGTCATCAATGTCAAGTATTTGAGGGCAAAAGACAGTTGCTGCCACTCCCCTTAAGACATATTGCAACAGAGAGACCTTTCCAACAATGGGGCTTGGATTTCATTGGGGAAATTCATCCTTCATCTTCAGGCCAACACAGATGGATTTTAACAGCCACAGACTACTTCACCAAATGGATTGAAGCTTCCCCATGCAGACAAGCAAATGATTCAATAATTATTCAGTTCTTGGAGAACAATATACTGGCTAGATTTGGCTGTCTAGACAAAATAATAACAGACAATGCTGCTGCTTTCAGATCCAAGAAAATGGTGAACTTCTGCCATAAATTTCACATTACTTTGGGCCATTCTACTGCATACTATCCCCAAGGAAATGGCCTTGCTGAATCATCAAACAAAAGCTTAATAAATATCATAAAGAAGGTGCTGGAAGAGAACAAAAAGAACTGGCATAAGAAACTAGTCAATGCTTTATGGGCAGATAGACTAACAACAAAAAGATCAATTGGGACCAGCCCATATGAGTTAGTCTATGGATTAGAAGCCAAATTTCCTTCATCACTAGGAGTGCCTGTTATGAAGCTTCTACAAGAGAGTCAAGCAGAGCCAAATGATATGCAAAGGAGGATCAATCAGATAATCTGTTTACAGCAAACTAGAGAACAAGTTTTCAGCAGAGTTCAGATATTGCAAGAAAAATTAAAAAGGGCCTTTGATAGAAGAACTAAGGCAGAAGATTTTAGCATTGGTGATAAAGTCCTCAAGTGGGATGCAAGGAGAGAAGAAAAAGGGAAACATGGGAAATTTGATTCCCTTTGGAGAGGACCATTTGGTGTCCAAGCAGTGCAAGGTAACAACACTTACTTCCTCAAAAGTCTAACTGAAACTGACTTGGATGAAGGTCCTGTCAATGGCAGGATGCTGAAGCATTATTTTGACTATTTCCCATGAGTGCAACCTGAGGTTCCCTTGTATATATGCAGATGTACATATTATTTTCTATTTAGATTGTAAAAATGCAGTTTTCTAAGTGATTCACCAACCAGCAAAAGGCAAATAGAATTAGAGGTCTTCCAAGAAAGAAGCACACAATTCTGACACATCAAAGCAGCAAATTTCAAGATTGGTATGGGCAGTCAAAGAGCAAGGCAATCTGACCTGCTGTTCTTGGTCTTTCAAAAGAAAAACCATCCCCATGTGGAGCCACTGTTGGATACCTATACCAATAGGTTTCATATTTCATGATTGGCAAGGGAAAGTCCAAATATGCTCTACTTTGATATCACAAAGATCCCATATTTCCTAGAGAACAAGAGGTGTGTAAAGTGTTTCAATGTTGATGACCTTATTTCAATTTTGGTGGATGATCCAACAGTTTAATCTGGATCATGCCATGTTTTCAATTTTCAGTTATAGAGTAGAGAAAGAAGTCTGTCCAAACTGCTTAATCTTGGCAGACAACTAGTTCAGGTAGAGAAGAAAAGGCTCCCAACAGCTTAATCTGGGACCTTGGAAGAGATAAGGGTAGAAGTAGATAGAAAAAGCAAAAGAAAAAGGCCAAAGAAAAGAAAAGGCAAGTAAGGGTTTGCAAGTCCAAGTGCACCCTCCAAGAAGAAATAAAAATGCTAGGCAAGTAGCTGGGTAAGTAGTTGGGGTTGCAGAAAGGTTTTCCCTACCATTGCAAAGATGGTAACTGTGGGCATCAAAGCAAAGTCAATTAATTGACAAAGGTGTTCTTCTTCATCGAATTGCAATAGGAAGCATGACTAATTTCCCTCATTCCCCTCCAATTTCATTTCTAACATTCCCTCATCAGCTAAGATTCATGGAAAAGACTAAGGTTTCATGGTGGTTCTTAATCTTTAGAAGCCACATTTCTTGTCTAAAAATCTTTTCATTTTGATCTACTCTTAAAACCAAGTTTGTTTCACATAAACTTAATGGTTTCCCCTCCACTTACCCCCTCATCCATACTAACTCTAATTCTACTATGTAAATCCCCTATATTACCTTTTCCCCTATTAATACTAACACCATGGTGTATAAACCCCAAGCATTATATAAATACCCATCCCCTTGGCAATATAGCCAATAAGTCCTATATCAGGAATCAAAGTGGCATCTGGCCACTTGGATGAACCTACAACTCATCTACCCTCCCTTTCCTCAAGTCATTCCACTCGCTAAACCATTATTTGCCAAGAGAAACATTATAAAAGCCCTTTTACCCATGAAAACCCGTTGAAACTGCCAAAATTCCCAAAAAACCCACTTTCTATTCCCTAACCAAAGTTTGCGCATACACTTTGATTTTTGAAATACATTGGAAAAATCTTTCAAAACTCGTATTTTTGCCTCCGCCCGCTGCCGTATACACTGATCATGTCACCTTCCCGATGGCCGTTGGATCAGGCCCTCCAGATCTGACGGCCCTTATCGCATCGGACCCCTTCCGACGCCCGATCATTAACCGTACTATCCTCCTGTCACGTCAAACTCCCAATAACCGTTGGATCTTGCTCCTCCAGATCTGACGGTCAGCATCCATATCGGAGCAGGTCCTCTGTCCGGGCGATACCTTCCGACGGCCGTATTTTGGGTACGTCACTCCGCTGCCACGCGCCCTCGCCACAGCGCGTCGGAGGTACAACTGATATTTACCGCCACCGTACTGTAAGCGGTGCGATACGAAACCGCTACCGGTTTCCGGTTTCCCCATTCCGCTTGCATTACGTCCTCGCCGCGTCAGCTCCCCGTCGCCTTACGTCATCGCCACCTATGCCGCCACGTCAACTTTCGCTCCAGTCGTTGGCCGATCTGTCCCGCCACCTCATCATCCCCGTGGGCCAGTCAGGGCTCGCCACGTCACCCGATGACGTCAGCATGACGTCATCCGACCTTGACCCCACCAATGACGTCATGCTGACGTCATCGCAAAAAGGCGCCAAATTGCTAAAAGTCTATATTATGGCCAAAAATCGCGTTTTTACGTTCTTTTCATTCATTTTTCGTTCTCTTTGCTACATGCGGTTCACGTCCGAGCTTGCTGTCAACCTGCTAAATCGACCAGGAGGCCTCCAGCGTACGAGTCCAGCCTGCATATACGACCTCTGCTCACTGTTTTACCAGGTATTCTTCATCATTTATCCTCCGTGTGCCTGCAATTCTCTATAAATCACTCCGAAAGCTTAAAGGACGTTAAAACTTATAAATTCACCAGTGGATTCCTCTGCAGAGCTTCCAATTTCCAACTACCACCTCGAAAAGCACCAGCCGAGCTTTGTTCCATCTACATTCTGTTGAAAAACTAAGTTCTGTCTGCGCAATCGCGGCAGGTTCATTTAAACCAAATTTCGCCATTGAGAGAGAAAGGAAAAGCCAAACATTGGTCCCAGTTGCCATAAATAGTATTTCAACTGCTATTTCCTAGAATCCCTCTCTATTCCTGATAATCTAACCTCCCTGGTACAGAGGCATTCCCCTGTGCTGTCCTGCTCAAAACAAAATCACTTTACACTTGATTCAAAATCCTCCTGTGCAATGGAGACACCTGTAGTGCTAAATGTTCAACCTCTGAATGCTCCTCAAAAGGACTTGAAATGGCAAGCCTTAGCAGATATGGATTACCAAATTGAGGAAGAGAAGCTTATGAGCAGCAAATTCCACCTTCGTCTGCTAAATGAATTAAAAGCCAAGCATGAAAATGGGACAGATATACTGGGCTTATGGGACTCTTTTCTCCCTATCTTTAAGCTCCCTCAGGTCAACCAGTTCCCTGAACTAATCCACCTCTGTGCTGAACAATATGATGTTTCTCAGCGAGCTGTTCTTGACCCATCTGGTGCAGTACTTTTCTATGTTACCCCTCAGGCTATCAGAGACATGCTCTGCTTCAACCCTCAGAAGAAATTGACTCCTTTATCACTGATAAATCTGATAAAACAAGGGGATAAACTCACAGATGCTCAAATTGTTAAATTCAATCAACTATACATCAAAACCAATATTGTAATGGCCCCTCCAATTCTTCATGTATACCTCAATGAGCTGGGCAGAGACCTTGCAGATATGATTTCTCCCATCTTGGGGTATAGTTCAGTCGAGCATATTGATACAACTGTGCTGGTATTAATGCTTATGTTTGCTCCTGGCAAGTCACCAATCTGCTATGACTATGCCACCTACATATCAGACAAGATTCATGAGAAATTGATGAATTTAAGGAGAGATAGGGTGTTCAGATACACCTCCTACATTTACCATTTGATCTTATATCATCAACATCAGAAATTTCACTTTTCAATCAAAAGAATGGATGCCCAAGGCAATCCCAGATCAATAGTCTATTGGTCCTCTGTCTTCCATATCAGACCCGAGTATCCATACACATACTGTGAATTCATGGATCTGTTCATCCATCCAGCCATGGCAATGCTGATGAGCTCACCCCCACCAAGACTCACTGAGGATATGCAAAGGATTCTTCAGCTGTCAAAAGCTTATAGCATTGGGGATTGGTACTTCTACCAAAACCACACTGTCATCAGGATATATGGGTGTGATCTTCCTCCTTTCAAACTACCCAAGTATGTGCCTATGAGGCTATTTGCCCTAGAGTACTTTAGACAATTTGGCAGAGTTGATGTGCTTCATTTTTCAGGAAAAGGCAAAAAGGCACAGTTGAAGGTCAGAAGCAAACTTGGCCATATTATCTATAATGAGAGAGAACAAGGATGGAGGGAAGCAGAGCGAATGCTTGAGGCCCTTGGCCTGCAAACCAGTTTCATATGGGTACCTTATGACCCTAACCATTTCATAACTACAAGGAGGCTCAAATATAAGTTGTCTGCTTATGATCACCATAGCATCCCTCACATTGAACAATATGCAAACCAAGATAAATGGAGGAGAGGGACCTTAGAAGAGCCCTTGTCACAAGAAGAGCTGAATGAGAGGGCACTAAGGAATCTAAAGAAGTTCGCTGACCTTGAGCTTTGTCCACAGGTATTCACACTTCCCAGTACACAAACGGTTGTGGCTGAATCCTCCTCAACTGCCAAGCAGCAAAATACCAAGGTAACGGAGAATATATCCAGCAGTGGCAAAGAGACGGAAATGGAGACAGAGCCAATAAATAAACAAGAGTTACAACAGCAAGCAGAAGGGCTGCAGCAAGGGCAGCAAGAAGAATCAGAACAGCAAGAGCGACAACATCAGGAAGAACAATGGCAGGAGCAGTCTGCCCAGCAAAAGGAAACAGTGGAGACTCCTCAGACCACTGAAATAATGGTGCCTACAAGACAAGAAACTACCTTTGATGCCTCGGTCCTCCAAACCCCTAAAAAGGAGGATACATTTGTCTTTAGAAAAAGGGACAGAGAAACTCCCCTGACATCCTCTATAAACCAGGGAGAGAAAAGGCAGAGACTAAATGATTTTCCAGAGGAGGATATAGCAATAAGAGAGGCATTGGGCATGGGCCCACCCAGCGGAGAAGCTTCAGCAAGTTCCTTCCAGCAGGAACAGGACAGGACCATGGGAGGGGAGGTCAGCTCCTCCAGCCAGCAAAAAGAAGGACAAGTAAGCATCAAGCAGCAATTTATAGACATCAAGAGGAGGAGTGATCCTATTAAAGTACAACTGTACAATCACCTGCTAAACATGGCTCCTTCCAATCAGCAGAGACTTATGTCTGCTTTTGATGTAAGTGAAGGCAAAATGATAATGAGCCATTTCATGCCTACTGCATTACAAGCCCAATCTACCTCGGATTACCTCAGGACTAACCTGGAGGTCATGGCCAAAGACATACACCCAATGGATAAAATTGAGCTGCATAAACAAACTGGCGAAATGGTGTATGCCTCATTAGCAGATGAGACATTGGAAAATTATAAGCTAAAAAGCAGTCTCAATGCCACAGCCTCTCAACTAGAACTGGAGAAGGCATCATCCCAGGCAAAGGACAACAGAATAAGATCCCTGGAAGACATAATCATTGAAATTGGGCATGATCCCAAAGATCTGTCAGGGGTACAGGAACTTTTGAAGTTGAGGGATGCTGACTTGGCCGCCATGAGGAAGAAAATGAAACTACCAGCCACCATGCACCCTCAGACAGATGAGGTAGCCAAACAAAGACAGGAGAAGGACACCACAGATTTATTGATTTCTATTTATAAACAACTCCTGCAGACACAAGAGAAATTAGGAGAGTCTGAGGCTACTCAAGCGGCCTTACAAGCAGCACTAAAGCAAAGACAAGAGGGTCAGACTTCTCAGCCTCCTCCTCAAGTTATCAATCTTGAGGATGCTGCTCCTTCCACTGTGCCTCCACCTCAACAAACTGAACAAACAGCTACATCCACTTCAGCAGCACCTACAAGTACAGAACAGGCACATAGCCTAGACATGCAGAAATTAAAGAATGAAATACAAATCTTGGAAGCTCAGATGACAGAGCTACATGAAACCAGAGATAAGCTGGCCAAGGTCAATGAAAGGCATGATAAGACAAAAAGAGAGGTGGGAGAAAAGGCCAGGGAAATCAAAGCCCTTAAAGATAGGATCAAGGAGCTTGAGAATGAGCTCAAGCTAGATAAAATCATATCTGAGATCAGAGCAATGATATGGTCCAATATTGGCCAATCCATCAACAACCAATGGCCATATATTGAGACAATCCATGAGCAACTAGAGCTCATCCCAAAGGCACAGAAGGAAATCCGAACATCAAGGGCCTTATTAGGAAATATGCCTGAAGTTGCTACAAGAATGATCAATGTGCTTAACCACAAAACAAGTTCTCAGTTAGCCACCATTGGAATCACAAATAGAACTGAGACTATTCAAATGATCAAGAGGGTTCTTACTCTTAGAAATCTGGTGCAGACATTGGACAGAAGAACCCAGGATATGCAAACAGAGGCAAATAAGTTCATGGAGAAATTTCAGGTATTGCAGAGTAGAGGACTCCCTAGCTTACTGAACAGCGGAGGGAAATTATTCACCCATGAACAGTATGCTAAAAGAGTAAATGTTTTTGCCTCAGCACAGATCAATGAGAAGGCCAGCACTTTAGAAGACACAGGGCCTATTACAGGACAGGTTTTCTATAGTAAAATAGAAAATCTATTTTTCATAATGAATGAAATTAATCACTTGTTTGATGTGGCCCCAAATTTTTTCAAATATACAGAAGCTGAAGAGACAATGGAGGCCATCCTCAGGCATCAGCTCCCTACACAGGAATGGTGGACAGATGCAATACACAGAATTTTGTAATCACTAAGGCATTCACCAAATTTCTGTTTTTATTACAATTTTTTTATATAAAAAGCGCAGTTCAGCAAAGTCAGCATGCAGCATAAATCAAAGCTGAGCCAACTCAGCGGATGTAGCGGCCAACAAAGCAGAAAAAGAAAACCACAGCTGGCAAACCCGAGAATGCACTGCGCAGCCAAAAGTAAATGCGTATTTCCAGAATTAAAACAGAGTAATGCAACCGACTCTGTGACTCTCAAAAGTCAAAACAATCCTCTGACAGACATAAAGGGCATTTACGCTGCATTTAAAATTGTAATAACTCCTTGCCTACTTTCTGAACGTAATAATGAAGATATTTTCTCTCTCAGATGACTCAATGCCTGAGATATTTTGTATACGCATTTCTATAAAGTCCCCTTCGCATAAGATTGCAAGGGTTGTTGTTGATTTCTCCTGAAGAAGTTCTTATGCTGTAATCCTTTTCAGAAGTTAATAGAGCAAAGCAATGGAATTTCTCGGATTTCTGAGGTGTTGGATGCGTTCTGGTGTCTGTTGATAACTACTGGATCCCTGTGTATTTCATCATACAATAAGTCTCTGTATCTCTCTCTGTTAATTAGTTGTTTTGTTAAAATCCATATATGTTATCTGTTTTCAATACTAAGCAACAAGGAAAAAGAATAGCTTTCAGGATTTATTCATTGAGTAACCTGAGTTCAATCTGCGTTGTTTATCAATGTTTTCTTCAGCTGTAATCTAGTTAAGTGTAATTCTTAAATGCTGCACTTTCAGAATACATCTATCACAGTGACCTTTGTCACAGGAATTCAAGTTTTGCTCCTGTGCAGTTCACCTCCATCCACCAGCTCAATAGAAAATTCTTAATTGCTTTCTGTTGATCGACATACATCACCATTTGATCTAGTTTGTCTGTTTAAAATACACAATAGGCCCTGCAGTTTGAGCACCACCAAACCAGCGTATCAGATCACTTCACAACTTCAGACTCCATTGCCCAATGGTATTATACTGTCTAAACACTGCATCATAAGACCTGAAAGAAATCCTTCAACCAAAACATAAACCAAAACCTGAGCATAATAGCTAGCCTAAAACACCATCATAACAGAGACAAATCATAAAGAGAGAGCCCTCTCTGGTTGCAGTTAGGCTAGGAACTGTAACCCAAAGATTGGTTAGTGGTTACCCCGGCCGTATTCCCTTGGGAGTCATAGGGAACAACCTGGGTGTTAACATAATTGGCGACTCCACTGGGGACTCTTAGGATTTTTCAATTACTATCTGTTTTCCAAAGCTACCATCAAACCTGAAACCAGCCAAGAGGCCTTAGAACTGTTTCTGCATCACATTAACAGCTTTAAGGAGGAGCTTGTTTGGGGAATCTTCGACTCAGCTTTAAAAATATATAGCCATTCCAAAATCTTCATCCGGTCCTTGCAAATATAAAAACTTCCTACAAAATCCCAAAAAACAGGTTGGAAGCTGGCTCCTAAGAAAAATCCGCGGCATACTAGGGCAAATCCTGACCCTAATCCACCCATCATTGTTGATAATCCAAATACCATCCAAAGAAATATCTGGAGACAGCAAAAGCAGGAGGAGCCTGCTGATGCAAATATAAGTTCGGATCATCCCAGCCTCATTCCCACTCCTTGCAAAGTTCTTTTCTGGTCTACCCCTAGTTCCCCTAGTTCACCATCAACATCGCAAAGTCCTCCTCTCACATCTTCATCCACTGCACATACTCCTTTAACCAGTCTCCCACTAGCTACTCATCCCATTAACCCTGTTATACCAGTGATCCCTGCTGTCCCGTTTGTTCCTATTAACCCTCTAAACCTCATAAATATGGCTAACAGGTATGCACCTCTGCAGATACCAGCTAATGCTGCGGCTTTACCTCAAGATTATCAAAGCAAAATCTCATATTTTGACTCAAATGGCTCTCTAACAGCTATCCAGCATGCTAAGAAGATGCAAGACCACTTTGAGACCTATGAAATAGATGATGACACTGTCAGAATGAGAATTTTTGTTCAAAGCTTAACTGGGGATGTTAGAACTTGGTTCAGATCCCTCAATGCAAACTCCATTACAACTCCTGATCAGCTTTACGAAGCTTTTACTGACAGATGGGAGAAGAAGAAAGATCCTCTCCACGTACTTGGTGAATATGACACTATTAAGAGAGGTCCCCAGGAGACAGTTTTGGAATATTGTGCTAGGTTTAACAATGTATATAATGCTATCCCACAGAACTTAAGGCCTCCTCCTGATTTAGCCCTGTATAAATTCCCTGATGGTTTTGACCCTGATATGGCCTATCAGTTGAAGGAAAGAGATCCTCCAACCCTTGAAGAAGCTCAAAGGGTTGCTGTCACAGTGGAAGCTAACCTAATTGCCAAAAGAAACAGGGCAAAGTTGGAGAAAAGGACTGCCTTCAAAGAAGAACCCTCGGGCTTTGATCAAAAGCTGGATGCAATACTAAATAGCATGAAGAGATTGGGTGAAAGAGTGGAATCGGTTGAAAGAAAGTCATCATGGGAAGCACCACAAAACAACCCTCCTAGAAATCCGAATTTTAGGAGAACCCAAAACCAGAACATTGGTAGGACAAGTGCTGACCAAGACATTAGACCCCCTTTCCAAGAAAATTATGCAGAAACTTCAACATCAACTGAACCCAATGAAGACCCTGAGATTAATCTAATGGGTCTAGATGGTAAAAGCCAAGTTTTTTTAACACAAGAGGATCATGAGGATGATGAAATCAAAATATTCCAAACTAAATCAGGAGAATCCTTTGATTTTAAACAAGGATATGATAGTGCTGTCTATGAAGTTCATAAACAGTACAAGCTAAGGAGTAGGACTGTAAATGTAAATCAGCCTGAAAAGATAAAAGATAAACAGCAGTCTAAAGGAACCATAGTCACAGAACCTAATGACAAAACAAACTTGCCTACAGAAGAAGTAGTGGTTGAAGAGGTCACCACACTTTTGTCACCACTACATCAGCCTATGGCAACGTCGTCCTCTCACCCTGATTTAGATATTACCCCTCCAGACATGAGTAAAAGGGGCAGGTCTCAAAGTCAAGATGAAAAACAACAAGAAGATTTAATGAGGAAAGAAAGGGCTGCTATCCATAACTCCAAAACCCAAGCTGATAAACCTTTTGACCTAGGCACAGAGATTGGCAAGCTAAAGATAGCAATTCCCCTCTCAGAACTAGCTAAGCATGACATCTATAAACAACAGATTAAGAAATCCCTTCAACTCACTAATAGCAAAGATGATGTAAATGTGTTAGATGACACTCCGGAATTACTGTTTGGCCCAGAGGTAGATGGAAAAACAGCAGTTACAGGGATATTACCTTTTTATGTCAGCTTGCATATTCATGACAAAATACTGCATAATGCGATGTTTGACTCAGGTGCCTCTCATAACCTCATGCCAAAAGCAGTCATGGAAAGATTGAATTTGGATATAACAAGACCATACAAGGACCTGTTTTCCTTTGACTCCAGCCAAGTCAAGTGTTTAGGTCTAATAAAAGATTTATGTGTGTCTCTGGTTCAATACCCCAACAAAACCATTCTAATGGATGTTGTAGTCGCTGATATCCCACCTAAATATGGGATGTTGTTATCAAGATCATGGGGAGCCAAACTCCAAGGCTCCCTACAATTAGATATGTCATATGCCACCATCTCTGTCTTTGGGCAACCAAAGAGACTCTACAGAGAAACACTCATGAAATACATGGTCAGCAGTGAGGAAAAGCCTCAAAACTTTCCTGTATATGCTGTCCATTCAGACATAGATTCGTTCATTCTCTTCAATGACAGCGCAAGCCTCTCAAACAATGACATTAGGACCGAAACCCTCATGCAAGAACAAAACATTAATCAAGGAAGTACCACCCATAAAATATCGATCAGTCAAGCACTGGACACGACCCCTCCTCTAGTTGTCAAAGATTTTCAATCCAGTGATGAAACTGTCCTAGAACACAAGCCAAAGAAGAAACCCCAACTCCTGCTTACATTGCCATCCCATGAACAGATCTTTAAATCTCCTGTCAAGCAAGATATCCTGTGGGTCTTAGAATTTGATGGCTCAGTCAACAAGTTAGGGGCAGGAGCTGGAGTTTGGATACATAACAAAGAGAAAACCCATGCAGAAGGCAGAGCTTGTAGGTTAAACTTTAGATGCACTAATAACATGGCAGAGTATGAAGCTCTGTTACTAGGTCTCAAGCTAGTAAAGGCATTACAAGCTCCTACGGTTTCGATCATGGGAGATTCTGATCTAGTGATTCAACAAGTGAAAGGAAGTTTTGTCACCAATGACAAAAGGTTGAGGTCTTACAGGTCTGCTGTAATTGAAATATTGGACACTTTCTCTGAGTTCCTTATCACAAAAATTTCAAGGGGCCACAATCTTCATGCACACAGTTTGGCAACATTTGCCAGCACTTTCAAATTTCCACTGGAAACCAACAACTGCTTCACAGCCGAGGTCAAGTACAGACCCTCCATTCCAAACAATGTTAAAGAATGGCAAGTATTTGAGGATGATATGCAAATAAACAATTTTCTAACCTTACAACAAGAGTTTGCAGGATTAAATATTGACACTGAATCAGCAAGTCAATCACAAATACCTGAATCAGCAAGTCAATCACAAATACCTGAATCAGCAAGTCAATCACAAATACTGTTTCAACAAATGGTTCATCCAATATCACCTAGAACAGCAAAACAACTACTGAATCCAACCATCTTCAACAACGAAAACATTCAGCAAATTCACCAAATTGACTGTGAAGAGGTGACCAGCGCTGAAGCTGAGATCATACAACTCAAAGACAATTTCCTTCCAACAGGCCTTACCCCGCTAGAGGACATTTTTTATTCAAATGACATCCCTAGGAAGCCAAAAATGCAGCCATTAGATGCAGCCATTGAAGAATGCAATATTGGTACCATTCACAAGCCCAAAATAATAAAGCTGTCTGCTTCTTTGCCCCCTGATCAAAAACCCAAGTACATTGACCTCTTTAAAGAGTTCCAAGATGTCTTTGCATGGGGCTATGAGGACCTAAAGTCCTATGATACTTCTGTCATTCAGCATACCATTCCCCTCAAGCCTAATCAAAAACCATTCAAGCAGAAGTTGAGAAGGATCAATCCTATACTCCTTCCTTCCATTGAAAAGGAATTGCAAAAAATGTTCAAAGCTGGCATCATAGCACCAATCAGATTCTCTGAATGGATTTCCAACTTAGTCCCTACAAGAAAAAAGACTGGTGAGATTAGACTTTGTGTAGACTTAAGGAATCTAAATCAAGTATCACTCAAAGATAACTACCCTTTACCCAAAATGGATCACATTCTCCAAAGAGTGGTGGGGGCTTCAAGGATGTCATTGCTTGATGGATTCTCAGGCTTTAATCAAATCCTAGTACACCCTGATGATCAAGACAAAACTGCATTTACAACCCCATGGGGAACTTTCAAATATGTAAAAATGCCCTTTGGATTGAAAAATGCAGGGGCAACATTTCAAAGAGCAATGGATATTGCTTTTGCAAAAGAGATTCATGACTTCCTAGTCATTTACTTAGATGATCTTACACCCTTTTCAAAATCTGACCAAGAACATCTGAAACATTTGAGACAGATTTTCCTAACATGCAGGAAATATGGTATTTCCTTAAATCCCAAGAAGTCATTATTTGGCTTGGAAGAAGGTAAACTCTTAGGACACATTATTTCAAAAGATGGCATAAGAATTGATCCAGATAGGATACAAGCTATCCTACAAATGCCCCACCCAAGGAATGTCAAAGAGTTGCAGGGATTCTTAGGAAAAATCAATTTTTTAAGAAGGTTTATCCCAAACTTAGCAGAACTAATCAGATTATTAAACAACATGCTAAAAAAGGATTCAAAAGTAAAGTGGACTGTTGAAGCAAAACAAGCCTTTGAAGGTATAAAATTGGCCTTGACTCAAACCCCAGTGTTAACCAATCCTCAGTTTGACAGAGACTTTATCATTTTCTCTTTCGCCTCCCAGCATACTATTGCTGCTGTTTTATTACAGAAAGATGACCAAGGGAATGAGAAGCCTATTGCCTTCTTCAGCAGGGCTCTTAGAGATGCCCCCCTAAAATATCAAATTATGGAGAAACAAGCCTATGCTCTGGTCAAAGCCGTTAAAGACTTTAGGATTTACATCCTTTACTCCCATGTTGTGGCTTATGTACCAAGTCCTATTGTCAAAGACATTCTCACCCAAGAAAACTTAGAGGGCAGAAGAGGAAAATGGATTGCCAACATACTAGAATTTGACATTGAAATAAAACCTACAAAGCTAATAAAAGGGCAAGGCTTGGCCAAATTAATGACAGAATCAAATTTCCAAGCCCTAGATATCAATCAGCTGGACAGTGAAACAGAGCTGGCGACTCCAAAGATCAATGTAGCCTTTGAACAATCTCCTTGGTACTCTGATATCTGTTATGTGTTACAAAACCTGTGTGCTCCCCCAGGACTGTCCAGAACTAAGTGTAGGTTCTTAAAAATGAAAACATCAAGATTTTGTGTGATGGATGGAAATCTGCTTTGGAAAAACCATGAAGGTATATTGCTGCACTGTTTAATGGAAAATGAAACTAACAATATCATGCAGGAGTTTCATGCAGGACACTGTGGTGGACACTTGTACTGGAAGTCCACTGTGGATAAAATACTAAGGGCAGGGTATTACTGGCCCACCATGTTCTCAGATGTTAAGAGATTCACCACCTCATGTCATCAATGTCAAGTATTTGAGGGCAAAAGACAGTTGCTGCCACTCCCCTTAAGACCTATTGCAACAGAGAGACCTTTCCAACAATGGGGCTTGGATTTCATTGGGGAAATTCATCCTTCATCTTCAGGCCAACACAGATGGATTTTAACAGCCACAGACTACTTCACCAAATGGATTGAAGCTGCCCCATGCAGACAAGCAAATGATTCAATAATTATTCAGTTCTTGGAGAACAATATACTGGCTAGATTTGGCTGTCCAGACAAAATAATAACAGACAATGCTGCTGCTTTCAGATCCAAGAAAATGGTGAACTTCTGCCATAAATTTCACATTACTTTGGGCCATTCTACTGCATACTATCCCCAAGGAAATGGCCTTGCTGAATCATCAAACAAAAGCTTAATAAATATCATAAAGAAGGTGCTGGAAGAGAACAAAAAGAACTGGCATAAGAAACTAGTCAATGCTTTATGGGCAGATAGACTAACAACAAAAAGATCAATTGGGACCAGCCCATATGAGTTAGTCTATGGATTAGAAGCCAAATTTCCTTCATCACTAGGAGTGCCTGTTATGAAGCTTCTACAAGAGAGTCAAGCAGAGCCAAATGATATGCAAAGGAGGATCAATCAGATAATCTGTTTACAGCAAACTAGAGAACAAGTTTTCAGCAGAGTTCAGATATTGCAAGAAAAATTAAAAAGGGCCTTTGATAGAAGAACTAAGGCAGAAGATTTTAGCATTGGTGATAAAGTCCTCAAGTGGGATGCAAGGAGAGAAGAAAAAGGAAAACATGGGAAATTTGATTCCCTTTGGAGAGGACCATTTGCTGTCCAAGCAGTGCAAGGTAACAACACTTACTTCCTCAAAAGTCTAACTGAAACTGACTTGGATGAAGGTCCTGTCAATGGCAGGATGCTGAAGCATTATTTTGACTATTTCCCATGAGTGCAACCTGAGGTTCCCTTGTATATATGCAGATGTACATATTATTTTCTATTTAGATTGTAAAAATGCAGTTTTCTAAGTGATTCACCAACCAGCAAAAGGCAAATAGAATCAGAGGTCTTCCAAGAAAGAAGCACACAATTTTGACACATCAAAGCAGCAAATTTCAAGATTGGTATGGGCAGTCAAAGAGCAAGGCAATCTGACCTGCTGTTCTTGGTCTTTCAAAAGAAAAACCATCCCCATGTGGAGCCACTGTTGGATACCTATACCAATAGGTTTCATATTTCATGATTGGCAAGGGAAAGTCCAAATATGCTCTGCTTTGATATCACAAAGATCCCATATTTCCTAGAGAACAAGAGGTGTGTAAAGTGTTTCAATGTTGATGACCTTATTTCAATTTTGGTGGATGATCCAACAGTTTAATCTGGATCATGCCATGTTTTCAATTTTCAGTTATAGAATAGAGAAAGAAGTCTGTCCAAACTGCTTAATCTTGGCAGACAACTAGTTCAGGTAGAGAAGAAAAGGCTCCCAACAGCTTAATCTGGGACCTTGGAAGAGATAAGGGTAGAAGTAGATAGAAAAAGCAAAAGAAAAAAGCCAAAGAAAAGAAAAGGCAAGTAAGGGTTTGCAAGTCCAAGTGCACCCTCCAAGAAGAAATAAAAATGCTAGGCAAGTAGCTGGGTAAGTAGTTGGGGTTGCAGAAAGGTTTTCCCTACCATTGCAGAGATGGTAACTGTGGGCATCAAAGCAAAGTCAATTAATTGACAAAGGTGTTCTTCTTCATCGAATTGCAGCAGGAAGCATGACTAATTTCCCTCATTCCCCTCCAATTTCATTTCTAACATTCCCCCATCAGCTAAGATTCATGGAAAAGACTAAGGTTTCATGGTGGTTCTTAATCTTTAGAAGCCACATTTCTTGTCTAAAAATCTTTTCATTTTGATCTACTCTTAAAACCAAGTTTGTTTCACATAAACTTAATGGTTTCCCCTCCACTTACCCCCTCATCCATACTAACTCTAATTCTACTATGTAAATCCCCTATATTACCTTTTCCCCTATTAATACTAACACCATGGTGTATAAACCCCAAGCATTATATAAATACCCATCCCCTTGGCAATATAGCCAATAAGTCCTATATCAGGAATCAAAGTGGCATCTGGCCACTTGGATGAACCTACAACTCATCTACCCTCCCTTTCCTCAAGTCATTCCACTCGCTAAACCATTATTTGCCAAGAGAAACCTTATAAAAACCCTTTTACCCATGAAAACCCGTTGAAACTGCCAAAATTCCCAAAAAACCCACTTTCTATTCCCTAACCAAAGTTTGCGCATACACTTTGATTTTTGAAATACATTGGAAAAATCTTTCAAAACACGTATTTTTGCCTCCGCCCGCTGCCGTATACACTGATCATGTCACCTTCCCGATGGCCGTTGGATCAGGCCCTCCAGATCTGACGGCCCTTATCGCATCGGACCCCTTCCGACGCCCGATCATTAACCGTACTATCCTCCTGTCACGTCAAACTCCCGATAACCGTTGGATCTTGCTCCTCCAGATCCGACGGTCAGCATCCATATCGGAGCAGGTCCTCTGTCCGGGCGATACCTTCCGACGGCCGTATTTTGGGTACGTCACTCCGCTGCCACGCGCCCTCGCCACAGCGCGTCGGAGGTACAACTGATATTTACCGCCACCGTACCGTAAGCGGTGCGATACGAAACCGCTGCCGGTTTCCGGTTTCCCCATTCCGCTTGCATTACGTCCTCGCCGCGTCAGCTCCCCGTCGCCTTACGTCACCGCCACCTATGCCGCCACGTCAACTTTCGCTCCAGTCGTTGGCCGATCTGTCCCGCCACCTCATCATCCCCGTGGGCCAGTCAGGGCTCGCCACGTCACCCGATGACGTCAGCATGACGTCATCCGACCTTGACCCCACCAATGACGTCATGCTGACGTCATCGCAAAAAGGCGCCAAATTGCTAAAAGTCTATATTATGGCCAAAAATCGCATTTTTACGTTCTTTTCATTCATTTTTCGTTCTCTCTGCTGCATGCGGTTCACGTCCGAGCTTGCTGTCAACCTGCTAAATCGACCAGGAGGCCTCCAGCGTACGAGTCCAGCCTGCATATACGACCTCTGCTCACTGTTTTACCAGGTATTCTTCATCATTTATCCTCCGTGCGCCTGCAATTCTCTATAAATCACTCCGAAAGCTTAAAGGACGTTAAAACTTATAAATTCACCAGTGGATTCCTCTGCAGAGCTTCCAATTTCCAACTACCACCTCGAAAAACACCAGCCGAGCTTTGTTCTATCTACATTCTGTTGAAAAACTAAGTTCTGTCTGCGCAATCGCGGCAGGTTCATTTAAACCAAATTTCGCCATTGAGAGAGAAAGGAAAAGCCAAACATTGGTCCCAGTTGCCATAAATAGTATTTCAACTGCTATTTCCTAGAATCCCTCTCTATTCCTGATAATCTAACCTCCCTGGTACAGAGGCATTCCCCTGTGCTGTCCTGCTCAAAACAAAATCACTTTACACTTGATTCAAAATCCTCCTGTGCAATGGAGACACCTGTAGTGCTAAATGTTCAACCTCTGAATGCTCCTCAAAAGGACTTGAAATGGCAAGCCTTAGCAGATATGGATTACCAAATTGAGGAAGAGAAGCTTATGAGCAGCAAATTCCACCTTCGTCTGCTAAATGAATTAAAAGCCAAGCATGAAAATGGGACAGATATACTGGGCTTATGGGACTCTTTTCTCCCTATCTTTAAGCTCCCTCAGGTCAACCAGTTCCCTGAACTAATCCACCTCTGTGCTGAACAATATGATGTTTCTCAGCGAGCTGTTCTTGACCCATCTGGTGCAGTACTTTTCTATGTTACCCCTCAGGCTATCAGAGACATGCTCTGCTTCAACCCTCAGAAGAAATTGGCTCCTTTATCACTGATAAATCTGATAAAACAAGGGGATAAACTCACAGATGCTCAAATTGTTAAATTCAATCAACTATACATCAAAACCAATATTGTAATGGCCCCTCCAATTCTTCATGTATACCTCAATGAGCTGGGCAGAGACCTTGCAGATATGATTTCTCCCATCTTGGGGTATAGTTCAGTCGAGCATATTGATACAACTGTGCTGGTATTAATGCTTATGTTTGCTCCTGGCAAGTCACCAATCTGCTATGACTATGCCACCTACATATCAGACAAGATTCATGAGCAATTGATGAATTTAAGGAGAGATAGGGTGTTCAGATACACCTCCTACATTTACCATTTGATCTTATATCATCAACATCAGAAATTTCACTTTTCAATCAAAAGAATGGATGCCCAAGGCAATCCCAGATCAATAGTCTATTGGTCCTCTGTCTTCCATATCAGACCCGAGTCTCCATACACATACTGTGAATTCATGGATCTGTTCATCCATCCAGCCATGGCAATGCTGATGAGCTCACCCCCACCAAGACTCACTGAGGATATGCAAAGGATTCTTCAGCTGTCAAAAGCTTATAGCATTGGGGATTGGTACTTCTACCAAAACCACACTGTCATCAGGATATATGGGTGTGATCTTCCTCCTTTCAAACTACCCAAGTATGTGCCTATGAGGCTATTTGCCCTAGAGTACTTTAGACAATTTGGCAGAGTTGATGTGCTTCATTTTTCAGGAAAAGGAAAAAAGGCACAGTTGAAGGTCAGAAGCCAACTTGGCCATATTATCTATAATGAGAGAGAACAAGGATGGAGGGAAGCAGAGCGAATGCTTGAGGCCCTTGGCCTGCAAACCAGTTTCATATGGGTACCTTATGACCCTAACCATTTCATAACTACAAGGAGGCTCAAATATAAGTTGTCTGCTTATGATCACCATAGCATCCCTCACATTGAAAAATATGCAAACCAAGATAAATGGAGGAGAGGGACCTTAGAAGAGCCCTTGTCACAAGAAGAGCTGAATGAGAGGGCACTAAGGAATCTAAAGAAGTTGGCTGACCTTGAGCTTTGTCCACAGGTATTCACACTTCCCAGTACACAAACGGGAGCGGCTGAATCCTCCTCAACTGCCAAGCAGCAAAATACCAAGGTAACGGAGAATATATCCAGCAGTGGCAAAGAGACGGAAATGGAGACAAAGCCAATAAATAAACAAGAGTTACATCAGCAAGCAGAAGGGCTGCAGCAAGGGCAGCAAGAAGAATCAGAACAGCAAGAGCGACAACATCAAGAAGAACAAAGGCAGGAGCAGTCTGCCCAGCAAAAGGAAACAGTGGAGACTCCTCAGACCACTGAAAGAACGGTGCCTACAAGACAAGACACTACCTTTGATGCCTCGGTCCTCCAAACCCCTCAAAAGGAGGATACATTTGTCTTTAGAAAAAGGGACAGAGAAACTCCCCTGACATCCTCTATAAACCAGGGAGAGAAAAGGCAGAGACTAAATGATTTTCCAGAGGAGGATATAGCAATAAGAGAGGCATTGGGCATGGGCCCACCCAGCAGAGAAGCTTCAGCAAGTTCCTTCCAGCAGGAACAGGACAGGACCATGGGAGGGGAGGTCAGCTCCTCCAGCCAGCAAAAAGAAGGACAAGTAAGCATCAAGCAGCAATTTATAGACATCAAGAGGAGGAGTGATCCTATTAAAGTACAACTGTACAATCACCTGCTAAACATGGCTCCTTCCAATCAGCAGAGACTTATGTCTGCTTTTGATGTAAGTGAAGGCAAAATGATAATGAGCCATTTCATGCCTACTGCATTACAACCCCAATCTACCTCGGATTACCTCAGGACTAACCTGGAGGTCATGGCCAAAGACATACACCCAATGGATAAAATTGAGCTGCATAAACAAACTGGCGAAATGGTGTATGCCTCATTAGCAGATGAGACATTGGAAAATTATAAGCTAAAAAGCAGTCTCAATGCCACAGCCTCTCAACTAGAACTGGAGAAGGCATCATCCCAGGCAAAGGACAACAGAATAAGATCCCTGGAAGACATAATCATTGAAATTGGGCATGATCCCAAAGATCTGTCAGGGGTACAGGAACTTTTGAAGTTGAGGGATGCTGACTTGGCCGCCATGAGGAAGAAAATGAAACTACCAGCCACCATGCACCCTCAGACAGATGAGGTAGCCAAACAAAGACAGGAGAAGGACACCACAGATTTATTGATTTCTATTTATAAACAACTCCTGCAGACACAAGAGAAATTAGGAGAGTCTGAGGCTACTCAAGCGGCCTTACAAGCAGCACTAAAGCAAAGACAAGAGGGTCAGACTTCTCAGCCTCCTCCTCAAGTTATCAATCTTGAGGATGCTGCTCCTTCCACTGTGCCTCCACCTCAACAAACTGAACAAACAGCTACATCCACTTCAGCAGCACCTACAAGTACAGAACAGGCACATAGCCTAGACATGCAGAAATTAAAGAATGAAATACAAATCTTGGAAGCTCAGATGACAGAGCTACATGAAACCAGAGATAAGCTGGCCAAGGTCAATGAAAGGCATGATAAGACAAAAAGAGAGGTGGGAGAAAAGGCCAGGGAAATCAAAGCCCTTAAAGATAGGATCAAGGAGCTTGAGAATGATCTCAAGCTAGATAAAATCATATCTGAGATCAGAGCAATGATATGGTCCAATATTGGCCAATCCATCAACAACCAATGGCCATATATTGAGACAATCCATGAGCAACTAGAGCTCATCCCAAAGGCACAAAAGGAAATCCGAACATCAAGGGCCTTATTAGGAAATATGCCTGAAGTTGCTACAAGAATGATCAATGTGCTTAACCACAAAACAAGTTCTCAGTTAGCCACCATTGGAATCACAAATAGAACTGAGACTATTCAAATGATCAAGAGGGTTCTTACTCTTAGAAATCTGGTGCAGACATTGGACAGAAGAACCCAGGATATGCAAACAGAGGCAAATAAGTTCATGGAGAAATTTCAGGTATTGCAGAGTAGAGGACTCCCTAGCTTACTGAACAGCGGAGGGAAATTATTCACCCATGAACAGTATGCTAAAAGAGTAAATGTTTTTGCCTCAGCACAGATCAATGAGAAGGCCAGCACTTCAGAAGACACAGGGCCTATTACAGGACAGGTTTTCTATAGTAAAATAGAAAATCTATTTTTCATAATGAATGAAATTAATCACTTGTTTGATGTGGCCCCAAATTTTTTCAAATATACAGAAGCTGAAGAGACAATGGAGGCCATCCTCAGGCATCAGCTCCCTACACAGGAATGGTGGACAGATGCAATACAGAGAATTTTGTAATCACTAAGGCATTCACCAAATTTCTGTTTTTATTACAAATTTTTTATATAAAAAGCGCAGTTCAGCAAAGTCAGCATGCAGCATAAATCAAAGCTGAGCCAACTCAGCGGATGTAGCGGCCAACAAAGCAGAAAAAGAAAACCACAGCTGGCAAACCCGAGAATGCACTGCGCAGCCAAAAGTAAATGCGTATTTCCAGAATTAAAACAGAGTGATGCAACCGACTCTGTGACTCTCAAAAGTCAAAACAATCCTCTGACAGACATAAAGGGCATTTACGCTGCATTTAAAATTGTAATAACTCCTTGCCTACTTTCTGAACGTAATAATGAAGATATTTTCTCTCTCAGATGACTCAATGCCTGAGATATTTTGTATACGCATTTCTATAAAGTCCCCTTCGCATAAGATTGCAAGGGTTGTTGTTGATTTCTCCTGAAGAAGTTCTTATGCTGTAATCCTTTTCAGAAGTTAATAGAGCAAAGCAATGGAATTTCTCGGATTTCTGAGGTGTTGGATGCGTTCTGGTGTCTGTTGATAACTACTGGATCCCTGTGTATTTCATCATACAATAAGTCTCTGTATCTCTCTCTGTTAATTAGTTGTTTTGTTAAAATCCATATATGTTATCTGTTTTCAATACTAAGCAACAAGGAAAAAGAATAGCTTTCAGGATTTATTCATTGAGTAACCTGAGTTCAATCTGCGTTGTTTATCAATGTTTTCTTCAGCTGTAATCTAGTTAAGTGTAATTCTTAAATGTTGCACTTTCATAATACATCTATCACAGTGACCTTTGTCACAGGAATTCAAGTTTTGCTCCTGTGCAGTTCACCTCCATCCACCAGCTCAATAGAAAATTCTTAATTGCTTTCTGTTGATCGACATACATCACCATTTGATCTAGTTTGTCTGTTTAAAATACACAATAGGCCCTGCAGTTTGAGCACCACCAAACCAGCGTATCAGATCACTTCACAACTTCAGACTCCATTGCCCAATGGTATTATACTGTCTAAACACTGCATCATAAGACCTGAAAGAAATCCTTCAACCAAAACATAGACCAAAACCTGAGCATAATAGCTAGCCTAAAACACCATCATAACAGAGACAAATCATAAAGAGAGAGCCCTCTCTGGTTGCAGTTAGGCTAGGAACTGTAACCCAAAGATTGGTTAGTGGTTACCCCGGCCGTATTCCCTTGGGAGTCATAGGGAACAACCTGGGTGTTAACAGCCTCCAAAGGCCAAAATATCTTCTGACAGGCATAAAGATGCATTTACTTTGTATTCAATGATGTAATAACTTTCTTATCTAAATATCTTGAAAAGTTGGTGAAGATATTCATTTCTGAGATAACGTAGCACTCAGATATTTTGTAAACTGATTGTATATATTTGCCCCTCGCACAAGCTTGCAGGGGTTGTTGTTGATTTCCCTTGAAGAAGTTCTTATGCTGTAATCCTTTCAGAGTTTAATAAAGAAAGTGATGGAATTTCTCGGAGTTCTGAAGTGTTGAATGCGTTCTGGTGTCTGTTGAAAACTGCAGGATTCCTGTGTACTTCATAATACAATAAGTTTCTGTAACTCTCTTTGTTATGTGTTTCAATCTTTTACAATCCATATATGTTTCTAACTTCTAAGTGTTTAGCAACAAAGAAAAAGAATAACCTTCAGGACTTATTCATGCAATACCCTGAGTTCAATCTATGTTGTTAATGAATGTTTTCTTCAGCTATAATCTTGATAAGTGTAATTCTTAATTGCTATGCTTTCAGAATATATCTTTCACAGTGACCTTTGTTTCAGGAATTCAAGTTTGCTCCTGAGCAACATGTTTCACTTTCACATCACCAGCTTAATGGAGAATTCTTAATTGCTTTCTGTTGGCTGACCATACATCACCATTTAAGTTTAAATTTTGTTTGTTTGAGATACTCAATAGGCCCTGCAGTCTGAACATCATCACTCCAGCATTTCAAAACATTTCACAGCTCTAGACTCCATTGCCCAATGATATACTACTATCTGAACACTACATCTTAAGCACTGAAAGAAGTCCTTCAACCAAAACATAAATCAAAACCTGAGCGTAATAGCTAGCCTAAAAACACTATCAAAACAGAGACAAATCATAAAGAGAGAGCCCTCTCTGATTACAGTTTGGCTAGAAACTGTGATCCAAAGATTGGTTAGTGGTTACCCCGGCCGTATTCCCTTGGGAGTCATAGGGAACAACCTAGGTGTTAACATAATTGGCGACTCCACTGGGGACTTCCTCAAGATTTTCTAATTTCTGTTTATCTCCTGAAAGCTGCTCATTCCCTTGCTGCTAGCTTTGGAAAATATACAGTAAGTTCAAAATCTTGTCTGGCCTCCGTAGACACAAAAATATCCTGCAAAATACCAAAAATAAGTTTAGAAACTGGCTCCTAAAAGGAAAACCATACATACTAGGTCAAACCCTAACCCAGAACCACCAGCTGTTTTTGAAAATCCTAATATAATCCCTAGGATCATCAGGAAGCAGCAGGGACAGCAAACTCTTGCTGACTCAACTCCTGAAACAGGTTATCCAAACCTTGTTCCAACCCCAATCAAGGTTTTGTTTCGATCTACCCTTGATTCCCCCAGTTCCCCTTCTACATCTCACAGCCCTCCTATCACACCCACATCCACTGCACATACTCCCTTAACCAACATTCTAGTTTCTACCCCTCCCATTAACCCTGCTATACCAGTCACCCCGGTCCCATTCATCCCTGTCAACCCCTTAAACCCTGTGAATATGGCTAACCGGTATGCACCCTTGCAAATACCAGCTAATGCTGCAGCTCTACCCCAGGACTACCAAACCAAAATCTCATATTTTGACTCCAATGGCCCTTTGACAGCTGTTCAGCATGCCAAAAGGATGCAAGACCATTTTGAGACCTATGAAATAGATGATGACAGTGTGAGAGTGAGGATGTTTGTTCAAAGTCTGACTGGGGATGTAAGAACCTGGTTTAGATCCCTGAATGGAAATTCCATCACAACTCCTGATGAACTGTATCAAGCCTTTACTAGCAGATGGGAAAAGAAGAAGGATCCTCTGCACATACTTGGGGAATATGACACTATCAAAAGAGGTCCCCAAGAGACTGTTTTGGAGTATTGTGCAAGATTCAACAATGTTTATAATACAATCCCACAAAATTTAAGACCCCCTCCTGATTTAGCTTTGTACAAATTCCCTGATGGTTTTGACTCTGACATGGGCTATCAGTTAAAGGAAAGAGACCCTCAAACCCTTGCAGAGGCCCAAAGGGTTGCTGTCACAGTGGAAGCTAACCTGATTGCCAAAAGAAACAGAGCAAGGTTGGAAAAGAGGACTGTTTTCAAAGAGGAACCCTCTGCTTTTGATCAAAAGCTGGATGCAATACTCAGTGGAATGAAAAGATTGGGTGATAGAGTGGAATCGGTTGAGAGAAAATCATCATGGGAAGCACCACAAAACAACCCTCCTAGGAATCCAAATTTTAGGAGAACTCAAAACCCAGGCATTGGCAAGCCCAGTGCTGACCAAGACATAAGGCCCCCTTTCCAAGAAAATTATGCAGAGACTTCCACATCAACTGAACCCAATGAAGATCCTCAGATTAATTTAATGGGTCTAGATGGTGAAAGTCAAGTCTTTTTAACACAAGAAGACCATGAGGATGATGAAATCAAACTGTTCCAAACTAAATCAGGTGAATCCTTTGACTTTAAACAAGGCTATGACACTGCTGTTTATGAAGTCCATAAACAGTACAAGCTAAGGAGCAGAACTGTGAATGTAAATCAGCCTGAAAAGATAAAGGAGAATCAGCAGCCTAATAGAACCATAGTCACAGAGCCTAATGACAAAACAAATTCACCTGCAGAAGAAGTAATTATTGAAGAGATCACTGAACCATTGTCCTTAAAATAGCAGCCTATGGCTACTTCATCCTCTCACCCTAATTTAAATGTTACTCCTCAAGAGATGGGTAAAAAGAACAAGTCCCAAAATCAAGATAAGAATCAACAAGAAGATTTAGTGAACAAGGAAAGGACTGTTATCCACAACCCTAAGACCCAATCTGAAAAACCCTTTGACCTAGAAACTGAAATTGGCAAACTAAAGATAGCAATTCCTCTCTCAGAACTAGCCAAGCATGACATCTATAAACTACAGATCAAGAAGTCCCTTCAACTCACTGGCAACAAAGATGATGTTAATGTGTTGGATGATACCCCAGAATTACTGTTTGGCCCAGAAGTGGATGGAAAAACAGTAGTCACAGGGGTATTACCTTTTTATGTCAGCTTAGATATTCATGATAAAATATTACATAACGCAATGTTTGACTCAGGTGCCTCTCACAATCTCATGCCAAAAGCAGTCATGGAGAGATTGAATCTAGATATAACAAGACCTTACAAGGACCTATTTTCCTTTGACTCCAGCCAAGTCAAGTGTTTAGGTCTCATAAAAGATTTATGTGTGTCTTTGGTTCAATACCCAAACAAAACAATTCTAATGGATGTTGTAGTTGCTGATATCCCACCTAAGTATGGGATGTTGTTATCAAGATCATGGGGAGCTAAACTCCAAGGTTCCCTACAATTAGACATGTCATATGCCACCATCTCTGTTTTTGGGCAACCAAAAAGACTGTACAGAGAAACACTCATGAAATACATGGTTAGCAGTGAAGAAAAGCCTCAAAACTTTCCCATATATGCTGTCCATTCAGACATAGACTCATACATTCTCTTCAATGACAGCACAACTTTCCCAAAAAATGATGTTAAAACCAAAATACTCATACAAGAGGAAGACACTAATGAAAGAATTACCACCCATGAAACAACAGTCAATCAATCACTACACACTGCTGCTGCCCTAGATGTCAAGCATATTCAATCAAATGATGAGACTGTCCTAGAAGACAAGCCAGATGAAAAACCAGAACTTCAACTTACATTGCCAGCCCATGGACAGGTCATTAAATCTCCTTCACAACAGGATATTCTATGGTTCCTTGAATTTGATGGCTCAGTCAACAAATTAGGGGTAGGAGCTGGAGTTTGGGTACACAATAAAGAAAACAGTCATGCAGAAGGCAGAGCCTATAGATTAAACTTCAGATGTACAAATAACATGGCAGAATATGAAGCTCTTTTACTAGGCCTCAAGTTAGTAAAGTTCTTGCAAGCTGCCAGGGTTTCAATCATGGGTGATTCAGATTTAGTTATCCAGCAAGTGAAGGGAAATTTTGTCACCAATGACAAAAGACTAAGGTCTTATAGGTCTGTTGTTGCTGAAGTGCTAAACTTTTTCTCTGAATTCCAAATCACTAAAATTCCTAGAACCCATAATCTACATGCTCATAGTTTGGCCACATTTGCTAGTACTTGCAAATTACCATTGGAACCTAACAATTGTTTCACAGCTGAGATAAAACACAGACCCTCCATTCCAAACAATGTTAAAGATTGGCAAGTATTTGAGGATGATATGCAAATAAACAATTTTTTAACGCTGCAACAAGAGTTTGCAGGATTAAATATTGACACTGATAGAGCAAGTCAATCACAAATACTTGACAAAGCAAGTCAATCACAAATACTTGACAAAGCAAGTCAATCACAAATACTTGAAGGAGCAAGTCCATCACAAATACAGTTTCAACAGATTACTCACCCAATATCACCTAGAACAGCAAAACAAATGCTAAATCCAACTATTTTCAACAAGGAAAACATTCAGCAAATTCAACCAATCAGTTGTGAAGAAGTGGCCAATGCTGAAACTGACATCATAGAGCTGAAAGAAAATTTTCTACCAACAGGCCTAACTCCACTAGAGGACATCTTTGATTCAAATGATATTCCCAGAAAACCAAAAATGCAGCCCTTAAATGCAGCCATTGAAGAATGCAACATTGGTACCATTGACAAGCCCAAAATAATTAAATTGTCTGCTTCCTTACCTCCTGACCAAAAGCCTAAATACATTGACCTCTTTAAAGAGTTCCAGGATGTTTTTGCATGGAGTTATGAGGACCTAAAGTCCTATGACACCTCTGTTATCCAGCATACTATCCCTCTCAAGCCTGATCAAAAACCCTTTAAACAAAAATTAAGGAGGATCAATCCTATGCTTCTCCCAGCAATGGAACAAGAGGTACATAAAATGTTCAAGGCAAGCATCATAGCACCTATCAGATTCTCTGAATGGATTTCAAACTTAGTTCCCACAAGAAAGAAAACTGGAGAAATAAGGCTTTGTGTGGATCTTAGGAACTTGAACCAAGTATCCCTCAAAGATAATTATCCCTTACCTAAGATGGATCACATTCTCCAAAGAGTGGTAGGTGCCTCAAGGATCTCATTACTTGATGGATTCTCAGGATTTAATCAAATCTTAGTACACCCTGATGATCAAGACAAAACAGCATTTACAACCCCATGGGGAACTTTCAAATATGTGAAAATGCCTTTTGGATTGAAAAATGCAGGGGCAAATTTTCAGAGAGCAATGGATATTGCTTTTGCCAAAGAGATTCATGACTTCTTGGTCATTTACTTAGATGACCTTACACCTTTCTCAAAATCATATCAAGAACATTTAAAACATTTGAGACAGATTTTCCTAACATGTAGGAAATATGGAATTTCCTTGAATCCCAAGAAGTCTCTATTTGGTTTGGAAGAAGGTAAACTGTTAGGACATATCATTTCAAAGGATGGCATTAGGATTGATCCAGACAGGATACAAGCTATCTTACAAATTCCCCACCCAAGAAATATCAAAGAATTGCAGGGATTTTTGGGAAAAATCAATTTCTTGAGAAGGTTTATCCCCAACTTAGCTGAACTAATCAGATTACTAAATAACATGCTAAAGAAAGATTCAAAAGTAAAATGGACAGTTGAGGCAAATCAAGCCTTTGAAGGTATAAAGCTGGCCCTTACCCAAACCCCGGTCTTGACCAATCCTCAATTTGACAGAGAATTTATCATTTTCTCTTTTGCCTCCCAGCATACTATTGCTGCTATTTTGTTACAGAAAGATGACCAAGGAAATGAGAAGCCAATTGCTTTCTTTAGCAGAGCTGTTACACTAAAAAATGTCACCATGACTATTTATAGTTAGTATGGCTCAATCAACAGTCATGCTACCCTCTTAGGCAAGTCTTATGCCTCTGCTATCCATCTCAAACTCAAACAAGAGAGAAAGTCTTGTAAAAAATATGTTTATCTCTGGGGTCGCAGGTTCTCTCTAGCCTTACCTGCGGGGACGCGGACCATGTTCACAAAAGGTGCGTCCTTGGACGCTCTGTATGTTAAGGGACAGGTGCGTCCTTCTGTAAAAGGCAAAATGCGCGAGTTTCATCTTAAAAAAGTTACTTGTGGTTACTTCTAGAACTTTCTAGAGGTCGGTTTGATGAATTGGATGCGCCTCCAGTTGGTTCATGTATCTCTATTAAGGGGGAACTTATCCCATCAATAAGGGAGCTATCCCACCCAAAGAGGGGGATTATCCCATTGATGGTGGACCTGAATAACCTCTTTACAGCACTATAAATAAAGACATTGAGCCAGAGGGAGAGGAGGTTGGAGCTATACATTTTCTTTGGGTAAATGCTGCAGGAATTAGGACTCCCATTTAGAACCTTGTGAGGAGAGATTGTCTTTGCTTGATTCTACTTGGAAGTGGGTGAGCTTTGTCAAAGTAGAGGAAAACCCTTGATGGACCCTGGGAGGAACTTGCACAACACTAAGGCCAGGTTGTAAGAGTTTCTTTGTTTCGTTATTAATACAAACTGGTTTATTTTTCTCAATAGCTTGTGTTAATGAGTTATTTCATGTGTTCCTTGGTCTGCATGTTGAATATATGTTTTATTATATGAAATGCAAGTGCTTGGTAATTGGTTTATTTTTCTGGTTTTGGCTCTGTGATTTTGTCTCTGGGTGGGTTAGCTTAGGATTAGTTTTGTTTTAAGTTTTCTTGAGTTTTTCAGTAGGACGCACCCTCTGAGTGCTGCACAGTGCGTCCCTGGACACACTTTTGCTGTGTGCACAGAGCGGGCCCGCACCTGTGCTAACGGGTTGCCTGCGTCCCCTGCCAAAATTTAAGAAAATTCCACTTTTTGCCTTTTTTGCTCTTAGATTTTGTTTTTTCTTAGTTTTTCTGCCCAGATTCATCAGTCCCTTGTCCAGAATCTTCACCTAAGCTTGTTTCATTGGCATTCCTGCTTTAGCTTTCATCAATTGGGTGTTTTGAGTCTCTTTTTTGAGAAATTCTTAATTTGATTTCCTTTGGTCATTACTTGGAGGTTTCTCTCAGTCTTTTCACAATTTTGCATCTTTTTGCTTTTGTTTTTGCAAAAAAATTTCCCTTTGAGTGTTAATCGCCTTTGAGTGTTTTTATGTTTTGATCTTTGGAAATCTCACCCAATTTTCTCGACTTGCACTTGATTGGTTCTTAGATTACATTAGAATCATCTTGTGTTTGAGAATTCTCTTGCATAGATCACATTTGCACAATTAGAATTCTCATTTTCAGAATATGAATGAAAAATGTGCATAGATTACATTTGCATACTTTTCAAGTGAATTGTGCTTAGATTACAATTGCATAGTTTACATTCTGAAAAATCAATCGTAGATTTAGATCAGCTTTCTTTGATTTGAATTTACACAAAAATAAATAAAAAAAATGGTTTGGAATTGATTTGCATTAGTTTTTCTTGATAAAATTAGTGCATTAGAGAATTTGTTATATTTTCTCTTAGTGATCAATTTTTGCATTGTCGGAAGTGAATGGAAACTCTCTCCTTACTTTAGTTAGGATCCATCGAATTGAAAAGATTACATTATCATATTCGATTGCATTCAGTTGAGTCGGGTCATAACACCATTGGTTTCATCTCCATTTACCCCTTTGAGTAATAACAGCCTTAATAACACAGCGCTTAATTAAAATTCATCTAGTAATTTTTACATTTCTAGGGCTCTGATACACCAATATAGCTTAGGCTAGTGTCTTGGAGTAGGTGAGTACTTAACTCTCCAAGACAGTAAAACCAAACAAGTAGCTGATCTTGAGTTAGAATCAAATCCAATTGTTACATTTACACTCTGGGAAAGCTCCTCTTAAAGGAGAAGCACGGGCTCGTGTCCGAACCAGTGAGGGGATCAATCCTCCCTCGTTGGGAACGACGCCAGACAGTACGTATTACAAACGATAAACCTCGGATTAACCATTGTCGAGGAGCCAGGGGTCACTTATCGGTAAAAGTGACCCTGGATCTAGTTTCTACCATCCAGGCATCTATGTAGACTAATCATAAACAGATGGCTGCGTCCATACTGTGTCTACAAAAGTCTATAAAAATGATGTATTGCAAGATCATTCCTGTATCAGAGTAGTTAGTCCATTAGTTAAAGTTTTGAATCTGAGTATGGGAATGCCTACCTCAGTGATGATATAATCTTATACATGTATTTTGTGTTGAAAATTGCAGGTTCCAACCAGGTCATCCACAAGACAATCCTTGAAATGATAAAGCGCTTCACCCTTCCTAGAATTACAAAACCCTAATCTATTCCAGGCTTCGCACTTTAGGGGGCAATCTGTTACACTAAAAAATGTCACCATGACTATTTACAGTTAGTATGGCTCAATCAAAAGTCATGCTACCCTCTTAGGCAAGTCTTATGCCTCTGCTATCCATCTCAAACTCAAAGAAGAGAGAAAGTCTTGTAAAAAATATGTTTATCTCTGGGGTCGCAGGTTCTCTCTAGCCTTACCTGCGGGGACGCGGACCATGTTCACAAAAGGTGCGTCCTTGGACGCTCTGTATGTTAAGGGACAGGTGCGTCCTTCTGTAAAAGGCAAAATGCGCGAGTTTCATCTTAAAAAAGTTACTTGTGGTTACTTCTAGAACTTTCTAGAGGTCGGTTTGATGAATTGGATGCGCCTCCAGTTGGTTCATGTATCTCTATTAAGGGGGAACTTATCCCATCAATAAGGGAGCTATCCCACCCAAAGAGGGGGATTATCCCATTGATGGTGGACCTGAATAACCTCTTTACAACACTATAAATAAAGACATTGAGCCAGAGGGAGAGGAGGTTGGAGCTATACATTTTCTTTGGGTAAATGCTGCAGGAATTAGGACTCCCATTTAGAACCTTGTGAGGAGAGATTGTCTTTGCTTGATTCTACTTGGAAGTGGGTGAGCTTTGTCAAAGTAGAGGAAAACCCTTGATGGACCCTGGGAGGAACTTGCACAACACCAAGGCCAGGTTGTAAGAGTTTCTTTGTTTCGTTATTAATACAAACTGGTTTATTTTTTTCAATAGCTTGTGTTAATGAGTTATTTCATGTGTTCCTTGGTCTGCATGTTGAATATATGTTTTATTATATGAAATGCAAGTGCTTGGTAATTGTTTGATTGTTTGTGGTTGCAGGAATTGACTTGAAGGAGGAGCTCATCCGGATCGGCAAGGACGAACTACAACAACCACGTTCTGGAATAAGGTAAGCCTAAACACTTGTAGTTTTCATGTTTTAAAAGGTGTATTTAGAGAAAGATCACTCCATTTTGTCTTGTTTGTCGCTAGAGAGTTTAGACTCCTAGGGAGGTCAGTTGTGTCCGCACAAACGACTTTTTCCGCCACGACAAGAGCTCTTAGAGATGCACCTTTAAAATATCAAATCATGGAAAAGCAAGCTTATGCTTTGGTTAAAGCCATTAAGGACTTTAGGATTTACATCCTTTATTCACATGTTATAGCTTATGTACCAAGTCCTACTGTCAAAGACATTCTCACCCAAGAGAACCTAGAGGGCAAAAGAGGAAAATGGATTGCCAACATCTTGGAATTTGATATTGAGATTAAACCTACAAAACTAATAAAAGGGCAAGGTTTGGCCAAACTAATGACAGAAGCAAACTTCCAAGCCTTAGACATCAACCAGCTGGACAGTGAACCGGAGCTGGCGACTCCAAAGATCAATGTAGCCTTTGAACAATCCCCTTGGCACTCTGATATATGTTATGTATTGCAAAACCTGTGTGCTCCCCCAGGATTGTCCAGAACTAAATGTAGGTTCTTGAAAATGAAAGCTTCTAAATTCTGTGTTATGGATGGGAATTTATTTTGGAAAAACCATGAAGGAATATTGCTAAACTGCCTAATTGAGAATGAAACTGACAATATCATAAAAGAATTTCATGCAGGTGACTGTGGTGGACACTTGTACTGGAAGTCCACTGTGGATAAAATACTAAGGGCTGGTTACTACTGGCCCACCATGTTCTCTGATGTCAAGAAATTCACCACCTCATGTCATAAATGTCAAGTATTTGAGGGAAAGAGACAGTTACTGCCACTTCCCTTAAGGCCTATTGCAATAGAGAGACCTTTTCAACAATGGGGCCTGGATTTCATTGGGGAAATTCATCCCTCATCCTCAGGCCAACATAGATGGATCTTAACAGCCACAGAATACTTCACTAAGTGGATTGAAGCTGTTCCATGCAGACAAGCAAATGATTCAACAATCATTCAGTTCTTGGAGAACAACATATTGTCTAGATTTGGTTGTCCTGACAAAATAATAACAGACAATGCTGCTGCTTTCAGATCCAAGAAAATGGTGAATTTCTGCCACAAATTTCACATTACCTTAGGCCATTCTACTGCATACTATCCCCAAGGAAATGGCCTTGCTGAGTCATCAAATAAAAGCCTGGTGAACATTATAAAGAAGGTGCTGGAAGAAAACAAAAAGAACTGGCATAAGAAGCTTGTGAATGCTCTATGGGCAGATAGGATAACAACCAAAAGATCAATTGGGACCAGCCCATATGAGTTGGTTTATGGATTAGAAGCCAAATTCCCTTCATCACTAGGGGTGCCTGTTATGAAACTTCTTCAAGAAAGCCAAGCTGAACCAAATGATATGCAAAGAAGGATCAACCAAATCATATGTTTACAGCAAACTAGAGACCAAGTTTTCAGCAGAGTTCAAGTTCTACAAGAAAAATTAAAGAAGGCCTTTGACAGAAGAACTAAGGCAGAAGATTTCAACATTGGTGACAAAGTCCTCAAGTGGGATTCAAGGAGAGAAGATAAAGGGAAACATGGAAAATTTGATTCCCTTTGGAGAGGACCATTTGCTGTCCAAGCAGTACAAGGAAACAACACTTATTTCCTTAAAAGTCTTAATGAAACTGATTTGGATGAAGGTCCTGTGAATGGCAGGATGCTGAAGCACTATTTTGACAACTACCCATGAGTGCAGCATGAGTTTCCATTGTACATATCCAAGTGTATATATTACTTTCTGTAAGGATGTAAAAATGCAGTTTTCCAAGCTTATTAACTATCAGCAAAAGGCAAATAGGTTCAGAGGTCTACCAAGAAGGGAAGTACACAATTTTGGCGTTTCAAAGCAGCAAACTTCAAAGTTTTGATAAAAGCAGTCAAGGGGTCAAGGCAATCTGACCTGCTGTTCTTGGTCTTTCAAATGAAAAACCATCCCCATGTGGAGCCACTGTTAGCTACCTATACCAATAGGTTTCATATTTCATGATTGGCAATGAAAAGTTCCAAATATGCTCTGCTTTGATGAGGCAAAGATCACATATTTCCAAGAGAATACAATCTGTGCTTATAGCTTGATGTGGACTCAATTTTGATGGATGGTCCAACAGCCTAATCTGGATCATGCCATGTTTTAAATTTTCAGCTGTAGAATAGAGAAAGAAGTCTGTCCAAACTGTTTAAACTTGGCAGACAAGTAGTTCAGGTAGAGAGAGTAAGGCTCCCAACTGCTTAATCTGGGACCTTGGAAGCAATAAGGGTAGAAGTAGATAGAGAATCAAAAGAAAAAAGCCAAAGAAAAGAAAAGGCAGGTAAGGGTTTGCAAGCCTAAGTGCACCCTCCAAGAAGAAATAAAAAATGCTAGGCAAGTATATGGGTAGGCAGATGGGGTTGCAGAAGTATCATTCCTTATAATTGAAGGTATGCTAAACTATTTCACAAAAGCAGAATCAATGGATTGAAAAGTCCTTCTTCTCTATCAGGTTGCAGCAAAGTAAAGCAGCATGTCTAACTTCCCACTTATCCCCTTTCCATTCATTACTAATATCCCCTCATCAGTTGAGATACATGGAAGAATTGATGGTTTTAGTGGGTCTTAGTCCTATTAAAAGCCACATTTCTTGTCTAAAACTCTTTTCATTTTGCTCTACTCCCTAAGCTAAGTTATTTTCAAACAAACTTAGCGGTATCTCCCCTCATCCACTCCTTTCATCCATATTAACCCTAACTCTATTGTATAATTCCCCTATGTTACCCTTCCCCCTAGTATTATAACACCATGGTGTATAAACCCCAAACATTGTATAAATATCCCTGCCCTTGGCATTATAGCCATATGTTCTCTCTCAGGGATCAAAATGACATCTGGTCACTTTGATAAACCTAAGTCTAACCCCCCTCCTCTCTTCTGAATCCATTTGGCCCATTAAAACCTTCATTTGCTAAGAAAACCTTGGAAAAAACCCTTTACCCATAACCCGCTTTGTATTATGAAATAACACAAAAACCCACTTTTTGCCATTTATCCAAAGTCTCCGCCCGCATTATTTCATTCCGAAAAAATACATTGAAAAACATTACAAAACACCATATCCCTAAGTTTTTCCGCTGGGCGCAAACTCCAAAAAATATGTTATTTTAATCCTTCCCCCGCGTCCGTCTCATCCGATCAAATCATCAACCCGTCAACCGTCCGATCGGGCACTTTTGATCGGACGGCTATTATGAATATCGGGTTGGGCCCGAGGTCCGACGTTTAGCACCCGAGAAACTGTCAGAGGGTGACGTCAGGCCTCTGCCACGCGTCGCCCTCACAGCTTCTCGGGTCGGCCTCTGACAAAATCGTCGCCGTATTGTAAGCGGTCCGAGAAAACCATTACCGATGTTCCGCTTACCACCTGTTTTGTCGGGCTTGCATCATCCCCACGTCAGAACCACGTCACTGCCACCTCGCCGTCGCATCAACTCCTCCGTCCGCCCCCACGCTGATATGGCCGCCACCTCACTATCCCCATGGACCAATCGCAGCCTGCCACATCACCCGGTGACATCATGCTGACGTCATCCGACTCCGACCCCACCCGATGACGTCATGCTGACGTCATCCCAAAAACGCGCCAATATTGCCAAAAATCCATATTTAGTCCAAAATGTCATGTTTTTTCCACTTTTGGCAAAAGAAACTCTATCTATTTCTGCATGATGCTCACGTTCAAACCAGCGCCAACATGCTAAAGCTGATTCCAAGACCGCCGGCACCTCCATTGCACCTGCATTTGCAACTCTCACCGGCGAAATTACCAGGTATTCCTCAAAATCATTCCATGAGCCTGGTTTTATCCGTATTTCCTCAAGCAAACTGTTAAGAGACTGTAAAACACTGTTTTCACCATCAAATACACAGTGACTTGCACCCATTTTCAACCAGTGAAGCCATAAACCTCCTGCAGAGCCGCATTTGACAAATTAAGCTGAATTCACAGCTAGTTCGCGCAGTCGTGAACTAGAAATTTCAATTGACCAGATTCACCACAGAAAATACTCCTGGTCAGTCCTGCTACTGTTTTATCAATCCTTTAGACAGTATTTCAACTGTTGTTTATTCAATTTGCCTTCTGTTTCTTACAATTCACTTCCATTGCAAGAAAACATTCCTCTCTGTTGTTCTGCTCGATTGAAACCGGTTCACCTACAGTTCAAAAGCTTTAGTAGCCATGGAGACACCAATAGCCCTGAATGTCCAGCCTCTGAATGCCCCTCATAGGGAAATAGCATGGAAAGCCCTAGGAGATGTGGATTATCAGATGTTAGATTGGTTTCCAATGGGTTCCAAGTTCAATATTCACATGCTCAATGAACTAAAAGCCCAACACCTTGGTGGAGCTGATATTTTAGGGATTTGGGACTCAAATTTGCCCATTTACAACCTCCCTCAAGTCAATGCCCTTCCAGACTTGATCCATAAGTGCCAGGAATGCTATGATCCTTACCAGAGAGCTGTTCTCAGTCCTACAGGCTCAGTTTTGTTCTTTATCACCCCAGAAACCATAAATGAGATGCTACATTTCCACTCTGCAAGGCCATTAACCCCTCTTTCCATGTTGGACTTAATAAAGAAGGGGAGGAATCTGTCAAGTGCCCAGATTACCGAAATTAACCAATTATTTGTACAACCAAGCTCTGAAACTATAAGGACTCCTCCTATTGGATATCACTACCTGAATGACCTGGGTAGAATGCTAGTGGATTTGATCAGCTATCTCCTGGGCTTTAAAGGAATTGAAGATGTTGATGAGACTATAATGGCAATGTTGTCCATATTTTCTCCTGGAAAGCCTCCAGCTGTACACTATGACTATGCCACTTATATTGCAGAGAAGATCCATGAACATCTAATGAATCTACCAAGGGAAAGGGTGTTCAGATACACCTCATACATCTACCACCTGTTCTTGTTTTATCAGCCAGACAGTTTCTCCATTCCCCTCAAGAAACTTAATGTCCAGGGGAATCCAAGGTCAGTTGTGTTTTGGACTCCAGTCTTCCATCATGTTGCTCAATCGCCATACACCTACTGTGAATTTATAGACCTGTTTGTTCACCCAGCTATGACATTGCTGTATGGTGTCCCTCCTCCAAGGTTAACCGATGACATGCAGAGAATTCTCCATCTCTCCAAATCCTACAGCATTGGTGATTGGTATTTTTACCAACATCACACAGTAATCAGAGTATATGGCTGTGAGTTGGACCCTTTCAGGTTTCCAAGGTATGTCCCCATGAGACTTTTTGCCTTAGAATATTTCAGGCAGTTTGGATATGCTGACTACTTCCATTTCCAAAGCAAAAACAAGAAGGTACAACTGAAGGTAAGGAGCCAGCTAGGCCCTTTTTTGTACAACAAAAGAGAGGAGGGATGGAAGGAGGCAGATATGATCCTAGCAAGCCTCAAACTGCAAACCAGTTTCGAATGGTCACCTTGTGATCGTAATCATTTTATTTCCCTCAGGAGGATAAAACACAAATTGGGTACCTATTCACATATTAAGCTGCCTCATATTGAAAAGTATGAAAATTCTTTAGGCTGGAAAGAGGGCACTCTAGAAGAGCCAATCTCTAGAGAGCAGATACTAGAGAGAGAGGCTAGGAATCTTCAAAAAGAAGCTGACTTGGAAACTTGTGGACAGGTTTCCTTATCATATCAAAGGCAACTTGGAGCACCTGCCTCTTCTTCAACAACACATCAGCAAACTTCCATGGACACTCAACAGACAGGCAGCAAAGGCAAAGAAAAACAGGTGGAGAAGGAACAGCCACCTCCCATGACTAAAGGGCAAGCAGAAAAAGAGATGGAACAGCAAGAAGAAGTACAGCAGCAGGAAGAGCAACAGCAACAACAGGAATCACAGCAAAGAGAAGGGCAGCATGACAGAGAGCAACCCACACAGTAAGAAGGGGCAGTTGAGGCCCCAATTTTCACTGAGCAGCAGGCTCAAAACATAGTACCTCCTAGGCAAGAAGCTGTTAATGAAACCTCAGTCCTCCAAACTCCTCAAAAGGAGGATGTAAGTAGGAAAAGGGATAGAGAGACTCCCTTGACTACATCAAAAAGTCATGGTGAGAAGAGGCACAGGATGAATCCCCTTTCAGAGGAAGAGATGCCTATAGGGCAATCTTTGGGTATGGGCCCGCCCAGTTTGGAGGCATCTGCAAGTTCCTTCCAACAGGAACAAGAGAGGACAGTGGGAGGAGAAGTCAGCTCCTCTAGCCAGCAGAGAGAGGGTGAACTGAGCATTAAACAGCAGTTCATTGAAATAAAGAAAAGGAATGAGCCCATAAAGATACAACTGTATAACCATTTGTTGAAAATGGCTCCCACCAACCAGCAGTGACTAATGTCTACATATGATGTCCAGGAGGGCAAGATGATCATGAGTCACCTCATACCAACTACATTGCAGCCACATTCCCCTTCAGACTACTTAAGGACCAATCTTGAGGTCCTGGCCAAGGACATCCACCCAATGGATAAAATTGAGTTGCATAAACAAACAGGTGAGATGGTCTATGCTTCCTTGGCAAACAAGACATTAGATAACTACAGGCTACAAAATAGCCTTAATAATATAGCTGCCCAACTTGAGTTGGAAAGGGCATCATCACAAGCAAAGGACAACAGAATAAGGTCCTTAGAAGATATAATTATTGAGATTGGGCATGATCCCAAGGATATCAAGGGCATACAAGAAATATTAAAATTGAGGGATGCAAATATGGCAGCTTTGAGGAGAAAGATCAAACTCCCAGCCACAATTCACCCTCAAACAGATGAAGTAGCTCAACAAAGGCATGATAAAGATGCCACAGCTTTGCTGGTGTCTCTCTATAAACAGCTTATCCAGACACAAGAAAAGATGGGAGAATCAGAGGCTGCACAGGCAGCATTACAAGCAACTCTGAAACAAAGAGAAGAAGGTCAGACCTCCCAGCCTCCTCCTCAAATCATTAACCTTGAGAAAGCTGCTCCAATTACTACTCCTCCTCCTCAACAGACTGAAAAAGCAGCACCATCTACTTCAGCACCACCAACAACAGAGCAGGCCCCTAGCTTGGATATGCAAAAGCTAAGAAATGAGATTCAGGCCCTGGAAGCTAAAATGACAGAATTGAATGAGACCAGGGAGAAATTGGCCAAAGTAAATGACAGATATGACAAATCCAAGTAGTCTGTGGCAGAAAAGGGCAGGGAGATAAAAGCCCTCAAGGACAGGGTCAAATAGCTAGAGAATGAGCTCAAATTAGATAAGGTTGTGGCTGAGCTTAAAATAGTGCTGTGGGCTAACATTGGCCAATCTATTAATGACCAATGGCAGTACATTGAAACAATCCATGAGCAGTTAGAGCTCATTCCGAAAGCACAGACTGAAATTCAGAGATCAAGAGCTGCTCTAAGCAATATGCCTGAAATTGCCACCAGGATGATTAATGTGCTTAACAATAGAACAAGCACTCAGTTGGCTACCATGGGAATTTCAAACAGAACTGAGCACATTCAGTTAATCAAGAGGGTTCTTACACTTAGAAACTTGGTGCAAACATTAGATAGAAGAACCCAGGACATGCAGACTGAGGTAAACATGTTTTTGGAGAAGTTTCAGGTATTAGAAAACAGAGGGCTCCCTGGCTTACTGAACAGCGCAGGGAGACTATTCACTCATGAGCAGTATGCCAAAAGGGTTAATGCATTTGCCACAGGCCAGATCAATGAGAAGCCCAGCACCTCAGAGGAAACAGGGCCAGCCACAGGACAGACTCTCTACAATAGAGTAGAAAGTTTATTTTTTATAATGAATGAAATCAAACACCTGTTTGAGGTGCCTCCCAATTTTTACAAATATACAGAGGCAGGAGACTATGGATGCGATTCTCAGGCATCAACTACCTACACTAGAATGGTGGACTAAGGCCATACAAATGATTTTATAAACAGGAGGCCATTAAATAAATTTTGTTCACGGAAAATGCAAATTGTCATACACAGGACAGTTTAAAAAGAATCAGCATGCATTAAAGATAAAAGCTGAGCCAACTCAGTAGAAGTCTCGGCCAACAAAGCAAGGTGGGAAGCTACAGGTGTCCAGGTCAAGAAGCTACAGCAGAGCAGCTCCAAAAGCGCATTTCTCAACATTAATGCAGATCACTCCAACCGACTCAGTGGCCTCCAAAGGCCAAAATATCTTCTGACAAGCATAAAGATGCATTTACTTTGTATTTAATAATGTAATAACTTTCTTATCTAAATATCTTGAAAAGTTGGTCAAGATATTCATTTCTGAGATAACGTAGCACTCATATATTTTGTAAACCGATTGTATATATTTGCCCCTCGCACAAGCTTGCAGGGGTTGTTGCTGATTTCCCTTGAAGAATTTCTTATGCTGTAATCCTTTCAGAGTTTAATAAAGAAAGTGATGGAATTTCTTGGAGTTCTGAAGTGTTGAATGCGTTCTGGTGTCTGTCGAAAACTGCAGGATTCCTGTGTACTTCATAATACAATAAGTTTCTGTAACTCTCTTTGTTATGTGTTTCAATCTTTTACAATCAATATATGTTTCTAACTTCTAAGTGTTTAGCAAAAAAGAAAAAGAATAACCTTCAGGACTTATTCATGCAATACCCTGAGTTCAATCTATGTTGTTAATGAATGTTTTCTTCAGCTATAATCTTGATAAGTGTAATTCATAATTGCTATGCTTTCAGAATATATCTTTCACAGTGACCTTTGTTTCAGGAATTCAAGTTTGCTCCTGAGCAACATGTTTCACTTTCACATCACCAGCTTAATGGAGAATTCTTAATTGCTTTCTGTTGGCTGACCATACATCAGCATTTAAGTTTAAATTTTGTTTGTTTGAGATACTCAATAGGCCCTTCAGTCTGAACATCATCACTCCAGCATTTCTAAAACATTTCACAGCTCTAGACTCCATTGCCCAATGATATACTACTATCTAAACACTACATCTTAAGCACTGAAAGAAGTCCTTCAACCAAAACATAAATCAAAACCTGAGCGTAATAGCTAGCCTAAAAACACTATCAAAACAGAGACAAATCATAAAGAGAGAGCCCTCTCTGATTACAGTTTGGCTAGAAACTGTGATCCAAAGATTGGTTAGTGGTTACCCCGGCCGTATTCCCTTGGGAGTCATAGGGAACAACCTGGGTGTTAACATAATCATCAATAAATGTCATGATATATTTATTTCCATTTGTAGAAGGAACATGCATTGGACCACATAAATCTGAATGAATGAGTTCAAGCTTCCTATGTGCTCTTAAATGTGAATCATGAAAAGATTGTTTGCTATGCTTTCCTAGAATGCAAGCATCATATTGCTTATGTTTCCTACGAATTGTAGGCAAACCAGCAACACCATTTTTCTTTAATAAGCAGAGACTGTCATAGTTTAAATGTCCAAATCTAGCATGCCATAATAAACTTGATGGAAGTGTACCTTCTTCATGATGAGAAATATATGAGAAATGTTGTGCATGAGCAGAGGTTCCTTGCAGTTTGAGAAGCCTTTCTTCTTCTATTCCCCTCATGACAAGTGAGTGGTCAGATGATTTTCTTACCTCAAGCTTGCCATCAAACATATGAATGGAGTGACCTTGCTGGTGGATGTGGACCAAGGACAACAAGTTTCTCTTGAGCTGTGGGAGATATAGAACATGATCCAGAAGAAAGTCTGGAAGACCAGGGAGTTTAAGCCTGATTGTGACAAGCCCTGATGGCTTGATTTTTGACTGATCTGCAAAGTATACTGCTCCATCAACATTGACAGTGAAATCTTCAAAATAATATTTTCTATGAGTCATATGACAGGTTGCTCCTGAGTGAAGCAACCAATCATTTTTCGAAGAAGCAAGTGAAGCATTAAACAAATCTTCATTTACTTCAATGTTACATTGTGCCTTAATATAGTGAGCGAATTCAGGTGCTTTACCTTTGTCTGTATCATCAGTTTTACCTTTCTACTGGTTTCTTTTCTGCTCAATTTTTTCCCATGGTAGCTTGCATGTAGAAGCATCATGTGATCCATTTCATTTTCAGTGAATGCAATGTAAGTCTACCTTTTCTCCTTGAGAATGTCTACCCCCCCTGCCTCTGAAGTATCTTCCTCTTCCTTTTCGTCCACCTCTTCCTCTTGTAGAATCTTGAGCAGGATGCTTTTCTTTATGAGAAAGGCACATAATGTCTTCAGAAGATTCAGGAGTTGTCTTCTTTCCAAAGGCTTTCTCTCTTTCGGCAAACTTTTTCACAAGAGAGTCAAAGGTTATATCTTTAAGATTTCCATTTGCTTGTAAAGACTCAAGATAATTGGAGTAGGTAGGATAGAGTGCCTTGAGACAAGCAATAAGAGGGATATCCAGCTCAACCTTAGTGGATTTAATATCATGCATTATAGACTTTACTTCAGATGCAAGAGCAAGAGGATCATTATTTTTCAGTTCAAGAGTGAAGAATTTAATCATGAGCTGAACAACTTCAAGTGCAGAATGTGGTCATAGAGTTCTTTCAGCTTTTGTAAAGCTTCAAAGGCAGTTGAATATGATGAAATATGGCGACTTACTTCTTCATTTACAGATGTTGTGATTAATGCATAGGCTTTGCTATTCTTGTTTTCCCAAATGACGAGCTCTTTGTCTAATGTAGGCTACACTAGGTCATCGTCTCCTTCTCCGACACACACTCATTTCCACAAATCATTGAAGATGAGGGTGTGTTTTATCATCCGGGACCATTCAGGATAGTTCTCCTTGCCAGTGAGAACTATTCCTACCATAAAGATGATTGAATGCATTCTGTAAAAAGAAATACTTCTGCTGATAAAAAAAAAACTTCCTTACGTTACAGCCTTATGCACTATATTTTCTTCAAATCCCTCTAATGTTTGATAGAAGCATCAACATTTCATTGAAATATTATGTACATATCACTTCAATATTACATATCACTTTAATGCTTCAATGCAGCATTACCATTCAAATGAAAAAAAAAGTGTGCAATACTACTATTCACCTCCACAAATGCTTTGAATGATTTTTTTTTTTTAAGCAAGACTGCACAATACTACAGGCATTCAAATCAAAGGTTGTGTTCAGGCCAATGATTTTTTTTTTTTAAATAAGACTGCACAATACAATCAGACCGATGCTCTATTCATTCCTTTTGATACCATTCCATGCGTTTCCCTCGATTTAATGTTTCCTTCTTGAAACTGATAGCATGATTCAGGCGCCGTGGATTTCAAGCACAACACTTGTCTCCTGTAAACCCTAATATTTTGTGGCAACCGCCCCTGTCATGCCATTACAGGCACCTCCAAATTGCCATCAGGACCTCTCGCTGGAGCACAAGATCAATACCATTCCAAAAAATAACACGTCCATGTCAGGCATTAATTGGTGAAAAATACGGGGCTTCTGATGATGATGATGTCGATGTGGAGGAGAAAGTAATGCAATATGAGCTTTCTTGATCTTTGTTTTTGCAGTGTGGCTCAGCGGCGGGGTAGGGCGGGCAGGGGATCGTGCCTCTCCCAATCTCTCTGCAGGTGCTCCGATACCTGAGTGAGGGACTGGAGTTTGCACCTCACGACAGTGTTGGCAAACCTCAAAGGTGTTTTCAAGAAAGAACAAAAAAGAGAAAAGTGAAGTGGATAAAACACCTGTTGCTGATGACAAGAAACAGAGCAGGAAGCGGGAAAATGCTTCAGTAGCCAAGTCTAATACAAAAGAGAAAGAGGGCAAAAACAATGCTAAAGGGAAATCAACTAAATCAGATCCTTTAGACGATGATATACGTTCTGCTATCTCTGATATTCTTCAACGAGTAGATTTTAACACTGCAACATTCACCGACATACTAAAGCAATTGGTGGGAAAATTCGACATTGATTTTTTTAGAGAAGAAGGCATATTTGAAAAATATGATCCACGAAGAACTGAGCAAGCTAGAATTGGGAGACTGAACACAATAGCAGATACCAGCGCATTCAAAGAAGTCTCACGATAATACCACTTTTCCGCTGCACATGGAATCCCTGAGAACGACGATGAGCTCGAGATTAGTTACCAATACTGTTAGCGGGTCACACAATTTCACAATACAGGGTTATTCCTTGGCCAAGGGCATGGGCGTTGGGTGAGAGTGAGATGATGCTTGGACAATCCTATGTGGAGGCACCAATGCATCTTTGGGCATGTCAGTCCTTCGATAGAGGCAGAGTAGCGCTCAGCACTGAGGCAGTGGAAGAGATGAAGGGAGTCACGACTATTTTTAGAACTGGCTATGATACCACGTCAGGCCAGGAGTAACTCCAGTTTGACAGAAAACTCAGAAAAACTGATTCGTGTATATTCCATAGGTAAACCATTGTTATATACAATAGGGAGTGATTGTTCAGTTCATCTCCCGATGACTGTTCACCTTCCCAATTTATTTATTTACATAAAATTCCCAATCATGAAGATTAGGTGTCAACAAATTTAGTTAGCTACAATTAGAATGGGGGGAAAAACTTTAATCTGGTGCGAAAGCAAAACTCAGTTAGATGTAAAGCATAAAGGAAAAGTCATCTCTTCGTGGTCTATGTTTTTTAAAGCTCTTAGGAAACAGTTCTATCCTTTAGGATACAAGCAGCAAGTTGTTATTGATTAGCAGCATCTGAGGCAAGGTAAAGGGCACAATGTTGAGTAGTTTACTCAGGAGTTCAGGAAGAAAGGATTGGTGCTTAGTATTTTATTGGATACACGTGAAACTTTGTTAAAATACATCAGAAGTTTACATTCATATTTGCAGCATACTTTATTGATGTTTAATCCTAATGATTTTGATGAGGTGTGTGTTCAGGACATACATATTGAATCAGGTGGTAGACCATTCAAGCTGTCATCTCAGTCATCCAAAGAGATGGAAACTAGAGATTCCAATGGTAGTAAGGGGAAGAACATTTCGAAGAGAAAGAAATCAGTGATCGTTCAGAAGGAAACACATAGTTTTTCTCATTGCCATAGAATCAGTCATGATGAATCAAAGTGCTCGAAACTTCATCCAGAACTTAAGCCCAAAAAGTTCCTTAAGGCGAAGGATGAAAAGAAGTCCATTGCAGCAGTCCAGTAGGATCTAGGTTTAGATTGAGGTGATGAAATGAGGATAATCACCATGGTTATGACAAGTCAAACTTCTAATACTGGTTCAAGTTCGAAAAATAATGTATCTTCATCAAACATAAATCCTCCACATGAGGAAAAAAGAGTTGAACTCTTCGACATAAGGATAACTTCTAAGCATACAAAGATTGACACAATGTTTGACAGTGGGTTGCAAGAAAATTTAATATCTCAACATATATTTAATAAATTGGGATTGGGAACATAGAATCATCCAAGACCATACACATTAGGCTGGATTAATAAATCAACTCATATACATGTCACAAAGCAGTGTCGGTTAAAATTTGCAATTACATCTAAGTACATTGATGAAGTGGAGTTAGATGTGGTCCTAGTAGACATATGTGGATTTGTCTTAGGAAGTCCTTATCTTTATGATAGAGATGCAGTGTTTTACAGAAGAGAACATAAATATCACCTAAAGAAAGAAGGGGTTGAATTTGTTGTTAGGGCACATAAAGTAAAATCAAACTTGGATTTAATTGTTACAAATCAAGTTAAGCAGTTAATAAGTTCAAGTAAATATTTACTCATGTTTATTAAGGAACAACATAAGGATGATTGTTCAGAATGCGAGATTCAGTTTATAGATCAATTGGTCAAGGTGGTTAATTCTTTTCCAAGAAATATTATTCATGAACAAGATAAGAAGCATGAGATACATTTAATGTTCTATGAACATCTTCTTAAAGACAGAATGAATTTCAATTCATTCATTCAATTGAATTCTAGAAACTATCATCCTCAATAGTGTATTGCAGGGAATGGTACATGTGAGTCTAATCAGAGATTGGTTTCAAATGGTATGTTTATTTTCAGTTTTAGGGGGGCATGTCAGTATTGGGGAAAGTTAGTGTTACATTTCTTTGGTATTGCATCATCATTTTATGCTTTAAAAAGTAATGAAGCCTCTTTTCAAGTGGAGAGGAAGTTTATAAGTTTTCATGACAAAGCATTTTCAAAAGCAGATCTAAAGTTTCCTTATCATGGTTTGAAAACTAATGCATTAAGTGAAAGTGTTAGTCAATGCAAATATCAGTTAATCAACGAAGAAGTAGTGATTCAAGTAAATCAACAATTACTTAAATACTTTCAATGTCAAACTAAGTTGCAGTAGTCTTTACATCACAGTTGGATGAGTTCTGTGCAGCAAGTTCACTTAGTATCCAGTCAACAAGAAAGTAAATCAAGTTAAGTAATTGATATGAAGTCAAAATCAAAGGAGTCTTTGAATATTTTGGTTATTCTGGAAAGTGGATTGTTAATACCCATCATATGTATTGAACAAATTTCTAGAAATATTATTTTCAAAGATGTTTTCAAATCACTAACTCATGACTCTTCCTGGAAAGAATTCAATTTCCATGTTGATAGCAGGTTGTTTGCCCATCATCGCAAGTTGGTCATACTGCAGATGGAAGAAACAGGTCACCGAATTGAAAGGTATAAGGGTCAGCATCATCAGGGTCATCACTTGAAAGTGATTGATCGAATGCATTGGTACATTGTCAGGTCAAGATAGAAAGAGAGGGAGTTCTACCCTCATCGACTATTTAATTAGTCAAAACTTTGTGGTCCAAAAGCTTTCAAGTGGAGAAGAATTATCCAAGAGGATCCGTCGATTTAATTCCACATGTATTTAAAGTGTCTTCATCATCGTTTAGTGTCATCATTGCTTCAGTTCATTTTCAACAGTGTGGTTATGATCAGGTTGTTCAGATAATGTTCATAGGTTTTCATGGTGTTCAGCGAAGATGGTTTAGCGCCTGGTTGTTAACTTGAGTTCATCAATAGTTCCCCAGGATTTGGTTGATGACATGTGTTTTTTCATTTTCCAAATAGGATTGGTGTCTACATGGTTGTATCATCCATGACAGAGGTTTGATATGTCATCAGGGTGTCATCCGTGGCATAGGTTCCTCGTCCGGGTTTTCGTTGCAAAGACAGTTGGAGTCGACGATGTGCGTTGGTTTTGTCGTCGCATGTGGTTTTACGTCACATTGTGATGAAATATTGTAAAAAGGTTTTTTTTTATAGATCTAAAACACTAAATCCTACACCTAAGTCCTATGTACAAATCCTACACCATTCCCTAAGCTACAAACCATGTGTCAAAACCTATGCTAAACAAGTCAAACCCTAATACATTAATCTATGTATTAAAAAAATACATTACAAACTATTTGTATAGTTCTCAGCCTAGTTTCAATGTTAAAAAACATTAATAAACATACAAAAAACATAATTCTATCCCTAAACCGTAGCGCTAATTGCCTCGGGAAACACAGCCATGTGAACAGTGGATTGATAAGCCATCTGTTATAGACATATTTGGGCACTGCAACCCCAAACTCATATGTCCATAAAATAAGGGCTCCTTAGTTCCATAAAAGTGTTGTTTCATACCCTAAAGGATCATGGTCAACTGATTACACCATTTCCCAAAAGCTCGAACTGAAAAACTACTCAGAACTGGCCAAAACTAGACCATACAGACTGCTCCACGGACAAGGTGTGATTCATACTGACTACCAAAATAGCCAGGTGTGATGCATACTAAAATGGCCTTCTGTAGGGTTTGATGAGCGAGAATAGACAAATGGCAGGGACAGTTTGCAAGGTGGATGATCATGGAATCTTCCAAAAACTTCTCCTGTGACACTTGCCTCACTGAATTCGCTCAGGGATGAGTAAGAGATCAAAGAAATCTCCAAGTGGAACCAAGAACTATCAGTGGAATGACACTAATAAAAAACCTAGAGCTAACTCACACCCTTGCAAGACATCTATAAATGGATTCCTCATCTGAGAGATCTAGAGGCTGGAATTTTGTATTTTGTAAGGAAGTGTTGTTGGTTTGTTGCTGAGAAGAGACATTGCATTGTTGGGTGATTTGCTTGTTCATGAGGTGAAGAGGGCTTCTACAACTGGGAGGATGATGCTGGATCAGACAACTGGGTTGTAATCCTCTCTTACATTACTATTAATAAAGTTCCTTGAGTTTTCCTCCATATAATCTTGTGATTGTGAATCTTATTGTTTATGAATGCAATTGTATGGTCAATGTGTTTCTGATACCACATTGTTTATGATGTTCTAGATAGAGATGCTTTGATGGTTTGCTGTTACTTTGAATCTTCAGGTACTTTTTGAAGCAGGATAAGTAGGAGAGGAGTAGCAAATTCTATCAAGGAAAGGAGAAATCAAGCTAGGATCAAAGCGGAAGATCCAGGTTGGTCCTCTTTTCTTCTCTTCCATCTATCACACTTAAAGGAACTCTTGAAAAGCTTTCATTGTTTGTTTCTAAGATAGCTACCCATATTAGTGGGACTAGTAGTTCGAATCGACACTAGTTTTCCCTGAAACAAAATGGCAACTCCATTGGGGAACGAATAGTTTGTTTTGTTTGTTTATTGTTTACTTTATAAACTACAGACAGAGCCTGAAGTTAGCCAGCTAGCCTTTGAAACACATTTGCTATGCAATTGCAAAGTAGATGAATGCTTCTTTAGTCAATCTCCAAGTTGGTTTATGAACTGAACATTTGACTTACAAAGCATTCTAAGTGCCCTTGTGGTAGCTCAGAACCTCATTAGATCCTACCCTTATGCTTTTCTTTTACTATCCATCATTACTCAACCTAAATCGCTGAACTTAACTACAAATTTTGAGCAAAAGCCAAGCTCAGTTTCACTCCCTGGCCCATCACACTGTCTGTAATTGTGGAACCTGGATGCATCACACCTCTCATGTGTTGCAGGTGAGATGCATCCCTGTTTCCCTGTGTTGCAGGTGCGATGATTAGTGACACTGTTTTCTTCTCTAAAATTTGGTTTTTTCCTCCTTGTTTTAGGCTTTATTCAATAGTTTTGTTGTTCATGATCAATATCTTCTTACTAAAATCTTCTTCCTTCACATATTGCAGCCTCCATCAGTTATGAATTGTAAATATTTTTGTGTATTTGTCAATCATTTACAGTCTTCCTTTGTCGAATGTAGCCTTATCAAACTGTTGTTTTTGATGCAAGTGTCATAATTTTCATTTTAAATCAAAAGAAGAGTGTCGTAAAGTCTTCCTCTTCTAGATAGTTGATTGTACTTTTGTCATTGTACTTGATTTGAGTTATTAGTATTTGAAGTGTCATTTTACAGTTTTCATTTCGAAATCGAAAAGTGTCATCTTAGTCTTCCTTTCGTTATGAAAAGAAATTGTTAGAAATGTCGCTTTGAAAGAAAATAGTTCATATCTGTGCTTAGATTTCCTTTTTGGCATTCACACATTAAGGAAGCAGAAAACAAATACATGCATGTGCATCTACATTTTGACTGCATGTGAAATTTGATTTAAGAAAGTGCATTTAGTGTGTGCTCTATGCTCTCTGCTGAAAGAAAATCATTATCTTCTTTCCTTTGTAGCTAGGATTTTCATTGCTAAAAGAACATAAATGACTATTTATCATTTTAGATTGCATATTTAGGAATTTCACATCTACATCACACGGTGAACCTTGAAAGACAAACTTCTAAGCAAGATCAACTCTAAAATAAACGTCAATGAACATAAAAACACTTTGGAACCTAATGCAACACATCTAGAAGTCTAGGTTAGAGACATGTTCCGGCATCGTAAAACCTGGTAACTATCATTTTCGTTGAAGGTTGGCTGATTCCTCCTCTTTTGTACGACAAGTGCCAGTATAGAATTGTGCTCCCCTTACCATCGATTATATATTGGGAGACCACAATACGCTGATATCCTTTATCCTTAGGAAGCTGTGTCTGCTGCCCTATCGATCATAATGAACTGAACACAACATTCAAGAAGATTGATTGTCGTACATAAGTCCTTGGTAATTTCTCTATCATTTATCACCAAGGTGTATTTTTCAGTTTTACAATCGGTTTGGTAAACCCTCTGTCTAGATTTCCAGAGTAGTCACTTCCGTTCCTTTTCAACTCCTTAAAAGAAAAGGTCCTTCTCAGCACTTGTCACTTCAAGCTCATTAAAAATCGAAGGCGACTAGAGTCACCTTTAGCTTTTTCTCGACTCTTAAAAATTGAAAAAGCAAGTTGCGTCAAAGTGTCTTAAAATTAATTTAAATCAGAATAACATTTTTCCCCTTTAATTTTTGAGTTGATCAAGTAATCCGCAATCATGGAAGAAAGTCAATCAAAACCCCGTCGTTTGCAGAGGATAGCGAGTCAACCATCTTTGACCCCAAAAATGAAACCATTCCGGGAAAAATGGTCTCGTTTAACTGAGTCCAATTCACCTGATTTATTTGAAACTTGTGTTTCAACAAAGTCAGAGACTACAGTTACTCTAATTATCTCTGGTACCTCTGCCTTTACAGAAGAAGTTCTGCAGTTACAAGAGGACATTAGAACTGATCCTAGTGTAATAGTAGACACCTCTATTATTGAAGCAGCTCCACCTAGGACTGATCCAAAAACTGGAGTTCACTTGCCTGAACATCTGGAAGTTGAGTTCTAGAATTCAGAAGGTGTCACCCCTCTAGTATATGTTACTGTAGAATCTACACTTTCTTCGGCTCCAAAAATATTTTACGGACCTGACAGTCTACCTCTTCCACCTGGATTTATTGGTATAGAAGAGATAGTATAGAATTTTCCACCTGTACTCCAATGCATTTTGGAACTGGGATCCACTTACATCCTTCTACTATAGAAGTCAGTTCTTTTTCATCGCAAGTTCCTGTCAAATCGCTAGGAAATATTTTGGATAGACTAAATATGTCTGAACAACCATCAACATCTAGGACTGTGTCAACTGACACGGTTAAGGTGGAGCTTCTTGCTGCCATTCCTACAATGTTTGTTGGTATACCATCTATCCCGACTAGTTATCAACAACAAGCCGGAGTCCACTCAGGGACTGTTTCGATGACATGGTCTATTCCTATTTCTTCATCCGGAATCTCATCTGGTATTTCTTATGTTGAAACTCAACAAGTTGATCCAATGTGTCTTCAAAGGCCAATCTACCCTTTAAGTACTGGATTACCACCATATGGGGGGCAGTATGCCTTCTCATTATTCCCTCGTGGAGAACAACCATATGAGAGGTTACAACAAAGTTCAGGTGAAACTGGAATTACATCCAGCAGTTGGGTACCAATACTGCCTTAACAACCAAGGGTTGTATATTCAATGCAACCAGTCCATCCTGTGTCGAATATTCCCACTACACCTACTATTGTGACTGTATCGCAAGTACAAGCGCTACCTGTTGTATGTCAACCTCAAGTCTCTCAGGTTGCAATACAACAACCTCTCGTCTTAGCGATTCAATCACAACCTCAGGTTAGTGCCTCCTTATCTGGAGTGACTCAGGCTCAAACAGGTACTATCACTTCGCATCTTGGTCAATCATCCAGTATTGGACAACAACAAATGGTCCAACAACCATGGCTAGTGCAATATCAACAACCGCAATTCCAGTAGTCATATCAAGGACCTGAGCAACAAGGCTTTGTAAGTAATGGGCAACCGCATTTCCAAAGCAGTTATCAACAACCATACTATAATGGTTATGCCCATCAACCTTATCAAAGTTACCAGCATCAAATACATTATGCTGGTATGCAAAGACCTACTGCTCAGGGAATTCCATCTTATCCTGGGTATGCTTCACCTAACCTGAATCAACAGTTTCCCTTTGTAGCAACTCTAGAATTACTATATCTAAACCGGTTGATGAATGATCCAATTTCTTACCACCCTTGGTGGCCTGCGATTCCTCATAAACTTCCCTATGATATTCCTAAATTCAATGGAAATCCAGGTGAAGATCCATCGAATCATGTAATGACATTCCATTTGTGGTGTTCATCCAACACCATGAATGATGATTCGATTAGGTTTTTCCTTTTTCAGCAAAAGTTAACTGGTCTGGCAGCTAAATGGTATATAGAATTGCCTAGAGCTTCGTTTGATAACTTCAGCACCCTTGCCACTACCTTTTTAACCCATTTTCAGTTACCCATAAGGTACAAAACAGGGACAGAACTCCTTACCAACTTTAAACAGACGACAGGGACTCACATATCTTATCATATTCATGAGTGGCGATGTCGTCGAAGAATGTTGAAGACGTATGTTCCTGATTAGCTTTTATCTGAATGGTTTATAAAGTCATTATTACCCTCTATTATAGAGGATGTGGCTAAGGGAGGAGTTGTCACTGAAGAGCAAGTCATTGCTCATGCACAATATTTAGAGTTGATCTATACTTAGTCTGGCACACTCTACGACAAAATTCCTGATGCTCCTAGAATGAAATTTTCTGTTCCTCCCCCTCCTAAATCAAACAAAGACTCTCATGTCGGCGATGGCGTGATAGGTACGACAAGCACGAAAACCGCAAAGGCTACATCTAAAAAAGCTCGTACGGTTTCTAGTCAAAAAGCAGATGAAGAACCTCTCACCTTGGAGGTCAATGTCGTGTCAACTGACAAAGGCAAAAATCCTAAGCAACCAGGGGGCAAGAAGAAAGGGACAAACAAAAAGAAGAAATAGGAGGATTCGACTCTTGAGAAACCTTCTAGAAACCCTACTGGAAAGAAGAAACCTAATCGGCCATGTTTCATATGTGATGAGGACCATTACACAAAATATTGTCCACATCAAGCTGAAGTCAAGAAGTTTTTCAAAAAGACTTCAAATACCTCAGCGGTATTGACTGATCCATTTCCAAATCCAAAAACTAACCTGGTTGCTAGTGATCGTGCTTCCCCATCCCAAGTGCTTATGCTATCCATCTCAAAATAGCAAAATGATGCTTTGATATCTACAAGGAATAAAGATTATGGAAATCCACAATCGTTGAATGGGAAGGCTACAGATCAACCCAGCAGTTCGACAACAACTTCATCACAAGTTGTTCCACCAATCATTCCTAATTAACAATAAAACTACCTAAGGGAGCAGTACATAAATCGACATTTAATCTTTGTGCTCGAGTAGGACAAAATTATAATATATGGAAGATCTGGCCCAATCGCCATCCGCTATGTCGACACTTGAAGTACTGCGGAATTGCCCATCCCAAAAATAGGCTTTGTTATCAGCGATAGGTGGGATTGATCTAGCAGATTCCAATCTAGTGGCCTTTAATCATAAAGGATATGAACCTCAGTTACCAGCACAAATCGCTTTCCTCATACAGGTAAAAGCCATCAAAAAAAATGTTCATCAAACAATAATTGATGAGGGAGCATCTACCTGTATTATGTCAATGATTTGCTGGAAAAATTTAGCCTCTACACCCTTGTCACGATCATCAACGACATTTAAAGTGTTAGTTGGAAGAACATACACGCCATATGGGATATTAAGTAACTTGTAAATTGAACTGGGGAACAAGACAATAGAAATTGAAGTCGAAGTCATTGATGGAAACCTTGACTACAACATCCTACTGGGCAGGCCCTAGATTTACGCTATGTCTACTGTTGTGTCAACATATTTTAGAAAGATTGCATTCCCCTTTCAAGGTGGAATTACAATCATTGACCAACTAACATTCCTCCCCAATAGTTTCCAAGTTACCGGTAGCATTCCATTGATCCATGGAATCTCTAAATCACTTCAAAATATAGAAGTACATCTCCTAAAAGACCCTTCCTTAATGGGTACTTTTTTCCTTCCACCTTCGAGTAATCTAGCGGAAGTGGCCACAGTGGGAACCTGTCACATGATATCTTCTATATCGTCAAAGATTAAGAAGAATTCCAAACATTTTGTTAACATGGATCATCGCCAGGTGTTGCCCCCAAGCCCTATAGAATTGTTGTAGCAATCAATATTCTGGGCATGGGTGGCAAACCCAAATCAACGCTCGGCAAGCGTTTGGATAGATAGGTCTCTAGAGTATGGTACCTCTTCTAATCCTTGGTCGCATGTACATTCTACAGACGAAGGAATAATTCAGTCAATGATGATAGGAGAGACACCATGGGAAGATCACCACCATTGTTCCTGACCTTAAGATAACAATGAGGATTACTCTAATGACCTTAATCATCCTTCAGTTTTTGATTTTCTATCAAATACTGTAAATACGGTGGATTCAGAGTGAAATCTGTCCAATATTGAAGAAACTATTTCCATTAATATCTCGACCAAACCAGATGTTGTAGAGAATATACATGTTGGCAAATCTTGTTCTCCTTCAGAACTGGAAATATATATGATCTCTTTCACGAATTCAGAGATGTCTTTGCTTGGTCATACGAAGAAATTCCAGGAATTGACTCGATCATCGTTGAACATGAAACCAAGATGTATCCAGATGTCAAACCAGTACGACAATGGCTTTAACCAGTTCACCCGAAGAATGTCGCTGCCATTAAGGCAGAAGATGAAAAACTTTTACATGCTGGTTTCATTTACACCGTTCCTCTCACTGATTGGGTATCAAATATTGTTCCTGTCATGAAAAAGCAAGGAACGATTAGAGTGTGTGTCGATTACAGGGATGTAAATCAAGCTTATCCAAAGGACAACTACCCTACACCGTTCATTGACCAGATAATTGATGAATGTGCTAGATACGAAGTCTTTTCATTTATGGATGGATTTTCCGGATATAATCAAATTAATATCCGCCCACAGGACCAGTCGAAGACTGCATTTATATGTCTGTGGGGTACATTTGCGTACCGCAAACTACCTTTCGGTTTAAAGAACGCAGGGGAAACATTTCAGAGGGAAATGAACTAAGCCTTCCATGACATCAAAAAAATCATTCAACCATATCTCGATGATTTACCAGCTCATTTGCAAAAGTGGACTGATCATCCGCAACATTTGAGAGCTATATTTCTACATTGCCGACACTAAAAAATATGACTCAATCCACACAAGTGTGTGTTTTGTGTTGGTTCTGGTCGGTTACTTGGTTTTGTAGTTTCTAAAGACAGAATTCGACTTGACCCATGTAAGGTTCAGGCAATCATCGACATGCCACCTTCAAATTTGCTTCAGATTCAGAAACTCCAAGGGAAAGTAAACTTTCTAAGGAGGTTCATTCCAAATTACACCGAACTTGCTAAAGGTTATACACGTCTTTTTAAAAAATAAGTACCCTTCAACTAGGATCACGTTGTGCAAGCTTCCTTTGATGCTTTGAAAAGTTCGCTAGTAAAAGCATCATTAATGTATGCTCCTAATTATCAAAAAGACTTTAACCTGTATCTCGATGCCACAGATACAACCATCGCAATGGTTTTAGTACAAGAAGACAATGGAATATAACATCCCGTGTACTATTTAAGTTGCAACTTAAATGATACGGAAAGCAGGTACTCCTATGTTGAAAAGCTGGCTTTGGCAACTGTTCAAGTAGTACAAATATTTCGACACTATATACTGTTTCGAAAAACTACCATCTTGTTAGATTGCAACCCTATGACCTACATCCTATCGCGTCAATTGCTAGGGGGAAAGTATTCAAAATGGATAGACATTTTGCAAGAGTTTGACCTGGAATTCACCAAATCCAAATCAAAGAAATCTCTAGTCTTTGCGGAGTTACTTTATGACTTCCCATCATCGTCCAAAGATTTAACATCTAATGCATCGATCATGGATGAAACATTGTTTCTGATATCATCAAGCAACCCATGGTACGGAGATATACTAATCTATCTCCAAACCCAAACCTTTAGGCCTAACACCTCTCGCTCAAAACAGTGACGTACTCGATACCAAGCAAAAGACTACATGATCGTTGGTGATACACTTTACCATCGTGATGTCGATATAGTTCTGCGAAGGTGCCTCACGCATGAGAATGCTGAAAAAGTCCTGAATGACTGTCATTCAGGTGTAGGTGGGGGGCATCTATCTGGTTATGCTACTGCATAGAAAATATTGTGAGCTGAATACTTCTGGCCTACTATCTTGAAAGATTGCATAATAGTAGTAAGAAGTTTCCATGCTTGTCAAATTTTTTATCGCAAAACCAGATTACCACCTGCACCATTGCATCCAGTAGTTACTGTTGGGCCATTCGCCAAATGGGGCATAGATTTCAATACATGTAACCCCACCTTGACTGGGGGGCATGGGTATATCATAGTCACTATCGACTATTTTACAAAATGGGCCGAGGCGATGCCTACATTAAATAACAGCGGCGAAACGACTACTCTTTTCTTTTTCAATCATGTAGTCTCTAGGTTTGGTGTTCCACAAGGTATAGTCACAAATCATGGATTGCATTTTCCCAATCACATGATGGTTGAATTGACTGCCAAATTAGGACCATCCCATGATAGTTCTACTCCATATTATTCGCAAGCTAACGGACAAGTTGAAGTGATCAACAATGTCCTCAAGCGCATGATGTAGACAATGATTGGGGCCCACAAACAGGATTGGCTTTTAATCCTATACTCAGCTCTATGGGCATATAGAACCTCAGTGAGAAATATGACCAGGTTTACGGCTTTTTAGTTGCTATATGGCCTGGAAGCTATCTTACCAATTCAATGTGAGATTTCATCTCTCAAGCTCGCAATCAATCTACTTCCCGAAACTTCAGAGGAAGAAGCTCATTTCTTGGAACTAATTCATTTGGATGAAACCCGTCGTGATGCCACGCTGGCTAACGAAGCACATAAGAAACGTGTCAAAGTACAATTTGACAAAAATGTCAAGCCTCATGTCTTCTCAGAAGGTGACCTGGTCTTACTCTACGATCAAGACTCTGATAAATTGGGAGTAGGTAAATTCTAATCATTATGGATGGGCCCCTACATTGTTAAATGAGTATTAGCAAAAGGAGCCTACGAGCTGGTAGATTACGATGGAATTCCACTGTCGCAACCTCGAAACAGGTTGTATCTTATGCGATACTATGCTTGATCAAGTGTAGTAATATCTTTATAGATATGCTTTTCTTTCATTTTTGTTTTCATCAAGAGTTTTCATTTTGGTTAACTAATCCACTTTACATTTATTGCAGATGTCGGAATTTTTGGAAACATTTGTTGGGTATGCTGACAAAGCTAGCCATAGAATGCGGAACCTATCTTCTGAAGCCTGGGTCATCTTTGATCCAAGCAGCAAGTTAGTGAGTTTCAGAGGGATATGTATTGGTCAATCAACGAACAACATCGTTGAGTAGATCGTGTTGATAGAGCTTCTCTCTGATGCCATCTCACATGGCATACGCCGACTTGTTGTCAAGCTAGATTCACAACTCGTCATTCTACAGCTTACTAGCGTCTATTCAATTCGGAATCAAGCAATCTATCGTATGTTCGTAAGGGTCAAGATTTTGGAAAGGCAGTTTTATTCCATTCAATATCAACACATTTCCATAAACTTAAACACTTTAACTGATTCATTAGCGAATTATGTGTTAGACAGGCATTTGTAACATTTGTAAAGAAAAGCATTTTACATCAACATTTGCATCTGGATCACATAACTTAACCAAAATAAACTCCGAAAATCAAAAATATATAACTGTTTATAGTTTCACATAATGTTTTTTGTACAAGTCAAAATCAGTCACATGACAAAGAAACTCAAAAGTAAATGCAGAAAAGCATCCTATACTAATGATGTTGGTGATAACATGTCACTGCCTGTGCGATCATACGCAAGAGCCTAGTCCATCGACTCGGAATGCCAGTAGTATGGCACTGTAGCCTCAGAGGTAACTCATCGGTCCTCACATGCTAAATACCAAGGGTAAGATCCTTGATCTGATCCTGCAATATTGTCAGGGTCTCTGCTATGTCCAAATCATGAAGGACAACCCTCCCTATAGCCTGCCCTGCTGGAATGCCAGTTGCCGCCCTTGGGCGTGCCGCTGGTTGCACTGGCCCAATATCTGCACAAGTACATGATTTCAATTAGTCTTGATAAATCACAAAAATATTATAAAACTGATAAATAAAGATATGGTAAAAATCTTTACCTATCTCACCCCACTGCTCACCAACCGACAACGCCAAATCCGGGTACCTCGGAAGTCCATCCCAACATATGGATACTCTGATAAGACCATCTCCTGACAGTCAAACCACTCAAGGAAGGCATCAAAGAAAGTAATCTGTGGCTGACCAACATGTCTGGCCATGAGATCAACCCATCTCTGCATCCTGGGTTCCCTCGGTGCTGGCAATCCTAGTGAAATATGTTGTGGTTGCATCAGTGGGATCATCTCTAAGGCAAAAGCAGTCAAAATGGGACCGTAGCCAAAGTTCTTGGATCTTCCATTATTTACCTTAGAGAGCCGTTCTTTTATCACCGGAAGTACTGCCTCACACCAGTCGAATACCTTTGGTTCTAAGCATTCTAAAGCATACTGAACATAAGATCTGTTTGCCAAATGAAGAGTTGCGCTACCAACCAATCTGCAACAGGTGAATAAAATGATCCTCAGAGGCTGATCAGTGATGTCCCAGATATTAATCTTGCCATCTCTATAAGGCTGAGATCCATCTCTACAAAGCTGATGGATATAATCTCTCATTGATTCGCCCCCATCGGCGGATCCCGATAGTGAAAGAAGGGCACCACGCCTCGATAACCCTGTCAAAAAGTAGATGTCCTCAACTGTCAGTGGGATGGGCTTACCTCTAATCTGGAATACCTGGCTGATCAAATCCCATGCATCGAGGAAATACTGCAACAAACTATTTTGTTGCCTCGTGCTAGATATACGGAAGAATTTGAGCAAACCACAGTTTCGCAATGCAGTAACAGTACCCTGATCATGTAAGGCAATCATGTCTTCTTCTTCATGCTCACATTCATGCCACGTGACAACCATCTTGATCCAACAAATATCTAAGTCACAGACAAAATATGAATTAGGATCCAAATTTGAGCAAAAACAGGCAAAAATTTCATGAGAAATTGTTGTGCAAAGTTTCCCTTCTGCGCCCATCGCACCCTGCCTTTGGACTAGGTGAGATGCATACTAACTGGCCAATGAACAACTTAGTATGCATCGCACCTTTCGATATAGGGAAGGTGCGATGATGGGAGAACGTTTTCTTCAAACTCCAGGGGCTCAGAAGGAAGGGAAAACTTGCTCAAAATCATAAAATGATGGAATGAAAATGAAGAACTCAGGGTTAGCTCCTACCTGGTCCTGACGGAATAGAGAATAGTCCACTGAATCTCCCCAAATCAGCTGATGAAGTTTGAGGGGGAAAACCACTCCAAAGCTCAAAATCCCAAATTTGAAATGAAATGGTAAAAATGAGAGGTAAAACTACCTTTTATGTTACTATTCACATACTTCAAGTAAAATGTTAGTTTTTAATTCATTTTTCAGACATATATATGTGTATTTCTAATCAATTTGATGCAGCAATTGAGCAAGTTGAACGACCAAGAAAAGTAACTAACATGTTAAATGGTAAACTAAATATCAATGACCAATATCAAGAGCAATGTTCCCGCAAGGTTCAAGCTCGTTAAAAAATCAACTTGCACTGAGCACATGTTGGCACAAGGTTCAAGCTCATTAAAAAATAAACCCGACTTTGATAAATAACCTTTGTGATCGCTTTGCTATCAGCCCTTTTGAACTTTGGTTTTGTTCCTTCCGTCACCTCCATTCATTTGGCCAACCATACGCTTCTACTTGATTGTTTACCCTTTTGAAGAATATCTGCGACGAGTGATTCTGATTCCCACCCTCTTCACATTGCCATGTTTTGAGAAGTTTCAAAACTTACCTGGAACCATCCGCTACCCAGAAATACCACTCGTTCCTCAAAAAAATGAGTCTCTTTTAAACTCATTTTAGACTCATTAAGTATAAAAAGATTGTCGAGCTATTGGCCTTTCTAGCTCATCAGAGTAAATGGAACGCCATTCCTCTCATATATTTTAATCTTTTTGGACTTGAGGGACTATTAAACAAAAAGATCAAGCGCTTGTCTTTGTCGGCTCGTTAAAACTATCGGAAAGTTATCCCTTTCGTATTAGTTTACACTTTTTCAGACTTAAGGGATTATGCCATGAAAAAGGGCTATTGGAGTCTCCTTTTCGTCCCTTTTCAAACTTTCTAAACATGAAAAGGATCGAGTTATCTTTGTCGTTAAACTCATTAAAACAATAACGACAAACTTGTCCACCCAGACAAGAACGAGTCTCACTGATGCTAGGCTTGCTAAACAAAAAGCGACAAGTTTTCCCAAAGGGAAAATTATAGACCAAGCATATGTTATCCTCCTCAAGCTTGTCAAAAATAAAGAGGTACTACTCAGCAATGACTGGGGAAAAATGTGAAGAAAACTTGAAGAACTCTATTGGTAGCAGGTCGCTCTTCAACATGACACTTTCACTCCATCATCGTGATTGAGTTGGGTTTGGTTTTTTCATTCACCATCACCATTGGTCCGCTATGCCATCCATGGGGTTAACGCTACGAAGTCCATATCAATGTCGCCAATATGTTCAAGAGAATTCACTTAGAGAATTCACCATCTAGAAAACGTCTCATCCACTGCATTACATCCATGCTGCATTTTTCATGACCACCATTCCTGAACCTTATATCATCAGATCATTTTCACGTCCACAAAAATCATTTTCTCCTTTTCACGTCATAGATGTGGGATACATCAAGGCCCTCCTACGATATTTCACTTCTTATCGACATCAGCTCATTATCCAAGAAATTGACTTAGAAACAACCCTTTCAATACTTTGAAGCTTGCATGCCTCAATGGCAAGTTTCTCACTTTCGGCGACAGGTTTACATCAATGACCTTCAACCAAAAGACTTTGCATAGTGTTCAACATCGGCTCATATATTCACACCACATGAATTGTACTGTAGTACCTTGAGGGTCATCATCATTATAGGTGACTCCTCTCACGTTTGTTAACAGGTTACATCATTGGCTGGTAATCAGGAGATGTCTTTCCATGTTCGACTTCAGAACATCTTTTCACATGGATCGACTTGTACATCGAGAAAAGATTGGACGAGTTTTGAAGACCTCGGATCTAGTTTCATCCATCCAGGCTGTGATATATTCAGGAAAATAAATACATCAATTTTACATAGAAGCTGCACAGATAGTCATATAAGCCAGGGAAGATGACTCTTCATGTGAAGAATCACCAATCTGCAACAGCAGACGATTGTCTGTCCTATGTACATGAAAATAAATTTATAAAGTTGAGCATGGGAATGCCCTCCTCAGCTAGATCATGAAAATAATATGATTATTATGTATTGTATTGTATCTTATATAGATCACCTTCTAGTACGAATACCTCAGATCCTCATGATAAAGCATTTCACCTGACATCAGAAGATTTACGACCTCATGCTTTAGGTTGCAGCTATTATAGACATATTTGGGCACTACAACCCCAAAATCATATGTCCATAAACTAAGGGCTCCTTAAGTCCCTAAAAGTGTTGTTTCATACCCTAAAGGATCATGGTCAACTGATTACATAATTTCCCAGAAGTTCCCCCTGAAAAACTACTCAGAACTGGCCAAAACTGGACCATACAGACTGCTTCATGGACAAGGTGCGATGCATACTAATTGCCAAACTAGCCAGGTGCAATGCATACTGAAATGGCCTTCTGTGGGGTGCGATGAGTGAGAATAGACAAATGGCAGCAACAGTTTGCAAGGAGGATGATCATGGAATCTTCCAGAAACTTCTCCTGTGACACTTGCCTCTCTGAATTCGCCCAGGGATGAGTAAGAGATCAATGAAATCTCCAAGTGGAACCAAGAACTATCAATGGAATGATACTAATCAAAAACCCAGAGCTGACTCACACCCTTGCAAGACATATATAAATGGATCCCTCATCTGAGAGATTTAGAGGATGGAATTTTGTATTTTGTAAGGAAGTGTTGTTGGTTTGTTGGTGAGAAGAGACATTGCATTGTTGGGTGATTTTCTTGTTCATGAGGTGAAGAGGGCTTCTACAACTGGGAGGATGATGCTGGATTATACGGCTGGATTGTAATCCTCTCTTACATTACTATTAATAAAGTTCTTTGAGTTTTACTCCATATAATCTTGTGTTTGTGAATCTTATTGTTTATGAATGCAATTGTATGTTCAATGTGTTTCTGATTCCGCATTGTTTATGATGTTTTAGATAGAGATGATTTGATGGTTTGTTGTTACTTTGACTCTACATGTACTCTTTGAAGCAGGACAAGTAGGAGAGGAGTAGAAAATTCTATCAAGGAAAGGCAAAATCAAGCTAGGATCAAAGCGGAAGATCCAGGTTGGTCCTCTTTTCTTCTCTTCCATTTATCACACTTAAAGGAACTCTTGAAAAGCTTTCATCGTTTGTTTCTAAGATAGCTACCCATCTTAGTGGGACTTGCAGTCCTAATCGACACTAGTTTTCCCTGAAACACCATCAACGTTAGCCGAAACCATAGCATAAACCACTTTGGAACCAACATGTCATGTGAATGACATTGTTTTGACCATCGGGTTTCAGAATTGCGGATCTTACCTAACTGCGGACAGGTAACATGTGAATGTTGTGGGGATACATCTTTAGGGTTAGCATCGAGCAGTCAAAAGCGTAAGCAGCATAGTCATTGGATAGTTTTCACATGCAAACCGCCATCGCACTGTTAGCCAGTTGCGATAAGGGAGACCACCAGATGACAGTTAGGCAGTTGACTGCCCAGTGGTAACATGGAAATGGTTACACCCTCTGCCCGGTTAGGTAGCCACTAATAGTTTCGGGCTAAACTATGGTGCAAAGTGGGTTTTGTATTGTTAGTTTGTTATAAATTAATTCAAATGCCTTGTAAGTTAATGCCTATGTGTCAATTCATGACAAGACCGAGGGCATATGAACCCAACTTCAACACATTCATGCCCATTTGAGCCAGAGGAGGTTATCATGTATCCACATGCCTATAAAGGCAAAATTTCTCTTCATTGATCAAGGAGAGTGGTTTTCAGCTTTTGTATGCAGGTTATCAAGGGATAGAGGCGATTTTGTTTTTAATGTTTCAGGAGCATCAAGAGTCAGGTTTAGAAACCGTAAGTGGTGTTGGAAAGATTGTTCAGAGAGCTATTTGATGACTAAGGTTAGAATTTACTATGTGCAATTTTAGTCTTTCTAATTCACTGTGTAATCGACTTCTTCCTTCTCATTCCTAATAAAACGGTCACCCATCTTGAAAGCGGACTCAGAGACGTAGTCCCTCAAGGACGAACTCCGTAATCAATCTTGTTGTTTGTTATATCTATATTTTCGCTTTCACTTTTGTTTTGCATCTTAATTATTGTTTATCAGTTGTGGTAAAGTGATAAATTCAAGCAGTTTTCCTCGATTTCCATGCTTTTAGTTAACATTCAACTACTTAATGGCTAATCAATTCTACATCAGTTTTTAGTATATCATCATATCAGATCAAAAGCACTCATTAGCTCAACTAGGCCATGTAGTCTTCTCTAATATTTTCTCTTCAACTGCATGAGATCAACTCTCAACCTCTTCCTCTTCCACAACACACACTCAACACTCGGCCTTATTTCTCTACACATGTGCCTTCTGCCTTTCTCATATAGAAATGCAGCTCTCAAGGTCTCTTACCTATCCATAGGCACTCTCGGCCTTTTTCTGTAGAACATCCTCTCTCTTAGCCTTACATAGCATTGCACTCACACAGAGCTTTTCCACTCAGCTCACTTTTGCAACTATGTTGCTTTGCGCCCACATTTCTCATCAAGCTCCAGGATTTTTTTCCTTTTCTTTCCCCCAATCGATACTACCACTTTTTCATGTATTCACACTACTGTGATTGTACCTTGACATGGCTCTACCCTTCTACTATCGCGAATGACTTGGCCTTTGCCACTGTATTAAGCATGAGAGTGGGCTCTTAACAATTTCTCCATACTGAGAATGAATTCTCAGTTCACCTGCACAATCCATCAGGCACAGTCCTCTTTATGAACAAATATCCTATCACTAAGGCTCTCCATACTTATTCACATTTTTTCACGGCTTGGCTATACTTTGGCATGCATCCTCCTTGGATGATTGTCCTTGTTGCCTTGTCTCAGAGTTTTCTGCTGATCCAACTGACTCCATGAACAAACTCTGATGATTTGCATTTATTCTATGGTAGCCAACCCATTCATCCTCTTAACTAACTGAGATGTGCATCAAGGAACACGAATAACTTGTATCACCTCAAGGAAGACCCACCACTATTTCCTGAATATCGTGGTCGTTGCCCCCTTAATCCATTGATCTATGACAGTCACTATTTATTCAACCGACCAACTCCTCTATGCTCATTTACTCTTAAACTTCGAATTCATCCAACCGTCAATACTCCTTTGTGTTGTTATATCAAAGCTCTTACACCACAATGCAATTTTAGGGCCCAAATATCTCGTAAATATATTAAGATGTTATGATATTACAATACTCTGATTGGAATTTACCCCCTTCTGCTTAGCTCCTTATCGCATCTCCACCATAGGACCATTCCTTATGACCCTCGGTATAGAAATTAGGTGCTAAGTACTTTAGCATCTTACTAGGGGCCTTTCTCCTCATGTTATTGCTCTGCGCCCTTGGTTTTATGCGCTCCATGAAGAAGCACTAACAACATCGGAAGCTTCACATATCACAAATTTCTCCAAAATTAATTTAAATCATAGTTTTAAAATATCCAACTATCAATATTCTCCATAGCACATAGGTGCTAAGCCTCGCTATACACCCTTGGATATATTAGTTTCTTCCTTACCATGCGCTAGCCAAATATCAGAGCACCCTTATCAGCACTTCTCAATTTCCAACTTTTATAAAGTGTCGACATCATCAAACTCTGTTATGATGACCTCTGATATGATGTCATCACTCCACATGGAACTTCCTGAGTGGTGACATGTGTCACCCATATTTGTCCCTTTAGTCCCCCTTTAAATTCCAAAACTTCCTGCCACATGTCCTCTTGTACTGCCACATCATGTTGACATCAACTGCCACTGTACCTAATCAGAGCTAACCAGACGTTGCCATGTGTCCTTATAGAAATAAATCATATGTTGCCATGTGTTCTAATAGTGGAGAGAGAAAAGGGCCCATCCACCTTTGGTTTTGTGATGAAATCATTTATTAATCCTTATCGGTGCTCCCCGGTGGTTTTTAACGTTATCAAAACTTTGAACAATATCATAACTTTTTAAAGGTTTTCACTTTTAGAAGTTTTGATCCTCTGATTTCTAATGTTCCAATCTCCTCTGAACTCTGATGTTGTGACAGTCGATATCCGATGTCTCTAGACCTCCGATATGTGATGTGTTGATATTCTTGATGCTATGATGTTGCAAATGTGTTTGTATGCCCAACCCTTGATATGTGATAACCAATATGCCTAATGCTCTAATATTGAAATCGTTGATATCTCTAGACCTCCGATATGTTGGTCTGCCAATCCCTGATATGCTGATATTCTGGATTTCCGATCTCTAATATGTTGATATTGTTTCCTGCCTAAGGCTTCAAATTTGTGAACTTCAACATCCCATAACTTTTGATCGAGGAGTCCATTTGTGGACTTCCATGTATTGTTGGAAATATATTCTAGAGAACTTTCTAATGGAGAGGCTTCGATGTGGTCTTTGATCTCATTTAATACCTCTAATATGGATCCAAATGCTCTGTCATTATTATTCTCCTTGACTCTCCAGACAGAGGAAATCACACCCACCATGATGATCCTCTTCATGAAGCATGCAACTATCATGGAATTCCATATAGTCCATCACTATAATCATCATTTTATGGATTCTCCAATAAGCCTCCTACTGTGATGATTTTATAGATGAATCTTATAGCTACCATGAGATTCCTCCTAAGCCATCACTACCAACATCTGTTGCAACAAGCATCCAAGTTAGTCTAGTTGACATCAATGCGAACACTCCTGGAAATAGTTAGGCAATGCCAGCTTCCAAACACATCTCCCTAGCGTGATTGTTGACATCAATTCCAACACAACTGAAAATTCCTTCACTATGCCACTTGCCATCCATATAATGCCAATTTTCGAACAACTAGCAGGCGTCCATAGCCATGACAGGGTTTCCTTTTATCCCATTGATATGCTAGTATCCCATTCTACTAAAAAGAGGTCCATAAATTAATTTTTCTAGTTTTTTTTCAGAAGGATATTGTTCTGGCGTGATGACCAACTAATAAAAATTCCATTCACAAGAACTTAAACTAGGAGAACAAGTCATCTCGTGATGAAACCTCTTGTCCTTTGACTGAAGTGGAAAATGCCATTACCATAGCTTGGTGACCAGAATGGTAATCTCGCCTTATTAAGTCTTATGGTCATGGTAGGTTGGCTCGTAATGAGACCTCCTTTCCTTTTGCTAAAAAATAAAATTGTAGCTTTTCTCATTTTGTTATGATAAAGTATTAGTGAATGGGGTTGCTCATAATATAGGGATGGCATAAAAAAATTTCCTCCGAATATTTTATTTGTTAAGGAGATCACAAGGCTATAAGGAAGAAACGAAATTCCTCTGGTGCTAATTAAGGAGATATATCATGAATAGTTTATGTAATTACAATGTCTGGATTGTTCAATTTATGATCAACTTTGAGAAGTTGAATAAAATATTCTCTTATAGTAATCATTGGACCGACATAAATTTTGTCACTATGTTGTGGGAAAAGTGCTTCAACACCTAAATAATTTCACACAAAAACTAGTTATAACTAAAGGAAATGGAAACTATAAGGGAACAAAAGTTGTGACTTAAAGGAACAACAACTGTGTCCAAAGGGAACAACAACTATGACTAGTTGGAACAACAACTGTAAAAAAAATAAAATGAATGGGTAATATGTGAAGAAAGGGAACATAGGCTGTGACTAAGGGAATAGAAGTGCAGGAACAACAATTGCCACCAAAGGAAAAACAACTGTGTCTAAGGGGAAAAACAAGCTATTATAAAAGGGAACAACGACTGTGACCAAGGGAACAGTAGTGAAGGAACAAAATTTGCGACAAAAGGAACAATAACTATGATTAAGGGGAACAACAAGTTGTTATAAAAGGGAACATTAGCTGTGACCAAGGGAACAACTGTCAAGGAATCACAACTGTGACCAAAGGAACAAAAATTATGATAAAAGGGAACAACAAGCTGTAACGAAAGGGAACAATGACTGCAACTAAGGGAACAACAGTGAAGGAACAACAACTGTGATACAAGAATAACAACCATTTTCCCCTTATTTCATTGTTACTAGAATTATAATTATTATTTTATTATTATTTTTTTTACTAAACATAAATTTCATAAAATATATACATTATGTACAAAATAAAAAGATTTTTTGAAAAAAATCAACTAGATGTAGTTGTGGGGTTACCTCCCCAATCAGCTATGATCTGTAAATTGGAATCATTACTTATCTATTGGAAAAATTACTCTTGTGTAAGCGGTTGATGGTATAGACAGATTCAATGTCCATTAGAAAGAAATGATATGCTAGAACGTCCAATGGTAGTCAAGGTCACTGTACCGTGGTCATAAACTTTGGTAATCTCATATGGCCCTAACCATGTCGTGTAAAGTTTTCATGGAAAATCTTGGAACCTAGAATCGTACAAGAGTGCTCAATCTCCTTTATAAAAGGTTTTCTTTTTAATAAGGTGTTAATGCCATTTGGCCCTTTGCTGTTGAATGGAAGTTGTATGTTGCGAGGCCGATAGGTGCATCTCATCTAGTTCATTAAGCTATTGTAAACGTTGTTTATGTTCTTCTGTGAAATCCAATCCAACTTATTTTGTAGTCTTAAGAGTCTTAATTTTGAATTCAATAGGAAAAATGGGATCCTTATCGAAAACAAGTTGGTATGGTGAGTAACTAGTAGTATTACACAACGTTCTTTGATCGGGCCATAAGGCCTTAGGGAGTTTAGCTGCCTAGTTTTGGAAGTTCACAGATATTGTTTTCGTGAGGATTGCTTCCAGAACCTTGTTGGTGCTCTCCACCTATCCTCTTTCTTGAAGGTGGTAAGGAGATGTGACTTTGTGCTTAATGTGGTACTTCTGTAAGGTAGAAGTAATTTTATGAGCAATGAATTGTGACCCCCCATGCATTACTATTTCTCAAGGTAGCCCATTTTGTACAAATAATTCAAATAAGAAACTAATTACTGCTTCTTCTATAGCTTTTGGAAGAGCTACTACTTCCACCCATTTAGTCACATAGTCCGTACAAACTAGGATGTATGCCTTTTGATTTGATTGTGGGTTAAAGGGGCCTATGAAATATAGTGCTAAACAATCAAAGCGTTCTATTACAAATTGTGGCTACAGGGGCATCTCGTTAGCTTGAATGGGCTGACCCATTCTCTCATAACTATCATAGCTCTAGACATATTTATTTGCATCTTTAAATATCGTGGGCCAATAATAGCCCATGTGGAATACTTTATGCATAGTTTTGCGATCAGTGAAGTGTCCACGACATGGTCCATCATGACAGGTCCTGAGAATGTCATAAATATCCTATTCTCTTATGAACCTATAGATTTGAAGGTCAGACCCTATAAGAAAGAGGTATATATCTATCCAAGAGAATCGTGCACTGCACTGAACAATAAGTTTCCTATCCCGAGGTGGAAAATACGCTGGTAGCTTTCCTTCTACCAGATAATTGGCCACATCAGCATACCAAGGCATCTTTATTATTACACCAAAAAAATGTTTGTCGAGAAATTGATCTTCCATTGGTAAAGGGTCGGTTGTTTTTGTACTCTAGATAGAAAATCTGCAACAAGAGTTTCCTTCCCTCGGTGATCCTTTATAGTAATGTTGAACTCCTACAATAAGAGAAACCATCGATTTATTTGGCCATTGGTGATAGGTTTATTAGATAGATATCTAATGGCAGAATGATTAGTATACAAGAAGATTGGATATCCCATTATATAGTGATAAAATTTATTAATGGAATACACAACGGCTAGAAATTATTTCTTTTTCCGTCACTATATAGTTTAGCTATGTCGATGTGAGATTTTTGCTATAATCAATCGCATAAGGATTTTTTCTTCTTACTCTCCAAGGACAAATCCTATCGTTGTGTCTGATGCGTCTCATGAAATGTGGAAAGGAAAATTCCAATTTGACCCCCTTAACATAGGGGTTGTTGATAACAACCTTTTAATTTCTACAAAATCAACATCACATCTATCAGTCCATTCAAATTCAACATATTCTGTCAAAACATATAGTGGTTCTTCTATATTTGAAAAGTTTTCTATAAATTTGTGATAATAACCAGTGTAGCCAAGCAAACGACATACCTCGGTAGGTGTACGAGGAGCAAGTAACATAAGAATTACCTCAATCTTTGTTGGATCCACTTGGATGCCTATAGCAGAAATGTAATGTCCCATAACTATGCATTCAATCATCATAATTTGACATTTTTCATGGCTAAGGCGTAGTCTGGTAGAAATGCATCATTTAAGAACTTTTTCTAGATTTTGTAAGGCCTCGTCAAAAGCATTACCATATGGAGTAAAATCATCCATGTACAACTCAAGTCCTTCACTAATTAAATCAGAAACGATACTTAAAATTTCCCTCTGGAAGGTGGTTTGTGCATTTCATATTCCAAATGGAAAAAATATATATGAAAATGTTGTTCCCCAGGGGTAGGTAAATGTGGTCTTGTCCCAGTCTTCACGAGAAATTTGAATTTGATTATAACCACTAAAGCCATCCAGAAAGGAGATTTTTTTTTTCCAGCAATAGTGTCAAGGACCTAATCCACAAATGGAAGGGGGGATGGTCTTTTTGCATAGATTTTTTTAGTTCTCTATATTCCACACAAATTCTCCATTTACCCTTTTCCTTAGGGATGACAACTAATGGTGAAACCCACTGGTTGCCTAGAATGGGGTATATAAAATAAACATCCAAGATCTTCTACAATTCTTGTTTCACTACATCCCTAAGGTGTGGATTTAACCTTCTCTAAGGCTATAAAATAGCACGAGCATCTTTTTATATATAAATGTGATGGGTACATAGTTGTGGATCGATGCCCTTCATGTCAGAATATTCCCAAGCGAAGGCCTATTTATATTTCTGGAGAATCTGAATTAATTTTTTTCGTTGTTGATCATCTAGATTGGTGTTAATATTTAAAGTTTTACCAGGCTCAATTTCGATGGGAATTCTATTATGGACAATAGTTGTAGGTATATGATCATTATTTAAAACCTCTAGCGAACCTTCCTAGGCTTCGTTATCAAGAATGGCTTTCAGTATTTAGCATGTGGAATTTCCAACATTAGAAGGTTTGTTAATAAATCCATTAATTATATCATCCTCAGTTTGAATTTTAAATGCAAGCGCTTCATCCAATGTAAAAGGAGAATGCAGGTTTTCCTCCTGGTATTTGGAACGCAAAAATTGATAATTTTCAATAGGTAGGCTGGGATTAGTAGGTGGGTATAAGATAATATTTTCAACAATGGTTAATTTTGTAATTTTCAAATTCCCTGTCCAACATCCTATCTACGCATCTGTGGTTTCTAGCCATGGCCTCCCTAATATTACAGGATGCCCATCCAATCTATTTCTAGGATTGATAACGAGAAAGTCCATTAGGTATTCCTAGGAATCTATAGAAATGATAACAACTTCCAGAGTTCCCTCCAGTTTAACTACTGATCTGCGAGCTAGTTCTAACAAAGTATAAGTTGATTTTAATGTTGTAATCCCAAGGATACCATAAGTTTCTATAGTTAATATGTTTATAGCAGCTCCCAGGTCCACTAGGGTATTCAGAAAATCGTGACCCTGAATTTGAATAGTGACTACTGGATTCCCAGGGTCACTATATTTGACAGGTATATGTTTCCCTAAAATCAAGTCAGAGAGTGTTCCTAAGACATGGACCATAGGAGGATATTTGGGTTTCCTTCTAGGACTTTTACCACACAAGTCTTTAATTGTTTTAGCATAAATTGGAATATTCAGTATAGCCTGGAGGAGAGGGATTTTTATGGATAGATTTTTTAATTCCCCTACAAGATCGAAATCAGAATGAACTAGCGATTTAATCATTGTTAGTCTTTCAGGGAATGGAGGAGCAACAATTGTAGTTTTAACGGGGTCTTGTTGTTTGGTTAACACATTAGATGTCTTTGTTTCTGAAACAACTACAGTTGGAGAAGTATATTATGCTAAAAACAACTCCTCGATGGGACTTTCATTATCTTCCTTTCTTCATTTAATTTATTATCTTCTGGGGATATAAATCATCTAGATCTCAGCCACAACTCATTACACTCAAGAGATCTGGTTTTAGGATCAAAACTTTCAACGATATCCAAATATTGGACAGGCCTATTTCTCAAATTGGGATTCAGTTGAGGAGGTGATTGAAGACGTAGTGGTGGTTGAGGCTTTGGGGGAAATTGAAATGGAGCTTGTAATGATGGTTGTGAATAGGGTAGAGTTCCAATGGATGGGTTGATTGGTTCCACAGGACATTGCCAATTTTGAGGCCATATTGGTCCTTGTGAAGATGTATTTTCCCATGCTCAAGGATATGGATTATTCGTTGGATTTTGCAATGGTGGTGTAGAATAATGTTGTTTTTTCCACACATATCCAATGAATGGTTTATTTCCCCAGGGTGGTGTAGAGTATGGCTGATATTTCCAAGTGAGATTAAAATATCGTTGGCCCTGCCATGTTGATCCAGGAATCTGTTGTTGAACATATTGTCTAGAATAAAACATAGAAGGGTCATGCATCATATCTAAAGGGCGCGTCTTCCATTGACATCGTTGCATCATAAGAAATGTTGGCTCTATATCTTCCTCAACTTCTTTGAATACAACATTTAGCTGAGGGAGTGAAGGAAATAATTCTATTGAATGATATTTATTGCAAATAGGGCATGTTTCAATCATGTCTAGTGGACACTCCCTAGGGATAAGCTTCTTTCAACAACGAGGACAGAAAATAGCTAGAGCTTGCTTTACTTTGGCCCGTTTTTGTTTGAACTACAAGAAATCCAACTACATAGTCAATGTGCTCAAAATTTCAGTTTTAAAATATTATAAAAGATTACTGAACTCTGCTCGAGTTACACCTCCGCCTGTAGTCCTGCTAGTTCTGCTGAGAGGATCTTGAATCCTAGATCTGGTTCACGTACTTCCACGTGAGAACCTGATACATATTTTAACAAAATTATGATAATATTCCTTAGAAATATCACCTTGCCCCATTAAATTCAGTTTCTCTATCCACTTGTTTTTCATGCCCTTGATAGAAGCATTTTTCAACATTTCTTTGGGTAAAGTGGTGTAAGGTGATCTCTGTAAGTTATATTGAAATATTTTAGCATATTCTTCTAAAGTTTCATCATCTTTTACCGTCATTTTAAAAATTTCCTCTCTTAACTCTCTAGACCAACAATAATCTTGATATTTGGTAAGGAAAACATTTTTCATTTTATCATATCAATATATAGTATCGCCTCCTAGTCCCATAAACCAATGTAGAGTTGCTCCCTTCAGGGTAGAAGGGAACAATTTTAGTTTTTTTTGGATGATAATGTAATCGTAACCTTTGTACAGGACATTGAATTCAAACATGAATGCATCAGGGTCTTACGAGGTCATTCAATGAAAATTTGGGATATTTTGTAATGAAATGGCTTTCATTGGTGCATTGGATAGAGGATCGGCTATAGGGTATTCTATGGTCGAGGTTTTTGTTTGTGGTGTTGTGTTTTCCATTTGGTCAACAATCTGCCAGTGGCCTTGAGGGATTTCGTGATCAAGAGGCACTATCTGAGTAGGAGGAATTTGGATAACGTTTGTTCCTGGAATGGGCCTCCCAACACTATTCAAGTTAGGGATTTCCTGTGCTTTCCATGTAACAAGGGTTCCAATATATTAAGGCTTGACACATTGTGGGTATGATTCAGTGGATTGTGGATCTACTCCACTTTTTTCACCTTCCCCCTCTTTTAAATTACAAGAATTCCCCTCAAATTTACTAGCAGGACTGAGGTGTCTAATGGATGTATCTTGAAAATTTTTCTCAAATCCTTCAGTATTATCATGAATCTCATCATGAGCTATAGTAAATAATCATTCCACTCGAGCGGCAATAATAGAGCCATTCCCATATAATGTTTGGGGTCCTACCGATGCTTGAGATTCAAATTTGTAGATGATTTCGTCTATGAAGGTCGATCTTCCAAGACCATAATGGCCTTTGGTCTTAGTGGTTTTTGAAATGGATTTTCAATATATGACTTCCCCATTTACATTCCTATGTTTTTTCCTAGTGCCGCACACCAAAGAGATCTAAAAGTACCGACTGAGGGTAGGCGCTGGCACAAGATTTTTAATTGGTGTATGCGTATGTTCTTCCCTTCTGTCTTTAATACCCAGTCCCATAGGGATACATCTACACATTTTTTTGACAACCTCCCTAGCAACAACACCAAAATTTTGGGCACTAAGTTGTTCCTAAAGAATCAACTTAAACCTCTACACATTAAATTGTCAACCTGGGATTTCATCTTTTTATTGGAAGGTTGTCTACACAGTTCGTGCAAGGACAGTGTTTAGATTCCCTTGTTTGAGTGAGACTAATAAGAAGCAAAGATTGAGAAAATAAGGGACCAAGAAAATCTTTTACTGAAATAATGCATTCTTTCTACCTTTAAATCATAACCAAACTAATAACAAAAGTAAATCGTTGCGTTCCTATGTAGAAATCATAAAGAAATTCAGGTTGTTTCTTAGGAAACAATTACTATGATGAAGGAATTAAAATGCATCTATCAGGAAAGAATTAAATTCTTTAAAGATAAAAATCCTTACATTTCTGTGGAAAACAATAACAAAACATAATGTTGTAAAGGGAATTTTATCTAATTACTATTTACTACAATTGCTGGTAAACACTAACAGTCAATCTTGCGAACAATAATTCAATTGAAGGAACAATAAATCATTCAAAACTGAGAGTAAGAAGAAATAATGATATAGAAAAGACAACAAGTGTTCTAGGACTCAGCCCATGGTATCTGGAATCTAACCTTCTTGAAGTTAACTCAATACACTATATTAAAACCAAATCGCCACAATCTTCATTAATATGCAATAGTATATTATATGAAGGTCTGTGAAAACTTATGATAGTCTATTTCTTCAGCCACCTTTTTCAATTGACAAGAATAATTAACCTCCTTTACTATATTTTAATTATGCTTTTATATTACAACATAATTCTAAATTTAAAATAGTAAATATATACTTAGAATCGAAAGATTCTCAGGATGCTTGATTCAAGCTATAAAATCTTCAACATCCCTTCCAGAATAACAAATTATGCCCCTTTTCCAACTGTCTCATGCATATAAGGCATGAATCCTTGGTCAGCACGTTGCAAATAGTCCAAATAGTTTCCTTATGGCTTGAGTTTCCTCAATGATTTAGCGAACATCAATCAACGTCAAATATTTCCTGCCCACATATTAACCCAAATCGGGAGTTAATAAAATATTGAATATTTGAATTGATTCATCAACAAGGTAAAATACCAAAAAAACTATTAACTCCTTTCTATAACTCCTCACCATCCCAATTATTATAATCTAATCTCAAAAATCTTGAAAAAGTAACTATCAACTAATGAAATAAGGTGATGAGTTATACCAATTCCAAGGCCCAACATTCGTGAGGATGATAAGTGGCGATCTCACTTTTGCTTTCACTTCATATGGTCAAATTTGTATTATCCATGGTTTATATGATCCATTCAATGGCCTATTCACATGACATCACCAGGAATCTGCATGTAATATTGCATAATTTGTATTATTTGATGTTAATATGCACTCCCTTACATTCCAGGTTCTCATGGAATGTTTCTTCCAAGAAAGTATCATTCATTTCATTCCATGAATCCTAGAATGATTTATTAGTAAATAATTGTGTATCTAAAAGGAAAAACATTGTAGGATTAATAATTGTGACTGCCTCCTCGGTAGTTTCTTCTAATGTTTCCTTTAAGGCTACTTGACGGGTGGTGGGAGGCATGGTTCCAATAGACGAAGAAAGGGTGATATAACATTTACCTAGAACACCTACATGTCGATATATAGTCATGGCAACCAAGAATTAGCTCCAGATAATTCACATCTAATGTATGAAAAATAATTTAAATGATAGTGATGGAGGGAAAACCAATTATAGCTCAAAAAAAAATCTTATTAGATGTGTGACAGGGTGTTTACAAGCCTTCAGGTTCGAAAACTAAATCAAGGTAAGAGGAGGGTGTTACGTCCCTATAATATTAATGCAATGCCTTATTGTTATTAGTGAAACCCCCTTATTGTATTATTGTGCCCATATAGTCACCATGTTGTTATTAGTATGCCCCATAGAAGCCCACTATTGTTATCATTGTGCCCCTACAATATTATTGTTATGTAGGCTCTGATTGAACTAGGACCCCTTAGACTCCTATATATTGAAAGAAGGTCTTGTCATTTGTATCATCTTAGAATTGTTCATTTGTGTAATGTAAAGGAGGTTCCCCCTTGAAGAGGATAATTTTTAAGTCGTTGATCTGTCTTTTCTATCATTTTGTGAGCTGGTTTCATAACATTTGGTATCAAAGCTTTGGATTCTAGAGTTTTGTTGTTCCAAATAGGTCATCATGGAATTTGCGCTATATATTTTTCTCTGCGAAGTGTTGGAAGCTAATAAATAAACCCATTTGAGCCGAAATCGTTTTGAAGCTCGGATGCAAATTTCAGAGCTTGTCTCTCTATATTTCGGAGATATGATTTGAGGAGGTTAGGGTTTTTGCAAGATCCATAATTCCATCTCAAACAGGTTATTGTGGCATTTTCATTATAATCATTTTTCGATGAAGGTTCAGACTCTGAATTTAAAACCTATTTGATCTTAAATCTTGGTGAAGTGTGGGCCTAGACTTCAGATCTTCTTTCGCTATATTTTTGGAGATACAGTCCAAGATATTTAGGATTTCTGCAGGCTTCCAAATTACATCCCCAGCAGGTGACCTTGGGAAACTCGTCATAACATTCTCTCTCAGCATCAAATTGAAATTTCATAAGGAGTTACAGAAAGAGGATGGAATATACTTTTCCTTCTACGGTTTTCAGGTCCGAATGTCGAAACAATGACACGTGCCACATCGTACAAGTTCGATCTACTGAAAAAGTATATAATCAGGTCATCTTGGGAGATGGAGCATAACTCTTTCTTGGAGAATCTAATTTGGATAAGACTATTGGCATTGGAAATAGAACATATAGGGCTACTGCAAGTCACAATTTCAGACCTTGGAGATCCGAAATTCCAATGATACAACAGATTCAAGATCGAGGTGCTAAAAGAAAGAAAAATAATGACTCAAATCAAGAAAATAGAAACACCTAGTAAGAAAAATTGGATGGATGATTTGAAGAAGGTGATCAAAGCTAATATAAATAGTTTTATATGTGCCATGGAAGCTAATATCAATGGTAGGGAAGCATAGTTGAAGAAAGGCATGGAATATTTAAAGAAAGACATGGAAGGTTTGAAGGAAGGTGGGACAAAGCTGCTACAATAAAGACCTCATAATGATGAAAAGGTAGTAGAGGAAACTCATGATGAGAAAAAATAAATGTTAATCATGATTTCATAGAATCTAACATTGGATTGAAGACCCACCATATCCCAAAGATCGATATAAGGAATTTTGATGGCAAGGACCCCATAACATGGATACTATAGATTGAGAAATATTTTGATCTACATGATGTGCAACTAATACAAAAGGTACATATTACATCTTTATATTTAGAAACGAATCAATTTTTATGGTATAAAGGGATTTTTTATTGTAAACCACTTGTCACCTAGTCAGTTTTCACAGAGGAAATGGTAGAAAATTATGAGGATACACAGAGCAACACCTTCTTTAGCAAATTGATAAATCTCAAACGAAAGGGTTCAATGGCAGAGCACATTGAAAACTTCCAAAAATTGAATATAATGGTAAATGATATGCGAGAGAAGTAGAGGATTGATGTCTTCATAAGGACTTTAAAGCATAACATTCAACATGAGGTTCGTCTTTGCGAACCTGATTCATTGGAGAAGGCATTCAGGTTGGAAAGAAAAATTGAAAGCAAAATTATGGCAACAAGAAATCATACCACTCACAATTATAAAGATGGAAGTGTTGTTTCTCCTAGCCTTCCACAACCTACAAGGTTGACACCACAACAATTGGAAGAAAAAGTATAAAATGATCTTTATTACAGTTGTGATAGAAAATACACCAAAGGTCATAAGTGTGCTGAGAATAAATTAATTTACATAGATGGGGAAGAGGAGCAAGAAAAGCAACGAGAAATGTCAAAGGGAGAGGATATACACCAGGAACCAATCCCAGATAAAGAAGAAATGAATCTGACCATATCTTGTAATGCATTAATTTGAATTACCAGTCCTCAAAATCTCAATATAGAAGGGCATATAAATAAGAAAAAGGTAATAGTGTTGATTGATTCGGGTAGTTACCCATAATTTTATTCATTGTAAGATAGCCAAGGAATTGAATTGCTTCCTATATCCAACACCAGAGTGTCAAGTAATGGTTGAAAATGGAGGAGACATAAATTTCTCTAGAAAGTGCCATAATATTAAGCTATCCATGGGAGAATATGTCGTGAATAGTCCAATGCTTTCCATTCCAATGGGTGGTGAAGATGTTGTACTAGGTGTTGGAAATAATACTGAGAGGGGGGGGTGAATCAGTATTATCACATTAATAAAACTTTTTCATTTCCATAATCAGATTCATATATGCTACTTCCACAACTTCTTATGATTAAGTTAATTGATCTTCAATGAGTGCATTGGAACATTATCAACCATATTATCAGATAACAGATGCCGTAATAGAGAATAGATTATCACACATAAGGCACACACATGAACACCATGATATAAGGTGGAAACCCAATGCGGGAGAAAAACCACCTGCTGCAAGTCATCTCAATCTTCTTCTTAATAAGAAAATCCTTTTACAATATTTGTACTGGTGCAGTCTTATACCAGTACAGGAGCTGCAACCCCCTTTGCTCTTGTACTAGCCGATCCATTTACTAGTACGCAGGCTGCTACCTACTACAATGCTCCAAAGATCTCCCTTAGCTTTTGTACTAGCTTAGATACTAGTACATAGGCGCTGGCCTACAATCTTCTCTCCTCCAGGTACCACGTTTCATCAATTTTCAGACTGGATACACTGAAGCACAACACATAATCTGAAAGGCCACTTTTCATCCAATTTTCATACTGGACCCAACAACAACATTGAAGCTCATAATCAAACAACCTTCTGAATCACCCAATCACCAGATCCATACATATACAATGATATTATGAGAGTTATCAACCAGATCTAGTACATAAAGATAAGTCATTAATCATGTTGTTATCTGAACTCAATACCAGTAACCAAACATCAGTTATGCACCCAAAACCCTGCAGAATATTCAAAGGCAGTTAAAACAAATTTTAAGCAGGGATCGCAACTTCACTGGTATAGATCTGCGGATATCTATACTACCTCCGCACCTGCGCCTTCTGTGGTGCCGCGACCACCGCACCTGCGCCTTCTGTGGCACCTCCGCACTGCGCCTTCTATGGCGCCTCTGTGGCGTCGCTGCACTGCGCCTTCTGTGGCGCCTCCGCACTGCGCCTTCTGTGGCGCCTCCGTACTGCACCTTCTGTGGCGCCTCTGTGGCGTCTCCGCACTGCCCCTTCTATGGCGCCTCTGCACTGCGCCTTCTGTGGCGCCTCCGCACTATGCCTTATGTGGTGTCTCCGCACTGCGCCTTCTGTGCGCCTTTGCACTGCGCCTTCTGTGGCGCCTCCGCACTACGCCTTCTGTGGCACCTCTGCACTGCGCCTTTTGTGGCGCCTCCACACTGCGCCTTCTGTGGCGCCTCTGTACTGCGCCTTCTGTGGCGCCTCCGCACTGCACCTTCTATGGTGCCTCCGCACTGCGCCTTCTGTGGTGCCTCTGTGGCGTCTCCGCACTGGGCCTTCTGTGGCGCCTCCGCACTGCGCCTTCTGTGGCGCCTCCACACTTCCACAGCTGCAGCGCTCGAGAGATCACCCTTCACAGATTCGCTTTCAACTTCACTTTCATAGATCAAACTTTCAAAACAATAACCCAATATTTCAGATCTTAAGATATTCAATTGCAAGGATGAATTAGCCAAGTGATCTCATTTGCTTTATATAGGCAAGATTCTTCCTAAAATCATGGATCAATACCATAGATAACCAATACAAGGGGCCCAAAAACATGGGGCTCAATAATACCAAGGACTAACCACCATGGACCAAAGGTAAGTTCTCCAACATATACGCGCTTTTCCTTGCATGAAAGTGCGTACCATGGTCCAAAACCATAGGTTCAAATACCAAGGACTAACTACCATGGACCAAAGGTAAGTTCTCCAACATATACGCGCTTTTCCTCATAGGTTCAATTACCAAGGACTAACTACCATGGACCAAAGGTAAGTTCTCCAACATATACGCGCTTTTCCTTGCATGAAAGTGCGTGAACTTTTTCTCTTCATGAAATAAACTTTTCTCTACATAAAAGTGCGTGAACTTTTCTCTACATGAAATAAACTTTTCTCTGCATATAAGTGCGTGAACTTTTCTCTACATGAAATAAACTTTTCTCTGCATATAAGTGCGTGAACTTTTCTCTACACTATAATTTATTATCAGAGATGAGTGGGTTGCCATCAAGTACAACATATGTATCATAAAGCCATACCAGAATCATAATGCCAACACTAGGAGTCCAATGGCTACAATCTTTGTGTATGATAGCTTTTAATTTTAAAGAACATTTCTTGAAATTTTTTTGGGAAGGAAAGGAAGTTCAATTAAAGGGTATCAAAGGGAAACCGGGAAATATAACCAGCTCTAACATCGTGAAAAAGCTTCTAAAGAAAGAAAAATGGGGCGTAATTGCACAATTATGTTCACTAGAGGTTCCCACATTGAAATCATCTATTTCTCCAAATCTCCAAAACGTTTTGGACAATCATTCCAAGGTAGTTGAGACTCCCAAATGCCTCCCACCTATTCATGATCATGATCATGCTATTAATTTGATTCCAGGAAGTGTTCCCCCAAACATCAAGCCTTATAGATATCCATATGCCCAAAAGAGTGAAATTGAATGTATGGTTTCAGAAATGCTAGAGGTTTGTACAATTCAACCTAGTCAAAGTTCTTTCTCTATTCCAGTGGTATTGGTACATAAGAAGGATGGATCATGGTGCATGTGTCTGGATTATAGGGAGCTCAATAATATTATTATTAAAGATAAATTTCCCATTCCTGTCATTGATGAATTATTGGATAAATTACATGGAGCAATTTACTTCACCAAGTTGGATGTTCATTTAGGATATCATCAAATCAGAATGAAGACTGAATACATTCGAAAAACAACATTTAGAACTCATGAGGGTCATTATGAATTTTTGGTCATGCCTTTCGGCCTTACCAATGCTCCTTCTACATTTCAAGGTTTGATGAATACCATTTTCAAACCCTTCCTTAGAAAATTCGTGTTAGTATTTTTTTATGATATCCTAATCTACAGCAAGTCTTGGAATGATCATGTTCAAGATGTTGACAGGGTGCTCAAACTATTGGAGGAGAAACAATTATACGCAAAAAGCTCCAAATGTTTCTTTGGAGTACAAGAGGTGGAATATTTGGGTACTCAGTTAGCTCATAGCTCATCTTATCATCCTCAATCTGATGGGAAAAATGAGATAGTGAACAAATGTTTGGAAGGATATCTTCATTGCCTTGTATCTGATAAACAAACATAATGGGTCAGGTGGTTGCCTCTGGTTGAATGGTGGTATAACACTTCCTTCCATACCGCAATAAAAATGACCCCATTTACGGCACTTTATGGATATCGTCTACCATCCATCACATCATCTTTAAAAGAAAATCCTAAGGTTCAAGAAGTGTAAGATCACATCGAGCATCAACAACAAGTTCTCAAACTCTTAAAGGATAACCTCACTTTGGCGTAGAATAGACTGAAACAACAAGAAGATCAACATCACAGTGAAAGAAGTTTTGATGTAGGTGACTAGGTATTTCTATGACTACAACCATACAAACAAATGTCCCTTAATAAAGCTAAGAAGGATAATAAATTACTACCAAAGTATTATGGTCTATACAAGTTGTTACAAAATATTGGTACTATATCATACAAATTGGAGCTTCCTTCATCTTCCCTAGTGCATCCAGTTTTCCATGTTTCATTCTTAAGGAAGGCTATGGGTGAGAAGGTCCCAGTTCAAACAATATTGCTAGAACTTGACGAGGAAGGAAAAATCATATTGGAACCGGAAGCAGTCAAAAAAATAAGAAATCGCCAGCTACAGAATCGATCAATTTTAGAGTATCTCATCAAGTGGAAGAACTTACCCATTGAATATTCCACGTGGGAGGATGAGAATTGTATACAGAAGCATTCAGGACTACTCAAGTGTTGAGGACAAGACTTTTTGAAGGAGATGGGCATGTTAGGTCCCTATACTATTAGTGTAACCCCTTATTGTTTTTAGTGCAACCCCCTTATTGTATTATTGTGCCCATATAGTCCCCATGTTGTTATTATTATGCCCCATAGAAGCCCACTATCGTTATTATTGTGCCCTTACAATATTATTGTTATGTAGGCTCTGATTGTATTGGGACCCCTTAGACTCCTATATATAGAAAGCAGGACTTGTCATTTGTATCATCCAAGAATTGTTCATTTGTGTAATGTAAAGGAGGTTGCCCCCTCGAAGAGGCTGATTTTTAAGTTGTTGATCTATCTTTTCTATCTTTTTATGAGCTGGTTTCATAACAAAGGGTTCATATCATAGAACAGTGGTCAGTTTGGTCTTTCTTGGGGCTTGTGAGTGCACCATGCACTCAAAAGAAAGAGAGAGAGAGGCTAAGGGGTGCAGGATGCATGCTCAAGGAACTAGGAGGGCTCGCTAGAGCTTAAGGATTTGTCATGCGCTAGGGAGACTAGTGAGGGCATAGGGTGCACATTTAGTGGCTAAGGAGTGAAGTTTGGTGCTTTTAAGTGTGTTATGTGCTCAAGGGGGCAAGGGAGGGAGCAAGGTGCATTCTCATTCATCATGAAATCGGCTTTGTTACTTGTTATTGAGCCATGCATTGAACAAAGAAAATAATTCTTGCTAGATGCATTTTTTCAAGGGAAGGAACCCTTGTTTCTCAAGAGTGCACCTAGGTGGGCACTTCACCATCTGGAGTGTGCTTTTGCATGTGATGATTTGAAATGTTCCAAGTAATGGCCAGCTACATAGTAGAAGCAGAATAATGCTAAGAGGAAGGATCCACAAATATTTATAGATTGTCGCAATTATGACCATAAGATGAAGGGTTGAGGAATGTGAGTCAATTGAAATAGAAGGATAACACTCGTAATATGAATAACGGATATAAATGTTGCTTCAAAAGCTGAAACGAAGAGAAACACTAGCCAGGAAACAAAAGAAAGAAGGAAAATGATAAACGCAATGAAGAAAAAGACATGCAAAACTTACTTGTGATCAAGATGGAACAGGAGCTCCTTAATGAAAAGAACTGCATTGAGCCTAGAATGAGGAATAAATGTGAGAATGAATGAAATATTGAGTTGGTTATAAATAAATATTCTTGCAAAACAAACTCATGCATGTCTGCCACTTCTTGATCGATGAGTGTATTAGTTAGGTAAAGTGGATTGAACTCCTATTTTCTAAGAGTGCGCTCACCATCAACAAGGAAAGTGCATGCATGTAAAGGAAGGATGGTGTAGTCCTTAACATGATGGAGTGCACTCTGTTGGAACCTTAAGGGCATAGTCAGTGATCTAAAGGAGTAAGTTCTATTTGAAGGAAGTGAGATCTCTTAAGAGCTAGAAGTGTGCCTTTTCCTGGATGGTCACATTATTCCATGAAAGTGACCTTTGTGACTGTTGAGTAAAGAAAGTATGTTTTTCTTGGAGGAAACGCCATGTTCCTCCTGCTTTTGTGTGTGTGCATGTCTCAGAGAAGAATACTACTAATGAGTTAAATAAAGCTAATGCTTCCTCCCTTAACAAGATAACTCAAGTGTTTCCAAAGGTAGAGTGATGACAGCTAGTGAACCTTGACTTATGGGAAAGAACGACACTTAGGAGCAGTGCAAGAATGATCAATACTTAGAAAACATGGACACATGACAAGAAAACATAGGCTAGCTTGAAATGAATTTTGACGCAGGCTCCAAAATTATATTAGGAAAGAGATTTTGAGGGTCGTTATCACAACAACAATACTTAGCGACACACTGGGGAACTCCAACTTCTCTGGTTTAGTCCTAGTTTACGTGTGAGATCTCAATTCGTTGGGAAGTATTGATTCACATGGTGGGCTACCTAAGCTTCCTCATTCCACCCAGTTAACGTATAGTGTCTTTCATTTCTTTACTCAACACAACACACACAAAGCTTGTCTTGTCACAATTGTTTTGATCTATGATAAGGGTAATATGTAACCACGAGTTAAAGGTAATCAAAGTGTGAGTTTTCATCTATGGTGTTGCTCCACTACTAGTAGGCCTAGATAGTACCTCGACAAAATCACTTTAGGAAGACAAGCATTTCTTCGTTGCGAGTGAGCATGGACAGAACCACTGTGAAGTCGTTTACTTCACCTATCTACATAGGAAGCCTTTTTCTTCTTCACCCTTTTTTTTTACGTATAGAAATGTGATTAATCACTTACTATTTTCACTAGGATGGAAGAGGTATCCCGACTTATTGAGAGAAAAATAGGTTTATCCTACAAAGAAAGATATATAAACCTCTGATAATGGTTTACTCACCATAGGTTTTCCCCTTACATTTATCTACTCAAAAGCATGGGAAAAATAAACATTATTCAATAACAAAACTGATTCTAGAACTAAAGATCCTAAATAGGTACGTGCATGATTGTTTCAATTACAATTTTACAATTGAAAGGATAATATTTTCCATCTAAATATCATCAACTTTAAAGGTGTAAAGAACAAATTAAAGAGAAAGGATAATGTGTTAGCCAAGGGTTACATGTTTCTACAACTTACTTCTCCCAAAGAATCAACCACATCATCTCGAAGCTCAAAACCATATTTCATGCAAAGTCTTATTGAAAAGGAACATACACAATTATGATAATGCATGACATAAGGGACGAAATAAAGCAAATAAGGGGATGCAATGAAGCTAGCTAAATGAAACCTAACCAAAGCTAACTAATAGTTAAAAATATCAAGAATAGGTGAAATGGAATTTCCAATGTAGAAATAGAAGTTTCTCTTGAACTTTTAGCAAAAAAATGTGGTTGTGAGTGAATGAGAGAATATAAAGTGCAACGAAGAGGAAAATCTTCAAAAACATGTGCATGAAAACATGGAAACATAGAGTGTCAATGCAATGACGTGACACATTTGATTGCCTAATCTGACAATAAATTCCAAAATGAAATTTATTATGCCCACTACCATACAAGGTTCGGTTTACAACCTGCAGTGATTGACCATGAGCAAAGGGTCCTCACAAATAAGATTTCTCTAGCCAACCTGCAATAAGATCATGGAAACAAATTTTTTAAAATTCCTAAGAAGACGAGTTAACTACATACATGTTCATATCATAAGCAAGACCAATGTCTGATTGTGAGCATATCAATGGACCATAACTTGCGTCATTGTGAAAGTTAAGCTCTCGAATGGATGATGAAGGAGGAAGTTTGAATTGCGGGATTCAGGGATGCTTAGAGTCACTATCAGTTTCTAGGTTTCAAATTAAATATTTACATGAGAAAGGAAATGTCAATGAAATTTTACCTATTGAGTCACGAGCATTAAAGAATTCAATATGAATGAAAAATAATTGCTCATTAATAAATCGTCATCCCATGAGCCAATGTTGATAATATAATCTTGTATGAATATTTAAAACTGATCAAATTCAAAGGTATTATTGAGATAGTGGGAACCTAAAATAACCATCAGCATATGCTGAAGTGTCTCGTTTTCTTGACAAGACAGAAAATTGTTGAAATTTGAAGACTTGGATGGAGAAAACATGGTTGATTCTCTCTATGAACAACCCTTATGGATATGTTCGCTATGAGTAAAACATGATGTATTCAAACTAGAAACGTTATGGAGTGTTTGATCCATGTCCAATGGATTAATCAAAGCACATCAACAATTTTCAAACATTGACACTTCATCTTCCTTGGTGGAGGAGGATAAACTTGAAAGGAGTTACTCCACGATTGATTAAGACTCTATTTGAAAATATGTAAATCTAAATCTTCTTGAGAAAATAAAAACTCATCCATGGAATTTCGACAAGCATCATCATGTATTTCAAGAGATACAATATGATCAAGACGATATTTGGCCAAGCATTCAAGTTGATTATCAATATCATAAGATAAATTATTTAGAAGACACCTAGGATCATCATGTGGGGAAAGGGATGCAAGGAAAAGTAATTCCTCATTAGAAGATTCTTCAATAATAGAGATGGTTTTTGAATGAGGTCCATGAATTTGGTTACCCAATTTCTTAACCAGAATAGGCTCAACACATGGGACATCGAAAGGAGGGGGACAAGGGATCAAAGGTGCTTCAGATTCATCCTTACAACATTGAAACTCTTCTTGTACAATTTTACACGATAAATCTAATTCAAAATATTTCCTTGAAATTATGACCAAGAATCAAAATTTCTCATCCAAAAATTTCCAATCCATGTCTTTATGTAGAAATTCATAACAAAGGTGAACAAATTTGTCATTAAACTATTCAAGAGATCCATTTGATTTCATTCTAAGTTGATTAATTTCATCAAGAACATTCTAATAATCATACTTGTCGAAGACATGTCAAAGCTAATTAACTATTTCTTTAAAAGAACTAATGGATGTAGTAAGAAGAGAATAACACCACTATGTAGCATATCCATACAATGTAAGTGTGAACAACCTTGCAAGAATTTATTTAGAATAAACTCTAATTTTAAAGTAGAATTGAACAAACCCAATTACATAATCAAGAATGATTTTTGAACCCTCACCATAGAATTTTAAGTGTGACAAGTTATGTAAAAATTCTGGGGGGATTGAAATATCTTAACCTTATGAAAAATAAATCGGAATTATGATTTAGGATGTAGTCATTTTAGATAAGAGATTATAATAGACATTATGGGCTCTTCTAGTCAGTTTCCCTCCTTCTAGTGCTAGGATGTTGACAGTGCTAGATGCTGCAAACGTACAGAGGAACTCCCCAAAGTGAAATCCCAATTAGACCTCACACTGTCTGGTATAGGAGTCCCATCTGGTTATATGGTCCATCCACCATTGTGAGTGGTTTTAATGGTATGCATTGGTAAATGATGTTGAATAATGTAACTAACATCGGTATTCATAATTGTACTTGTCAAAAAGAAAATTTATTATTAAAGAAAATGAATTATTAGAGCATGGGTTTCATGCTTGGGTAAATTTTTTATAGGTGAAAGCACCCATTGAGGGCTTCTAGTTTATGTCTTGAGTCATTAGAGTCATTTTCATTATTGTTATTCTACACTTCTTGGGATTTTGTATCATGTAAAAATAATTATTTTTGAGTAAAAAAGGTAATTTGTCATCCACAAAAAGTTGGGCATGTCCCTAAGAAGTCAACCTACATGAGGAAAATTCGACCCAGCAAAAAGGCAATAGAAGGTGAGAGAATTTGACCTATTTGTCACATTCACTAAATAAGTTCAATCTTCAAGAAAGAGAAACAGAAAAAGAGTGTGATGTAACTAGAAGAGGATGAAGTTGTTGGGAAGACCTAAATTGAATTTTCTGGGTTGTCTGTCTCTCGCACATCCGAAGTTTCTAGGTAATTGTTGAGGCCGAAAATTTGTGTTTACTGTAGGTCCTAAATTCATTTGCTGGTATCAAAGCTCTGTTACTAGGGGGCAAAATTCTAAACTGACATTGCTGCTGGGGAGTTGTCACTTGGAGTACCTTGTGAATATCATATGTTGTAGGGAAGGGATGAATTGCTGGTTGGAGGAGGTATTTATCTAGGTATAGGAAGTCTGGAAGTGTCTCGTCTTGAATTGAATCTAATGAAGGAATATTTCTTGATTTGGTTTTCCCCTTATAGGGGTTTTTCCCTAGTTGTGTGCCTACATCTTGTGTCTCTTGTTCTTGTGATTTTCATACACATATAATTTGGTAATTACGTGATGAGGGATAAACTAATAAAGAACTTAAAGAGGTCAACATATTTCACAAGTAATTATCAAGAAAGAAGAATAATACACTAAATTCTACTAGTATTAATTTCTCAACATGGTATCAAAGCTAAGGTTGAAGAAAGTTGGAGATCACTTTGTTGGATTGAAAAAAATGTTACTCTGTCTATGAAAATCTACTTGGAGATGGGAATCGATATTATAAGAATTGTAGGAAGTTGTATGAGAAATATCATCTATAACTTATCTAAGAAATTCAAAAGTGAAGGGTTATTGGGTACACTTATAGGTACCCTTGATGATGAAAATTCATGGATCATTGATAGTGGAGAATCAAGACATATGACGACACAAAGTGGAAAACTTCATACTTTATCAAACGAACCACCATCTCATGCTATGGAGGTAGGAGATGAGAAAAAATATGTAGTCAAGGGCCTTGGATCTACATCATTAAAGCTACATAATGGAGCAAAGATACACCTCAACAATATACTCTATGTTCCAGGTTTGAAAAATAAGCTACATTGAATTTTTAGTTTAGAAGATAAAGGAGATAGGGTTGCCTTTGTAGATGGTAAAGGTTTGGTTTGGGGAAAATATTCAAATATTGACAAGTCAAAATTTATTGGAGTACATGAAGGAAGGATATATAGGGTTATAACACGACCTCCTCAAGCCCTAGCTCACATGGAGATCAGTCCTATCAAACTATGGCTCAGAAGGTATGGGCATATACATTACAATATCATTCCCTCTCTTAATCAAATGGTAAATGGAATCTCCAACATCAAGGAAGATTGTGAAGGAGTATGTAAGGGATGTGATTTGGGAAAGAATACAAGGAAGTGTTTTACAAGGATGGAAATTTTTAAGGATGGAACTTTATCTTAAAATTTCAAAACCTTGGTGAATCTTACTAGTCCCTAATATGCAAATTGTAAAATTTCCACTAATATTTTGTAGAAATATTTATATTTCCAATGATTTTATATTAGTTTATATAATATTTTGCTTATTTTTAAGGTAAAATAATGGTGTACCATAAAATTTGGGTGAATTGTTTTAGAAAAAAATGGAAATTGATGAATTTGTTTTTTGGAAAAAGCATAGAAAATTATCCCAGTTGTGAAAATTAGCCCCTAAAATATTCCCTATTTACATGCGGTGGTACAAGCTCTAAGGAGATACTACACCTCATTCATTTTGATGTATGTGGGCCTATGCCTAAAAAATATCTTGGAGGCCATATTTATTATGTGACCTTCATTTATGATCACTCTAGAAAGACATGGCTCTATCTTCCCAAGACAAAGGACAAAGTATTAGAAAAGTTTAAGGAGTTTAGATTTGTAGTGGATACCTTAAAAAAAATAAAGAGAAATACTTTGAGATATGAGAATAATGGGAATACTGTTAAAAATAACTAATTGTATATTGTTAATAACTAGGTATTAAGAGGGAGCTCATTGTTCCCTACAATCCCAAGCAGGATGGGGTTATAGAAAGGAAAAATAGAATAATTGAAGAGTGTATATGAACTATGATATATGATCAAGATCTAACAAAGTTTCTTTGGGCAGAAGGAACAATGACAACAATATATATATACAAAATAGAATTCCTCATAGAATCCTTGAGAATATGACACATGAAGAAGCATTCATAAGGAATAAACCATGTGATGACCATTTTTGAATCTTTGGGTGTCCCACATACATCAATATTCCAAACAACATGGGAAAGAAGTTATATTCTACAAGAATAAAGGGTTCTTCGTTGGATATAATCTTTATTCAAAAGAATATAGAATCTACATCAAGGAAGGAAGAAAAATTGAAGTGAGCAAGGATGTTCTATTCAATGAGAATCATCCCTACAAAAGATCCAAGGATATTCCAATTGATTCTGATGATGAAGATATAATACCATTGTTTGAAGAAGAAGAGCATAATGATAAGACAATTAAAAACCAAGAAGAAGAAGAAGGACCAAGTGAGCCTATTGAACATGTAACTTTTCCTGAAACAAGGAAGAGGTCAAATTAGTTAAAATATACACTTGAAGATGTTGAAGGACATGGATCTACTAATGGAACTTTTAGAGAAATAAAAATACCAAACATATCTTTAGGATATTCAACATATATGACAAAATTGAGAGAAGTTGAACAAACTACATTTGAAGTTGCTCTCCAAGAAGAATGGAAGAAGGCGATGCAAGAAGAATATCAATCCTTCATGAAGAATGGAGTGTATAAAATCATTCCTAGGCCATGTAAAAATTTAGGTTTCACCTCAAAATGGATTTACAAAATGAAATATGTTGTTGATGGAAGTATAGACACACATAAAGATACATGTTTTGCAAGGATTTTCTGTCAAAAGGAAGGTATAAACTATGAAGAAACATTTTCACCTACTGCAAGATATACTATATAAGATCTTTGGTTTCACTAGCTACAATGGGATGGAATAACCATGAAGTCGACGTAAAAACAAAATTTATGAATGGAACCATTGATGAAGATGTATACAATTAACAACTAAAAGCCTTTGAAATAAATAACAAGGACACACATGTCTACAGACTTAAAAAAATCCTAACTGATCTGAAGCAAACTCCTAGGGAATGGTATGCAAGGATGGATGCATATCACTCAATAATTAGGTTTGTAAAACATTCTGCTGATCTGAACCTCTACATCAAGGTGGTGAACAATGAACCAATCATTATACCATTATATATGGATTATTTTTTTCTTACAAGTGTGGAGTACAGAATACAAGAATGCAAGAAAATGCAAGCAATCGAATTCAAAATTAAATATTTGGGACTTGTTCATTATTAGTTGGGTTTGAAAGCTTGGGAGAAACCTGGAGAGATATATCTAGGTCAAGGTAAATATTGTTCGAAATAGAAATAATAAATGTTGAAAATAGTGCCAAGAAAAATCCTAATCTAATTTGTCCTTGAATTAAATTGGAAATTAAATTGTAATTCTAGATCTCATGACAACTTGTAATAGTGAAATAAGTTAATTTGACCTAGTTGGCTCAGTTAATTCGACTTGAGGGTCTAACTAGAGTCATGTAGAGTGTCTCCTACAATTAGGAGCACTAGTTGAGTTTATTTTGAGTTGTAATTATTTAATTTAGTCTAACTGAGTTAAAGTCAATTAAACTAGTTCCAACTGATGGAGGAATTAGTGGGATGTCCAGTAGTGGGGTGCAACCTACAATAGTGGGTTGTAACCTGTAGTAGTGGGGTGTAACCTATAGTAGTGGGGTGTAACATGTTGTAGTGGGGTGTTTCCTGTCGAATAGTGGGATCTTGTTTGCAGTGATCAACCAGTAAATTGAAGATTCACTCATAATTAAATCATGCATGTCCGATCAGAGAGAGAACAGAGTTGAGATTGGATTTGAGTGATAATGAATTATCAGTTGTAAAATCATCTAAATTAAATCGATGGTACATGTAGTTAGAGGAAGGCCTATGAGGATTGTGCGATTCATAATTAAGGAATTTATCCATTAAATAGGAGCTAATTCCTTGAGGAACAATGCAAGGAATTAGGATCTTGGAGACTTGGAAATTTGGGTAAGTGTTGACCAAAGGTAGGTAGTCAAGCAGGGGATAGAAAATACTAGTGCATATTGAGCTCAAAGTTGAGCAGAGCATATTATATTCATCCAGATTGTTTGACTAATGAAATATTAAGATAGCAGGGGTTTTTAACTGTGGATTTCCAAAAAATATTATTGTGTTATGTGTGATTCAATTCTTTCTCTTATATGATTCGTAATTTCAGCCATCAATTATTATATTTGTTGATGAGTAGAGTAGAATCAAGTCAACTGTTTTAGCGTATTAAAATTTTCACTAAATATACAAAGAAATTTCTACATGGTATTTGTGTTGGTCTTTTAGAAAGTTATACATGGTAATAGAGCTAGATTTATAGAAATTTCTACACGGTATCAGAACTAGATTTCTTGAAATTTCTACATGGCACCATATCTAGATTTATAGAATGCATGGTATCAGAGCTAGATTTGTAGAAATTTCTACATGGTATCATAGCTAGATCTGTAGAAATTTCTACATGGTATCAGAGCTCAAATCATGATAGAATATAATAATTTGAAGTTGTCCTTGCATATTGATGGAGCTCTAGTTCAGGATAGATCTAGAAGACCCTATGTGCAAAATTTTTAATGAAGTAAGACAGTTGCTAGTGGGAAAATCAATGAGACAATGTTTAGTGACACAAAAAGGAGTTTTGATAAATGATATTGGTAGATTTAGGAGCAGCAATATTTCTCATAGGGAGATACGATATCAGAGTGAGTCTAGTTTCATAGGTAGAAACCCTATGAAATCTAGTACTTCGAGATCTAGGCAGACCAGACTCATTATTGCAGTGGGTATAGCAACGGTGCGGAAGCAACGACAAAGCAGTAGAAACAACATATGATTAGATCATATATAACTCAGACATGCAAAGCCTTCAGGAGAAAGGAAAAGGTTATAGATTTGGTGGTTGAGAGGGAGCATAAATTACCTCTCAACATGTAACCTCAGCAAGTTGTGGAGCACCCACAATTGGAGAAGTAGACAGGAGATCGAGTGGATACATACAATCAAGAAGATACCTCCATTAGGGATAAAATTCAAGCCAAGTGGGCACAGAGAGCACATGCAGCCATACCTCCAGGTGTGAGGTGGGGTGATATGAAACCATTGTCCCAAGAGTGAAGAAATTTTGGCAGGGTCCATTGAGGTTTTTTTTCCTCATGGATCATTACCTTGATACAAAGTCCCATAGTGTTTAGTAGTAGGAGGATCAATATTTGTCATATACTGAGTATTTTAGAGCAGAGTTGATAGCAGAGCAGGAGGTTGAGTAGCAGAGTCAATAGAAGCACAATTTTCCTAGTAGACAATGGCAGACACAGTTGATACAATTTATTTTGGATGTTTTTTAGTTGCAGATGTTGCAGTAGAAATAAAAAAAATTACAAGAGTTGCATGCAAAACATTCCGAAGGTATAAAATGGAGACAGAGTTGAATTCCTTTCTTGTTGAGAGGGAGCATTTGAAATAACAACAAGAAAAGTCAAAAATAGCATCAAGAAAAATCCTAATTTAATTTGTCCTTGAATTAAATTGGGAATTAAATTGTAATTCCACATCTCATGACAACTTGTAATAGTTAACTAAGTTAATTCGATTTGAGAGTCTAACTATAGTCATGTAGAGTGTCTCCTACAATTAGGAGAACTTGTTGAGTTTATTTTGAGTTGTAATTATTTAATTTAGTATAACTGACTTAAATTCAGTTAAACTATTTCCAATTGATGGAGGAAATAGTGGGAGGTCCAGTAGTGGGGTGAAACATGCAATAGTAGGGTGTAAGATACAGTAGTGGGGTATAACTTACAATATTTGAGTGTAACCTGCAATAGTGGGGTGTAACTTTTTGTAGTAGGGTGCTGCCTGTCGAACAGTGGGGTGCTTCTTGTAGTGATGAGTTGAGATTGGCATTCAAGGAGAATGAACTATTAGTTCTAAAATCATTTAAATTAAACTGATGGTGCATGTAGGCAGAGGATGGCCTGTGAGGATTGTGCAATTCATAATTGAAGAATTTCTCCATTAAATAGGAGCTAATTCCTTGAGGAAAAACAAAAGGAATTAGGAGCTTGGCGGCTTGGAAAGTTTCCTAAGTATTGGCCAAAGGTTGAGCTCAAGGTTGACTAGAGCATAATGTATTCATCCAAATTTTTTGACTAATGCAATATACAGATAGGAGGGTATTTTAGCCGTGGATTTCACCAGAAAATTATTTTGTTATATGTGATTGAATTATTTCTCTTATATGCTTCGTGATTTCATCGATCAATTATCGTTTCTGCTGATGAGTAGAGTAGATTCAAGTTAAATGTTTTAGGATGCTACAATCTTCAATTTGAATCTACAAATAAATTTATACATGGTATTAGAGTTGGTTTTGCAGAAATTTCTACAAATACATAACCAAGATATTAGAGAGATTCGGTATGATGGATTCCAAGCCTGTGACTACTCCCATGATCACTAATCTCAAGAAGTTGAGAAGCTCCACATCTAGTCTCATTGATCGTACTAGTTATCATAAGTTAGTGGGTTCTATGATGTAACGAATAAATATGAGATTTCATATATGTTTTGTCATAAATGTTCTTAGTAAATTTCAGCTGGAACCTTGTCATGAACATTGGAATTCTGCTAAGAATATATTTAGATATCTTTGTGGCACTATAAATCACTACCTAAAGTATGATAGTAAATAATTTAATTTAACATGTTTTACAAATTCAGATTGGGGTGGCAGTGAGTCTGATGGTAGAAGCATTATAGGTGCATGTTTCAGTTTGGTATCTACAATGATTTCATGGATGAGCAGAAAAAAATATCTGGTTGTGTTAAGCAATGTTGAAGAAAAATATGTTGCTACGTGTGAAGTAGGAAAATAATTTTCTTGGTTAAGAAAATTCTTGTCAGATTAGTTTGGAAAACCTCTAGATCCTATAGTGATAAATTGTGATAATCAAAGCAAAATCAAGATGTCTAACACCCTGTATTTCATGCAAGGACAAAGCATATCAATAATAAGTACCACTACTTTAGGAGCTTGGTAGAAGATGGGGTCGTGAAGCTACAATATATACCAACATATGAACATGTAGTTGATGTGTTAACGAAGTCTCTTCTGAATAAGAAGTTTGAGTATTTTAGAAGCATGCTTGGGTTTGTTGATGTTACATATTTGATTGAGAGGGAGAGATGAAGAATCTAATGCTGGATTCTTGGGAGGACATTTTGTCGGCCTGTGTGTTGATATCTAGATCCCGAAGAGGGAAGGTGGCCTTCATCTTGGAGTTCTGACCTTTGATACACACCTACATCCCTAGGTTAATGGTTAGCAAGTAAGCATCAAGGTACCTAGACTGGTTGAAATATTTATTCCATCTTCATCCCACCTGGATAGATTACCTTGGCCAGGAATCTTGTCCATAGAAAAAATTAATAAATTAATAAAATAATGCCATGTGGAAAAAATTTTAATATAACATTTTTATTATTTTACTTTTATAAAAATTACCCAAATAAATATGATGTTTATCAAAATAATCGTATATATGATTCATCTTTAAATTAATTTGTTAGCACAAGATTTAATAAAGTTTAAATTAAAAAAATAAGTTTAAATATATATATATATATATATATATATATATATATATATATATATATATATATATATATATATATATATATATATATATATATATATATATATATATATATATATATATATATATAGATATATATATATATATATATATATATATATATATATATATCTAACTTATTTTATTAACACAAGGTTTTAAAAATGTTAAATTAAAAAAGTGAATTTAAACTTAAAATTTAGTTAAAATTTAAATTGAAAAAGAAAATTTAATATTTAAATTAGCTATGCATCATTAAAAATATTATCGATACTATAAATTTTATAGAATAAGATATTAAAATTAATTTTAATATTTAATGTAGTTTTGGGTCACTTGGGCACAATTCACGCTTAAGATAGGTAAATTATATTATTAAAAAAAATTTCAATGCTTAGCCAGACATGTATCTGTTTTGAATTTTAAAAAATTTTGATCATCTTACACATTATGACATGGAAATTCAATGTTAACCTTTTAAAATAAAATTTCCTCTAATGAGAACTCTTCTTAGCTCATTTCATTTTGAAATCTTCCATGTACTTTTATATATGTAATTATGAATACTTCCCTAGCTAAGAGGGAGCGTTGAGGATTGTAACTAGCTTATGTCTTCATAATTGTACTTGTCAAAAATAAAATTTGTTATTGAAGAAAATGACTTATTAAACCATGGGTTTCATGCTTGGGTCAATGTTTCCTAGGTAAAAGCCCCCATTCAAGGATTCTAGTTTTTTTATTTAGTTATTAGTCATTTTCATTATTGTTAGACCCTACTTGGGATTTTGTATCATGTAAAAGGAATTATTTTTCAGTCAAAAACGTAAATTTTCACCTCCAGACCAAGTCTACGGGATACAAGTGTTGTTCTTGATGGCAACTCACTCATAGGTCGATTCAGTTTTGGTAAAAGGAAACTCACAGTACAATAGGTATATTCAGAGGTAAAAGGGGCACTAGTATAGAAGAACAATAAGATGGAACTAAGGACTACTGATCAAAATAAAGAAGTTGAAGGAAAAGGTTGATGTAAAGCAATTTAAGAAGTATACACAAGTCCACTTAGTCAAAACAGGGTATACACGCTGGTCCACTGAAAAAAAAGAGCGTATACGTATATAGGCACTCTCACAAGCCAAAAAGCGCGTACAGGTTGGAAAATCAAGGAATTTCAAGAGTAGACAATACCACGGGTCAATACCATAGTATTAGCCCACAATACTAAGTAGAGTAACGTTTGTTTGATCCCGCCCAAGAATACCACGAGTCACTAAGTGGTTTTGGTATGAGGTATTGAGAAAGGCCAAAAACTATATAAGGAAGAGAAGATCATAAGGCCAGGACAATAAGTGAATGGGTTTCTAAGGAATACTTCTATCTGAAGTATATTTTATATTGCAGGGGATATGTTTGTGATTTGATCTGAAATACTTTGTGCACCTTGAATTCAATGTTGGATCAGGATCATGAGACCTGAAATGACTTATAATTGAAAATCTGATATTGGTTGGGCTAGATCTAATTATGTACACTTGTTTTATTCTTTAAATGTCATGATTTGGGTTTGTCTGACGTCTGAAATTGTAGCGAAGTTATGAGTTAATATTTGCAGATCTGTATGCTGGTTCCTCTCGATAAAAATGCGTGTACACACAGGTTCTACTCTTGAAAGTAGTGTATACAAGATAAAAGCCTTTTCCTCAGATCTAACTGATCTATCTGATCAGTTTTGTTCTTTTACTACTGTATGTCAATGAATTATTCTTAGATCTGAATGTAGAACTGAATTCACAAGGAGGTTGGCATCTGATTGGTTGTTTGCATAAGTGAGAAGAGTGATCTTTGTTGCTGCCTATGTAAAGCTTTGTAAATGTTCAATATATTTCTGGTTGGTACAAACTTGATTCAGAAGTTTTATGTTTTCAGTAGTTTTGAAGGTATACGTAGGTTTGATTAACGGAAGTAGTGTATACACGCAGGGTGGGTTCAACAAATTAGCATATACATTTTGATGCATGATTTTTGAGGTTATAGCTAGTGCTAAATGATGATTCAGGTTTCTGGGTTTAGCGCAGTGTCCTGGTGTCAGTGATTTAATTGTTCAGATCAACTGAATATTGGTTGATGCAATTTAAGTTTCAAAGTTTCTGATAGGTCTAGTATGAAAATTTGATAAAAACAAGGCCTTCATGTCTATTGTTATGTACCAGGAGCATCCAGTCTGAAGATTTATGAAACGTGGTCCCTGGAGGAACAAAGAACATCGTAGCCTTCTGTAGGCCAATGCCTACGTACGAGTAAACAAATTGGCTAGTACAAGAGTTAGGGGGTTGCAGCTCCCTTCCAGTAGAAGCTGGAAACCAAGAGAAGGTTGTAGCCCTCCCCAGGTGGGTTCCTACATACCCGTATGAGTGTGCACCAGTACAAGATTGTAAATAGATTTTCTTATTATTAAAGGAAGACAGAGACGACAACAGCAGGAGGTTTTCACCCATAATGGGATTCCACCTTAAATCTTGGTGTTCATGTGTGTTGCTTACGTGTGATGCTTTATTTTGTTTTACTGCACTATTTAATAAGTTATTGATGCACTGGTTAAATATACACGCATGATAAATTTTCTAAATCACAAGTTCTATGCGTATAAGTTGGTTTCTCTAATCATAGTTGCATGTATAAGCTAGTTCACTTCACAAACGTAGCGTATATAAATCAGTTTGGGAAATAAAAATTATTGATCTCATAATACTTATTCATCCCCCCTCTCAGTATTATTTCCAACAATTGGTATTAGAGAAGGTCCTTCAGAAGAAGCTTGATTGCTTGAAGGTAGATCTATCAAGATGAATAATCACGAAGGCATGGGATCCATCAAACCACTAATCTTCAATGGGAAAAACTTAGTATATTGGAAAATAAGAACTAGAGCATATCGACAATCGTTTGGAGAAGATCTTTTGTAGAAGGAGGATATCAATTCCCAACAGCAATTTCTACAGACTCTGTACGTAAGAAATACAAAACCAATGCCAAAGCAATCAACACATTATTGGGAAGTCTGTCAAGATTAGAATTTGTCAAAGTCATGTAGCTTAAGACAGCCAAAGATATATGGGACAAAATCATTCAGAGCTACGAAGGAGACTCTCAGGTAAAATGTGCTAAGCTTCAAACTCTTAGAATTCAGTATAAAACTCTTAAGATGCATGATGATGAGAGTATTGCTAGTTACTTTTTATGCATAGATGAGATTGTTAATTGTATGAAGAATCTAGGTGAAGGGATAAAGGAAGTTACTTTAGTTGAGAAAATTTTGAGATCTTTGTCTTCTAAATTTGAGTCAAAAGTATCTGCCATAGAAGAAAAATAGGATCTTCAGACTATCGATGTGACTCAACTTCATGGAATCCTAACTGCCTTTGAAATGAGAAAAGGAGGTCCGTCAGATATGAGAGAAGCCGCATTTAAAGCATCAACAAAGAGAAAAGAAAAGGAAGAGCACCATAAATCAGGACACATTTCAGAAGAAGAAGATGAGGTAAATTTTGTCAATAAGCTTCAACGAGGTTCCAGAAGATTCAGAGACATGCTACCTTTTAAAATGTTTTCTTATGGTAGAGTCAGTCACTATGCTGCCAAATGTCCTCATAAAGATAAATATGAAAAAGGGAAGGAATATGCAAAAGGCAATAGAAAAAAGGTTGTGAATAGAAGGAGTTACTATACACATAAAGATAGTGATGGTTTATCTAATAGTGATGAGGATGAAACTGAAAAAGATCATAGACTTCTCATGGCCTATGACAATGATGATTTTTTGGATGCATTATAAGAGGAAAATTTTCTCTAAGAAATCACTAAACTCAAAATCCGTGTAGAAGAAAAGAATATGATCATAGATACTTTGACACACCATCTTGCTAAAAGAGAAAAACACAATGAAAATCTAGAATGTGAAATTGTGGGTCTAAGAAAAGATCTTGAGAAGACAAAATCTCTCAATATTAGATTTGCTTAAGGATCAGAAACTCTAAATGAAATTATCAAAGTTCAGTGTTCTCCTCTGATAAAGATAGGTATTAGATATATTGAAGAATCATCGCAATCACAGAAGTCATCAACCTCCACCAGAAGCTATCTTGATGCAACAAAGACTAATGAACAGTATGTCAATCATCAACAAAGACCTAAAACTACTCTTAGGTAAATCACACTCAATTTACTCCAAGGATGAATATCAGTAGAAGATGCAACCAACAGGTAAAAAATGTCAAAATATTCTATGATCACAAAAACTTCTTTAATGGGCAATGTTTTTCATGTCATAACTGTTATCATCTGGACTAGACCTCAGGCTGAAGGAAGGCAATCCCAGGGTAACCACAAACCACGCTTAGCCAAGTAGCTAGCCCTACTAGTTTGGGAGAGGGCTCTCTCCATAAGGATCTCAGCCAAGATGACTGGATCAGGAATAGGATATTAGGCTAGGTATAGTAGAACAAGGTTTTATTTTATTTTGAAGGGGTTTTTCTAGACCAGGAGGAGCTGAACAGGTAGGGCTAGGAAATTAGGTCGAAATTGTAGGGTGTTCAATGGGCCAAGGTAGATATAAGGCTTAGCACTCCAGGGTTTAATGGGTGAGGTGTTTAAGACTGGTGAGAAGCTAGGAATAGCATGTGATTACCATGGATCCTTCCTAAACTATAGAAAACATAAAATGATGAATATTTTCCCAAAGCAGAGCAGTAATGTTATGCATTCTGCATATCAACTTGAAAAAATTCATTAGGAAGAAATGAAATGATTAATGAAGTAAAAAAAACATTTTAACAATGATCACAAGAGAATAAACTTCATACCACATGGATCCCAAAGAAATAGCTTCAATTGTTATTAATCTCCTGCTAAAATTGATACAAAACGATACAGTCAAGGCATAAGCATACAGCTGAGTCTGACCCTTTATAATGAGAAAGAAGAAGAAGATATAGCCATTGTTTCAACCTCCTCCCATCCTCCGGGGTCGAATCCCTAGGATGAGGAGCTAATCTAACCAACACTGAACAAGAAACTTGAATATAGGCATCCTAACAACTTGCCTCTAAAAGTGAGGAAACTGATTCATTTGTGCTCAAAATGACTTTCAATCTAATGAATCTACCCTCTACTTCTAATTATCCATCATATTTACAATCCAAGTTATCATTTACAATAGTAAAACATCCTCCATGAGAGAAAATCCATGAACACGGTCAAAACACAGTAAACTTGCCATCCTATGCAAAATTTGTCCTACACGCAGCACCACTGGTCCAACGTGTAGCGCCACTTTCAGGTCCCTTTGGGAGGCCTTCCCAGCATCCAAATTGAGCTCATGATAGCGCATTGGAAATCTATTCAAGCATAATTTCCAAAAAACCTGGAATTTCTTCATTTGAAGCCCATTTGACCCCTCAAAAGTCGATTCTCCTAAGACTGCTTTTGTGTGTCCAAAAAGTGGCAGAAAAAGTCATTTTTGGGGTGTTTTTTGACTTTTTGGTGGACCAGTTCTGCCCCAAAAACCTAGAAAATGCATAGGGTGCATGTACTCATTGCTCTAAATCCAAAAATGCAAGCCATTTGTCCATTGGGTTCCCCTAGGAAAAGCGCAGCGCTAGTGGCGCTGCGCGTTGAGCCAAATTTTCTATGTTTAAAATTTTCAAAATTTACAAATGACAAAAACTCCTCCAAACTTGACCAAAATTGGTGAGCAGCACCATCATCAAGTGTCTTGATGAGCCAAGGAAGCTCAAGCAAGAAACCTAAGCCTATCCTCCTCTTATTTTCTTTTTAGAGCCCGTCCTAGCGTTGCTTTCATCTGTTTGACCCTTATATTGCAAATTTTGTTCCGGGTCCTGTAGTGGTAGGACATGTGCCTGATGATCTGGTTGTCCCTAGTAGCCTTTTGCAACAACTTTTCTAAGTGTCAATTGACTCTTTCAAGGCAAATGTCTCTATCACCCTCAATTTCCTTCTCAATTGGAGTCAAAGTGACCGGTGCCTCTTCCTCTTGCATTGTTGTCTTACCCTTGTCACCTTGTCTTTTTATCTTGAGAAGTTCTAGCTCCATGAGGACCTACCTATCACTCATCTCCTTGTTCTCTTGTTCCAGATATGTGATGACATACTTGGCTCTCTCTAAATTGTCCATCAATGCTTGGATTTGAGCCTCTTTTTCCTGTCTGATAATGTCCTTTATTGTTGCTTCATCCTGAGCCTCTAAGTCAATTTTCTCTATGCAATGATGTATGTAATGCTCTTCTAGCTCATCATGATCCATCAAATCAAAGTCTCTTTCCTCCTCCTCATCAAGATCTTCCTCCTGCATCTTTTCTTTCCCTTTGTGCAGTTGTTGCACCTGTTCCTGTTGTGTTGGTGAAGAAGGCAAAGCCCTTTCCACATCCTGTGGAACAAGCATTTTCCTATGAGTGGATGAATAAGGCAAGGTCCCTTCCACACTAAGTGGAGCAAACATTTGCCTATCAACTGCAAACAAATTCCTTGTGCCCCTCTGGTATGTCTTGTAGGTGTCAGGCACCTCAGTAGCTCTAGTCTCTTTGGCCTTCTCATCTGTCTTCACCTGAGCATTACTAGAAGGTCCTCCTAATTCTTGAGACAGTAGTGGAGGATGTTGAGGACTCCTAAAGATGTCATGAGCAATAAATTTCTCCCAGGAGATGTTGAGGACGCTAATATGATGAAGCATAATCATCTTGATCAGGGAATAATGATAAATACTACTCATCTGCTGAGGGTATGGCTTTTTCTATACAAAGTGGGCCATCTTCCCAATATTCCTCAACAAGAAATAAGGGAGGTTCAACATCGTCAACCTGGTAAAATGCATGAGAAGCCTAATGTGAAAGGTGTACAGTCTGGAAAATATGCCCTCACAAGTGAAATATTTCATGATTATTTTCATCATGGGGGCATACTTGTCTTCAAGGAACCTGAAAGGAAAAATCCTTTTTGCTTCATTTCTATACCTAGGTTTGATGTAAGGCTCATAATAGTGTTCATCCACATCCTACGCCTTGTACCATTTATCCCCCACATTTGGAATCTTGGTTGCATCCACAATAATTGAGGTTGAAACTGTGAATGTCACCCCAACAAGAGTCACCTTGTTTTCCCGAAGATTGGCTACAAAAAACCTCATGAGCTCAGGATGGTGTTGAACTCTCTCTACCTACTAACAGAACTCATAGCACCCTAGATGATGGAAACAAGTGACAGCCAAATGAGAGGCCTGCAACTATCTGAGGTTTGATGGCTCTTCCCTAATAATTATGCCTCCCTTGTGTGGTTTTCTTTGATGCCTAGGTCTATCTACTAAATTGTCACTGCCAGTGTTTTCCTCCTCCTCATAGTCTCTGTCTCCTCTGTCCATGTTTGCAAATTTTGAGGTTGTGCACTCCTAGAAAAGGGATGAAGGGGGTGAGCAAGAGTGATTAGGAATAAGGGAAGGGGAGGTAACCTTGTGAGGTGTTTGGTGGGCTACGAAATGAATGGGAGGGTATGAATCATGAAAATGAGGGAGAGGGGCTTAGGTTTTTTTTGAAGTATTTCTCATCGGATGAAGGAAAATAGGATATAGAATGTTATGGAATGATATAGGGGAGGGTTTCAGGCTTTAATGATACGTGATTGGAGGAATAATAGGGGTTAGGGTTCCTAGGGTATAACTAGGGAAGAATCTAGGGTTTTACATTTGCCATGGTAAATTTATCCTTAAAAGATTTAATTGAAAACCAATGATGAAGTCCAGGTAGAAAACTTACTTGTTTGAGGAAAAGGAGGGCGATTTTGATGTTTTTAGCTAGTAGGAGGTCTTTTGGCTCTTATTGGCCCAACGCGCAGTGCCTCCTACAGGCTTGCAGCGCCCTTCTATAAGCACAATGTCGTTGTTTTCCCCACTGCCAAAATTGGCCTACATGCAGCGCTCAATCTGTACGCGCAGCGCTCCGGCCTGAATGCGCAGTGCCACCTCCAACTACACCAAACGCATAGTGCCAACCTCCCTAAGCGCAACGCCACTTCTCCCTGGCCCAAAACTCGCTCAACTTCTCCTCTCTTCTTCACCTTTTCACTCCTTCTTTGCCAAATGAGAATGATAAGCTTGCAAATGAAATGTGACACCTTATATAGGAGTAAATTTTGATTTTTCATTAGAAAAACCCACTTTCTAATGTTTTTTTACCTTTTCAAAATCTTTGTTTTAATGCATTTTCTTCACTGTTCCTTTTCAGGTGGATGATGCTCAATTTGAACTGATTTTTGTAGTGGTTCATTGTCTTGTAGGAAGGAGAGATGCATTGGTGGAACTAGGATCATTTATTACATATAGTGACTTAAATTACATAAAAATATAAATTAACCTAAAATACTCTATTTTCACCTCAAAAACATGTTTTTGAGGTGAAAATTACATTAGTGAAAGAGATAATTGTATTATGACTATGACTTAATAGCAATCATTCTTGATTTATTTATCATCCTCATACCCTTGCTGCCCTTCATTTACACTTCTAGATCATGCCTTTGACCTTGCAAATGAACCCTAAAACCTAGTGAAAACATGTCCTAAGACCTAATGGAAATATGATCGCATTTGACTCTAAAACTATGACTGAATACAAGCTGGAGATGGGTCAACAAGTGTACTTAATGAGGGAGAAATTGGATTTTCTGAGGAGAAGACAACCATCAGTGGATCAGCTTGACTGTACTAATGAAATGATGTAAAAATTTGAGTATGGGACCCCTAAAATGAAAATGCAAAGAGCAAATTTGATCCCTAATGGAAGTACGCACATACTGACACTAACATTGGCCTTATTGGGGATGGAAGCTCCTTGGAGGTTGTTATAGACATTTGTGTGCCTTACAACATTGAGCATGAAATGTCCATAATCTAAGGGATCCAAAGTCCCTAAGCATGTTGTTCCTACCCCTAGAGGAACAAGGCTAACAAACCACAGCAATTCACATAAGTTCTCCACCAGAAACTGCTCAAAAACAAGTCAATTCAGGATCATTTCAGTGGCTACATTAGGTGTTTGCGCTGAATGTCAAAGCCAACACTGGCTACCTGCGTTGAATGTCAAATGGAACACTGGCTACCTGCGCTGAACGAGAGTGGACATGTGGCAGGTTCATTTCTCAAGGTGTCAAAACCCAGGAAGCTTCCAAAATGACACTTGCCTCAGGGAATTCGACTGGTGATGAGTAAGAGGTTCCAAATCTCCAAGTGGGAGAAAGAACCTCCAAGTGGACTCAAGAACTGACAGAGGGAGAGGACACTAGTCAGATCTCAAGCTGACTCATCCTCTCTCCAAACATCTATATATGGATCTCTCCTCCATGAGATCTAGGGGCTGGAATTTTGTTATTGCAAAGAATTTCTGTTGGTTTGAGATTGGAATCATTGGGTGCTTAATGCTTTGAAGGGGGTGAAGATAGGAATTCCATTTGCTGGGAAGGAGATGCTGGATTGGAGCCCTCTGGGTTGTATGTCTTCCTGAACCTTGTTATTCATCAATAAAGCTATCTTGGTTTCTCCTATATGCTGATGTATTTTTGATGTATGAATGCATTAGTATGTTTAGTTTATTTCTAATCCTAAACTAGTTATGAATGTGAATATCTGTCTTTGTGTAGTGTTCTTCTCTTGTCGCAAGTAGCTGTTCTCTTGTCGCAAGTAGCTGTTCTCTTGTGATCTCGCAGGAACCCGTTGAAGCTGGACAAGCAAGAAGGCAAGTAGTTGTTCTCTTGTGATCTTGCATGAACCTGCTGAAGTTGGGCGAGTGAGAAGGCAAGTAGCTGTGAACTCCCAAAGAGAAGAGAGACCGGATCGAGGGACAAACAGAAGACACTGGTAAGTCTATTGATCTCTCTTCTTTCACATTTCATAAAGGAAGAAACCAGCATACCTGTCTCTGTTTGTTGCTAAGGCACTGTCACACCTTAGGTGGATAGGATCGTCCTGCATAGGCATTTTTCCCCACAACAAATTGGCGACTCCGCTGGGGAGATCTGTTTGGTCATTTTATTTGTGTTTCTATAATTGTTTGTTTCATAGACTCGACAGCAACAATCGAACTACATCTGCTTTTCCCGGATGCAAAGTAGACAGTTGCTGCTTTGATCCAATCACTGGACTTGTCTATGATCTGAACAATGGACTCACAAATGATTTGATGATCCTTTGTGATAGATCTTAGTACCCCCTCAAAGCATCCCTTTGGTTGTACCTTGCTTGTTGCTTTTATTTGGCCTGAAACAGTGAATTAAATAGCAATCTGTGACCCAGAACGTGAGGGAAACGAGAGTTTCTCCTTCAGCGCAGACCCAGTGAAGGGATTCTGCATTTCAACGCAGGTCCCGTGAAGGCTACCTGCGTTGAATGTCAAAACCCCTGTGTTGAGGTTGCGCTGAACCAGTTTGGCCTTGTGCAGCTGGGGTTCTCTGCTCTGTTTTGCCTTGTTTTGATCTCTGATTTTTGCAGCCTGTAACCAGCATAGGTACCAGTCTAATAACTCCTTTTCTCTGCTTAGATTCCGCCTCCTTTTGTACAAAAAGACTGTGAGTGTTTTTCTATGTTTTTGCGTCATTTATAGTTTTCCTTTGCATGAGTGAAATAATCATCCTGTAGCCCTTGATTCAGATCTGTTGATTGTGATCTTAGGAGAGAGTTCATTGGCTGTTTACAGTTGATTATACATTTTCTTTTTCTTATTGGTTTGAGTTTGTCTCTTTTAAGTGTCAAAACAAGTCTTCATTTCGAAAATCGTTAAGTGTTGTAATCTCTTCTACCCTCTCTGATTTCGAAAAAGTAAACTTGTTTGTATTGATCATTTAAAAGCAAATTCAAAGTTGTACAAAAAGCTTTCTTTGTAGTTATCAATACTAAGAAAGCGGAAAACAAACACCTGCATTGTGCATTTGCATCTTGATAGTTTTCATGTTTGATTTAGGAAAAGTGCATTAGAGTGTGCTGATTGCTCTTTGAGAAAAGATGGTGTCTTTCTTTTCCCTTAGTAGCTAGGATTTTCAAAGTTGAAAAGATATAAAGCTTGCTTATCATCTTTAGACTGCATTTAGGAATTGTATCACACATCTTGTGGTGAACCTTCAAAGGCAAACTTCTAAAAAGATCAACCTAAAATAAATTGAATGAACTTAACAATGCTTTGCAACATAACGCACAACATAGAGGTCTAGGCTAGAGACATGTTCCGGCGTCGTTAAGCCTGGTGACTGTCGATCTCATGGATGGTGGGTGATTCCTCCTGAGGGACGATAGCACCAGTACGGATTGTGCTCCCATGTACCGTCGCGTATATATTGGGAGACCCCTATAGGCATAAAACCTTTATCCTTAGGAAGCCGTGTCGGCCGCCCTACTGATCGCAATGCACTGAACACAGCATTCAGGAAGATCGACCGCCCGTACCCTAAAAAGTATTCTGCAGTTTTGCGAAAAGTTTGGCACAACCTCTGCCTAGAACTCCAGAGCAGTTCCTTTTGGCCTTTTTCAGACTCTATAACAGAAAAAGTCCATCCGAGCATTTGTTACTTCGGGCTCGTTAAAACATCAAAGGAGACTAGAGTCATCTTTAGCTTTTTCTCGACTCTTTAAAACTGAAAAAGAAAGTTGTGTCTAAAGCGTCATTAAAATTTATTTTAAACGGAACAATCACCCTTATTCCTGCGTTGATCTTTAGGTTGAAAAAATGGAGCACACCAACCGAGGAATTCCCCTTGGTGGAAATCCTAGTCCCTTCTCCTCTTGGGGAGATGTTGGTGCACCCCATATGGCCACATTGTCGCTTCCAGGACTGACAATTGGCCTGCCAGTCTGGCTCTTTTCAACCAATGTCGTTCAGAACACCACCATTCCTGAACAGTCGAGTCAACAGTTAGACCAGACCAGAGTTGCCAACCAGCCTTCTACCTCATCTAATTGTTCCTCTCCTCCTTCCTCTTCGCTTGACGGAACTGGTAAAACAAAAAACCAAGTTCCTAAGGAGAAGAAGGAAAAGAAGAAGAATAAGGAGCCAAAGGCGACTAGGGGAAAACAAGTGTCGTCTGACAAAAATCCACACACAGCACTGACTAGGCCTAAATCGCCATGTGTCATATGCAAGGGAGACCATTTCCACAGAGATTGTCCCTGCATCCCTCGGATACTAAGGGACTGGTCTCCCCGTTTGCACAATTCGGTAGCATCAACCTCTGATAGCAATGTTGACTGCTCACCGTCAACTAGTGAAAGTGAAGTCCCAGGACAGAGAGGGAAAGCTAGATGTCCTTGTAAATTGTGTGAAGGAAACCATGCCATCCATCATTGTCCCTTCTTAGATGAGGCTAAAAGAGTTCTGGAAGGTCACCCGATTTTACGAGCGCAACTTCCTCCTGGTTATCAAAAACTCCTGCCAAGTCCTTCACTAGTTGAGAACCCGGCTGGCCCGCCCAGGTGGTCAGCCGAAGCACCTATCATTAAAGATGAACCGTCTGGATCCATGCCTGAAGAAAGTCAAAAGGTTGAGACGGCAGTTGACCCGGTTTTGCCTTCAGAGGCTCTATCTTCGAATGATACCATCACAGAGGAGAATAAAGACGACACCGTCCAACTTCTCTTCATCAACACTGACTCTGATGAACAAGGGGGCAATGCCCCCATTCCTTTATCGCAGGAAGGAAGTTCGTCAGAGCGATATCCGGCCGTCTATTCGGTCCCACCACCAAGCAACCTGGTTGTGTCCTTCGACTGGAACCAACTAGGAAGACCCCGGTTGCCAGCAAGCATACCATTCAGAATTATCGTTCAAATATACAGAATGGTAATGGCTGGCACTATCATTGATGAGGGGGCATCTGTGAGTATACTTTCCTCTATTGCTTGGAAAGCGCTTGGTTCGCCAGCGCTTTTGCCTGAAATGAGAAATCTATCAGGTTTTGATAAAGGAACCAGTCGACCTTTAGGGATCCTCCCCAATGTGCCCATAACATTGAAAGGGAAGACCGTTCAAATGAACGTGATGGTCGTTCAAGGACCCTTGGATTATAACCTACTCCTTGGACGAGACTATATATATTGCATGGGAGCTATTTTCTCCTCACTCTTTAGAGTAATGTGTTTTCCGCATGAAGGAAGAGTGGTCAAGCTCGTGGACCAACTTTCATTTCCCGGATCACGCATCACAAATAGTCATTTACCATCCCTAAATGGTCTATTCACGCAAGAAGTGTCTCAACCCACGGTCCGTCCTCCTGATGAGCGTGAGTAATCCGGGAGGATATGACTGGAACCCAGGGGGCATGCGTCCTGGTCTGCTTCGGCAGGAAAACTCTGGGTATAAGGTAGGTTTCCGCGGGAGAATATGACTAGTCTGTACCCCGCCCATGCTGGAAGAGGGTTATTCTAGAATAAGATTCTTTTGTCAAAGTTATGTGAGTTGGCGGGCATCGTCGCTCACCTTTGTCTATTTCGGTAGACATTGCTGAGGAAGTGTTTTGTTTGAAAGATTAACGAGACAATCTTTGGGTAACCTGAAAGAGGTAAGCCTCTCTCTTTAAAACAATTGTTTTGAAGGAAAAGAAGTAGAGGTAACCTTGAAATCGTACTTTATACCTGGGGGCATGCAAACCTTTTGGAGTGCAAGCAAAGAGCGGTTATTTATCTGTTTTTTGGGTTAGCCGTTTCCTAACTTGCATAAAGAAAGGATGCGGGGCATAGCTTTGTGAGATGAAGCTCCATAAAAAATAGAATCTTAATGAGGCACTCTTATCATATGACTGGGTAATCAAGCAGTTTTAGCACAAATTTCATGCTCGTTAAAAAATAAACGCAAGATCTGAGAAGTTTTAGCACATAGTTCATGCTCGTTAAAAAATAAACATAAGATCGAGCAAATGTTTCCACCCGCGTTTAAGCTCGTTAAAAAATGAACTATCCCGGTAAATAACCACTGTGAATGTAATATCATCAGCCATCAAAGTGTTGGTCGTGTTTGCACCGTCACCTCCACTTTTTATTTGGCCGATCGTTCACCTCCATATCATTGTTTACCCATTTTGAGGAACAACTGTGAAGAGTGATTACACCTAGCCATCCTTGTGACACTTCCGTGATTGGAAAATTCCAATCTGTACCTGGAATCAGCTGCTAACCCTGTTTATCACTCGTTCCTCAAAAGATGAGTCTTCTTTAAGCTCTTTTCAGCTGACTCGTAAAATATGAAAAGATTGTCGAGTCCTTGGCCTTCCAGCTCGTTAAAGGGACAGGAAGAGCTATCCCTCCTCTAGATTTTAATATTTTTGGACCTGAGGGATTATTGCCCAAAAAGATCGAGCGCTTATTTTATTTGGCTCGTTAAAACTATCGAAAACTCATCCCTTCTGTATTGTTTTATACTTTTTCAGACTTAAGGGATTAGATGACGAAAAAGGACTTTTGGAGTTAACTTTATGTACCTTTTCAGACTCTCTAAAAATGAAAAGGACCGAGTTATCCTTGTCGTTAGACTCGTTAAAATCATTAAATAGCGACAAACTTGTCTTTAGACGAGAATGAGTTTCACTATCGCTAGGCTCGTTAAAACATAGCGATGGGCTTGCCCGAAGGGCAGGTTATAGAACAAGCATATGTTATCCTCCTCAAGCTTGACAAAAGTAAAGAGGTACTGGTCAGCAATGACTGGGGAAAAATTGGGAGAAACTAAAGAAAACTTTGATGGTAGCAAGTCGCTCTTGAACATGACACTTTTCCTCCGTACCACAATCGGGTTGGGTTGTTTCATTCACCGGTCACATCCATGGTCTCGCCATACCATCCATATTTGGGGTAATGCTACCGATCCATCATATCAGTGTCACCATATGTTCAAGAGAAGTCATTCAGAAAAGTCAACCGTGTCCCATCCACTGCCATACATTATCCTTCATCCTTTCATGACCGCCACCCTGAATCATATGTCACAGATCATTTTCACCTCCATTAAAATCATTAGCTCTGTTCCGTTTCACTGATGTGGGATTCATTAAGGCCCTCCTTTGACGGATCGCTTCTTGTCGACATCAGCTCATTATCCAAGAAGTTGATCTAGGAACAACCCCTTCAGTACTTTGAAGCTTGCATGCCTCAATGGCAAGTTTCTCACTTCCGGTGACAGGTATACATCAATGACCTTCGACCGAAAGATTTTGCGTGGTGTTCGACGCCAAGTCCTTTATTCACACCACGTGAATTGTACTGCAGTACCTTGAGGGTCATTATCATTATCGGTGATTCCTCTCGTGCTTGTTAACGGTTTACATCATTGACCGGTAATCAAGCGATGTCTTTCCATGTTCGACTTCAGAACATTTCTCACATGGATCGATTTGTACTTAGAGTGAAGATCGAATGAGTTTGAAGACCCCGGATCTAGTTTCATCCATCCGGGATGCGATATATATTCAGGAAAAATAAAGACATTGACACGTACATCATTGCAGCAGATAATCATCCTACTCAAAGGATGATAATTTCATCAAAATTATCAGTCTACCACCAGACGATTGTCTGTTCTATGTACAGAAAAATTAATTTATAAAGCCGAGCATGGGAATGCCCGCCTCAGCTAGATCATGAAAGCAGTATGAAAAATAATGTATTGTATTGTATCTTATTACAGGTCTCCTCTCAGCATTGGATGAACTTCGGATGCCCCTGATAAAGCATTTCACCCGATAAACAGCCTCATACTTTAGGGGGCAACTGTTATAGAAATTTTTGTGCCTTACAGCATTGAGCATGAAATGTCCATAATCTAAGGGATCCAAAGTCCCTAAGCATGTTTTTTCTACCCCTAGAGGAACAAGGCTAACAAACCACAGCAATTCACAAAAGTTCTCCACCAGAAACTGCTCAAAAACAAGTCAATTCAGGATCATTTCAGTGGCTACACTAGCTGTTTGCGCTGAATGTCAAAGCCAACACTGGCTACCTGCGTTGAATGTCAAATGGAACACTGGCTACCTATGCTGAACGAGAGTGGACATGTGGCAGGTTCATTTCTCAAGGTGTCAAAACCCAGGAAGCTTCCGAAATGACACTTGCCTCAGGGAATTCAACTGGTGATGAGTAAGAGGTTCCAAATCTCCAAGTGGGAGCAAGAACCTCCAAGTGGACTCAAGAATTGACAGAGGGAGAGGACACTAGTCAGATCTCAAGTTGACTCATCCTCTCTCCAAACATCTATATATGGATCTCTCCTCCATGAGATCTAGGGGCTGGAATTTTGTTATTGCAAAGAATTGTTGTTGGTTTGAGATTGGAATCATTGGGTGCTTAATGCTTTGAAGGGGGTGAAGATAGGAATTCCATTTGCTGGGAAGGAGATGCTGGATTGGAGCCCTCTGGGTTGTATCTCTTCCTGAACCTTGTTATTCATCAATAAAGCTATCTTGGCTTAGTATTTTTAGTTTATTTCTAATCCACTAGTATGTTTAGTTTATTTCTATACATCATGCATTAGTATGTTTAGTTTATTTCTAATCCTAAACTAGTTATGAATGTGAATATCTTTCTTTGTGTAGTGTTCTTCTCTTGTCACAAGTAGTTGTTCTCTTGTCGCAAGTAGCTGTTCTCTTGTGATCTCGCAGGAACCCGTTGAAGTTGGACAAGCAAGAAGGCAAGTAGCTGTTCTCTTGTGATCTTGCATGAACCTGCTGAAGTTGGGCGAGTGAGAAGGCAAGTAGCTGTGAACTCCCAAAGAGAAGAGAGACCGGATCGAGGGACAAACGGAAGACACTGGTAAGTCTATTGATCTCTCTTCTTTCACATTTCATAAAGGAAGAAACCAGCATACCTGTCTCTGTTTGTTGCTAAGGCACTGTCACACCTTAGGTGGATAGGATCGTCCTGCATAGGAATTTTTCCCCACAACAGAGGTGTGAAGAACAACATAAACCAAGTGCCTAGCTAATTGGGCCAATACGGTCAAACAAACAAAAGTCTAAAAAAACCCCCTTTTTTTTACAATTTTGAAGAAATTTAATGACTCCATACAAACTAAAAATTCACTCACGGTCGACTCTAAACTTGACTTAAAACAAAACCAACCAAACTGGACACAAATCATTCAAGATTTACATCCTTCTCTTCGGGCCCCAAGCTCAGATGATAGTGTACTTGAAATCTTGGAAGGAAAGGTAAACCGGTATATACAATGGCGGTGAAGCAACTTTAGGGAACAACATCAAAAGTAGTAGTGTTTTAGGAGCCTACCATTCACTGGTCCTCCTTAGCATTCTTCACCATCCATTTCCTTTAACAAAAATCCATTCTATCCTCGATAGGCTAAGATTTTATATGGTCCTTTCCATATATTTTCAAACTTACCATGATTTCCTTTTTCTTCATTTTGTGCATCCCATTGCAGCACTACATCTTCCAGCTGAAACTTTTCTGCCTTGGTTTTGTGGTCATAAATCTTCTTTATGTTCTCTTGTAGCCGGAAAGTGTTTTGAGAAACTTCTTCCCTTGTTTGCTGAAGGTGAATCATTTGATTAATCATGCGCTAAATATCATCCTCTTTGCTGCCAGCTTCCTGTAATAATCTCATGACCAGGACTGCAAGTGATGTGGGAAACACCGTATCAGTACCATAAACCAACTCAAAAGGTGACATACCTATTGATTTCTTGTTGCTCACTCTATTGGCCCACAAGGCATTAACAAGCTTTCGATGCCAATTCTTTTTGTTCGCCTCCAACATTTTCTTGATAATGTTCACCAAGGATTTATTTGACGACTCAGCTAATCGATTGCCCTGCGGGTAGTATGATGTGGAATGACCCAATGTAATATTGTACTTGTTGCAAAACTAGACCATATTCTTTGACTTAAATGTTGCTGCATTTTTTGTTATAATCTTGTGAGGGAAACCAAAACAAGACAAGATATTAGATTCTAGAAATTGGATAATTACCGTGTCTGTGGCTTGCCTTGTTTGAATGGCTTCAATCCACTTGGTGAAGTAACCAGTAGTTGTCAAAATCCATCTGTATTGTGCTGATGATGTAGGATGGATTTCTCCTGTGAAATCAAGTCCCCACTACTGGATATGTGCATTTACTTCAACTGGCTTCAAAGGAAGAGGAAGAAACATCCTTTTTCCCTGAAAAACTTGACATTCGTGGCAGCTCATGACTATCTTATATAAATCTGAAAACAAAGTTGGCCAATAATATCCTGCTCTAAAAACCTTGTTATTTGTTGTCTTCCAAAAAAAATGACTCCCACAATCACCTCTATGAAAATCATTCATTCCTGTTGATCTTCATCTTCAACCAAACAATTAAGAAGAACCCCTCCTGGGTCTTTCCAATAGAGAGCACTATTTAAAATGTATAATTTTGCAGACTTTAGTTTGTTGATCTACCTTTACATCTTGAGATTCTAGAAGGCGGTGAAAGATGCTGAAGAACATATACTATATCAGAATACCAGGGTGATTTGAGAAAAAATTCTGATGCCTGAATTGGTCTGCCACCCTCTTCGTCATTTCACATTGCTGCAATAAGATTTATGTCTAGAGCATGCAGATTTGATGCAGCCATCAATTTTTCCAAGACTTTTCCTTTGATCAGTTTGGTAGGCTTAATCTCAAGATCGTATTCCAACATTGCTGCTATCCACTTACCTCTTCTTCCCTCCGGATTAGTTTGCATGAGAACATCTTTGACAACTGCGTTAGGAACATATGCTATGGTATGTGAATGCAGAATGTATACTTGGAAATCCTTCAATGATTTTATAAGAGCCAGAGCTTGTTTCTCAATGATATTGTAATGCAAAGTGGTATCTCTAATAGTCTGACTGAAAAAAAACAATGGGTTTCTCCACCTGATCCCTCTTTTGCATCAACACCGTAGCCATAGTGTGCTCAGATGCAAATGAAAATATAATAAAATCATGAGTATAATCAAGATTGATCAAAACTGGGGTTGTGGTCAAAGAAAACTTTACCAAGTTGAATGATTTCATGGCATCCTTGGTCCATTTCATAGTGTTGTCCTTCTTCAACATATTAGTTAATTCACGTAAATGCTCAGCCAAATTTGGTATAAATTTGTGTAATAAATTCATCTTACCATTGAAAGCTTGAATCTCCTTTTTGTTTTGCAGAAAGTCTATTTTCTAGATTGCCTCCAGCCTTGAAGGATCAATGCGAATACCATCTTTAGAAATTATATGACCAAGGAGTTTACCTTCTTCCATGGCAAAAGACTCTTTTTGGGATTTAGAGAAATCTCGAACTTCCTACATTTTTGAAAAACAATCCTCAGGTGGTGAAAATGCTCATCATCAGAACCAGAAAATACTGTCAAATCATCTAAATAGACTACCAAGAAAACATCCTTCTCATTATCAAAAGCTATGTCCATTGCACGCTGAAAAGTGGCTCCGGCATTCTTCAGCCCAAATGGCATCTTGGCATACTAAAACGTTCCCCATGGTGTTGTGAAGGAAGTTTTGTCCTGGTCTTTTTCATGCACCAAGATTTGATTATAGCCCGAGTAGCCATCTAGTAGTGACATCCATGATGCTCCAACTACTCTTTGCAGAATATGGTCCATCTTAGGAAGAGGGTAATTATCCTTCGAGGACACGTTATTGAGGTTCCTGAAATATATGCACAACCTTATCTCTCTGGTATTCTTTCGTACCGGAACCAAATTTGAAATCCAGTCAGAAAATCTAATTGGAACAATGACACCATCTTTAAACAATCTATTTACCTCTTTCTCGATGGATGGCAACAACTTTGGATTGATTGTTCTCAACTTTTGTCTAAAAGGTTTTTGATCCGGCTCAATAAGAATAGTATGCTGAATGATGTTCTTGTCATACACTTTCAAATCTAAATAATCCCACACAAAAACATCAGAAAATTCAGAAAGAAACTTAACATACTTAGCCTTTGCTTTGGGAGACAATGTTTTTGATAACTTTACAAGCTTCGACTGGTCTATTGTTCCAAGATTTACATCTTCAACTCCTTTGTCCATTGGAACCAAGGTCAATTTTCTTGCCACATCATCTTGATCAAAGAGCTCTTCTATAGGTATGAGACCTCTAGGAAGAATATTATCCTTTAGCTGTAAAGCCTCCATCTGATTTACCTCAATACCTTGTTCATCGGAACCACAAACATCATCAATGAAAGCATTCTTAAACATTCCTTCATTCTGCAAAAAGGCATTAATTTCATTGGCATCCCAGAAAACTTGCCAATACCTCAAATTATCAAGAACATTAGGCCTATGTTTGACATGAATTTCAAATTTATTGCTAGAAATCATTAGAATCTTCAAATTGCTTGCTACAGTAGCGAGGGAATCAGCAATGATGTTTTGACTTCCGTGCACCGCTGTCAAGGTGTGTTCCAGAAACATCTTCAAAATATCAAGAACTGCATTTCTTTAGGCTCTCATCTGCAGATACTTTGCTTGATATTCTCCTTTTACTTGTTTAATGACCAACTCTGAATCACCATAAACAGAAATCCTTTTCGTGCACAATTTCTTCAAAAAATTTAGACCTGTAATCAATGCCTCATATTCTGCTTCATTATTAGAGCAATCAAAAGCTAACTTGTAGGAACATACTCTAACATTACTTGGGCCTTTGCCAGGCTGGAAAGCAGGGCTTCGAATCCAAATTCCAATAACGGCACCGTCGCTGCCCAAAGCACCATCGAAGTCCATGCTCCAAAGGCTGGCTTCATCTTCTAGATGTTGGAATTTTGCTTTATTTTCAACCTTACCTTCGTTGATTACTTCATTTTCCGCTCTTCACTAACCTTCTATCACTGTATAGGCTGCTCAAAAGAAATTGCTATTTTTTCTTTTTCTTGATTAAGAACTGCTCTAAAATTCTCGGAAATTTTTGGTACACCATCTACCTCTACAAGTTGAATATCTACATCATTCAATCCACTATCAGAGTATAAAACAAAAGACTCTAAATTAGTATGTACAACATTGATCGGATGATCCACATGCTTCTCTTTACTGGTGATCATATACTTCATTTTATTTTCCCGGTACAACTTCCTCAATTGACTGAAAATAGGGATTGTAGCATAAGAGAAGTAAACTTGTAAAGTACCTTTCAGTTTGGCTCCCCATGATCTAGACAAGAGCATATCGAATCGTGGTAGTATATCAGCAACTACCACATCCATTAAGACATTTTTGGCTGGGATTTGATCTAAAGAAACCACCAAATCTTTGATGAGACCAATGAAACAAACTCTACCAGAATCAAATGAGTACAAATCATGATATTTCTGGGTGATATCCAGGCCCAACTTTTCCATAATGACTTTGGGCATAAAATTACGGGAAGCTCCAGAATCAAACATAGCATTGTGGAGAATATACTCATGCAGTCCAAGACTCAAATAAAATGGTGGGACTTTGCTATCTTCAGGCTAACCTTCTATGGCTGGACCAAAAGTGAGTTCAGAATGATCATCCTCAACATTCACCATGTCAGACAAAGGATTGATTTGCAGTATTCTAGATACATGATGTTTATAGTTGCTATTCTTAACAAGATCAGTCAAAGGAATGGACACATTCAATTTAGCAATTTCACTTTCTAAATTAAAAGATGAAACATTTTCTACCTCTTTGACATCGATGTCCTTCTTATCTGCTTTCTCTTTCATTGCACTATCCTCTTTCTGATTGTTTTTCTCATTTGGAGTTGTACTTGTTGATGGTACCTTGTTAGGATTTGGATCAGAAAGATCTTTTCCTTTCTTCTGAGTGTTTGAGAGATCATTCTTTGATTGCACATCCTTTATTTTCTAAATGGGATTGACCGGTACATCTTTGCTCCTTAAAGAGTATTTCCTCTATTGTGCACTCAAGGAATTCGTGTAACCACGTTGATAATCATCAGATTCAGCCTCCAAAACAACATCATTTTCCAAGATGTAGTCCTCATCCTTTTGAATGTCGGGACCTTCTGCATACTCTTCATCTTCGATTAGAAATATGGGCATACCATCAGCAATGAAAAAGTGATTTGTTTCAACTACTGGATCTTCCTCATCTTCCTCTTCCATTCCTTGAACATAATTCTATTGTAAGGGAGTTATGATCTATTGTTGTTGTTGTGCTGGTTGCTCTGGTGCTTTTTGTTCTCTCTGCTTGATTCGGAATTGGGGCTGCTACTGGCCTCTAAAATTTGGATTCCGGATTTGAGGTTCAGGTCTATCTGTGATGGATAACCGGTCAACCATCCTTTCCATTGTTTGAATCAGTGTATCCATTTTTACATCTGAAGTAGATTCTTCTTCTTTCATGGTCACTCTTTTCTCAGATCTCATTCTTGCTCTTTTGGCCAGCAAGTTTGCTTCTACGCTCACAACATTCTTTTGCATGTCTTCTAGTGTTGTAGGATCACGTTCCTGCAACTGATATGCCATATCAGTATCAAATCTATCTGGAAACTTAAGCAAAGCCAATCCCTCTAGTGGTTTAATGTTTGCAGGAATAGCATTGTATACTGCATTAAATCTTACATAATAGTCTTGCACACTCTTGCCAATGTTTCTTTTGATGTTCTCATACTCGGAAAAAATCTTAAGGTGATTCTTCTTCACTTCCCATCAATCCAGGAACTGCCTATGGAGGATTGGTAAAGTAGTGATAGAAGCTGTTGGTAGGGCTCTAAAACATTTCTGAACTTCACCTCCAAAACTTTGTACAAAAAACCTCATCGTCACATCTTCAATTTCAACCTCATGGAGATCAAAGAAATCGTTCATTTTATCTACGTTCTGCTGAGCTGTAAGGGTTTGGGTGTCATCAAAGAAAGGCATTTTGGTTTGACAATCAGTGGGCATAGCACCAAGATTTTGAGGTAAAACAAGGGGTGCATATCAGGCAGCCATAACTCGAGGTGGGGGAGGTGGATTTAAACCAAGGACTGGGGTATTCAGTATATTCAAAGGGGGATTAACAACAGCTGGAATAGTGTGAATAATCTGTAAGGATGAAAGCGTTGGGTAAGTGATTGTTTGAGTTGCAGTAGATGTAAAGGAGATATTTCGAAAATCAAAAGATGGCGTATTTTTCACCCAAGTGTATAAACTTGAAGTAAGCTTCTGCAACTGATCAAGAGCATGAATAAGTTGTGACCCTGATTTACTTTGTGTAAACAAGTCTTCAACGGGGTTATCAAGAGATATAGAGGAATCGACAACTATTTGATTAATCCAAATCAAAGATTTACTGTAAAATAGACTTTGCTCAAAATGAATATCAAACTCAATATCTTGCAAAGTGTCTAACCTTTCCAGGAGTGAATGAACATGAGGAATGGAAACTTCACTTGATTTTACTTCTGCTACACAGAATTTCTCTGTAGCTTTCTTAGATTTCTGCCCAATTTTATGAGGATCACTGACAATGTTTGGAGGATTCAAATGTGTATTGGATCTTGTGTACTTTCGAGAAGTGAGTATTCTTAATTTTAAAATTTTATATATTTCTTTACAACTTTCCAATTCAGCCTATTAAATTCTAAAACTCATCATCCACAAGCTTAATAATTCAAATGAATGATATTACCGGGGTGATTAATCTTCCGTTCCCCAATATGGTCGCCACTATGTTATCACCTGGATTGAACCTCAGGCTGAAGGAAGGCAATGCTAGGGTAACCACAAACCACGCCTAGCCAAGTAGCTAGCCCTACTAGGCCGGGAGAGGGCTCTCTCCTTAAGGATCTCAGCCAATATGATTGGATCAGAAAAAGGATATTAGGCTAGGTATAGTAGCATAAGGTTTGATTTGATTTTGAAGGCGTTTTGCTGGACCAGGAGGAGCCAAACAGTTAGGGCTAGGAAATTAGTTCAAAATTGCAGGGTGTTCAATGGGGCAAGGTAGGTATAAGGCTTAGCACTCTAGGGTTTAATGGGTGAGATGTTTAAGACTGGTGAGAAGCTAAGAAGAGCATGTGATTACCATGGATCCTTCCTAAACTGTAGAAAACATAAAATGATGAATATTTTCCCAAAGCAGAGCAGTAATGTTATGGATTCTGCATATCAACTTGAAAACATTCACTTGGAAGCAATGAAATGATTAATGAAGTACACAAAACATTTTAACATATGATCATAAGAGAAGAAGCTAAACTAAACTTCATACCACATGGATCCCAAAGAAATAGCGGCAATTTTTATTAATCTCCTGCTACAACTGATACAAAATGATACAATCAAGGCATAAGCATCCAGCTAAGTCCAACCCTTTACAATGAGAAAGAATAAGAAGATATAGGCATGTTTCAACCTCCTTCCATCCTTAGGGGTCGAATCCCTAAGATGAGGAGCTAATCTAACCAACACTGAACAAGAAACTAGAATATAGGCATCCTAACGACTTGCCTCTAAAAGTGAGGAAACTGATTCATTTGTGCCCAAAATGACTTTCAATCTAATGAACCTAGCCTATCCTACTAATTATCCATCATATTTACAAGCGAAGTCATCATTTACAATAATAAAACATCCTCCATGACAGAAAATCCATGAGCATATTCAAAACATAGTAAAATGGCCATCCTATGCAAAACTTTTCCTACGCGCAACGCCACTGGTCCAACGTGCAATGCCAATTTTAGTTCCCTTTGGGAGGCCTTCCCAGCATCCAAATTGATTTCATGATAGCTCATTGGAAACATATTCAAGTATACTTTCCAAAAAAACTAGAATTTCTTCATTTGAAGCCCATTTGACACCTCAAAATTCGATTCTCTCAAGACTGCTTTTGCGTTTCGAAAAAGTGGCAGAAAGGTCATTTTTGGGGTGTTTTTTGACTTCTTGGTGGACCAGTTCTTCCCCAAAAAATTATAAAATCCATAGGGTGCATGTAATCATCGCTCTAAATCAAAAAAGGAAAGCCATTTGTCCATTGGGTGCACCTAGGAAAAGTGGCACTACCCGTTGAGCCATATTTTCTATGTTTAAAATTTTCAAAATTTGCAAATGACAAAAACTCCTCCAAACTTGACCAAAATTGGTGAGCAACACCATAATCAAGTATCCTGATGAGACAAGGAAGCTTCAACAAGAAAACTAAGCCTATAATCCTCTCTTTCTCCTTTTAGAGCCCGTCTTAGCCTTGCTTTCATCTATTTGACCCTTATATTGCAAATTTTGTTCCGGGTCCTGTAGTGGTAGGACATGTGCCTGGTGATCTGGTTGTCCCTATTGGCCTTTTGTAACAACTTTTCTAAGTGTAAATTGACTCTTTCAAGACAAATGTCTCTATCACCCTCAATTTCCTTCTCAATTGGAGTCAAAGTGATTAGTGCCTCTTCGTCTTGCGTTGCTGACATACCCTTGTCACCTTGTCTTTTTATCTTTAGAAGTTCCAGCTCCATGAGGTCCTGCTTATCACTCAGCTCCTTGTTCTCTTGTTCCAGATATGTGATGACATACTTGGCTCTCTCTAAATTGTCCATCAATGCTTTGATTTGAGCCTCTTTTTCCTATATGATGATGTCCTTTATTGTTGCTTCAACTTGAGCCTCTAAGTCAATTTTCTCTATGCCATGATGTATGTAATGCTATTCTGGATCATCATGCTCCATCAAATTAAAGTCTCTTTCATCCTCATCATCAAGATCTTCCTCTTGCATCTTCTCTTTCACTTTGTGTAGTTGTTGCACCTGTTCCTGCTGTGTTGGTGAATAAGGCAAAGCCCCTTCCACATCCTATGGATCAACCATTTGGCTATGAGTGAATGAAGAAGGAAAGGTCCCTTCCACACCAAGTGGAGTAAACACTTGCCTATGAACCACAAACAATTTTCTTGTGCCCCTATAGTATGTCTTGTAGGTCCCAGGAACCTCAGTAGCTCTAGTCTCTTTAGCCTTCTCATCTGTCTTCACCTGAGCATTGCTAGAAGGTCCTCCTGATTCTCGAGACACTGGTGGAGGAAGTTGAGGATCCCTAAAGATATCATGAGAAATAAATGTCTCCCAAGAGATGTTGAGGAGGCTAAGATGATGAAGCACAGTCATCTTGATCAGGGAAAAATGATAAAGACTACTCATCTGCTGAGGGTATGGATTTTTCTGTACAAAGAGGGCCATCTTCTCAATATTTCTAAACAAGAAATAAGGGAGGTTCAACATCCTCACCTTGGTAAAATTCATGAGAAGCCTGATGTGATAGGTGTACAGTCTGGAAAATCTTCCCTCACAAATCAAATATTTCGTGATGATTTTCATCATGGGGGCATACTTGTCTTCAAAAACCTGAAAGGAAAAAGCCTTTTTGCTTCATTTCTGTACCTAAGTTTGATGTAAGGCTCATAATAGTGTTCAACTAGGTGTTGGGCCTTAGTTTTGGTCTTATTTTTGCTCAAAGAAACTTACTTATCCATCTATTTTTCATCGATTTTCCCTTCATTTATCCCATTTAGATGTATATTTGATATCCATTCAGGTATTTAATTTTAATTTTTCAATTTCTAAAGTTTTTATGAAAATTTGGTTTTTTAGTGCAAAATTGGCAGATTCAGAAATTCCCGTAATAGCTCTATGGTTGATATGGTTGCAGGAAACTTTGGCATGAATGTAATGCATGGATGAATAGCTTTGGAACTAGGACTAAGCCAACAATGTTTAGTTCGAACAGAACAAGCTTTATTAGGCCCATTTGGTGCTAGTCAATGATGACCAGTCATTGAAAAATCCCATAGAAATAGGGCAGTTTTGAGATTCTATAGGATTGGTCATCTTTCTTGGGATGGGAGTAATGAATTCGACTTAGATAGGTGGATGAGAGTAGATGGGTTTGTTCATGAGACTTCTTATTTAAAGCCAAAACATTGATGGCTTATGTATTGACTTATGATATACTTTTATGCTGTGACATCTTTAGATTGAGGAGTTAATTTGAAGACTTGTGTTATTATTATTTTGTTGTTAAATGCTATGGATGTGTGACTGAATTTAAGCTTCTGATATCACCTCTCAAGTGTGCAAGGCAAGGGTGGAGGGCGCCCATTCCAAGCTAAGTACACTTCCTTGTTAACTAGTTTTATTTCCTTGTAATCTGGTTGTTGTAGCACTAGTTTTTCAAAGCTTTATTTTAGATTGCTTTATGGTTTATGCATAGTGATTGATTTCATTAGTTAATAGCTTATTCATCACTTTATTGAGTTGGAAAAAAAGGTGTTCAAGTTGGGCATCCCTTCTACTAAAATGATGAATCAAAACTAGTTTCTTTTGTTTGTATGCAAGTAGTTTCTTATTGAGATTTTGATATTGAGATGAATGAATTATGATGGAATACCTTATGTGTCTCTTAAGTTAAGAGCTTCTTTCATTAATAATTATCCATCTTAAGCTTTTGGTTTCAATCTCTGATTCATTAAGTGGTAATTGAGGTGAAGGTGGACTTCTTGAGTCAAGAACCATTTCAATGTTTTTCCTCTTTTTAAGCTGATTGAATTAGAGTTATAGAATGTATTACTTTTAGCTTTTGAATAACTTATCTTTCAAGGTTTGATTACATCTGATCTTCACATATAGTGAACTTGCCTCAAAGCAAAAACAACCCGGATTGATAAGAAATAATTGTGTTAAGTTAGGTCCACAAATTAGCTCAACATTTTGGCGCCGTTGCCGGGGAGGCAAATATCGGCATAGTCAATACAAAGATAAATTTCAAAACAACAAAAACATTAGTTACATTCCTTTTTAGTTATGTTTCTTTATGCCTAGATATAGAGGTCCTCAAGGTAGATTTATCAAAAACCCCCCACAAATAGAGATAGGATCATCAAACACCCCAGTTACTGGTAATCCAACAATTGAGGAATTGGCAGAAAAACAAAGAATTGGACAAAGATTAACCTTGATTGAAAGGAAAAATTTGTTAGCCTGGGAAGCAAAACAAAAACAATTTTCAACTTCCGGAAAGCAAAAAGAAATTATCAAAGGAAAAGAGCCTGTCTTTCCATCCATAAATCCTCTTATCTTCCAACAACCTGAAACTCCACTCAAAATTGAAACAAATCAACCAATGGCAGAAGAGGGACATGCATCTATTATTTTCACTCCTAAACAAAGAGCGGAATATGAAAGACAACAAAGAGAATGGACAAGAAAGAGAGAGGAGGAGGCAAAACAAGAAAATGATAGAAAGCTAGAAAACGATCGGAAAAGACAAGAAGATGGTAATGATCAAGAGACTACCTTTGGTTTTCCAATAGTAGACACAAGTGCAATATTAGGAGAAGAAGTGAAAATGAAAAATATTCCACCTTCTATATTGCCAAACTTTTGGAATGTCCACAGAAGATCCTGATGCATTTATGTTTGAATTTGATATTCTATGTAGAACATATGGATATACTGATGACATTCATAAACTTCGTCTTTTCCCTGCAACATTAAAAGCAGCAGCTTTGAAATGGTTTATGGGTTTAGGAGAACAAACAATAGCTTCTTGGGATGATATGAGATCCATCTTCCTTAAGAAATATCAAGCTTATTGTAGATCTAGAGATTCAAAGGAAGATGTTTTCAGAATGACACAACAAGAAGATGAAAGTTTAGAAGAATATTTGGAAAGATTTGCATATAATCTACAGAAATCTAAACAACACTCTCTAAATCAAGAAACCGTTCGAACAATATTTCTCAAGGGTGTAAGGGATGAATACCTTGACATTTTGAATGTGATGGGTAAAGGAGACATTTCAAACCTTTCGATGAAATTGTTGAGTTATGTCAAAAATATTCTAGAGGAAGATCAAAAACCAGAAGAAGGGAAGCAAGTTCAAAAGCAGCAAAGTCAGCTGCAGGAGGGATAACAAGAGCTGAAATAGGAAGCTTGTTGGAAAATTTCAAAACAGGTCTCTTGAGTACATTAGGGACACAAGTAGATGTGCTAAAGGCAAACAAGAAGAAAGAAGAACAAGAACAAGCTCTAGCAATATTTTGTTCCAAATGTAGAAAGAAACATCCATTGAGAGAATGTCCTTTGGATAGTGTTTAGGTTTGTGGTCTTTGTACAGAAAATCATTCCACGGAAAATTGTCTAAGATTGAAAGAATTACAAATGAACTCAATGGAAGAAGTGCCAGGGATAGAAGGTTTCTATTATGTAGCACCATGAAGACCATGGCAACCTAGGATGCCTCAACAAAATCAGCAGCAATTCCCTCAACAAAATTATCCCTATCCACCTCAAAATCCTTGGACCCCTCCAATGCCATGGCAAGCTCGGCCCCCACAATAATATTGACAACAACCTGTACAAGGTTGGAGAGGATATGGTTATGGAAGCCAGCCACCTCAACAGTATCAACAACAATACCAACAACAATACCAACAACCATTTGCATATCCACAATATCCACAATCCATACCATTTCAACAACAACATTCAGCATATCCGCAATCCATTCCATTTCCACAGCAGAATCCACCACCGTTGTTGACCCAACCACAACAGTTACAGCTACCCACAAATCAACCCAGACCAACTCAATTACCAGCACAACCAATGGCAAATCCAAATAATAAGGTGGACAAATCTGCATACACTGTAGAGGAAGCAACATGTTTTCCTACATATTCGATTCTTCCTCTTAATGATGTCCACCTAAGGTCTAGAAAAGTGCTTAAAAAAGATTCTCCTCCAATCATAGAAGAACCAACTGAACAAGGAGAATCACCTGAAACATCACAAAATGAGATACAAATTCAGAAAGGAACAAACATTACAACACAAACACCACCTTATCCTGAAAGGTTAGTGGAACAACAAAACAAAACAACCCTTCCTGAATTTGATATCTTAGATGAGTTAAAAAATGCTTATGTAAAAATTCCTTTGTTAAAGGCAATTAAAGAAATACCAATATATGCTAAAAAAATAAAGGAATTGTGCATTAGGAAATCAGAGAAAAAGGAAAAGGATCCTACTACAATCCAAGTCATTGGTAAATTAGCAAGCCTCGTGTCTACACAAACCATAGTAGAGAAATATATTGATCCTGGTATCCCTATGGTTACTATATCAATAAATAATTTCTCAATACCAAACACATTAATAGACTTGGGCGCAGCTATCAATGTAATGAAAATGGAGACAATGAAAACTTTGCATTTAAACAACATTAGATCAACTTCTACAATCTTGGAACTAGCAGATAGATCTAAAGTTGTTACTGAAGGAATATTAGAAGATATCATAGTCTCTTTGGATTCATGGGAGTATCATGTTGACTTCCTTATCTTGCAACCAAAATCAAACTTGGGAGGATATCCTCTAATCTTAGGCAGACCATGGTTAGCTACCGCTGATGCCTTCATAGGATGCAGATCAGGAAGCATGATTATTTCACATGGAGATGAAAGGAAACACATAACTCTTTATTCACCTGCACAATCAACTTCTTTAGAATCGATACTTGAAACTCAACAAAAACAACAAACTAAATCAGTTTTAAGTATAAATCAATTCTTTGATTTTAGAGAAGAAGAAGAGAATGAAGACTTAATGGATCTTTTCATTTCAGAACCAAGTATTTCAGTGCAGCTTAGAAAAGTTCAATATGAAGCTGCAAGTAACCTTTTGAATCAATGCTTTTAGGAAACTTGTACTATTCAAACTCTGCGGAAATCTTTTATAGACATCTTTCCTATAAACACAATCTCCAATCCAACAATAAAAACAATTGAGGTATATCTTGGAAAACATCTAAACATTGGAAACGAATTGCAATCAGCACAAGAGCAAGAGGTAATTGCATTATTACAGAAATATTCAAAAGCTTTTGCCTGGGATTATACTGACATGCAAGGAATCCATCCTAGCACATGTATCCACCACATCTATACAGATGATCAACTTAAACCTATAAGACAACCTCAAAGATGAATGAATCCCATGATGAAGGAAATAGTGAAAGAAGAACTGCAAAAATTGTTAAAAGTTGGATTCATCTATCCTATTTCAGATAGTCAATGGGTTTCTCCACTGGTTATTGTACCAAAGTGTTGAGGGCCCTGAAATCGGGTCAACAACAAGTGGGATACCCACCCGGTCGGGAACCTGGTTGACGGCTCCGTGCCCGTTTGGTGTAGCGGGTCCGACTGGGGATAACGGGACCAGCTTCCCGTTCTAAGGGGGTGTGTGTGTGTAGAGTTTGGTGATGTGAGTGTGTGTAGAATACGATAATGAAAATATGGAATTATTTCTAAGCTAATCTAGTTCTAAACTTTGAGGCTGAATTTTATACTACTTTAATCTATCAAGAACAACACATCTAATCTACGCTAACTCGGGATAGAACTTTTTCCATTATGCGATCTAGAAAGATTTCACACAATAACTGATAATGAAGATTATTTAGCTATTATGAGAATATAAATCAATTAAGATGAACCATCCTGCATAAAAAGTTAAGCAAAACGGTTGTGAACAGCATATTGCATAATCAGTTATTCATGTATTAAGCACAAATCAATGACTCCACCGTACAAAAGTGCCAAATGGTAGTCCATTCATTCATATGTTAACATATAAACAACTTCAGCTGTATATTACTCTAAGAATGCAAGCAGAAACTCGTCAAGAGATAAAAGTACCATTTTATGACTGACTTTATACTCACAGCCCTGAAGCAATAATGATCTATTTCTACTTACTTCTAATGCCTACTAAGAGTACAGAAGTGCAACATCAGTAGCAGGTATTAAAATGCAAACATAAATAAATCTTGATCCGTCCATTCATCAAAAACCCCCTCCGAGGGTGCAAAAGTGCATGTTCTGAGGACAAGTTTTTTGACAAATTTTCGGACCCTTCTCCAATGCAACGAGAAGGGTTAAATACTACTAACCGACTAATTTTAATTACACAAATTTAGGGAACGGCTTCAAATGACCGCCCTTTTACTAAAACAAATTTATTTCTAAAAACTGAATCTAATTTCTAACCATTTCTGTATCTGCTCCTTAGTGCTGTAAGCGATGGGCTGTTCGCGGTGAAAGAGTCGGCTGCTTGTCCTTTCCTTTTGTTCAAGCTTGAAAATTAGAAATAACAAGAGCTGGCACCTCTTTCTGACAAACTAGAAGATATTTTTGAAAGTGTTCTTCTGGAGGAGTGTCTTCACGGCGTGTATACTTAGTACAACTCAGATTTCTTTCAAATTGATTGTGTTGTTGCTATTTCGGTTTCTGACCGTGCGAATGACTCAATGAGCTGGGGATTTTTTTGCCTGAACGATTTTCTCAATTGAAACTTGTTTCCATTCTTTGTTCCAGGCTTTTCTGAGACATCTTTCCCCTTAAGCGTTTTTCTTTTTGCTTTACCCAATTTGGGATTCAGGATCTTTCATAAACGCTTTGCTTTTGTATGCCTTTGACTCTGAGTCCTAGATAGCCTATTTCCATCAGCATTTGTTGAGTGATACTCTGGGATCCGTGGTCCTGCTGTATGCGGTATCCATCTGCGAAGTCATCTCCTCTCTGTTTTTCTAGTTCTAGCGCTTTTCCGTAGATGTTTCCTGCATATAGATTTATATCAGTTGCTGACTTATAGTTCACGTAAATGAAAAGAGATAGAAGAAAAGATTGAGATGAAAGCAATTAAGTTCTAATGAATGCATAATCATGTCATCCATTATGACTTGACTCTTCGAAAAATGCAACATAATCATCTTTGGATACACAGGCGTACAATCATTAATTTCCCGTAAGGTGCGCGCCTAATTTTAGGCTCACAGATCATGCCGAGGAATGCCTGCGACGAATGGCTTCTGCGATTTGTATCGCAACATCGAGTGGTATCGCAACAATTGATGGTCTCATTTGTCGTACACCATAGATCGCATGTCGCAGCTTTGCATGGTCGCAGATCACATATCGCAATATCGCAAGGTCGCAAGGTTTTTCGCTTTGTCACTTTGTGCTGCTTATGCGACATTGCGATGTGCGACGTCGCATATCGGCCGTCAGCGATTCTTTAGGTTTTCCCCTTTTGAGCGCTTTTAATGGACGCGATGCGATGAGTTCTCACGTCGCTCCTCCTTAGTGTGTTTATGCGCTTTGGGAAAGCGCTCCTTTTTCCTTTGCGACGCGATATAGCTCTTAGGGAGTTAATACAAAAGATGTTTCAAAAAAAAATATTTTTTGGATTTTTTTGGTTAAGGGTCCCCCTTTTCTTGATGTTGTTACTAATATAAAACAAAGAGGGGGGTTGTTGGTGACCACAACAATGGCGATTCACTGTGAAGAACCAGTTATCTCTGCATTTCTATTGACCGTTCACTTCCGAAACAGCAAAAAATTTATATGTCTAAAATTTGTTATGGACAGATAGAGTAGATTGCCCCTCACCTTGTCGACGATATTTTGTCTCAACCCTTTTTATATCCCAATTTCTTGCTTCCTCAGGTTTTTTTCTTGCATTCGCATCAGACATTACTTGGTCTTGATAAAAAGATAAAATAAGGTCTTCTCTGCGTACTGGCTTAAAAGTATGCTCATTTGTCGTAGGTAGAGCCTCTGCTGCCCGCAAGCGTCCATAGCCTCGACAGGGTTACCATGTTATCCAGCAATGATCCTTTTTCCTGCTTGAGGTTACTCGCAACATTCCAGAAAAAAAAATCCTTTTTGACACACTTTTCCTTTTTTAATTCTCTAAAGAACAATGTCTTGGTTTGGTGGCCAAATTATGACACAGTCATTCACCTGATTTACACTTTTGCTGAACAAGCCGGCTCGTGATGAGACCTCTTGTCTTTTGATTGCAACAATCTTAAGTCGTTGCCCTGTTTTGATAGACAGTATTGGCAAAGTCAGCAAGTTATAATATCTGTGATCATGATAAGCCAGCTCGTGATGAGACCTCTTATTCTTTGAGATATAGTGTTTTATTTGGATTGTTTCTCTGAATGCTGTAATTTCCTTTTAGCAGGGAGGAAGTCATTGTTTTTCCTTAAGAAAGCTTTGGACGACAATAATAGAGTTTTTGAAAACAACAGTTTTGCAGGGAATGCTTATCTTATTATTGATGATACCTTTCATGGTGCTGATACAAAACAATTCTTTTACCAGAGGTTGCTTTTGTCAAAGTTTTTTTTTTTTTTAGAGGTCGAAACGAGTATCGTAATCAAAGTGAAGTTAACTCTATTTGTCAATAATAAAATTCAGATTTTCAAAAAAATTTCTATTTGTACAAGCGAAATCAAAATTTGATAGAGAATTGGCGTGCTCTTTCATGAATCCTTTTTAAATGATCATTTACAACGGGTTTTATTCATAAAAAGGGAAAAACAAAACAAAATAAAAACTAAAAACTAAATCTATCCTACAAAAATTAGAAGAATCCTCTTCTATGGAAAATATAATTTAAGAATCAGTCCGTTGACAGGTAAAGAATCTCTCCTTCCTGCCAGATCCTGCAACACGAATGTAGACGGGCCTATGACTTCTACAATCTGAAAAGGGCCAAGCCACAGCTTCTGAAATTTCGTATGTTTGCCCTTTTCTTCATGAGCCTTATCCCATTTCAAAACTAAATCACCCATCTGGAAGTTTTTTCTGGTTATGATGCTTGAGTCAAAAGAAGATTTTATTAGCACTTGGTGATGAGCATGGGTTTTCCTAGCTTGTTCTCTTTGTTCTTCTAGTTTGATTATTTCCATTTGTCTTAATTGAAAAGAGGAAGTAGATACTTCATCGATATATTGCACTAAAGACAAAGAGGGAATGACTAGGTGAGTCAGAAGAACCACCTCTCTCCCATAAACTAAATTAAAGGGAGAAGTGCCGATTGAAGCTTTCTTTGTGATTCTATCAGCCCATAAAGCATTTACCAGTGCTTTGTGCCAATTCTTTTGGTTTTGGTCGACTGTTCTTTTGATAATTCTGATTAGGTTCTTGTTTGTTGATTCAGCCAATCCATTACCTTGCGGATAGTAGTTGGCAGAATATTTCAGTTTGAAACCTCTTTTAAGCGCAAACTCAGTCATAGTATTTCCAGAAAAATATGAAGCATTATCAAACATTAATGCTGTTGGCAATCCAAACCTAGTGATGATAAATTGATCTATGAATTCAATAATATTTTCAGAATGAACTGTCTTGAGAGGAACTGCTTCTACCCATTTGGTAAAATAATCAGTTGTCGTAAGGATATACTTATGCTGCTTAGAAGAGTGAGGAATGATCTCACCTATTATGTCCAAGCCCCATTGACTGAATGGTTGGTCGATGATGACTGGTTGTAGCGGCATGGACGGTTTCCTTTGTTTTCCTGCAGCAGTCTGGCAGACTTGGCATTTCCTTACGTGATTGTATGAGTCTTTGAATAGTGTGGGCCAATAATATCCTTCACGCAAGATTTTATGTGCAGTCGCATCTCCCGCATAGTGTCTGCCCGCTGGTCCATCGTGGAGTTCCTGCAAAACCTTTTCGGCTTCAGTTTTCTCAAGACACCTAAGAAGCACAGAATCGTAATTCCTTTTAAACAAGACATCATTTATGAGCTGGTATTGTTTAGCTTTTAATCTCATAGCTCTTTTCTTGGTATGACCCAGACATGATGGAGCATACCCGTTCTTAAGAAAATAAATGGTGTCAGCATATGATGATTCTGCATCGTTTAGGCTTACCTCATACGTTTGTACCTCTTCAGATGAGTTCTCCGGGATTTGCGATGCTCCGGCTAACATCTTGCAGAAGCCTTGACCTCTTACGATGTTTGTTGGTTTGATCTCGAGATCATATTCTTGTAAAGCGGTAATCCAATTAGCTCTCTTTTCGCCCACGTCTTTCTGCACTAAAAGGTTTCTTACCGCCGGAAACGGTACTACGACTTTAGTGTGGACTTTAAGCAAGAAAGGTCTGAAATATGTGATCGCTTTGAAAACAGCATATGCTTGTTTCTCTACGTCTGAGTAATTAATTTCAGCACCTTGTAAGTTCGAGCTAAAGAATGCGATTGGAGCCTCCACTTTCTCTTGGTTTGCTTGGGTCAAAATCGCGACATAGGATTTCTCTGAGGCAAAAGTGTATAAGGTAAAAGATTCCGAAAAATTTGGGGTGGCAAAAGATGGAGCATTGATGATAGCTTGTTTGATTAAGTTGAACGCTTCGTGCTCATCTAGACCCCATTTGAAATTTGAATGCTTTTTTATCATATTTTGTAAGGGAGAAATAATACGTGAAAAATCCGGGACAAATCTTTTGACAAAATTGCTCTGTCCAAGGAAGGATTGCATGGATTTCTTGTTATGGGGTATGGATATTTCAGAAATTTCCTTGATTTTGTCGGGTTCTATATGAATACCAGATTTCGACACTATGAATCCGAGCAATTTCCCTTCGCTTAACGCAAAGAAAGATTTCTTTGGGTTGAGCGAAATCCCATACCTCAAGCATCTTTGAAAGATTTGCTTCAAATCTTTGAGGTGGTTGTTTAGTTTTATGGAGTACACTGTTATATCATCCAAGTAAATCACCATTGATTTATTGACTAACCCTTTAAACGCGATGTCCATGGCTCTCTGAAAGGTAGCTCCGGCATTGATCAGACCAAATGGCATCTTCCGATATGCATAAGTGCCCCATTTGGTTCAGAACGTAGTCTTTAAATGATCATTGGGATGCACCAGTACTTGATTATATCCTGAAAATCCATCCAAGAATGACATTAATTCTGAGCCTGCTACTGCCTGTAATATTTGCTCCATAGGTGGGAGGGGAAAGTTATCTTTCTGACAGGCTTTGTTGAGATTTCGGAAATCGATACAGATTCTAATGTCTCCATTTTTCTTCCTAACGAGCACAATATTGGATACCCATTTAGAATGCCTGACGGGGAAGATTATTCTGGCTCTCAACAACTTATTAAGCTCAGTTTTTATCTGATTTTCTAGGTTAGGGTGTATTTTTCTGAGCTTCTGTTGGACAAGTTTTTCATTGTCAATCATAGGGATAACATGTTGAATGATAGAAGTGTTGTATGTTTTTAGTTCATCGTAATTCCAGGCAAAAACGTTTTTGTATTGTCTCAGAAGACGGATATATGATGATTTCTCTTCAGGGGCTAGGTCGTGACCTAGGTTAACGTTTTGTGGCTTCTGATCGGTCCCTAGGTTTACTAATTCATAGTTCAGGGTAGAACTGCAAAGTTTAGCATTGGCGGACCTTTTAAATCGACTTTTCAAATCATATAAATCTTCTAACTTGACCACCGATTTCGGTATAGCATTGTCAGAGCCATTTTGCTGTATTTGATGATCATGATGGTCTTCGTCGATTATCTGATTTGAGTAGGATCCTTCAGAAGTAAGGAAATTTACGATGTCAGGATCGTCGTTGAACACTCTCCAATTGGTGATATTGTCAGGGATGGATGGTCTAAAGATTAATTCTATTGAAAACCTATCAGGACTAAAATCTTCAGAAGGGATAAGTCTAGAGGCTACGTTAGCTAACAGTTCTGCGCTCGCGTTTTGAATTCTTGGAATTGATGAGATGTTGAATGCTACGAAATGTGTAGTGAGATCTTGAACTAATGATTGATAATGCTTTAAATGACTTGACAAACAATGTATGGTGTTACGTACCTATTTTACGACGATCTCCGAATCTCCAAAGACTTGAAGATACTTAACGTTTAATCTGATTGCTTTGTATAGGCCTTGAACCAAGGCTTCGTACTCCGCTGTGTTGTTCATGCAATCGAACTCAAGTCTGCATGTGAGCATAATCTTATTCCCGTCTGGGTTAATCAGAACGCATCCTGCTCCTGCCCCCTCATTTGATTTAGATCCGTCAAAATATAATTTCCAAAATAAAGATGTATTTACAGAATTATCTAAAAAACTAAAACATTTTGAATCATCAGTTTGGGAGAAATTTTCAACTTGGGATAAAACTGAATTCTCTAAGTATGGTGAAATATGAGCATTGAAATTACCTAGGAAAGAATCTATTGCGTAATTGCCTACAATGCTGCTATTGTACGTTATGGCCTAATTTTCTCCTTCCAGTTCTGTCACTATGTATTTTTGGTGCAATTCTCGTTCAACCTTTCTCTGATTTGGTTTACCATTGTATGGTAACCACATGTGAGACCAATCGGTTGAAAAATATCCGTGGAGTTTTTCCGACCAATCCCTGCTAAGAATCAAACCATAGAACTCAGGGATATCAGCTACTAGAATGTCGATAACCTGACACACTTTTGGGTTAGACGACAATCTTATGGTCACCTGATTGAGTTCACCAATCACTTCGACTTGGGATCGATCAAGTTGAACTATACGTACTGCGGATTTTTGAGGTTGCACATTCAATTTGTCACATATTGACCTGGGTAAAATATTCGTTGAAGCACCAGAATCGACCAAGCAATTGTGCACGTTTTTGTTGAATATTTCATATGTGAGAAGAAAAGGAGGAGTATGAGATCTTGATCTTCCTCCAATCAAGGCGATGTCATTTGGATCAATTTTATTGATCGTGTTGGTTGGAGGCCTTCCCAGATTGTGAGAAGCTACAGCTGTAGGTAAAGATGTAGTAGGCACAGCATGTAATTCTTTCATCATTATTTTCTGCTGGTGTTCCAATTTACTCAATTCGTACAGAGTGATATTAGCCCTAGTTTTCTTCATATCATCAATGATGTTATATTCCATTTCATCCGACACTATTAGTGTTCTTGATGGAGACGTTTGATTAGATTGGACTGGGCTAATCTGGGTCGCTCTAGCAGTTGTCTTTTTTGTTGCGACCTTTTCTTTTGTTGCAGGGCTTGCGCCCTTTTGTTTTGGGGTAGTTAGGGGAGGATCAAGTTGATTTTTGCTTCTCGTGCTAACAGGAAATGCTTCTTGATCCTCTTGTTGTGGGAGGATGAAGTCCCACATTCCTTGTAGTTCTACGACCTCTTCCTCGTCGGTCTGCCCTTCAGTGGTATTCTCTTCTTCTTCGTCTTCTTCAGATTCAACGTTTGAGACAACACTAGGTGGTCTTACCTCCATGGGAGGATTTCTTTTAAAAGTCCTAAAGGGCTTTTTCGAAGAAGTCTCTGCTACTTTTTTCTTAATATCAATCATCTCATTGGACATGGCTTTCAACACTTTTTGTAATCCTTCCAAATCGAAAGGATCTTTCGTTTGCTTCTTCTTGGTGTCTTCTTTGAAAGAGATCTTCTTAGATTTGCGTTCTTCTATAGCGGATCTCTTTTCTAGGGCTACCACGCGTTTTTCCACTGCTGACGCTTCTATCAAGTTGTCAACTAAGGTGGTCTTGTTTGCCCTATCTACGAAGATAGCCAAGTTTGGAGGTAAAGCCGTGATGTACCATTCACATCTTACTTCCTCGCTGGGTTGTGAGGCAGCGGGGATTTTGTTGAGGATCTTATTGAACCGTAAGTTAAAATCTTTAATGGGTTCTCTAGCCTCAGCCTTAAGATTAGATAGGTCATTGATCAATGTCGCAGTGGATCTGTCATCACCAAACTTGGTGAGGAACTGGCTTTGAAAAATGTCCCAGCTTGTGATGGATCCGGAAGGTAACGAAAAGTACCATGACCCGGCTGTTCCTTGCATTGTATAAGGGAAAATCTGGACAACAGCGTCTTCGTTAGTGACCGCGTTGAGATTAATGGAAAGCATGAAATTATTGATATGTTCCTCGGCTAGCATGCCTGCTTCCGGATTGAATTTAGGCAGCCATTTCTCAGGATGGGCCGGTATAGGGCTCAGGGGTGGAGGCATTAAAACCGCCCCAGGATTGTTCCATGGAGACTGGGCCATCGTTGAGCTGCTAATTAATGGAAGTGCAGAAGACGATCCCTGATGCTAAGAAGATGAAGATATTAAGATCTTTGATGTTTGAAGAGGAAGGTTTGTAGAAGATGGGTGAGTGAGTTGGAATGAAAGAGTGGGTGGTTGACTTCGCGGTGAGGGAGTTGATATGGACGAAGTGGATGAAGGAGTCTAACTGTCAGACTCTGGTGGTGTTTTCCTTGCTCTTTTCCTGGTAGGGAGAGGGAGTTCACTTGGTTGTATGCCAATTTTTTCACTCTTTGATCTGGTAAGGGGATGAGCAGGGTTGTACTGCGAAGTCACGCTGCTTTTAGATTTATCAGACTTCTGGTTAAAAATAGAGAATCCCTGGAGTTTACGAATCAAAGTTCGAATTTCAGGGGGTTCAAAGATAGATTGGTCTGATATATTCGAATATGTAGCAGCGGTAGATACTCGAGCGACTTCAAATTCCAGGTTTAACCATGTTGGAGAAGTTGAGGGAGTTGATGAGGGTGTATTACTCTCAGAATGGTATTTAGATGTTGCTTTAGGTGCCATTCAAAGTTCGTGCCCTCCTTCTAGCGCCAAATATGTTGAGGGCCCTGAAATCGGGTCAACAACAAGTGAGATACCCACCCGGTCGGGAACCTGGTTGGCGGCTCCGTGCCCGTTTGGTGTAGCGGGTCCGACTGGGGATAACGGGACCAAATTACCGTTCTAAGGGGGTGTGTGTGTGTAGAGTTTGGTGATGTGAGTGTGTGTAGAATATGATAATGAAAATATGGAATTATTTCTAAGCTAATCTACTTTTAAACTCTGAGGCTGAATTTTTTACTACTTTAATCTATCAAGAACAACACATCTAATCTACGCTAACCCGGGATAGAACTTTTTCCATTATGCGATCTAGAAAGATTTCACACAATAACTGATAATGAAGATTATGCAGCTATTATGAGAATATAAATCAATTAAGATGAACCATCCTGCATAAAAAGTTAAGCAAAACGGTTGTGAACAGCATATCGCATAATCAGTTATTCATGTATTAAGCACAAATCAATGACTCCACTGTACAAAAGTGCCAAATGGTAGTCATTCATTCATATGTTAACATATAAACAACTTCAGCTGTATATTACTCTAAGAATGCAAGCAGAAACTTGTCAAGAGATAAAAGTACCATTTATGACTGACTTTATACTCACAGCCCTGAAGCAATAATGATCTATTTCTACTTACTTCTAATGCCTACTAAGAGTACAGAAGTGCAACATCAGTAGCAGGTATTAAAATGCAAACATAAATAAATCTTGATCCGTCCATTCATCAAAAACCCCCTCCGAGGGTGCAAAAGTGCATGTTCTGAGGACAAGTTTTTTGACAAATTTCCGGACCCTTCTCCAATGCAACGAGAAGGGTTAAATACTACTAACCGGCTAATTTTAATTACAAAAATTTAGGGAACCGCTTCAAATGACCGCACTTTTACTAAAACAAATTTATTTCTAAAAACTGAATCTAATTTCTAACCATTTCTATATCTGCTCCTTAGTGCTGTAAGCGATGCGCTGTTCGCCGTGAAAGAGTCGGTTGCTTGTCCTTTCCTTTTATTCAAGCTTGAAAATTAGAAATAACAAGAGCTGGCACCTCTTTCTGACAAACTAGAAGATATTTTTGAAAGTGTTCTTCTGGAGGAGTGTCTTCACGGCGTGTATACTTAGTACAACTCAGATTTCTTTCAAACTGATTGTGTTGTTGCTATTTCGGTTTCCGACCGTGCGAATGACTCAATGAGATGGGGATTTTGTTGCCTGAACGATTTTCTCAATTGAAACTTGTTTCCATTCTTTTTTCCAGGATTTTCTGAGACGTCTTTCCCCTTAAGCGTTTTTCTTTTAGCTTTACCCAATTTGGGATTCAGTATCTTTCATAAACGCTTTGCTTTTGTGCGCCTTTGACTCTGAGTCCTAGATAGCCTATTTCCATCAACATTTGTTGAGTGATACTCTGGGATCCGCGGTCCTGCTGTATGCGGTATCCATCTACGAAGTCATCTCCTCTCTGTTCTTCTAGTTCTGGCACTTTTCCTTAGTTGTTTCCTGCATATAGATTTATATCAGTTGCTGACTTATAGTTCACGTAAATGAAAAGAGACAAAAGAAAAGATTTACATGAAAGCAATTAAGTTCTAATGAATGCATAATCATGTCACCCATTATGACTTGACTCTTCGAAAAATGCAACATAATCATCTTTGGATACACAGGCGTACAATCATTAATTTCCCGTAAGGTGCACGCCTAATTTTAGGCTCACAGATCATGCCGAGGAATGCCTGCGACGAATGGCTTCTGCGATTTGTATCGCAGCATCGAAGATTGCGATGTAACTAAGTGGTATCGCAACAATTGATGGTCTCATTTGTCGCACACCATAGATCGCAGGTCGCAGCTTTGCATGGTCGCAGATCGCATATCGCAATATCGCAAGGTCGCAAGGTTTTTCGCTTTGTCACTTTGTGTTGCTTATGCGACATTGCGATGTGCAACGTCGCATATCGGCCGTCGGCGGTTCTTTAGGTTTTCCCCTTTTGAGCGCTTTCAATGCGCGCGATGCGATGAGTTCTCGCGTCGCTCCTCCTCAGTGTGTTTATGCACTTTGGGAAAGCGCTCCTTTTTCCTTTACGACGCGATATAGCTCTTAGGGAGTTAATACAAAAGATGTTTCAAACAAAAATATTTTTTGGATTTTTTTGGTTAAGGGTCCCCCTTTGCTTGATGTTATTACTAATATCAAACAAAGAGGGGGGTTGTTGGTGACCACAACACAAAGAAAAATGGAAAGTGGAGGGTATGTGTGGACTATCGGGAACTAAACAAAGCTACACTAAAAGATCAATTTCGTCTACCATTCATTGATCAAGTGTTAGAATCATTAGCTGGAAAGAAATTTTTCTCCTTCTTAGATGGGTTTAGTGGATACAACTAGATAAGAATAGCAACAGAAGACCAAGACAAGACAACATTCACTTGCCCATGGGGAACCTATGCATATAATGTTTTGCCATTTGGTCTATGCAATGCACCTACAACTTTCCAACGAGCAGTGCTTGCAATATTTGCTGATCTAATTCATGAATGTGTAGAGGTCTATATGGATGACTTCACAGTACGGAAACACATATAATGATTGTCTAAACAACCTTGAGAAAGTTTTGAAATGATGCATTGAAACAAATTTTTCATTAAGCAATGATAAATGCTATATGATGTTGACAGAAGGAATAGTTCTGGGACACCATATTTCTGCTTCAAGAATTAAGGTGGATCCAACAAAAATCTAAGTCCTAGTAAACTTAATGCCTCCTACAACACAGAAAGAGGTAAGAAGCTTCTTAGGCTATGCAGGCTATTATTGACGATTCATTGAAAACTTTAGTAAAATAGCCCAACCTCTGTTCAAACTATTAGCAAAAGATATTGAATTTCACTGGACAAATGATTGTCAAAATGCATTTCAAATTCTGAAAGAGAAATTGTCAGTTGCACCCATTCTTTGTGGGCCAAACTGGTCTTTGCCATTCCATATATCAACTGATGCATCCGATACCGCGATAGGTGCCTCTCTTGGATAGAAAGAGAACTTGTTCACTTATGCAATATACTTTATAAGCAAGAATATAACACCTGCAGAAATGAACTACATAGTCACAGAGAAAGAAATGTTAGCCATTATACATGCAGTAAACAAATTCCGGCACTATATAACAGGATATCAAGTTTTCATTCATACATATCATTCAACAATCAAATACTTGATGAATAAACCCATCACCAATGGAAGAATAACAAGATGGTTACTGTTATTGCAAGAATTTAATATCATAATACAAGACTGGCCAGGCAAAGAAAATCAAGTGGCTGACTTTCTGTCCCACATACACTCACCCAACGATCCAAATCCAGTTGCAGATAACTTTCCAGATGAACACCTGTTTGCCATCACAGTAAAAACACCATGGTTTGCAGACATTGCAAACTATTTATCTTCTGGAAAGTTTCCAGCTCAATTCACTAAAAAGCAAAAATACAAAATTGTTAGAGCAAGCTCTAGGTATAGTTGGGTAAATGGTGATTTATTTTATACTGGTTCAGACTTGATAATTAGAAAATGTGTGCGAGAAGATGAAATATTAGACATTCTAATAGCATGTCACGATGAACCATGTGGTGGCCATTTTGCAGATAAACGAATAGCATATAAGGTGCTGCAACTGGGCTATTACTAGCCATCCATCTTCAGAGATTCTAAGAAATATGTCAAGCAATGTGACAGCTGCTAGAGAATAGGGCGACCAATCACAACATATGAGATGCCGCTGAAGCCACAGGTCCTCATAGAACCATTTGAGCAATGGGCACTTGACTTTGTGGGACCTATCAATCCACCATCAAATGGAAAGAGGTACATCTTAGTATGTACAGACTATGTAACCAAATGGGCAGAGGATAAAGCAGTAAACAGAGCAACAGAAGATACAGTGGTCACCTTTCTTTTTGAAGAAATCTTTGTCAGATGTGGAGTACCTAAAAAAATTGTAACAGATCAAGGAACAAAGTTTACATCAAAGCTGGTACAAGATCTAACGGAGAAATACAAGATCAAACACAGGAAATCTACACCATATCATCCTCAAGCAAATGGGCAGGTTGAATCAACAAATAAAGTCCTAGAAAATATAATGACAAAAACAGTACAGATGAACAGAAAAGATTGGTCTGAAAAATTAAAAGATGCATTATGGGCCTACATAAGCACATGGAAAACTACAACTTGTTTTAGTCCATACCAGTTAGTATATGGGAAAGAGGCCCTACTGCCTATATAGTTTCAGATACATACATACAGACTAGCAGCTGAACTAGGACTAGACTTGACAAAAGCACAACAGCAGTGGATCATGGAACTGAATCAGTTGGATGAGCATCGTCAACAAGCCATGGAACATACTACACTGGTGCAACAACAAAGAATGAAGTGGCACGACAGATATATCAAAACAAAGACATTTCACAAGGGAGACTGGGCATTGCTTTTTGACTCCAAATTCAAAGACTTCAAAGCAAAGTTCACAACACACTGGCTAGGCCCATATGAAATTGACGAAATCTTTGACAATGGAGCAGTCAAGATCAGGACAATCGACTAGGACTCCACCTCATTTATAGTGAATGGACATAGGCTCAAAGTTTACAATAGGCCTATCAGTAAAGAAGCATTTATGAAACAACTGATCGAAGATACAGAACTGGAACTCATGGCACAGGATCAGCCATCTTCCAGTCTAGTAGTTGAATAAAAAAAAAAAAAGCAAAAAGGAAAAAAAAAAAACAAAAACAACATAAAAAAACATAAAAAAAAAACAAATAATTTGTTTGGAAGTGAAAACCAGGCAACTGGCACTTTGCAAGCACGAATTCATAGGGGAAAACCAGGGCAACTTGGACTCTATGAATTCTACTTGTTCTATTGTTCTCAGATACTTTCAATGCAGGCACTCTCCACCACCACCTGACTTGAGGACAAGTCATATCTTCAACAAGGGGGAGACTTGCATCAGCTCTTTAGCTGGAAAGCTGAAGCTGAAAGCTGAAGTTGCAAACATCAGCTCTTAAGCTGGAAAGCTGGAGTATAGAAGGAATTTGTATTGTCAACAGAGGGACCTGACATAACAAATCATTGCCGAGGGACCTGCAAGACCTACCAATGTCAAAACAACATGTGCATATTTTGTAAGCAGTGCAAAGGGACCTGAAACAAAGAATCATTACAGAGGGACCTGACTAACAATTCAAGAACCAGAACATGAAGAACAAGGAGCAGCAATAAAGTTTACATTTTGATCCATCTACAACATCTAATCAATTGATTTCATCTCACTTGTACAACCATCATCCAGGGGAGTATATGTATAGTCATTTTGTGCTTAAAAAAATTCAAATTTTTCTTAGAAATTTTTAGTTTTGTTAAGTTGAAATTAGTACCTGAGGATATTCATTATCATTCATATCCTATATTCATATAACCCTTATACATCATAACCCTATTCCCTTTAATTACCATACATATTCCCTATTTTCATTAACCCTATTACCCCTAAGTATTTTTCTTTAAGAGCTTAGAAAGACCAAACTGGGACAACTTTCAACTTGCACATACAACTCAAAGAATTAGTGGTGTTGATAATTTTAAATATGACCCAAATGGTCATTTTAAAATTATAAAGATATGTTATACAAGTTAAACAAACCCCATGCGCTATATGGAAATCAAAGTTATTATATATCATACCAAAATATACCATAGTTCAAATCATATGAATGTGCTATAGTCATCTATATAACCCCAAGCGCATATGATATAAGGTATATGAAACAAAGGTGCATAATATATGGTATATAATATAGTTATAAGTGAAGGCTTATAAATAGCGCATACGATATGGTATGATATATGGTGGACGGCCGCATGCAAAGACTGTGCATATAACCATTGCGGCGGGGTGTTGAAATGTAATTGCATACATATCATTGCAAGACAAGCAATGTTTGAATATCATTGCAAGAAAACGACGGTGGCCATAATGGTAAAACAATAGCAATGAATAAAACATTACACCCCAAATGACAACCGGCCAGCACACAGGTACGAGCTCAACACGGTGGCATGTCAACCCCTTGCCATTGGACATTACACTGCGCAAGGGTCATGCGTATGACACGATGATTTGGCCATCCTCATGACACAGTCAGGCGACTGGTCAAACAGGATGGACATACCAACCACGCATTGTAAACACCAATGAATAAGAAGCGCAGTACAGCCCTGAAACGGTCATGAACCGACTGAGCTCTTGTGCTGGTTAAACCATATTCCTCATTGCTGAATAGCTCAGAGAAATGGTGTTTGAAGCTATAGCCTAGTGAAAAGGAGGGTGAAGTGAGTTTAGGAAAATTTAAAGAAGGAAATCTTCTCGGGTTTAACGTTCAAAGATAACATATTTTCGGGATTCAATTAGGTAATGCACTAGTTGTTTAAGCTCGGTACACAGTGAAGTAAAGGTTATGAACTATATGTTATTAATGGTTACGATTGCTCTGCCCTTGCCACCAGTCAATTGCACAGTTGAACAAGGATTTGGAGTGCCGGATATTCCTCAAAGCACTCATTGATAACAGGTAACGCCGAAACCATAGCCTCAAATCCGTTGATTCGCTGCGTAAATCTTGGTATGAACTGCTAGTGAATCGCGCTGCACTTAAATGAGAATGCATTGCATGGTTAACACGTTAGGATTTGGCATTGTTATGAGGAGTTTTTATGGCATGCCGTGTTAACAATGAAATCTACGAACAGAGGAGGCACGAAACTTAACTGTTATGGCATGTTATGTTGTATGGCGGTGAGTGGTGATTAAATTGTGAGTGTTGTAGAATGCGCACTGCGCTTTGTTTGTTGCCACACCTTGTTCTGTTGCGCGTTGTTTTAAACTTCAAACAAACAGTCAATCTGATATACCATATGCATGAAACGACATGCGTCTGTGTCATAAACCCTTGCTGCGCATTGTTGCTTTCGTTTGCACCGAAACAGGGGATTGAAATGTCTGAGGGCTGAATGAATAATGCCATGTGGAATTTTTGGGTTACCAAACGAAGTTTGATTGCCGAGCCATTTAGAACTAAATGCACTGTGTTTTTTGTTTTATCATCCATGTTTTGAGGCCAAGAGTATGTGTATAATCCTCAACCTTTCATGCTGAGGCCGAGAGCCTTCTTGCAAATATTTATGAGATAACAAAGCACATTTTTGTAATTGTTTTTTATGATGAGGCCACAAGCATATTTTCCAAAATTTTGTGATCAATCAAAAGCGTTCTTTTCAAATGTTTTTGATTAGGCCGAGAGCATTTTGAAATTTTTTATGAGGCCGAGAGCCATATTTTTGTGAACCACTCAGTTTTCTTGGTTGAACATACACAGTAAAACAATGGTTTGATTTTGGCAACGAAATAAGGCGATGAGTATAAATGGACATTTTTTGTATATGTATTTTGTTTTCAAAAACATAGAGCAATATATTGACAGGGGTATACAGGTGTTTGTTTGCATTGAACGGGGAACTAAAATAGTGATGTTGTAGAGAGCAGAGTCAAACAGAGGTTAAGAAAGTCAAAATTAAGTTGATTGAGAGGAGGAAGGTAAGCTTCTTTGCTTTCAAAATTTCGTTTTGAAAACAAACAAATAGTTATATTTTTATTGTCAAGATGAAATTAGTAACAGCAGAGGAATTCATTCATTGGTTTACAGAACCAATGTCAGTCAGAGTAGAGCCAAAATTTCAGATAGAAAGCTTGGGGAAGGAAACAATAGAAAAACTTTACCAAGCGGGGATGATAAGTTTCTTACAAAAATTTGATGGCCACTCTGAACAAATAACCAGGGACTTTATAAGTAATTTCAGTCAAGACCAGACACGGGTAGGAGATGTCATTATTCTTGTAACCCAGGAATATCTTTCCCAAGTTTTAGATCTACCCATGATAGGTGAGAAGTATTACAAAGGCCTGCACTTCAAGGAGAAAGCTTGGACTTTCTTTCTTGAGAAGAACCGGAAAGGGACATTTGATAGAACAAAAGGGATACCCAGGGAATGGTTTAATGAACCATGGAGTGAGTTGGTTTTGGTCATCCAGAAGTTTTTGACTTGTGATAGAGGATATATCGTTGCCCACTTGTATCATGTCAGACTTCTGCAGCATATTAAAGGGGAGGATATGATTAACTTTCGTTATTTCCTATATAGGAGCCTTTTGAGAATGATTGAAACAGTCAAACATGAACACAGGCCTAAAGCAGGACAGGTTTACCACCAAGGGTTAATCAAAATCCTAGTTAAGTATCAGGTGAGGTCACAGGGCATAGTGTGGTGAGAGTTCATGTCTAAAAATCAATTCATCGAACAGGTTAATGAAGTACAGGATAAAACAGAGCAGGAAAACAGAGGATTAATGAACTCACCCTTGTATCCCAGAACAAGAGCTAAACAACAGAATAACATGGCCATGCAAGAAAATGAAACGTATGTTATGTCTACTCCTAGAAGATTTAGGAATAAAAGTCCCATTGATTTAGACAAGGAAGTAGAAACATATTCCCCAAGACAAAAAGAAGAAAATATATTGTACAAGAGGTATTTGAGAAGGAGTCTTCATATGATGATGTAGCAACAACATCACTAATGAAAACAACACAAGATTTTGAGAGAGAAATCAATTTGGGAAGAATCAGGGACTTAACTGACCAATTGGAAATTAGCAAAATCTTGGAGAAACAATTAAAAGAGGAAAACAAGGAAAATAAGAAAGATAATGCTAAATTGGTTAAGGCAAATGAAAAATTAAATGAAGAAATGGGGAGACTGAAAAGGAAAAATGATCTACTTTCTAAGCAAGCATTTAAATGGCTAAAGGAAAAGAACATGTGGCAGGCAAAGTATGAAAAACAAAAGGTCAAAGCAACTTTGTTCAGGGAGAGACATGACACAGGTCTGGATTGTTTGGTCAGGGCAGCACAACAGGAAGCATCTACAGGTACAACATCTGCTACAGAGAGAAGAAGGTCAAAGAGGAGCAAGCAAGCATGGGGACATGCTTGATGATAAGCAAGGGAGAGATGTTGGGCCTTAGTTTTGGTCTTATTTTTGCTCAAAGAAACTTACTTATCCATCTACTTTTCATCCATTTTCCCTTCATTTATCCCATTTTGATGTATATTTGATATCCATTCAGGTATTTAATTTTAATTTTTCAATTTCTAAAGTTTTTATGAAATTCAGAAATTCCCATAATAGCTCTATGGTTGATATGGTTGCAGGACACTTGGGCACGAATGGAATGCATGGATGAACAGCTTGGGAACTAGTACTAAGCCATCATTCTTAGTTCAAATAGAACAAGCTTTATTAGGCCCATTTGGTGCTAGTCAACCATGACTAGTCATTCAGAAATCACATAGAAATAGGGCAGTTTTGAGATTCTATAGGATTGGTCATCTTTCTTGGGATGGGAGTAATGAATTCGACTTAGATAGGTGGATGAGAGTAGATGGGTTTGTTTGAGTGAATATAGATCAGTTTATTCATGAGACTTCTTATTTAAAGCCAAAACTTTGATGGCTTATGTATTGACTTATGATATACTTTTATGTTGTGACATCTTTGGATTGAGGAGTTAATTTGAAGACTTGTCTTATTATTATTTTTCTGTTCAATGCTATGGATGTGTGACTGAATTTAAGCTTCTGATATCACCTCTCAAGTGTGCAAGGCAAGGGTGGAGGGCCCCCATTCCAAGCTAAGTACACTTCCTTGTTAACTAGTTTTATTTCCTTGTAATCTGGTTGTTGTAGCACTAGTTTTTCAAAGCTTTATTTCAGATTGCTTTATGGTTTATGCATAGTGATTGATTTCATTAGTTAATAGCTTATTCATCACTTTATTGAGTTGGAAAAGAAGGTGTTCAAGTTGGGCATCCCTTCTACTAAAATGATGAATCAAAACTAGTTTCTTTTGTTTGTATGCAAGTAGTTTCTTATTGAGATTTTGATATTGAGATGAATGAATTAAGATGGAATACCTTATGTGTCTCTTAATTTAAGAGCTTCTTTCATTAATAATCTATCCATATTAAACTTTTGGTTTCAATCTCTGATTAATTAAGTGGTAATTGAGGTGAAGGTGGACTTCTTGAGTCAAGAACCATTTCAATGTTTTTCCTCTTTTTAAGCTGATTGAATTAGAGTTATAGAATGTATTACTTTTAGCTTTTGAATAACTTATCTTTCAAGGTTTGATTACATCTGATCTTCACATATAGTGAACTTGCCTCAAAGCATAAACAACCCGGATTGATAAGAAATAATTGTGTTAATTTAGGTTCACAAATTAGCTCAACACTAGGTCCTGAGCCTTGTAGCATTTCTCCCCCACATTTGGAATCCTGGTTGCATCCGCAATAATGGAGGGTGAAACTGTGAATGTCACCCCAGCAAGAGTCACCTTGTTGTCCTGAAGATTGGATATAAAAAGCCTGGTGAGCTCAAGATGGTGTTGAACTCTCTCTACCTGCTCACAGAACTCATAGCACCCTCGATGTCAGAAACAAGTGACAGCCAAATGAGAGGCCTACAACTCTCTGAGGTTTGATGGCTTTTCCCTGATAATTATGCCTCCCTTGTGTGGTTTTCTCTAATGTCTAGGTCTATCTGCTGAAATGTCACTGCCAGTGTTTTCCTCCTCCTTGTAGTCTTTGTCTCCTTTGTCCATGTTTGCAAATTTTGAGGTTGTGCACTCCTAGAAAAGGGATGAAGCGAGTGAGAAAGAGTGATTAGGAATAAGGGAAGGGGAGGTGACCTTGTGAGGTGTTTGGTGGGCTAGGAAATGAATGGGAGGGTACGAATCATGAAAATGAGGAAGAGGGGCTTGGGTTTTTTTTGAAGTATTGCTTATGGGATGAAGGACAATGGGATATAGAATGTTATGGAGTGATATAGGGGAGGGTTTCAAGGATTTAATGATAGGTGATGGGAGGAATAATAAGGGTTATGGTTTCTACGATATAACTAGGAAAGAATCTAGGGTTTTACATTTGCCATGGTAAACTTATCCTTAAAAGCTTTAATTGCAAATCAATGATGAAGTCTAGGCAGAAAACTTGTTTGAGGAAAAGGAGGGTGATTTTGATGTTTTTTAGGTGGCTGGAGGTCTTTTGGCCATTGCTGGCCCAATGCGCAATTCCCTTCTGTAAGTGTAGTTTCGTTGTTTTCCCCACTGCCAAAATCGGCCTACACACAATGCTTAATCTATATGTGCAGCGCTCCGGCCTGAACGCGCAGCACCAACCTCCCTAAGCATAGTGCCTCTTCTCCTTGGCCCAAAACTTGTTCAACTTCTCCTCTCTTCTTCACCTTTTGACTCCTTCTTTTCCAAATGAGAACGATAAGCTTGAAAATGAAATGTGACAACTTATATAGGAGTAGATTTTGATTTTTCATTAGAAAAACCCACTTTCTAATGTTTTTTGACCTTTTCAAAATCTCTGTTTTAATGCCTTTTCTTCATTGTTCCTTTTCAAGTGGATGATGCTCAATTTGAACTGATTTTTGCAGTGGTTCATTGTCTTGTAGCAAGGAGAGATGCATTGATGCAGTTGGGATCATTTATTACATACAATGACTTAAATTACATAAAAATATAAATTAACCTAAAATACTCTGTTTTCACCTCAAAAACATGTTTCTGAGGTGAAAATTACATTAATGAAAGAGATAATTGTACAGTGACTATGACTTACGAGCAATCATTCTTGACTTATTTATCATCCTCATACCCTTGCTGCCCTTCATTTACACTTTTAAATCATGCCTTTGATATTGGAAATGAACCCTAAAACCTAGTGAAAACATGTCCTAAGACCTAATGGAAACATGATTGCATTTGACTCTGAAACTATGACTGAATACAAGTTGGAGATGGGTCAGTGTAATTAATGAGGGAGAAATTGGATTTTCTGAGGAGAAGACAACCATCAGTTGATCAGCTTGACATGACCTACTGAAATGATGCAAAATTTTTAGTATGGGACCCATAAAATGAAAATGAAAAGAGAAAATTTGATACCTGATGGAAGTATGCAGATACTGACACTAACAATAACTTTGGGCACAAGGTTTCTCAACGTGTTGCTTACAAAACAATCATGACTAGAGAAGCACGAAATCAAAGAAGTGCAACAAGAATCAAGAAAAGTTCCTATAATAAATTTTCTCCTCTTGAAAATGAAATAGAATGCTTGATTTGTAACAATTTTGGTCATGAAGAAACTAAATGCAGGAGAAAACTTCGGCCAACACTTCAAAAGGAGAAAATGCCATTAAATCCCAATATATGGAGAAGGAAAGAATCTCAATCAGAAAGATGTGGTATAGCTTTATATGCAAAAGGACAGGAAAATCTGTGATACATCGATAGTGGATGCTCCAAACACATGACAAGTGATAAAGAGAAACTTCATTCCTATCATTCTTTAGAAAAGGAAAAGAATGTCTCATTTCAAAATGAGACTCCAACCGTCATTAAAGGTAAAGGTTTTGTTTTCTTGAAAGAAAAGGTTAAAGCTAGAAATGTCATGTATGTAGATGGTTTAAAGTATAACTTGTTGAGTCTCAGTCAAATGTGTGATCAAGTAAATGAAGTGGTGTCTCAATCAAACGGATGTGTCATTTGTGAGCTTGATACAGGAAAGACTGTGATCAAAGGTACAAGAACTCCAAACAACTTATACATACCCAAAGGAGAATAACAATAATGATATCTAAGAAAAACAGATGAAAACTTGTTATGGCATAAAAGATTGAGACATCTAAGCTTTTCTCAAATAAGAAAAGCATGCAAACTCAAGGCAATTCGTGATCTTCCAGATATCAGCATCCCAGAAAATACCATATGCAAACCATGTCAAATCGGTAAGATAACCAAAGTTCACTTCATTGAAAAGGAAGGGTCAGCAAGTAAGCTTCTTGAACTCATCCATACTGATTTATGTGGACTAACAATGAAAAAGTCACCTGATGGAGAAGAATACTTTATTTTGTTTATTAATGATTTTTCCAGGATGTTTTGGATAGGTCTTCTAAAGAATAAAGATTAAGCATTTGAAAAGTTTAAAGCCTTCAAAGATTTAGTTGAAAATGAATCATATCAAAAAACCAAATGTCTCATATTTGATCGAGGGGGAGAATTCATATCAGATGAATTATTTGACTTTTGTGAACAACATGGAATAAAAATGAAATTCTCCACCGCAAGAACTCCTCAGAAAAATGGTGTGGTAGAAAGGATAAATAGAATAGTTTAACAAATGGATCAAGCTATGCTAGATGAATATGGAACTCCTGCAACCTTCTAGGGTGAAGCTCCGTTTGCTTCCATGACTATTCTCAACAAAGTGAATGTTTGGGTAAATAGAAATAAAACTCCACATTAACTTTGGTATGGTAAGCCTCCTACTGTAAAAAACTTTAGGGTTTTTGGAAGCGAATTTTTTATCAAAAGGACTGATGAAAAACTTGGTAAGTTTGAACCTAGAGCAAACGAAGGTATTCTTCTTGGTTAAAGGATACAAATGTTATAATAAAATACTTCTAAAAATTGTTGAAAGCATTGATGTTGTAGTTGATGAAGCATGCAGAAATCCATAATAGATGAAATCAATAGAGGAATATGACAGTGAAGAAGTTGGGGACTTATTTCCCGCATCAATTCAAAATGATATAAAAGAAGAAACAAATGAAGCACCAGAAGAAGAAGATACAATAGACAAGGAAAAGACTCCATCCAGATATGTTCAGAAGAATCATCCCGAATCTAAAATTCTAGGAGAAAAGGGGGCTGGTGTACAGACAAGAAGAATTCTTACAGGGACCTCAAGCTACCTAGAATTACTATCCTCCACCGATCCTCAAAATGTAAATGAATCCTACAAAGATGAATTTTGGGTTAAGGCCATGGATGAAGAACTTGACCAAATTGAAAAGAATGATACTTGGGAATTAGTTCTTAGACCTCATGATAAAAATATTATAGGAAAAAAATGGATATTTAAGAATAAGTTGAATGAAAATGAAGAAGTTATTAGAAACAAGGTCAGACTTGTTTGTAAAGGGTATGCTCGACAAGAACGTATAGATTTTAAAGAAACTTTTGCACCTGTTTCCAGACTTCAAGCCATAAGGATGTTTCTTGCTCTTCCTAGTTTTCAAAAATTCAAAGTATATCAAATGGATGTAAAATCAGCCTTCCTCAATGGAGATTTAGAAGAAGAAGTTTATATTGAATAGCGAGAAGGATTCATTCTTGGAAATGATGAAAAACTCGTATGCAAGCTCAAAAAGGCTCTCTACAGTCTGAAATAGGCCCTAAGGGCTTGGTATTACCGCCTTAACAAATATCTATAACAACGAGGTTTTACAAAAGGTTCTACAGAGAGAAATTTATACACAAAGATTGAAAATGATAAATTGCTAATTATTGTTGTTTATGTTGGTGATATCATTTTTGGTAGCAATCAAGAATCCATGAGTCAGAATTTTGCTTCAGCAATGCAGCAAGAATTTGAAATGTCCTTACATGGTGAACTTACTTATTTTCTTGGTCTACAAGTTCAACAAACAAAATATGGTATCTTTGTTTCACAAACCAAATATCTCAAGCAGATCTTGAAGAAGTATGGAATGGAAGATTATAAACCAGTATGTACTCCAATGGTAACATGATGCAGTCTCATCTCTAACGATTAATCGCCAACAGTAAACTATCCAACTTACATATCTATGATTGGAAGTCCTCTTTATCTAACATATACCAGACCTAACATCATGCATGCAGTAGGAATTGTTGGAATGTTCCAAGAAGATCCAAAGGAATCACATCTCCAGGCAGTCAAAAGAATCTTCAAATATCTTCAACGAATTTAGGACTTTGGACTATGGTATCCTAAGCATACAGACCTTACTCTTCATGCATATACAGATGCAGATTGGGCAAGAAGTGTTGATGATCGAAAGCGCACTGGTGGAGGTGCATTCTATATGGGTTCTCGGTTAGTGTCTTGGTTCAGTAAGAAACAAAGTTCAATTGCTTTATCTACAGCTGAAGCAAACTATGTGGCTATTGCATCTTGCTACACACAACTACTTTGGATGATGCAAACTTTGCAAGACATTCAGATCATATGTACTCCACCCATCTCCATTCTATGTGATAATACAAGTGCCATCGGTATTTGAAAAAATCCATTCATGCACTCCAAGACCAAGCACACACACATCAAGTACCATTTTCTACGAGAACAAGTGCTTGAACAAAAGGTCAAATTGGAGTATGTTCCCTCCAAAGAATAGGTTGCTGATATATTCACTAAACCACTACCCAGAGAAACATTTGAATATCACAGACAAAAGCTGGGAGTAGTTGCTGTATCATCATATTACTAAATTCAGTTTTTCAGAGGAAGGTTATTATACGCGGGTTTCATGAAGTATAGTTGTGTATACACGTGGGTATATGTGTCTGAAGGAAAGTATATGTTTTTATGATAGAAAAACAGTGGGTCAGACTCTGATATGGGTGCTCTATCTAATGTTGATGATTACAGTCTGACGATATTCTTTGTTCATTGATTTTTATCTGTCTGACAAAAATTCCTTGATGAATGACTTGTTGACAATGCACAGGTAGCACAGGTTCAACGAGAGCTTTAACCTTCAAACTCATTCTGCATTGATTGGCATTCTGGTTGGTGAGTCCAACTATGGCTTTAGCTATTTGTATCATTTATTGTTTAAGTCATGTAAAGGTCTAGGGTGTGATATTACTTCTTATATATTTGAATAAGTCCTATTGGAAAAATGACGTAATTTGTATCCCCACTTTGCATGGGATGGATGATGTAATATTTGTTTTATTTATGTCATGTATAAACATTTGGTATATCCCCTCTTGGTTGGGTGATTGATGTATGTATGAGTCATTGATCATAAGGCACTCACTCATACTCACTTAGTTGATCTATAGAGTCATGTTATTCTTTTGAATCATATCTCTGCAAACTTGGCATGTACTCAAGGGGAGCATGGATAGCATAATGTATATCAAAGGAGGAAAGTTTCTTGGTCCACTCTTTTCCCTTGATGTCAAAGGGGGAGAGTATTTTGGTGTTGCATGTTATCTCTAATAGTTTCTAAAGCTTGCAGTAATCAACACCATCATGGTTGCCATCAAGTCCAAAGGGGGAGATTGTTGGAATTATGATACAAGTGTTGTTCTTGATGGAAATGCACCCATAGGTCAATTCAGTTTTGGTAAAAGGCAACTCATAGTACAACAGGTATATTCAGAGGTAAAAGGGCAATGGTACAGAAGAACCGGAAGATGGAACTAAGGACTGTTGATCAAAATAAATAAGTTGAAGGAAAAGGTTGATGTAAAGAAGTTTAAGAAGTATACGCGGGTCCATTTAGTCAAAACAACGTATACACATTGGTCCACTGATCAAAAAGAGCGTATACATATATAGGCACTCTCACAAGCTGAAAAGCGCGTACAAGCTGGAAAATCAAGGAATTTCAAGAGTAGAGAATACCAAGGGTCAATACCATGGTATTATCCCGCTATGCTGAGCGGAGTAACATCTATTTGATCCCAACCAAGAATACCACGGGTCACTAAGTGGTTCTGGTCTGAGGTATTGAGAAAGGAAAAAAACTATATAAGGAGGAGAAGATCATAAGGCCAAAACAACAAGTGAATGGGTTTGTAAGGAATACTTCTATCTAAAGTATATTTTATATTGCAGGGGCTATGTTTTTTATTTGATCTGAAATACTTTGTGCACCCTGAATTTAATGTTGGATCAAGATCGTGAGACATGAAAGGACTTATCATTGAAGATCTGATATTGGCTTGGCTAGATCTGATCATGTACACTTGTTTTATTCTTTAAATGTCATGATCTAAGTTTGTCTGAAGTTTGGAATTGTAGCAAAGTTATGAGTTAATATTTGCGGATCTGTACACTGGTTCGTCTCGATAAAAATGCATGTACACACAGGTTCTACTCTTGAAAGTAGTGTATACAAAAGAAAATCCTTTTCTTCAGATCTGACTAATCTATCTAATCAGTTCTATTGTTTTACTTTTTTCTGTCAATGAAGCCTTCTTAGATCTTAATTTAGAACTGAATGCATAAGGAGGTTGGTATCTGATTGGTTGTTTGTATAAGTGAGAAGAGTGATCTCTGTTGCTACCTATGTAAAGCTCTATAAATGTTCAATATATTGCTGGTTGGTACAAAGTCGATTTCGAAGTTTTATGTTTTCAGTAGTTTTGAATGTATACACAGGCTTTATTAATGGAAGTAGTGTATACACACAGGTTGGGTTCAACAAAGTAGCATATACATTCTGATGCATGATTTTTGAGGTTACAGTTAGTTCTGAATGATGATGCAGGTTTTTGGGTTCAACATAGTGTTATGGTGTAAGTGATCTGATTGCTCATATCAACTAAATGTTGGTTGATGCAGTTTAAATTTTAAAGTTTCAAATAGGTCCAGTATGAAAATTTGATGAAAGGAGGCCTTCATGTGTATTGTTATGTACCAGGAGCATCTAGTCCGAAAATTTATGAAACGTGGTCCCTGGAGGAAGAAAGAAGGTCATAGCCTTCTGTAGACCAGTGCCTACGTACTAGTAAACAAATTGGCTAGTACAAGAGCTAGGGGGTTTAAGCTCCCTTCCAGTAGAATCTAGAAAATGAGAGAAGGTTGTAGCCTTCTGCAGGTGGGTGCCTACGTACTAGTATGAGTCTACACCAGTACAAGATTGTAAATAGATTTTCTTATTATTAAAATACAGCGATGACAGCAGCAGGTGGTTTTCACCCACATTGGGTTTCCACCTTAAATATTGGTGTTCATGTGTGTTTCTTATGTGTGATGATTTGTGTAGGGTCGTTAATATGCCATGATTATTGTCACTTGTGAACGTTTATTCCACCCATTTCCACCATTCTTCATCATGACATTTATTATAATTTATCATTTAAATCCATTTTATAAATAATTTATGCTCTCATGGATGAATATTATTTATTCTCTTTTATTTTTAATAAATTGATTATTATGCATTAATTTATCAATGATAGTTCTAATAAGTTGGTTGTAACATCATTCGCCATTTTTAGCCTCCAAGGTAACTTCCAGATTGAAGATTTGATTTTTAAATCAGCCAACTCAGAAATTCGCTGGTTTAAGGAGTGACAGTTTTGCGGTTAAGATTCTGAGCAAATGAAGACGAATTTGGAAAATCCGGAACATGGGTTTTGTCCAGAACGGGCCCAATTATCTTCGTATAGAACAGATTGCCCAAATTCGGCTTGTACAAGGAGAAACGCAAGGTTCTTTGAACATGATTTTCTGAGATTTGCTGTTGCGGCCGCCCTCCAAATCTTAGCTACAAACCTAAATCCGCCTTGTTCTTGTTGATCAATGGATTAGAATCAACCTAAATTTGTAAGAGAAATCATGATTGTACTTATCCATGCTCTGATCCTTATTTATTTAAAAGGAAACCAAAGATCAGAGGCGGGGCGGAAGGGAACGATTGTATTTTGTAATGATAAATTTCATAACAGACTTTGATTATTAAGTTTCGTTGAGACCCGATCCTGTTATACTTTTGATAATGCAATTAATGTAAAAGGCTTGGCGTTTATTTCTCCCTGCATCTGAAGTAAGTTTACGGCGGTGCCATTGGAAGCTACGGGCCCGGCTCCAACGGACACTTGCCGCTGTTGTATCATACGGTGATTTGGGTTTGGTTTGTTTCTTTCTATTGTTTCAGCAATCTGATATATCTTTTATATGACAGACTATGCTTCATGATTAATATCTAAATCTGAATACGTTCCTTCACTCATGTCTCTGTATTACGCAAAGTGAATCTATTCGAATTGCATCTATTTCCATAGCAGGAAATTGGTATGAATATTATCATCATTAGATTCTTATGAAATAGTATTTGTGAGGCTTGAGGACAATGTTCCTTCGTTCAGAAACATAGTTATATCATTCCATACTTTCAGATTGCTATATTAATGTAAATCATGTACATACGGGTGATAGTTGTTGTTCCATAATTCATTTGTGAATATCGCCTCATAAAGTAAATTGCTTTTGAAGATTGTTATTTCATTGCAAAATGTGAGTTTGGTTCAAGTTTACTTTTGACTCGCGAGATTTAGTTCTTTTGATTGCTGTTTCATTTGCTGCTGTTCTATTTCCATTTCGCTGTTCCATTTTACTTTCTGCTGATTTATTTACTTGCCTTTGTTGCTTTGGTGTGAGAAGAGGATCAAGGCTGTCGTGAGACACAGCAGACGCTATTATGCTCCCAGATCCATGATCCATACTCTAATTCCTTTTCCTTCATCAATTTCTAGAGGACTGAGTCATTGCTACCATATCCTCGATTGATGGTTGTTTGAATGAATGATTTAGTTTCTTGCTGTTCCAATTAGATTTCTTTTTCGAGCGTTCATCTATTTTTGGGTTTTAAGCACTATATTGCACAACATTGCTCTTAAGTAAATAGCCACCTCAGACAGAGTACACTCTTGAAATAAAAAGTCGTCCCTGGGTTGATAATTAATGTGAGGTAATTAGGAGTTCACAAGACACCTTTTTATCGCTCCACATTTTGGCGCCGTTACCGGGGAACAGCACTTTTTGCACTTTCACATTTTGCTATTCCTTTTCGAAATGGAACAACACTTTTTACACTTTTCCATTTTGCTGTTCCTTTTCGAAATGGAACAGCACTTTTTGCACTTTTCCATTTTGTTGTTCCTTTTCGAAATGGAACAGCACTTTTTGGCACTTTTCCATTTTGCTGTTCCTTTTCGAAATGGAACAACATTTTTTGGCACTTTCACATTTTTGCTGTTCCTTTTCGAAATGGAACAGCACTTTTTGCACTTTTACATTTTGCTGTTCCTTTTTGAAATGGAACAGCACTTCTGCATTTTCACGTTGGGTGTGTTTTTGCTGTTCCTTTTTCAAAAGGAACAGCATTTGGTGTGTTTTTTCTGTTCCTTTTTCAAAAGGAACAGCACTTTGAGTTTTTTGTTGTTCCTTTTTCAAAAAGAACAGCAGTTTGAGTTTTTGCTGTTCCTTTTTCAAAAGGAACAACAGTTTGAGTTTTTTGCTGTTCCTTTTTCAAAAGGAACAGCAGTTTGAGTTTTTTGCTGTTCCTTTTTCAAAAGGAACAGCAGTTTGAGTTTTTTGCTGTTCCTTTTTCAAAAGAAACAGCAGTTTGAGTTTTTGTTGTTCCTTTTTCAAAAGGAACAGCAGTTTGAGTTTTTTGCTGTTCCTTTTTCAAAAGGAACAGCAGTTTGAGTTTTTGCTGTTCCTTTTTCAAAAGGAACAGCAGTTTGAGTTTTTGTTGTTCCTTTTTCAAAAGGAACAGCAGTTCGTGTTTTTGCTGTTCCTTTTTCAAAAGGAACAGCAGTTCGAGTTTTTGCTTGCATGGATTCTTCTCTTTCAAAAGGAACGACATTTGCATTTTCGCGTTTTCTGTGTGTATTTTTGTTTTTTGGTGTGCATTTTCTTTGATGTTCCCTACACGGAACACCACTTTTTGAGTGTTTTTGCTGTTCATTCAAAAGAGCAACACTTTGGGAATATTTTTGAGGGCAACCCTTTCCTTTCTCTTGTGGGATTATTCATAGTCAGCTCAACCACATTCTCCTGATTCTCTTTCATGGCATGAAGTACACTATTTTTATGAGGACAAGAATTATGGATTCTTTTGAAGCAAGTATTATCATTTACGTTATGATCTTTAACAGGACAGCTCCTTGATGACAGATTTTTTTTTCAAAAGAGACACAATTATTTATATACTACTTTACTGCATTGTTTTCTGTTGAACATGATATTGATTGATCATCTTAATACCATGCTGGTTCCATCATCCCTGGTTATAATCTTCTTTGTCTGTAATAAATGAGATTATGGGTATATTTTTTTCTATTGACATTTTCAACTTCTTCCGCCATCCCTGCTCTTAAGGAGTATTGAGCCTCCCTCTTTTTATCATAAAAATGTGTAATAATAACAAAATTTTGTTCGTAGATGGAGGATAGGGGGTCTCATTACGAGCCAGCCTACCATGTTCATAAGGCTGTAACAAAGTGACATTCCCATTATGGCCACCACACCAGGGTTATGATCCATTGGATAGCCAAATTATCCTTGGAACAGGAGGTCTCATCACGAGCCGGCCTGATCACTTTTGCTACCTCCTTGTGAATGGCAGTGTGGTTATCTGGTTACCACGCCAGCACATTGATCTCTTCTGTAGAACAGCACTGTAACTCTCCATTTATAAATTGAGGATCCTGGCTCATATGGGTTAAAAAGCAACCCTGCCGAGGCTATGGACGCCTGCTGGCAGCAGAGGCTCTGCTTATGGTATTGAAGTTATATCTTTTTGTCAATTATTATTATAATACCCTTTTCTTATTTTCTTTTTATCAGAGAAGTTATTTCCTTAACTTTTTTCCCTGTTTGAACCTTTATGCATGAGAAATTTTTTTATGATCAATCACATCATTTTCAGCTAGAATACCGTCAGCAAAGCATCTTTTTAGCATATTGATGTCCTTTTTCGTTTTGCATAAACTATCATCACTCCAAAGCGTCCTATCTCTTATTCATAACTATCTTTACACACTTTGCTCTCAAAATAACCATAACTTTCACCGTCCTATCATTGATAAGTGTACTCTGCCTCCCTCACTGATATATTGTTCATTCCATTGCCTTGCCGTCAGCACCACCCCTTTCATATGCTTTATGGTTCTGAAACCCTTTTTCCAATTGGAGGGGGGAATGTATGCATTATGGAATTGCATGCGATATGATTACTACACTTTGCCATACCTTGTTGATTTGACAACATATTAGTATTGCATGTATACATAAGTTTTTCTAATTGCAATTTTGCATGCATTTTATCTGTTGCTATTCAAAGCTAACACTATGGATTCAAGAACATTGTATGCAAAATAGTACTTTGTTTACAGGAGAACAACAAGTATGGGCAGAATTCTATTCGTAGCATGACCACACTATTGCACTTCACAGTAGAGGCTCGCGAACGTGAACAATTCTTCAGACATGATGTGCTTCTCTGGATTCCACCTTTTGCATCACTTTCAGCACCAACTCTATCTACATCAGCTTCCACAACTGCCAGTCCATATATGTCATTCCACATTTTTTTGGAGGTAAAACTTGAGGTAAAATTGCATAGTTTTCTAATTTATTATAAATTTAGGAGAATCTACTGAAAATCCATTTTGAGCATTATTTGTCATCCTTCATTCCACATCTTTACCACTTTCCCTTTTTCAGCAGCATATCATTTCCGAGTATGGGGGAGTGTTCCTTCATTTCTTTCTTCTGACCATGTCATTCATATTCTTTATCATCCATTGTTATTCTTATCCATTCTCAACACCTCCCTTATTTCATGTTGTTTTACACCAAGCATAGAATTCTACAGCTGGTAGCAACCACCTCTATTTGTTTTCTAGCATCGCATGAGGACATGCTAATTTTTCAGAGAGGGGGAGGAATCGCTACGCATGATGGATGTTTCCTATTTTCTTCTCATTTAAGGCATGCAATTTCAGTCATACAATTTCAGTGTAGAAATTGATTTCCATAATATTTTTAAAACTATGAACTCAATTCTTGTGATCTCTAGGAAACACAGACATACTATTAAAATATACAAACCTAGATCATTTCAAGTTAAATTGGTTCATACAATTTCGGAAATCATGTACTCTCACCTACAGCCATTTTGTTTATATCTCATGATCCATGCATCAAAACGATCTGATTTTTGGATCATAGAGACATTCATGTATTGTAAATTTACTTGCAACATTTCAACAAAATCTGGTTTGTAGTTTTGAGAAAATGCTTAATGAAGTTTGCTGTTATCTATATCATATTTTGCTGCAACTTCATACATATAGTTGAATGTCAATGTAAAAATTGTTATGCCTTCATCAAGACTACTAAAAGTGAAGGAAGAATTCATTTGTTCTATCCATTTCATGAGCTGAGAGGAACATATTTTGTATTGCTTGGTTAACACATGGTTTTTGTCTTTGGGTTGCATGAGGACATGCAATATATTCAGTTTTCGTTGCATGAGGACATGCAACATATTGAGTGTGGGGGTGTGTAGGGTCGTTAATATGCCATGATTATTGTCACTTGTGAACGTTTATTCCACCCATTTCCACCATTCTTCATCATGACATTTATTATAATTTATCATTTAAATCCATTTTATAAATAATTTATGCTCTCATGGATGAATATTATTTATTCTCTTTTATTTTTAATAAATTGATTATTATGCATTAATTTATCAATGATAGTTCTAATAAGTTGGTTGTAACATCATTCGTCATTTTTAGCCTCCAAGGTAACTTCCAGATTGAAGATTTGATTTTTAAATCAGCCAACTCAGAAATTCGCTGGTTTAAGGAGTGACAGTTTTGCGGTTAAGATTCTGAGCAAATGAAGACGAATTTGGAAAATCCGGAACATGGGTTTTGTCCAGAACGGGCCCAATTATCTTCATGAAGAACAGATTTCCCAAATTCGGCTTGTACAGGGAGAAACGCAGGGTTCTTTGAACACGATTTTCTGAGATTTGCTGTTGCGGCCGCCCTCCAAATCTTAGCTACAAACCTAAATCCGCCTTGTTCTTGTTGATCAATGGATTAGAATCAACCTAAATTTGTAAGAGAAATCATGATTGTACTTATCCATGCTCTGATCCTTCTTTATTTAAAAGGAAACCAAAGATCAGAGGCGGGGCGGAAGGGAACGATTGTATTTTGTAATGATAAATTTCAGAACAGACTTTGATTATTAAGTTTCGTTGAGACCCGATCCTGTTATACTTTTGATAATGCAATTAATGTAAAAGGCTTGGCGTTTATTTCTCCATGCATCTGAAGTAAGTTTACGGCGGTGCCATTGGAAGCTACGGGCCCGGCTCCAACGGACACTTGCCGCTGTTGTATCATACGGTGATTTGGGTTTGGTTTGTTTCTTTCTATTGTTTCAGCAATCTGATATATCTTTTATATGACAGACTATGCTTCATGATTAATATCTAAATCTGAATACGTTCCTTCACTCATGTCTCTGTATTACGCAAAGTGAATCTATTCGAATTGCATCTATTTCCATAGCAGGAAATTGGTATGAATATTATCATCATTAGATTCTTATGAAATAGTATTTGTGAGGCTTGAGGACAATGTTCCTTCGTTCAGAAACATAGTTATATCATTCCATACTTTCAGATTGCTATATTAATGTAAATCATGTACATACGGGTGATAGTTGTTGTTCCATAATTCATTTGTGAATATCGCCTCATAAAGTAAATTGCTTTTGAAGATTGTTATTTCATTGCAAAATGTGAGTTTGGTTCAAGTTTACTTTTGACTCGCGAGATTTAGTTCTTTTGATTGCTGTTTCATTTGCTGCTGTTCTATTTCCATTTCGCTGTTCCATTTTACTTTCTGCTGATTTATTTACTTGCCTTTGTTTCTTTGGTGTGAGAGGAGGATCAAGGCTGTCGTGAGACACAGCAGACGCTATTATGCTCCCAGATCCATGATCCATACTCTAATTCCTTTTCCTTCATCAATTTCTAGAGGACTGAGTCATTGCTACCATATCCTCGATTGATGGTTGTTTGAATGAATGATTTAGTTTCTTGCTGTTCCAATTAGATTTCTTTTTCGAGCGTTCATCTATTTTTGGGTTTTAAGCACTATATTGCACAACATTGCTCTTAAGTAAATAGCCACCTCAGACAGAGTACACTCTTGAAATAAAAAGTCGTCCCTGGGTTGATAATTAATGTGAGGTAATTAGGAGTTCACAAGACACCTTTTTATCGCTCCACAATTTGTTCGATATTATTGCACTGTTTAATAAGTTACTGGGGCATTGGTTAAAGATCAACACATGATAAATTGTCTAAATCACAAGTTCTCTGGGTATACGTTGGTTTCTCTAATCAAAGTTGCGTGTACAAGTTAGTTCACTTCACAGAAGTAGCATATATAAATTAGTTTGGGAAATAAAAATTATTGATCTGATAATACTGATTCACCCCCCCTCTCAGTATTATTTCCAATAAGGTCAGCCTTTTCCCCAAGAAGGTCAGCCTACATGAGGGGAATTCAACCCAATAGAAAGGCTATATAAGGAGAGGTAGATTGACCTATTTGTCACATTCACTAAATAGGTTTTATCTTCAAGAAAGAGAACTAGAAAAAGAGTGTGAAGTAGCTAGAAGAGAATGGAGTTGGTCGAAAGACTTAAATCATAGTTTTTGGGCTATATCTCTCTCACACGTACAAAGTTTCTAGGCAATTTACGAGGCCAAAAAATTGTGTTTACTGCAGGTTCAAAATTATGTTTCTCCGGTCAAAGTTCTATTGTGTGGGGGGAATTCAGAACCGAATTTGTTGCTAGGGAGGTATCACTTGGAGTATTTTGTGAAGATCATATGTTGCACAGAAGGGATGACTTCATGGTTGGAGGAGGTATTTTTCTAGGTCTAATATGTCTAGAAGTGTCTCATGTTGAATTGAATCTACTGAAGGAAGAGTTATTGATTGGGTTTCCCCTTATAGGGGTTTTTTCTTGGTTGTAGGCCTACATCTTGTGTCTCTTGTTCTTGTGATCTTCATACACATATAATTTGGTAATTTCTTGATGAAAGATAAACTAATAAAGATTTAAAATAGGCCAATATAATTCACAAGTAATTATCAAGAAAGAGGAATCAAACCCTAAATCCTACTAGTATTGATTTCTCAACAACAACATATACACACGAGATTATAAACATGACCTTGGGGTAGAGATTATGTAAGCTTTATGTTACATTGCATGCAGAGTGTAAGGGGAACTTCCATAGATGTAGGAGAGATGGGCCTTTAATGGATAAAGTAATAGTACTATCCTAAGAGAGACACGCGAGCCAAAGAGAAAAATCTATTGATTAACATGCAAATTAGTTCACAATATAAATAACAATCATAAAATAATAAACAATAGCCATTCAACAATATCCATATCTAAGAAATGAAATAGTTAATTACCCTTAGTATGTGTTACATCAACATATACTACAAACATATAAATAGTATCCTTACTACATCCGTGATACATGCATGAAGGAGTGTTGGCTCAAAGAGATTTTGATGATTAATGGAAGATTCCAAGAACACTATTACATCAATGAAACACTAGCTCCAGTAGTGGAACATAAAGTTACAACCTTCTTCTCTAAAGAATTGTTTCACCTCCTATGCAACACTCGAGAAGCCAAAGCCAAGAATCTAATAGTCCAATCCCTTTATTTGAGTTATGAGGAATTATTTATAACAAATGAGAATGACTTGAGTTTCCTCATGACTCTTCAACTTCTATGACTTATGGGCTACCATATAACTTTTCACATTCTACATATGACTCTTTATATTTCACACGTGTCTCTTGGAATCCATTACATTGGACTTATTACAAAAGACAAAATATATATAAGACAATGATTTTATATCAAAAAATTCTAACAAGACAAATTATTCTCAAATGGACTAATTAGTTGCTTCTTCATGGAGATCATTGGTGATGTATGAGTGCCATGCCTTGAACCCCATTGAGATGACTTTGATTCAGATCAACAACTCTTCCACAAATCGCATCTCAACCTCCATTGATTCTGACATCATAGATTTGGAGTTGGATTGCACATTGTTTGACATCCATGACAATTTCATGTGGACTTTTTCGGGTGTGATGGAATAATATAGGATAATGATCTTGGTAACCTTCAGGCCTTCATGTTCTAAAGCTTGCTTCATATGTTCAATGAGATAATTTACCTCCTGCATAATGATATCCTTTCCCCTTATTTCCCCTATTTCACCCACAATAGGTACTCCATGTTTCTACATTAGGGATGCCAAAGTGTTATGTAGTCATCCATAATAAAAAATGGTATTGGTTTCCTGCTTGCCAAGTTGGGTGTAGTTCTTAATCTGGAGCCTTAACTGTACCCTGTCCATCTCAGTAGATATGATATCCTTTCTAATCAAATTCTTTGGCACATATGGATACTTAGCACCCAACTCTTGTATGATATCGATACATTTGTTTGCAACCTTCAAAAGTTTCATAATATCTTGAGGTTTCCTCTTTATTCCAATCAAATGTACCACCATCTCATGTAGGAGAATCATTTCATCATATAATTTCTTCATGGTGTCCTCCATTGACCCCAGTTCTTCAAGTACATGCGACATGAAATCCATTGTGTTGAGACTACCATAAGACAATTGTTGGTTCTCTGTAGTGAGATGATCTACTTGTTTCTTTGTCACAACCAACTCCTTCCTCAACCATGCATTCTCACTCCTGACATACTCAGAATTGTCATGTATTGTTGTCACGAAATCATCATTAGCTACCATGACTGCATGTGGGTTTATCATATTGTTGGCAGCTATCACCTTCTCAGTGGATATAGAGACTAGATGCTTAGGGTGATTTTGGAATTACCTTCACCTTTCTTGTACAATTCTCTTTTTCAAATGACCGAAGGTCACATTACATACATCCATGACCCTGTCTTCTAGTGGAGTGTAATCCCCATCTCTTTGAATGGGAGATGGCCACTTGTGAGTGGAGGATCTGATGGATTACCTAGCTCATCCTTGATACATCCAATACCATCTTCTTCCTCTAGTTATGCTTCTATTTCCTAGGTCATATGTTCTTCTTATTACACTTGTGCAGCTTCTCCTTCTTGTAATTTCTTTTTTTGTTCTTTTTCTATGCTCCTATTTTCTTCTTTTACTTCTTGTTGTTGTCTAAGAAAATCATTTTTCTTCTCATTTTCCTCTTCTTCCCTTTGCTTCCTCTACTACTTTTCTTCAAAGGCACCCTTTCTCATAGGATCGAATTTAAAGTTTTTGTTGGTTTCTGCCACTAAATCATGCTTCAATTTATTTCTACGTGATGTACTGGCCACTTGAGTAGTTGCTCTTTATTTTTCTTCCTCCATCTGTACTTATGGAATACTTATAATCTCAGAGGAACCTATTTCATGTATAGGGAGATATTTTCTTATTTTTTTGTACCAATTCTTAACCTTTTATTAAGGTTCTGCTAGTTGATCATATACCTCTCGAAATTTGGTCTCTAATAAAACTCTGTAATGCCAATAGATAGGTAGCTTCTCTTGCAGGATTCAATTCCAATTCATCCTAGTGAAATCATACCTAGCGCAAATCCCATATAATAGGAAAGCTTACATGTAGAAATCTGGTGCTTCCTTTTCTAGTAAAGTTGTTTTGACCTGCTCAACATGATGCTTCAATTCATGAGAAAGGATATCTACCCAATTAAATATTTTCCCTTTGGTGAAAACCATGTTGAGCAGGAAAATCCAATTCCCTTCAAAGGTCTCTACACTCTTCCACCCATACAACCTACATAACATATAAATGAGGTACCAGTAAACCTTTCTTAATATTTTCGTTGGATAAATGGCACTTGGTCTATGATGAAACTTGGTGGGATATTAGCCCTAGGACTTAATTATTTCCTTTGTGTTGAGGCTTTCCGATGTTGTATAGAACAAATTTTTTTCATAGTGATTGGGCATTAACATATTATTGTAATAATTCATGCCATGATGATGGTAAGTGTTGATCTCACTTCCTCTTTCACTACGTAGGACCACATTTGTATTATCCTTGTGTGATATGATCCATTCAATGGCCTTTACACATGTCATCACTAGGAATCTGCATGCAATCTTGTGTAATCCAGACTGTTTGATTTTGACATATATTGCCTTATATTCCAGGTTCTCAGAGAATGTTTCTTCTAGGAAAGTATCCTTGATTTCTTACCATGAGTCTGTGAATGATTTATCAACAAAGAATTGTGTATTTGAAAGGACATGCATCATAGGCTTAAAATTCTTTACTTCCTCCTCAGTACTTACTTTTGAGGTTTCCATTTACACTATTCGATGGGTGGTGGGAGGCATAGTTCCAACAAATGAAAAAAGAGTGATATAAATTGTACCTGGAAAACCTACATGTGGAGATACACTTAAAGGAAACCAAGAATTAGTTTGAAATAATTTCCTATCTAATACATGCAAAATAATTTAAATTATAGTGACAGAGGTAAAACCATGACTAACTAAGAAAAATAAAACTTATCGAATGTGTGAAAGGATGTTCACAAGACTTCGAGAGTGAAAATTAGATAAAGGTAAAAGGAGGGCGCATATCGTAGCAACAATTGTCAGTTTTGTCCTGCTAGGGGTTTGTGAGTGTGCCATGTGCTCATCATAAAGAGAGAGAGAGGCTAAGGGGCACAAGGTATATGCTCAAGGCACTAGGATGGATCAGTGGAGCTTAAGGATGTGCTATACCCTCAGGACATTAATGAGGGCAGAGGGTGTACATTCAGTGGCCAAGGGGTGAAGCTTGGTGCTTGACGGTGTGTCATGTGCTCAAGGGAGCTAGGGAGGGCACAAGGTGCATGCTCAGTGATCATGACATCTATTTTGTTACATATTATTATGCCATGCACTAAAGAGAAACAAGACTTCTTGCTATGCACATTTTTTTAAGGGAAGGAAATCTTGTTTCTCGGGAGTGTGCCCACGTGGGAACTTGGCCTTTAGGAGTGTGCTTTTGCATTAGATTAATTGAAATGGACCAAGTAATGGCCAACTACGTAGTAGAATCTTAATAATGCTGAGAGGAAGGATCAACAAATATTTGTAGACTCTGTCATGATTATGACCATAAGGGGAAGGGTCATGGAATGTGAGGAGTCAATTGTGACAAAAAGCTAACTCTTGTAATATTAAGAATGGATATAAAAGTTTCTACAAAAAATTAAACAAAGAGAAACACTAACAAGGGAAACAAAAGGGACAACAAAAATCGTAAAATAAATCAAGAAAAATACATGCAAGTGTTACTTGTGATCAATATCGAAGAGAAGCTCCTTCATGAAAAGAAGTACGCTCATCCTATAATGAGGAATAAATGTGAGAATGAATGAAAGAATGGGTTGGTTATAAGGAAATATTAATGCGAAACAAACTCATCCATGTCCACCACTTTTTGATCGATGAGTGAGTTAGTTAGTTAAAGTGGAGTGGCCTCATATTTTCTAAGAGTGTGCTCATCATGCCAACAAGGAAAGTGCATGCATGCAAAGGAAGGAGGGTGCAGTCCTTGGCAAGATGGAGTGCACTCCACTAGGACCATGAGGGTGCAGGCACTAATCTGGAGTGCCCCTGGCTAGGGAACAATTGTTGGAAACAAGGAGTGTGCTCTCCTGAAAGAATTGGAATGCACTCCACTGTTTGAATGAAGTGAGATCTCTTAAGAGCCAGAAGTTTGATTTTTGTATGGGAGGGCACATTCTTTCAAAATAGTGACTTTTGTGACTGTTGAGTAAGAAAATTATTATTTTCTTGGAGGAAAGGCCATGCTTTACCTACTTTTGTGTGTGTGTGTGTGTCAGAGAAGAATACTAGTCACTAAGTCAAATAAATCTAATGCTTCCGCCCTTAACAAGATAACTCAAGTATTTCCAAAGATAGAGTGATGACACATAGTGAACCTTGACTTATGGGAAAGGGTGACACTTAGGAGCGGTGTAAGAATGATCGATATTTAAGAAGCATGAACACATGACAAGACAACATAGGTTAGATTGAAACGACAGTTGATGTAGGCTCAAAAATTAGATTAGGCAAGAATTTTGGAGCGTCGTTGTTTCAACAACAAGAGAAATATAGATGTGAAAGAACCTAGATGAATGTCTATCAAGGAAGATATCTGGATGAAACTCTATATCTGGGACCATTGCATAAATCTAGACATTTGGGTCTCTTGTTGTATCTAGGCCTATGAGGCATATTTGGGCATCTAGGTTTCTGATTGTGCACTAAAGTGGCAGCTTAATAAAACACCTAGATCTGCATTTTTTGCATGGCCAATAATTGGACCCCAGGTATAATTTATTAATGTAGGTAGCATGTCCACTAGTGTGATGTGGTAAATAAGGTGATGTAGCAACATGAGGAGTTTACTTGTGGCACTCATCTTTCAAATATTGTGTGTCAAATTAGACAAGTGTCAGGTATTGGACATGCAAAAGTAGTAGGGAATGCCACGTGGAAATGTATTAAATTAAAACATGACATGGTAGTGACATGGAAACCTATGTGCTACTCCAAGGATTTTCACCATGGAAGTAGTTTGACAAATATTTCTTATGTATTTCATTTTGGCCAAAATGGTGATGAATAAGAGAGTTGCACGAAAGTTAGTGGAATGACCAACTCTAGTGGGGCCCTTAACAACTTATCTAGATATCTAGGAGTATTCAATATTATCCAAGCATCTAAGGGAGTACCAAGGAAACCATGAAGCAAATTAACCGTATTTAGATTCAAGCAAAGGTTAATGGTAAAGGTTCTAGCATGTCAAAGTTTCGAGGTTATAAAAGCATGTTGCACACATTTAGGTGTGGAGAAAGAATTCTCTTTAGAAAAATATGTAGATATTGATGCAAGTGAAGCAAAGGAGTTAATCCAAAAAAAAATGGGTCAATGTTCCACACACAAATAATTATCCAAGAATCTAGGAATTTGGGTGTGTACAAAGTTAGGTCATTTGACAAAGACCTGAATTTTGATGAAAGTGAAGAAAAATATTCAGCGTTCCATTGAGTTAATGTTTTGTGTATAGTGGAAAATGTATCAGGGCATCTGGAGATCCATCCATGAAGCACTATTGTCAAGTATTAAAGACACAAATTCTAGATACACTGGAAACACTAGTTAAGACTATGGTCCTAGCCCCAAATCATGAAGGGAAACATTCCCAACACTTGAAGCCAATGTCAAGTATGGGATATCCAATAGTTTGGGAATTTTAATATGTCTTCATGGATCTAAATTATGTAAACATTAGAAATAGACATTAAAGTTGTGGTCATGGAACTTTGTCATATGGTTGTGTGAATTAAAAATTAAGCCACCAGTGGGCCTATGAACCATGAAAATCTAGGTTACTTAGAATTGGTCCTCCATGGCATGTTGGCTTTGTGAAATTTTGATTGAAGTAATTCAATATAAATATTTTAAGCCAGAGAATCTTGAGGAGATCAAGAATGTATGACCATGTATGATAAAGAAATACATAATTGAGAAGTATAAGTTTTAAATAGGAGTGAATCCAAAAGAAGTTTGATAATGAATTATAAATAAGAGTGTGATCTAGATAGGGTGTTAGTTCTATGCAAGTGAAGATAAATGTGGTAGAATCCTGATATGAAAAAATGTGTAGAGAAAACAAAGTTAAAGAGTGAAGGAGTAGAATGTCATTATTTGTAAAGTAGTAAGAGTCAGATTAGAAATCAAGTAGTTTCTTTGATTATGGAAGGCCTATGAATCTTAGTTTCAAAATGTTATAAAATAAAGGGATCTCATAGGTAGTTCAGGTTGGTGAACTCTGGGGATCGATGTTTTCTTGTGCTTGGTTATAGTAAACCAATTGAAGGGATTGATGTCTGCTATTGGCTGGTGTGAGTAAATCATTTCAAGTGATTGGTGTCTCCTTCTATTTGGTGCCATTAAATTATTTCAGGGGATTTATGTCTCATTTTAGTTAGTGCCAGTGAATTTTTCTAACAATAGGTTGGTTCGTACAAGATCATTCATATAAATAAATTTTGTGGTTTTCTCCCATAAGGGTTTCCATGTATATCTCATGTATTCTTGTGTTCATGATGTGATTGAAAATTTATATGCATTGAATTGTTTTAATAGTTAACATTTTCCATCATATTGATTCACTCTCTCTTCTCAATATAATATTAAATTATGACACATATTTTAGTCAAACAAGTGCTGATAGATTTCAAAAAGTTGTTTCAATTTGCAATTGGGGTAAGAGTTAAAAACCATAAAAATATACCTACATCTATGAAATTTTACATGTTTATACTCAAACCCTAACAAATTAATGGAGCTCCATTTAAAAACAAGTGACTCTCTTTCAAACCCTAGTTCTATTTTTTGGTCAAATAAAACAAGATGTATTTTCTAGGAAAACACGAGGATTTTAGTAATGAGGAATACATAAAGGAATTGAAGGATAAAGTAGTATTTTGGAGATAATTTTGGCTCCCAAATAATTTAAGAGTTGATGTATCATATTTCTGGAATTAGCTTATGTATTAAAATGTTGAATTTGTAAGTATGGTATTCTTCATATTGTATATTTATCCACTTGATGTATTTGTATTGATTATTGTAAACAATATTTTAAATGCTAGAGTCAAAAGAAAAATGTATTTTGAGTCAAAGCCCCATTGCAATTATTAAAAGATTCAAATTGAATTTTGAAATTGAATTTTTTGGCTCTAATGTTGTGAATTCTTCCTCCATCCAAGCCAAGTCAGTCAAGGGAAAATGACACACCCATTTGACCTAAAAGATCATTATATAAAGGTAACTCAATCTTGTTCTCTTAGCATGAATTTTCACTTCCTCAAGAAGATATTTTCTAGGCATCTTAGTGAAGATCAAGAAGGACAAGGAGGATGAAAAATAAGACAAATTACATCTCTTTCTCTCTCTCTCAAGCTTGCACGTGTGGATAGTCTCTTCTTCTCTTAGTTCACGTTTCGTTTGGGCAGTCCTATTGTAGAGGGCCGAAATTCTAGGTAGTTGCAGGGGCAAACATTTTGGGGTAATTGGTTGTTGCAGGGGGGCTAAAATTCTAGGTCAAATCACACAGTGTGAAATTCTAGATTAAATTGGGAGGCTTGAATTAGAGGGGTTTACCAAGTTTGACCATAGGCTTAGGTGTGTCTCTTGTTGAAAAAAATATTCTCTTTATGGAAAAGGTTGTTGGGTTTCCCCCTGGTAGGTTTTCCTAGGGTAAATCTTGTCTTCTCTTTGTGCATTGTGATATCTATTGTTCCATTGTTCTCGTATGGTTGAATTTCTAAAGTATAAATATTTAATAATATATTGAATAATTTAAAAGAAGATCAAAATAAAAATTAATTATTAGTATTTCAGAAATATTGTGCTAGTCTATATTACACTTAGAAAATCAACATGGGATTAGATATTTGGTGAAGGAAGGACACTAAGATCACCTTTAAAGAAACCCTACTTTAAAAGTGTCTTTGTTGATGTCCTTGTTGATTCACATCTTTGGATTCCTCTATGAAAAATGAGAATAAGTTGGAAGGATCCTCAAACTTCATAGCTTGGAAAAATAGAATTGATATTATTCTTGTAGAAAACAAAGTTTTGGATATTGTGACAGGGAAATTTGTGGAACTAGAAAATGTTGCAAGAAAGGATAAGTTTAAGGAATATGATCTCAACTCCATGAGAATTATTTTGGAGTCCATTATAAATCATCTAATACCTTACATTGAAAATCTTGATACTTCCAAGAAGATGTATGATGCCCTAACAAATCTATTCACTATCAAATAAGGTGGTCATGCCATGAGTATGGAGAATGAACTTCGTGATGTGACAATGATGAATGATGACATCATAGCATCATATTTCATAAGAATTTCATAAATAAAGGACCAAATTCAAGTAATTCGAGAAACTATTCCTAATAATGAACTTGTGACTACAACACTCAATGGTATACCTAGATCATGGGATGCATTTATAGCAGGTCTAAGAAGCAGGAAAGAAAATCCATCATCTAAAGAATTGTGGGCCTCTTGTTCTTAAGAAGAATCAAAGCTTATATAGAGATATAGGAAGGAAGAATATTTTTAAGAATTATCAACCTACTTCAAGAGTAAAGGAAAGAAGAAGGTTGACTCTCAACAAAATTCAAGAAAAAGACCAGCTCCTTCCTAATGGAGGAGGGACATGTCAAGAATTCAATTTTATACTTGTCAAAACTTTGGGAATTTTAAAAGGGATTGTCCTGATATGGTTAACAAGAAAAAGAGAAAAGGAAAACAACATGATTTTGAATCTTATGTTGAAGATGAACACCCAAAGAAGCTGAAAGGTGATAAAGACTTCTTGTATTTTTCTTCTCTAACAGGTTCTATTATAGATGATGATGGCATGTGGCTAGTAGATAGTTGTGCATCAAGACATATGATGTGATACCATGGAATTATTACTAGCATGATGGAAAATAGGTTGTCCCAAAGGGTATGGTTTGGAGACAATCACAACTATGCAGTCAAAGGAGTTGGAAAGGCATCCATATAGCTCGAATTTGGTAACAATGTACATCTTAGCAATGTTCTATATGTACCAGGTTTGAAAAAAATATTGTCTCTATTTCATGTTTAGAAGACAAAGGAGATAGAGTATCTTTTTTGGATGGAAAAGTACTTGTATGGTCCATGAGCTCTAGTGTAGATGTTGCTAAGGTTATTTGGATTCGTGAATGAAGATAGTATAGAATTGTGAGTCAACCAACTCAAGCTCTGGTACATGATAAAATGAATCCAAGCAAGTTTTGGTATCGAATGTATGGTAACCTTCATTATAGAGAATTACCTAAATTGAATAAAATATTTTTAGGTGTCCCTGAATTACAAATAGATCATGAATGTGTTTGTAAGGGTTGTGCACTTGGAAAGAATATCTAGAAACCTTCTCCAAGTACAGAAAATAGATCTAAAGATGTTTTAGATTTGATAATCTCTCATATGTGTGGTTTGATTCATGTAATATTTCTTGGAGGTTCATTCTACTATGTGACATTTACTCATGAATTCTCTCACAAGAAATGAATATATCTTATGAGGACCAAGTATGAAGTCTTCACAAGGTTTCAAGAATTCAAAGGTGAAGTGGAGAACTTGATAGGTAATAAGATCAAGATTTTGAGATCTGAAAATGGAGGAGAATACACCTTGAAATAACTTGATAATCTCTATAGGAAAGCTAGGATTAAGAGGGAGTTGATTATCCTCTATAATCCAAAACATAATGGTGTAGAAGAATGAAGGAACATGTCCATTGAACATCTACCAAGGTCATAATGCATGATCAATATTTTTTTTATTTCTTATGGAGAGAAGCATCATTGAAATATGTATATATTCAAAATCAAACTCCTCAATGAATTCTAGAAGATATGACTCCTAAAGAGGAGTTATCTAGACTAAAGTCAGAGGTTGGATGTATGAGAATCTTTGGTTTCCCTGTCTTCATTAATATTACTAATGATAAAAGGAACAAGCTAGAACCTTCAGGAAAGAAAGGCATATTTTTTTTTTACAATGAATCATCAAATCCCTATAGAGTCAACATACCATAGCAGTGAAGGATTGAGGTCAGTTAGGATGTCACTTTTGATGTGAAATTTGCATATTGGAAGTATAAGTATGTCTCCATGAATTGCTATGATGAAGTAAAACTAGAGGCTTCAAGGGAAGAGCTTCAAGTTATATAAAAATTTCCTAGAGAGCACAAAAGGGCCTCATGAATCAGTAGAACTATTTTTTGTGCTAGAAACCAGAAAAATACTAGCATGGCTTAGATCTAAATTAGAAGAAGAAGAAGGAAATGCATCCCCTGATGGCACATCCAAAGAAATAAATAAACCTAAAATCATTTCTAGCTATGTAGCTCTCATGACCAACCTTATTGATGCATATCCTTCCACTTATGAAGAAGCTAGCTAGTAGGTATGGAAGGAAGTTATGAATGAAGAATACCACTCTATCATGAAGAATGATGTTAGGAATATTGTGCCAAGGCTAGAAGGGAAGTCAATGGTGACTTCCAAGTGGATATACAAGATCAAGAATGTTGCATATGGAAGTGTTGACAAATACAAGGTGTGATTCATTGCTAGAGGGTTCTCCCAGAAAGAGGGATAAGATTATGATGATAACTTTTCTCGAGTTTCTAGGTACACCTCCATTAGATCCATAGATTTCTTTTGTTGCTTCATTGGGATGGAACTTACATTAGATGGATGTGAAGACTAAATTCCTCAAAAGTGTGATTGAGGAATATGTGTACATAGAGAAAACTCAAGGTTTTGAGGTGCATGGAAAGGAATCTCATGTTTGCAAGTTAAAGAAGGCCTTTTACAGAATCAAGCAAGCTCCAACAACTTGGCATGCTCATATCAACAACCATTTGAAGAGATTTGGATTTACCAAGGGAAATGTTGATCCAAACCTTTATTTGAAGGTTGTGAAGAATGCATTTGTGATCCTATTTCTATATGTTGATGATTTGTTTTTGATAGGTGTTGGGGATTTTATTATTTAGTGTAATAAGAAATTCGATTTTGAAGTTTATATGAAGGATCTTGGTTTGACAGATTACTACTTGGGACTATAAGTATGGTTGAAACATCGAAAGGTCTTCCTTGATCAAGGAAAATATGTTATTGATATCCTTCAGAAGTTTCGTATGATGGATTGTAAATCTGTGGCTACTACCATGGTAACTAACTTGAAGAAGATATGAGGCTCTAAATATAGTTTGGTATATATGTTGATGTACCAACGATTTATTGGATCGTTGATGTATTTGGTTAACACGAGGATCGACATTTTATTTTTTGTAAACACATTGATATAGTTCTAGGTTGAACCAAGGCATGAGAATTGGATTAGAGAAAAGAAAATTCTGAGATAACTTCATGGTACTATGAAATTATGTTTTGAGATATGTTGCAAACAAGGATGTACAACTTCAAGGATAAACAAATGTTAACAAGACAAGAAGTGTTGGTGATAGGAAGATCACTTCAGGGTTATTCTTAATCTTGGGCTCCGCTATGATACCTTAGGTGACCAAGAAGTAGAGATCTGTTGCACTCAGCACTACAGAAGAGGAATATATTATAGAAAATAAACTATGTACATAATTAGTCTAATGTTGAAAGTTGTTTGCATGATTGTTCAACCAAGTGTTGCAACTAACTATGATACATTGTGATGATCAAAATTGTGTAAATATTTTAGATAATCTGATTTTCCATGGTAGGTCGAAGAATATTGAGATCAAGTACCACTACAATCATGACATCTTCCAAAGGATAGCAATAAGGCTTGAGTACATCTCCACCGATGAGCAGACAACTGACGTTCTAATAAAATTATTTCCTAGGGAGAATTTTGTGTACTTTAGAGATACACTGGGGCTTGTGGAGATTACCCCTCTCATTGAGAGGGAGTGATAATTTGATAGAAGAATGGATGGACATTCCCCCATTGGGGAGAATTCTCCAAGAGTCCCAAAGTACTCAACATGTAGGTTTTAGTGAGTTTCTCTCAGAGGAGAGACAATCACACACCAGGGAAAGAATGTAGTGAGGTTTGTGGACCTAATCAAACATTAGGGAAGGGTGTTATGAGGTTTAGCATCTAGACCCGATAACAAATGAAGGAAGGGTGTAGTGTGGTCTTGAAGTTGATTGCACAATAGGGAAGGGTGTAGTGAGGTCCTTCAACATCTAGATCGATCACTAACTAGGGAAGGGTTGGGTGAGGTCTTAGCCCAAAGTGCTCACTAGGAAGGGTGAGTGAGTGCTTTCTAGTTGAGGCCTCAACATTTTGTCTTAGGGAGAGGCCTTGGGATTTGATGATGGATCACTCTGGAAGAGTGAGTCCTGATATGTAGATGAAAATGTGATGGGTTTCGTACCACCTCGTATATGGCCACTAATAGATGTTGATAGTAGATGATGATTTGATATAACCTTTTAGTAGAGAAATTCGTTAACTTGAGAACATCTATGAGAGTTATTATGAATACCTCCCTAGTTAACTGGGAGTGTTGAATTTATAACTATGGTCTGTGTTCATATTTAATATTTGGCCACTTGGTGTATTTCTATTTATTATTGTAAAGCATATTTTAAATGTTATATTTGAAATAAAAACATATTTTGAGTCAACGTCCCATTGCAAATTTTAAAAGAAGAAAATTTGAATTTTGAAATTGAAATTTTTGGCTCCAAAATTGTCAAGTTATTCTCCCTCCAAGTCAAGTTGTCCTAGGCAAAGGATACATCCATTCAACCTAACATATCACTATATAAAGACAATCTAATATCATTTTTTGGCACCAATTTACACTTCCTCAAGAAGATATTTTATGGGCATCTCAACGAAGACCAATAATATATTTTCTCCTAGTTTCCAGCTTCTTTTGGGTAGTCCTATTATAGGGGGGATAAAATTCTAGGAAGTTATAAGGGTCGAAATTCTAGGGTAACTAGTAGTTGTAGGAGGACCAAAATTTTGGGTTAGATGAAGCAAGAGCTAAATTCTAGACCCAATTGGGAGGCTTGAATTGGAGGGTTTGGCCAAGTTTCACCATAGGTTTAGGTGTGTCGCTTATTTAAAAAAATCATTTCTCTATTAAAAACATTGATATGTTTTTTCCCTTGGTGGGATTTCCGAGGGTAGGTCTCATCTTCTCTTTTTGCATTGTGATCTCTATTGTTCTACTATTCTTTTAGGGTTTAATTTATGAATTTTAATTTTTGAATGATATATTACATAATTTAAAAGAAGATCATATTAAAAATTAATTGTTAGTATTTGAAAAATATTGTGCTAGTCTTTATTGCAATTAGAAAATCAACAAAAAATATGATGGAACTCCTAGATGAAGAATATGAAAAATTATTTTTATACAAGTGGTCTAATGTTGTGAAGAAGCATAAGAAGATGAATAGGGATTTATTTTCTTGTCACAACATCATATTATAGGTTCATCGAGGTTCCCAATAAGAGATGGTCATTGTTTCTATTAACCCTCGTTGTAAGCATACCTCTATCAATATTAATTTGCCTAAAATATTTCAAGTTCATACAACTAATATTCAAAGCACACATGTTATGGGTGAAAATGTTGAAATGTTTAAAAACTTTTGTGGATAATTGTTTGTTGCATTGATATTTTAATTTAAAGATATGCATGATGTGGATATTATATTTAGATATCCTTCAATGGACTTAATTGATAAAAATAATATTAATGTGGATATTTTTTTTTCAATATCTACTATAGGAAAAATAAGATTATGTTATAGGTAATGTCTCTTAGCAAGCAATAAGAGCCCAAGGAGAACATGAAGAAGCTACCATAGAGAAAATAATTGCATTACCTAATTAAACATTAGATGAAGAGTCCATGGTTGAAACAGAAGATGAGATTACAAAAGAACTTGAAGAAATGCCAATGGGAGGGCATAAGGTGGAAGACAAGGTTAAGTAAATAAATCTTGAAGAGACAAATAAAGAAGAGTCAATGCATATGGTTTTTGTATATTTCCACCTACACCATTTAAGAAAACAACAATGATCATGGAAAATGCATGAGAATGAGAAAACAAAATATAGATCAACATGGAACGAAATAAAGAGACACATCAAGATCTAATAGAAATGTATTGAAATATCATAGTGGTGTAGTGAAAACATCAGTCCCAAGAAGGAACCAAAACTAAGATCAAGGAAAGGCCACAGTTGGACCCCATATTTACATTTCACAAGGATGGATGGATTCTCATCCATGGCACCAGTGGATTACCTTATCCATTAGGTCATATTATATCATTTCTTCCCATGTTTCAAGGTTGAATCATGCCAAGGGAAATATAGTGTAATATACCTATGGAGGTACCTAAAGGGGTTAATGGATGTAATATGGCCATAATAATGGAGTAGGCCCACTATGTAGTTAAAATGAAATTATGTTATAAGAATGGGTATTTGGCATATTCCCACAGGAATACCAATGAAAAAGTATTAATACATATGAATATGATTGCATTGGGGTGTGTTGGATTGTATTGTTTTATAGCAAGGATGGCTTGTGGATTAATTCCTTCCATACAGAGTATTTGATCGTATATCATTACTCAAGGTTTCTTGTGTTGTTTATGGTGAATTTCATGGATATATTCATTTATTTAGTGTTTATGTTGAAAATTTAATGATTAATTCTCTTTTATACCTTTGAAATTTTATTACAAGAAGAAATTACAATTTAAGCCTAAAAATATTATGCTTCTAATAGAACCACTTTCAATTTTTCCATTGATGTTAAGGAAAAGTTATGAGATTGTTAAAACCATGATTGAAATTTTTTATAATTTTAACACTCCCATCCATCATCCCTCCATCACCGAGAAATGTTACCACTTGTGACACTAATTTTCGAAGCAAAGGATAATTTTGGTTAAAAAATGCAAGTTTTTATGATACATTTTTTGTTAAGATGATAACTATATTAACAACACCTAATGACACTTTACTATGATAATTAGAGTTTCATTTATCCCACCATATATTTATTTCAACATCAATGCAATAAACACATCAAGTTTCTTGTGCACTTCATAAAAAGTATTCCACATTATTAAGTTTTCAAAGGTTTCTATTTTCATAGAGATGACCACTATTGTAAAAAATTGCAAAAAAAGTCACATAAATGAATAGTTGTCCAAGCATAAATTTATGTTAGGTTTTAAATAATTTTTCATTGAAGGGGCATGGGTTGTAATTCATTATTGATTCTACTATTGTATTTTCTTTGTAAATCCTTTTAGTTCTATACTAGATTATTGTTAAGGTAGTGTGGTGTTCCTTAATCCTTCTACTTGAAACAAAAGTAGGTATAAACATATTATAAATTATTGAACAATGTATTTGATATTAATTATAAAAAATATGTAAAATAGACATTTGTATTATTATTATTATAAATAAATAAAAGAAATAAATGTTCCCTTTCCCCTTTATGTCACGAAACATTTCACTAAGAAAATGTCCAAATACAACGTCGTTGATGAAATAGTTTGTATCCTCCCATTCCTTTAACTAACTTCTTAGTGGAAAAAACCTAAGTACTTGTGGTCTCATAATTAATGAGTACTAACTACCTCTTGGAACTTGTTTACTATAGTGTTCATTTTTACATTGAATAATTATCCACTCTTATCTATGGACCATATACAAAATATGGACACATATATCATTTGAATCATTCCTAGGTAGGCTAAAATAGGGAGGCTAAGGTCGAACCCCAATATACCCACTCCCTTCAAACTAAATGTTTACTTGAAAAGTATAGGTGATGGAATGTCTATAGAATGATTGGTAGCTCCCATGTGGCATATTTTGGCTACATTTCGTTCCAGTAAATCGATATCTCTCATCCCATGCATGGGTGTAGTTGAAACTCTTTGGTATCTTATAATGCTTATATTTGGATCCAACTAGAGCCTTCTTTTTTAACTTATCATAAGTGAATATCAACCTTCCAATTATACCATGTGATTTTCTTCAAACAAGACACATGAAAGACTAGATGAATTTCAGGGTTGATTGAACGAGCTAGTCTTTATGCCACTTATCCAATGGGCTAGATGATCTTGTATGTTATACAAAATTTTGGTGTTAATCTATAATAGGCATTATATTTTAGTGATACTTATTTATAGTAATCTGAAATGGGTTTTGATAACTTGTTATGCTTACAAGAACCTCCAACTCAGTTTAACAAATAAATGATCTAGCTTATATATGACATTTGTGGAATTAAATACTCAAAACAGGTATATGTTTTCTTTTAATTGTTTAAGTGATTTAAGTCCATTTTTTTCTACTGATATTAAACACATATAATGCAGCAAATAAACAACCACACATAACAGCAAATTTAGTCTAGGAGTTCACCCGAATATCTTGGGCTACGTCTCCTTAAGCCTTTGTCATCTTGACTTGGCTCTTTGGGATTATGGAAAAGTTTCTTTTACAAGTTCAACACTTAACTCCAAAGGTTACTAAAATAAACCAATGGGCTTATAAAACCATATATATCCCTGTCATGACTGTCATCACTTTACAAACATATCTAAGCTCCACTAGGCTTGATTCCTTCAATCAGTGCTCTAAGTTACCTTGAGCTTTTTGATGGCACTAACTCCTTCAAAAATTCTCCAACTGTCACTGAAACCTCATCTACTATCTCCAGCACATATCAAATATTGAAAATAGACTGAACATTTTCTCAAAATGAGCACTGCATCCCCAAACTAGGCCTTCCTCCAAGGTTGGCACAGGGCTACCTGAAACTTCCGTGTAGCATCTTGGCCTTTAGAAGTCTCCAAATGCTTCTGAAAATCATTGCAATAGATTCATAAGGTTCATTACAATTAGTAATGACTATTGGTTTGCTGATAACGAGTACTGGTAGCTCCTACAACTGCCTCCAACCCCTGGTGGCCCTGAGCTCCAAAATCTCCCTAGAGATGAAAATATCTATGAAGATGACTTCCTTAGCTTATATGGACTATTCCATTGGCTTCAGAAGGCTCCAATTAGCCTAGCTAGCCTCTTGTTTCACTCTCTCTCTCCCTCTCTAGCTCTAGATGAAAACTACTCCTGGAGTGCCTTTAATCAATATCCCCTAGGGATACTCCGCCAAATTTGGTGAACTGCACCTAACTCTAGCTAAACTTAGCATTCTGCCTAATTTTTTCCACTCCACTAGGCTGACTGTCAGAGGTGACCCATTACAATAATTGTTTGGGCATGCATATGAGGCGATATAATCCCGACGGTTAGGGATAATCCTATAGCGGAATCTCCACCGTCGATCTATCCCACTCGATCCAACGAATATCGCATCATCCGCTCACCAACTAGCTTGAATGATCTACACCGTTGATAAATCTCACATGATCCATCGGATATCGTGCAATATCGTCTGAAATCTTGCATGACCGATATTAGACCGAGAGCGCGTGAGAAAAGTGGTTTTCTCATGCTACGTGTCGACCGCTAAGGTTAATCACGTGAAATCGTAGAATACCATTTACATATTTTTGTCCATGCGAGATACCATTTCACACTTTCCGAATACTACCCATGTGCTTAATTCACACTTTTAATAAGGACACTTAAGGAAAGGTTTAGTGCTTAATCTTGGTCAAATGTCCAAAAATTACAGTTTACTGGACTTTTCAAATTGCGATAACTCCTTCATACAGTATCGGTCTTTCGAACCGTTTGCAGCACCATATTCAAGAAGACGAGATCTATATGGTCACTCAAGTTTGACACTCTTTCGAACACTTTGAAATTTGAGTTATCATTAAGGTCCTGGATCAATATTTGATCACTACTCCCCATTAGGAATCTTTTGGACCCCAAAAGACTGATATACTGATCTATACAGTAGATGAGACTACAACACCCTGTTCTTTCAGCCTCCATGCACTTGCCTTGCATGTCTAGTCCCTTTCAACCAAAACTCGAAGGTAGTCGACACTTCCCTTCCTGGACGCGCTTGTCCTCCTGCTAAGAATTGTCTTCTTTGAACTCATTCAGAATTTTTGTTGAGAAGTTTACAAAAGGTAGTTGAACATCGCTTCCTTGATCATCGACCCAAGGTGGCTCAAACAAACAAGAGATTACATCACAAATATATGCATACTGAACTGAAATTTGCATATGTACCAATGAAAGTATGTTTTACTCGGTCAAGAAGTCAAACCACTTCTTACCAAGCCACTTCTATGGTGACTTTTGCTGCTTCAAATCTTCTTCTAACATCTTGTCAAAAAAAACATAATGCACAAAAAAAAACAACTCGACGACATAAATTCACATCATGTGAATCATCATCATGTCTCTTACATCTTGTGTACAAATGTTTGTCTAAATCACAAGCCGACAAAACATGCCTTTTTCAAACCACTGACTCGCTAAGTCAAGCATGTGCAAAAAGAACTTGACGATTCTTTTTCAAAGTAGAAAGAGTTCCACCTCTTGTGAAACACTTCATCATTATCTCCCTTTTTCAATCTTGGAGACAAAATCAACTTTTCCAAGTTGATATGACATTTCATGCATGTTTAAACAAAGTAATCGACCATCAAGTAAGTTACACACACATGTTCAAATACAACGAAGTCATGAACATTCCTTTGTTCATACATACCATTCTCATGTATGTATTCCATTCTTCAACTTTATCTCAAGCACAATCATAAGTACAATCCTCAATGAGAGATCCTCAATCATATGAAAATATACTTACAAAGCTGAAATGAATATACTTTTTTTTGCAATAAAGCGAGTCTCATTCTCAACTTTTTCATTCACCTTTTTGGTAAAACCCTACAACTTGCATTCCATTGGCAAAGAAACGCATCAAATAAAAAGACATGCAACCTTAAATGGATAATAACTTTAACCATTTCTTACCAATCCATATTAAAGGTGCTTACTTTAACTACACATCCACATCAACTTGTGAGTCATCCTGAAACACATCAATTATGGAAACTTCCTTTCCATTCTTGCCATTCTCTTTTTCCACCTTCTTCAAATTTCTTGGAAGCATTATTGGATTCAAAATCCAACATTTTTCAGCAACATTTCCTTGCTTATGGCAATAAGTGTAACACATGTTCATCCTCTTTAGAGCATAATTTGCCTAGTCCAATGGACTTTTGGCTACTCGCCTCCTGTTCTTCAAAACTTTCCTGTATGTGGCCATTTTCTTCCAACATCTAGAAACACTATGGTTAACCAAACCACAAGATGAACATGCAATTTTTTTCCAATGCTTATGTGGAAATTTACCATGCTTAACATAATCAAAATAAATGTGACTGAAATCATATTTATACCTTCCTATTTCACCTTTCTTTCCTTCATGAGAAGGTGAATCGAATGAAGAAGTGGCTCCCTTCGGAACACTATCAATCTCTTCAATGATTTTAGAGCTTTCACAACTCCCTTGTTCGAGTGCATGCTTATGAACACCTTCTCCTGGAAAATTATGTTTCAAACAATTGCATTCCCCATGAATACAATCTTTACAAACCTGAGGTAGAGAACCTAAAATGAAACTCCTTCTAGGAACTGTTTCAATTGCCTTCATGGCTGCTTTGGAACTTTCTCCATAAGATTGTCCATAGCCAAGACCCAAATAGTTAGGCCTTTCCTCAACCATTATTGGCTCAACAATGCCCTGTGCATGTTTGCCCAATCCTTCTCCTTCATAGCCCATTTTTGACATCAACTTGGATCCTATGCCTCTTGCATGTTTTTCAAAAGAACCAACATAAACATTTCTAGAGGAAATTGAAGAAAAACTAGAATTGTTTACCTCTTCTTCAAACTGATGCTTGACTAAGGCTTCTTTGGCAACAAGGAGTTGTGTCTCCAACTCATGCATCCTTTCTAGGTTCATATTTGCAATATGAAGTTGGCTTTCCATTTCCTGCAATTTGTCAAAAAGCAACTACTTCCCTTCCTTCATGGAATTCAACTGCTCTCGAATTTTAGTGCTCTTCTTTCATCTTCATACATTTGTTTCACTATATCCATCATGATGAACAGGTCTTGATTCATGTCTTCATCAAGGAATCTTTTGAAGGAGGAGGATTTTGAAAACTCACTTGTAGAATTTGTTAATTTAGAAATGAACAAAAGAAATTCAACAAAATTCACAAAGCTTTCAAAAAACTAATGGTTGTAGATTCAAACTCTTATTCAAACAGCGTTTTGCACACAAACCCTTTTCTGCTTCAAGGGTTGCCTTGAGGTCCTTTGGGTAAGGAGAATGCCTTGAGACATTCTTCCTTCTTGTCCTTTCCTAGACTTAGCTATTAGTAGCTTTCCCTTCACCTTTGCAAACTCAAACAACAATCAGTTTACAAACAGTTAAACAGTTAAATTCTTTATATTGTTTAAACACCTTTTAAGTCAAACAAGAAACCTACTACTTTGTCGATGAAGCAACTTGCTCTGATACCACCCTGTCGATGTGACCCGTCAAATCGAATGGCTGTCACACAATCTCGCGCAAATTCTTGCACGACCGATATCTGACCGAGAGCACGTGAGAAAAGTGGTTTTCTTGTGCTACATGTCGACCGCTAAGGTTAATCGTGTGAAATTGTAGAATACCATTTATAGCTTTTTGTCCATGCAAGATACCATTTCCCACTTTTCAAATACTACCCACGTGCTTAATTCACACTTTTAAGAAAGACGCTTAAGGAAAGGTTTAGTGCTTAATCTTGGTCAAATGTCTAGAAATTATAGTTTACTAGACTTTTCAAATTGTGATAACTCCTTCATATGGTATCAGCTTTTCAAACTATTTGCGGCACCAGAATCAGGAAGACAAAATCTATTCGGTCGCTCAGGTTTGACACTCTTTCAAACACTTTGAAATTTGAGCTATCATTAAGGTCCTGGATCAATATCTGATCATATAGGGTTCAAGGAAAAGAAATAATAGATTCTATTCTAAAAAAGAGTGTTAAGAGTGATTCTAAGTGAAAATATTAGGCACCAAATTTCAATCATGGGATAATTTTCCATTATTTCTCCAAAAAAATATTATCCATTTCCCACTTTTTTTCATTTTTTCTTTTCTTTTTTGCAAATTCTACAAGGTAAAAATTATTTACCTTAAGAATTACCCAAATTTTACATAAAAAAAATAACATCCTTAAAATTCAAATCCTTTTAGAAATTTATCACTAAACATTTTACAATTTACATATTATGGACTAGTAAGTTTTGACAAGGTTTCTACGCTTTAAAATAAATTTCCATCTATAAAATTTTCATTGTTGATGCTAGTTAGCTTGTTATTTCATTTTAAGATGAGTTTAACCAAATTATCCCTATGTTTGTGGAAATTATTTCCCCTAATATAATGTATATATCCACTACATGAAACTTAAAGGTTGTTTGTAAATAGGAAGTTAGTAAAATGGATTATTTTTCCATAGACAACATCATATGATGTCATTTTGATAGCTAGATGAAATATGGTGTTGTAGCACTATTTTGATAGCGATGGTCATTGTGCCAATTAACGCATATTTTTAGAAGATAATCATCACAAACGGATTTCTAAACACTTGTTCACAAATTCAATTTGACCATGTATATGGGGATGATACATAGTGTTCATATATATTTACATATCATAACATTTAAATATATCCTCTCGATATTTACTAGTGAAAGTAGGGCCCAAACTTTAGAAAAGAGAAGTGCCCATTCCATGTAACATGGAAATATAATCCATTAAGAGTTGGGAAACTATAAAAGAGATAAATGGTTATACTAGGATAGATGACCAAATACCATCAGGATTGTTGATATGCTAGAATACTTTCTGACTCACACTATAAAACACATGGAGATGTGAGTCCATATATGTGTTGGGATTGGTATTGGTTCCAATGGTACTAGTATCTTCATTGTCTTAAGCTTATTTTTTTACAAAGTGTAATAGGTTGCTACAAAATCTTGGAATTTTATCTTCATTCCCTCCCAAGGAATGTGTTGTTATCTATTTCCTAGTTTTAATTAAAGTTAAAGTTACTTTCTCTATGCAATGAATGTAACTACAATGACTTTTATTTTAAGGAAAAATTATTTACAAAAGAAATGTTCCCTTAATACTTTATATAATTCTAACTTCCATGTATTATAATCTCTAGTAGGTTTAGGATGTTCCCACATCCTTTGAATGTGTATATGGTGCCATTTTTCTAGCCATTCTTTATGGAATTCCTTGAGATAGCTTGGAATGGTGGAACACAAGGAAAAAAAGGGATCATTGATCCTCAAATTACTTACATAAAATATTATCCCCCATGCTTACTTTATCCTTCTCATGTATAATATCAAAGCATACCATAGTATCTTAGTAACCCACTTATATTTCTTAGGAAGTGATGAAATTTCTTCTAGAAAAATATTCAAACTATGATGGCTAGTTTCAATGTAAAAATGTCTTCTTACAACATGTTGATCCCATATCTCAATTACATGTAGGAATTCCATCATCTCTTTCTCATAAGTGTATTTACCCCAATTGTGGTCACACTAGTCCTTATTAATGAATTGTAAAGGCCAACTTTGAAACTACTACAAGATGTTCACCTAATAAATTACATTCCATCACAAAAATCATAGGAAAATTTGGAACTACTAATAATAGAGTAGTTGAGATGTATCCCTTGAAAATTGATAATACTTTCTTCACTATCTTGCTCCATACAAAGCCATTCATTTTTACTTGTGAAGTTAAGAGACTAGTAATTTGTCTGTTATCTTACAAAATTTCTATAATAACTTCAAAGGCATAAGGACCCATGAAATGTCTTCAATGTATTAGAGTAGGTTTGATCTTGTAAAGCCACAACTTCCTTAGGATATACTCATATTCCATCCCAACTTATAATATTACACATGCATTCAAATTATGTAACCCCAAAAGAACATTTGTAACATTTTAAAAATAAATTGTGGTGTTGATGGAATTGAATTGCTATATTTACATGATGTATGTGGTATTCCCTTTTTTTGTAGATGAAGGTGTAACAAAAGAATACTAGAAAAGAATTATGTTGTAAACATGAAATTTTTTGTTCGTGAAGCTATGGAAGGTGAATGGATCATTATGAAGGCCAAGGAATGGATCATTCACATTCACAAAATTTTTCCTTAGGTATCTCCACCACTTTCATCCGTATTTGGTAATATATAAAATTAAGGTAAATAGTGTCATAAATTTCATCAAAGATATCAATAATAACCAAGACATAAAATCAATCCTTTATGGTCAAGTTATTGAGAGGTTAAGAATCATGACAAGTTTCCCAATCACATACCTTATTTAATACCTTGAACACCTATCATGGGTAATTCATGGTACTTGGATTCATGAGTCCAACTTCCAACAATCGATGAAATATGTTTTCTATTTCATCTTTTTGTACAAAAGGGTGCCTATAATTATGTCCATTTGCTAGCTACCTACCTGGAATTAAGGGAATAACATGGCCATGTACTCATATGAAGGAGGTTAGCCCTAAGTGGTTTCAAATATCTCATAATATTTAGCTAGGTCACACTAAATGTTAAGGTGGAGCTCATATGGAGGGTTTTCCACTAATTATATTGCATTGAGGTGTGTGATAATGGAAAAAACACCTTTCTTTAGTAACCTTTTGATTTGATGAGAGGTCATAATTTTAGGAGAATTATATGTGATGCCATTAAGGGTATGCTTCTTTCAATCCTTGATGAAGTTCATATATAAAATGTTGAAATAAATGGTGATAACTCCCAAAGTGCATAACCATTCTGCCTTGAGGAAAACATCATGACCTCCCATTTCAATGAAAATAATATGAGATTGGAGATGACACTCTCTCATTTCAAGTTCCCCATTTCAACATCAAACACCACATTTAATCACAAAATCAATAGCTATCATAATTTGAAAATTGGATATGGAAAAAAGATACAATAGGTTTCCTTAGCCACTCTCTTATGAACAAAACTATAATCGACACAACTATCAATAAAAATAATCCATTTTATTTTCTTGATATAACCACTAAACCTCAAATATTTTGATGCTAATAAAAACTAATAATGAACAACTATATATTTTGGGTTCCTCATAAGTGGCTTGCAAGGTGGTTTCATCTTGCATGGTAGAGGTTATGTCATTTAATAGTAGTTGAAAGGATGTATTCAATTTCCATATCTTTCAGGTAGTATGGTGAAAGTATATACATTCGAAATAAAGTTTTTTACATGCATGTGTTGCCTTTGAAACACTATTTATAGCAATTGTAGCAAATATTCAGGAATTGGTGTCCTACATTTCTTCCTAATATAACTTTTGGAATCTTAATGGTTAATAAGTGGAGGAAATATCAATAATTTCCAAAAGAGGTGTAGGATAACTAGTTAATGAAGGTATTTTGGTTCAGATGCTAAAAAAAATATCATCTTCCTTAGACTTTTCACAATCAGCCAAATTTTTGGTTGGGAGATGCATCATGTGTAATGCCCGAAGTTCATTTTTATGGCTGTTCATGAAATATTCTTTAAAAAATGAATCCATTAAGACATTATCATATATTTATAAAAAATCAAGGGTTACGATAAATTCAATAATTATACATGCTTAATGATGTGGAATGGTCAGGTTTCCCCCAAGATACTCCAACAAAAGCACCCACAACTCTATATTTAAACACATTATGAAATTCCAACAAATTAATTAAAATATGCATTCAAAATAAGAATGGAGGTTTCCTTTGCCTAATTCCATGAGTGGGATTTCTCCCACCTTTCAATCCTTATTCAAACCCCATTAAACTCCATTAGATTCAAACTATTAGATGGCACAACATGCTGGAAAAATCATGGTTTCAACAGCTAACACGAAGCCCTAAATATTGTTTGCTATAGGTGTTGCAAAAGATTTTTGTAGCGCCTCAAAACTATCTTTTCGTATTCTTGGAACCCAAAACAACTCTCCCTCATTATAGGTGACTTCCGAATCACATCTACATTGAGTTAACTTGTTTCTTATCTCAACCATTGAATTATTATGCCCTTCTTCACTAGGATTGCAAAGTGAAGACTTTTTCCCATCAAATCAGTCACAAAAAAGGGGTTTGACAATGTTCACAAAATCAAGTGCTTTGGTTTTGCTCCATATGCAGGAATTATACAACTACAACAAATCAAAAAATAATGATAGCACAAATATAAGCCACAGGCGGGTTTGTTCCATTCTCAAGCGCACTATTTCTAACCTCAGGGGAATACATAACCAAACAAACACATCATATTCTAGACAGCAAGGCATGACTGCATCTGAAAGGTGGTGCTCTATTTTGTGGATGGGTTTCACAAGACATAACACATAAACCCATTAATATCCAGAATGCATAGGAACTTTCGTTCTCAACTTTCATCTCACACAACAAGAGTCAAGACACAAAGGGAATCAACAAAATGGTGGTGGCCTCAAAGCGAAACTCTATGGAATAAGAACACACCTTCAAAGGTAAGAAATACACAGGAATCAACCAACAATTAGACACAACCCATAAATACACAACGATGGAAACAAGACTTCATCACACAATATATGACCCATATGCATAGGTAAATATATTTAGCCCCAAGTTATACTTGAACAAGAAATCAACTTGTTCCTAAAGAATATAGTCACCACACTCTTGACACATCAAATTCTTACTATAAATTGACTCAACAAGTGAAGCCCTCAACAAATCAAGTTAAAATTATACAGACAAATAAATAAACATGTACAAAGGCATATAACCAAACTTCTCATTAATCAAATTAAGAAATACATTAAACTAGCCAAAATATACAATGTGGGCATATTCAACCCAAGCCCCTCGTCCTCTGCCTCTTCTCATTGCACTAGAGCTTCTCTTCTCTTCTTCCACTACACTTCTCCTCTTCTATACACTCTTCTCTTCTTCTCAAACACTCATTTCTTTATAAAGGAAGATAATATGGGTAACCAAGAGTCACAAGTGTTGGTTCATTTCCTCTTCTCACAAAATAAGGGAAACTAAATTACATTTACATTAGGAATTATTTCCTCCAACATATTTGAAAAAAAAATCTCACATGCTAATGCAAATATTTACAAAACATTTAAAATATCCCCCAACATCACCATGTGACCATCCCATCACATTGGCAAGCTTTGGTCCAATCTTCATCAAATTTTGTGCTCCATCTATGCACCTGCATTAGACTCCCAAGGTACAAAAATATATGACCTCCTAGTCATATTCATTTCGTCTTGTCATGACCACCTCAACTCATGAGCTACAACATGCCTCTGCAGTAACAAGCCTCCACCTTGCTACATGATACCTCACCAAACTTTCTCTTGATTTTGGGCTTTTGTCATCTTCCTGGTTCTCTTCTCCAGAACCCTTTGAGCACTCCTTGCTCTAGGATGCTACAAATCTCCTCACCTTCCTCCACTATCACCTGCATAGGGAAAAAAATATCTTTCCATATCCTTAATCAACTTGTACATTCTTCTACCACTATCGTTGTGAAATCTGAACTTTTACTTGCTCTTGAACTGTTCAAACTTTCCAAAAAACTCCTCATAATAATAGGTTGCCTCTTCATGAAACCAACTAAACATTTATGATTTCATTTTGTCTATTTCATCTTCTAAATTAGTCCTTAGCTGAAATTTGTTGTCTTCAAGTTGATCCTCAAATCTTCATCTACTTCATCACATGTGTTCATCACCCTTAGGATGTTCTTCTTTGGTTGCAAATCAACTACCTTTGGGATTTTCCTCCAACTGAACATTTGATCTTTGTTTCAGCTTCACCTCCCACAAATTCCATTTCACTCTCTTCTGGAGGGTCCATCTGTAACCCCAGTCTTTCTCATCTTTTTGTAGCAGTCCTCTCATCATCTCTAGCTATAATTTGATTTCAACAACTTCTCTATCAAGCTTGTCCTGACTTGATCTACTATGGCTTCTCTCCTAACCTTTACTATGAATCTCAGTAGTCACAAATTTCCTTATTCTATGAGATTCTTCCTAGTCACTATGAGCTACACAAAAGCCATTGCAACAAGTTGACTCCATCACATGGAAAATTTTAGGGGCTAATGTTTGCTCAGTGGGCTAATTTTCCATGATTTTTCCACAAAAAAAATTCACCAATTTCCAATTTTTATAAAAGAACGCCCAAATTTTAGAACATAAAATTATTTTACCTTAAAAATCGCCAACATTATCTAAAGACTACATATAAAATCATATAAAATTTGAATAATTTTACAAATATATCAATAAACATTTTATAGTTTGCATATTAGGAATTAGTGAGATTCTCCAATGTTTTTAAACTTCAAGAAAATTTTCCATCCTTAAAATTTTCCTTGCTCGATCAACCTGTTTGTAAATACCATACTAAGGTCATCCATGCCTAATATTATCCTAGTATATCTGTTGACTCCTTCCTTTGGAATCTTCATCTGAGCACTCTCTAATCTTCTACCTTCTGCAGGAAATTGACTCACCCTCTTTCTCTGAGAAATTTGTTCTTCCTCCTCACTTTCTACCACAAGGTTCCTTTCCATCATCCTCAGCTACAAACATTCATCACTCATTGTTCAATCTTCACTTGAACATGCAATTGTTGTTGTAAAAATAATGTTACTGTTGTCATCCCTTTTTTGTTGCAGACCTTCCTGTTTAACACCATTCTTCTTACTCATAACTCTGGTCATCTTGACTTTCTTGTACCAATTGTTACACATGCTTGAGTTATCCTCTAACTCAACCATCTCCTTCTCCATCCTTCATCACTCATTCCTTTGAGTCCAACTGCCTTGGTCCTTTTCTTCTTATGCTTGTGATTTTCCTCTCAACCCATGCTATGACTAATAACAACCATCTTCATCTCTTCGTCTTGTTGAATTATCATTCTCTATTACTGAGCTAAAATTAGCCCTTATTGTAAAAAAAATTCTATTTTTCACCCATTCCAAGTCATCCTCTTGGTATCTTCTCTTCTCTAATTTCACTGTAGAACCCCTTCTTAAGCATGCTTGTTCCTCAACTTTCAAATTTGGTGGTTGTTGCATCTTCAGTTGCTCACTCTTCTTATTTTTACTATCAGTTTATCACCATTTCTTCATGCAAGTTATTTTATCGCTTACTCTCCCTTGACATAGCTTACTTGCTATGGTAGTTGCTACCAATTTAGTCTTGCAAACACAATTCTTTTAATGACCCAAATTAACATAAACATCATATTAAATTTTATAAGATCTATAACATGATCTCATATTCCCCTACTTGCTGAACAAATTCCTATCCAACCAATACACTTGCTCTTTTTCAACAACATATCCACTATTCACTCCCCTACAATCACCTCACTTACTATTGTAATGTTCCTTTTCTCTTCAACCTCTTTCACTGTAAAGTTTTCTTCAAACATGTAAGCATATCCACTATCAATTCTCTATTATTCTAACTGCATCATGTTGGTATGAGGGGGCTTCACCCAGGTTTAGAGTGTGTTGCACACGAACAAAACCCTCAACTACTAGAACTTTCGGCAACAACCTACAAGTAGGTCATAGTCTCACCCAAAGCAGTTATGGGAGGTTGCAGAACTAGGTTTCCGCAACCGAAGCGATATCCACGAAGTGGCATCATGTATTTACTTCTACTGTATATCAATGTTATAACTTCACATGCATCAGAACTTCACACAGATGATTAATTTAATAGAAATTCATAAAATCTACAAATAACAATATATCTTATAGTTCTTCGCAATAATTCAGTAAAAAACATACATAAGCAGATACATAATAGTAGACAAATAACATGTACAGAGATACAACACTTCGCCAAAACTTCTTATTTATTAAAAAAATATTCAATTAAATTCACTTCCCTGACCTGTGCACCCAGTTGCAGGTGGTCTGTGCACACAGCTACAGACTCGTTAAGGTCTCTGCACACTCAGCTGTGGAACCTTCTCCAATACTGCATACTACAGAAATGAAGAGAAAGATTCACTTATGCTTCTATTATTGAGATTAGATTATCCTTTACAAAGTATTACATATCCTTCTATACAATTCCTCTATACAAAAACCATTGTCCAGATACAATGGATCCATAAAACAAGGACTATTACGCGATACCCGTTACAAAATAAGGGCTTTGTCCCATTCCTAAAGCTCTAAAATTCCGTGCGATGAATATATCTCTACTCGGTCTGCTCCTTCTTTAACTTGAGTCATATTCTGCTCTAGAAAAAGGAAAGAAAGTTTCTTTTGGAAATGATACTCCTGCAACTATAAAAGGAAAAGGCATTGCTCAGTTAAAAGAAAAGGTCAAGGCTGGAAATGTTTTGTATGTTGATGGATTGAAGCATAATCTTCTAAGTGTCAGCCAGATGTGTGATCAAAGAACCGAGGTGATATTTAGATCAAATGGATGTCTTTTTCGTGATCTTGATACAGGTAAAACAGTGATCAAAGGTAAAAGAACTCCAAATAATCTGTACATATTTGAAGAAGGACAACAACAATGCTATCTGAGAAAGGATGATGAGCACTGGTTATGGCATCGGAGGTTGGGGCATCTAAGCTTTTCACAAATAAGGAAAGCATGCAAATATCAGGTAGTTCGCGATCTTCCAGATATCAAAATTCCAGACAACACCATATGCAAATCATGTCAGTTTGGAAAGCAAACCAGAACTAACTTTCCAGAAAAGGAAGGATCAGCTAGCATGCCTCTTGAGCTAGTACATACAGATACATGTGGTCCATTCAGGAAAAGAACACCTCGAGGAGAAGAATACTTGATATTATTCATTGACGATTTCTCCAGGTTTGTCTGGTTAGGACTTATGAAGCACAAAGATGAAGCATTCGAAAAATTCAAATCCTTCAAAGCCTTGGTTGAAAATGAATCAGGACACAAAATTAAGTGCCTCAGATCCGACAAAGGTGGGGAGTTTACCTCAAATGAATTTTTCGATTTCTGTGAAGAACATGGGATAAGAAGAGAATTCTCTACAGCTAGAACTCCTCAGCAAAATGGAGTTGTGGAAAGAATGAATAGAACAATCCAACAAATGGCTTGTGCTATGCTTGATGAGTCGGGAACTCCCGCAACTTTCTAGGGTGAAGCTGCACATGCTGCGGTTGTTATTCTCAACAAAACAAATGTCCGGGTGAAGAACACTCAAACCCCTCATGAGCTCTGGTGTGGTGAGACTCCTTCCGTAAAGCACTTCAAAATATTTGGGAGAAAATGTTATATTAAGAATACTGATGAACAACTTGGCAAACTTGAACCTAGAGCAGATGAAGGCATTCTTCTTGGTTATTCTCCACATAGCAAAGCATACAAGTGCTATAATAAAATACTTGGCAGAATTGTTGACAGCATTGATGTAGTGGTTGACGAGAAGGGATACATTCCTAAGCAAGTACATCATGAAGACATCGAAGAAGATGAAGGATACCCTCAAAGACAGAATGATGAAGAAGAAGAACCTCAAGAAGAACCAGAGGAGCAGACAAGAATAGAAGAGAAGACTCCATCCAGATATGTTCAGAAGAATCATCCAGAATCTCAGATTGTGGGGCAGAAAGAAGCAGGTGTACAAACAAGAAGAACAATTGCAGAAGCTTCAAGCTATTTGGCATTACTCTCTTCCACTGAACCACAAAATGTGAAAGAGGCATGCAAAGATGAATGTTGGGTCAAAGCAATGGATGAAGAACTTGAGCAGATCGAAAAGAATAACACTTGGGAGTTGGTTCCTAGACCAAAAGATAAGAATGTTATAGGGACAAAATGGGTCTTCAAAAATAAATTGAATGAAGATGGAGAAGTAATTATAAACAAGGCCAGACTTGTTTGTAAAGGGGTATGCGCAGCAAGAAGGAATAGATTTTGAAGAAACCTTTGCTCCTGTTTCAAGACTTGAGGCCATCTGAATGTTCCTCGCTCTCTCAAGCTTTCAAAACTTCAAAGTATTTCAAATGGACGTCAAATCCGCCTTTCTGAATGGAGACTTGGAAGAAGAAGTATACATTGAGTAGCCAGATGGGTTCATTCTTGGAAATGATCCAAATCTTGTATGCAGATTGAAAAAGGCTCTCTATGGTCTCAAACAAGCTCCAAGGGCTTGGTACTATCGTTTGGACAAATATCTTCATCAACAAGGTTTTTCAAAAGGATCAGCAGATAGCAATCTTTATATAAAAGTTGAAAATGACAAATTGCTAATACTTGTTGTGTATGTAGATGACATTATCTTTGGCAGCAATGAAGAAGCTATGAGTCAAAGCTTTGCCTTGGTGATGCAAAAAGAATTCGAAATGTCCTTGCTGGGAGAACTGACATATTTTCTTGGTTTGCAAATCCAACAAAAAGAAGGAGGGATCTTTTTGTCTCAAACCAAGTATCTCAAACAGATTTTGAAGAAATATGGCATGGAAGATGCAAAACCAGTATGTACACCCATGGTCACAGGATGTAGCCTCAGTGCAAACGATGAATCTGCAGCAGTGCATCAACCAACCTACAGATCTATGATTGGAAGTTTACTTTATCTGACAGGTACCCGACCGGACATCATGCATGCAGTTGGAATAGTTGGAAGATTTCAGGCAAATCCGAAGGAAACTCATCTTCAGGTAGTGAAGAAAATTTTAAAATATCTTCAAGGGACTCAAAATTATGGCTTATGGTATCCTAGAGATACAGATCTCACACTTCATGCTTATACAGATGCAGATTGGGCCGGAAGCGTGGATGACAGGAAAAGCACAAGTGGTGGTGCGTTCTTTATGGGTTCCAGACTAGTATCTTGGTTCAGCAAGAAACAAAGCTCGATTGCCTTGTCTACAGCCGAAGCGGAATATGTTGCTGTTGCATCTTGCTGCACTCAACTCCTTTGGATCATGCATACTTTTCAGGATTTTCAAATCACTTGTACACCACCTATCTCCATCTTATGTGATAACACAAGTGCAATCAGCATCTCAAAGAATCCTGTCATGCATTCAAAAACCAAGCACATACCAATCAAGTATCATTTTCTCCAAGAACAAGTGCTTGAACAGAAGTTCAAGTTGGAGTATGTTCCTTCTAAGGAACAAGTTGCTGATATACTCACCAAACCATTGCCCAGGGAGACTTTTGAATACCTCAGGCAAAATCTAGGGGTTGTTGATGCATCATCTTATTATTGAAACTCTTCTGATTCATGGTTGTACGCATGGTTCATTTGGGGTATATGTGTACATGTGCTGGGTTGCGGATTGGTTGAAGATTGAATGGCACAGGTTCAGGGGGAGCATATAATGCATTGTTGGCATTATGGAGGATGTACAGAAGGAGATCATGGATGCTGGTCTGATTATAGCTGCAATATGTCTCTATCTCTTTCATGGTCATTTATGGTGTTTGGTGGATTATGGTTCTTCTTTGCAGATCTGGTTCATATTCAGGAGGAGCATGTTCTTAGGGGGAGCATAACCCTTTGCCCTTGATGTCAAAGGGGGAGAATGAAGCTGAAGATTTTGAGGTTGCCATCAAGTCCAAAGGGGGAGATTGTTGGCATTATGATTCTGGTATGGCTCTATGCTACAGATGTTGTACTTGATGGCAACACCCTCAAGTGGCAATGCTCTGATCAGGCTCTCAAAATGTTGGAAATTAAGAAGTACGCAGGAGAATAGTTTAGAAGATGCGTACATGCAGGTACACCATGAAGGAACTGCGGCCACCCACGCAGGTCACCCGTTCAGAGGGTGCGTACCCCCAGTTTCACTTACTTCAAGGCAGAGAAGCACGTTCACGTGGGGTTTCCTATGTTTGGCCCATGGTATTTAGCACGCCGCTCTTGATTCTATGGTTTTGGCCCATGGTATTGTTTTATATTATTATTATTATTATTGAGCCCCATGTTTTTGGGCCCGTCATATTGGTTATCTATGGTATTGATCCATGATTTTAGGAGGAGCTTGCCTATATAAAGCAAAGGAGATCACTTGGCTATGCATCTTTGCAAATTGAATATCTTAAGATCTGAAATATTGGGTTATTGTTTTAAAAGCTTGATCTATATGAAAGTGAAGTTGAAAGCGAATCTGTGAAGGGTGATCTCTCGAGCACATGATCAAATCTGGGCATCTGACTAACTATGGCACACTGGTGAACTGCCAATTCGGCCCTAATCAGAAGTACGCAGGTGATTATCGGTGCAAGTGCGTGGGTACGCAGAGGAGAAACAGGAGAGCTGTGTAGGTACGCAAAGCAGAAGAAGAGGCACTGCGTGGGTACGCAGAACAGAAGAAGGAGAACTGCGTGGGTACGTAGCGCGACAGAGGTTCAGGTGCGTACGCACAGTAAAGGTATGCGGCGCGATAGTGTCTATGAGTGCATGGCTACAGTAACAATACGCGGCACGATAGTGTCTCTGGGTGCGTACCTACTATAACAATACGCAGCGCGATTGAAGAAGAAGTGCGTAGGCATGCGGTACAGAAGAAGGCTCTCTACGGGTATACACAGGGAAGCAGAAGGTGAAGTGCGTAGCGACACAGGCCAGAGAAAGAAAACTGCGTATCTGTCTTAAGATCTTCTGTTGACTGAATTTTTCTGTTGATAAGGTGTTCTGGGTTAGTTCTGTTATTGTTGATCTGGTTACTGCAGTTGACTGTGTAATTTACATGTACTTGATGATCATTTGATGTTTATGGATCCAGTTTGAAAATTTATGAAAAGTGGTCCTTGTAAGAAAAGAAGTAGGGGGTTGTAGATCCCTTCCAGCAGAGACTGGAAAAAGAGAGAGAGTTGTAGCTCTCTGCAGGTTGCAGCCTGTGTACTGGTAAAGGACTGCACTCGTACAAAATCATTGTAAAAGGAGTTTCTAATTTGAAAGAAGATAGAGACATATTGCAACAGGTGGTTTTCACCCACATTGGGTTTCCACCTTATATCTGGTGTTCTTTGGTGTGACTATCTGTTTTTCTTGTTCATGCAATTATTTTATGGTACTAATATGCAAAAATAATTCAAAGTGTAAATAAGGAAGATTTGTTAAAAGAACTTGATAATACTGATTCACCCCCCCTCTCAGTATTATTTCCAACAATTGGTACCAGAGCAGGTCCTTCGGAGAAGCTTGATTGCTTGAAGGAAGATCATTCATCATGAGCAACTACGAGAGGGAAGCATCAATCAGGCCACCAATTTTTGATGGGACAAACTTTGATTATTGGAGGGTAAGAGTTACTGCCTATCTTCAATCTCTTGGTACAGAATTTTGGGATATCATAGATACAGGCTACACTTTTCCTTCAGCTACTCCTACAGATACGGCCGAAAAGAAGAAATATGAAACAAATGCTAAAGCAGTCAATACTTTGCTGGGATGCTTATCTCAAACAGAATTCGTAAAGGTTATGCAATATAAATCCATAAAAGAAATATGGGACAAGATTGTCTTGAGCTACGAAGGAGATGAACAGGTAAAGCGTGCTAAACTTCAAACTCTCAGGATTCAGTATGAGAATCTCAGGATGTATCATGATGAAAGTGTGGCTAACTATTTTCTTCGGGTAGATGAGATTGTTAATTGCATGAAAAACTTGGGTGAAGAAATAAAAGAGGCTATTGTGGTTGAAAAAGTTCTAGGATCATTGTCCCCCAAGTTTGAATCTAAAGTGTCTGCAATAGAAGAAAAGGAAAATCTATGAATTCTTACTATGTCTCAACTACACAGAATTCTAACTGCTTATGAAATGAGAAAGGGAGGTCCATCAGACAGAAGAGAAGCTGCTTTCAAGGCTTCAGGCAAAGGAGATTATTATGAAGCAAGTCACGTGCCAGAAGAAGAAGAAGAAGCATCAAATTTTGTCAGAAATCTTCAAAGGGGTTCTGGAAGGTTCAGAGGTAAGTTACCTTTTAAATGCTTTGCTTGTGGAAGAGTAGGTCAATATGCTGCAAAATGTCCTTATAAGGATAAAGGAAAGGAACCTGCTAGATGGAACAAGAAACAGAGTGCAAATAAGAAAAGCTACTACACTCATGAAGATAGTGATGGTCTATCAAATAGTGATGAAGATGAACGAGGTAATGACTATAAACTGTTAATGGAATTTGAAGATGATGATTATATGGATGCTATAGATGTGGATAGCCTTTATGAAGAAATTACTAAACTCAAGAGATGTATAGAAGAAAATAATATGATCATTGATACTCTACAATTTCAAATTGATGAAAAGGAAAAACATCTTGAAAAATTAGAAGGTGAAATTGTTGGTCTTAGAAAAGAGATTGAGAAAACAAAAGCTATTAATCTTAAGTTTGTCAAAGGATCTGAAACTTTGAATGAGATTATCAATGTTCAGCGTTCTCCACTAAACAAGACAGGTCTGGGCTATAATGGAGAAACTTCTCAAACATCAACCTCAAAAAGTTATCTTGATGCAGCAAGAAGGAATGAGCAAAAGCACAATGGAGACCATCAGGTAAAGCAGGGACGAATTGCAAACAGAGATTATCAGGGGCAATCCGTCTTAAGGGTGAACAAAAGCTACAACCAGCCATAGGTAAAATCTTCTCAATTTGGTTCAAGAATGGATGACAATAGAAATTACAATCATTTGGCCGGTAGATTTGATAATCGCGGAAGTTTCTTCAATGGACAATGTTTCTCTTGCCATAACTTTGGTCACAAAGCAGCTCAATGTGTTGCATATAAAACAATCATGACTAGAGAAGCTCAAAAACAAAGAAGTATGACTGGGATTACAAAAAGGACCTATAACAACTTTTCGGCTCTTGAAAATGAAGTTGAATGTTCTATTTGCAATAACTTTGGTCATAAAGATTCTGAATGCAGGAGCAGGTTTCAGCAGACAAAGGAACAAGCCTCAAGCACCAAAGCATGGAGAATAAAGGAACCACAAACAGAAAGATGTGGAATAGTATTTTATGCAAAAGGACAGGAAAATCTATGGTACATTGACAGTGGATGTTCGAAGCATATGACAGGTGATAAAGAAAAACTTGAGTCATATTCTGCTCTAGAAAAAGGAAAGAAAGTTTCTTTTGGAAATGATACTCCTGCAACTATAAAAGGAAAAGGTATTGCTCAGTTAAAAGAAAAGGTCAAGGCTGGAAATGTTTTGTATGTTGATGGATTGAAGCATAATCTTCTAAGTGTCAGCCAGATGTGTGATCAAAGAACCGAGGTGATATTCAGATCAAATGGATGTCTTGTTCATGATCTTGATACAGGTAAAACAGTGATCAAAGGTAAAAGAACTCCAAATAGTCTGTACATATTTGAAGAAGGAAAAAAACAATGCTCTCTGAGCAAGGATGATGAGAACTGGTTATGGCATCGAAGGTTGGGGCATCTAAGCTTTTCACAAATAAGGAAAGCATGCAAATATCAGGCAGTTCACGATCTTCCCGATATCAAAATTCCAAACAACACCATATGCAAATCATGTCAGTTTGGAAAGCAAACCAGAACTAACTTTCCAGAAAAGGAAGGATCAGCTAGCATGCCTCTTGAGCTAGTACATACAGATACATGTGGTCCATTCAGGAAAAGAACACCTCGAGGAGAAGAATACTTGATATTATTCATTGATGATTTCTCCAGGTTTGTCTGGTTAGGACTTATGAAGCACAAAGATGAAGCATTCGAAAAATTCAAATCCTTCAAAGCCTTGGTTGAAAATGAATCAGGACACAAAATTAAGTGCCTCAGATCCGACAGAGGTGGGGAGTTTACCTCAAATGAATTTTTCGATTTCTTTGAAGAACATGGGATAAGAAGAGAATTCTCTATAGCTAGAACTCCTCAGCAAAATGGAGTTGTGGAAAGAATGAACAGAACAGTCCAGCAAATGGCTCGTGCTATGCTTGATGAGTCAGGAACTCCCGCAACTTTCTGGGGTGAAGCTGCACATGCTGCGGTTGTTATTCTGAACAAAACAAATGTCCGGGTGAACAGCACTCAAACCCCTCATGAGCTCTGGTGTGGTGAGACTCCTTCGGTAAAGCACTTCAAAATCTTAGGGAGCAAATGTTATATTAAGAATACTGATGAACAACTTGGAAAAATTGAACCTAGAGCAGATGAAGGCATTCTTCTTGGTTATTCTCCACATAGCAAAGCATACAAGTGCTACAATAAAAGACTTGGCAGAATTGTTGACAGCATTGATGTAGTGGTTGACAAGAAGGGATACATTCCTAAGCAAGTACATCATGAAGACATCGAAGAAGATGGAGGCTACCCTCAAAGACAGAATGATGAAGAAGAAGAACCTCAAGAAGAACCAGAGGAGTAGACAAGAATAGAAGAGAAGACTCCATCCAGATATGTTCAGAAGAATCATCCAGAATCTTAGATTGTGGGGTAGAAAAAAGCAAGTGTACAAACAAGAAGAACAATTGCAGAAGCTTCAAGCTATTTGGCATTACTCTCTTCCACTGAACCACAAAATGTGAAAGAGGCATGCAAAGATGAATGTTGGGTCAAAGCAATGGATGAAGAACTTGAGCAGATCAATGATCCGGATTTAAACAGGAATGGAACAAATTACAGAGATAACCATATACACAAAGATGCAGCGGAAATAATACTTCATTTCATTAATGGAAAATACTAAAATATGCTTACAACCAGAAATGGAAATAAACCAGCTAGGGTGATGGTAACTTATCTCTGAGAAGAGATGTGATGGCTACATGCCTCTGAACTGTGTTAAAATGAGGCTCGAAGGCCTATTTATTGTTGAGAAATAATGGAAAACCCTTAACATTCCAAAACCTAACCCTAGGAGATGAAACGCCAAACTGTGGGCCCCGTTTGGGGTAAATTGGTACATCAACTTCCCGGGGTCGTAACTTTGGCATATGATCTCCGTTTGACGCGTACAATAGCTCATTAGAAAGATCTATCCGAGCACTATCATTCTTGGAACGGGAAACATCGGTCCATTCCATGGACCCATGTTACCCCTGGATTCCCCAAAAAACGTCGTTTAGGGCCTCAAAACGGATCCGGAAGTTCAGGACCCGAAAAAATGCTAAAAATAGTAAGTTGTGCTACAATTAAGGAAACTAAAAATGCTGAGAAAGACAATGGTGGGGGTCCAGGTGGACTTGGCAGGTGGCCACCAATATCCACCTGGATCATTCCTACCACCTTAGGAAGCAATGGTCCCCATTGCGTTGAGCTCCTCCATGAGATGAGGAATCTTCTGCTGAACTTGTTCCCTGGTGAGCCACTTGCCCTACTGAAGGAGTTGGCCTGCTTTGACAACTCGATACAGTTGTATATTCTATTGGCAAGTGTTCTTGATCTGTGTGTCCATGATCCGATCAGTTGCAGCTTGTTCCATGCAATCTGGATTTAATTATGTGGGTTTGAGCTGTTCTACAATGTCGGATGTGTCTAGCAATGGTGGAAAGTATGGCCGAAGGCGGTCCACATTGAACACTGGGTGCAGGCCAAGGAATCGGGGAATGCTGAGCTCAAATGCATTGTCTCCCATAGCCTTAGTAATGGTGTAAGGACCATATCGGAGTGGTCTCAATTTCCGATAGGCTCCAGTAAGGCGTTCCTTTTGCAAATGCAACCAGACTTTGTCGCCCACCTGAAACTTGTGTGGCACCCGATGTTGATCATGTCGTTGCTTGTACTTGGCATTTGATTTCTCAAGAATGTTGTGGACCTGCTGGCGAATATGTTGGATGCGCTCAATGAAGCTGGTGGCCTTATCTGTTTCGGACTGGACATGAGCTGAATTCATGTGAGTAGCTGCAAGTGGCATGGCCACATCAATGGGGCATAGTGGCTGGAATCCCAAACCCACCTGAAAAGGGCTATGGCCAGTGGAGCTGTGAAGAGCTCGGTTGTAGCTGTGCTGAACATAGGGGAGGCTCTCGTCCCATGTGCGTGGATACTTTGAGTTATACATGCGCAGAATGTGCACAATCATCCTATTGACAACCTCTGTCTGGCCATCAGTTTGAGGATGGAAGGCTGTGGACTTCGTGAGTTTGGTGTCCAGCATTGACCAGAGACTGGACCAAAATGTGCTGAGAAACCGACTGTCCCGATCTGAGATGATAAACTGTGGGATCCTAAAGTGCACCCACACTCGTTCAAAGAAGAGTTTAGCAGTGGCTTGTGCTGTGATATTATTCTTGCAGGCCACCATAATGGCCATCTTCGAGAACCTGTCGACGACCACAAAAACACAGTCATTTCCATGCTTAGTGGAAGGAAGGCCTGACATGTAATCCATGGAGATGGATTCCCAAGGTCGACTAGGGGTAGGCAACGGGGTATAGAGGCCGTGCTTCTTAATGGTCGGTTTGGCAATGGCATAGGCAGTACATGATCAGATGTACTTCCCAACATCCTGTCGAATATTCGGCCAACATAAATAATTTTGCAGTACTGCCACTGTTTTCTCGACCCCGAAATGCCCAACAGCCCGACTGTAGTGTGCTTCCCAAATCATCTTGGCACGCTCGCTTGAAGGAACACAAAGGTGACTGAGGTGGCATAATAGGGCATCCTGGAGGTGAAAATCTGCAACATGCCGACCCTCCAAGAGTGTCTGGTATGTGTGGCCGAATTCTGGGTCGCTTTTGTAGAGAAGTGGCCAATCAGAAGTCTCGTGCCCACAAGAGTTGAGCACGGTGGTTAGCGCCATGATCGGTGGTCGACTGAGGCAATCTGCAACATCATTGGTGCTGCCCTTTTTATACTTGATATTCAAGTGAAACTGTTGCAGGTATGTAGACCACTTCTGATGGCGATCATTCTGCAATTTCCCTTGGGTCTGTATGAACTGCAGAGGTCGGTGGTCTGTGTGGATGACCGTTTCCTTCCCCAAAATGTAATGCTTCCATTGTCGGCAGGCCTGTACAATGGAATACATCTCTTTATCATAAGTGGGGTACTTCCGGACTGTGTCTGAAAGTGTTTCACTGTGATATGCCACTGGATGTCCATGTTGAGTAAGGACTGCCCCAATAGCATAGTCAGAGGCATCTGTCTCGACCTCAAATGGTTGTTGTAAATCTGGTAACGCAAGCACTGGTGTCGTGCAGAGGCGATCCTTCAACTCCCTGAATGCCTTCTGTTGAGATTCAGACCAAAAGAATTTTTCTTTCGCTCCTCCCTTGGTGACTTGACTCAAGGGCCAAGAAATATGAGAAAACCCCAACACAAACCTGCGGTAGAAGTTGGCAAGACCTAGAAAGCTGCGGAGCTCTGTTAGAGTGGTTGGAGAGGGCCAATCCCGAATGACTTGGACCTTGGCTGGATCGACATGCACCCCCTGTTCATCAAAGATGTATCCCAGATACTGAACCTGGGTCATGCCAAAAGTGCATTTCTCCAAATTGGCACATAGCTTGTGTTGCCGCAGTGTTTGGAGAACCTGTCGGATGTGGTGGAGGTGCTCTTCCCAACTCTGGCTGAAGATCAGAATGTCATCCAAGTATACTACTACAAAGGAGTTGGTGAATGGCCGCAAGATGTCATCCATTAGCCTCATAAAGGTTGCAGGAGCATTCGTCAATCCGAAAGGCATGACCAACCATTCGAAGAGGCCCTCCTTGGATTTGAAGGCAGTCTTCCACACATCGGAGGGTTCGATTGGTACCTGGTGATATCCTGACTTCAGATCGATCTTGCTGAAATATTTTTCCCCCTTTAGTTGGTCTAGGAGGTCATCAATCCGCGGGATCGGGTACCTATTACGGACAGTGATCTTGTTCAGTGCCCGATAGTCAATACAGAGTCTCCACGTCCCATCCTTCTTCTGTACCAACACGATCGGGCTCCCACAGGGCGATGAACTCGGACGGATGTGACCTTTCTGCAGGAGCTCCTGAATCTGCCTCTTGATTTCATTATTCTCCAGAACGGAGCGCCGATAAATTGGTCCATTGGGTAGCGGCGCACCTGGGGTCAGATCGATGGAGTGCTTGACTTGACAGTGCAGAGGAACCCCTGCCGGGGAGGTGAAGATGTCCTCGTACTCCTCCACAATCTTGTCCATCTGTAGTTGTCGTGCAGAGGGACCCCGTTTGGAGGCCGCGGCCACTGTCTTCTTCTTTCCTTGAGGGCGTATCATCAAGAAAACAAATTTCCTAGTTTTGGAAATGATCTTACTGCATTGTTTTGCAGTAATCAAAGAGATGGCGGCAGGTGGTGCTACCTCTGGTATTTTGAACAACTTATTTCCCAATGTAATAATAACAGCACGGGGCCTTGATTCATACACAGCATGTCGCTTCCACAAGTATGGCTGTCCTAGTAATACATCACAAACTTCAAGGGGAGCAATGTCACACAATAGCTCATCCGTGAAGGGCTTGATGTTGTATGGAAGGCGACACTGCTGGCTCACACGAAGATCTCGTCCTTGGTGAAGCCACCCAATGGTGTATGGTTATGGATGTGCTGTGGTCGATAAGCCCAACCGCTTCACGACCTCTGCTGAAATGAGGTTCTTTTGACTCCTGCTATCAACAATGAACTGTATCGGGGAGCCCTTTACCCACATCTGGGAGTGGAAGAGACGCTCCTCCTCCTCTGGATCTTCGGGTTCATTTTTCTGGATCTTTGCGGTAGCAACAGTGGCGCTGGGATCCGCATCAATGATCTGCTTCCGTTTTTCATACCCCTTATCAGGTTCTGACTCAGAGTCGGAACATGCATCTGATTCTGAAACCTTTAGCTCAGCCACCAATGACTGCTTGGCCCGACATCACTTGTGTTGTGAGTGGGGCTCTTATGGAACTCGCACCATTTTCCAGTGTCCTTTCTCGGCTTCGCGGCATTGTTCTTTGCTTGCAGCTTCGGCTGGTTGTCTTGGGCTGTCCCGCCTTGGCTTTGTCCTTTGTTCTGTAGTTTAGGGGCACCTTTCCCCTGCTTTGGATTCGCAGATCCAAAGTCTCGCTTCTTTTGTTTAAACTTCTGCTCGACCTTGACGGCATATCAGTATGCTGCACCGAGCGAGGGGATGTTTAGGAATTGTATTTCTTCCTGGATGTACTTGTGCAGGCAGCCACGGTATTTGAGTATCAAATGTTGCTCTGAATCCTTGATACCCAACTTTGTGCGAAGGGTATGGAAAAGATTGGTGAACTCCAGCACGTCTTGGTCCCTTCCCTGCCGCAGCGTGGTCCACTTTATGTATTCATCCTCATAGCTTCTGACAGGGTAGTACTGCTCCTTGATGGCATCCCGGAACGAATCCCAGGTGGGTGCGGCTGAAAATAGTGAGCCAGTACTTTCATCCTTCTGCTCGCAGTAGGTTTCCCACCAGTCCTTGACGTGGGGAGCTGCTTTGAGAAGAGCAAAAACAATCTTTTCCTGACTCGAAAATTCATGAACAAAAAAATAACCCTCTAGCAGATTTAACCATTTATCTACGGCATCTACGTCTATCTGACCCTCGAATATGGGGATTTCAAAATTAACTTGTACCTTAAAGGGTGTGGCGTTTCCAGAGTAGCTGCTGGAAGCCGATGCGTTGCTTCTGGGTAACCGCTGAAGGATCTGGGCAAAGTTGTCCATCATCGCGTTCCGTTGTCGCTCGAGGGCTTCTTTGAGCAAGATTTTGATGGGATCTCCTGCCCCCTCGTCTTTCTTCTCGTCCGCCATGGGAGGCCGTCGGGATTTGCGAGGCTGGTCTTGCAAAGGTTCAACCAGTTCAAGCCCTAACTCCTTATATCACGGCCTTGTTGGGGAAATGCAAAGAAAAACAGAGAAAAAGAAGACCGCTCTGATACGACTGATCCAGATTTAAACAGGAACGCAACAAATTACAGAGATAACCATATACACAAAGATGCAGCGGAAATAATACTTCATTTCATTAATGGAAAATACTGAAATATGCTTACAACTAGAAATGGAAATAAACCAGCTACGGCGATGGTAGCTTATCGCTGAGAAGAGATGTGATGGCTACATGCCTCTGAACTGTGTTAAAATGAGGCTCGAAGGCCTATTTATTGTTGAGAAACAATGGAAAACCCTTAACATTCCAAAACCTAACCCTAGGAGATGAAACGCCAAACTGTGCGCCCCGTTTGGGGTAAATTGGTACATCAACTTCCCGGGGTCGTAACTGTGGCATATGATTCCGTTTGACGCGTACAATAGCTCATTAGAAAGATCTATCCGAGCACTATCATTGTTGGAACAGGAAACATCGGTCCATTCCATGGACCCATGTTGCCCCCGGATTCCCCAAAAAACGTCGTTTAGGGCCTCAAAACGGGTCCGGAAGTTCAGGACCCGAAAAACTGCTAAAAATAGTAAGTTGTGCTACAATTAAGGAAACTGAAAATGGTGAGAAAGACAATGGTGGGGGTCCAGGTGGACTTGGCAGGTGGCCACCAATATCCACCTGGATCAATCGAAAAGAATAACACTTGGGAGTTGGTTCCTAGACCAAAAGATAAGAATGTTATAGGGACAAAATGGGTCTTCAAAAATAAATTGAATGAAGATGGAGAAGTAATTATAAACAAGGCCAGACTTGTTTGTAAAGGGTATGCACAGCAAGAAGGAATAGATTTTGAAGAAACCTTTGCTCCTGTTGCAAGACTTGAGGCCATCTGAATGTTCCTTGCTCTCTCAAGCTTTCAAAACTTCAAAGTATTTCAAATGGACGTGAAATCAGCCTTTCTGAATGGAGACTTGGAAGAAGAAGTATACATTGAGCAGCCAGATGGGTTCATTCTTGGAAATGATCCAAATCTTGTATGGAGATTGAAAAAGGCTCTCTATGGTCTCAAACAAGCTCCAAGGGTTTGGTACTATCGTTTGGACAAATATCTTCATCAACAAGGTTTTTCAAAAGGATCAGCAGATAGCAATCTTTATATAAAAGTTGAAAATGACAAATTGCTAATACTTGTTGTGTATGTAGATGACATTATCTTTGGCAGCAATGAAGAAGCTATGAGTCAAAGCTTTGCCTTGGTGATGCAGAAAGAATTCGAAATGTCCTTGCTGGGAGAACTGACATAATTTCTTGGTTTGCAAATCCAACAGAGAGAAGGAGGGATCTTTTTGTCTGAAACCAAGTATCTCAAACAGATTTTGAAGAAATATGGCATGGAAGATGCAAAACCAGTATGTACACCCATGGTCACAGGATGTAGCCTCAGTGCAAACGATGAATCTGCAGCAGTGCATCAACCAACCTACAGATCTATGATTGGAAGTTTACTTTATCTGACAGGTACCCGACCGGACATCATGCATGCAGTTGGAATAGTTGGAAGATTTCAGGCAAATCCGAAGGAAACTCATCTTCAGGCAGTGAAGAGAATTTTCAAATATCTTCAAGGGACTCAAAATTATGGCTTATGGTATCCTAGAGATACAGATCTCACACTTCATGCTTATACAGATGCAGATTGGGCTGGAAGCGTGGATGACAGGAAAAGCACAAGTGGTGGTGCATTCTTTATGGGTTCCAGACTAGTATCTTGGTTCAGCAAGAAACAAAGTTTGATTGCCTTGTCTACATCCGAAGCGGAATATGTTGATGCTGCATCTTGCTACACTCAACTCCTTTGGATGATGCAGACTTTGCAAGATTTTCAAATCACTTGTACACCACCTATCTCCATCTTATGTGATAACACAAGTGCAATCAGCATCTCAAAGAATCCTGTCATGCATTCAAAAACCAAGCACATACCAATCAAGTATCATTTTCTCCGGGAACAAGTTCTTGAACAGAAGGTCAAGTTGGAGTATGTTCCTTCTAAGGAACAAGTTGCTGATATACTCACCAAACCATTGCCCAGGGAGACTTTTGAATACCTCAGGTAAAAGCTGGGGGTTGTTGATGCATCATCTTATTGTTGAAACTCTTCTGATTGATGGTTGTACGCATGGTTCATTTGGGGTATATGCGTACATGTGTTGGGTTGCGGATTGGTTGAAGATTGAATGGCACAGGTTCAGGGGTAGCATATAATGCATTGTTGGCATTATGGAGGATGTACAGAAGGAGATCATGGATGCTGGTCTGATTATATCTGCAATATGTCTCTATCTCTTTCATGGTCATTTATGGTGTTTGGTGGATTATGGTTCTTCTTTGCAGATCTGGTTCATATTCAGGAGGAGCATGTTCTTAGGGGGAGCATAACCCTTTGCCCTTGATGTCAAAGGGGGAGAATGAAGCTGAAGATTTTGAGGTTGCCATCAAGTCCAAAGGGGGAGATTGTTGGCATTATGATTCTGGTATGGCTCTATGCTACAGATGTTGTACTTGATGGAAACACCCTCAAGTGGCAATGCTCTGATCAGGCTCTCAAAATGTTGAAAATTAAGAAGTACGCAGGAGAATAGTTCAGAAGATGCGTACACGCAGGTACACCGTGAAGGAACTACGGCCACCCACGCAGGTCACCTGTTCAGAGGGTGCGTACCCCAGTTTCACTTACTTCAAGGCAGAGAAGCGCATTCACGTGGGGTTTCCTATGTTTGGCCCGTGGTATTTAGCACGCCGCTCTTGATTCTATGGTTTTGGCCCGTGGTATTGTTTTATATTATTATTATTATTGAGCCCCATGTTTTTGGGCCCCTTGTATTGGTTATCTATGGTATTGATCCATGATTTTAGGAGGAGCTTGCCTATATAAAGCAAAGGAGATCACTTGGCTATGCATCTTTGCAAATTGAATATCTTAAGATCTGAAATATTGGGTTATTGTTTTAAAAGCTTGATCTATATGAAAGTGAAGTTGAAAGCGAATCTGTGAAGGGTGATCTCTCGAGCGCATGATCAGATCTGGGCATCTGACTAACTGTGGCACACTGGTGAACTGCCAATTCGGCCCTAATCAGAAGTACGCAGGTGATTATCGGTGCAAGTGCGTGGGTACGCAGAGGAGAAACAGGAGAGCTGCGTGGGTACGCAGAGCAGAAGAAGAGGCACTGCGTGGGTACGCAGAACAGAAGAAGGAGAACTGTGTGGGTATGCAGCGCGATAGAGGTTCAGGTGCATACGCATAGTAAAGGTACGCGGCGCGATAGTGTCTATGAGTGCGTGGCTACAATAACAGTACGCAGCGCGATAGTGTCTCTGGGTGCGTACCTACTATAACAATACGCATCGCGATTGAAGAAGCAGTGCATAGGCACGCGGTACAGAAGAAGGCTCTCTACGGGTATACGCAGGGAAGCAGAAGGTGAAGTGCATAGCGACGCAGGCCAGAGAAAGAAAAACTGCGTATCTATCTTAATATCTTCTGTTGACTGAATTTTTCTGTTGATAAGGTGTTCTGGGTTAGTTCTTTTATTGTTGATCTGGTTACTGTAGTTGACTGTGTAATTTACATGTACTTGATGATCATTTGATGTTTATGGATCCAGTTTGAAAATTTATGAAAAGTGGTCCTTGTAAGAAAAGAAGTAGGGGGTTGTAGCTCCCTTCTAGGAGAGACTGGAAAACGAGAGAGAGTTGTAGCTCTCTGCAGGTTGCAGCCTGTGTACTGGTGAAGGACTGCACCAGTACAAAATCATTATAAAAGGAGTTTCTAATTTGAAAGAAGATAGAGACATATTGCAGTAGGTGGTTTTCACCCACATTGGGTTTCCACCTTATATCTGGTGTTCTTTGGTGTGACTATCTATTTTTCTTGTTCATGCAATTATTTTATGGTACTAATATGCAAAAATAATTCAAAGTGTAAATAAGGAAGATTTGTTAAAATAACTTGATAATAATGATTCACCCCCCCTCTCAGTATTATTTCCAACACAACCTTAAGTGCATCTGGGACATAGGTACATTTTCTCTTGCGGTCTTTCCTGCTTGTGACTCCATGATACCATCTAGCCCTTTCTTCTTAAATATTCTGACCAACTCTTCCCAGCTTCTCTCACACATGCAATAGCTCTTCTTCACTTAGGAGCCATTTCTGATTTCTCGAGGCAACAAAGTGTAAAATGTGGTGCGGGATATGGTTTTTACAACAATTTTGAATTCCCAGCCTCATGATTGGCTTATATTTGGCTCATTTAATGCAGGTATGGGCTAGATAGAGCCAGTTGCTATTCATAAATTCTTTTCTCCCGCACCTTTCAATGGTAACTTATTTTTAACGACGCCCCTTTTCCTTTCAATGGTCATATTTTTGGCTAACTTCATTACATTTCCCCTTTGATGCAGTCACCCCTTCTTCTTCGTAGCACCCTCGAACTTCGTCATACTCCTGAGTATCGTGCAACAATCTTCCTTTGGCAAAGTCCATTCCTGCAAAGTAGTTTATAATCATGTTCCCACTTCCAATTATAGGTGGCACTAAGACTTTCTTTCCTTCATTTTTCATTGTGAAGCTCCAAGGATATAGTCATCCCTATATATCTTCAATATACTACCATTCACTCATCTTGAAATCATCTAACCATTCAACTTCATCAGTTGAACATCACCACCATCTAAAATGTTCTTGACGATATATGGCCCCAACCAATGCATTTTGAATTTTTCCGGGAACTTCCCCAACTTACTGTCATATAATAATTCAAGATCCCCTTCGCAAAATATCTTCTTCTTGATGTGCCTGTCATACCAAGCCTTCTCCCTTGCTTTTTTCACCTGCTGATGGAATCCTTCTACAAATCTGTCTTCTTCTAAAGCTAGTATCTGTGACATTCTTTCATTCATCATATCGAGGTCTTCCATATATGTAACAACTGCAATTCTTAGACTTGGCACAATGTATTCCATTGGAATAACTTCTTCTTTTCAATATACCAACCTGAAAGGTGTTTCCCTAGTGAATTTTTTGCATGTCCTTTTTTATGCCCACAACACCACTGGAATCCTCAAGTCTCAGTCATCTTTGTTGATGTTTCACACCTTGGTCAATGCATTCTCCATAATCTTATTGAAATCTTCCACTATCCCATTTGCTTGAGGATGGTAGGGAGTGCTCTTCTAATGGTAAACTTGGAATTCGTCAGTTAGTGCTTCAATCATCTTATTCAAAAAATGTGTCCCTTGGTTGCTCATCAAGGTATTCGGACAACCAAGTCTAGACAATATATACTTGAAAATGAACTTCGCAGCAATTTTTGCGCTGCAATCCTTAATTGATTTTTCCTTGGCCCACCTTGTCAAATAATCAGTCATGGCAATGATGTATCTTTAACCAATCCTTTTCCCCAGGTGACTGATAGGTCCAACTAAGTCAATTGCCCATTTATCAAAAGCCTACAAAGTCACCTGTGGTACTAGTGCCATTTCATCTCTTCTAGATGGATTTCCTATGCTTTGAGATACATCACATGCTTGAAAAAAGTCTTTTGCTTCCTTATGCACTGTAGGCCACCATAACTTGGCTCTCAAAATATTCTGCGTAGTGGCGTTTCTTGCATAATTCCCACTTACAACTCCTCCAAGAGCTTTCATCACAATGTTTTTCCTTTCATGTTCAAGGATGTATCTGCACAATACTTCATCCGGTCCCATTTTATACAAGTGTCCCACAATCAACAAAAAATCAGTTGCTTGAACCACCAATTCCTTCTTTTTCTTTGTAGTGTACTCTGCGGGCTCCATTCTTATGGAAAAAAACTGAATAATATCCCCGAAGTGATCATCTTTGACTTTAATTGCAAATATTTGTGCATCGGGCAAATTATATTCAACGTTTGTAGGTTCTTCTCTTGTCTCTATCCTGGATAGGTGATCAGGCCCACCATTCAATCTACCAATCTTCACTATAACTTTGAAGTCAAATTCTTGGAATAATAACAACCATCGACAGATCTTCCCTCCCAAAATAAGCTTATTCACCAAGTACTTCAGCGCGGAATGATCTTTGAACATTTTAAAATGTGCTCCCAACAAGTACTATATGAACTTCTGCAGTGCATACACCATGGATAACCCCTCCCTTTCTGTCATGTTGTAATTATTTTTTTCCTTAGACAACTTCCTACTTGCAAATGCTATGGGATGATCAATATCCCCTACTCCCAGCTGCACTAGTACTACTCCCAAAGCTATGCAAGATGCATCAACATGCACATGAAATTCTTTCTTCCAGTCGGGGAAAGCTAGAATCAGCGGAGTTACCATCTTTTCTTTCAACACATCCAAGCTCTTCTGACATTCCTCATCCCACTGGAAGGTCACATCCTTCTTCAAAAACTTCTCCATTGGTGTTGTTGTCTGTGCATATCCTTTTATAAAATTTGTACAATAAACAATGTGTCCTAGCGTAGTACGTAGTTGTCTTACTATTTTTGGTATTGGTAGGTTCACAATGACTGTGATCTTCGCCGGATCTACCATCAATCCTTGTTTAGAAACCACATGTCCCAACATTATTCCAAATGGTGCAAAAAAATTCACTTCTTTAGGTTTAATGATATCTGATACTACCTACATGTATCGAGCATCAATCTTAAGTTCACCACATGCTTCTTTAATAGACCAAATAATGTCCAATCGTCGAAGTAAACTTGCAGAAATTTGTGTATATATTCCTTGAAAGCTGCAATTACAACTCTAGAAAAAATAGTAGGTGCATTCTTCAACCCAAAAGGCATCATTGTATACTGATAGGAGCCCCATTCTGTGGCAAACATTGTCTTATGTTTGTCTTCTGGTGCAATTCTTATCTGATGATACCCTGAGAAGCCATCTATAAAAGAGTAAGCCTCTTGTCCTCCTACATTATCCAACACTTCATCTGTAAATGGTGTAGGGAAAGGGTCATGCAAGCATGCATCATTCAACTTCCTCAAGTCCACGTAGATTCTAATTTCCCCTTTCACCTTCTTCTCCTGAACTACCATGGGACTTACCCATTCACACTCTTCAATAGGTTCAATTATCACTATCATTAACATCTTGTCCAATTATTCTTTTACCTTTTCCTTATAATTTGGGTTCAGTCTATAAGGCCTCTACTTAATAGGCTTCACATCAGGCTTCAGAGGAATCCTCATAACTCCCAAATCCCCTATGATGCCTTTCATGTCTGAAAATTTAGTGGGGAAAAGATCTTGGTTGTCAGGTGAGGAGGTAACTCCTCAAATGAGATTATATTATTCATTTAGGCTGTTCATTATTATATACATGAGGTAGTGACTGTTGAGTTTCATCTCCCGATGACTCTCCATTTTCTCTATTATTTATTTACATTATTTACAGTTTTTCACCTAATCCCTATGATTAGGTGTCAACATTCCCCCCCTTAATCTGAAGGGATGTTGGTGATTCCAAGCATCATTCTAAATCTTTCAATCTTTTCTCTTCCAAGCACTTTGGTGAAGATGTCCGCAATCTTCTCATTAGTGGAACAATGGCGAAGATGGCTTTTTTTGGCCTCAACATGATGTCGAATTAGATGATATTTTGTATTGATGTGCCTCGTTCGATCATGGAACTTTGGGTTCTTAGCCAAATTTATTGCCAAGGTATTTTCAATCATGAGTGGAGTCGAATGTACTTCTTTTACCTGCAAATCTTCCAGAATTTTCTTGAGCCACAAAATTTTGTTTGTTGCCTCAAATGGTGCCACATATTCGGCCTTTGTTGTGGAATCTATTGGAACTAATTTTTTGCATGATTTCCAGGAGAGAGCACGTGATCCAAGACTCATAGCATAAATATAATTAGATACTCCAGTTTCTTTGTCTCCATCGAATTCTGAATCAGAGTTTCCAATCAAGTTGAAGTCGCCCACCTGTGTATACTTGAATCTTGAGTTCCCCTCAAGTACTTGAGAACTCTTTTTGCAGCAGACCAATGTCCCTCTCAAGGCTTTTGCATAAACCTAGAGAGGATTCCAACAACAAATGAAATGTCTGGTCTGGTAGTAGTCAGGTAGTTTAGACTTCCTACAAGTTTTCTATACTTTATTGCATCCTCAAATTATGTTCCTTCAATGGATGTGAGCTTTAAGTTTTCTTCCATTGGAGTAGTCAAAGGATTGCATTCAACCATGCCAAACCTGTTCAACAGATCTCCAATGTACTTATTTTTAGAAAGGAATATGGACTTCAGATGTTGAGTTACTTCAATACCAAGATAGTAATGAACATAGCCAAAATCAGTCATTTCAAAACATTTCCTCAATTCCTTCTTGATGGATGCAATGTAGCTCTCATTGTTCCCTATCATCAAAAGATCATCTACATACACCACAAGATATACAATTGTTTTCCGAACTTTTTTGACAAACAAAGTTGCATCATCAAGATCATAATATTTGAAATTGAGTTTCAGAAGATGCTCAGTTAGTTTTTCATACCAGGCTCGCGGTGCTTGTTCGAGGCCATACAATGATTTCACAACTTTGCATACTTTATGTTCATGTCCTTTGACAACAAATCCTTTAGGTTTGGACATAAAAACATTCTCTTTTAGATCTCCATTCAAGGAAGCTATTTTTACATCCATTTGATGGACTTTCCAACCATTCTAAGCTGCTAGGGCAAAGAGTGTCTGGATGGTAGCCCATTTTGTTGTGGCGGAAAATGTCTCCTCATAATCGACCCCTTCCTTCTGTGCAAAACCTTTTGCGACAAGCCTAGATTTGTGCTTGTAAAGTGAGCCATTAGCTTTATACATGTTCTTGTAGACCCACTTGCAGCCAATTGGTTTGGTTCCTAATGGAGGATCAACCAACTTCCAAGTGCCATTCTTTAGTAAGGCATCATACTCCTTTTGCATTGCTTCTTTCCATTCATCATGAGAAGCAACTTCTTTGAAGGAAGTTGGTTCAAAATCTGTAGACAAATTCAATTCACAATCATAAGAAACATCCATATCAACAGGTGAATCAGAGTCATCTACATCACCTCCATTTTGTCGGGTTGAATTTCTAGTTCTCGTCTTTCCAACCTCATCAGGATGAACACTTTCAAGTGTCTTTGTCAGCCACTTTGGGGGACCTTTCTGAGATGGTCCAAGTTGCTTAGTTGATTGAGTTGGGACTGAATCAAGATTGAGTCTCCCAATTCTGTCAATCACATCACTCAAAGTATCATCCATTGTTGGAGTTTCATGCGGGGGAGAGAGTGCTTCAAAAGAAGATTCCACAGGTTGATCTAGTATAGGAATCCCCCCTTCAAGATGTGGAATCCGATTATCAAATTCTTGAAATTATTTTTCATTTGCAAATCTATCCAAGCGATCAAGTTGTCGCTCAATAACATGATAAGTTTTGGATGATTTAAGAAATATTACATCTCTAGATACAACAAACTTTTTATTGACTTCTTCATAGAGATGGCATGCTTTGGAGGTGTTTGAATGCCCCAGGAATATACACTTATTACTTTTTGTACCAAATTTGTTTCTATGTACCTTTGGTATCAAGGCATAACATGTGGAACCAAAGACCCTGAGATGCTTTACCGAAGGAATGTGTCCATACCACATTTCATAAGGAGACTTGTTTCTAATAGCATTAGATGGACATCTATTCTTTACATATACAACACATAGAACTGCATCAGCCCAAAACATCAATTTTACATTTTTGAAAAACATCATGGAGTGCACCATATTTAATATTATCCTATTCATTCTTTGAGCTACTCCATTCTGTTGGGGATTATAAGGCACATTTGTTTGATATTTGATCCAATGTTGGCGATGATAGTTTTCAAATTCATTTGAAGTGTATTCTTTTCCATTATCAATGCGAATAGAGCCAATATGAGATTGTGCATAATTTTCAATCCATGTATGAAAATTCTTGAATGTTTAAAAAGAATTAGATTTGTTCTTCAATAAATAAACCCAACACTTTCTGGTGTAGTCATCTATAAATGTCATCATATATTAATTTCCATTTGTAGAAGGAACAAGCATTGGACCACACAAATCTGAATGAATGAGTTCAAGTTTTCTATGTGCTCTGGAATGTGAATCATGAAAAGACTGTTTGTTATGCTTTCCTAGAATGCAAGCATCACATTTCTTAAGTTTCCTAGGAATTGTAGGAAAACCAGTAACACCATTTTTCTTCAACAAGTGAAGGTTGTCATAGTTCAAGTGTCCAAATCTAGCATGCCATAATAAACTTGATCGAAATGTACCTTCATCATAATGAGAATTGTATGAGAAATTTTGTGCACAAGCAGAGGTACTGTGCAACTTGATAAGCATTTCTTCTTCTATCCTTGTCATGACAATTGAGTGGTCTGATGCTTTTCTTACCTCAACCTTGAAATCAAACATGTGGATGGAGAGTCCTTGCTGGCAGGTGTGGACCAAGGACAACAAGTTTCTCCTTAGCTTGGGAGATATAAAACATGATGCAGAAGAAAGTCTTGAAGACCAGACAATTTAAGCCTCATTGTGCTATGCCCGGATGGCTTGAGTTTTGGTTTGTCCACAAAGTATACTGCTCCATCAACATTGTTAGTAAATTCTTCAAAAAAATCTCTTCTAAAATTCATGTGGCAAGTTTCTCCTGAATCAAGCAACCAGTCATTTTTCCAAGAAGCAAGTGAAGCATTAAATAAGTCTTCATTTAGTCCAATATTACAGTGTCCCACAACACATTGAATGATTCAGGTGCTTTACCTTTCTCTTTTTCATTAATTTTACCTTTGGGTTGGTTTCTTTCCTGCTGAATTTTTTCCCAAGGAAAATTGCATGTGGATGCATCATGCGATCCATCTCTTTTGCAATGTATGCAATGTAAATTTGACTTTTCTCCTTGAGAGTGTCTGCCCCCCCTGCCTCTGAAATTTCTTCTTCCTCTTCCTCTTCAACCACCTCTTCCTCTCGAAGAATCTTGAGCAAGATTCTTCTCTCTATGTGCAAGACACATAGCCTCTTCAGAAGACTGAGTAGCTATCTTCTTCCCAAAATCTTTCTCTCTTTCAGCAAATTTTTTTACAAGGGAGTCAAAGGTAATATCTTTGGGGTTTCCATTTTCTTGCAATGACTCAATATAATTTGAGTAAGTGGGATAAAGTGCCTTGAAAGCTATCAGAGGAATGTCCAGTTCAACATTAGTAACTTTGATATCATGCATAATAGATTTTACTTCTGATGCAAGAGCAAGAGGATCATCATTTTGTAATTCAAGGTTGAACAATTTAATCATGAGTTGAACAACTCCAAGTGCAGAGTGTGAGTCATAGAGTTCCTTTAGTTTTCATAAGTCTTTGAAAGCATTTGAAAATGGTGAAATATGGCGACTCACTTCTTCATTTATTGATGTTGCAATCAATGCATAATCCTTGTTGTTCTTATTTTCCCAAATGGCGAATTCCTTGTCTGAGGTAGGTTGTTCTGGTTCTTTGTCTCCATCTCCAACACACACTCCTTTCCACAGCTAATTAAAAATGAGAGTGTGTTTAATTTTCCTTGGGCATTCTGGATAGTTCTCTTTCCCAGAGAGAACTACTCCAACAATAGATATTAGTGAATGCATTCCCAAAAAAATTATCTACTTTTCATTTCCAAAAAAAACATAACCTTTCTGGATATATTTTGTTTAGGTGGAAAAGAATTCACTATATTAATAATTTTAATGTAGCATATATTCCTCCACTCACACATATATTATATGATGGTTTCAACATAAAACCATATAATATATATAAAAAAAAATTACCATCCAAAATTCTCATTCTATTATCACCATTCAAAAATCTCAACGAATTTTAATACTACCACCATTTTCAAAGGAGTTGAATGTTCTTCACACCATATAAATTCATCATACCTCGAACTTTTGTCTGCAGAACTGTAGCAGTGGATTTGCAACCGGTTTGAAAAATACCCCAACAGTCTTCACTGATATGAAAATAGGAGCAGCGGTATGAAACATTTTCCAGCAGTCTCCAAATATTGATATAATGGAGGGTCGCTTGATCTTCTACCAAACTTAGAGCGTACTCAGTCAAACACCACGCTCCAGGGAATAAGAGACTCAAATTCAGTTGCAGACACAGTGTTGGCCATAACACCACACTTCTAGCTGTTCCACCCTTCCAACACATAGCACGCAACACTTCCTGGCATCACATGACCATTCCACACAGCAACTAGCTCCAGTCTTCATAGTAGGCAAAGCAATGCCTTAATGCAACAAATCAACCATTCAACACTCCCACTGCATTTAGACTAGTGAATTCAATAATGCACAGAATATTGCAGGGATAAGATGTAGAAATCACCAACGCAGGTGTACATGATGCAGAGAAGGTGACAATTCTGCAAAAACAGGCAGAACGTGAGGGAGTTACAAAGGGACGAAAGCTAAAATTAGAACTAGCTTTGATACCATGCCAGGCCAGGAGGTAACTCCTCAAATGAGATTATATTATTCATTTGGGTTGTTCATTATTATATACATGAGGGAGTGACTGTTGAGTTTCATCTCCCGATGGCTCTCCATTTTCTCTATTATTTATTTACATTATTTACAGTTGTTCACCCAATCCCTATGATTAGGTGTCAACAATGGTATTCATGCAACAAATATATTATCTTGCTAACAGTGTCTTCATCCCAATAATACACTATGGTCACATACTTCGGTTCATCTTCTGAACCAATATTCACCTTCCAAGTATTCAATGGATTCATTATATCAGGCATCTCTATCGCAGGTCCATTTACTTTGCGGTGTCCTTTTGACTCTTTCATACCAATGTTGCGAGGATATTCGTCTTCTTCTGTAGTGAGATTATAACATTCTATCACATTTCAGATCTTCGCAGCCCAATCAGGTTGCCAGATAACTGGAACTTTGTTTTCAAAAGTCTTTTTCTTAACTATGTTCAGAGCTGCATCTATATGTGGACAATCACCTTCAAATCTGAATGTTATGACAAATCCATCCACCATCTCTGCCCAGCTAGCGGTGCCATGTCAAAGTTTAGTTTCCAAATACTAGTTCTGAGGGATTGTTTCCAGGGTATGGATGAACCCATGCACCCATTCTTCTCATGGAATTTCTCCCCATGCTGCCATACAGAACCATTTGTTAGTTTGATGAGGCTTGACCGAGGTTCAGAGTGTGCTACACACCAAAAAAACCCTCAACTACTGGCCCTTTCGGCAATGACCAGCAAGCAGGTTGTAGTCTCACCCGAAGCAGTTATGGGAGGTTGCAAAACCAGGTTTCTGTAACCGAAGGGATATCTGCGATGTGGTGCTGTGTATTTATTTCTACTGTATATCAAGCTTATAACCTAGCATGCATAAGAACTTCATGCAGATGATTAATTTAATGGAAACACATAAACACTACAAATAACAATATATCTTACAGTTCTTCGCAATAATTCAGTGAAAAGCATACATAATCAGATACATAACAGTAGACAAATAACATGTACAAAGATACAACACTTCGCCAAAACTTCTTCTTTATTACACAGATATTCAATTACATTCACTTCTCTAACCTACACACCCAGTCGTAGGTGATCTACACACTTAGTAGCAGACTCTTCAAGGTCTCTGTGCACTTAGTTGTGGAGCCTTCTCCAAAACTACACACTACAAATGGGAAAACATAGATTCACTTATGCTTCTATTATTGAGATTAGATTATCCTTTACAAAGTATTACATATCCTTTTATACAATTCATCTATACAAAACCCATGGTCCACATACCATGCATCCATAAAACAAGGAATACTACCTAATACCTGTTACAAAATAAGGGCTTTCTCCCATCCCCAAATCCCTAAAAGTCTGCGCGATGAATATATCTCTGCCAGCTCTGCGCGGTCCACTCCTTCTTTCATGAGGTCTTTTACCCAAAACTTGGACCAAGTTCGACCATGCCCAACACATGGCCAAAGAGAAATCCATTCTACCTCAAGGTAAACACTATCCACTATGTCTGTACAACACCTCACAATCAGTAAACCTCAATTCAACAAAGATTTACCTCAATCTGTTGTAAACTATGCTTCCTCCAAGAGTTTCATGTATCTTTATCCAAGAGTTGTAAAGATGAAATATTTTCGTGGCTCTGACATTCTCTAAAACATAGTTGAGCTCTGATACCACTTGATGGGGACAGACTGATTTTCCCTGGCTACCCATAACCTAGGATACTCCAACACAAGCACCCACAACTATGTATTTAAAAACACATTATATAATTTCAACAAATTAATTAAAATATGCAGTCTAAATAAGAATGGATATTTCCATTTCCTAATGCCATGAGTGGGATTTCTCCCATCTTGCAATCCTTATTCAAACCCCATGAAACTCCATAGGCTTCAAACCATCATATGGCACAACATGCTAGCCAAAACAGGCTTTCGACAATGCACAGGTAGCCCTGAAAACTATTTGTTGTAGGCGCTGCAAATATTTTCATAGCACCTCAAAACTCTATCTTTTCGTATTCCAAGAATCCAAAATGACTTATCCTCATTCTAGTCGACTTCCCAATCAAATCTACATGACCTTAACTTGTTTCTTATCTCAACCATCAAATTATTATGCCCTTGTTCACCGGGATTGGAAAGCAAACATATTTTCCCATCAAAATCAGTCACAAAAAATGGGTTTGGCATCATTCACACAACCGGGTGCTTGTTTTTTCCTCCATACACAGAAATTATACAACTACAATAACTCAACAAAAAATGATGGCACAACTATAAGCTACTTGTAGGTTTTCTCCATTCTCAAGCCCATTATTTCTAACCTCACAGGGAATACATAACCAAACAAACACATTGTATTCTAATCAATAGGGAGTGATTGAATCTGAACAATGGTGCTTTGTTTTGCTGATGGGTTTCACAACACAAAACCCAGACACCCACTAATATCCAGAATGCATAAACACTTTCTTTCTCATCTTTCAGCTGACACAACAAGAGTCAAGGCACAAAGGGACTCAACACAATGGTGGAGGCTTCAAAGCACAAATTCTTAATATAACTCTATGGAATAATAATACACTTTCAAAGGTAAGAAATACATAAGAATCAACCCAAAATTACACACAGCCCATAAGAATACAACGATGGAAACAATTCTTCATCATACAATCTCTGACCCATACAAACAAGTAAATATATTTAGCCCCAATTTTTACTTGAATAATAAATCAAATTGTTCCTAAAGCATACAATCACCACACTCTTGACACATTCAAATTATTACTACAAATTGACTCAACAAGTGCAGCCCTCAACAAATCAAGTTAACATTATACAGACAGAGAAATAAACATGTAGAAAGGCATATAACCAAACTACTCATTAATCAAATTCAGACATACATTAAACTATATAGAATATACAAAGTGGGCCTGTGCAAACCATTGCTCTCATGCTTTGCCTCTTCTCCTAACGCTGGAACTCTTCCTCTCTTCTTCCACTGTGCTTCTCCTCTCTTGCACACTCTGCTCTTCTTCTCAAACAATCATTTCTTTATAAAACAAACTGACATGGGTAACCAAGAGTCACAAGTTATGGTTCATTTCCACTTCTCACAAAATAGGGGAAACTGAAATTACATTTACATTAGGAAATATTTCCTCCAACTTATTATAAAAACAAAAATCACATCCTAATGCAAATATCTACAAAACATTTAAAATCTCTCCCAACATCAACATGTTACCATCCCATCACATTGGCAAGCTCTGGTCTAATATTCATCAAACTTTGTGCTCCATTTATGCACCTGCATCACTTGACATAAATTTTTTAGTCATCCTAGATAGTGAGTGTAACATTCAAAATGACATAAGTGGACTTGACATACTGAGTGGAATCAACGTAACCTCCATAAAATTTCTTGTAAGGTTTCCACCATTGCTAATATTTTAAATCCAAATATAATATCCCTAATTTGAGCTTCAATGGTTCATCGATAATAAATGGAGAGAGAAATAGCATTCCATTTCATCAAAACTATGAAAATTCATAAGAACTATAAAATTGGTTCACATTAAATTTTAGAAACTAATGCCATGAATTGTGATCTTGAAAGGTTGTGTGATTACTATGTTTAAATAGAAAGAGTGTACTAGGGTGCCTCTCTTCACCTCTTAAATATTATCCCATCGATGCATGTATGTTGTTAGTTTTTCTAGATGTTGGTATCAATCCTATCCATTCTTTCAAATACTTATCTTGCTTGGTAATTTGTTGAGAAACATGTGAAGATATTTCAATACTTCAGTTACTCATATCTTGCTAATCAGCTAAAGTGGGTTTGAATGATATTAGTACATAATATGTTGGCCCCCGTTGGTTTCCATGTTATGAGTATGGACCATGGGACAACTTAAGAGCCCATTAACACGATATCCCTAATTTATCTTCATATTTTGAACAAATCAATAAAAATATTATGAGAGGTATCCATAACCATTTTAATATGGATCGAAGTATCCACCTATAGGGTTCCGTGTAGAATTCATGTATTTTTATAAGAACTTGTAGGAAACCTAAAATACTACAGGTCATAGATATATCCATTTCTAGACCTCTCGATTTTGAATAAGGTATCCTTATTATACCATTCACACACAACAAAAATAAAATATTTTTTCTAGGGTTTCTATAGAGTGTCATGTATTTCTACATGATCCTTGATTGTAAGTATAAAAATAAAATAGTAGGATGAGACGTCAATGATACAAAAAAAAAATATTCCTATCTCACCACACATGAAATCGACAAAATTTCCAAGTCTCAAGGTGGGTTTATGACATTTAAAATGAATACTAGCAAGCAATATGTACTTGCATATAAAACAAAAGAATCAACTTGAAAAATTCAATAGTAGAAGATGGAATGTCACAACAAAAGCTAGTGTGGCTCAAAGAGCTCCACATGAAGCATCAACAAGGGTCTCCCACAAGAAAAAAAATCACTAGAAATGTAAAACTATGGAAACATGGGCTATAGCTAACATGCATGAACAATTCGTAACATGCAAAAAAACAAATGCAAATCACAAGAAAAGAAAGCAATGTTGCAATAATCCTATTTTAAGTTAGTTATGTATAGATCATATTTGCATGTCATATTCCATAGTCATCAACCCTTAAACCTAGGTTCAAGTTTCCAATCCACCAATATGTTTCATCCACATGGTGATTGATAATAAAGCTACACAAAGACCTTTGTGTTAATGAAATTTTCACATCAAGAATATTTGGTTAAAGGTTTTCTTAATAAAGAAGAAAAATTCAACGCTCCAATTGTTCACGTTCTTTGAATTTTTTCTTTAATGACAATAGTCTCATCTTTTGATCAGTACTCATTGAATATTTTGAATAAGAATTTGATTTTTTTAGAGAAGTTATATAACATATTTATCTATCCTCCATAAAACTTTAATGAAAAATTATTTAGTTAAAGTGGTTCTAAAAATTTAATTATAAACCACAACAAAAGAATTGTAAGAAAAATAGAAAAAATAGAGTTCTCTAGTATTCTTATTGATTCTCACTCTTTCCTTGGAATCAAGATTTGACACTTTTAGGAAATCCTTCCCTATATTCTATAAAATTTTCAATTAATTTATTCATCATAAGTGGTTTAAATAATTTTACTAAAGTCACGAATAGGAACACTCTACAAAACCCAAAAAAACTAAGTATTTCATATGTTTTAGAATTAAGTCTTTCAAATGTTTTGATTGCTCCTCACTCTTTCCATCTAACGAGATCTTAAATTTTTTACAAGATACAAATAATATCCTTATCTATTTCCAATGTAAATTTCATCGAGATCGAATTAGAAGATATTTTCTAAAATAATTCAATTGCACATCACTATTGAAGGAGACACTAAAATAGAGAAAAATGGATTGTAAATACTATAATGATTTGTCTAAACTCCAACATCTACAAATAATGAAAATCAAAGGCTAAGATTACAAAAGGATTGAGCTTGATCAACATCACTTTTGCAAAAATTATTTTGTTGCACACGAATGTACAAAATTCATGATGGGTCTCTAAATTGTTTAATTTTATGCTCCATTCTATATCTACATTAAATACATTATTGGTCATAACCTTTAAGAAAAAATCATTCTTTTGATGACCAATATGACTTATGGTTTCTCAATTATATATAATCAATTTAATTTAAGTTGAAATGTGGCATATTCTTGATCTTAGTGTGATTTATAAATTTTATTATTGTATGTGTTATTGCAGAAAATAAATCTTCATTTAACAGCAAAGCAGATCTCCTAAACCAAACTTCTTCTCCGACTATTTTCAAAAGAACGAACACAATAGATCGCGAAGCTAAGACACCAATGTCCCAAGAACCAGAAGAGATGAAGGAGATGCAAGACAAAGGAAGTTGGAAGACCGTAGAGAAAAGAAAGAAAGCTACAAACCAATCTCGCCAAGAAAGACGAGGAGCCAGACAAGTAAAAATTAAGAAAATTGTAGGTCCGATAGACCAATTTGGTCTGAGTGGACGTTAACCATCATCATCATCATCATCATATATATATATATATATATATATGAAGATTAATATGATATCCAAGTGTCAAGTAAAATAAATCAATTAAGAAGACAATATTGATTTCTCTCATTCATTATTCAAGACAAACTTGAAGATTGTCTAGGTTTTTAAGGGATTCTCTACCTGTACCATTTATTGAAGACTAGAGTAATCTCACAAAATTGGATGCATGATTTTAGGATATTTTGGGACAAATTTGCAATCAAGGGATTAATAAAAATTAAATAGGATTATTTTTTTTCAAATAGAATATGAAGTCTCCTCTAGAAGATTGAATCACCATTACTTTTGTAAATTCAAATTTCAAAGTAATACAAAGTTTTCTTTGAAGTTTATTGCTAAAAATAGTGTTGCGTTTATTTTCTTATATCTCCTTTATTTCCCTTTCTTTATGATTTGCAATTAGAATAGTGTTCTTTATGGTTTTCCATTACAATAGTTTGGTTTGTTATTTCTTAATGTTAGAATAATTTATTTTTTCTAAAAATATATTTCTACTTTATTTGCCTTATGCACATTTATTTTATTGTCATTTTCTTTGATGTAGTTTTAATTCAAAAGTTTTCTTGTAATAAAATTAGTATTTAATTTATGTCAATTTATTTCATTAGTTATTATATTTTTAGAAATAACATTCCTCATTTTTCAAACATAGTAGTTTCAACGTATTTTTCACATATATTGAGGTACATGGACATGTAAAATGAGTAATTCAACCTCAATTATTTAGTCCATCAGTATTGTAAAAATTAGATGTACACAAAGGCATACAAGATTAATTAACACGGCAGGAAAAGGTATTAGAGAAAATCTTTTCAAATATTATGCATATGTAGATTGAGATTGATCAACTAATAATTCATTACTAAAGAAAATTTGGTTAAACTATATAAAACTAATGAACAATTAGATTATAAATTTATATTCTCATTATGCATAAGCTCAAGTTCGCGGATTGTTATTGATTGCTAAAAAATGCCTCCAAAAATTAAGATATAGATTGGGCATCCGATAAAGCTTCAATGAAACTTAGAGTGAGCTACGACATTGTTGGTAAGACCAAACATATTAATACCTAAATGGCATAGAAATTTACAAGTATTTGAGAAATATTTGTATATAAAGAGACCTAGGAACTAGCCTCAAGCTGTGTAGTGTGAGTTTGTTGGCCCCTTCATTTGGATAATGAATATGATGGTGCAAATTTAATAAAAATATAATTAGAGATGAACAAAAAAATCTTGAAGACTAGGAAATATTCATTTATGGTGTCACGACAACGCAACTCCTTTTCGTAATCCCTCTTCCCCTTCAGCATGTTGAAATAGGTCTATTTTTCTATGTATTACACTCCAAAAGCATCAAATGTGTAAATCGCTTTGTGGGTCGGTCTATCTTTCTATGTATTACACTCCAAAAGCATCAAATGTGTAAATCGCTTTGTGGGAGTCCAACTCTTCCTGAATAAAATGAAGAGGACCCACTTGTAACAGATTTAAGTTCAGCACTTCCTCGTTGCTGCTCGATCATATTCATCACATTTTTCGTCCTGAAAACGATGTGATGTGGAGAATTGCTGTAATGGAAGGGGAGCGAGCGAATTGAATTATTTCACTATTACTTGAAATTACTATATATCGTATCAATTACATCATGGTTGCGTGATCTGACGGCAAGGTATCATGACATATCAATTACATCATGGTTGCCTGATCTGACGGCAAGGTACCGTGTCTCATCTGTGTTGAATGCCTATTACCAATAATAAAATAGTAAATTGGTATGAAAATGAAATGCGAAATTGAGGGCCTCCACCGTCAACCCAATGAATGGAGAAAGGAAAAATAATCGTCATTGAATCGAGATCAAGTGGACGACAATATGTTTAAACAGTATGACGCGTTCAATATTTTATGGTTACTCTCCCAATTTTTCAATCCACCCATTCAATGAAGGGAAAAAGGAAAAATAATCATCATTGAATCGAAATCAAGTGGACGACAATATGTTTAAACAGTATGACGCGTTGAATATTTTATTGTTACTCTCCCAATTTTTCTCTCTCTAGTTTCAAACTTTCAGTCGGAAAGCACATTCAATTTGCGGCGGTCAACGGAAACGTTTCATAAATGGGCAAACACAAATGTTTCTGGGTTACTTCCGTGAGATTTCCGTCGTCCTTGTTAGAGTTAATAGAATCGACCGTAAAGTTGTTTTTAATTATAAATGTGATGGAGAAAATTTAAAATCTCAAATTTAATAAAATTAAAGAGCTAGTTCAAATATGCTAAAATTTCTTTACACTTTAAATTCTGAATAGACTTGTATGAATTTTTTATGATTTTCCTTAAAGTTTCTACCAAAATTTAGAAATTTAATAAATTTAACCATTTACTAATATTAAATTTTATTCTGAACTATCGTAAGTGGTATTTAAACTACACTAAACTTCCCGCAATCTTGATGATATGTATCAAGTCATTAAAGTTTAGAAAAAAGTATATTCATTTCAAATTGTGTTCTATATTTTAAACTTTTAATAAATTCATGGAATCATTATGATCATATAAGTCTTCCATTGTTTTGAAAATACTATCCTCGAGAAAAACTTTATCGCTTAAAAAGTAACGAAGAAAGTCCGACATTTAGACGCGAACTAATGCCAGAACCAAGTCGGATATTAGACGCAAACTACTGCCAGAACCTTGTTACCGACGCACTATCTCAGTCTTTAATAACAACTAGCGGGTCTTGTGGGTTCAGAGATTTCGTCGTATTCCCCGTATTAGTCGTTCTCCAACTTTGGCTTATTAGGGTTGAACTCTAACGTTCTGTTTCCTAAAGGTAAGCAATACTCTGTGGATGCTATCGTAATATAATTCTGTTTCAGAAAATTAATGATAGGAAGGTTCTGATGCAACAGATTTCTTTCCCTTTTTTTGTGAAGATGAGCTACGCCACTTCGTCAACTTCACAAGGACCGAACACATCTTCATGCGCTGCTTGCAGAGTCCAGAGGAGAAAGTGCTCAGAAAAATGCATGCTGGCACCATATTTTCCACCGGACGATATCCACAAGTTCCTGCTGGTACGCAGTGTTTTTGGAAATAGCCGCGTCATCAAACTGGTCAAGGTTGGTTCAATAACCCTAATGCAATTCTATTATTTACGCCCTGCTGCTTAAAGCATATTTATTATTACAACACCAGGCAATAGATACATCCTAACTTCACAGAGAAGCATTCACAAAAACTCAGCCCAGCCTACACATCAAGTAATAAACGGCCGCTGAACGAGTTTCTATCCCTTAGGGTAGATATCCTGAGATCTGATATACCGAATTTTATTACTTTTATATAATTTGGAAGGCTGTAGAATTTGTATATGAAGAATTATTGAATTTGATTATTTTATTTAATTCGAGCGGTTGGAAGATTTATAACGGTACAGAAAGAATTATTGAATTTGATTATTTTTATCAATTTGAGAGGTTGGATGATTTATAAAGGTAGAGAAAGAATTATGAAAATAAGGTTAAGTATTATGAGCCTGTTAACATTTAAATAGGAAAGAAATGTACAAGAAATAGAAATAGAAAGTGAATCAAAAAAATGAATATAAGAATTTAAATGGTAAAACTTTGGCAATATGCGGAGGAAATTTTCACTCGTAAGGGATTGGATTTCTTATTGCTTGAGGTCAAAAAATGACTCTCCAAAGTTACATTAAACCTCTAGGACAATCATCATTTTAATAAAAAGACTCTGTTACATAACTCTTTATGGTACACAATTGCTATTGCCTCAACACTAAAACCATATTTAATAAAATAATTACATTATTAACATTAATTGTTGTGATTGAGTCCAAACGCTCATTCTACAACCCTGTGTGATGCTCAATTTGGACTTGACAAATGTACCTCTTAAAATAAAAATAAAATATTCTCTAAATCGAAAAGAGGTATCAACTATAATAACAAATAATATGCTATACATGTTTAATTAGCTGTATCAAAAATACAATTTAAACAGTGAATAATTACACATTTTTTTTCGCAATTTAAAATAAGTTTGCACCTTAAGAAATATCATCCCTTTCTGTTAGATTCATGCTTAAAATGGATCTATGTTGGTTCTTTAACAATCTCCACTTTGACAACAATTTTCTTAATCTCTTGCCCATGCCCATTCCTCATCTCTTTTGCAAGCCAAGAGAAGCCAAACACCGTCACAACTTCTCTACTAAAACTAGCTTCGTGAACATGTATGCACGATTCTCCTGTGTATGGACCTTCTTGAGAGATACCTTGCCGCCATTGATCATATGTCTGACAAAGTGGTATCTAACATCAATATGCTTAGTCTTGTTGTGATAAGCCAGATTTGTAGCCAAATTAATAACACTTTGACTCTCACAGAATACATTCACTTTCTCTTGCCTCCTTTCAATCTCATCAGGTAGACCTTTCAACGAGATTGTCTCTTTACAGCCATCTGAAGCAGCTATATACTCTTCTTCAGTAGTGGACAAAACAAATGCATCTTGAAGCTTTGACATCCAAGTAATTGCTCCACCTGCAAGAGTAAAGACATGTCATGTATTAGATCTACTTTTGTCCAAGTCATCTACATAATCAGTATCCATATATATGCAGACTGAACCTCCACTACCATTAAATATCATACACTGGTCACTTGTGCAACTCAAATATCGAAGTACTCTCCAATGTTCTTCACCTGGATTTTCCATGAACCTGCTGACAACTCTAACTGCATCTGAAATGTCAGGTCTTGCAGATACCATCACAAACATTAAATTTCCTACCATATTTCCATATGGTACATGAGACATATACTTCTTTTCTTCATTAGTTCTCGGACTCAAAACCGAAGAAAGCTTAAAATGGGTAGCTAAAGGAACAATACCAAGTTTCACATTGTCCATATCAAACTTTGCAAGTGTTTTCTCCACATACTTCTGTTGTGATAACCAGAGAATTCCATTTTTCCTATCTCTGTGTATTTCGATGCCTAAGATAGATTTGCAGTTCCAAGATCCTTCATATCAAATGTCCTAGAAAGCTAAGCCTTTAACTTGTTGATTTCTTCCATGCTTTTTCTTGGAATAAGAATATCATCAACATACAAAACCAAGATAATGAATACTCACTTCTAGTGTAGTTCTCTTTCACCATGAAGGAGTCAAACTTCTTGTACCACTACCTCAGAGACTGCTTCAGGCCATACAATGATTTTTCAAGATTGCAAAATAATACTTTGTTGTGACCTTGTACAAAGAATTTTGGTTGTTCCATATAAATCTCTTCATTCAAATCTCCATGAAGAAAAGTTGTTTTAACATCAAACTGTTCTAACTCAAGATCAAGTAATGTAGCTAGTGCTAACACAGTAGGAATAGAAACAAGGTTTATGACTCATGAAAAAATATCATGAATGTCAATACCTTCTACCGAAGAATACCCTTTTCCTACCAGTATCACCTTATATCTTTCAATACGTCCATCAATATTATGCTTCAGTTTAAAGACCCATTTTCATCCGACAACACTTCTCCCTTTAGGAATTTCTACAAGATCCCAGGTTTTTTTTTTGGCTAAGGAATCCATTCCCTCGTCCATAGCCTTATTCCATTTTTCACTATCCACATCATAGATTTCTTCCTGATAATAAGAAGGCTCCCCATCTTCAGTAATCAATGCAATAGATGAAGCAAAATCTTCATACATTTTGGGTGTTATTCATTCCCTTATAGACCTCCTGAGAGTGACTCGTTGTTGAACTGGTTCCTAAACTTCTACAATTTCATTTACATCTTCTTCTCCTTTTTCTTCAAAAGTATCTTCTTCCTTCTGACTTTCCGAAAAAAGGTTGAGTCTCCAACTAAATTTGTTGATTTGGTGACACTTGTTCCTATTCAACTTTTCCAACATTGGATTTTAGAAGAGAATATTCATCAATTGTTACAACTCTACTAATGACTATATTACGTGAAGAAGGATCCCACAACCATTATCATTTCACCGCATAGTAATACCCAAAAAAGACATAACATTTTTCTTTTGGTTCTAACTTAGAAAAATGATTCTTTGGAATAAGAGCGTAGGCATCACAACCAAAAATTGTTAAATATGAATAATCACAAGACTGGCCCGAACAAACTTCTTCAGGAATTTTACAATTAATGTCAATTGAAAGTGATTTTTTTACCAAATAACAAGCAATAGATATTACTTCTTCCCACAACTCCTTTTGCAAGTTAACACTGTTGATCATGCTTATGCCTCTCTCCATAAGAGTCTAATTCATATGTCCAACAATGCCATTTTGCTGAGGAGTATAGAAAAAATTTTTATGTCTAACAATCCCTTCATCCTTGCAATATTGTTCAAATTCTAAGGAAGTAAATTCACAGCCATTGTCAATTCTTAAACATTTAATTAATTTTTCTATTTTCCTTCCAACCATAGCTTTAACTATTTAAAGACATTAAATACATGATTTTTTCTTTTTAACATATAGACTCATACTTTCCTGGAGTAATCATGAGTAAATGTTTCACAGTAATATGCACCTCCATAAGATATTGTAGTAAATGGTCCCCAAAGATCAGAATGAATATAGTCGAAAAATTATTTACTATTAAGACTTTTGGTTTTAATTTTCTTTTACATTGTTTTCCATATACACAATGTTTACAAAAATCCAATCTCAATGATTTCAAGTTAGGAAGTAATTTATGATTCATTAGTACCTGAAGCACCTTTTCACTCATGTGGTCGAGCCGCTGATGCCATGGGAGAATATCTTATTTTTCCTTCTCAGATACAATCACTGCCTCACTGACCTAAGTACTTCCTTTGATTCTGTAATGGTTTTCAATCTTCTTTGCTTTCATAACAACTAGAGCTCCCTTTGAAACTTTTAACACTCCATTATGACTTGTAAATTTGTAACCTTTCGAGTCCAATACTCTCAAAGAAATCAAATTCTTTCTCAACTCAGGTACATTTCTAAAATTAGTCAATGTTCTAATTGTTTCATCATACATTTTAATTCTAGCATTTTTCATCCCAATCATTTGACAAGATACATTTTTACTCATAAGCATAGAACTACCGTTCATAGGTTGATATGAAGTAAACCAATTTTTGTGCAGACTCATGTAATGAGAAGCACCAGAATCTAACAAACAATTTTCATAATGCTGAGAAACATTGCAAACATACATAACTTCATCTACCATACCTAATTTAGTAGATAAAACTTCATCAATCATACCTAACTCAACTTGATTTTCTTCCTTCTTTGGGTTTTCAATGGATTCCTTTCATTTCCAACAATCTTTTTTGATATGCCCATTTTTGTTGAAATACCAACATTTGACTTTACACTTCTTGCCTTTTGATTTTGATCTGGAAGAACTTCTTTCTTTCTCCCCTCTTTCCTTGCACTGGCCTCTAGCTACCATGGCTTGTCGCATGGAAGTTTCAATGCTAGACTTCCTTCGTACTTCTTCAGATAATAGAGCTCCCACAAGAGAATCAGGTTCTAAAGATTCGATTGTGCTCAAACTAATAGAAGTCACAAAGTGATCCTAAGACTTGGGAAAGGAACATAAGAAAGTGATAGCTTTATCTTCTTCTTCAAATTTAACATTCATATCTAAAAACTCACAAATAAGTGTATTAAATACATTTTAAGTGTTCTACAAGTTTAGTACCCTCTTTCATCCGGAGACTATACAACTAACTCTTCAAATAGATTATGTTGGTTAAATACTTAGTCATGTTCAATGTTTCCAATTTTCCCCACAAACCTTCTACTGAGGTTTCTTCAACAATGTTGAAGAGAGCTTCATCCGCTAGGCACAACCTGATGGTACTGAGAGCTCGAGCATCCATGTCTTCCCAATCCAAGTTTGTCATGCCAATAGCTTTCTTTCTAGCCCCATCTAATGCTTTGTGAAACCTTTGTTGCACCAGCAAATCCCATACCTTCAGTTTACATAATGCAAAATTGTTCTTAATAGTGAACTTCTACACTTCCAACTAGGGTTCTCCCATTTTAATTTTTGCTTCAACTAGGATTTTTTATGAATTTCTATATTTTTGGTTTCTTTCACTAGGTATACTGTTTTTAATGACATATTCCACTAGAAAAAAACTTCAAACCCCTACTCCAATTTTCTTTGAAGAAACCAAAAAACAAATTTCTGAGAGAATTTTTCAGAACTTTACTGTTCTTTGTAAAAAACCCAACAATAATGTTTAACTCTTCAAAATTTTATTTACTTTCATAAATGAATTCTTCAACAAATAAATTTTTCTACTTCCAAAAAAAAAAAATTATCTGAACAAAGTAGATGGCACCTTCTAGTCAGCAATCTCTTTTCAAGCTTGCCTGACTCCTTTTACGGGGCTTACTTTTATACTCAGCGACAATGTAAGAAAAAATAAAAGGCGGTTATGTGGATCTCATACACAGCTTTAAATCAACCCTCAAAACAAACAACAGTACAAAGAATCTACCCTTGAGCTGGTTGTCTGGTCCTCTTATGCACTTCAAGATTAAACAATGACATGCCTCGACTACTCTAGGAATCGTTTCAGTCAACAACAATCATTTCATTTACCAGGCTCAAGACAGGGTTGGCTCCCTACAACGCTTCTCTTCTCAACTTCCAACAACTTGCTTGACTTCTTCCAACGTCAACTATTATTATATCAGTAGGGTTCGGCTCTGCACTTTCTTTTATGTGTTTTCTGCTACTTTCTCTTACTCGAAGAATGTGGCCTCCAAGAATGTGACTATCCCATTTGCGCCAAGATCGGTTTTCTTTGAATAATGGCTTGTTTTGAAACTTGCTTCAAATTTCTTTTGCTAGCAGACCATGGTCCTCACACTCCTTGCTCTAATACCACTTGTTCATATTTTGAGCCCATTAACATTTAAATATGAAAGAAATGCACAAAAAATAGAAACTGAATCACAAAAACGAACACATGAATTTACATGGTAAAACCCTGACAGTGTGTCATGGAAACCTCAACGGGGCAAGGGATTGGAATTTTTATTGCTCCAGGTGAAAAAATGATTCTCCAAAGTTACATCAAGCCTCTTGGGAAATCATAATTTTAATACAAAGACTTTGTTACATAACTCCCTATGGTTACACAACTGCCTCACTAGTAAAACCATATTTACTAAAATAATTACATTATTAACATTAATTGTTGTCATTCTTTAACAAATTTTCTATCCACATTTTTTCTGGACTCATTATTTTTCTTTATATAAATAATAAATATAAACCAATTAAAAGTAAATACGGATAGAATCAAATGTTTTCATCAACATTCTTACATGAATTTCTATATTGTCTATTTATTTTATAAGAAGTCTTTAAAACTTAATTACTTATCCTAGAAGGATTTTTTTTCAATATTTTTATTTTTAATTCATTTCATCAAGAACTCCACTTTTGCATTATTACACTTTCTACTGTCTTTCTATTTTATCGTACATATTTCAAAGTTAATTAGTTATCACAAAAGCTTCCTTTCAAATTCTTATTTTTTAATTTATTTCGTTGGATCTCTATGTCAATTTATACTTTGAATCGAAGGATTTATATTCTTAAGTTATATATTATTATTCATATAGTTTATAGTATTATTCTTAGGGTTTATTAATCTTTTGGTCTTATAATATTAATCTTAGGGTTTATAATATTAATCTAAAGGCTCATGATCCTAGGGTATAATATTATTCATAAGGTTTATAATATTAATCCTAGAGTTTATTAGTTCCTTAGGTTTATTAGTACTTTGAGTTTATAAGATTATTCTTAGGGTTTAATCCCTTTGGTTTTTAATATTAATTCCTTGGGTTTACAATATCAATCCCTTGGGTTTATTAATCCCTTCCATTTATAACATTAATCCTAAGGTTTATAATATTAATGTTAGGGTTTAATATTTATTTTAGGTTTTATAATATTTATCTTAGGGTTTATATCCCTTTGTTTAATAATATTAATTTCTTGGTTTTGTGACAAATACTATCTCAATATGAAAGTCAATTATAGTCAATCATGGTCCAATGCCACATAGTGACAAAGATTGTCTCAATATGAAAATCAATCATGGTCTACCATGGCCATCAATGGTCAATCATCGTCAACCATGGTCCAACGTCACATTGTGACAAATATTGGCTCAATATGAAAATAAACTATGGTCAATAATTAGGGTTTAATGTTAATTTTAGGGTTTATAATATTTATCTTAGGGTTTATGTCCCTTGGGTTTATAGTATAAATCCCTTAGGTTTGTGACAAAGATTATATCAGTATGAAAATCAACCATGGTCAGCCATGGTCAATCATGGTAAACCATGGTCAATTATGGTCAATCATGGTTCAGCATGATATTGTGACAAAGATTGTCTCAATATGAAAATCAACGATGGTCATTGATGCTCAACCATGGTCAATCACAGTGAACCATGATGAACCATGGTCAACCATGGTCGATCATATTATAATGTATTACGGATTTATATCCCTCTCTTTTATAATATTAATATCTTGGGTTTAATATTATTCTTATAATGTCCAGGGTTTTACTATTAATCCCTTGGCTTATCACAGTGAACCATGATGAACCATGGTCAACCATGGTCGATCATATTATAATGTATTATGGATTTATATCCCTCTGTTTTATAATATTAATATCTTGGGTTTATTATTATTCTTATAATGTCCCAGGCTTTTACTATTAATCCCTTGGCTTTATAATATCAATCTCTTGGGTTTATTAATCTAAAGGTTCATATTCCTAGGGTATAATATTATTCATATAATTTATAATATTAATCTGATGGTTTAATATAAATACCTTAGTTTTATTTTAACCTTTTGGGCTTAATATTATTCCTCGAGGTTTATAATGCCTTCAGTTTATAATATTAATAATCGTTTTGGTTAATAATATCAATAAACCTTTGGATTTATTATATTTTTGATAATATTAATATTATGGTTATATTATTATAATATAATTATTATTATTATAATTTGTCATTAAAATTGTTACAATAATTATTGGATTTGTAATATAATTATTATTATTATTATTACATATTTATTAATATTAATATTAATATTAAAAGTATATCATTGACGCCTATGAGCGTATATCAACCACATTCATTAATGTGAATATGCTAGTTACTTATCTGAAAAACTTCTTTTCATATCTTTATTTTTTAATTGATTTCATTGGATCTCTATGCCAAACTATACTTTTACATTAAATTACACTCTTGTATCGACATTAGAATTTGTTTTCTTCGTTCCATGTGCATTGTTATGACAATGTATTTTATAAATTATCAGGCAAATTTATGGTGGTTTCAAGATGACAACAAACAATGGAACTTCGCTCTAAGGCTCAATGGTTCTTGGATGATTTCATCATTTATATGGAAGTTGATGTCTTCTGCTAAATAGATGTGCTCACAAATGTTAACTAGAAATTCTAGTATCAATCACTTAAATTACTTCCCCGTATTAAGTAGAAAGTGAGAAAACTAAATTCTTTCCAGAATACTTATGAAGATAAAGGCCAAAAAGATATTATACTTCATCTGGCCAACAACCAACTATATAAACATGTCTACCAAAAATGCACCCATTCCATTCATGAAAATATACAAAAACGTAGAAGAAAATTATATAAAAGTTAACCATGTTAACAATTGAAAATATAACGAACTTACATTTCATAAGCAACAAAGACTTCTCAATGGGAACCCAAAATCTCCAATTTATGAAGAGACATGATAGAAATATTCTCTCATAAGTGATTTTATATTCAATATAATCTCATTGTCAAAGCGATTTCTAAACAACGAAATTGACTTTACAAATATCCAGTTTAACATATAGCTGAAAAGCTCCTAATTTACGTGTGATCCCAGCGATCAAATTTGAACATGTCAAAGCTCTTCAAAGGGCCTCTTGCACATCATAGAAGTAGGAAGAAAATTTTACTATTCAAAAAAAAAATATATGAATTTTGCCATTTAAAAAAAAAATAGAATAATATTATAATTTTTTCTAACAAGGGCTGTTAAGTTGTCAACCTATCAATTTTTTTTCTTTAATTTCATTGTTTTCTAAAATCCAGATTTTGGGAATTCCAATTTCCAAACTGTCAGTGCACTATGCATCTATCACAAATTACAATGGTTGAACTTGTAAATTTCCTTTCTCAACTAATGTTAAATCCCATTTCAGAAACAACAGTTTCCAAATTCGGAGTTGCTCCCATTTCAAAAACAACAATTTCTTTTTGAATTGCCTTTTTTTGTTGTAACTTGTGCATATGGTGCAAGGTAGCGGTTGTGCCTGCAGGCTTCCACTAAAGCAAAGTTTGACAATGATTTCTGCTGGAGAAGAGTGTAGATTCATCATTTAGTAAATGCCTGTCAAGTAAGGTTTAAGCACGATTTATGCTTGGAGAGGAGTGCATTCAACAGAGTTCATAAGTTCATAACATACTGAATTTCACATAATTTCACATTATGCTCCAATATATACATCTGGGTCCTGTTGTTTATGCTATGTGAAGGAGCAAGACTGAATACAAATAGATCTGTAAGTTACTCATTCTACTTTGATATCTATATTTTTCACTTATCATGATCTGTGTAGAAAGAGTTGGTGTTTTTTAGACGAATTTATAGATTCTTCTTAATAGCCGAGAGTTCTTTTCTGGGGTTCTTGCCTGATATGAAGTATTTAAATTGTGTTTGGACTCTTTCCACGTGATTTTCCTTTCCCTGCTTCAATACCCACATTTCATTTTTTCTTTTTGCTATGATCCATGGCAGAAAATAGCATACAAAAGAGCGGGACCATTTTCCCTGCAATTACTTCAATACCAACATAGGGAACCTTTGTCTTTTCATATTTATTTTAAAATATTATATTGTCCATGGAAACCCGTCACCTGATAGATTTTGTTTTTTTGGCTCTTTTTCCATACTTGCTTTGATAGTTCAGGCCTGAAACTTATAATTCTATAATTTGGTTGACTTAAACCTAAATGTATACAGGGAGACACAATACACTAACTTCTTTCTGTTAATAATATTTTCTCCAACTAAACTCGTTTGGTTTTTTTAGGGCATTCCAAGATTTGGCCTTTCTGTGCATGCTTTTAATCTTTTTCTGCTCGGACTTCACGATTCTTGTTGGTTTGTTGGTGTCCTGTATTTTCATAACAAAATATGCATGCATTAGAGAGTGACATGCAGTGAATTTCATGGCTGACACCGCAGAGGCTTGGTATTCAAAACTGCTATCAATACCCTTGTTGAATCCTTCACAACATATGCTAGGCAATACACATTCCTATGCTCTGAATCCTCAAAAATAACATTCTCCCGCTTTCCTTGGCCATCTCTTTCCACGGCAGTTAATATGGACATTGTTTTCCTGCATCCTTCCCCAGCCCAATGGTGGTCAATCTGAGACTCGTAATCTGGATCGGGGGATAGTTTTTTATTTTATAGATCATCAGTGACAATACAGATAGAGGTCGACCAGTTGTGAATCACACATGTCTGCTCTGCCATGATATTATAGAAAGAAGCTTCTATTCTGTGCCTTATTTTCAAATATGTAGTTGGCATGTTTCTCTCTTTGATTTTCTAGGGATCCCCATTTCAATACCCCATAACAACCCTGCCTGGATTGATGGACATTCAAATCCCTAATAAAATGCATGAAGTTAATGTTAGATAATGGGAATTAAATCTTATTCTTCTCCTCTGGTAAAATTGGATCTGAGGTATTGGGTAGCAGAGCATCACATAATTGCCCATTTCAGATGGGATCACAATGCCTGGGGATCATCATGGTTGTTCTTGCTACCCTCTATTTCTGCATATATCTTCTCTGTTTTCTTCCTCAAATTGGTTCTTCTCATATTTAAGAAGATGTCCTTGCCCTTGGGCCCAATCCTTGCAATTTATAATTTGACACTTCTGGTGATTCGAGTCGCCATTTTTGTGGACTGCTTGGTGGCAACTGCTGTGGAAATAAATGAGACGAGGTGGATATCGAGGAAATCCATGAGTTTTGGAGAGTCGGTGTTATGTTTTCCTCTAGGTACTCGTTCCGCTTGGCAAGTATTATTCTGGTCATATCTCTTCTATCTCACCAAATACTGTGAATTCATAAATACTTGTATCAGAATTCGGAGTGATGAGCCCATTGGTTTTGTTCACATTTTTGACCACTTGATTAGGGTTTTTGTGTTCTTTTCTTGGCTAGAATTCTCGCAATCAACAACTAAATTTGAACACGTCAGAGCGCTTCAAAGGGCCTCTGGCACGTCGGAGAAGTAGGAAGAAAATTTAACTGTTCAAAACAAATTTAAAATTTGAATTGTGCCATTTAAATAAAAATTAGAATAATATTATAAATTTTTTTAACAAGGGTTGTTAAGTTGTCAACCTGTCCAATTTTTTTTTTTAATTTCATTTTTTTCTAAAATCCAAATTTTGGGAATTCCAATTTCCAAACTGTCAGTGGACTGTGCGTCTATCACAAATTACAATGGTTGAACTTGTAAATTTCCTTTCTCAACTGAAGTTAAATCCCATTTCAGAAACAACAGTTTCCAAATTCGGAGTTGCTCCCATTTCAAAAACAACAATTTCCTTTTCAATTGCTTTTTTTAGTTGTAACTTGTGCATATGGTGCAAGTTAGCGGTTGTGCTTGCAGGGTGCCGCTAAAGCATATTTTGACGACAATTTATGTTGGTGAGGAGCGTAGATTCATCATTCAACAGACGCGTGTCAAGCAAGGTTTTAGCACGATTTATGCTTGGAGAGGAGCGCATTCAACAGACTTGATAAGTTCATAACATACTGGATTTCACAGAATTTCACATTATGCTCCAATATATACATCTAGGTCCTGTTGTTTATGCGATATGAAGGAGGAAGACTACATACAAATAGATCTGTAAGTTACTCATTCTGCTTTGATATCTATATTTTTCACTTATCATGATTTGTATAAGAAGAATTGGTGTTTTTCAGACGAATTTATAGATTCTTCTTAATAGCCAAGAGTTCTTTTCTGGGGTTCTTGCCTGATCTGAAGTATTTAAATTGTGTTTGGACTCTTTCCACGTGATTTTCCTTTCCCTGCTTCAATACCCACATTTCAAATTTTTCTTTTTTCTATGATCCATGGCAGAAAATAGCATACAAAAGAGCGGGACCATTTTCCCTGCAATTACTTCAATACCAACATAAGGAACCTTTGTCTTTTCATGTTTATTTTAAAATATTAGATTGTCCATGGAAGCCCGTCACCTGATAGATTTGATTTGTTTGGCTCTCTTTCCATACTTGCTTTAATGGTTCAGAACTGAAACTTCTAATTTTATAATCTAGCTGACTTAAGCCTAAATGTATACAGGGGGACACAGTACACTAACTGCTTTCTGTTAATAATATTTTCTCCAACTAAACTCTTTTGGTTGTTTTAGGGCATTCCAAGATTCAGCCTTTCTGTGTATGCTTTTAATCTTTTTCTGCCCGAACTTCATGGCTCTTGCTGGTCTGCTGTTGTCCTGCATTTTCATAACAAAATATGCATGCATTAGAGAGTGACATGTAGTGAATTTCACGGCTAACATCGTAGAGGCTTGGTATTCAAAACTGCTAGCTATACCCTTGTTGAATCCTTCACAACATATGCTAGGAAATGCGCATTCCTACGCTCTGAATCCTCAAAAATAACACACTCCCACTTTCCTTGGCCATCTCTTTCCAGGGCAGTTAATATGGACATTGTTTTCCTCCAGCCTTCCCCACCCCAATGGTGGTCAATGTGGGACTCGTAATCTAAATCGAGGGATAGTTTTTTATGCGATAGATCATTAGTGACAATACAAATAGAGGTTGATGAATTTTGAATCACACATGTCCGCTCTTCCATGATATTATAGAAAGAAGCTTATGTTTCGTGCCTCATTTTCAAATATGTAGTTGGCACGTTTCTCTCTTTGATTTTCTGGGGATCCCCATTTCAATACCCCATAACAACCCTGCCTGGATAGATGGACATTCAAATCCCTAATCAAATGCATGAAGTTAATATTAGATCATGGGAATTAAAGCTTATTCTTCTCCTCTAGTAAAATTGGATCTCAGATATTGGGTAGCAGAGCATCCCATAATTTCCCATTTCAAATGGGATCACAATGCTTGGGGATCATCATGGTTGTTCTTGCTGGCCTATGTTTCTGCATATATCTTCTCTATTTTCTTCCTCAAATTGGTTCTTCTCATATTTAAGAAGAAGTCCTTACCCTTGGGCCCAATCCTTGCAATTTATAATTTGGCACTTCTGGTGATTCAAGTCACTGTTTTTGTGGGCTACCTGGTGGCAACTACTATGGAAATAAAGTAGACGAGGTGGATATGGAGAGAATCCATGAGTTCTGCAGAGTGGTTGTTCTGTTTTCCTCTAGGTACTCATTCTGTAAGGGGGGTATTCTTCTGGTCATATCCCTTCTATCTCACTAAATACTGTGAATTCATAAATACTTTTATCATAAATGCTTTTGTTCACATTTTTGACCACTTGATTAGGGTTTTTGTGTGCTTTTCCTAGCTAGAATTCTTGCAATCAATGATCAAATTTGAACACATCATAGCCCTTCAAAGGGCCTCTGGCATGTCGCAGAAGTAGGAACAAAATTTTACTATTAAAAAAAAATAAAATTTGAATTTTTCCATTTAAAAAAAAAATTAGAATAATATTATACATCTTTTTAAGATGGGTTGTTAAGTTGTCAACCTGTCCAATTTTTTTTTTTAATTTCATTTTTTTCTAAAATCCAGATTTTGGGAATTCCAATTTCCAAACTGTCAGTGCATTGTGCGTCTATCACAAATTACAATGGTTGAACTTGTGAATTTCCTTTCTCAACTAATGTTAAATCTCATTTCAGAAACAACTTTTTTCAAATTTGGAGTTGCTCCCATTTCAAAAACAACAATTTCCTTTTGAATTGCTTTTTTCAGTTGTAACTTGTGCATATGGTGCAAGTTAGCGGTTGTGCCTGCAGGCTACCCCTAAAGCAAAGTTTGACGACGATTTACGCTGGAGAGGAGCGTAGATTCATCATTTAGCAGATGCCTGTCAAGCAAGGTTTAAGCACGATTTATGCTTGGAGAGGAGCGCATTCAACAGACTTCATAAGTTCATAACATACTGGATTTCACAGAATTTCACATTGTGCTCCAATATATACATCTGGGTGATGTTGTTTATGCGATGTGAAGGAGCAAGATAGAATACAAATATATCTGTAAGTTACTCATTCTGCTTTAATATCTATATTTTTCACTTATCATGATCTGTATAGAAAGAGTTTGTGTTTTTCATATGAATTTATAGATGATTCTTAATAGCCAAGAGTTCTTTTTTGGGGTTCTTGCCTGACTGAAGTATTTAAATTATGTTTGGACTCTTTCCACACGATTTTCCTTTCCCTGCTTCAATACCCACATTTCAAATTTTTCTTTTTGCTATGATCCATGGCAGAAAATAGCATACAAAAGAGCAGGACCATTTTCCCTGCAATTACTTCAATACCAACATAGGGAACCTTTGTATTTTCATATTTATTTTAAAATATTAGATTGTCCATGGAAGCCCATCACCTGATAGATTTAATTTTTTTTGCTCTTTTTCCATAGTTGCTTTGATGCTTCAGGCCTGAAACTTCTAATTTTATAATCTGGCTGACTTAAACCTAAATGTATACAGGGAGACACAGTGCACTAACTGCTTTTTTTTTTACTCTTTTTCCATAATTGCTTTGATGGTTCAGGCTTGAAAATTCTAATTTTATAATCTAGCTGACTTAAACCTAAATGTATACAGAGAGACACAGTACACTAACTGCTTTTTGTTAATAATATTTTCTCCAACTAAACTCTTTTGGTTGTTTTAGGGCATTCCAAGATTCGGCCTTTCTGTGTATGCTTTTAATCTTTTTCTGCCCGGACTTCATGGCTCTTGTTGGTCTGCTGTTGTCCTACATTTTCATAACAAAATATGCATGCATTAGAGAGTGACATGCAGTGAATTTCACGGCTGACACCGCAGAGGCTTGGTATTCAAAACTGCTAGCTATACCCTTGTTGAATCCTTCACAACATATGCTAGGCAATGCGCATTCCTACACTCTAAATCCTCAAAAATAACATGCTCTCGCTTTCCTTGGCCATCTCATTCTAGGGCAATTAATGTGGACAATGTTTTCCTCCAGCCTTCCCCACCCCAATGGTGGTCAATGTGGGACTCGTAATATGGATCGGGGGATAGTTTTTTATTTGATAGATCATCAATGACAATACAGATAGAGGTCGACCAGTTGTGAATCACACATGTCTACTCTACCATGATATTATAGAAATAAGCTGATGTTCTGTGCCTCATTTTCAAATATGTAGTTGGCACATTTCTCTCTTTGATTTTCTAGGGTTCCCCGTTTCAATACCCCATAACAACCCTGCCTAGATTGGTGGACATTCAAATCCATAATGAAATTCATGAAGTTAATGTTAGATCATGGGAATTAAAGCTTATTCTTCTCCTCTGGTAAAATTGGATCTGAGATATTGGGTAGCAGAGCATCCCATAATTGCCCATTTCAGATGGGATCACAATGCTTGGGGATCATCGTGGCTATTCTTGCTGGCCTTTGTTTCTGCATATATCTTCTCTATTTTCTTCCTCAAATTGGTTCTTCTCATATTTAAGAAGAAGTCCTTGCCCTTGGGCCCAATCCTTGCAATTTATAATTTGGCACTTCTGGTGATTCGAGTCGCCATTTTTGCGGGTTGCTTGGTGGCAACTACTATGGAAATAAGGGAGATGAGGTGGATATGGAGGAAATCCATGAGTTCTGTAGAGTGGGTGTTTCGTTCTCCTCTAGGTACTCGTTCTGTTGGGTGAGTATTCTTCTGGTCATATCTCTTCTATCTCACCAAATACCGTGAATTCATAAATACTTTTATCAGAATTCTAAGTCATGAGCCCATTGGTTTTGTTCACATTTTTGACCAATTGATTAGGGTTTTTCTGTGCTTCTCCTGGCTAGAATTCTCACAATATATTCAGGTTTTAGGGATTCTTACCCGCACCTTAATGAAGGCAATTGTGTGCAGTTAGGAATTTTGGTATCTGGCCTATCGACCAAATCTGGCAGCCATGTTTCAATTGGTTGAGTCCTTCATAATGGTTGCAGGGTCTGTTTGGATGTTGAGATTGCATTTCACGAGGGAGGGATGCAATGGCATGGCCTCCTAGATTTTCAATGCCTGTGCATATTCTCTTCTCTTTTTAGTTCTCTGGAATTCAAATCTCAAACAACATTTCAAAGCTCCTACTAAATTCAATCAATCAGTTCAACAAAGAAAAATATAATTAAATTGAAATATTCTCTTCTCTTTTTAGTTCTCTGGAATTCAAATCTCAAACAACATTTCAAAGCTCCTACTAAGTTCAATCAATCAGTTCAACAAAGCAAAACAAAATTAAATTGAAATACTGAACACCTGAGGGAATGAATAAGACTGAACTCTATCATTTGAGGAATTCAGGGAAGCATTTGCACACATTGAAATATACCATTCATTTAGGTACTTCAGATATCAAAAAACGTTGGTAATATGGTTTACTTAAATTTGCTATTTTGCCACCATGTCCCTCAGCAAGGAGACGTTGTATAATACAATTTTATTATCTTCTTGCTTGGCCTTCTGCAATAATTTTGAACAATTTTGTTGCACACTACAAGAGATTTTGATCATTTGATGCTTAACTCAGTTTTCCCCTTTGTGTTTTTCAAAGTTGTTTTGATGTTTTTGTTTTTGATGATGTAACCTCTTTCACATTAGTTTAAGAATATGCAATTCAAACATCAAGACAAAAATTAAATTTAATGCCTTAATAGCATGAATGAATCAAATAGTAATAAGAATAAATTCCACTATCTCACCAATACAGTTGACAGTTCAATTGAGGTATCATCATTAGAAACACCATCCAAATCAAAATCCTAACCAAAGCACCTTCAACTAATCCCTTGTTAGGCCTAAGTCATTAAGTCCCAACTATTTAATGTCCAATGAATAAAAAATTAACGAAATATATGAGTAGCATAAGTCATAATTCATAATGTCCCAACAACCTAAATTATAAAAGGAAAGAAGTCCTCAAAGTCCTCCTAAGTTATCAGGATAAGAAGGAATTGCTGAATAGTAAAGTTCACTCCCACTGCTACAAATTAAAGCATCAAATTCATGAGGCAGTATATTGCCAAAGTTCAACATCCCCAGAGTTTCATCAACTATTAATGCAGTTGATAGTACAAGACCAGAAAATATTGTTGTTTTTGCATTAGAATGCACAACTTTGATTATTTCCTGAATTTCCAACATATGGGGAGATACATTGCCACTATAATCATAGCAGTCCATAGCTATAACCAAAATCTTCTTCTTATTTCTCAGTGCAGGATACTTGTTTGAGACATCAGGTTATTCACTGGAGGCCTTGGCTTAGCTTCAATTTCTTCAATGTTAAAAGATAGTGATGCCCTTTTCAGTTTATCCAAAATAAGTTCTGGGCCACCCTTTGGTGGCAAAAGTTTGTCAACTTTGGTAGAATTATCCAAAGAGCCATTGACAGAATATTTCTTGCCATCGACAGAAAGCCGAAGAGACATGTCCTTCAGGAAATCACCCATCGATTCCTCCCCCATAGTAGTATCCATTACAGTGATAGTCTGCCATCGAGGATGCCTCATCCTACATAAACTTACCCGAGACAAATATTATTTTCTCAATGTTTAAGCCATGAGAAAAGGTGAATGTTTCTCAACCCATTACAGTGGCATTCATTCCATGGGATTTTGTTTCCTACGAGCTCTAGTAATACATTTGCTATGGCTTTCTGATCATGGGGTTCGACTAATAGTCCATTGTTCAAACTCTGCAAAATTTTCAAAAAATTTTAGACCTTTGATTTTTTTGCCACATGCTTAAACGTCAGATTTGAAACTAAAACAAAATCTTGGAAACTTATTTTGCCTGTAAAAATTATTCCCAAAACCTAATTAACACAAGGTGGAAACTCATAATATTGGTGGAAACTCAAACTAATTATTTTTTGGATGTTCTTACACCAAATTCAAGGAAAAAGACAGAAAACATAACATTTGGTGAACATAAATGTTATGAACACAGTTGGCTTGTCACTTGTTAGTTACAATGCGTATGAATTGTATGATAAATATTGGACTTGCAGTTGAGTTGGAAGGGGCTATTGTTTTTTATAAACTGAGGAATATCTTGCATCTTGCAACATTGTAAAGACATTGGCAACCAATAGTATGTTGTCCTGGAACTCACAACATTAGTTCCAAATAGTTACTGATTCACCATGTGTTAAAAAAAAGGAATTTGAAGATAATTGACTGTTATCAATTGAATTGTTCTTTTTTTTATGCTTTTCATTATAGAAGGGCAACCTGAATGTGCTCCCTTATAAATACAATTAAGACCTCCCTTCAAATTTGATCACTGAGCCCTACATTAGCTACCCTATTTTTTTGGTAAAATAAAGTCCACCTCAAAAACTGAGCCATATATGGTTTTCGTGTGTCAAAAAAGATAGATCATGGAATACCATGACAACCTCCACCAACATTTTAGTTAAAGAAATTCACTTTAGAGCCACACATGGAACTAAAATTATCATGACATGTCGATATTAGACATGAAAAGGAGGGGAGATTCAAATCAACCCACATTTACACAAAATTTAAAATCATTAGTTCCCTTCTTCTTCTTTTTAATAAAATAGCTTCCCTTCTTCTTCTTTTTAATAAAATAGCTCCATCAGTCGATCTTCTTTACACTTAATATTCATCAGTTAATATTTTTTATATGTTTGTAGAAAATTGAGATAAAAATGATGGATTAATTTGGAATTTAGGTAAACATAGGTACTTCACTTTATTGAGCAATATCGTACCATATTTATTAATAAAAACAGTTTCTAAATTGTAAAAAATAAAGTCAATATATTGTAGGAACATGGGTGGGGATGTGGAGTAGGGATAATTATAGGAATTTGTTACTTAAAGAAAGAGGATATTTATTAAAATTAGGGGTTTTTTATTGGAAATATGTATTTGGAGTGGGATAAACAAAAATATTTAAGGAGATTCTTATCAATATCTATTAAGATTAGTGCTATGACACATGATGACTAAGTGGAGACTTCATGAAACTATAATTATTGGGACATATATATACATGTATAAAACCTTAATTATTCCTCCAAGGATATCCATACCTCCACTGTATTAAAGCGAAAATTCCCTAGAACCTTTGTAGGATCTATAAAAACAAGAGAACAATCATATTCCCTAGATTTCATGGGAGGCAGAGATTAAGAGAGAGATGATTTGTTGTGAAATGTAAGCATGAAGTAGGAAGAAGGGAGAAGCATGTGGTATAAAAAGGGGTATTTAGAAAAAATAAGGATATCTATTGAAAATACGGTTTTTTTTATTGGAAATATGTATTGGGAGGGTGCTATAAGAAAGAATTTTGGGAGATTCATATCAATATCTAGCGAGACTAGTGGTATTATTCAATATCCAACAAATAAATGTGCTATGACACATGATCACTAAAGAGAGACTTTGTAAACATAAAGTTTTTTTAGACATAGATCAAAATTTATAGAGCCTCAATTGTTCCTTCATTGTCAAAGCAATTCCTAAACAAAGAAATTGACTCTACAAATATCTAGTTTATTGGAAAGCTCCAAATCTACATATCATCCCTACAGTAGTTAACCTATCTTTTTGATGCTATGAAATCTGCCTAAAAAATAACCCATATCAAGGTAAAAGGTGTTAAAAAAATAGATTATGCAACAAACAATTGATACTTCCACAAACATTTTAGTTAAAGAAATTCGCTAAATAGCATGCTTTGTTACAAGACTAAGGTAAATGGATCTAGAGTCACATAAGGAACTGAAATCATGGTTACATGTCGATATTTCGAGGCATCTTGGTTTACTGTGAAATTTCAAATTAACACATTTACATAAAATATAAAATGAGTATTCCTTTTCTTTCTTCAAATATCCTCATCACTCCAATTTTTAATATGTTGATAGAAAGTAAAAGAAAAATGCAATTTTTAATATGTTTGTAGAAAGTAAATAATAATGCAACTAACTTTGAAACTCAGTAAACTATGAAATACAACTTCAATTACCATTGCAACCCTTTGGGAAATTAACTAGATTTCAATATATAGGTGTATAGTAAATACATATCAAGCATAAGCTAAACATACAACATTCACTTCATTGAGCAATACCATAAAACTTCCATTCATAATGGGGTCTTTGAATTCTGAAAAATAAAGTCAATATAGATGAGTGCTTAGGTGGGATGTATGGTAAGGAGGAAGGGTAGATATTTTGGAGTATGAAAAGGGGTATTTTTAAAAAATAGAGGATATGTATTAAAAATAGATTCTTATCGATATCTAGTGAGATTAGTGGTATACTTTATTATCCAACAAATGCAGGTGCTAGGACACATAATCATTAAGTGGAGAATTAATGAAGCTAAATTTGTTTGGGCATACATCTACATGTACGAAGCATCATTTGATCCATCCTTTCTTGCTTATAAATTGGTAAGGATGTTCATACTTCAACAATCTACAAACAAAAAGTCCCTTCAACCCTTATAGGATCTATCACAACAACTGAGCATGCTCATTCTCTAAATGTCATAGCCGATGGAAATGAAGAGATAGATGATTGTTCATGAAATGTAAGCACAAATTAGGGAGGAGGGAGAAGTATGTGTTGTGATGGTTGTTAGAACAATCTATTGTTCTCTCACCTAGTGAATTGAAATAGTCCATTGGACAATGAGTATATTGTTTGAGAAAACAAATATTAAAATCCCCAAGTGCCAGGATACAAAAGAAAAGCCACATGGGAGAAAAAAGCCACATGGGAGAAAACCTCTTACAAACGGAATGTGCACATCTTGAGGGAATAGGTGTAGATAGAGAAAAAAAATTATGGAATGCTAAACATGAAAGGATACATGTGTGATATGCTCTAGAGAGCACCCATGTTTAGAACCGTAAGTCCATCGCTTTGATACTATTTGTATAGTGTACATAAAATTTAAATTCTTTAAAAAATACTAACTTTATTTTTATCAAAAATCAAGTATTTGTGTTATCATAATTCTTTTTAATAAGACTCTTAAAAATGACAAACATTTTCTCAAAATGGTAATTGAAATATTCTATTTATAATAAATATAGATTTTTTTTAATGTCACTTATCAACTCCATCTTAACTCCATATTAAACACAATATCCACATATAAATTTTCTTAAAAAATAATACATAAGCTTTTATTAAGCTTTTAATCCAATTAAACATATAAACATATAATTAAACTTCTCTTTTAAATTTAACATCTTAATTTTAATTATTTTTTATTTTATTTTAAAGATTATAAAATATATAAACAATTATGAATTTGTGCACTCACATTTTCACTAACATAAAATCTCCTTAAATGTCCTTAAATGATGGTGATGTTTTAAAGCATTCTTTAGTAGCCGTATTTTTTATTTTATTATTAAAATGGACGAATAATGTAACTTACTACTTTTACTCGCTTGTTAATATATCGCAGTGTCCCATCATACTCATTTTATCCTCAATTTATAAAATATAGACTACACTGAAATAATGATGTTTACCATAGATAAAATCTCATTTTCTCACATTCATTTTTCAATTTTTTTTATAATTTTTTTAATTTCCTAAAAAATATTTGAAAATTAATTATTTATATAATTTTTTTAATTATATTTTTTCAATTAAACTATTGTAATCATCACATAAATCTTATTCTAATTAAGTTCTTTAATAATTTTCTTTCCAAGATCTTTTTAAAAGCATCCACCACTCTAAACTGTACATCATTATTCTTTCGTACAATATTGTTCCTCACATTGCAATACTTTCTTTTTAGGAATCACAATCCTTTATCTTTTATCTATTTTACCTATGTGATTATTATATTTAATATTTTCTCTTATTATATAATTTAAGTGGTTAGTAAAAGAAAATAAACATTGATAAACTTATTTTGTGATGCATCTTATTTAGTTAATATTTAAAAAATTATAACAATTAACTAATTTATAATTTTATAATAAATTATTATTATAATTATGATTAATTATAAATAAAATAATTATAAATTATAATAAACTATGATTATCATTATAATTATTTATAAATAAAATAATTATAAGTTTTATATGTTTTTAACAAAAATAACATAATACATTATATAAATGGACATTGCATTTTCTTATTGGATAGCATGTCTACTTTAGAATATGCTTTTACAATAATAATTAAGCTATAAAAAAATAAATAAGTGGATGGTAAGGATTAAGACTCCATGTAATATATATGAAACACAATATTTTTTTGTAATAATTAAGATAAAATGTTGAGATTTATCACAAAGGTAGTTATAAGCCTTTTATTTACAATTTAATTGAAAAGAAAGACAAATATCTCTTATTTCTTATTATACCTTTACTATAGTTTTTTCATTACATGTTCTTTGTTACATGTTTTTTAAATTTATATATATTTAACTCATACATTAATACTTTTTATAATTAATAATGATTTAAAATAAACTTATAAAAGTTAATTGCTATGATATGTTTTCATATTGGCAATATGGGATGTATCATCACATAAGAGCTTGGATGATCATTAGCCATTCAGAGACCAACATAGATCCATGTTAACTCTTTATCTACTAGCATTTGCACCAAATGTTGCAAAGGAAACGCAAGGCGTAAATTCTAGAAGAATCGTTACATATAGAAAATCATGAAATATAAAAAAATCATTAACATAAAAATTAATAAACAAAATTCCATTCAAACAAATATTTACACAATTTAGCTCACGTATCTTGATAAATATTATATATTTAATATACAATATTATATTTAAAATTTCTAATTATTTTCTTCTTAAATTTAACTTTATAACTTATTTACTTATTATTTAACTAATTTATAATCAATTTGAAATTAAAAAACTAAAATTAATATATTCTAAAATTCCAATCCATTATACCTCAACTATCTGGATTTACAATAAAACACATAACCCTTCCACTATAAATAAACAACTACATTCAATAATATTAATAAAAGCAATCTAATTATAAAATATACTAATCAAAAAATTACATCCAATGAATTAGAAAAACAAAACTATAAAATATAAAATACAATTTAAAAATCTTTAGAAACAAAATAAACAATTACTTTTTCACAATTAGATTTTATAATAATTATTATATTTAATATCGTAAATTCATCCATCTAAATAGTCTTTTATTAAATTTCAAATTTTAAACTCAATTTTATTTGAATCACCAGAAAGTACTCGACAGGATGCGACCATGCGTAACAATCCACACAGGCCTATATGAGCACACATATTCTAATTAAATTTCAATTTATTGCATGGCTGTACTGAGTATCATGGAGCATCGTGTCAATGACGGAGCAGTGGGGATAGGATCAATAAGTTACAAGATTGGAAAGGAGGATGGAAAATATGTTGGACGGAACGAGCACGAATGTCAACTGGAAGTCTGGTTTCTACATTCCTCAAGCAGCAATGATTTTAAAATACAAAATAATCTCCTCAGGATTTGTCGAAAATATGTAACCCATATTTTTTAACTATGGAGTGCTATAACTTCGTTTCTAGTTAGAAAGGTTATGTCATGATACAAAAGACCTTTCAGCAACACCGATATAGATGAGATTGAGCACGAATGTGAACTGGAAGTCTGGTTTCTACATTCCTCAAGCAACAATAATTTTAAAATACAAAATTATCTCCTCAGGATTTGTTGAAAATATGTAACCCATATTTTTTAACTATGGAATGCTATAACTTCGTTTCTAGACCAGAGGGATCCAAAACCCAACCCAGAAGAATGAAAGAATGAAGGCTGTTCTGAAAGCAATGAAAGCAGCGAACAGTTAAAGAATGAAGTCCTGACCGATACTTCGATCTTTACTCCGTTGATTAAAAAAATATGAAATTTAGTCATAGCGAGAGCATAATCATGCATATATGTTTCTTTATCCGTTGATATAGATATATATACTGTTGCTTTACCATCTGTCAGAGCGACCTCTTTCAAGTGCTTGATGGACCAAACAATATGAAAAAGAACAACACTGCAGCAAATAATAAATAATATGAATAAGAAACAACCACTACTTCCATTCAAACCAATCCTTCGCAAGCTAGTGCATCACGCTAGATTACATGCAACAACATACCGTCGCATCCTATAACTCCGGATTCGCACAGCTTCTGTCGTATTGTTGCATTATCACTGTCATTCTTACTTGAATCCTCTATTGCTTCAGGCAGAATTGTCTCCTCACTTTCACTTCCACCTGTATCATCCATTATCGCCCAGCTTTTGTGCTTATTGCACACTGAACTGGAATTACGATGACTTGTTAATCTTTTGTGCTTATTGTCGATGAACACTAAATCAAGATGACGCAGAAGGATCTAAAACCCAATCCAGAGGAATGAAAGAACATCGAGTTTCAAAAAGCAGTCTGCAAACCGTTTTGGCAACGAATTGGTAACCACAAAGAAGTCCGCAAAGCAATTAATTCATAACCACTTTGATCGAAAGGTTGAAACTTTCACAATTGTTTAACATATAATCCTATGGCCATTAAAGATGACAGGTGGGCAAGGAAGGGAATTAATTTCAAATGGAAAGCCTTAAGGCTTAATAAAGCATTTAGAGGGATGAAATCTCTCAATATACAAACTTCTTTTTCAATGTAAAACTTTAAGATAAATTTACACTTTTAAAAATTTAATTCCTCTATATTGATTCATAATAATATTATTTATATTTATTTGAATTTTACTCTTTTATATATAGAAATATTTTTATTTTTATTTCATAATAATATTAGTTATATTTATTTGATTTTTACTCTTTCATATATAGAAATATTTTTAATTTAATTTTATTAGATTTTTTTGATAAAACATATTTATATATGTGAGATTTTTGTTTAACAAAATTTCTAACCTTTCTAATTTTTTAATGTGATATGCATTTAAAAAACAGAAGAAATCATTTATTGTAAATATTAGTTTCTATCTCTTTACGGTGTTACAGGATCTTCCGCCCGACAAGAGAAATGATGGTGTAAGAAGCATGGTCTACGAGGCGAACGAGAGAGCTCGCGATCCTGTCTTTGGCTGCGCAGGAGTAATCAATGATCTCCAGAATAAAGTTTCAGAGCTGCAATCACAATTGGCTTCCGAGCAAGCAGAGGGAGCAAGGATTTCTCAGCAAAATGCAAATCTCTTAAACATCATCTCTGGATACCATGAAGTCTGGGAGCGCAATTATTACATTCCGTCACTTGACGACTGCTCGCTCGATTTAGACGACGTAGATCCATTGCAGTTATGGGAGCCACTGTAGACATAAATAAAAATGATTGCTTAGTTTGAGAATAACACTATGTCAATAAGGCAAAACTAGTGATATTTCTTTGTCTGCCCTCTTCCGTTGAGACTAATCTCCTCACTGATGGAAAAATACCCTCTTCCGTTGAGACTAATCTCCTCACTGATGAAAAAATATGATTATGCTTCGAACTCTGAACTTTGTTGTTGTCTTTATTTGGGTCGCTGCCAGCTAAAGCTACAGACTGTGAACATTGTGATTCGATCTGAGTTTCTGTCGCAGAATTTCTTCCATAGTTTTAAATATATGAAAATGTCAGTTTTAATTATTTGTTGCTTCGATTGTGTAAATGAAGGTAGGATTGAACACATTTTCTAGCAGTGCATTGTGTTGCATTAACAAGATGTCCAGCTAATTGAAGCATGGCTTACCTTCCAAGCGAAGTGTCGTCGATCATGTCTGGATACTCTCGATGGTACCATCGGGTTTGCGAGCTATCAATCGTGGTCCTCCTATGGCTTTGAACGACATGAAGAAACAATAAAACAGCTACCTTCCCGCTTTCAAAATATGTTTGTCTGTATAATATGTACTTTAATCCAGGCTAATATCGAATCCTCATAAAAACACAACTTTGAGATATTAATATTCATTCATATATAGAGAGAATAACATAGATGATGTTACGTTTTCCCTGAGATGCTTGTTTTATCAAATAGCTGGCTTACCATCGAGTGTTGGGGTAAAACTCACCAAAAGTAGAAGGAAACTTTTAAGACGTCAAAACAGGGAGAAAAATAAAAAATGAAAAGGTAGCTTTTAAAGAAAACATAAAATTGTTTCTGGCTTCTGCTGCAAGCTCGTTACATCACTTCTAAAAAAGAATTTGATGAACTTCAAAAACAAAAGACAAATAAAGAATTTAGTGAATTTAAAAATAAAAAATAAGAATTACAATTAAACAAAAATAAAGGACGGAAAATGATAGATCAATCTGAGTTGGAGTGCAATAAAGTACACTTAGTTACATATTTTTTTAATTTTTTTTAAGGAGAGACTAATTGTGTTGTAGGTTGTGTTTTAACGTAAATGTAATACTTAAATATTTTGTTCTTTAGTCTCATTTAATCATCTATAAGCAGAGTTAGTTAGACATAGAATAGTGCTATTTATAAATATATATAGCTATTTATAAGTTAGAAATTGTACATGAAACTTACCCATGCATTACTACACTTTATCATTAAAGTAATTAAAAATAATTTTGTTATAAATGTAACATCTATGAAAAGTATACCAACTATAAATAGAAACATGCTATAAATAGGCCACACTACAAAAATATATATGCTATAGATATAAATCCTTGTAACTAAGGGGAAAACGTGCATGTACTCCAATCCAATACTCCCCTGGAAGCACAAGTGTAGTGTGTAGAATAAATGAGTCTCATCAATACCTAGTCATGATAGATACCTATGTGCAAAAGGACTATGCAAAAAAAACTATTATAAAGATTACTTAAAGAGAAAAAACTATTTCGGAGGAACACCTTTCTCAAAAAATAGTGAATGTTATGTCAACTACAATGCAACTATGTCCTTCACAAATAACAATTCTTGCAAAGCTATAAACTCCTACTCAATCAAGGTCTTTGCGATGTGATATATTGTGAGTATATTCAGGAATAGCTTTGGAACATTGAAGATATTATGGAAACATCCATTATCAACATGTAATCTTATTTTCCACATATTTTCTTAGGACTATCATCTCCAATTAAAATCGGATGGTTAATACAATACTTTGAGGAGAAAGTATCTTGTGAAGTAGCTATTTGATATGAGATTTTGGCATCTAAAAATCCATCTATTATGTGAGGAAGCACTGACAACAAATGCATGTCCTTTACCTCTATCTTCTAGTGGTTTATCTCCACAATTTTTCTTTGATATTCTTGAATGCAATCTTCAACATAATTTTTATTAAGATCTTGTTACGTAAGATCAACTCTCTTTTTCACGCATGAAATTTCTCAACGATATTCTTTGTTGCAGTCGTTGCACTTGGATATCTCCTTTAGTTTTCCTACTTTGTGGTTAGAAGACTCCTCAATAGATTTGAGTGTTGTTTCTTGATCAAGTTCCTTCTAGTTTTATTCTTGTTAGTTTGCTACTTTCACGTACTACAAGTGCATATGCTTTGAAATTCCAAAGAAAACCTATATTTATGAGTTTATTTTTTTCTTGTATGACTAATGTGATGAGTGCATCAAAAGGACAAATTTGCAAGCTTTTCCAATTCTTAAGCTTTGGGTGCCAAATGAAGAGAGAGGTTAAAGTAGTCACGACCCAACATGAAGCGAGTAGATAGAGTAGATAAGATTAGTTGTTCCTCTTCCTTCTTTGTTTCACATTCCTTGAGTTGTTTTAGAAAATATGTGAAATTTATGGGGTTGCCTTCAAGTGTGTCAAAATTTCACAGCCTCAATGTGATAGCCCTTCTCTATAGCTGGTGTCCTTGTAATTCATCCAATTCTGCAAACAAACCCTTCAAATTGGTGCAAATGTTGTAGTTTAGGAAGAATATTCTACATGGAAAAGAATGTCTAGAGATATCTATAAGCATAAAATCTAATATGCTTCATCCACCCTCTTAAAATATTTTAATCAACTATGGCTCTATCATCTAGTGTTGGTCCATATCAATCTTGTAGAGTACATTTCTTTTAAGTATAAGTTCAATATTTGCTTCAATCAAAATAATTGAATTATATGAGGATCATTGATATGGGAAGATTCACTTTATATGTGTGCTTTAATACTTTGTCACCTATATGTTATGATACCTATAATATTATTGGATCGCTTGCACACAAGAACTTAGAAGAAAAAGTAATCAAAATTCGTAATGGATATTTTGAGACAAAATAAAAGGAATTAAAGTCCTTAGTACATATTTATTATACCCTATAAGAGAGAGAAATTACACATTATGTCGTAGTTTATTATTTATTCACATGTAAAACTAAGAATAATTGGCCCCTTACTATGAGTTAACTAGCAATTGCACCAGATGTTGCAAAGGAAACACTGTAAGGCATAAATTCAAGAAGAATAACATGAGCTTGAACACCTACTAATTCTATACCTTAAATGCCCACCATGTAGCAAAAATGAAACCTTGGAGCACTTGTTCTATTTTTCAAAATATGCTCATCTTAAGGTTTTCCTCTCCTTGCTCTTATCTAATATTCCCCCAAAGAATTATGTATTGGGAGATTCTATCCCCTGAGCCATAGATTTTCACACAACACATTACTAGATTATAATTGGTATCTTATATATTTGGAACACAACAAAGATATAGTTGAATGTATCTTGACCTCAAAAATCAATTCATTCTTCATATGGAGTATTTCAATCAATTACAAAGTTAAGCATCAATCAATTGTAAAGCATCTCCAATACATCTCTCGAAATAGTCTCCATGTTCTTCTTATGTATACCACCCTGCTCAGAGGAATACATCAAATCAGAAGGAGAATGTTAGTTTAAACAACAATGGATATGTAGAATGATGACTTTGGAAGAAGGGTAGAGTATTAAAGATTTACCATTCACATTAAGAATCATAAAGACTATAGAAAAATACCACAAAAGAGGATTGCAGATAATGCATCAAGGGTGTGTATCAGTTATAATTCAAGAATAGGTTTTAAAAAAAAACGGAGGATGACAAAGCAAGGTCAGACCAGGGAAATATTGTATACATAATTCTTTTTGAGACCAAAGTTGTTGTGCACACAGAAAATGTTACTAACCTGATTCCAACCATGTTGTTGAAGTCATCATCCAAAGATCTCTTGATATATTTATGAAATCAAACTTGCTATTTGGAGCCAAGTGAGCCTGTACATTTAAAAGAAATTAATATTTTAGAACAAATCAGATGCAGAGTAAAGCTTAATTAAAAAAATCAGACTTGAATCATGAATTTTTACTGTGTTCTTAAATTGCATGGTCCTATTCTACATTTGCTCCTTGATCATAGAAAAAATATTTTGAAGAATGATACTTAAACTCTCTTTTCTTGAGGTCTAATAGACCACATTGGTCTTAGTGGATATTAATCATCACCATCATATTAATTTAAACATCTATTTAAAAATATTTAATAACAATAAACATAATTTCAAAAAGGTTTAAATTAATATATTAATATTAATTGATATTAATATTAATTAGTTAATATATTAAGTAAAATATTAATACATAATTAATAAAATATTTAATAGATAATTATTATAGTCGACCATATTGGTCAAACATAGCCAAACAACGTCACCTTTTGTAGTCAATGTTTAAATAATTGAACATTATCACACTTAGCCAAAATAAAGTCACCTTTTGTAGTCTATGTTTATATAATTAACCATGATCACACTTAGCCATAGTCAACCATTGTTGACCAAAGGCATTCATTGATCAACCATGATGAAGGCCTCTTTTGTTGAATTTGGTCAAACATGGTTAAGTGTGGTCTACAATGAGCAAGCATGGTCAACAATGATCAACCATGGTCAACAATGGTCAGCCATGATCAACATGTTTTGATGTTGGAATGATACATAAATCTATTGAACATCGCAACATTATATTAAATTGAAATTTATCTGATGTTGCAATGTGACATTAAAAAATTAGTCAACCACATTTACTATTGTGGTTGACTATGTAAGACTATGTATAATAGTGAGGACATGGATAACCATGGCCAACGATGGTCACACATGGTTGAATAAGGTCAACTGTGATAAAAAATGGTGGAATAAGGTCAACCATTGTCAATTATAGTTGAAGATGGTCAACCATGATCAGCGATGGTCAAATATGATCAACCATGGCCAACGATGGTCAACTGCAATGAACCATGCTTGAATATGGTCATCCATGGTTGAATACAGTCAAACATGGTTGAATATGTTCAACCATGGTTGAATAGGGTAAAACATGTTCAACCATGTTCTACCATGGTCAATAAATGTCAACCATGATCAGCCATGATCAACCATGTTCATCCATGATCTTCCATGGTCAATCATGCTTCACCATCATCAATTGCGGTCATAATGGTTAATCAATGTCTCTACGGTGAACCATGATCAATCGTGGTTAATCATGATTTAATATGGTTGAGTATGGTTAATTTCCTTACGGTCAACCACCATTAACTCTGATCAACCATGAGCAGCCATGGTAAACGATTGTTAACCATGATTAACCATGGTTGAATTTCATCAACGACCATGATCAACCTTGATTAAAGTCTCTTTCATCATGATCAACAATGGTTAAGGTCTCTTTCATCATGATCAACGATGATTAATCATGGTTGAATTTCATCGACCACGATCATCCTTGATTAAAGTCTCTTTCGTCATGATCAACCATGACTAATGTCTCTTTCATCATGATCAATGATGATTAACCATGGTTGAATTTCATCAACCATGATCAGTCATGGCCAAATAAGGTAAACCATGGTCAACAATGCTTGAATATGGTCAAGGACTATCAACCATGATGATTTATGGTTGAATATAGTTAACCATGATCAACAATGATCAACCATGGTCATTGATGATGAACTGTGGTTGGATATAGTCAACTATGGCTCAATAGGATCAAGCATGCTCAATCAATGTCAACCATCATCAACCATCATCTTACATGGCCAACCATGGTCCACGATCATCAACCATGGATGTAACGGTCAATAAATATCTCATAGCGATGACCTTTATAGGGATAACCGACCATTTTTATCCTTTACATATTACAAGATGCAAGTTAAAGCACATTCTTTTCTCTTATATTCGTTACGTTACCCAGTTATTAAACAATACTTTTGGATCAAGTGATAGACTTTAGTTTGATTGAATCTTGATTTTATTTTATAAATCTATATTATAAAAAATTATATTTTTATATAGGTTAAAAATTATTAATATAAAAATATTACAATCTGAAATAGAAAAGTTTAATAGTTTTTTTCTTAAAGCTTGGTGGGACTATATTATTATCATGTCTAATATATCATGGTATTCGGGAAGGGAAATTGAACCGGTGACTTCACATCAGAAAATATCTTAACATAAAACTTGACAGCCTTCTATCCTAGACCCCATGGACAAAAACATAGATAATTTTTCTAATGAATAGTAATATAAATTAAGTTTCTCTATGTTTATCCCACTTTAATCATGGAGATTATTAATTTATAAATAAGCTTTGTTACAATATCATTGGCCAATGTTATGGATTATCAATATCATATGCCCACGGTTCAAATTACACTTATTCATATGACAATTTTTTAATTAATTAATTTAATTAAAAGAGAATCTCAACCTTTGATTTGTGTATACAACTATGAATATTCTATAGTATTCCATTGAGGTTAAATTTCTACTATCTAACTTATAAGTATTGATAATTAAATTAAAATTTTGGAAGCGCTTTTCCAAAATAGACACCCCTATTAACATATAAAGAAAATACTTTCAATATTAAACATTGCATCATCATTAAATGTAGAAATTAGATTTTAAGTGAAGGAATTGTATATATGCATTTGTTATATGTAATTGAAATGATTCCTATAATTGTGTCTTTTTCATGGTCATGGCCATTTTATGTTTGGCATGCCATGGAGCATTGAATGGAAATAGATGGGTCATATTTCACAAATCAAGGGCCTTAAATGGCAACATGTTTATCCAGGTATTTAATTTGTATTTTGTGTGGCCTATCTATCTACAAACTATTCATCTCGGGTTGGATTGTGATTTGTAAGTTGAAAGTAAGAAGACATCACCAACAAAGCCACCCACTAGAGTAGCATCGACAACAAATCAAATCAAAGCATAAACATTTTGAAGCTTAATCTATCTATTTATGGGTTTATATTTATGCATGGTATGGACTTGAGGAGTAATAAGCCAAGATCAAGGAGATTTGATTCTCATTTTAATAATGCCCACTTAGTCATTTTTGTCGTTGAATAATTTCTTTATTGCTTGGTATTCATTTGAATCAATGATTTCCTACTTCTTATTGAATTGTAATAGTGACACATAGAAATGTCATGATACATAATGAGACTGTATTTCTTTATAATCTTTTAGTTATTGAAATATTCTTTTTGTATATCACCATTTTATTGTTCTGGAGAGCTCCATTAAAAATACTAATTAAAATGGACTTAACAAAAACAAATCATCCCAAGACCTCTTATATTACATCCTTCCATCATCTATGGATTCACATTTTCCCTCGTTAGAAAACCTTTTGAAGAGGTACATTTTCATTAAAAAAAAAAACAGCAATATTTTGAACAATGTAACCATTCGACGTTCCCTTTCCCCGCTATAGGGGTGTACTAGTATAATTTTAAGATTAATATTTGTTTGAACATCGTCCCCGTGGACAAGTGCTATAAAATCAATGTTACTATATTAAAATATAAGGAGCCTATATTCTTGTTGCATTATAATGCATAGATAGAATCGAATTTCATTAATTGTTCAATATAAGACTTTCGTACCTCATTAATTGCACAACACAAGACTTTTCGTACTTCATTAATTGTTCTAAACAGTCCAAAGCGAGTTGGGCTATTTCAGCTATTTTAATCTGACAACTCGCATAAATATATTCAATCCAATCTTCTGCAGCAATTAATTAAAGCTGAATTAAAGCTGACAGTCTCATAAATTTAGAACGATGAAGGAAATTGTAGCTATATAACTTCTGCGACAGAAACTCAGATCGAAGCACAGTATTCACAATCTGGAGCTTTAGCTTGCAGCAACTTACATAAAAAAGTAAAAAAAAGGTCAGAGGTCGTAGCACCCAAGCAATAGCGAATCATCCTTATTTATGTCCACAGTGGTTCCCAGAACTGCATAGAATCTACGTCGTCTAAAGCGGGCGACTTCATACCGGTGCCTCCACTCTCTTCGACCGGCGGGATGTAAAAATTGAGCTCTGAGACATCGTGATCTGCAGGGATGACGGTTAAAAGATTTGCATATTGCTGAGTAATCCTGGCTACCTCTGCTTGTGCGGAAGCCAGTTGGGCTTGCAGCTCCGACACTTTATTCTGGAGATCATTGATTACTCCTACGCAGCCAAAGACAGGATCTCGGACTCTTTCCCTCGCTTCGTACACCATGCTGCTTACAGCATCATGTCTCTTCTCGGCCGGAAGATCCTATAACACCGTAATGCATCACACATAAATTATTGCAAATCTGAGGAATTTAATATCAGTACGATCTGATGAAATGGGACATAGAGGACCTTAATTATTACTCTACAAACAAATTGCAAATCTGAGGGCTTTAATATCAGTACGATCTGATGAAATCGGACATAGAGGAGCTTAATTATTACTCTACAAACAAATCTCGAAGCCATAAAGCTTTTGTCCTCGAATTTCATTCTTGTTTACAGAACAGAACAGAACAGGTTTCAGAAATATGTAATGGGACTGTTAAGATTGTATACTCTATGCAAAATATTTGCAGACAAATTTAATAGAGTTGAAGAAATAATTTTGTAACTTCCTGTGGGTACGTCATATTTTAGAAAATATATTATTGAGGTTTGAAGTACCTCTAGAGCTTAGATTAGTGGAGGGGAGATGTGCTCTTGAGTTTTGAACTACCTCTTCAGCTTACTTAAGTGAAGGGGAGATGTGCTATTCATTGTGCGGTAAGGTTTAGTGAAGGGGGAGATGTGTTATTTATTGTGGGTTAAATTTTAGTGAAGGGGAGATTATATATATATATAGGAATGGATAATTAGATAGGCATCATTATATCTTAAAAGTTTTTTTTAGTTTTTTTGGGTTATGATTATTTGGTCTTAGGCAAAGGCCACATGCCTATAATCACATGTCATTCTCTTGTTAGTATTATATAATTTTTATTTGATTTATTAGAACGTTACTGCATATGTGAGGATCTTTGATGGCAAAGATATGATTGAAAAATTGATGGCAAAGATATGATAGAAAAATTAAAATGTGAGGTTGGACACAGGGTGACCACAACTAGTTATTGAAGCATGGGGTAAGTACACTCGTGTAGGAAATGCTTAAGAGAGTTAGCTCACTTAGTCATGATAGTGTCATAAATAAGTCAAGCAATCATATAATGTATAAAAATTTCAAGTGAGGGGGTGTATATGCAATTATGAAAAGAAGTGGAGAGAAGAAGGAAGCTATTACTATATGTTGAGATAAACTCGCTAAAGGTGTTAATTAAGGTAATAACTAGCTTGATATGCACGTGAAAAGATCTCAATAAGAAATTTACCCAAGGTCCTCTGTAAGCACTCACTAGGAGCACTCCAAATGGACTTCCAAGAGCCCCATTCAAGAAATTCCTAAATTTTTCCATATTTGATCCTGAACTTGAGAGCATGGACTGAACTTAGTGTTGATCCAAAAAATCATAAAATTTATTACTTCCATGAGAGAAAATTTTTACCTTCATCAATGATTTTTTTCCTTATATAGCCATTGCTTTTCCAAAATCACTAAGAGATGTAGTCTTTGTAAAATCACCAAAGATTCAAATTTTCCCAAATCACCAAGGAGAAGAAATCTTCTAAATTATCAAAGAAGAAATGAGGTTTTTCATAAAATTTTGACCAGAGAAAGTTACATCAAAATAACTCAAAGAAAATTTGGAAATTTGTTTGAAAAACATCAAAAGATTGAGCTTTGACAACTTGGTTGAAATACTTTCTAAATTTTTTCTAAAAGGACCAAAAGATGGAGTTTGAGTGAGAGACTGAATGATTTTTAGTGATTTTTTTCCAAAAATATTAGAATTTTTTTTATTATTCTTTTTTCTTATGGGAATAAACAATTTGGAAGGTCTTGTACTTGCTTAACATGGGGTCAATTATGATATCTACCACTATAACCTTTGGGTGTGTCCCCATTTCTCCATCTCCCCGACATGAGGCCTTAATTCACATATATGGGGATTTGAACATTGGATCTTTTACTCACACTTACTATACATTTTCATGCGTTTGCCAAGTAAGCTGTTGAGGGAGGCCTAGAATTTTCAATAATTTTATAGAAAGGAGTTTGTGAATTTTCCCAAAATTTCCAAACATAAGTTTTAGTAAAATAAATCAAGTGTAATTTGTGATCAATTATTGAAATTTCATTAATGTAGTTTTAGTGCGTTGGGAAAATGAAATCATTCAATGAATTTTTGAAGGACTCACAATGGAAACTTTTAGGAAAAACAATAAATGGAAAATGTTATGAAAATCATTGATAAAAGTTATTCTAGATAGTATTGATAGAAGAATTTGGCCAACCACCAATGTATATTTTGAGGAAAACCACCTTTGGCATGGTTTTGTTGACTACCAATGAAGGATTTCAACAACTACTGATGAATGCTTCTGCCAACCACTAATGGATGTTTTCACTAATCATCAACGAAAATTTATGCTAACTATTAATGAAGGAATTAGGCGATGGTTATTTTTTTTTAGTTCCTTAGTGGGATTGATGGCATAACAGAATTAGGGGTTGACATGTGGACATTAATGTAACAACCCCACGTTAAAAGTTCAAGTAATAAAATTTAATAAAGGTAAAATAAGACCAAGGGCAAGGGACACATATTCCAAGCTGAATGTTGGGAAAAATACCCTAGTTGGCATCACTTGTTGTGTTTTATGGCTAAGGGAAATTTGCAAAGGAAATGGCTAAGGATTTGGAAAGACAAATATGCATTATTTGGCATTTTATTTATGAAAATAATGAAAATTAGGAGAAAAGGAAGGTGAAAGGTAACAGGTTGCATGTGAGGAGGAAAATGAAGGAAAATAATGGAAAATTAAAGAAAATAGAGCCCTCATTAATGAAAAGGCTTTTGAGGATTAGTTCGTACCTTTTCTTAGTGTAACCTTTTTTGTGAGTTCGTTTTTGGAATTAGCTTCAAAGAGGAGAAGAGCACCAAGAGGAGAAGAGCACCAAGAGGAGAAAGAAAGTAAACAAGCAAGGAAAGGAAAGGAAAGGAAAGGTAAGAAGGACAAGGAAAGCAAGGGAAGGCAAAGATCAAGCAAGTTCAGTTGGAATACCTGGAGCTAACATATTGCATGTGTGATTTACTAGCCAATTTTGACATGTGTGGTAGGTGCATGTTGGTATTTGGTTCTTTTACTATAATTGGTATGGATTTTGCAAGGATTTGACACGGGATTTTAGCCTAGCCTTTTTATTTCTCGATAGTGATGGTGTGATGGGATTGTTCTCGGTTTGAGCTTTGGATTGCGAAATGGTTTTGGAATCCGGTGTGAGGTGGTCTCAGGAAAATTCCCAAAGGCCTAGGAATCCTTTGATTGGTAATGGCAAGATACACGGTAAAGCCCAAGGGTGGAGACAAGAAAAAACCCAAAGCCCTAGGAATCCGTTGACTGGTAATGGCGAGATACATGGTAAAGACTAAGGGTGGAGACAAGAAAATTCCTCAAGGACAATGAAGAAATTATGAGGCATCCAAGCTTAGTTTGGTTTTGCGATCTCGACATTGGTTTAGGTGTAATCACGGTATGGAGAGGGTGGAGGTGGTTTAATCTCTCGATTCCCTTGGTTATCTTTGACTTGTTTTTCCCATGATATTCCACATTCATGCTTGTAATATGGCACAAGGGTGATTGGATGAAAGAAAGATATGGTGCAGCCAACCTATGGTCGGGTGGAACGCGGAAGTCCTGAACCCGGTTGGCAATTACATATGCTTGATAAAAGCTAAGTTTCTCTTGTTTTTGGTAAATAAATGTACTATTTATTATATGGATTTAATGGATGTTCTCTTATGGTTATTTATCTGGTTATATCCTGGTTATAACCGAGGTTATGTGATATTTCTCAGTCATGGCTCTACTCATGTTTTTACTCATAACTAAATAAATAATGAAAGTAAAACCTTATTGACGATATGACAGCTAATGTGAGAAGGTAGAGACCCTTCTTGTTAAGGCTCATTTAAGTTTTCAATCCCTTAAGTTTAGACTTGCATTCACGACCTATAAGTTGCATATCTACCAAGTGTCTGACAAACTTTCACTCTTCGTTGGGGATGGTCAAGTCAAGTCCTAGTTCCAGTTTTGGTTTATAAGGATATCCTTCATGTCTTTTATGATATTTAGAAGTTTCATGGATTTCTACGTAGATTTTTAGCCCCAACCCTGGAAAGTAACCTTAATTTATGCAGTTGCGACACAACACTAGATCAAAAAGGCCACCGTCCAACTGATAAATGCCTATAGCAGTGACTAGGAACCCATATTCACATGGAGGCCTTGGCAAGGGAGCGAATAGGGCTCAAGGTCAGGGAAAAAGGGAGTTGTCTTAAGGATTGGAAACCTGGAGGGGTTGGCTTACTCCTGGAGGTCCTGTGACACCTGAGGGAAGTCAATAAGGTCTTCAGTTGTTGACTCCATTTCCTTAAGGTCACAAAGGAGGTTGAGTCATATCGTAGTGACCTTTAGCTCATGCTTACCTCAAGAAAGCCAATGAAAGTTGGTAAATGTGGGAGGAGGTGTTACACGGTGGTATCAGAGCCAAGTTGCGCTCTCTTTGGGTCATATCTAATACCACAAGGTGGTATTAGATTATGGTTTTTCTATGTTTGGATAATTCTAACGTTGTGAAGGTTATGGTTTCCATGCATTGGATCAGGGTATATAGTTGGTATTATCATGCATGATGTTTTTGTGATATTATGTTATTACATGGACATGCTTATAATTATACATGTACATGCTAATGTGGATTGATCTTGCAGATGAGATAAGCCACCCCTAAACAACACTCAAGTATGGATTTGATTTTGGTATTTATTTGGTTTACTTGACATGGAATCCTTGTAGGAAGAAGAGAATCCAAGAGGACAAGAAAAAGGGTAGACAATCTGTCCTTTTACAAAAATGTGACTTGTTACTTATAGCCTTTTTTGGTTAATGTAAATTCCATGGGTGGGTAAAAACCATGTGCAAATGAATACCATGGCTTGAGGTCACATACAATACCATGGGAAAATGCCATGGGTGGATGCCACTTACAATACCATGGGTAAATTCCATGGATGGATGAATACCATGGGTAAATTCCATGGGTGAATGAATACCATGGGTGGATGAATACCATGGGTAGATGCCATTTTCCATTCAGATCAGCAACGAGGAGAAGAGTATTCTCCTGGTATAGTAGATACATAAGGATCTTGAGGGAAGAGATTAGAAGTTGAAAATAAAACAATGACAGGTTGGTTGAGGCTCAAGAAAGACTTGCAATGGCTAAGGAGAAATAGGTAGAGGTTAATGCAACAATCCTTGAGAGCTTGTTAGATTTGCAGAGATATGGACAACTGAGGACTAGTCAAGAGTAGGAAGAGAAAATACATGGAGCCTATGGTAGCAGATCTCGTTCCAAATACAGCTTTGATAGAGGGGACAAAATTAGAGGTGGAAGATCATTAGATAAACATGACATGAGGACTGGTATGTATGGGCATCATTCTAGTTCCTCATCTAAGAGACATCAATACATTCATCACTATCATCATCCTTATTGGAGGAGGGAGTATTTTCCTGAGGACTTCAAGAAAGTGAAGCCTCCTACATTTGAAGGAGATATGAAGAAGCTAGAAGATGTAGAGGCATGGTAGCTTGGAATGAATAAGTTCTTCAAATTGCATAGCTACTCAGAGAACATGAAAGCTAAGATAGCCACTTTTGGTCTTAAAGGGAAGGAAGATATATGGTGGGATGATGTGAATAATTTCAAAGGTATTTGGGAAGAAGACTTAACTTGGGATCAGCTCGAGAAACTCTTCAAGAAGAAGTACTTATCAGATATGTATTATGATGATAGGGCTAAGGAGTTTTATGAGAAACAGATGGGTTGTATGACAAATGATGAGTACACTAGCATATGCTTGGAGTTGTTAAGGTATGTTCCATATCTCAAGGAGGAGAAGGCTAAGATTCATTGATTCACTAGTGGATTTCCAGTAGTATATAGTGATCAGATTGAGTTTTATGGGCCTAGACCGGTAGAGGAATCCATCTGTAAAATGAAGCATTGTTATGAGCAGTCAAGGCAAAACGTTTAGCCTAAATGTGACTTCAAAGGAAATGAGAAGGTCAAAGGAAAATGGCCACCGAAGTGAGGAAGACCTCAAGATGCAAGTGAGAAATAAAAGGTTTCTCCTTACAAGAGGTTCAATGTAGTTGAGAAGGGCCATGTGTTGCATCCTCGAGAGAAGCAGACTAGAGGTGATAGTAGAGAACCGTTACAGTGTTGGATATATGACAAAGGTAATCGTAAGAAGGATTTTCCATTGTACCTGGGTAGGTTTCAGATCTATAGTGCTCAGGAGGCACAAATAGTTAGGGATGTTGGTCATAGCATTCTTCAGATTTATGCAGTTGTGGCCGACAGATAGGCAGATCACTAGGCATCTATCATTGAGATGGAAAGTAAGATTTGTGATCAAGTTATTTCTATTTTTTTTTTATCTTGGATCTGATTATAGTTATGTTAATCCTCATCTGGTGGATAAGTGTGGCTTGAGAAAATAAGTGCATGAAGAGTCTTTGTTGGTGTAGTTGGATACAGGTACGAAGAAGAGAGTTCATCATTGGGTAAGAGCTTGTGCATTTGAGTTGAATGGTATGCCTACAACAACACATTTAATGGTACTGCCATTGGGATCATATAGTATGCTTTTGGTATGGATTGGTTGTATCTCCACAGGACAAAAGTAGATTTCTGTGACAAGGAAATTGAGTGCCTCAATGATAATAGAGAGAAGAGAATATTGTAGGGGAAGAAGAAACCTACATCAGTGAGGATGGTTAGATCTTTGTAGGCTAAGCGCAATTGCAAGAAAGGGTGAGTGATGTTTGCAGTTCATATTTCCAGTGCCAAGGGTAAGGATGTTGAGAATGCAAAATTCCTTAAGAGGTACCCTATATTGGAGAAATTTTAGGATGTGTTTCTAGAAGATATTCCAGAGTTTCCCCCGCACAGGGAAGTAGACTTTTCTATTGAGTTGGTACCAAGGTTAACACGAGCATCAAATGCACCTTATAGGATCAACAACCGAGAATTAGTAGAGTTGAAGTTGCAGTTGAAGGAGATGCTTGATAAGGGATGCATTAGACTAAGTGTATCACCTTCAGGTGCACCAATATCATTCGTGAAGAAGAAGGATGGTACACTTAGATTGTGTATTGATTACAAACAACTGAACAAGGTGAAAATCAAGAGCAAGTATCCATTGCCCAGGATTGATGACTTGTTTGATCAGTTGAAGGGAGAAGCATTATTCTCAAAGATAGATATGTTATCATGATATCATTAGATACGCATCAAATAGGAAGACATATACAAGACCACATTTAGGAAAATGTATGGAAATTATAAATTTGTTGTAGTTCCATTTGGTTTCACTAATGCTCCAACTACTCTTATGTGTTTGATGAATAGTGTGTTGCATCCTTATCTCGAAAAGTTTTTATTGTATTCATTGATGACATCTTGATATATTATAAGAATGAAGAAGAGCGTGCCAAGCATTTAGCAACATTTTTGATATTGCTAAGAGAGCATCAATTGTATGCTAAGATTAGCAAGTGCAGTTTCTTTAAGATGGAAGTACACTACTTGAGACATGTTGTTTCCAAGAATGGCATAGTAGTAGATCCAAAGAATACAAAAGTTATCATGGAGTGGGAAGCTCTGATCTAGGTTGATATTGGTGGCCACTCTCATATTCCACATAGACCACTAGTTGGTTTCATCTATTTCATTGTTTATTTCAACTTTTACTATTTTTAGCAGTTTTTTGGGTCCTAAACTTTTGGAGCCGTTTTGACCCCCTAAACAAAATTTTTTTGAGGTCCACAAGAGACCCATAGCCATAGGCAAGGGTCTGCCACAAATCTTGTAGTACTCAGAGAGACCTTCAAACAAGGTATCAGACATGCCAAACATAGATAATGTAACCAATTTATGACCTCGGGAAGTTGGCCACCCAACTAACCCCAATGCGACCCACAAAATCTTGGTGTTCCATCTCCTGGGGTTAGGGTTTTGGTTGTTTAAGATTTTCCCTTGTTTGTCAATAATAAATAGGCCCTTAAGCCTCATTACAACATAGTTCAGAGGCATGTAGCCACCGTATCTCTTCTTAGAGATAAGCTACCATTGCCTAAGCTAGTTTTTATTTACATTTCGTTTGTAAGCATATTTCAATATTTTGATATTAATGAAATGAAGTCGTATTTCTGCCACATCTATATATTAATGGTTATATTTGTAATTTGTTATGTCTAGTTTAAGTTTGGATTAGTGGTATCAAAGTGATCTTCTCTATCTCTGTTTCTCTTTGCATGTCCCCACCGAGGTCAGGGTATAAGGAGTTAGGGCTTCAACTCATTGAACCTTTGCAAGAATAGCCTCACAAACCCCAAAGGTTTCCCATGGTGGAAGAAAACAAAGATGAGGGGACAGGAGATCCTTTGAAAATATTGGTTGAGGAAGCCCTTGAGAGATAGAGGAATGCGATGATGGGTAACTATACCAAAATCCTTCGACGACTACCCATAGACGACACATCTTCATCCAACAACCACTCTAGAGGCACCACTGCTTTTAAGGTACACGTTAACTTTGATATTCCCATATTTGAGGGCCAGATAGATGCAAACACCATAGATAAATGGTTGAATCTCTCAGAAGTTTATTTTTTAGTTCATGACTTTTCTAATCGGTAAAAGATTACTTTTTCACTTCTCAAAGCCACTCCACACATCAAGCACTAGTGGGAAACCTACTATGAACAAAAGGCTGAGAGCGAATCCTCAATGTTTTTAGCCACACCCACTTGGGATTCTTTACAAGACACCATCAAGGAACAATATTACCCTATCAGGAGCTATGAAGATAATTACATAAACTAGACCACACTACGACAGGGAAGGGACCAAGATGTTCTAGAGTTCACAAATGTTTTCCATACCCTCCGCACAAAGCTAGGTATCAAGGATTCTGAGCGGCATTTGGTAATCAAATACCGCGACTGTCTACACAAGTACATCGAAGATGATATGGAGTTCCTGGGAATCTCCTCACTCAGAATGACATACCGATACATTGTCAAGATTGATCAGAAGTTTAAACAGAAGAAGCGAGACTTTGGATTTACGAATCTAAAGCAAGGAAAAGGCGCCCAAAAACCACATAGAAAAGGCCAAAACCAAGGCGGGGCGACCCACGACAACCTGCCATAGCCGCAAGAAAAGAAAAACACTATGAACATAATGAAGGACATGAGAAAGTGGTGTGAGTTCCATAAGAGCTCCACTCATAGCATAAGTGACTGTTGGGCCAAGTAGTCACTAGTGGCCAAGATGAAGGCTTCCGTATCAGATGCATGTTTTGACTCTGAGTTAGAACCCAAGAAGGGGAATGACAAAGGTAAGAGGATCATTGATGCAGAGCCTAGTGCTACCATGGCCACCACCAAGATTCAAAAGAATGAGCCTGAAGATCTAGAGGAGTGGGAGCACCTCTTCCACTTATAGATGTGGGTTAAGGGTTCTCCATTGCAGTTCATTGTCGATAGCGGGAGCCAAACAAACCTCATTTCAGTAGAGGTCGTGAGGTGGTTGGGCCTTCCGATGATAGCACATCTAAATTTGTACACCATCAGGTCGCTTCACTAAGGACGATATCTCCGCGTCAGCCAGTAGTGCCACCTTCCCTACAGCGTCAAGCCCTTCATAGATGACCTACTGTGTGTTGTTTCTCCTCTTGAAGTTTGTGATGTATTATTACGACAACCATACTTTTGGAAGAGACATGTTGTATATGAGTCTAGACCTCACTCTATGATTATTACTTTTGGCAATAAGTTGTACAAGATACTCGAGGTATCCCCTCCTATCACCATCTCTTTGATCAATGCAAAGAAATTCAGTAAGATCATTTCCCAGACCAGGAAATTTGTTTTCATTATGATTTGCCCTCAGGGAAAGAAGAAGTTTGTCACCATGGCTTCCAGATAGGGCTCCTTCACATAGAAGAAAAAGTTGGACAAGGTTGTCGAGGAGTAGAGGGGCATTTTTGCCTCACCTACATGGGTACCTTAACATTGTCAAGTTAAGTGCTCGATCGATCTGACCCCGGGCGCGTCACTGCCCAATGGACCGATCTATCGATGCTCTTTTCTGGAGAATGATGAGATCAAGATGCAAGTTCAAGATTTATTGAAGAAAGGGCACATCGGTCCAAGTTCATCACCCTATGGGAGCCCGATTGTATTGGTACAAAAGAAGGACATGACCTGGAGACTCTATATTGACTATCAAGCGCTGAACACGATCACTGCCCGAAATAGTTACCCAATCCTTCATATTGATGACCTTCTAGACCAGCTCAAAGGGGTCAAATATTTCAGCAAGATTGACTGGAAGTACAGTTATCACCAGGTACTTATCGAACCCACCGATGTGTGGAAGACTGCTTTCAAATCGAAGGAGGGTCTTTTCGAATGGTTGTTCATGCCTTTCAAGTTGATGAATACCCCCGCAAAATTCATGAGATTGATGGATGAAATCTTGCGACCCTTCAACAATGCATTCATGGTGGTTTATTTAGATGACATCTTAATATTCATCCAGAGTTGGGAAGAGCACCTCCACCATATTCGACAGGTCCTTCAAACCCTGCAACAACACAAATTGTGTGCCAATTTGGAGAAATGCAATTTTTGCATGACCCAAGTTCAATATATGGGTTACATCATTGATGAGTAGGGTGTGCATGTGGACCCAACCAAGATATAAGTCATTCGAGATTCGTCAACCCCAACTACTTTAATAGAGCTCTGCAACTTTCTGGGTCTTGCTAATTTCTACTGCAGGTTTGTTTTGGGGTTCTATCATATCACTTGACCTTTAAGTCAAGTCATCAAGGGCAGAGCGAAAATAATTTTTTTTTGGCCCAAAACCCAACAAAAGGTGTTTTCCAATTTGAAGCATTGCATCTGGTTTGCACTAGCCTCACAATACTAGATCTTTAGCAACCATTTGAGATTGAGACAGACACCTCCAACTATGATATTGGTGTAGTTCTTACTCAGTATGGGAAAATAATGGTTTACCATAGTGAGACACTTTTATACATAGTCCGAAAGTATCCCACTTACAAAAAATAAATGTATTCCATTGTGTAATTATGTCGTCAATGGAAAAATTACGTTATGGGGAAGGAAACGGTCATCCACACAGATCACCAACCCTTGCAGTTCATATAGACACAAGGGAAGTTGCAGAATGATTACCATCAAAAATGCTCCACATACCTGCAATAGTTCCATTTGAACATTAAGTATAAGAAGGGCAGCACCAATAATGTTACATACATCCATAGCCAACCACCAATCATGGCGTTGATAACTATGCTTAACTCTTGTGGGAACGAGAGTTCGGGGTGGACGCATCTTTACAAGAGCGATACAAAATTCGGAAACACATACCACACACTCTTGGAAGTGAAGAAAGTTCCAAATTTTCACCTCCATGATGCACTATTATGCCACCTGGGACAAATCTGTGTTCCTTCAACCGAGCATGTTGTTAACGGGAAAAGTGTCTATTTAGAACAACCCTATCCCACTGAGGTGTGACAGTGACCTCAGAAACAAACAGGGAAAACTACTCTTGTATTCTCCTTTATGAACTATAAACGAAGAGGAATAGGATGAACCAACCTGTGTCTTGCACTAGTCCTTTGATCCAATCTCTCTCCTCTTTGACAGCTTCCAGCTACCTGCTCCCTTACTTGCCCAGCTTCACCAAGTTCCTGTAAGATCACAGAAGAAAGAAACTACACAAGGACATGGATTTATGTTCATAAATAGCTTAGGATCAGATTTAAGCTAAACATACAAATATAACGAACATCAATGATATACAAGCATGTAGGAGAAACTCAAATAGTTTTATTGATAAAACAAGAAGATCCAGGAGGAGTTACAACCGATGATTCCTGATCCATCATCAACCTCCCAGCATAGAATCCCCTCTTCACCTCCAACAAGGCATAAATCACCCAATACTCTGATATCTATTTCAAAACCAACATCAATTCTCTACAATGTACAAAATTCCAGCCTATGGATCTATTGGTGAGGGATCCATATATAGATGTATGCAAAGAGGATGAGTCAGCTCATGAATTGATTAGTGGCCTCTCTCTGTCAGTTCTTGATTCCACTTGGAGACTGAGAGCCTCTTACTCATCACTGGTCGAATTCAGTGAGGCAAGTGTCATTGGAGAAGATTCTGGAAGCTTCCATTGTCTCTCCACCTCGTGGAATGACTCTGCCACTTGTCATTTCCCGCTCAACACACCCTGGTAGTGCATTCAAGTGCGTTGCAACGCACCTAGCCAGTGTATTTGGGTGCTTTGCAACCTAGCTAGCTAGTGGAGCAGCTGAAATGATCCTGATTTGACTAGTTCTGAGCAGTTTCTGGTGGAGAACTTCTGGGAGAAGCTGTAATTTGTTGACCTTGTTTCTTTAGGAGCTGGAACAACACTTTTAGGGACTTAGGATCCCTTGGTTTATGGACATTTCATGCTTAGAGCTGTAAGGCACAAAAATGTCTATAACAGTTGCCCCCTAAAGTATGAGGCCGTTTATCGGGTGAAATGCTTTATTAGGAGGATCCGAAGTTTTTTCAATGCTCGGAGGATACCTGTAATAAGATACAATACAATACATTATCTTCATACTGTTTTCATGATCTAGCTGAGGCGGGCATTCCCATGCTCAGCTTTATAAATTTATTTTCATGTACATAGGATAGACAATCGTCTGATGGTAGACTGATGATTCTGATGAAGTCATCATCCTTTTGGTAGGATGATTATCTGTGCTGCAATGCTGTACATTTCAATGTCTTTATTTTTCCTGAATATATATCGCAGCCCGGATGGATGAAACTAGATCCGGGGTCTTCAATCTTGTCCGATCTTCACTCGAAGTACAAGTCGATCCATGTGAGAAATGTTTTGAAGTCGAACATGGAAAGACATCGCTTGATTACCAGTCAATGATGTAGACTGTTAACAAGCGCGAGAGGAATCACCGATAATGATAATGACCCTCAAGGTACTGCAGTACAATTCACGTGGTGTGAATAAAGGACTTGGCGTCGAACACCACACAAAATCTTTCGGTCGAAGGTCATTGATGTATACCTGTCGCCGGAAGTGAGAAACTTGCCATTGAGGCATGCAAGCTTCAAAGTACTGAATGGGGTGTTCCTAGATCAACTTCTTGGATAATGAGCTGATGTCGACAAGAAGTGATCCGTCAAAGGAGGGCCTTAATGAATCCCACATCAATGACACGGAACGGAGCAAATGAATCCCACATCTGGTGATATATGGTTCAGGGTGGCGGTCATGAAAGAATGAAGTATAATGTATGGTAGTGGATGGGACACGGGTGACTTCTCTGGATGACTTCTCTTGAACATGTCGGCGACACTTATGTGATGGATTGGTAGCATTTACCCCAAATGTGGATGGTATGACCATGGTGATGTGACCGGTGAATGAAACAACCCAACCCAACTCAGGCACGGAGTGGAAGTGTCATGTTCAAGAGCGACTTCCTACCAATAAAGTTTCTTTGAGTTTTCTTCCCAATTTTTCCCCAGTCATTGCTAACCAGTACCTCTTTATTTTTGTCAAGCTTGAGGAGGATAACATATGCTTGTTCTATAATTTGCCCTTCGGGCAAACCCATCGCTATGTTTTAACGAGCCTAGCGATAGTGAAACTCGTTCTCGCCTAAAGACAAGTTTGTCGCTATTAATCTTTTTAACGAGTCTAACGACAAAGATAACTCGGTCCTTTTCATTTTTAGAGAGTCTGAAAAGGTACGTAAAGGTAACTCCAAAATTCCTTTTTCGTCATCTAATCCCTTAAGTCCGAAAAAGTATAAAACAATACAGAAGGGATGAGTTTTCAATAGTTTTAACGAGCCGAATAAAACAAGTGCTCGATCTTTTTGTGCAATAATCCCTCAGGTCCAAAAAGATTAATATCTAGAGGAGGGATAGCACTCCCGGTTGCTTTAACGATCTGGAAGGCCAAAACTCGGCAATCTTTTCACATTTTACGAGTCAGTTGAAAAGAGCTTAAAGAAGACTCGTCTTTTGAGGAACGAGTGATAAAATGGGTAGCAGCTGATTCCAGGTAAGGTTTGGAATTTTCCAATCACAACAGTGTCACAAGGATGGCTAATGAAATCACTCTTCGCAGCTGTTCCTCAAAATGGGTAAACAATCAAATGGAGGTGAATGATCGGCCAATGGAAAAGTGGAGGTGACGGTGCAAACACGACCAAGGCTTTAATGGCTGAAAATTCTTCATTCACGGTGGTTATTTACCGGGGGATAGTTCATTTTTTAACGAGCTTAAATGCGGGTGGAAACATTTGCTCGGTCTTATGTTTATTTTTTAATGAGCTTGAACTATGCGCTAAAACTGCTCGATTAATCCAGTCATATGATAAGAATGTCTCATATAAAAACGACAACTTTTAGATTTTTGCCCCACATCCTTTCTTAATGCAAGTTAGGAAACGACTAATCCAAAAAAACGGATAAATAATCGCTCTTTGCTTGCACGCCAAAAGGTTTGCATGCCCCCAGGTATAAAACAGAGTTTCAAAGTTACCCCTCAATTTGCAGACAAAACATTTGTTCCATCGGGAGAGGCCTACCTCTTATAGGTTACCCAAAGATTGTTCTATTCGCACAGCAAATAAAACACTTCTTCAACGATGTCTACCGAGATAAACAAAGGTGAGCGACGATGCCCGCCAACTCACATAACTTTGACAAGAGAATCTTATTCTAGAATAACCCCTCTTCCAATCACGGACGGGGTACAGACTAGTCATATTCTCCCGCGGAAACCTACTCTATACCCGAAGTTTTCCTGCCGAAGCAGACCAGGATGCATGACCCCTGGGTTTCAGTCATATCCCTCCAAATTACTCGCGCTCATCGGGAGGACGGATAGGGGATTGAGACATTTCTTGCATGAAAAGACCATTTAGGGACGGTATATGACTATTTGCAATGCTTGATCCGGGAAATGAAAGCTGGTCCACAAGCTTGACCACTCTTCCTTCGTGCGGAAAACACATTACTCTAAAGAGTGAGGAGACGATGGCTCCCATGCAATAAATATAGTCTCGCCCAAGGAGTAGGTTATAATCCAAGGGTCCTTGAACTACCATGACGTTCATTCGAACTGTCTTCCCCCTCAATGTTATGGGCACATCGGGAAGGATCCCTAAAGGTCGACTGGTTCCTTTATCAAAGCCTGTCAGATTTCTCATCTCAGGCAACAGCGATGGCGAACCAAGCGCTTTCCAAGCAATAGAGGAAAGGATACTCACAGAAGCCCCCTCATCTATGATGGTACCAGCCATGACCATTCTATATATTTGAACGATAATTCGGAATGGTACACTTGCTGGTAGGCGGGGTCTGCCTAGTTGATTCCAATCGAAGGAGACAACTAGGTTGCTTGGAGGTGGGACCAAATAGACGGTCGAGTATGGCTCTGACGAACTTCCTTCCTGCGGTAAAGGAATGGGTGGATTGCCCCCATGTTCATCGGAGTCTGTGTTGATGAAGAGAATTTGGACGGTGTCATCCTTGTTCTCTTCAGTGACTGTATCATCCGAAGATAAAACCTCTGAAGGCAAGACCGGGTCAACTGCCGCCTCGACCTTTTGACTTTCGTCTGGTATGGATTCAGTTGGTTTATATTCAATGATAGGCGCTTCAGCCGACCGCTTGTGCGGGTCAGCTGGGTTCTCAACTAGTGACAGACTCGGCAAGAGTTTTTTATATCCAGGAGGAAGTCGTAACGGTGAAACCGGACGATCATCCAAAAATCTTTTAGCATCGTCTAAGAAGGGACAACGGTGGAGGGCATGGTCGCCTTCGCACAGTTTACAAGGAAATCTAGCTTTCCTTCTTTGTCCTGGGGCTTCACTTTCACTAGTTGATGGTGTGCTTTCAACATGTTCTCTAGAGGTTGATGACACCGGATTGTGCAAACGAGGAGACCCGTCCCTTAGTATCCGGGGGATGCAAGGACAATCTCTGTGAAAGTGGTCTCCTCTGCAAATGACACATGGCGATTTAGGCCTGGTCGGTGCTGTGTGTGGATTTTCGTTAGACGACACTCATTTTCCCCCATTTGCCTTTGGCTCCTTCTTCTTTTTCTCTTTCTTCTTCTTTTCCTTCTTCTTCTTAGGAACTTGGCTTTTAGCTTTACCAGTCCTGTCAAGTGAAGAGGAAGGAGGAGAGGAAGAATTAGAGGAAGTAGAAGGCTGGTGGGTAACTCTGGACTCGTCTAATTGCTTATTCGATTGTTCATGAATAGTGGTGTTCTGAAAGACATTAGTTGAGAAGAGCCATACTGGCAAGCCAATTGTCAGTCCTGGAAGCGACAATGTGGCCATATGGGGTGCACCAACATCTCCCCAAGAGGAGAAGGGACTAGGATTTCCACCAAGGGGAATTCCTTGGTTGGTAGGCTCCATTTTCTCAACCTAAAGATCAACGTAGGAAAAGGGGATGAATATTCCGTTTAAAATAAATTTTAACACGCTTTGACACAACTTGTTTTTTCAGTTTTAAAGAGTCGAGAAAAAACAAAAGATGACTCTAGTCTCCTTGGATTTTTAATGAGCCTGAAGTGACAAGTGCTCAGATGGACCTTTTCCGTTAAGGAGTCTGAAAAGGAATGAAAGGGACTGCTCTGGAGGTCTAGGTAGAGGGAGTACCAAACCAATCGCAAAACTGCAGAATACTTTTTACGGTACGATAGTCAATCTTCCCGAATGCTGTGTTCGGTGCATTGCGATCAGTAGGGCGGCCGACACGGCTTCCTATGGATAAAGGTTTTATGCCTATAGGGGTCTCCCAATATATACTCGATGGTACGTGGGAGCACAAGTCCGTACTGGCACTTATCGTCTCAAAGTGGAGGAATCACCCAACCATCAGTGAGGACAACAGTTACCAGGCTTTACGACGCTGGAATACGTCTCTAGCCTAGACCTCTAAATGTTGTGCGTTAAGTTACAAAGCGTTGTTAAGTTCATTGAATTTATTTTAGGTTGATCTTTCTTATGAAGTTTGCCTTTTTGGTTCACCACGAGATGTAGATGTAATTCCTAAAATGCAATCTAAAGATGATAAGCAAGCTTTTATCTCTTTTCAACAATGAAAATCCTAGCTACAAGGGGAAAAGAAAGACACAATCTTTTCTCAAAGAGCAAGGAGCACACTGTAAATGCACTTTTCCTAAATCAAGCCAAACAGACTGTCAATATGCAAATGCACATGTGCATGTATTTGTTTTTCACTTTCTTAATATTGATGCCTAAAAAGAGAGTTGTTGTACAAATTTGAATTCGTTTTCAAGTGAAAAACACAAACAAGCTTCTTTTCGAAATCAAAAGGTAGAGACAATTACGACACTTTATGATTTTGAAATAAACACTTGTTTCGACACTAGAAATTCACAAATTCAAGCCAAAGGCAAAAATAAAAGCATAATCAACTATCAACAGCAAATAAACTTTCTCCTAAGATCAAAATCGACACTTACGACAGATCTAAATCAAAGGACGACAGTATGACTATTCTACTTTTGCAATGGGAAACTTTAAATGACGCAACAAACACACAAAAACAAATACAGTTTCTTTTATACAACTAAGTCGGAATTAAGGCAAAGAAAAGGGGCTTTTAAACAGACACACACACTGATCACAGGCTGCAAAAATCAGAGGCAAAACTGGAAAAAAAGAGCAAAGAACCTCAGTTGCACAGGGCTAAGCTGATCAACGCACCTGGTACACAGAGAAACTGGATTGCAACGCAGGTTTCCCTCTCGAGAACTGCGCTGAAATGCAGGAACTCTTCACAGCACCTGCGCTGGGGTAGAAACAAGAATTCTATCCGGGTTCTGGGTCACGGTTTGCAGTTTAATCTATGGTTTTTGGCCGAGTAAAAGCAATCAGTAATGCACAATCAGAGGGTTGATTTAAAAGAGGTTTAAGAGCTATCACAAAGGGTAATCAGATCATTTGTGAATCATCTGTTCAAATCATAAACAGATCCAGTGAATGGATTGAAGCAGCAGATGTCTACTTTGCATTTGTTAATAGCAAATGCAGTTTGATTCTCTACTTCTAAGTTTATGAAACAAACAACAAGAGAAACACAAACAAACTAACTAGACACGATCCCCAGCGGAGTCGCCATTTGTTAACGGGAAAAGTGTCTATTTAGAACGACCCTATCCCACTGAGGTGGGACAGTGACCTCAGAAACAAACAGGGAAAACTACTCTTGTATTCTCCTTTATGAACTATAAACGAAGAGGAATAGGATGAACCAACATGTGTCTTGCGCTAGTCCTTTGATCCAATCTCTCTCCTCTTTGACAACTTCCAGCTACCTGCTCCCTTACTTGCCCAGCTTCACCAAGTTCCTGTAAGATCACAGAAGAAGGAAACTACACAAGGACATAGATTTATGTTCATAAATAGCTTAGGATCAGATTTAAGCTAAACATACAAATATAACGAACATCAATGATATACAAGCATGTAGGAGAAACTCAAATAGTTTTATTGATAAAACAAGAAGATCCAGGAGGAGTTACAACCGATGATTCCTGATCCAGCATCAACCTCCCAGCATAGAATCCCCTCTTCACCTCCAACAAAGCATAAATCACCCAATACTCTGATATCTATCTCAAAACCAACAGCAATTCTCTGCAATGTACAAAATTCCAGCCTCTGGATCTCTTGGTGAGGGATCCATATATAGATGTATGCAAAGAGGATGAGTCAGCTCATGAATTGATTAGTGGCCTCTCTCTGTCAGTTCTTGATTCCACTTGGAGACTGAGAGCCTCTTACTCATCACTGGTCGAATTCAGTGAGGCAAGTGTCATTGGAGAAGATTCTGGAAGCTTCCATTGTCTCTCCACCTTGTGGAATGACTCTGCCACTTGTCATTTCCCGCTCAACACACCCTGGTAGTGCATTCAAGTGCGTTGCAACGCACCTAGCCAATGTATTTGGGTGCTTTGCAATGTAGCTAGCTAGTGGAGCAGCTGAAATGATCCTGATTTGACTAGTTCTGAGCAGTTTCTGGTGGAGAACTTCTGGGAGAAGCTGTAATTTGTTGACCTTGTTTCTTTAGGAGCTGGAACAACACTTTTAGGGACTTAGGATCCCTTGGTTTATGGACATTTCATGCTTAGAGCTGTAAGGCACAAAAATGTCTATAACACATGCCAAGATGATTTGGGAGGCGCACTATAGTCGAGTCGTTGGACATTTCGAAGTATAGGAAATAGTGGAAGTACTACATAGGTATTTTTATTGGCCGAAACTTCGTCAAGATGTTGGAAAGTACATTAGATCATGCACTGTGTGCACCATTTCCAAGCCAACCATAAAGAAGCAAGGCCTACAGACTCCTCTATATACTCCTAGTCGACCTTGGGAATCCATCTGCATGGATTACATGTTGGGGCTTCCTTCTACTAAGCACGACAACGACTATGTTTTCATGGTCATCGAAAAATTCTCTAAGGTGGCAATCATGACTGCCTGCAAGAAGAGTATCACACTAGAGGCCATATCTAAGCTCTTATTTAAGTGAATCTAGGTACACTTTAGGATCCCCCAGTCCATTATCTCAGATCGAGACGTCAAATTCCTAAGTGCATTTTGGTTAAGTCTCTGGTCGAGGCTGGATACCAAACTTACAAAGTCCATGACATTCCACCTCCAAACTGTTGGTCAAATAAAGGTCGTCAATAGGATGATTGTAAAAATTATGCGCATGTACAACTCGAATCATCCACGCACATGGGATGAAAGCCTCTCCTATGTCCAACACAGCCACAACAGAACTCTCCTTAGCTCAACGGGCTATAGACCCTTCGAGGTAGGGTTGGGATTTTAGTCATTATGTCCCATTGATGTGGCCATACCATTTTCATCTACTCAGGAAATTTCAACTCACATCCAATCTGAAACTGACAAGGATAACAACTTCATTGAGCACATTCAACACATCTTCCAGTAGGTCCATTATATATTTGACAAAGCCAATGCAAAGTACAAGTAGTTCCATGATCAGCATGAAGTTCCACACATGTTCCAAGTGGGTGACAAAGTTTGGCTACATTTGCAGAAGGAGCGCCTCGTTGGACCCCATTGCAAGATTTTCCGGTTCTGATATGACCCATACACCTTCACCAAGGATATAGGGGAAAATTCCTTTGATCTTAGCATCTCAACGTTCCTTGGGCTGCAGCCAGTGTTCAATATATATTGTCTTTGACCATACTTTCCACCATTGTTGGACATGTTCGACATTGTAGAACAAATCACACCAACATAGATAAACCAAGATTGCATGGAAAAAACCACAATTGATTAGCTCAGGGACACATAGATCAAGAACTCTTACCAACAGAGGATCTAGCTATATTGATTTGTTAAAGAAGGTCAACTCCTTCACCTAGGCAAGTGGTTCACTAAGGACAAGGTTCAACAAAAATTTTCTCACCTCATGGAGGCTCTGCATAAAATGGGGATCATTGCTTCGTAAGAGGGAGGACTAATCCAGGTGGATATTGGTGGCCACATTCCTATTCAACCTAGACCTCCAGTCGGTTTCATCTGTTTCATATTTTATTTCAGCATTTACTATTTTTAGCAGTTTTTAGGGCCTTGAACTTCCAGAGACGTTTTAACCCCGTAAACAATTTTTTTTTAGGTCCGTATCAGGCCCATAGCCATATGAAAGGCCCTATAGGAAATCATGTATTACTCATAGAGACCTTTCCAACAAGGTATTGTATGCACCAAATGGAGATAATATGACCATGTTACGACCCTACGAAGTTGGCTGTTCAACTAACTGTTATAGACATTTTTGGGCACTACAACCCCAATCAAACATGTCCATAAACCAAGGACTCCTAAGTCCCTAAAAGTGTTGTTACATCCCCTAAAAGGATAAGGTCAGCTGATTACGACATCTCCCAGAAGTTCTCCATGAAAAACTACTCAGAACTGGTCAAAGCTGGACCATCTCACCTGTTCCATGGTCAAAGTGCGATGCATCCCACCTAAATGCACACGAGAGGTGAAATGCATACTGAAAAGCCCTTCTATGGGGTGCGATCGGCGAGAGTGGAAAAATGGAAGAGTCAATTTGTGAGGTGGATGATCATGGAATCTTCCAGAAACTTCTCCTGTGACACTTGCCTCTCTGAATTCGCCCAGGGATGAGTAAGAGATCATCAATCTCCAAGTGGAATCAAGAACTATTCGAGAAGGACACTAATCAAATCTTAGAAGCTGATTGACCTCCCTACAATCATCTATATATGGATCCCTCATCCCAGAGATCCAGAGGCTGGAATTTTGTATCTTGCAAGGAAGTGCTGCTAGTTTCTTGGTGTAACATCATAGTGTTGGGTGATCTAAGCTTTTCATGAGGTGAAGAAGGGCTTTCTTGCTGAGAGGATGATGCTGGGTCAGAACAATTGGTTGTAATCCTCTTTGCTATTCTTGATATTAATAAAGCTATTCAAGTTTTCCTCCACATTCTTGTATGATTGATGATATATGCATTTGTGTGGTCAATATATATCTGTTCCTATATTGTTTGTGATAGTAGATCTCTGTTCTTGGATAGTGTTATGCTGCTTTGATTCCACAGGTGCTCTTTGAAGTTGGGTAGACGAGGAAGTGAGTGGCAAAGATCTATTAGAAGGGAGAGGAATCAAGCAAGGAACCAAGCGCAAGACAGAGGTTGGTCTCCTTTGTTCCCCTCTTATCTACTTCTCATAAAGGAAAATGAAAGTAGTTTTAGTTTGTTTGTTTCTAAGATAGCTACCAGTCTTAGTGGGACTAGCAGCTCTACATAGACACTAGATTTCCCGATAAAAAAATGGCGACTCCACTAGGGAGCGAATAGCTTGTTTGCTTTTCTATACTTGTTTGTTTTATAAACTTACAGATGGAGCCTGAAGTCAAGCCAGCTAGCCTTCGAACTGCATTTGCTATGCAAGTGCAAAGTAGATCAATGCTGCTTCAGTCTATCTCCGGGTTTTGTTTATAAATTGAACAATTGATTTGTAAACATCCTAATTGCCCTTGTGGTGGCTCTAGTAACCTCCTTAGATCTACCCCTGTGATTTATTTACTGATTATCACTTGCTCGGCCTAAACCCCTGAACTGTGCTGCAAACTGTGATCAAGAACTGAATCAAAAGTCTCGCACTGTATCATCGCACCCTCTCTTCAAGGATATCAGTATACATCACACTTTCCGAGTGCTGTAGGTGGGATGCATACTGGAATCCCTGTGTAACTGGTGCGATGGTCAGAGAAGGCTCATTTTGCCTCCAGACTTTGGTTTTTCTTCACTCTTTTCAGCTCTATTCAGGAGTTTTGCTGTCTGTAGTCAGTATACCTCTGTGGAAACCCCCTTCCTTGCCATTATTCCACCTCCATTGTGCAAAGAACTGTAAATGTTTTTAAGTATTGTGAGCCATTTTCAGTTCTCTTTTACAAAGAAGTAGCGTAATTGAACTATCGTTTCTTGATTTAGAAGTGTCTCAAGTGTCGTTTTCAGTCATAGAAGAGAATCCGATTGTTATTGATAGTCGATTACACTGTTACTCTTGTATTTGATTTGAATTAGTAGTTTTTCAAGTGTCGAAAGCAAGTTTTCAATTCCAAATCTCAAAGTGTCATCATTGTCTTCATTTTGTCTTGAAAAGAAGCTTGTTAGTAATGTCTCTTTGAAAACTAATTCAGATTTGCGCTTAGCTTTCTTTTTATCATTCACACATTAAGAAGGCTGAAAACAAATACATGCATGTGCATTTGCATTTAGACTGTTTGGTGGTTTGATTTAGGACAGTGCATATAGTGTGTGCTTTCTGCGCTATGTTGAAAGAATATCATCTCTCTTTCTTTAGTAGCTAGGATTTTCATTGCAAAAAGAAGATTAAACGATTGTTTATCATCTTAGATTTCATTTTAGGAATTGTATATCTACATCACGCAGTGAACCTGAAAGGAAAATTTCTTAAACAAGATCAACTGTAGAATAAATTTAATGAATCTAAAAACGCTTTGGAACCTAACGCACAACATTTAGAAGTCTAGGCTAGAGACGTATTCCGGCGTCGTAAAGCCTGGTAACTGTTGCTTTCATTGTTGGTTGGGTCATTCCTCCACTTTGAGACGACAAGTGCCAGTACGGACTTGTGCTCCCACGTACCGTCAAGTATATATTGGGAGACCACAATAGGCTATATCCTTTATCCATAGGAAGCCATGTCTGCCGCCCTATCGATCGCAATGCACTGAACACAACATTTGGGAAGATTGACTCCCGTACCGTAGAAAGTATTCTGCAGTTTTGCGATTGGTTTGGTAATCCCTCTATCTAGATTTCCAGACTAGTCTCTTTCGTTCCTTTTCAGACTCCTTAAAGGAAAAGGTCCATCTGAGCACTTGTCACTTCAAGCTCATTAAAAATCGAAAGTGACTAGAGTCATCTTTTGTTTTTTCTCGACTCTTAAAAATTGAAAAAAAAATTTGTGTCAAAGCGTCTAAAATTTATTTTAATCAGAAAAAACATCACCTTTCTTACGTTGGACTTAGGTTGAGAAAAATGGAGTCCACCAACCAAGGATTTCCCCTTGGAGGAAATCCTAGTCCTTTCTCCTCTTGGGGAGATGTTGGTGCACCCCATATGGCCACATTGTTGCTTCCAGGATTGACAATCGGCCTACCCGTATGGCTCTTCTCGACCTCTGTCGTCCAGAACACTGTGATTCCTGAGCAATCAAGTCAACAACTAGATGATACCAGAGTTACCCCCCAACCTTCTACTTCATCCGGTTCTCCCTCTCTTCCTTCCTCTTCGCTTGATGGAGCTGGTAAAGCCAAAAATCAAGTAACTAAGAAGGAGAAGGAGGGGAAGGAGAAGAAAGAGAAGAAGAAGAAGGAGCCAAAGGTGAAAAGGGGCAACCAGGCATCATCTAGTGAAAATCCACACACTGCACTATCAAAGCCTAAATCTCCATGTGTCATTTGCAAAGGAGATCACTATCATCGAGATTGTCCTTGCATCCCTCGGATCTTAAGGGACTGGTCTCCTCATTTGCACAATACGATGTCAACAACCTCTGATGATCATGTTGAAAGTACACCGTCAACTAGTGAAAGTGAAGTGTCGGGACAGAAAAGGAAAAGTAAATCCCCTTGTAAACTATGTGAATGCGATCACGCCGTCCACCATTGTCCCTTCCTAGATGAGGCTAAAAGAGTTTTGGACGACTGTCTAGTTTCACCGTTATGGCTTCCTCCTGGATATAATAAACTCTTGCCAAGTCCATCACTAGTTGAAAATTCGACTGACATGCCATTGTGGTCGGTCGAATCGTCTATCATTGAAGATAAACCATCTGAATCCACACCAGATGAAAGTCAAAAGGTTGAGGCGGCAGTTGACCTGGTCTTGCCTTCAGAAGGTCCATCTTCAGATGATACAGTCACCGGAGAGAACACGAACGACACCGTTCAAATTCTCTTCGTAAACATAGACTCCGATGAACATGGGGGCAGTCTACCCGTTCCTTTACCACAGGAAGGAAGTTCATCAGAGTCATATCTGGCCATCTATTCGGTCCCACCTCCAAGCAACCTAGTTGTTTCCTTCGATTGGAATCTACGAGGCAGACCCCGTTTACTGGCTAGTCTACCATTTCGAATCATTACACAAATATATAGAATGGTCATGGCCGGTACCATCATAGATGAAGGGGATTCTGTGAGTATCCTTTCCTCAACTGCTTGGAAAGCGCTTGGTTCACCATCGCTTTTTCCTAAGATGAGAAATATAACAGGCTTTGACAAAGGAACCAGTCGACCGTTAGGGATCCTTCCCAATGTGCCGATAACATTGAGGAGGAAAACCGTTCACATGAACGTAATGGTAGTCCAAGGACCCCTATATTATAATCTACTCTTTGGACGTGACTATATTTATTGCATGGGAGCCATTGTCTCCTCGCTCTTTAGAGTAATGTGTTTTCCGCATGAAGGAAGAGTGGTCAAGCTCGTAGACCGGCTTTCATTCCCCAGTTCACACATAGCAAATAGTCAAATACCATCCCTGAATGGTCTTTTCACGCAAGGAATTTCTCATCAATCCCCAGTCCGTCCACCTGATGAGCGCGAGTGATTCGGGAGGACATGACTAAAACCCAGGGGGCATGCACCCCGGTCTGTTTCGACAGGAAAACCTTGGGCATAGAGTAGGTTTCCACGAAGGATATATGAATGGTTGATACGGCCGTCCATTTAGGGAAATGGGGTTAGACCGGAATAAGATACCTATGTTAGAAGGTAGGCCTTTCCCGATAGAACAAATGTTTTGTCTGCAAATTGAAGGGTAACCTGGAAAAGGTAGGCCTTTCCTGATAAAACAAATGTTTTGTCTGCAAATTGAGGGGTAACCTAGAAACTCTACTTCACTATACCTGGGGGCATGCAAACCTTTTGGCATGCAAGCGAAGAGAGACCATTTATTTTTTAAATTTGTAGGTCCTCTAACCCTTTAAACTCGTAGGATTGGTCATTTCCTAACTTGCATAAAGAAAGGATGCGGGGCAAAGATTTGTAAGGTGCAAGCTCCATAAAAAATGGCATCTTAGATGAGAAATCCTTATTATATGACTGAATCGAGAAGTTTTTATGTGGAGTTCAATCTCGTTAAAAATTAAACATAAGCAATGAGCAAATGTTTCCCCCAGAGTTTAAGCTCATTCATTAAAAAATGAACCAATTTTCGGTAAATAACCATCGTGAATGCATTATCATCAAACTTTGAGCCTTGGTCGTGTTCTCATCATCACCTCCACTCTTTTTTGGCTGATCATTCACCTCCATTTGATTGTTTACCCTTTTTGAGGAACAACTGCGAAGAGTGATCCTGTTAGCCATCCTTGTGATAATGTCGTGATTGGAAAATTCCAAACCTTACTTGGAATTAGCTGCTACCCGAATTTATCACTCATTCCTCGAAAAATGAGTCTCCTTTAAGATCTTTTCATCTGACTCATAAAATATGAAAAGATTTCCGAGTAATTGGCCTCTCCCGCTCGTTAAAGTGACCGGAAGTGCTATCCCTTCTTTAGATTTTAATCTTTTTGGACCTGAGGGATTATTACACAAAAAGATCGAGCGCTTGTTTTGTTCGGCTCGTTAAAATTACCGAAAATTCATCCCTTTTGTATTATTTTATACTTTTTTTGACTTAAGGGATTATGTGATGAAAAAGGATTGTTGGAGTTTTCTTTACGTCCCTTTCAAACTCTCTAAAATTGAAAAGGACCGAGTTATCTTTGTCGTTAAACTCGTTAAAACCGAATAGCGACAAACTTGTCCATATAGACAAGAATGAGTTTCACTATCACTAGGCTCGTTAAAACATAGCGATGGGTTTGCCCGAAGGGAAAATTATAGAACAAGCATATGTTATCCTCCTCAAGCTTGACAAAAATAAAGAGGTGCTGGTCAGCAATGACTGGGGAAAATTGGGAAGGAAACTTGAAGAAACTTTATTGGTAGCAAGTCGCTCTTGAACATGACACTTTCGCTTCGCATCCGAGTCGGGTTGGGTTGTTCCGTTCACTGGTCATATCACCATTGGTCCATCACACCATCCACATTTGGGGTTAATGCTACCAATCCATCATGTCAGTGTCGCCGATATGTTCAAGAGAAGTTGCTCAGAGAATTCACCTGTGTCTCATCCACTGCAATACATTTACGCTCCATTCTTTCATGACTGCCACCCTGAACCTTATATCATCAGATCGTTTTCACCTCCATTAAAATCATTTGCTCTGTTCTGTGTCATAGATGTGGGATTCATTAAGGCCCTCCTATGACGTCGGATCGCTTCTTATCGACATCAGCTCATTATCCAGGAAGTCGATCTAGGAACAACCCTTTCAGTACTTTGAAGCTTGCATGCCTCAATGGCAAGTTTCTCACTTTCGGCAACGGGTTTACATCAATGGCCTTCGATCGAAAGATTTTGCGTGGTGTTTGACACCAAGTCCCTTTTTCACACCACATGAACTGTACTGTCGTACCTTGAGGGTCATCATCATTATCGATGATTCCTCTCGCGCCTGTTAACAGCTTACATCACTGGCTGGTAATCAGGAGATGTCTTTCCATGTTCGACTCCAAAACATCTCTCACATGGATCGACTTGTACTTTGAGTGAAGATCGAATGAGATTGAAGACCCTGGATCTAGTTTCATCCATCCGGGCTGAGATATATATTCAAGAAAATAAAGACATCAAATGTACATCATTGCTAAACAGATAATCATCCAATCTAAGGGATGATGGCTCTACCAGAATCATCAGTCTGCACGCAGACGATTATCTGTCTTATGTACATGAAAATGAATTTATAAAGCTGAGCATGGGAATGCCCGCCTCAGCTAGATCGTGAAAATATTATGAAGATAATGCATTGTATTGTATCTTATTACAGGTCACCTTCCAGCTCGAAAAAACTTCAGATCCTCATGATAAAGCATTTCACCCGACATCAAAAGATTAATGACCTCATGCTTTAGGGGGCAACTGTTATAGACATTTTTGGGCACTACAACCCCAATCAAAAATGTCCATAAACCAAGGATGCCTAAGTCCCTAAAAGTGTTGTTCCATCCCCTAAAAGAACAAGGTCAGCTGATTACATCATCTCCCAGAAGTTCTCCATGAAAAACTACTCATAACTGGTCAAAGCTGGACCATCTCACTTGCTCCATGGTCAAAGTGTGATGCATCCCACCTAAATGCACATGAGAGGTGCGATGCATACTGAGAAGCCCTTCTATGGGGTGCGATGGCCGAGAGTGGACAAATGGCAGAGTCAATTTGCGAGGTGGATGAACATGGAATCTTCCAGAAACTTCTCCTATGAAACTTACCTCTCTGAATGCACCTAGGGATGAGTAAGAGATCATCAATCTCCAAGTGGAATCAAGAACTATCAGAGAGAGGACACTAATCAAATCTCAGAAGCTGGCTCACCTCCCTACAATCATCTATATATGGATCCCTCATCCCAGAGATCCAGAGGCTGGAATTTTGTATCTTGCAAGGAAGTGCTGCTCGTTTCTTGGTGTAACATCATAGTGTTGGGTGATCTAAGCTTTTCATGAGGTGAAGAAGGGCTTTCCTGCTGAGAGGATGATGCTGGGTCAGAACAATTGGTTGTAATCCTCTTTGCTATTCTTGATATTAATAAAGTTATTCAAGTTTTCCTCCACATTCTTGTATGATTGATGATATATGCATTTGTGTGGTCAATATATATTTGGTCCTATATTGTTTGTGATAGTAGATCTCTGTTCTTGGATAGTGCTATGCTGCTTTGATTCCACAGGTGCTCTTTGAAGCTGGGTAGACGAGGAAGCGAGTGGAAAAAATCTATCAGAAGGGAGAGGAATCAATCAAGGAACCAAGCGCAATATAGAGGTTGGTCTCCTTTGTTCCCCTCTTATCTACTTCTCATAAAGGAAAACGAAAGTAGTTTTAGTTTGCTTGTTTCTAAGATAGCTACCAGTGTTAGTGGGACTAGTAGCTCTCCATAGACACTAGATTTCCTGATATCACTAACCCGAACGTGCCCCACAAAATCTTGGCCTTCCATCTTCTAGGGTTAGGGTTTTCCCTTGTTTTTCAATAATAAATAGGCCATTGAGCTTCATTGTAACACATTTTAGAGGCATGTAGCCACGAAATTGTTTCTTAGAGATAAGCTACCATTGCCCTAGCTAGCTTATTTCCATTATGTTTGTAAGCATATTTTAGTATTTGGATATTAATGAAATGAAGTGTTATTTCAGTTGCATCTCTCTATTTATGGTTATATCTGTAATTTTTTGCGTTTCTATTTAAGTTCGTATCAAGCTCCTAGAAGTGTGGAGGAAGTCATATCATTCATGGGCTTAGCATGTTTCTACAAGAGGTTCATCGGGAATTTTTCACACATTTAATATCCTATTACATCATTGCAGAGGGAAAGTAATAAGTTTGAATGGACAAAGGAGTGTGCAGCCATATTTGAGCAGTTTAAGGAGTTGTTGACAAATGCTCAAGTGTGAAAGATTGCAGATCCAGAAAAAGAGTTCGTAGTGTGTAAAAGTGCTTGCAAGGGAGGACTTGGTGTAGTCTTGATGTAGGAGGGACAAGTAATATGCAATGAATCTAGGAAATTGAATGAGAACGAGCTGAACTATGTGACTCACGATCTTCAGTTGGAAACTATTATCCATTCCTTGAAGATGTGGAGACATTATCTTCTTGGTAGGAGGTTTGTCTTGATGAGTGATCACAATGGGTTGAGATACTTGTTTGACAAACTCATTATGAACACCAGGAAACCTAGATGGTTGCCTACCCTTAGTGAGTTTGACTTTGAGATTAGGTGCATTTATGGAAAGGAGAATAGGGTTGTGTATTCTCTCGGCAGGAAAGTGCAGTTGAACCATGGTTCAATAGTGAGCTCATATGGGACAAATTTACAAGATCAGATCTTACAGGTAGGACAACAAGATAACAGGTATAAGGAGCTTATGAACAAGTTACAATAGGGTATATGTGATTAGGATGTGAATTATCATCTTATAATAGATGGTTTGGTGAGATTTAGGGACAAGATCTAGGTGTTAGATGACAATGAAATGAAGAAGCTTATCTTGAGGGAGTTTGATGTAAAACCTTATTCAAGTCACCCATGATATCAAAAGACGGTTAAAGTTGTTAATAAGTTCTACTACTTGCCAAATCTAAAGAAGGAAGTGGAAGAGTTCGTGGCGAGATGTTTGGACTGTCAGCATGTAAAAGTAGAGTGTAAGAATCTAGGTGGATTGCTTCAACCTATTCCAATTCCAGAGGGGAAAGGGGAGGTCATTTCCATTGATTTTATTACAGGTCTTCCGACGACATCAAGGAAACATGATTCTATCATGGTTGTGGCAGACAGGTTGAGAAAGGTCGCTCACTTAATTCCACTAAAGACAATTTATTTAGATAGTGAGGTAGCACATGTGTTCATAAGGGAGATCATGAGATTACATGGTGTTCTGAAGAAGATTGTGTTGGACAGGGATGCCAAGTTCACTTCCAAGTTTTGGAAGTAGTTGTTTGCATGTTTCGGGACAAAGATGGCCTTCGACACAACTTATCATCCACAGAGAGGTGGACAAATAGAGAGGGTCAACAAGATATTGGAGGATATGTTGAGGATTTATGTCATGCATCAACAAGGGAAATGGGAGGAGTACCTTCCATTTGTTGTGTTTTCAGACAAAAATGGTTATTAGGAGTCACTGACGATGAGTCCGTTTGAGGCATTGTATGGGTGGAGTTGTATCACTCCCATTAGCTGGAGTGATCCAATGAACATGGAACTTATTCGACCAGACATGTTGGTAGACATGGAATAAAAAAGTCAGGTTATAAAGAAGAATCTAAAAGTAACATAGGATAGGAAGGAAAGTTATGCAAACTACCACATGGAATTTAAGGAGTTTCATGTTAGGGAGCATGTGTATTTGCGCATCAAGACCAAGAAGAGATCGTTAAGGATTGAATCTTGTGCCAAGATGGCACAACAGTATTTTAGGCCTTTTGAGAGGATTGGACCAGTGGCCTACAAACTTGCACTGCCTATGACAGTGAAAGTCCATGATTTTTTTCATTTTTCATTGCTTAAAATATATGTAAAGGATGTTTATCATGTTATAAATTGGTGTGTATTGCAAGTGGAGGAAGACAGAGAATTCCCGCCGTAATCCCAATGCATATTTTTGCGGAAACATCTCATGTTATGGAATAGAGCACTCAAGCAAGTTAAAGTGCAGTGGAAGAACGTTGGGCCTGATGAAGCTACATGGGATATGGCTGATGATATGTGGACTATGTATCCCTCATTTTTTGTTGGTGATGGCAAATAAGTCTTGGTATTTGTACATATTTTTGTATGGTTTCGATTGTAAATATCACAATGAGATAAGTAATAAAGTTGTAATGTGCGGTATGGTTTTCATGTTGTCATGTTTTAAATGATGGTTTTACATTTGAGCAGGATGTTATTGCAAATACTGCAATGAGCTCTGTTATAAAGCTCCATAGGCAGTACATTTTTTCTCTTTAGTGTTTTTGTTGGGTCTAGGTGTGTTTTAATAGTGAGGAAGGTGTTTCCCTAAGGGGGAGGAGTTTGTAAGAGCTCCAGGTTAAAATTTCATGTAATAAAAGATAATAAAGGTAAAATAAGAGCATGGGAAAGGGAGATTTATTCCAAGCTTAACGTTGGGAAAAATATCCTAGTGGGAATCACTTGTTGTGTTTTATGGCTAAGGGAAATTGGAAAAGGTAATGGCTAAGGATTTGGAAAGGCAAAGAGGCATTATTTGGAATTTTATCTATGAAAATAATGGAAATTAGGAGATAAGGAAGGTTAAACGTCACAGGTTGAATGTGAGGAAGAAAATGAAGGAAAATAATAGAAAATTGAAGAAAATAGAGGCCTCATTAATCAAATACTTATGAGGATCAGTTGGTACCTTTAGTAAGTGTAACCTTTTTTGTCGGTTCAGTTTTGGAATTAGCTTCAGAGAGGGGAAGAGAACCAAGAGGAGAAATAAAGTAAGCAAGAAATGAAAGGAAAGGAAAAGCAAAGGAAGGAAAGGAAAGCATCAAGCAACTTCAGTGGGAATTCTTGTAGGTAACAAATTTCATGTGTAATTTCCTAGCTAGTTTTGACATGCATGGTATGTGCATGTTTGTATATGGATCTTTTGTTGTCATTGGCATTGATATTTCTAGGATTTTATGGGGTATTTTAGCCCATCCTTTCCATTTCCGGATAACCATGGTGCGATGGTATTTTTCTTGGTTTGAGCTTTGGATTGATGGATGGTTTTGGAATCCAGGGTGAGGTGATCTCGTGAAAATTTCGAAAGGCCTAGGAATCCCTTCATTGGTAATGGTGGGATACACTATAAAGCCTTAGCATGGAGACAGGAAAATTCCTCAAGGATGGTGAAGAAATTCTAAGGCAACCAATCTCTCTTAAGTTTTGTGATCTCAGAACATGTTTAGGTGTGATAACAACATGTAGAGGGTGGAAGTGGTTTAAACTATGGATTCATTTGGTTGTATTTGAATTCGTTATCCCATGATATTCCACATCAATTCTTGGAATATGGCATGAGGGTGATTGGCTGAAAGAAATATTGTGTTCAAAAAATCTATGGTTAGGTGGAACATGGAAGTCTCGAACCCAGTTGTTAATTGCATATGGTTAATAAAAGCTATGTTTATCTTGTTTTTGGTAAAGAAATGCATTGGTTATTATATGGATTTAATGATTATTCTCTTACGGTGATTTATCTGGTTGTATGCTCGTTATAAGAATGGTTATGTGACAATTCTTAGCCATGTCTCTATTCATGATTTTACTTGTAACTGAATAAATAATGAATACAATACCTAATTGACGATATGATAGCTAATGTGATAAGGTAGATACCCTTCTTGTTAAACCTCAGTTAAGTTTTTAGTCCCTTATTTTCAGACTTGCATTCATGACCTGTAGGTTGCATATCTACCAAGTGTTTGGAAAAATGTCAGCCTCAGATGGGGATGGTCACGTCAAGTCCTAGTTCTAGTTTTGGTTTGTAAGCATTTTCTTCATGTCTCTTATGAGTTTAGGATGTTTCATATATTTCTCGGCAGAGGCTTGGCCCTAGCCCTGGAAAGTAGCCTTAATTTCCACATTGACTGGCATGACACTGGCTCACAAATTCCATGGTGGCACTGATGCAGGCATATGGGAGTGACTGAGAACCCATGCTCACATGGAGGCCTTGGCATGGGGGCAACTAGGGCTCATGGCAAGGGAAAAAGTGAGTTGCCTCACGGGTTGGAAACCTAGAGTGGTTGGGTTACTCTTAGAGGTCTTGTGGCATCTGAGAGAAGTCAGTAAGGTCTTCAGTTGTTGACTACATTTCCTTAAGATCACAAATGAGGTTTAGTCATATCATAGTGACCCTCACCTCATGTTTACCCTGGGCAAGCCAGTGAAAGTGGGTAAATTAGGGAGGAGGAGTTACAATCAATAACCATACGCCATGCTAGAGGAGCAAGGGTTTTTATTTTAAAAATAATTCTAGATCCAAAAATTTGATTTGTTCATAACTTCAGTACATCAACTCCGAATAAGGTGAACATTTTGGGCTTAGTCTATGATATCAATAAAAAAATTGTTATTTAGGGCCATTATGCAATTTTTCTCCAAATCTCTAAATAATGCAAATTAGTGTTTATTGAATAACATGGAACTAATCATTGATAAACATTGTATTATTGAAATTTTTTTACAATAAATACAAAGAGTAGACATGAATATTTCTGGTTGCGATTTTGATGAAATTCTCAAAGGATTGAATTGGAAATCCATAATTCTAATCCACATTTAAGGGAAATTTGTAATATATAGAGGAGAAACAACTACCTCAAATCACAAATATTAAATATTTAATTTAATTGATATTCACCTCCTCATAATTAAAGTTTTCTTAGTTTTTAACTATTTTGTAAATAACAATTTTCATTAAATGTTCTATGTCTAATAAAAATGTAAAAGAGAAAAGTTGATGGTTCCAAAACTATATGGAATTTGGTCAATGCATTGGATCACCGATATGAATGTTCATGTGTACTCACAATCATAGGTACTATTTACATCTAATCCAAATATTTCTGGTTCCTACTAGTTTTCATGCTACAAGTGACAAATGTTGGCCTTCGAAATTTACGGTAGTAGTTAAACAAGTACAAAACCAATGAATTGTTGATTTCACATGGGTATAGAAATTTGAAACCCAAGTCAGACAAGGTTATTTTAAAATAGGAATGTATTTAGTGAAACTATATTGTTCCTAAATTAAGATGAAGAATTATTGACAACTTAATTAATGAAATAGTTTTCAATATCCCTAGCTCTAACAATAAATTTGTATGCACATAATAGAATTAAAGGTACAAGATGAAATTATTTGGGTCATAATGAAAACTAGAGAGATGGAGGATGTATATAGTTTTTATATACATGGAAATGAAAACGTATATCTAAAAAAATTTTAACCTAATAATGTAGAAACAGAGTCCAAGGGAAATAGAGAAAAATAGGGACCTATAGTGCCCGTTGATATAATGAGGAGATTGCAAACATAAGTAAAAAGAGATGGATATGATAATTTATATTGAGTAAGAGAATCTATGAGGAGAATCAAATTAACGGTTAGCTAATATAGGATCTAAACAATATACAAGGGGAAATTCACAAGGAAATTAATACAAGACATGAAACCAATGTTGGACATGCATCAAATTGTAGATATCATTGAGGGAGATGAAAAAAAGGTGTACAAGAACTCATGAAGTCCTAGTATGAATTATCATTGGCCAATGAATTCAACTAGAAGAGCTCATTTATGTTTGGATTAGAGAGAAGAACATATTTGTCTCTTGTAAGACATAGAAAAACAAGGAACAAATTGGACTTCTTGCAAGGAAAATTTAGAAAGATTAGGCTATCTAAAATGGGAGGAGAGTTTTCAAAGAATGAATATATTGATGCATGGATATTGTGTATTGTAAATTATTTAAACCTTCAAATTTATTCATCAAGTTTTAAATAAAGGATTATTATTTATCATCTCTAGGAAAAGAGTGTCCATGTAGTGGGTTGAGACATGATGTAGGTTAAGAATATAGATGATAACAAAAATTCTTGGAAATAATTTCAAAAGTGATACTTGTTAGAGCATTACAATGGGAACCTAATATTATTCAAGCTCAAGCTATGAAACATGACTAATATAGAAGAACATGAGATAAAACTCCTAGAGGATTTGAGGATTGCAAATTCCAAAAGAGATGAAATTTTCAAAGTTAAGAGGTTTATGAGCGTACTACCATAGTTTTACAAGGAAAAACTCTAATTTTATGGACCATGGATTGTAGTAGAAACCATAATTACAAAAAAAAATATTTGCATTTGTATTAGAAAAATAATGTTTGGTCAACTTTTCAAAAAACATGAAATCATAAGAGGAAAGGAAAAATGAATTAGAGGAGGATAAGATTCAATCCATCCCTCTTGAATAATATCTATTAGGATTATCAATGGGTAAATATGTGATCATGCCTACCCACTAAGATAGATTTACCATAGAAAAACATGAGAGAAGAATCTATAACATGCCTTGGATGTGAGGGAAACCACATGTATAAAAATTGTCCCCCCAAGGGGGAATGAGATGAGGATTACACACAACATATAGGAAGATAACATGGTGGAAGACATGTATGAAATCATGCCATGGAATTATGAAAATTAGGACAAAATAAAAATACAATTTTTTTATCAATCTCACATGATGCAAATCAAGATTAATATTGATAATCATCCCATGGATATTTTGATAAATTCATGAGCTAGTCATAACAATATAGATCATAGACTAGTTGAAACTTTTAAAGTAAAAATATGTAAGCATGAAAAGTCTTAGTTAGTTTAGCTATCCACTAGAAAATGAACCTCTAAATGATTTCATACTGAACATGAATAGATATGATCCTAAGGAATATTTGAATAGAATATTTCTTAGGTCATATTGGCCAGACATGCATCATGTTGTCCTAGATTGTCACAAAAACACTTTTACATGCCTTAATGATGAAGAAAGTTCAAGAATAGTTTAGGGCATTCCTAGGCCTATATCAATTAGAAATATTTGAAGATTGCAATAGAATTGTAGCTTTACAAAATTTTATTAAATACATGTAGCACCCATGGAAGAGATAGCTAAGGATAAAGAGCCAAATATTGAGAACTATATGGTGTTCAAACAATAAGAGTATGTGTTTTGGGAATTGTTAGGATTTATACCATAGAGATACATGTATTTTTCTATTGAATTTATTCCTATGGATACTCTATTAAAACTTCATACAAAATGAGAACACCAAATCTAAATAATTGCAAATTTAGCTAGAAGAGTTGTTGAAGAAGGGCTACATACACCGAAGTGTCTCTCCTAGGAATTTCCCAGTGCTTTTTGTGAAGCAAAAGGATGGAAATATGAGGTTGTGCATTGAATATAATAAAATTAATAAAGTGAAAAACTATCATTTTTTGGGAATAAATGGAATCTCTATTCTGCTAAAGGGATAAAGAATACTTTCCAAGATTGACTTAAAATTAAGTTACCATCAATTGGGAATAATAAATAAGACACTCGAAAAACTATGTTTTCCAGCTGTTATGGTAATTATGAGTTTGTAGTGGTTCCTTTGGGTTCAAATATACATTAGCTATAGTCATGTGTCTATGTAATAGAGTGTTTAAAGATTATTTTGATAGATTTTCCATTGTTTATGTGCATGATATCCTTATCCATTCCAACATAGAGGAGAAACATGAGAAGCATTCATGGATGGTGCTATAGTTATTGAGAGAGAACTAATTTAAAAATCAAATCCATTATTTGGGCTACATTACCTGAGAGGAGGGAATAATAATGGATTCAAAATTGATTATGGAATTTCTAGCTATAACAACAATTATTAAAGTTAACATTCCCATAAATTTAAAATAACGAAAGAAATTATGGCTATGTTTCTCTTGAAATCAATAAAGACTATAGGAAGATTTAAATATTGAATAATAATCATATTTTTCACATGTCTTAAGAGACTGCACTTGACAAAGTGAGAGGTAGATTAAAAAACACTGCTAGTTTCCTCTTATTCACATATAGTTAAACTAATACTAGAAAATAGTGAATCATTGTTATTTATGTGTAGGGTGGATCTAATAACTATGGATGATATACATCATATAAAGTAGGAAATTTCATATTGATATCTTCATTCGTTTAACATTTTATTTGTAATACCTCATGATATCTAGAGGTGATGGTTAATATAGTTTTTTGTTGCTTACTAATCATAGCTACTTTTGCTTATGTGCATACCAATTGCAATTGCAACTATGACACCGTATTCAAGTAGTCATTAGTTACTTGTTAGGATATTTATACAGTCAAGAATTAGTTAAGTTTAACTTGTTATAATATGTATATTAGGTGAAAGTTTGTTTCTTTAGTATGTATTAGGTGCATTGTAATTCAACGATCATGATATCTTCTTCAGATAGAGTGATCCAATGACTCATATTCTCCTTTATATTGATGGTTATTGATGCATGGTTTAACACCCGATAAGTCCATCATATCTATTTAAATGGAATGTCGGGTCATGGATGATGATCGATTGTGAGAAACCTCCTATGTAAAATATCTTATTTTTCATTAACAAAATTTCTTCCATTGGTTGGGTTGTCTCACAGGGGCTTCACCGGGGGAGAAATACCATACCACATGAGTTCATATTGGGGGATATATATTGAGGGAAAAAATAACATAATATATTGAGGATATAGGAGGGGGTAAATGGTTTTTATATTGGCAGGTATACAAATGGAGCTCAAAGTTAATGAAATTTTTTTAAGGGGTATAAAGAATGTTAATGAAAAAATGGATACCTACAATATCTACTAAAAGTAGGGGTTTTTTAAATTGGTAAGGGATATTCGGTTTGTATTTATAGGAGGTTAAATAATGTGATTCTTAAAGTTATTTTCCAATATGTAGTCAAATTAAGGGTATTGTTTAGTATGCCACCAACACACATGCTATGTAAGAGGTTCATTGAATGAATCCCCTGTGGGTTGTCTGGAGGAAATGAATACTTCCCTCTTAGAAGGTATTAATGACATAAAAATATTGGTGATGTGATTTTTGATCTAGTTGTGTCAGTGGTTACTGAAGGTCTTAATTGTGGATGGAATACCTTATTTACCTTAAGATGGTATGCATGTGACATCCTTCGCCATTTTCACATGGAATATTGTAAACTAACTCCTTCCCCATTCATTGTGGCGTCAATAATACCACCACTTTCACTACACCCCAAGTTCATGCCACTTGATAATAATAGTTAGTTTGTAGCCTCTTATATTTGACTCATACCTATCATAATATTTCCTTTATTTTTGGTCTTCTTTTTTGGTATATGCAAACACCACATCAAAGTCATTGGGAAGTCACAAAAATGATACTTTGATATATTTGAGGTACAATTTAGTTTGGGATACATTACAATTTAGGGGGGGACTCCTTTATTTTATTTTTTTCATTGATTCAAACTGGACAACTGGAAATATATTGTAGTTCATGTTTTCAGCCTTGGTTCCAGACTTTTCAATTGGGTTTGTAAAAAGTAGTAGGCTATTACGCTTTCCTTAACAGAAGAAGAGTATTGAGTAATATCTAATGTAATTCATGATATATTGTACCTTTGATAGATAATTTTAGATTTTGGATGTCAACAACAATATTTGACCAACCCTATAGAATTTTCTCTACAAATTAGCTAGCTCACTGATATCATGTAGAAATTACACCTTCAGATCTAACTGATATATGCAATGTACTAAAGCATAATACTAGATCTACATCTACCATAAACTTAGCGGAAACTTAATTGAACATGAGAAACATCAAGAATGAACAGATATAAATGAAAATGAGAAGTAATCAACCATAACACAGAAGATATAACCTGGGGAAAACACCATCCTAAAACCCCATCTCTGTATTATCAATCAAGTGGAAATCCTCAACAACATACAAAAAGAATCAACTCAAAAGCTATCCTGCTGTCTTTGTACTCTGATGATGTAGCTCATGGACTATCTAGGCCTGTATATATAGGCTACAGAAGTCCTCCAAGCTCCTATTTCCTTGGGCAGTTTTGATTGGAGTCCAATGCCATAACATGTGTGAATTGGCCACATCATACCTGCTATAACCTCAGGTCCAACTATGCAATCCATAAGGAATAATATTCCTTCTGCATGCAAGGAATATTCACAAGGAATATCCTAGCAACTAATAGTACACTGTCCCTCCATCTGATCTCAACTGGGTCTCTGTCTGAACTAACATGCATGAATTATCCATGAGTAAATACTCCGTTATCTAAAATACAGTGGTTACATGCATGCAAGCATTAACTAACTAAACTCTCATTAACTTAACAAATTGTTAAATTAATGTAACTGGACTTGACTAAGTTAAACTCAGTCAAATGATCACACTCAATATAGAACTAATCCTTATCTCCTTTAATCAAGGGATAAGTTCCTCAATCAAAGGAGAAACTATTGCATGTCCTCACATAGACTTCAAGTTCATAATTCCTTAACAAATTAACTCAAACTGAATTAATTAATTAATTTACAAACTGTTGTTAATATCAAATTCGAATTTTACTTCCTATTTCTATTCCACGGACTGACTCAAATAGGAATCCACACTGAACTGCTAAAAATAGAACTTCTATTTTTATCACTTCTATTTTTCATTCCCTGTTGCCTAATCTAGCACTGATTCCCAAACTGCTATTTTTAACACTTCTATTTTTAGCAATTTCTTGTTGCCATTTTCAACACTCCCTCTCAACAAGAAAGGCTTCCTCTCGAACCCGATCCTGTACCTTCGGAATGTTTTGCATGCAACACTTCTACCAAGTGTGGTTTCTCCAACAACTCTCGGAACAAAAAAACTCCCAACTGACCTCTCTGTTGGGTTAGAAACATACTCTGATGCTGAAGCTCTACCTGCTGCTGACAAGTTCTTCCTCTCTGACCTCTGCGCTATTGCAACATCTCCATGCATCTCGCATCGTTGCACACCTCTCTGTGCTACCCTGCACTGTGCAACACACTTGTGCCTCTCCCATTATTGTAGCCTGCTAGCTCTGCGTTGTCCTAGGATTCCCTACATTGTAGCTCTCTCTGCCACTCCATTTGTATCTGTCTCTACCCAATTAGTCAGTTCTGCTACTCCTCATCGAGGCTCCCGTAGAAAAGTTGAATCAAAGAGGTTGGGTACCTCAAGGATCCTACCCCTCCTCCTTAGGACGATCACTCCACATCACCCCACCTCCTACCTGGAGGTATGGATGCATGTGATCCCTCAGGCCACCTGGCTCAAAGTTTCCCCCTACTGGAGGTCTCTGTATGAGTAGATGTCTCTACTCGATCTACTCTCAGCTTCTCTAGTTGTGGCTGCTCCACAAGCTCCTGACACTGCTGCACCAATCGTGGCTCCTCCACAATTGTCTGAGACTTCCTCTGGCGCTGCATGTTGAGATGTAATATACTCTCCCTATCAACCACCAATTCTCCATCAGTTTCCTTGCTACTCAAGGCTTTGCATGCATCTTGAACCTCAAGAGCATACAGGTTCTTGACCCGTGAACCAATCTGCTTCACCTGTATAGTGATGATGTGTCTAAGGAAAACCTTTCGCTTACTGAAGACTACATCATAACCTCTGTCTTCCAGCATCACGATCAACACCAAGTTTCTCTTCAGTCCTGGTACATACTTGACATTGGTCAAGGTAAGGCGAGCTCCACGCTCCCTCTGAAAAATAACCGTGCCTACACCTAAGACACTATACTTTTCATCATTATCCATCACTATGAGTATCTGGAGATCTTTCTCCTCCACAGTACTAAACAATCTCTTGTCGCCGGTCATGTGGAAAGAAGCTCCACTGTCAAGAAACCAAAAACTTCCCACCATGGATGAAACCATGCATGCGAAGAGTGTGAAATCCAACTCGAACTATGAAGCAAGTGCCTCACCCTCAGATCCTTCCCCGGTTCCCTTCTTGGATTTCCTCAGTGGAAAATTTGTAACAAAATGGCCCACCTCATGACAATGAAAGCATCACACTTTCGATTTGTCAAACTTCTTCCCACCATGGGAAGAACTGGACTCGAAAAGAGAAACCTTCTCCTTCCCCTTCTTTGCCTTACTTGCTAAGGCACAATTTTCTTCATTGTCCATGGATGAAGAACCATCTCTGGTGCTTCTTATTATCTCCTCCTGCATCAAATCCGACCAAAGTCATTCCCAATTTGGCAGTTTCTCTCTTCTATTGACCGAGTCCTGGTAGCTATGCCAGCTCTTAGGAAGACCAAGAAGTGCAAGACTCACCATGTCATCATCAATTTTGATGATCCCTACACTTCCAAGCTCATCCCTGCATGAGGTGAGCTTGTTCAGATACATATAGATCATGGCACCCTTTTCACACTTGATCTTTCAAAGTTTGTCCTTCAGTGCTAGCTTCCTCTGATCACTTCTATTTTGATAAAGATCTTTCAATGTATTCCACATCGAAAACGGAGTCTCCTTCCCATGGAGGCTCGAGACAATGTGATCTCGGACTCTCTCCAGGAGGATTCTCCTAGCTCTAGCCACACAGTTCTTCCATTCCGCCAGTTGAGTAACATCAGTTGGCTTCTGGACTTCTTGATCAATGAAGTCCTTTAGACCATTATCTTCTAATACTGCCTCCATGTAATCCTTCCAGGCTATATAATTCGAATTTCCATCAAGGGCATATTCGAGTCTCAAACCATAGAATGGCATTGGTGAAATAGATGTGATAAGAACTTAATTCAATATTCAAAAACCAAAAACTTCAACTTCTTCCTTCTTTTATATTGTTCTTCCTTGATCACCTGTGCTCCGATACCATGTAGAATTTTCTCTACAAATCAACTAGCTCACTGATATCATGTAGAAATTTAACTTGCAGATCCGACTCATATATGCAATGTACTAAAGCATAATACAAGATCTACATCTACCATAAACTTAGAGGAAGCTTAATTGAACATGAGAAACATCAAGCATGAACAGATATAACTCAGAATGAGAAGTAATCAACCATAACATAGAAGATATAACCTAGGGAAAGCACCAGCCTAAAACCCCATCTCTGTATTATCAATCAAGTGGAAATCCTCAATAACATACAAAAAAGAATTAGCTCAAAAGCTATCCTGCTATCTCTATACTCTGATGATGTAGCTTATGGACTATCTAGGTCTGTATATATAGGCTACACAAGTACTCCAAGCTCCTATTTCCTAGGGCAGTTTTGATTTGGGTCCAATGTCATAACATGTGTGAATTGGCCACATCATACCTGCTGTAACCTCAGGTCCAACTACGCAATCCATAAGGAATAATATTCCTTCTGCATGCAAGGAATATTCACAAGGAATATCCTAGCAACTGATAGTACACTGTCCCTCCATCTGATCTCAACTGGGTCTCTGTCTGAATTGACATGCATGAGTTATCCATGAGTAAATACTCAGTTATCTGAAATACAGTAGTTACATGCATGCAAGCATTAACTAACTAAACTCTCATTAATTTAACAAACTGTTAAATTAATCTAACTGGACTTGACTAAGTTAAACTAAGTCAACTGATCACACTCAATATAGAACTCATCCTTATCTCCTTTAATCAAGGGATAAATTCCTCAATCAAAGGAGAAACTATTGCATGTCCTCACATAGACTTCAAGTTCATAATTCCTTAACTAATTAACTCAAACTGAATTAATTAATTAATTTACAAACTGTTGTTAATATCAAATTCGAATTTTACTTCCTATTTCTAGTCCAAGGACTGACTAAAATAGGAATCCACACTGAACTGCTAAAAATAGAACTTCTATTTTTAGCACTTCCATTTTTCATTCCCTGTTGCCCAATCCAGCACTGATGCTCAAACTACTATTTTAGCATTTTTATTTTTAGCAATTTCTTGTTGCCATTTTTCAACAAACCTCCCCTGTGAAAATAAAAGATAAATCAAGGTTGTGTAAGATCTAGTTTAGAACTAGCGTAGCAAACACATTGAGCTACAAATGTAATTGATCATAGAACTTGTTCACAATTGAGTTATCGAGGTGCAAATTTTCCCTATAAAATCAAACATGGTCATCTATGGTCAATCATGGCTAACCATGGTTGAACGTCGCATTGTCATAGAGATTCTGGTGATATGAAAATAAATCATGGTTAAGCATGGTCAACCATTGTCCAATGTCACATTGTGACAAGAATGTCTCAATATGAAAATCAACAATGGTCAACCATGTTTATTTTAGTGTTTGTAATATTTCTCTTAGGGTTTATATACCTTGGGTTTATAATATTAGTCCCTTGGGTTTAATATTAATCCCTTGGGTTCATAATCCCTTAGGATTTTAGTATTAGTCCCTTGGGTTTATAATATCAATCCCTTGGGTTTATTATTCCCTTCGGTTTATAATATCAATCAAGGTCAACCATCGTCAATCATGGCTAACCATGGTCAGCCATGGTCAACCATGGTTGAACATCGCATTGTGATAATTATTCCCTAAATATAAAAATCAACCATGGTCCAATGTTGTATTGTGACAAAGGTTAGCCATGGTCAACCATGGTCCAATGTCTCATTGTGACAACGATTGTTTCGATATGGAAATAAGCCATGTTTATTTTAGGGTTTATAATAGTTATCTTAGGGTTTATATACCTTGGTTTTATATCTTTTATCCCTTAGGCTTATAATATTGATATGTTAGGTTTATTAATCTAAGGATTCATATTCCTAGGGTTTAATATTATTCCCTTAGGTTTATAATCCCTTGGATTTTTAGTATAAATCCCTAGGGTTTATAATATAAATCATGGTCAACCATGTTTATTTTAGTGTTTATAATATTTATCATAGAGTTTATATAAATTGGGTTTAGAATATTAGTCCCTTAGGATTAATATTATTCAACCATGGTCAAATGTCGCATTATCACAAACACCATGTTGATATGAAAATCAACCATGGTTAAGCATCATCAAACATGATCCAACGTCTCATTGTGACAAGGATTATATGAATATGAAAATCAACCATGGTCAACCATGGTCAACAATATTTATTTGAGTGTTTATAATATTTATCTTGAGGTTTATATACCTTGGGTTTATAATATTAGTCCTTTGTTTTTAATATTATTCCCTTGCATTCATAATCCATTGGGGTTTTAGTATTAATCGCTTGGGTTTATAATATAAATCCCTTAGGTTTATTATTCCCTTGGGTTTATAACATAAATCATGGTAAACCATGATCAATGATAGCCAACCATGGTCAACCATGATCAATCATAGCCAACCATGGTCGAATGTCGCATTGTGATAGTGATTGTCTCAATATGAAATCAACCATGGTCTAACATCACATTGTGACAAACATTGTCTCGATATGAAACTCAATCATGGTTAACTGTGATCTGACATCGCATTGTGAAGAGGATTGTATCAATATGGATATCAAACATTGTTAAACATGTTTATTTTAGGGTTTATAATATTTATCTTAAGATTTATATACCTTGGGTTTATAATTTTTATCCCTTTGGTTTATTATTCCCTTACGTTTATAATCTCAATCCCTTGGTTTTATTAATTTAAGGGTTCATATTCTTAGGGTTTAATATTATTCCCTTAGGTACATAATCACTTGGGATTTTAGTATTAATCCCTAGGGTTTATTATTCCCTTGGGTTTATAATATCAATTATGGTCAACCATGGTTTAACATCGCATTGTGACGAATAATGTCTCAATATGAGAATCAACCATGGTCCAATGTCGCATTGTGAAAATGATTCTCTCTATTTGAAAATCAATGATGGTCAAGCATGCTCAACCATATTCAAACATCACATTGTGACAAGGATTGTCTTAATATGAAAATAAACTATGGTAAACCATGTTTACTTTAGTGTTTATAACATTTAGTATTTATTTTAGTGGTCAACCATAGTCAACCTTTGTAAACCATTGTCGAGCATGTTTTATAACATCAAACATGGTCATCCATGGTCAATCGTGGCCAACCATGGTCGAACTTCTCACTATCACAAAGATTGTGATGATATTAAAATCAACCATGGTTACGCATGGTCAACCTTGGTCCAATGTGGCATTGTGATAAGGATTGTCTCAATATGAAAATAAACCATGGTAAACCATGATTATTTTACTGTTTGTAATATTTATCTTAGGTTTTATATACCTTGGATTTATAATATTAGTCCCTCAGGTTTAATATTATTCCCCCGGGTTCATAATTCCTTGGGGATTTAGTGTCAATCCGTTGGATCTATTATTCCCTTGGGTTTGTAATATCAATCCCTTGGTTTTATTATTCCCTTGGGTTTATCATATCAATCATGGTCAACCATGGTCAGCCATGGTTGAACGTAACATTGTAACAATTATTGTCTCAATATAAAAATCAACCATGGTCAACCATGGTCCAATATCGCATTGTGACAAAGGTTAATCATGATCAACCATGGTCGAATGTCACATTATGACAAGGATTGTCTCAATATCTAAATCAACCATGTTTATTTTAGGGTTTATAATATTTATCTTAGGGTTTATATACCTTGGGTTTATATCTTTTATCCTTTGGGTTTATTATTCCCTTAGGTTTAAAATCCCTTTGGTTTTTAGTATAAATCCCTATGGTTTATTATTCCCTTGGGTTTATAATATCAATCATGGTCAACCATGTTTATTTTAGTGTCTATAATATTTATTGTAGGGTTTACACACCGTGGGATTATAATATTGGTCCCTTAGGTTTATAATATCAATCATGGCCAACCATGTTTATTTTAGTGTTTATAATATTTATGTTAGGGTTTATATACCTTGGATTGATAATATTGGTCCCTTGTGTTTAATATTATTCAACCATGGTCAACCATGTTTTATAAAATCAATCACGAACAACCATGGTCCTATATCACATTCTGACAATGATTGTCTCAATATGAAAATCAATCATTGTCTCAACCATAGTCAGACATCACATTATGAAAAAGATTGTCCCAATATGATAATCATGGTCAACCATGGTCATTCATGATCAACCTTGGTCAACCATGTTTTATAAAATCAAACATGGTCAATCATGGTCAGCCATGGTCGAATGTCGCATTATCATAAAGATTGTGTTGATATGAAAATCAACCATGGTTATTCAAGGTCAACTATGGTCCAATGTCGCATTGTGACAAGGATTGTCTCAATATGAAAATCAACCATGGTTCATAGTCCCTTGGAGTTTTATTATTAATCCCCTTTGTTTATTATTCCCTTGGGTTTATAATATCAATCCCTTGGGTTTATTATTCCCTTGGGCTTATAATATCAATCATGGTCAACCATAGTCACTCATGGTCAACAATGGTCAACCATGGTCAACCAATGATTGTCTCAATATGAAAATCAACCATGGTCCAACGCCGAATTGTAACAAAGATTGTCTTGATATGAAAATCAATCATGGTTAAGCATCGTTAAACATGGTCCAACATCACATTGTGACAAGGATTGTCTCAATATGGAAATCAACCATGATCAACCATGTTTCTTTTAGGGTTTATAATATTTATCTTAGGGTTTATATACATTGGGTTTATACTTTTTATACCTTGGGTTTATAATATCGGTCCCTCGGGTTTATTAATCCAAGTGTTCATATTCCTAGGGTTAAATATTATTTCCTTAAGTTTATAATGCCTTGGGTTTTTAGCATTAATCCATAAGGTTTATTCCCTTAGGTTTATAATATCAATCATGGTCAACCATATTTTATAAATTCAATCATGGTCAACCATGGTCCAATGTCGCATTGTGACGAATATTGTCTCAATATGATAATCAACCATGGTCAACCATGGTCCAATTTCGCATTGTGACAAAGATTCTCTCGATTTGAAAATCAATGATGGTCAAGCATGCTCAACCATGGTCCAACATCACATTGTGACAAGGATTGTCTCATGGTCAACCATGTTTTATAAAATCAATCATGGTTGACCATTGTTTGTTATGGTCAACCATGGTTCAACGTCATAATATAATAAAGATTATCTCAATATGGTAATCATTGTCAACCATGGTCAACCATATTTTATAAAATCAAAGATAGTTTAATTATAATTATAATTATAATTATAATTATAATTACTAATAATAATAATAATAATAATAATAATAATTATAATTATTATCATTATTATTATTATTATTAATTACTAATTATAATTATAATTATAATTAATAATTATTATTCTTAATAGATTATTATTATTAGTTATTTATCATTAAGTATTTTTTATTATAATTTGTTTTTTATTATTAATGATTGATTAATTATTAATTATCAAACCATTATTAACAATACTATTTAATATTTTCTCATTAATTAAAAATGATTATTTTAATTAAGAATAATATTTAATCTTAATTTAGTTTTAATAAAAAATTATTATAAACATTTTAAAATAATTATTGTTATTACTAAATAATTATTGTTGTTAATGTTATCATTATTAATTAATATTACTACTATTATTAATTGTTGTTGTTATTATTATTATTAAATAACGAATTTATATTACATAATTTAAAATTAAATAATATTAAATATTAAATATTAATTAATATAGATTATTAATTATTATTAATTATAATTATAATAATATTTTTTTTAATATTATTTCTATTTTGATTATTTGAAGACATTTTTGGAAGAAATCACATTGGTAGAATGAGGCCGATGCGTTTTGAACCAAAAAATGTGGTTGATCATCATGACAATATATTATTTCTATTGTTATATATTTAGTAATGGTAAATACAAATTTATTCTTCGGTTTATATCAACCACATTAATCTTGTTAAAGTAAATTTATTATTATGTTATTATTATTATATCAATAATAATAATAATATTAAATCCATATCCATTGATGCCTATCGATGTATGTCAATCCCATTTAATTATGTGGTTGTTCATCTGAGTGATATACAACTACTACGTATATTAACTACATTTTTTAATGTGGTTGCGCTAGTTAATAGTCATTTAATCAATTCATTAATAGACGTGTAGTTTTATTGTGATTTTTTGTGCGGTCACATCTCATCATAAACATTTTTAATATAATTTCTAAAACAAAAAGGAAATGATTAATATAAATATGCTTTATTTTTAATGTGGAGAAAAGGAAGAAGAAATATATTCTACGGTAATAAGAAACAAAATATTTGAAAAGGTCTTTAAAACGTTTGAATATATTTAATTATATGAGTATTTAATTCCTTGAGGATTGTGTGTCATTTTAAAAAAAAGAATAAATGAAGATTTTTTATAAAAATAGTTTTCATGTTATGGATTATGTATATTGGAGAAGAGAATTTGATGAAAACAAAGTAATATGAGTATCAATTAGAACCGTGCATAAAATCAAATTAATGTCAAATTGGAAAACCAATTATTAATTCTAGAGCCAAAGATAGTTGAGAATATAGTTTTTTCCTATTTCGAAGCATAATATGAAGTTAACAACATAATTATCGATTTTCCCTAGTTTTAAATATTGGTTAACTTCATGTTACACGTTGAGATTTTTTTTTAGAATTTCCCTCTAAGAAAAATATAATGACATTTTAGGACATTATACCAAAGTAAAATATATATACATTGATTAAAAAGTACTTTAAATATATATCTAAGGAAAATAATCAAGAATCAAAAGTGAATGTCATAGATGCAAAAACAACTTTATGAAGTTATTTGAAGAAAATTCTCATAAATGACTATAGTTAAAAATTACTTGCACAATTTTGAGAATTCCAAGGCTGTGAAAAAAAATAGGACAAGGTAATGTAAGTATTTGACAAAATTTCAATGTAGGCCTTTCCTAGTAAGATGGAGAAATTTCTCACTTGAAAATCTTCAATTAAAAGTTAGTTGAAGAAATTAGAACATTAAAAAAATGAGAAACTCCAATATTAAAACATTTTAGATAAAATTTGTAGATAAAACGATGAAGGACTTTCACATATCAAAAATCATATTCAAAATCTATTTATTGAATTTAACAATATTATGAATGATATGTGGTCACTGGAAAATATGATAGGAAAAGTTAAACAGATAAAAGCACAAAACTATTTAACTAAAAAAAAAATATCAAGAGGAGGGAACAAATATTGGTCTTAGAAATATTCCAATCCAATTGAAGTGAAAGCATGTTCATATTCTATAGTTAAAATGATTGAAATTCCAAGAAAATATTTAGTTATCAACCAAGAAACATCAACGTATGAAAGAAATCATATGCTTGAATTTCATGAAGAAATCACCATAAACATGATAAACGAAAATTAGATCACATGAACTCCTTACAGACATCCAAATAATAAGAGTAGTGATCTCATTGATTTTTTATATCCATATTACTTATGAAAACAATAGTTGAGTTAAAATTATGAAGAATGATGTTGTTATCACAATTAATTCTTACGATAACAATTCATCTCAAGTATCATGTAAGTCGAAGGTTGGACAAAAGTTGAATTGCAATGGTTATATCATTTTATGGGTTGACAATTTTTTCCACACTTGGAGGTCCATATCATCTTGTAGCATTGAAGATGACATCTCTAGGAATTTGGAAAGATCTGAAGATATTACAAGATACAGAAATATATGTTAATACTTCCCATCAATATGATTTGAGTATAAAATATTTCTAAGGGAAAGGGAATTTTATGAAATTAAATGTGTATAAAAAATATAAGTAATCATAACAACAACATAGAAGGAGATGAGCTCTTCTAGGGTTATGAGAAAATACTAATGCATTTGACAGTGTTAGATCTGCATTCTGCAACCAATGTTTTCGTACTGAAATCCTCTAACAGGGGGATATGAGCACCCCAGCTGGGGGGAAAGATCCCCTCCTATTGAACTGTAGCAATAGGTGAAACCAATGGAAAAATAAGAACGTTGCATGGCCAAGGAGTCACCCCTAATGAGGGAGCTGTAATGGGAGCCCAATAGAAAGCATGAATATGTGGGCAATGCCTCCCATGTGCAACCAAGAAACCTAGATTTGTGATAACCTCCAACAAACTCAAGAACTACCGCAATTACATGAAGGATCATGCCCTGATCTGCATATTTATTGTGATTCGGCCATCAGAAAAGGATTTGATCAAGTGGATCGAGCTAAAATGTTAAACCAAAGGCCATACACATCTGAAGCTTGGAGCTCGAGGGGTTTTTACAATAATATTCACCACCTTGGAGGACGAGGAGAGGGTTTTTGAAAACTAACCATACTTGTACTATATTTCAGGGTTTTTATGGGATAATGGGACGAATGTTAGTATCCAGATCAGGAAAAATTTATGGGAACAGATTTTGAAAAAATTGTATCATGAATGGAGGAATTTCGATAAGAGATTCATTCTGGAGGATTAAACGAAGATTTATTGGGACACGTTCCTGTAATATCATGTGAAGAAGAGTTAGAAGCCACCTAATCCGTCGGATATCATCGATTCCCATTTGGGAGGCTCACAAGAACACGAAAGCCAAAACAAAGGAGGTAAGAAATGTGGAAGGAAAATCTTAAAGAATCAATCCAAATGGTAGGAGATTCATTAGTTAATTCTAGACAGGTGGTACCGCTATCTGTGGTTTTCAACCAAATTAAAAAAATCTCTCAATGATTGTTATCTCCTTGAATGTGAGGGGCCTCAACATCTGTGGTAAACAAATATATCTACAGGATTGCCCAAAAAATGAGAAACCCAAAATAGTGATGTTCCAGGAAACTAAGGTTACAAGGGAAATAATTGAAGCAATGCTCAATCAGATGCATCCCAGGTACAAAGTAATAGCTTTAGATGAAAGGGTGGTGTAGGGGCCACTGCCATACTCTGGAACCCTACTAAGATTATTTTTGACCAATGGATCAGTATGCCCTAGATTTTATCTAGAAGATTCAGACATATTGGGGCTAAAGAGTGGGTATTATTATCGACAATCTATGGTCCTCATATTCCAGGGGAGAAATAATATTTCCTCCAACATTTAGGAAAGCTTCGCACAATGAGTGAGGAAAAACTTTGGTTGATTGGGGGAGATTTTAACCTCATAACCTCGCTAGAAGAGAAAAAGGGTGGGATAAGATGGAGGGAGCTAGAAATGGATCTCTTATGAACTTGGATAGTATATTTTAAAGTAGTAGATAACCCAACCATCAACGACATATTCACATGGAAAAACTAGAGAGGTGAATCCCACCAAGTTGCCTCTAGGTTAGATATATTCCTTGTCTATGAAGACCTTATCAGTAAGGACATTTTCTTCAAAGCCTCCATTCTACCATGTCTGGGATCTAACCATTGGCCAATCCAGTTGGAAATGGACCTTAAGTTGGGTGAATGTAATCGACCCTTCAGGTTCGAGTCCTTTTGGTTATAGGACACATCCTTTTTGGAAAAAGTAAAGGATTGTTGGACCTCCAACACAGTTCAGGGATGCAACTGTGTACACACCTTTCAACTCTTCCTGAAGGATCTTAAGAGGTAGATAAAAAAATGGAAAAGTTCAAAATTTGGTCACATTCAGAAAGACCAGGAAATCTTGCAAGCCTGCATGCAAAAGGTACAACAATAGATGATCAACCAAGGACATTCAGGGCCCCTAATAGTAGAAGAAGGACAAATCCTAACTCAGATCAAGGAACGAAGAAATAAAGAGGAGATACTTTGGAAACAAAAATCTAGTGTTTAATGGCTTTGGGAAGGAGAGACAAACACTTGTTTCTTTCAAAAAGCTATGATCCAGCATAGGTAGCATAACCATATCTTCTCGTGGCTTTGTGAGGAGGGGAATCAACTGGTACAGCATGAAGACATGGAAAACCTTATGATGGACCGTTTTCATAACCACCTGTTTGAACTGGATAAGAATATATCAGAAGCAATCAGGCACATTACAAGACACAACCCACAATTGGGTAGCAGACCAAAACATGGCACTGATGAGAACCATCAATATGGAGGAAGCTGAGGTGGTAGTAAAAGGCTTGGCGAAGAAAAAATCGCTAGGACTTGATGACTTCACTACATAATTCTTTCAGGTGGCATGACCTATTTTGGGTAAGGATATCTTGGTAGTGGTTGAAGAATCTCGGCTATTTTGGCAAGTACATATCCCTCTTATCTCTACTTTTATAGCATTGATTGGAAAAAAATCTCATTATAAAGAACCTTAGGGATTCATACGTATTTATTTATGTGATTTCATATATAAAATTACCTCCACCATTATGGCCAATCATCTTAAGCCCCTTCTTCCTGCCTTGATTTCTCTTGAGAAAATTGGTTTTGTCCAAAGCCGCCAAATTATGGATGCCATTGTCATCACCAAGGAGGTAATTCACTCTCTCAAGAGCCTTAAATCAAAGGGCATGATCATAAAGTTGGAATTATCCAAAGCCTATGATCGCCTAGGTTGGTCCTTTGTGATGAAGATAATGAAAGCCTTTGGTTTTAACCAGCGATGGTTCTAATGGATTTTCTCTCTAATTTCCTCACTGGTATTCTTGGTCCTCGTAAATGGCTCTCCCTCCCAGACCTTCAATGTGTCTAGATGCCTCTGTCAAGGAAAACCTATTTCACCCTTCCTCTTCATTTTGGCCGTGGAAGGGCTAGGAAGATATATAAAATCAGCTATTGAAGCTAGCCATTTAAAAGGAATTCGTTTGCGGGGTAATGACCTTCCCTTATCCAAACTACAATTTATGGATGATATAATGTTATTCTATCAAGTCTCCCTTTGGGAATTCAAGGCTCTAACAACCATCCATACTGATATCAATAATGAGAAATCTAATATCTTTTTCTTTAAAACCCTAGTTCCTTCCCAATCTTTCTTGGCTAGGATTTTGGGATTTCGCATTGGCTCCTTCTATCCAAATACTCAAGAATTCCCCTAGTGAATAACTCTCTTAAGACCTCTTGTTGGAAAAACCGCCTTGAGCAAATCCAATATGGCTTCAAAACTGGTCTTTCTGATCCCTAAACATAGTTGCGAGGGTGGTTTTATTGAAGGTTTTGTTGCAATAGATCCCAATATATCAGCTCTTAGGCCTAACTACTCCTAAAACTGCTCGCTCTAATATGACAATTATCTTCAAAAAAATCCTATGGAAAGTTTCTCAGGAAGCTAAAACATGGGCATTGATTTCATGGGATCGGTTGAATAAACCTAAAATGGCATTGGGGGTAGGTCTTTGGGATCCCTTCCTACTAAATAAAGTTATGGGGGAAAAACTATGGTTGCAATGGATTCAAGGTGGTACTGATATGTGGAAGGTCATTTGGGGTCGGAAATATAACATGCCTTCAACTATAGAGGAAATATTGAGAATGTAGGGAACTCCAAGTGGATCCTCAATTTGGAACTTAGCTTTTGAGAATAAAGAGCTAATCTATAAGAATGCATTCTGGGAAATCAGAGATGGGAGTATATCTCTATTCTTGTAAGGTTTGTGGAAACATTGAGAAAAAATCTTGAGTCGCCAGGATTTGGCAAAGATCTTCCTTTTCACTAATAGACCCCACAACTTGATGGTTAAATTGTTTTGGGACTTGACCCCTGGAATCAATGGAGAAAGTGGAAAATGAAACAAGACTTGCACAACCCTCCTAACTGAAATCAATGGGATGTGTTTTATTTCGAGGTGCACACTAGACGAATTGCATCATTAGAAGGATGGGACATTCTCAGGTGGGGATATAAAAACAAAGATATGTTCACCATAAAAGAAGTTTACCAACTGGTAGCAGAGGAGCATCAAGATCAGTACAATCTAGTATGGAGGAAAATATGGATGAGACAATCTTGGCTGAAAATAATGTACTTTGTATGGTTAGTGTGCAATGGTAGGATTCTTACCTGGGACTAATTGTAGAAGAGAGGAATACATGGGCCCTCTTTATACAATATGTATGCCTCTTAGACTAAAACCATAGAGCATCTCATGAATTTATGCCCCTTCATAGCAAGGCTCTGGCAGAATATAAATACTCTTTTTGGTCATCTAGACCATGATAATACTAGTATCTGATCCACCACAAGGAGTTGGAGGAAAGGAATCTCTTCTAGTCCAGCTGTAAATCAAACATAGTGTCTATCTCCTAGCTTTGTTTTATTGGGAGTATTGAAGGAAAGGAGCAGAAGAATTTTCAAGGACCAGAAATTGTCACACTTGGAAATCTGGAAATGAATTATACAAAATGTAAGAGAACATATACTAGGAGAGAAATGGCATTCTGATAATTGGAAGGTTAACCCCCACGAAGCATGGATACTTGTTATCGGGAAATCTAGTGTCTATGCAGAGCTGCTAGTCCCACTAAGACTAGTAGCTATCTTAGAAGCAAACAAACTAAAACTACTTTCGTTTTCCTTTATGAGAAGTAGATAAGAGGGGAACAAAGGAGACCAACCTCTGTCTTGCGCTTGGTTCCTTGCTTGATTCCTCTCCCTTCTGATAGATCTTTGCCACTCATTTCCTCGTCTACCCAGCTTCAAAGAGCACCTTTGGAATCAACGCAGCATAACACTATCCAAGAACAGAGATCTGCTATCACAAACAATATAGGACCAGATATATATTGACCACACAAATGCATATATCATCAATCATACAAGAATGTGGAGGAAAACTTGAATAGCTTTATTAATATCAAGAATAGCAAAGAGGATTACAACCAATTGTTCTGACCCAGCGTCATCCTCTCAACAAGAAATCCCTTCTTCACCTCATGGAAAGCTTAGATTACCCAACACTATGATGTTGCACCAAGAAACTTGTAGCACTTCCTTACAAGATACAAAATTCCATCCTTCCACCTCTGGATCTCTGGGATGAGAGATCTATTTATAGATATCTTCAAAGGTGTGAGTCAGCTCTGGGTTTTTGATTAGTGTCTTCTCTCTGATAGTTCTTGATTCCACTTGGAGATCTCATTGATCTCTTACTCATCCTTGGGCTATTCTGAGAGGCAAGTGTCACAAGAGAAGTTTCTGGAAGATTCCATGATCATCCACCTCGCAAACTGTCTCTACCACTTGTCTATTCTCATTCATCGCACCCTATAGAAGGACTTTTCAGTATGCATCGGACCTCCTGTGTGTAGTAGGTGTGATGCATCTCACCCTCAGCACTGAGAAATCAGTATGGTCCAGTTTTGACCATTTCTGAGTAGTTTTTCATGGAGAACTTCTGGGAGATGATGTAATCAGTTGACCTTGTTCCTTTAAGGTATGAAACAACACTTTTAGGGACTTAGGAGCCCTTGGTTTATGGACATGTATGATTGGGGTTGCAGTGCACAAAAATGTCTATAACAGTTGCCCCCTAAAGCATGAGGTCATTAATCTTTTGATGTCGGGTGAAATGCTTTATCATGAGGATCCAAAGTTTTTTCGAGCTGGAAGGTGATTTGTAGTAAGATACAATACAATACATTATCTTCATAATATTTTCATGATCTAGCTGACGCGGACATTCCCATGCTCAGCTTTATAAATCCATTTTCATGTACATAGGACAGAAGACCGTCTGTGTGCAGACTGATTATTCTGGTAGAGACATCATCCCTTAGATTCGCATGATCATCTGTTTGGCAATGATGTACATTTGATGTCTTTATTTTCCTAAATATATTGCAACCCGAATGGATGAAACTAGATCCGGGGTCTTCAAACTCGTCCAATCTTCACCCGAAGTACAACTCGATCCATGTGAAAATGTTCTGGAGTCGAACATGGAAAGACATCGCCTGATTACCAGCCAATGATGTAAGCTGTTAACATGTGTGAGAGGAATCACCGATAATGATGATGACCCTCAAGGTACTACAGTAAAATTTACATGGTGTGAAAAAGGGACTTGGCGTCAAACACCACGCAAAATCTTTCGGTCGAAGGCCATTGATGTAAACCTATCGCCGGAAGTGAGAAACTTGCCATTGAGGCATGCAAGCTTCAAGGTACTGAAAGGGTTGTTCCTAGATCGACTTCTTGGATAATGAGCTGATGTTGACAAGAATCGACCCGTCGTAGGAGGGCCTTAATGAATCCCACATCTACGACATGGAACAAAGCAAATGATTTTAATGGAGGTGAAAACAATCTGATGATATAACATTCAGGGTGGCGGTCATGAAAGAATGGAGTGTGAATGTATTGCAGAGGATGAGACATAGGTGAATTCTCTGAGCAACTTCTCTTGAACATACTGGCGACACTGACATGGATTGGTAGTGTTAACCCCAAATATGGATGGTGTGATAGACCAATGGTGATATGACCGGTGAACGGAATAACCGAACCTGACTCTTTGATGGAGTAAAAGTGTCATGTTGAAGAGCGACCTTGCTACCAACAAAGTTTCTTCAAGTTTTCTTCCCAATTTTTCCCTAGTCATTGCTGACCAGTACCTCTTTATTTTTGTCAAGCTTGAGGAGGATAACATATGCTTGTTCTATAATTTTCCCTTCGGGCAAACCCATCGCTATATTTTAACGAGCATAGCGACAGTGAAACTCATTCTTGTCTGAATGGACAAGTTTGTCGCTATTTGGTTTTAACGAGTTTAACGACAAAGATAACTCGGTCCTTTTCAATTTTAAAGAGTCTGAAAGGGACGTAAAGAAAACTCCAATAATCCTTTTTCGTCATATAATCCCTTAAGTCTGGAAAAGTATAAAATAATACAAAAGGGATGAATTTTTTGTAATTTTAATGAGCCGAACAAAACAAGCGCTCGATCTTTTTGTGTAATAATCCCTCAGGTCAAAAAAGATTAAAATCTAGAGGAGGGATAGCACTTCCGGTCACTTTAACGAGATGGAGAGGCCAATTTCTCAACAATATTTTCATATTTTACGAGTCAGATGAAAAGAGCTTAAAGGAGACTCGTTTTTTGAGGAAGGAGTGATAAATTCGGGTAGCAGCTGATTCCAGGTAAGGTTTGGAATCTTCCAATCACGGTAGTGTCACAAGGATGGCTAACAAGATCACTCTTCGCAATTGTTACTCAAAAGGGGTAAACAATCAAATGGAGGCAAATGATCGACCAAAAACAGAGTGGAGGTGATGATGAGAACACGACCAAGGCTCAAAGGCTGATGATAATGCATTCACGATGGTTATTTACCGGAAATTGGTTCATTAATTTTCCATGAGCTTAAACTCTGGGGGGAAACATTTGCTCATTGCTTATGTTTAATTTTTAACAAGCTTGAACTCCACAAAAAAACTACTCGTGGCTAGGTTTATTTTTTAACAAGCTTGAACTTTGCGTAAAACTGCTCATGGCGGGTTTATTTTTTAACGAGCTTGAACCCTGTGGTAACACTGCTCGTGATAAGTTTGAATGCCCCCAGCATAATAACGCACACCGAGGTGCATGCCCCCCAAGCTTCATTGCATTCAACACGGTTGTTGGAATGAAGGTTTACCTTCGAGATCTTTGAAAGACTCGACTTGGATTTTACGTGATCGTTATCAAAGACTCGATTTGGAAAGGGAGTTGTTTCATTTTTTAATGAGGTTGACACAGTAAAATAACTATCCTCATAATTCGTGCCGTATTTAAAGTATTTGATAGAATATAAAAAACTGAAGGATGATTAAGGTTGGTGGAATAATCTTCGTGGTAATCTGAAAGATGGGAACGATGGTGGTGATCTTCCCATGGTGCCTCTCCCATCATCATTGATTGAATGATTCCTTTGTCTGTAGAATGTACATGCGACCAAGGATCTGAAGAGGTACCATATTCCTTAGACCTATCTATCCAAACACTCGATGAGCGTTGATTTGGGTTTGTCCCCCAGGCTAAGAAAATTGATTGCTACAATATTTCTAAAATGGCGATGATCTATGCTGACAAAATATTTAGGAATCTTCCGAATCTTGAAGGTACCATATTGCAGGTTCCCACTGTGGTCACTTCCACCAGATTGTTTGGAGGCGGTAGGGAAAAAGTACCCATCAAAGTAGGGTCTTTTAGTAGGCCTACTCTAATATTTTGAAGTGAATGGGGGCTTCCGTGGATCATCGGAATGCTTCCTGTAACTTGTGAAATGTTGGGGAGAAATGCTTGTTGGTCGACGATTGTAATTCCTCCTTGGAAGGGAAATGCAATCTTTCTAAAGTAGGTCGACACAATGACAACCATAGAATATATCCAGGGTCTTCCCAGTAGGATGTTGTAATTGAGGTTTCCGTCGATTACTTCAACATTTATTTCTACTATTTTTCCCCCCAGTTCTACTTGCAAGTTACTTAAAATCCCATATGGGTTGTATGTTCATCCATCAAATGCTTTTAATGTCATCGAAGATCGCAACAAGGGTAGAGATCCTAAATTTTTCCAACAACTCATCGACATAATACATGTAGATGCCCCCTCATCAATAATCGTTCGGTGAACAATTTTGTTGAGGGCTTTCACTTGAATGAAGAAAGATAGTTGAGTTGGCAACTGAGGATCGTATCCTTTGTGATTAAAGGAGAGAAGATTGGAATCCGTTGGGTCAAGCCCACCTATTGCCGATAATAAACCCTGCTTTTGGGAGGGGAAATTTTGCAGTACCTGAAGAGTCAACATAGCGGACGACGATTGGACCAGATCCTCCACTGTATTATAATGTTCTGCTGCTTTGGCATGAGGATTAAATGTCGATTTGTGTACTACTCCCTTTGGCAGTTTTATCATTAGTTCAGGAATGATGGGTGGTACAACTTCGGTCAAAGTTGTTGTCGAACTATTAGGTTGATCGGTAGCCTTGTTGTCCGACAACTGTGGATTCCCATAATCTTTATTCTTTGTCGATATCAAAGCATCATTTTGGTGCTTTGAAATCGACAACATTAGCACTTGGGACGGGGAAGCATTGTCATTAGCAACCATATTTGTTCTTGTATTCGGAAAAGGATCAGTTAATATTGCCGAGGTTTTTGTATTCCTGAAGAATTTTCTAAGCTTAGATTTATATCGACAATCTGATGTCCAATGATCCTCATCGCATATAAAACATGGATGATTTGGTTTCCTACCTTCAACAGGGTTTGCAGAAGATTTTTCAGGAGACGACTCCTCCTTTTTCTTCTTCTTCCCTTTCTTTTTCTTCTTGCCTCATGGTTGCTTGGTTTCTTTGCCTTTGTCTCTCGACATGGCATTTACTTCCAAGGCGAGAATTTGTTCATTTTCATTTTGACTCGAAATTGTACGGGTCTTCTTTGACGTAGCCTTTACAGTTTTCGTGCCAGTTGTACCTATCACGCCATCGCTAGCATGAGAGTCTTTGTTTGATTTAGGAGGTGGAGGAACGGAAAATTCCGGTCTAGGAGCATCAGGGATTTTATCGTAGAGCGTGCTAGACTAAGTATAGACCAAGTCTAGATATTGGGCATGAGCAATAACTTGCTCTTCAGTGACGACTCCTCCCTTCGCCACATCTTCTGTAATAGAAGGTAACAATGACTTAATAAACCATTCAGCTAATAGCTGATCATGAACATATGTTTTCACCATTCTACGATGACGTCGCCACTCATGAATATGATCTGATATGTGAGTGGCCGTCATTTGTTTGAAATTGGTAAGAAGCTTTGTTCCTATTTCATACCTTATGGGTAATTGAAAATGGGTTAAAAAGGTTATGGCTAGGGTGCTAAAGTTATCGAATGAAGCTCTAGGCAATTCGATATACCATTTTGCTGCCGGACCAGTTAACATTCACTAAAAAAGGCAAAGCCTGATCGAATCATCATTGAGAGTGTTGGATGAACACCACAGATGAAAGGTCATCACATGATTCGACGGGTCGTCATCCAGATTTCCGTTAAATTTAGGAATATCTGACGGAAGTTTATGTGGAATCGCCATCCACCAAGGGGCGTAAGCAATTGGATCATTCGTCAGTCGGTTTAGATTTGGTAATTCTAGAGTTGCTACAAAGGGCAACTGTTGATTCAGGTTAGGCGAAGCATACCCAGGACAAGATGGAATCGCCTGAGCAGTGGGTCTTTGCATACCAGCATAATGTATTTGATGCTGGTAACTTTGATAAGGTTGATGGGCATAACCATTATAGTATGGTTGTTGATAACCACTTTGGAAATGCGGTTGTCCATTACTTACAAAGACTTGTTGCTCAGGTCCTTGATATGTTTTCTGGAATTGTGGTTGTTGAGATTGAACCAGCCATGGTTATTGGACCATTTATTTTTGTCCAATACTGGATGATTGACCAAGATGAGGAGTCATAGTACTTGTTTGAGCCTGAGTCACTCCAGATAAGGAGGCACTAACCTGAGGTTGTGATTGAATCGTTGAGATGAGATGTTGTTGTATTGCAACCTGAGAAACTTGCAGTTGACATAAAATAGGTAGTTCTTTTGCTTGAGATGCAGTCACCGTAGGTGGTATAGTGGGAATATTCGACACAGGATGGACTGGTTGCAACTAATATACAACCCTTAGATGCAAAGGTAGTATTGGTACCCAACCACTGGATGTCATTCCAGTTTGACCTAAACTTTGTTGTAAACTCCCATATGGTTGTTCTCCGGGAGGGAACAATGAAAGGGCATATTGTCCCTCATATGGTGGCAATCCAATACTTAAAGGGTAGATTAGTCTTTGAAGACACATTGGATCAATTTGTTGAGTTTCAACATAAGAAATACCAAATGAGAATCCAGATGAAGAAATAGGAACTAACCATGTCGTCGAGACAGTCCCTGATTGGACTTCGGCTTGTTGTTGATAACTTATCGGAACATATGGTATACCGGCGAACATCGTTGGAGTAGTAGCAGGAGGCTCTGCCGCTGCTACGTTGGATGACACAGTCCTAGATGTCGACAGTTGTTCAGACATATCTAGTCTATCCAAAAGATTTCCTAGCGATTCTAAAAGAACTTGCGATGAAGGGAGACTAACTTCTAAGACCAACGAGGGAACAATGATGTTATTCCAATTAAAATAAATTTTATGACGCTTTGACACAACTTGTTCTTTCAATTTTTAAGTGTCAAGAAAAAACAAAAGATGACTCTAGTCACCTTTGATTTTTAATGAGCCTGAAGTGATAAGTGCTCAAATGGACCTTTTCCTTTAAGGAGTCTGAAAAGGAACGAAAGAGACTACTTTGGAAATCTAGACAGAGGGATTACCAAACCAATCGCAAAACTACAGAATACTTTTTATGATACAGCAGTCAATCTTCTCGAATGCTGTGTTCAGTGCATTGCGATCGATAAGGCGGCAGACACGACTTCCTAAGGATAAAGGACATAGCCTATTGTGGTCTCCCAATATATACTCGATGGTACATGGGAGCACAAGTCTGTACTAACACTTGTCGTCTCAAAGTGGAGGAATCACCCAACCAGCAATGAAAGCGACAGTTACCAAGCTTTACGATGCCGGAATATGTCTCTAGCCTAGACTTCTAAATGTTGTGCGTTAGGTTCCAAAGCGTTTTTAGATTCATTAAATTTATTTTACAGTTGATCTTGCTTAAGAAAATTGCCTTTCAGGTTCACCGCATGATGTAGATATACAATTCCTAAAATGTAATCTAAGATGATAAACAATCGTTTAATCTTCTTTTTGCAATGAAAATCTTAGCTACTAAAGAAAGAGAGATGATATCCTTTCAACAAAGAGCAGAGAGCACACACTAGATGCACTGTCCTAAATCAAACCAACAAGTAGTCTAAATGCAAATGCACATGCATGTATTTTTTTTCAGCCTTCTTAACGTGTGAATGGTAAGAAGAATGCTAAGTACAAATTTGAATTATCTTTTCAAAGCGACAGTACTAACAAATTTCTCTTCAAAATGAAAGGAAGATAATGACGACACTTTGCCATTTTGAATTGAAAATTGTTTTTGACACTTGAAAAACTACTAACTCAAATAAAATACAAGAGTAACTATATAATCAACCATCCAGAACAATAGAATTCTTTTCTATGACTGAAAACGACACTTGCGACACTTCCAAATAAAGAAACGACAGTTAGATTATGCTACTACTTTGTAAAAGAGAACTGAAAATGGGGAACAATACATAAAAACATTTATAGTTCTTTTCACAATGGAGGCAGAATAATATAAAGGAAAGGGGTTTCCACAGAGGTATACTGACTACAGATATAAAAACTCCTTAATAGAGCTGGAAAGAGTGAAGAAAAACCAAAGTCTGAAGGCAAAATTAACCTTCTCTAACCATCGCACCTGTTACACAGGGAATCTAGTATGCATCCTACCTACTGCACACGGGGGCTGTGATGCATAATGACTCCCTCAAAGAGAGTGTGAGATGGTATAGTGCGAGATTTTTGATCCAGTTCTTGATCACAGTTTGCAGCACAGTTCAGGGATTTTGGCTGAGCAAGTGATAATCAGTAAATATAAATCATAGGGGTTGATCTAATGAGGTTACTGGAGCCACCACAAGGGCAATTAGAATGTTTGCAAATCGATTGTTTAGTTTATAAATAAAACCCAGAGATAGACTGAAGCAACATTGATCTACTTTGCAATTGCATAGCAAATGCAGTTCGAAGGCTCGCTGGCTTGACTTCAGGCTCCGTATGTAAGTTTATAAAACAAACACGTATAGAAAAGAAAACAAGTTATTCACTCCCGAGTGGAGTCACCATTTTGTTATCACGAAATCTAGTGTCTATGCAGAGCTGCTAATCCCACTAAGACTGGTAGCTATCTTAGAAACAAACAAAGAAAAACTACTTTCGTTTTCCTTTATGAGAAGTAGATAAGAGGGGAACAAAGAAGACCAACCTTTGTCTTGCGCTTGGTTCCTTGCTTGATTCCTCTCCCTTTTGACAGATCTTTGCCACTCGCTTCCTCGTCTACCCAGCTTCAAAGAGCACCTGTGGAATCAAAGTAGCATAACACTATCCAAGAATAGAGATCTACTATCACAAACAATATAGGACCAGATATATATTGACCACACAAATGCATATATCATCAATCATACAAGAATGTGGAGGAAAATTGAATAGCTTTATTAATATCAAGAATAGCAAAGAGGATTACAACCAATTGTTCTGACCCAGCGTCATCCTCTCAGCAAAAAATCCCTTCTTCACCTCGTGAAAAGCTTAGATCACCCAACACTATGATGTTGCACCAAGAAACCCGCAACATTTCCTTACAAGATACAAAATTCCAGCCTTCCACCTCTGGATCTCTGGGATGAGAGATCTATATATAGATATTTGTAGAGGTGTGAGTCAACTCTGAGTTTTTGATTAGTGTCTTCTCTCTGATAGTTCTTGATTCCACTTGGAGATCTCATTGGTCTCTTACTCATCCTTGGGTGATTCTGAGAGGCAAGTGTCACAGGAGAAGTTTCTGGAAGATTCCATGATCATCCACCTCGCAAACTGTCTCTGCCACTTGTCTATTCTCATTCATCACACCCTATAGAAGGACTTTTCAGTATGCATCGCACCTCTCTTGTGTAGTAGGTGCGATGCATCTCACCCTCAGCACTGAACAATCAGTATGGTCCAGTTTTGACCATTTCTGAGTAGTTTTTCATGGAGAACTTCTGGGAGATGATGTAATCAGCTAACCTTGTTCCTTTAGGGTATAAAACACCAATTTTAGGGACTTAGTAGCCCTTGGTTTATGGACATGTATGATTAGGGTTGCAGTGCCCAAAAATGTCTATAACAATACTATCTAAGCTTAACTTATCCCAGCAAATGCTTGCACCCTCATCTTGGAAATTAAAGTTGACTCCAGCCAATCTCCTTCTTGCTTTCCATTCCCCCCTAAGTTTTTTCTAAAGCTAAACTTTGGGCATCCAAAGGTAACCTTGGGCATGCGGGGTTTGGAGGGGTTATCAGGGATTCGCCGAGTCAAACTGTCTGAATTTATGCTTCAGATTGTGGCATGGAAAGTAACAAAGAAGTTGAATTCAATGTTGTTAAACATGGTTTGATAATAGCCAAAAGGGAAGGGCTAAGAAAAATGGTGGTGGAAGGTGACTCTTCTCTGGTCATTGATACTATTAAAAATCTTAACCAGGGGTCCCAGTGGGAAAATATTAGTAAAAGCTAGAGGACTTCTCACTTGATCCAAGAAATTAATGAACTTTTTCATATTTGGAATATATTATTCCCTCACATGTCTGTTGCAATGGCAACAAAGCTGCGGAATTCTTAGAAAATTAAGGTTGTCTTCACCAGGGAGTGAATATAGATAAGCCTTGGATAAGGGAGATTGCGGAATGAGGAATGGACCAATTAACTTTGATTCTGAACTACGACTTGGTGCCTAATCAGAAACCCCGATCGAGGTGTGAATGATCTAGAGGCCCACTTGGGTTTGATTGATATGACAAAGCCTTTCTTGCTTTGGGACAGTGGGTGGTATCCTCCATACCCTCACACGCATAGTAATTGTGATAATATGCAGCGTCGCAGATCTTAGCAGATCCATGATATGAAGATTGGTAATCCTTAGTGCCTACAGGTAGTCGGAGTGGAGGTGGAGTTAAGACCTTATATCTAGCGTATAAACTCAAGTCCTCAACTTCTTAAGAAGCCTAAGTTTGTTGGTTACTGATTTGAGGCATCGGGAACATGAGAGGTATACACAGCTACTTCCTGTCACTTTTTGAGGTTGGCACATAAAATCTAGTTCACCTACATTGTATTCAATTCTAGCCTCTGTATGGTGGGTTGGTTCATGAGCACGGGAAGGTCGGAGAAGGGTGAAGAAAGGGGGGCCAACCTTGGATGATATGGTGAAGTTTCAGCCTCTCGTTGGAGCCTCAGGTCAAGGCAGAAGAGGGAGAAGACACTAGGAAGAAAAAGGAAAAGACATTGATCCATATTCTGGTTGGACTAAGTGGTAGAGGATTGTGCAATAAAGGACTGAGTGGCGGGAGACTGTGTGATAGGTGACTGTGTGGTAGGTGGTTGCGCGGTAGGGGACTATCTGGTAGGGTCTGCGTGATCGAGGACAACGTGGAGGGGAGCTGTGGGACCAGGGAATGCGCAACAAGGAACAGTGCGGCAAGGGACTGTGTGGAACGCGGCTATGCAGTAAGGGCTGCGTGATAGTGGATTGCGTAGCAGGGGACTACACGAAATATGAATTGAAAAAAAACTTTGAGAATCTTCAGGTCATCGTCTAGGATTTTGGTGAAGGCACTGTTGGCTACATGGGGCCTAACCCAAGTTCGACAGTGCATTTAGCCAAGCAAATCCCGGTACTATAGGCCCATTCGGCAACAGTCGGTGGAGTGCGAACTGAGGTCACACTCGAGGTAGTATGGGAGGGTGCTGGAACCAGGTTTTCGCACCCTAGGGATGTCTTGATGTGGGAGATCGGGGCCCAATCCAGCCTTCACACTTACTGGATTATGTGTACTTAACAGTTTCTGGTGTTTTGGGGAACCATGCAGCCTCACCCGTAGTGCAATCCAGGTTAATTACCCAGTTCTTTCTTACTTAAAGTTTGTTCGTTACTTAAAAAGACAATCTTTACTCACAAATATAAATATAAGTGTGCGCAGATAAAGAAACAGGTAACATCAACACATAACATTCATTTGCATATCTATAAATCAGATGCACAATATAACCATCAACTGATCTTTATTATTAATATCTTCAAATCTTGATCCAATACAGACTCAACTCTTCCCTACGCACTCAGCTGTAGAGGTCTGTGCACTCAACTGTAGACTCTACTAGGCCTCTGGGCACTCAGTTGCAGAGCCTCTATCTCCTACTACAACCCAAGACTTGGACTTACAGACTCAAAGCTGTTTCATCATCCAAGAATATCATAAGACTTTCAAAAAAATTGCCTTCTACCCTTAGAGCCTCGCTCTATTTATACAATCCCATGGTCTGCAGACCATGGGTAGGCCGACACACTCTATATTAAATTTACATTATTTTAGGGCAGACTACCCTAGACTCTTCCGCTCTGTGCCCGCATCTTGCGGGATCATTAAATGGACCAAAAATTGGGCTTTAAGCCCCAAAACTCACTATGGGGGCTCCGCTGCCCAACAGGCACCCAACACAATAAACGTGACTCGTCCAGAGTCACTCAGCTGGTGCAGTGATCGTTACATGAAGTCTACACAACTAGTCCTGTGCTGCGCGAGGGTCCGCGACGCCCCATTCTGCCGTCTGCTCCATCTGTTCCATTGCCGCTTCTGAATCCTCTGCATCTAATGGGATTTGCTTTTCTAGTGCCGGCTTCTAGAACCTATGTTTATAGTCCCACACCCTTGTCCGGCTGTTCGGGTCATGAGGACTATGCTTTGGGAGGTTAGTTAAGCAACCAACCCACCTGTGTAGGGCTTCAGGTGACTGCTATTTACTTTTCCTGGGAAGGGTTCCCCATTAAGTTTGACGAGCTGGACTGCGCCTCCGTCAGTGACGTCTTTTACCACATATGGTCCCAACCAATGCATTTGGAACTTTCTGGGAAACTTGTCGAACTTGTTGTCATACAACAACACTAAATCGTTTGCTTTGAATGTGCGCAACTTGATATGGCGATCATGCCATGCTTTCTCACACTGTTTCTGGACCTGCTGATGGAATCCTGCTAGAAACCATTCTTCCTCGAGCTCTTCTAGTTGCGCGAGCCTATCTTCCAAAGCTTCGCGGTCCGCCATGCCTGTAAGTGCCACTATTCATAAACTGGGTACGATGTATTCCATTGGCATGACTGCTTTCGTGCGACAGACTAACCTTAAGGGTGTCTGACCTATCAATTTTTTGCACGTAGTTTTGTATGCCCATAGTACTGTAGGTATGTGCAGGTCCCAGTCATTTCACTGCATGTTGCATACTTTGGTCAACGCATTCTCGAGTATCTTGTTGAATGCTTCTACTGTCCCATTAGCCTGCGGATGGTATGGTGTACTTTGCTGATGATACACCTGGAACTCCTCATTGAGTACGCTGATGGTTTCATTCAGGAAATGCATTCTGTGGTCACTCATCAAGATTTTTGGGCATCCAAACCGTGTTAGCATGTTGTTGAACAAAAATTTTGTAGCCGTAGCAGCCATGCAGTCCCTAACTGACTGTGCTTCCACCCATCAAGTCAGGTATTCTGTCGCGGTGATGATGTATCATGCACCTGTCTTCCTGAGAGGTTTGATTGGCCCTATAAAGTCGATTACCCTTTTTTCGAATGGCTGCAGCATCATCTGTGGATTAAGTGGCATCTCAACCCGTCGTGATGGTTTGCCAGTCCTTTGACATACGTCGTAGGCCCGATAGTATGCTTTCAAATCTTGGTGCAGGGTTGGCCACCATAACCTAGTGCGAAGAATCTTCTATGCAGTTGCGTGCCCCGCATAGTGCCCTCCTACAACACCCCCATGTGCTTCCACGAGGATCTGTCCTCATTCAAATTTAGGTACATATCGTCACAATATTGCATCATTTGCCATATTGTAGAGGTGCCCCACAATAACAGAAAAGTCAACCGCGCGTACTATTAGTTCTTTCTTCTGCTGGACTGAATACTCCTTCGGTGCAGTCCCTGTGGTGTAGGATCCTGTGCGCTCCCATGAGATTTGTCCATCTATAGTCGAATTCACCCAATCCTGATCGTGCACAGTTATCTTGTAAATACAATCCAGCTCATCATCGCTTCCATCATCGCGCACAGGTTCAGTGTACCATGCTCCTTCGGCGGGGTCTAGTGGGACTACTACGCGTAAGGACTTTTTCTCAAATACCATCTTCCAGTTCTTTAGATTGATGAATCCATTCATATCAGTTGCCCAGTCGATTCCTAACAACGCGGGATAAGGGTTGCTTTCATAAAAAATCTCTATCACTTCAAAGTCTGTCTGTGTGCTCGCGCCTTCAATATAAACTATCACTCCTTGCAACCTTCCCACGGGCACGATCTTTTGTTGGTTCGCCATTCATAATTGAATAGGGGACCACTGCAACGCGGGCCTGCCCATGCATTCCCAAGTTTTCTTAGGTACCACATTCGCGTCCAACACCAGGTCCAAGATAACCTGATCCATTTCGTGTTCACCAATATGCGTCATTAATCTCATCTCCCTCCCTATGCGTAATGTATGCATTCCCAGCTTCTAGACTGTGCGCGGTTCACCCGATCCCGCGCATCCAGTGATCAAATATTGTAAGCCTTTAGCTGCCTTATTGTCGCGCAACAGCTTCATGCAGGTCTCCAGAAAGGTAGTAAGCATGGAAGGATCCATCCCCAACTCTGGTTGGTCCTTACTACCTGAAGTGGAGGCTTCCATGAAGCTCTTATTAGCTTCCATAAACGTCTCCTTTGCGTGTTCCAAGTCAAACTCAGGTTCCTTCACAGGAGCCTTGTGAACCCATGTATCTTCCTCATGTTGCTTCCACTTATATTCCCCTGTGGTCATGCCATTCCTGAGCATCATGTTTACGTTGGTGTCTTCATCACGGGGTTCATATTTCATCATCTGGATGTTCTGAGTCTGAGGAGGCTGGAGTACTCCTTTTTCATGCATCTGTGTGATTAACGTAGGACAATCCACTGGTTCATGATCAAATTGAGCACAATACGAACAAGATATCCTTGTTGGATTGGTGCAATCATGGGCATAGTGCCTTGGTCCTCCGCAATTATAACAAATCAACTATCCGCGGCCCCTTCCTGGTCCCATTCCTCCCCGTCCTCGACCTCAGCCCTGAAATCCTGCACGTGCCATCCCTGTAGCTGGATCGAGGCCTCATGTTTCTGTTTGCATCCTATATGCCGGAGTCCGATCCATCATTAGCTCGTAGCTGCGACACGTGCGCTCGTTATGTCCTACTGAACTGCAAAAATTACAAAACAATTACTGTGGGGCTTGTGTATACTTCTGCAACAGATGACAATTGTCTATCGTGTTTTTCCCTCCTATCTGATAGATTGCACACCATAACGCTAGTGTTGCACTTGGCACCACCTAGGCTTCTGGTCTCAATGGCATTGCCCCCCCCGCCAAATAGTTCACAAATATGGGACAATGATCCTTGTCGTGACCCTGGCCTTTACATTTTATGCACCATACCTCTTCACGTGCTTCTCGCTGTGGTGCCCTGTCTTGCTTCAAACTCTACATCTCCAAGCATAGGTTCTGTAGTTGCGTGTGGAATTGTTGAACTCCCAACCCATGATCCTATATCAGAGTTTCATGCAACCTCATCGCCATTTCCAATGCTTCGGCCTGGGTTGAAAGATTCTTTTGTGACAACACCGTCCTTAGGTGCAGTGTCAGGGATGCCACAAACCATGTGTGGTGTTGCGCATCCGTGAGCATCATATTAGCCTCGCGGATCTTACTCTTCAGTCGTTGATCTATATCCCAGGGGGTCTCGCCAGGGAGCATCATGATTTCTTTGAACCCAATGATTGACTGCATCTCTGATTTTGGCCTGTTAAATTCTCTGTTCAATGTATTCTTCATTTTTGCTATCCCTGCATTTGGGTGATCGCTAGATTGCTTGATATACCACATCAATGCACGATCTTGCAGTGCGCTCACCAATGTAGCCTTCTTGCTCTTACCACGAACCAGAACTGATCTGGGTCCTCATTTCCTTCTTCTCTGAATATAGGTAGCTTGATCGCGTTCACCATGTTGAATTGCAGGGTTAGTGGAGGTGGAGTGGGTGAAGATGGAGGTGATGCGGGGGGTGGTGTGGATGGTGGTGGTAACTGTGAAATTCGTTTCTTTATCAACCAGACGACACTTCTCGGGGAGAACCGAGCGATCTCCTCCTTGCTTTCTCGCGAAGGTGAAATCAGGGGACTGTTCTCTAATCCCTCGCTACCTTTGTAGATCTTTCCACTCCATGTTGTCCCAAACATTAATGTATTTGCATAACCCTCTTTTCACATAACAACATCTTAATCCAGGTATTCAAGGATTTAATGTACTTACCTCACGGTCCCTTGAGAAACCGTCGTTCTGCTTCGCTGTAGCTCACGGTTGTGTCTATCGTGAACTCAATGATGAATCCCCCTATTATCCAGTCAAGCCAGTGGTCCACAACTCTCGCAATCTTGTCCTCTAATGCCTCTAACCTACGCACCAACTCCGGAGTCCACACTATCGGTTGGTCGAGCTTATATCTTCCCTGGCTATCGGCTAATCTCATGATCCAATCATACAGTTCTGTTGGAAAGGATGCAAAGAAAATCTCGTGGATTTCTGTATATATGTAGCGATCCAACCACCTTTTCTCAGATAGTTGCAGAGTTCAGTTTTCCTGTGTCACGAACTCACGAATCTTCTGATTTAATAACTCTTTAATTTCCTTCTTCATTGGGTTCCAACGTTCTGACATTAGACATCCCTTAGGCAAATCCCGGTCCCGGAAATAGAACCATTTGTTGGCTACTTGGGGCATGACCCAAGTTCGGTAGTGAGTTTAGACAACAAATCCTGGTACTACCGGCCCTTTCGACAACAGTCTGTGGAGCGTGGACTAAGGTCCCACCCGAGGTAGTATGGGATGGTGTTGGAACTAGGTTTCTGCACCCTAGGGATGTCTTGATGTGGGAGATCGGGGCCTGATCTAGCCTTCACGCTCATTGGATTACACGTACTTGACAGTTTCTGGTGTTCTGTGGAACCGTGCAGCCTCACCCGTAGTGCAATCTAGGTTAATTACCCAGTTCTTCCTTACTTAAAGTTTGTTCGTTACATACAAAGACGATATTTACTCACAGATATACATATAAGTGCGCGTAGATAAAGAAGCAGGTAACATCAACACATAACATTCATTTGCAGATCTATAAATTAGATGCACAGTATAACCATCAACTGATCTTTATTATTAATATCTTCAAAGCTTGATCCAATACAGACTCGACTCTTCCCTACGCACTCAGCTGCAGGGGTCCGCGCACTCAACTGCGGACTCTACTAGTCCTTTGCGCACTCAGCTATAGAGCCTCTATCTCCTACTACAACCCAAGACTCGGACTTACAGACTCAGAGTTGTTTCATCATCCAAGAATATCATAAGACTTTCCAAAAAACTACCTTCTACCCTTAGAGCCTCGCTCTGTTTATACAATCCCATGGTCCGCGGACCATGTGTAGGCCGACACACTCTATACTAAATTTACATTATTTTGGGGTGGACTACCCTAGACTCTTCCGCTCCGCACTCACATTTTGTGGGATCATTACATGGACCAAAACCTAGGCTTTAAGCCCCAAAACTCACTATGGGGGCTCTGCTGCCCAACAGGCACCCCGACATAGGTGAGACAATTTGTTGTGAATTGGGAGGAAGAGTTGAATTTGCAAGCTGCGCTTTTACCACCAGCCGAACACTGGGGTGAACTAATCACGAACCCTGGGTACACGCGCAGTCGTCTCGGCCTATTTAGACAGTCCATTCATATTTACTTGCTAATGAAGTGCATAGTGGCCAAAGCAATGGTTGTGACCACCAACACAACGACGTAGAGTAAGACCAAGTCGGGCTTACAAGACATTCAAAATGAGCTCCAGCTTATCCAATGTCAACTGTAGAGTCTGAACACCCGTCTGGGTGGCATCGAGCGATATATGCCATGTCTTTCACAATCTGAATTACTAGGATCAAGTGGTAGAGATCCTTCTCTAGTGGAATTGTCAAATGATTAGTAGGTTGTGTAGTTTTTAACCCCATACAGAAATTACCTGCATACGAATTCTAAAAAACAGAAAATAAACAATGCGAGAGCATAACACATAAAACACATATACACAGATATTTTCCCTGGATCCCAAAATGGAGACTACCAACTTGATTTTTCATTATTGTTCCTTTCAATGTTACAATACATATTTATACATGTCGAAGCATCCAATACCATGGACCGAAAACCATCGCATCCAAAACCATGGACTGAAAACCATCACATCCAAAACCATGTGCGAAAAATCATGCACAAAACCATAGGTAGGTTCACCCAACCTAATATAAGGTCCCAAAATAAAAAATTTCAGGGCGCTACCCCGGACCCCATAGAGGGGGATTACCTGCACCCCTCAAACCCCCTGTGACCCCCCCCGCTACACAATCAGTGCAATGAAGGGGGGGCCTCCATCCCCTTCTAACCCCCTAGTTAACTACGTGGACTAGTCGTGGAAAGAATATAACACAACCCAACAGGTCGAAGCTATGATTGTTAATTTTGGCAATTTATGTCTGGTTGCATTTATGTTTTGAGTATGATGTTTATTAGTTGGTTTTTGGATTATTAGCCTTATAAGGCTTGGCTAAAAAGACTCAAACTATTTATTTTTTGGATGGATTATATTGTGATTCGGTGGCCAACGAATCTGGTTTCCCAGTAAGCACGTTTAGGGCACCAACCGACACATATATTTGTAAACTACTTGTTTATAGATGAATGAATGAAAGGTACTGCTAAGCTAAAAAAAAATAGTAATAAAAACATCAATATGTATAATAAGTATACTTGATAATCATGAAAGAGCATGTTTCAATGACCCAAATAGGTACAATATAGATGACCCTTATTTATAACCATGTAATATTATTCATATATTATCAATATATTATTATTCCTAAAGATATTTCTTTATTATATTCCTAGTATTCTAAATAATTAACTCGTGAGAAAAGTTTTGTTATCAAACTCCATAATATATGTTCTTTACTTCTTCATTTTTATAATTTAGTAACAAATTTGTGCATCATATAATTTCATCTCTTCTATTCTCTTTTCAAAATTATTCTTTGTCAAAGATTTTTCCTGTTATCTTCGAAAACTCATTTTGCTTGGAATATATTGCTAGACTCAGACTCTTGTTTGTTCCTTTTTAGGCCTTGAAATATTTTATCTTGTTTTGAAATCAATAAACACATATTTCATTAAATTTGGAAGTATTCTATTACAAGGCCTTCAACAACATTCATTCTTTTGTAAATATCCATATTAACTTAATTCAACATAAAAATAATTTAGTAATTTCCAACGAATTAGAGATCATGAATAGGTCAAACATGAGTTGTTATGTACAACAGTATCAATACACAATAGGAATGTGAAATCAAACTCTTAGAAGCAATTGATTCAAGCTAAATCATATTAGTATGTCTAACATCCAATAAAGATATTATAGTTATGGATAACGAACTAGATTCCTCAATGTTTGCATTTTGTTTCTGACAACTCTAAACCCCTTTCCCACAACCTATGGAGGACTTTTTGATTGAATGATGTTGATGCGAGGATCTTAGTGTAAATGGAAAGGATGTGCATCCCTTTCATTGCATTGAAACTAGTCTACTAAAAACTTAGTAAAATGTTTTTGAGCTCAATTTCCTATAGTCCCTTTGTGCCTTTATGAAGCACTAATGAGGGGGTGATCATTCGTCTTCATAGCATCCAAGCATCCATTATAAAAGTTATGCATTGTTGATCTAGGTATTTCAAGAAGGTTAGGCACCATTGATCTATCTCCACTCAAAGCCAAGTACATCAATTGAGAGTTCTTAAATGGGTATTCAAGTCATTCCATTGTGATGGACAATGTCACAAATTGAAGTAAACAAGAATTACCAGTCTTCTTGTAAGTAGTGGAGGCAAGAGTTTTCAAAGATTAGTATAGTTGATGGTAGTGTGGATATTTATCTCTCCTTGTCAACATTGTCGAAACCAATAATAGTCTTGATGTAATAGCACCAACCAATTGTATGGAAAACGATGATCAATCATTACTTTCACTAAGAGGAGAAATGATAAGAATTTTTAATGAGGAAGAAATAATTGTGAAACATAACTCATGGATTTTAGTTGAAATTTATATAAGTCCACGTGTTCTTTAATTACTAAATACTTAATCTAAATACAAATAAATTATCATTAAGATATTGATTTTACATATTAAATATGTATTAAAAGGCATTCATCTATGACACTTGATTTTTCATGTAGTCTGAATAAACCACTTAAAGGTCATTATCAATTAATTCTAATTAGTTTTGTAAAAGATATATCTTTACTTACGTTAAGAGCTTTTTATCAAAAATAAATTACATTTATAAACTTATATCAATACATATAATTAAATGGAATTGAATAAATAGCTTCTAAGTCTTGTTGGATTCTATGAGATTATTTTAAGTACAAATAATTTATTTTAGAATTGAAATTTACAAAATGTTAATCTTGATGGAAAAATCATGTCAAAAGGTGCAAAACTTTTGAAGACATCCATTTCTGGCCCATCTCTTGAATGAGCTTAAATAGTCTACTTAATGCTCATTGTAAATTCATTAATCCATGTTTTATTTGAAAATGCATTTTGTTTACATGGATTTTTATTCTAGAAATAGCAATGTCACATTTATACATTCATATTAAACCACATGATAGTTAAATAAAAATCAATTAATGGTTTCTTGACTTATTGACTTATATGGCATGATTTCATATAGAAATAATCGATTTAAGAATGCACAGTTAGAAAAGGTTGTTGATTCAAAATAAAATAAACGAGTTAGAACTCATCAACAATTGATTTTAAATTATTAATTTTCTAAAAAATATATTTTTACTTACATTAAGAACTTGATTTCAAAAATAAATTTCATTTATACATACATACATACATACTAAGTATAATTTAATACATACTTGTCTTGTTGGCTTCTATGAGATTATTTCGATTACAAATAATTTATTTAAAAATTGAAATTTACCAAATGTTAATAGGGGTGGGAAAATCAAATGTCGTATGTTGCAAAAAGTTTAAATTCATTTATTTATAACTTGTATACTGAATGAACTTGAACGATATACTTAACATTCATTACCAAATAATTATTCCATGTGTTGTTATGAAAAACATTTAATTTTACATGGAGTTTTATTTCAAAAAAAAAAGATGTCACATTTATACACTTATATTAAACCTCATCATAGGAAAATAAAAGTCGATAAACGGATTTATATAGGCCACTTAGAACTCATTATCAATTAATTATAATTTGTTTTGTAAAATATATATTTATTTACTTACATTAAGAGCTACATTTCAAAAATGCATCACATTTATAGACTTCTATCAATGCATATCACCAAATAGAATTCTTCAAGTCATATTGGTTTATATGAAATTATTTAAATCACAAATAAACTATTTAAGAATTGAAAATGACAAAATGTTAATATGAATGAGAAAATCAATGTCTTATGGTGCAAAAAGTTTAAATACAACTATTTTTTACCCATCTCTTTAATGAGTATAGATCATCCACTTAACACATTGTTAATTAATTATTCCATGTTTTATTAAGAAGATAATGTTTCTTTACATAGAGTTTTGTTTCAAAGAAATACAATATGACATCAATACACTCTTAATAAGTTAAGTGATAACAAAATACAAGTCAATAAATCGATTCCTTATTAAATTATGTGAGATAAGATGATTGCATATACAAATAGTTGATTTAAGAATATATAAAAAATGTTATGGATTAAAAATCGAATGCCCTACAATTTAACGAGTAGTATTCACCTATGAGGCATCCCCATTAGCCTAAAGTGTTCACTTAATACTTATTATCAACAAATTATAAGACTTATTTTTGGAAGAAATGCATCATATAATACGAATATTATATATCACATTTATACAATCATATTAATGGACATAACTAAGTACAAGTCAATAATATAATTCTAGCTCAAATCATATGATTTCAGTTTATTTAAAATACAAATTTACAAAAAATTAACTTTTAAGTAATGAAATTAGATGCCTTACAGTTCAAAGACATAATTCATCGATGATAGTGTCTAATCAAACCTTGATAGTCCACTTAGCAATCATTATCATTAATTATATGTTTTTTTTAATAAATGAAAAATTATTTACAATAGATTTTTATTTCAAAAATTACAAATCACATTTACGCACTCATATTTGTCCCTTAATGATTTTCAATATGATATGATTGCAGTTATAACCATTAGTTGATTTAAGCATATAAATTTATGAAAATTATGGATTAAGAAATCACATATCTTATGCTTCAAAAAGTTCAAATCATTCACCTATGGCACATTTCCCATTGGCATTAATGGTGAAAAATGCATTGTGAATAGTGAATAGTGCACATAACATTTATCAAGTAAATTATTATACTTTCTTTAGCAATAATTACACCTTCGTTTGCAAGGATTTCTATTTCAAAACTTATATTTCACATTTATATATTATGATTATTGATGCATATAAGTAAACATACGTCATTAAAAATAAAATGCCTCGATGGTTCATGCAAGATAATTTAAATGACAAACAATTCATTTAAAAATGCACGCACACATCTTAGAAAAAATCGATACAACAAAGTCATTGCAAAAGAAATTATAAATAATAAGAAATATACGTATTAATATAATTGGCAATTCCCATATATTTCAAAAAATATAAAATCATACAAATTGATTCAACAAAAACTATGTCCAAAATGTATCGAAAATTTGGAATCTACTTTTCAACAAATTTATAAAGGAAATTATCTCCATCCAATACAATGAAGTACATGTTCTATTGAACATTTGAATGCACTAATATTTTTTATTGATAAGATGAAGTGTCTTAAGAAAGGGGAATAAAACTTGCATAAGCCAAGTATCTTGGTCTTTTCCTGTATAGGATTTTATCAACATGCGGTTTGATCGATATCCAATGAATTGAGAAGTATGCTTTGTTGTATCTATTAACAATACATTTGATTCTTCATAATTATCTCCATATTGGGACCACAAATCAGTCAACGTTTTCTCATAAAATTGTCTTGTTCTCCTTGCATCCAATTTTGTTTGCAAATGACAATGAGACCTGTCCCGTGAAAATTTAGAGTCCTCTATATCAGTATTTGATTTTTCTAGTACTTTTCGGATGTACTTATTAGTGACATTTAATGTCCATATTGCGACATCATAATTTTTTAAGCAACATTTTCATACTTGACTAGAAAGGCCTTAAAAAATAGGACCCATCACCAAATTGCCAATCTGGTTCTCTTTGAATATGAAAATTTAGTTCATCTTTGGCATATGATTGGAAGAATACTCCTCCCATTTCAAATATCACCATCTTTTGACTTGTAGTAATGCTCATCTGCATCTACACTGCAACCACATGTATGATATTAACACATCTCCACTTCAACACTTCATTGATTAAGGACATAAAAACCTACCAATTTAAAAATGATGTTAATATTTATTATGAATTATTTCCATTTGTATGCAAAGGGAATTTTACAATGAGTTAATAGTAATCACAAAATACAAATACAATGGCCCATTAAAATGAACAAACTAATGATATGTTTACTTTATACATACAACATAATACCTTTATTTAATTTGTATGGAAAAAAAATATTCTAAGAACAAATTGGCCCACCATTTAAATCATTCGTTTTAATACTTATAATGATTTCTTTAATTGCAATTGAAAAATATAATTACAATGGTCTAGTCAAAGTAAACAAATAAATTATATATTAATTTCCACATACAATATAATACAATTTTTAAATTTCAGACCTAATTATTTATATGCTAATTTCTAGAGTCTCTACCTTAGTTTCTTTTGGTGCTTCTTTTAGTACAAATTGTATGTTTATTGTTGGTGCTACCTACAACCTAATATAGTTTCATGTTTATTGTTGGTGCTACCTACAACCTAATATAGTTTTTCAACTTACATGGATTAAAAAATGTTATAAAAATACAATGGGCCATCCTTCACATTACTAATTTCTAAGAGGTATAATGATAACTTAAACCAAAATTGAAACAAATAAATTATATTTTAATTTCCACATACAATATAATACAATTTTTAAATTTCAAACCTAATTATTTATATGCTAATTTCTAGAGTCTCTACCTTAGTTTCTTTTGGTGCTTCTTTTAGTACAAACTGTATGTTTATTGTTGGTGCTACCTACAACCTAATATAGTTTTATGTTTATTGTTGGTGCTACCTACAACCTAATATAGTTTTTCAAGTTACATGGATTAAAAAATGTTATAAAAATACAATGGGCCATCCTTCAAATTAATAATTTCTAAGAGGTATAATGATAACTTAAACCAAAATTGAAACAAATAAATTATATATTATTTTCCACATACAATATAATACAATTTTTAAATTTCAAACCTAATTATTTATATGCTAATTTCTAGAGTCTCTACCTTAGCTTCTTTTGGTGCTTCTTTTAGTACAAATTGTATGTTTATTGTTGGTGCTACCTACAACCTAATATAGTTTTTCAACTTACATGGATTAAAAAATGTTATAAAAATACAATGGGTCATCCTTCACATTACTAATTTCTAAGAGGTATAATGATAACTTAAACCAAAGTTGAAACAAATAATTGTAATGATCTAATTCAAACAAATATACCAGTTATCTATTAATTTTTACATTTAATGTAATCCATTGTAAAAAATTCTATAGCATGGGAAATTTTGATATGAAAACATTAAATGGCCATTCAAATCAATAATTATTATCAACACAATATCTCACCAAAAATAAGGAAAATAAAAGTATTTTGCTTTTATTAATGACAAACTAAATCAACAATTATTTTATTAGTGTTGTCAAATAAAACTAATAATTCGTGATGTTATACATATAATAACATGAAATAGACATCGGTCATATTAAGGTACTTCTAACTGTAATTGAACATCTTTAAGAGTAGCTCGCACATCTATAGCCTTCTTGAGTTTATGCAACATTCTCCATAGCACATTGATCAACCAATTATCCTCTTGATTTGTTCCAATGACTGGAGGGGCAAGAATAACATTTTCTTTGGGATTACCTTTCACACTCTCAAGTGAACAATCCAGTGTAATAGTATTGTTTGCATCATATTGGGTATGCATTTCCCATACTTTTTTCAATGATTTAGTGTGTATAACTTTGCTTGGATTGTCAATGACCTTATGTCCCTTTTGTGGTTTACAATCTTAAGAAGTCCACATAAACACAAGTTTATCTTGAATGTTTCTGAAACCAAGTTTTTTAAAACTCTTGCTGTGCTTTCTTTCAAAGCTGTCGTCCAAATTGCAATGTCAAGATATTCATTTTTGAAACACATTTCAATAAATGTTTTTACATGTGGATGAATCCAAAATAATTTTTTCTCTATTGTGTAATCAACATCAGTTCCCATTTTCTAAATATGCCCTTTGTTTGTTGCTTCATCATTGATGCTATGATAATAAAAAAATGTCCTTTAGTTCAAAAATAACTAATTTATTTTCAGTTATTTTGGCTGCAACACAATGACAAATAATCTAGTCAAACCATTTTATTCATGTTATAAAAACTACTAAATAAATTGTTGAAACAATACACTTACCTTCAGTGGTTTTTTCACCATTTATAGATGAAATAATAAGTTCTTTTATCATCTTGATAGAACTTGGAGTAAACATATTAAACATTCAATCAACTGCCAATAGCACTTCTTATTAAACATTCAATCAAATACCAATACCAAAAAAAACATTAGTAATGAAACCTTTCAAAAGAAACACACCCACACACACCTTTAACATTATTTTGATTGTTAATTTTGTCCTTTCTATTAGTTCCTATAATAAAAATGTACAACGTTATGGTAGTTACAGGCATTAGAGTTCAAAGAATAATAAAATAAATAAGAAGACAAGTTATAAATATTTGCTATGACATTATCTTCATATTTGTAACTTTGCACCTCATCATCATATTTGTTACCTTTATTTTTCTCTAAATTAAACATATAAAATATTTTGAATTGTGAAAATGAATAAAATCATTAAATAATAAGGAAAACAAGTGGACAAATTATAAGTACCTGATATTGTATTTTGTCCTTGATTAAATCTTTGTTTCACATTCATTTGATCAATGTCTTTGTTCTCCTTGCTTGTCTCTATAATAAACATAAAAAAAATGTTATAAATTGTGACAATGAACAAAATTCATTAAACAAATATACAAAAAACGAATCATCTTTAATTGTCCATATAATATTTTGGTCTTGATTGTAGTTTTGTGGGACATTCCCTTAGTCACTATATTCATTCTCTTTATTTCCAACTATAATGACTCAAAAAAGAGTTACAATGATTAATACCCATTTCTATCCCCATCATTCCATGGTCATTATCTTGATTAATTTCATTCTTCTCATAATTCCCTATAATAGACATCCAAAAATGTTATGAGTATGGAAATTAAATAAATTCAAAAAGTAACAAGAGAAACAACTAAACAAATTATGTTCCTGGTATGATAACTTCTTCTCCTCCTGTTTCCATTTCTAAACTTTTTTCAACATCATAAGCACTATATTGATTATTTTTTTGCTTCCCACATTCATCATTCTTTGTTTTAGAATCTCCATCATTAGTCATTTTAGTAAACACTTTGACAATTAAAAATATAAACAAAATATTATCCAAAGTGTTATAAGAGAAACAACAAAGAAACTGTAGTACCTGAATTTTCTAAGTAGTTAATAGATCCTGGATTTAATAGTTGAAAATATTTGTAATTATTCAACATGATTATCCTTTGTGACTATGTTTTCACAACACATGCAATTCTTCTTCCATATGTACAACAAGCCTTGATTAAATTTGTCCCTGCATAAAGAGTAATAACCACTTTTGCATCACTACATTGTTGGTGTTTTTCCAATAAGTCCATTCAAAAATCATAATCTGCCTCATTTTCATCAAATGTGTCTGCAAATGTGTGAAAGTATTTTGAAGCTTCCAAAATTTTTAATTCTTAAGTATAGAAATGTATAGTAAAAACTATATCATAACTATCGAAAAAAATATCAATATTATATCCTTGTGGAATGGTTCTTTTTTCAAAGCAAGTGTATCCGGAGCAATAAGGTTAGTATGTAAAACTACTTGCAATTGACATTGGAAAAGAGTGCAAAAGTGTTGACAAAATATCAAAGCCCCCAAAATGACAACCAAATTCAAAATTGTTGTCAACTCGTTGAACACTTGTTGATCCCTTTATCATTCTATCAAAGACTCCACATGCTTGCTGAGAAAGGGACTCTATCTTTGTATTATGTGTTCTTTTGACATAAGTAAACCCCTCCACCATGTTGCAAAAGTTGGAAAATATAATATCGTTAATTTCATAATTCTCAAGAATGTTGAATGTGGTAAAAGTATTCTCATTCAATTTCTCATCGTGACTTTGACAATATGTAACCATTGCCTCCAATAATGTTCTGTTGGTTTTCAATTTAGAACAATAATCTTTTAAGTTTGTGGCATTTGTTGGATGATTAAGTGGAATAAAAAACCAAATGGTTTCATCCAATTATCTGCTATTGAAGAAATTTCTTCCATGGTTAATCCCTTATGGGTCGAATAGTACATGTTGTCAAATAATGTAAACTATTTCTCTTGTAGTCTCAAAATCGGGTTGACTTGGAGAACAATTTAATGTTCCTAGTTGGTAATAGTTAAAAACAGGGTACCATTTATCCCAAATAGGTTGATCAAGATATAAGAGAATTTTTTTATCAAAAAAAAAAAAAAAAAAAAAAATCTAATTGGACACTCAAAGGAGGTGCACAACATTTCATCATCGGCCTGATAAAATAATAAATATAAGCTAATCAACAACCATTTATTAGCATAATGTCTAACCATTGTAACAAAGTATAAACTAATTATAAAATTGTCATACTATTTAAATATTTTGGTGTCATGTTTCTTGAACATTCTTTTTCCTTAGATGCTTCCTTTGAATTCTCACTAGCTTCATAGTCTATGGTTTCTGATAATAATAAATAAATAAATAAATAAGTAAAAAATTATTAACATAGTTTCGAATTATTGAAGAAAGTATGAATTTATAAATACTACAACTAATCGCATCATTGTATGTGTAACAAAAATGAACAAGAACAATAACAAGTGTAGAACTCACAATAATAGCTAATCATGGTGTTGATTAGAAAAAGGGAACCCCCAAATAATTTATTATGTTCTTTTAATCATGACTATAGGCAAGTCATCACCTACTAGCTTTCCTTCTAGCACGAGCATAAACACATTTCCAAAAAACATTACATTGTGAATAAATAAATAAAACTGTAGAGACTATAACAACATCATATTTACAGAAAATTTATCTTTTATAGTCATGTATATTCTTAGCTTGCTTTAGAAACCATAAAATCAAAACACAATGAAAGAACATTAACTATGGCAATTATTAGATTTTCTTCTAGATCTTCGTCTAGCACAAATAAAAAACACATAACAACATTGCAAGGTGAAAGAAATAGAGAATGTGATAGAATTACTTCTAGAAGAAAGACAAGCATATTGCCAACACAAATGTTGCAAAGAAAAAGAAATATTTGTATCCTAGATTTCTTTTTATCACAAACACATGGATATTGCCAATAAAAACATTGTATGGTGAAATAAATCTAGCACATGCTAGAATTATTTTGAGCACGAACACATGCATATTTCCAAGAAAAACATTGCAAACCAAAAGAAATATAGCACAAACACAAGCACATTGTCATTAAAAATATTGCCAAGGCAATGGAAATGTAACACATGCTAGACTCCCTTCTATCGCATAAAAGAAGATTGCCAACAACAACATTGCTAAATTTCCTTCTATCACAAACACAAAAACATTGTCAATAAAAACATTACAATAATAATCTTTCTTGAGACATCTCCATGCTTATGTAATTTGACATTGCCTTTTAGAGACAATGAGGTTTTAGTCCATGCCTACATAAACTATTGTTACAATATAAAAAATGTAACCCTAAAATGATTAGAAGGCCCTTCATATGGAATATGTGGCCTAAGAATCGGATATGGTACAAACATAAGCATGTTTCCAACAACAACATTGCATTGTGAAAAAAAACATTCTATATTACCCTCTATCACAAACACAAGCACATTGCCAATAAAAACATTGCAAAGTGAAATAAATATATCGTAAGTTAAATTTCATTTTAGCATAAAAACAAACACATAACAACATTGTAAGGTGAAATAAATCTAGCATGTGCTAGAATTACTTTTAGCAAAAATACAAACATGTTTCCAACGACAATATTGCAAAGAAAATTAAATGTAGGACATGCTAGATTTATTTCTAATACAAACACAAGCACATTGCCAATAAAACATTAGAAAGGGACATAAATTTAAGCATTGCACTCTTCCTTCTGGAGGACAAAAAAAAGAAAAACTCATATCAGCATTGGTAGGTGAAAGAAATCTTACATGTGCTAGATTTGCTTCTAGCACAAACACAAATATGTTGTGAACAACATCATTACAGTAGGGTAAAGGAAAATCTAACACATGTTATATTTCTTTCTAGCACAAACCTAAGTAAATAACATTATTATATGGCTAAATAAACCTAATACATGTTGGATTTACTTCTAGCACAAACACGAACATATTACCAATAACATAATTGTAAGGAAAAAAGAATCTAGTACCCACAAGATTTTCTTCTAGCAAAAACAAAAACACATTGCGAATAATAACATTGTAAGATGAAAGAAATCTAATGTGTGCTATATTTCATTCTATCATAAACACAAGAACGTAAAAACATTGCAAGGTCTCATAAATCTACTATGTGCTAGATTTACTTCTATCACAAACACAATCATATTGTCAACAACAACACTGCAAGAAAAAAAGAGATCTAGCGCAAGCTAAATTTCCTTCTAGCATAGACAAAAGCATATTACAAAATAAAAATATGCAAGACAATATTTGATTTCCTTCTAGCACAAACAACTATATTGTCAAAAATAATATTGCATTGTGAAAAAAAATATAACACGTACTAGATTTCCTTCTAGTGCAAATTCACAAACATATTGCCAACAACAACATTACTAGACAAAACAAATCTAACACATGTTAGATTTCCTCCTATCAAAAACACAAGCACATTGCAAATAAAAACATTACAAGGTGAAAGAAATATAATGCATACTATATTTCCTTCTAATGCAAACATAATCACATAACAACATTGTAGGGTGAGAGGTGAGCGAGAATGGAGCTAGGGTTTACTCTGTGTGCAAACGGATCTCAGGTTTCGACAGCCACTTTTGGCTGCTTGGCGAGCCCAAAGAACAGACATGAAGACCCCTGTGCAAGGAAGAAAGGACTGGGCTGGGCATGTGCGGCCACTCCTCTCGACTTACCCAGCGAGCTCCCTATGGACTACCCCCCGAGGTCATCCTCATGCAGCCGCTCATTGTCCGAGATGATTCCAGCTCCCCGACGACTATGGCAAACATCAAAACTTGGGAAGCTTCGAACACAAGAGATGGATTTTGATGGGGTTCTGCTTTTCGATTACACAGAAAAACAGGCTCGGCCTTCTCTTGCCCGAGGCTGACTGCAAGGGGTTCTGCGGCGGCCACAGGGTGAATTTAGCACTCCTTTCGCCCTCCAAAAGATTAACGCCCCTGAGTTCTCTACAACAGCAAGGGGATTGAACCATTGCGGGCTCCCCAAGAAGCTACAGGACAACCTTTATTGGGATGAAGGGTTTTTGGCATACCCCTGCTCGGTTAGGCCCAAGACACTCTGTTCGGTCCAACTCTTGGCGAAGATCGACCCTCACCATCCTGCACGAATAGTCTCTACCTTTAAAGGTGAAGCTGCCTCCTTGCACCCGAAAGATCAGTCGGGACCTGTGAACCAGGTAAGCCCATTCTGTTTTCAAATTTTTTTAAAAACTCCAGATGGGGTTTCAGGCATACTTTGGGTCAAAAACACAGACACAGTTCTAGACCTAAAACAATGCATCATGTCGAAATTCAGATACCCTGGCCATTCACAGAGCTTGATTTTTGAAGGAAAAATACTACAAGACCAACAGTCCTTGTCGTTATATCATATTCATGTTGATTCCACCATCATTCTAAACCTAAGAATGCACAGGGGCGGGGCTGCATCCAAGGGTAGAACAGGGCTGGGAGGCAGCACACAGTTAGGTTCAGGATCAAAACAGAAGCAAGCACATGAGGGTCTATCATTCAAGAACATTCTACAGGGGAAAAAGAAAGCCCCTGGACCATCCAAACAGGCAGGAAACACTCCAAACCCCTATATAGTGAAGCAACTGAATTACAACCCAGAATTAAATATTGATTTGCCAGAATCTGATGAGCAATGTGCCTCCCTTGAATCTCTAGCAATTATTTGTCGATTTAATTGTTTTTGGCCAAAACCAGTAGAGCTCTTCCATTGGATTTTAACAAACTGGTCATTAGAATGCGACATCCACCTCTGCTCCAAAGGATTCTTTGTTGTAAAATTCCCATCCCCTGAAGCTAGAGACAAGATTCTGCAGGAAGGACCATGGTTCTGGGGTTCAATCGGCCTGTTTACCACTCCCTGGTTCCCTGACTTCGACGCAAACACCATGGTCGTCTCCAAAATGCCAGTCTGGGTCTGAATGCACAACCTTCCCCTTCATTTCTAGGAGGACAGAGTTCTGGCTGGTATTGGCAACAACCTTGGACAGTTCATAAAAAAGGACTCCCAAAGAATAGAGGAAAGGATTTTCACCTACGCACGCATATGCGTAGAGGTAGACCTCAACAAAGGACTTTCGGACAACATCCGATTAATTCACAATAAGCGAATTTGGACACAGAACTTGGATTATGAGAACACAGCTTTTAGATGCAGGAATTGTAGACAAACAGGGCATTTACACAACATTTGTCCAGAAGCCAAAAAGGACACTAGAAGGAAAGAGAATCTTGGGAAAAAACCCAAAGGTTGGCAATACCCCTCGCCTGAAACTGAAAAGGAGGATGAAGCTCTAGATGAACCATCCCCACAAGAGGAAAGTCAGAATCCAATGGAACCTGTTACACAAGGGGGATCTCCACAAGACTAATCAGATGCCAAGAACCACAGGGTTCAAGCCGACTTGATCCCTGACGAGGGGGACATCAGTGGGAATATGAGCAACCACACATCAGATAACTCAGACTCTGACAAGGACATCGCCAAATTGGAGGCAGGAAACCATCTTGCTCTTGTCTCTTTGACGCCATCCCAAGGGGAATGGCGCAGGGTAGAGAAAAAGAAGGGGTGAAAAGCTTAGCTTCCCCCACCATGTATTTTTATCTTGTTTCTTCTACTTATCTCTTGCCTATCATTTGGTCTCCGACTTGATGATGCGGTTTCTAGCCAGTACAACATGTAATTTTGTTATTTATTAATCAAAATTACGCTCTTTTTTTTTGGAAAAAAACATTGTAGGGTGAGAAAAAATTCCAATATATTTACTTCTAAAACAAACATATAAATATTTCCAATGACAACATTACAAGACAAAACATATCTAGCACAAGCTAGGTTTCATTTTCGCCCAAAGAAAAACATATTAGCAATAACAACATTGCAAGGTAAAAAAAATCTAACATGTGTTAGATTTCCTTTTAGCGCAAACACAAGCACATAGCAACATTGTAGAGTGAGAAATCTAGCATGTGTTAGATTTATGTCTACAACAAATACAAGCACGTTGCTAACAACAACATTGTAGAGTATAAAAAATCTAGCCTATGCTAAATTTTCTTCCAACACAAACACAAGCACATTTCAATTTGATAGAAATCTAACATATGCTATATTTTATTCTAGCACAAACACAAGCACATGACAACATTGTAGGACTAAAGAAGTCTAGTGCATGCTGGATTCATTCTATCACAAACACAAGTAGATTGCAAGCTAAAGGAAACAAAACACATGCTAAATTCCTTCTAGCACAAGCAACCATATTTCCAACAGTAACATTTCATTGTAAAATAAATCTAGTGCATGCAAGATTTCCTTCTAGCCCAAAGATAAACACATTGCCAATAACAACATTGCCAGGTGAAAGAAATCTAATGTGTTTTAGATTTCCTTCTTATATAAACACAAGCAGACAAAAACATTGTAACGTGAAAGAATTATAGCACATGATAGATTTACTTCTAACACAAACACAACCATGTTGACAACAACAACATTACAGGGCAAGGAAATCTAGCGAATGCTACATTTCTTTCTAACACACAAAAGCACATCACAAGATGAAACAAATCTCCTGTGCTAGATTTCCTTCTAGCACAAACAAAGGAACATAACAACATTGTCCCTAGGGTTAAAGAAATATAACACACACTAAATTTAGTTCTAGCACAAAATGAAGTATATTGTCAATAACAACATTGCAATAAAGAAATCTAACATGTGCTAAATTTCCTTCTAACGCAATCACATGTAAAATTCTAATAACATTGCAAGGTCAAAGAATTCTATCATGTTTCTTTCTAGCACAAACAACCAAATTTCAAACCACAACATTGCATTTTGAAAGAAACATAGTGTGTGCTAAATTTCCTTCTAGCTCAAACACAAGCACATAAAAACAACGTAAGGTGAAAAAAATCTAACATGTGTTATATTTAATTTTAGCAGAAATACAAGTATATTGCCAACAACAACATTATCAAGCAAAGGAAATCTAACACATGCTAGATTTCATTCTATAATAAACTCAAGTGTATTCCTAATAACAACATTGTAAGATGAAACAAATCTAACAAGTGTTAGATTTTCTTTAGCACAAATAATAACATAACAACATTATAGCTTCAAACATATCTAGTGCTTGTTAGAATTACTTCTAAAATAAACACGAGCATGGTTCCAACAACACTACAGGGAAAAACCACAAGCACATAACAAAATTGTAGGATTAAATAAATTCAACGCATGTTAGATTTACTTTTAGTACAACCACAATTATATTGCCAACAACAACATTCCAAGGTAAAATAAATTTAACACACAATACATTTTCTTCTATCGCAAATATAATCATCTTAGCAATAACAACATTGCAAGGTACAATAAATCTAACGTGTGCTAGATTTCCTTCTAGCACAAATACAAGAGCATAACAACATTGCATGCTAAAAGAATTCTAGCACATGATGAATGACAAATATTATTTTTTCCTCCAAAAACTTATTGAGTTTCATTTTCATTTGTTATTATATTGTTGAATACCTATCTAAGAATGTTTGCTGAATAGGATCATATAATTATTGAATTATATCACATCCTGAATGATTTTAGTGTATCAAAGCCTCATACTTAGTGACATTATTTGTGCATGGGAAATCCAAGCGACAAGACATCAAATATTCGTACCCTTTAAGATCTCGAAGAGTGCATCTAGACCTTTCCAATGAACTCGACTTAGAGCCATCAAAAAATAAAAACCATACATTCTAATTTACATCTAAATTTACTAATTTTGAAAATAACTTTGTACATGTTCTTGCATAATATATAGATTATTTACAACAAGCTAATTTGAGTGAAAGATCTTAGATTGATTACACACATCTACAAAAGGTGAACATTCAACAATAAATTTCCAAAAAAGAGAGTCAAAATAGTAGTTAAAAAGTGTAGAATTAAAGAACACAATGAACACATTTGAATCATTCAAATCAGTGATCATGTGCTTCATATACCTCTTGCTTGTTATTTTAATTTGATTAGTATTGTCGTTATATGGAAGCCAAAGATGTGACCATTCTATCAAAAAAATATCCATTTATTTTTTCAAACCAACCGTAGCTTAGTAATAAAGCATATGACTCAACCACTATTTTGGATTAGAAAAAAGTTTGAGAAGTACACACTTTAATTCACTATGCACTTTAACATTTGAGCATTCTAGTTGAACTTTGGGTGAGTTGCAATAACTGGTAAACTTTCGCGACTACATCTCTGAATTCTGCTACTAGGTTTACACAAATTCAAAGGTGTAAAGTCATGTTGTTCACAACTTTACAAAATAACAATGACTGGAACCCAGACATCTAATGTTCACATTACACGGGCAAGGGTTGCAAAGTTCACGTTGAACAATCCCCTTCAACCTCTTCCACCGGCCCAAAGTAAACCAAAAGGAAAGCATGTAGGAATGGAGTCAAATATTTATGGATCCAGTGTTGTTGTTGAACCCCTTAAACAATGTGCAGCGTTATCAGATGTGTCTAATATCTCTAAGGAAGCACCCTTGATTGATTGCTTGAAAAAACCAAAAGCAATTAAGGTTGTATCTCATAATGCTAATGCTAAGGGGAGAGGCCGAGGATTTCCTCGGAATAGCAAGAAGATTACTCGAGAGTCAAAGATTAAAAAAGAGACTTCACCAGCTATTTGTAATGAAAATCTGCTGTGATGCAATCGGTATTGATAAGGAAAATCTTGTATCTCTCTCCAGAAAGGAAATCATTTTCCTTTTCTATAGGAAAATCCCTTTACTAGTGAGGGAAGGATATTCCTTTCCTCTAACTCAAGGAATCACCTACCCTGTATAAAATGAAAGACCTTTTCTTACAAAAGATTAGAGAAGTATAAATCTCAAAAATAAATATAAAAGTAATTTGAAGAATGAACTTGAGAATTGGTTGAAACATGTGCTTGAGAGGATATCCTAGAAAGAAGCAAAGCATAGTTAATCATTAAAAAAGAATGACTTCTGGAGACAAAAATTATAACTACCACTACTACAAAAAATACTTTTTTGGTGGGCGGGTCGTAATCTGCCTCCAAAAGTGGGAATTAAAAGCAATATTAACATTAGCTGCAATTTTTTAAAACCTCCATCACACCTCCTCCCCCTTGCCCCTAAAAGCATCACCTCTAAAATTCAAGCCTTTTAGGGGCGGTTTTTTAAGAGATATGAACTGCCCCCAAATGTGTCACTTTTCAAGGGGGGTTCCAAACTTGAAAAGTGACTTTTGGGTGGAATTTTTTAGAACTCCCCTCCCTTCAAAGCATCACCTCTAAATGTCAAGCCTTTTAGGGAAGGTTTTTGAAGAGATAGCATTGATGGGTAGCCAAAATGGTTGGTTGAAGCCTATCTGCCAAGTCATTGGCCCTCTGTTATGAGGCGTTGGTTCAATTCTCCTTGGCTTCGTCAGGGTCAAGCCCCAAAAGTTGGGTCGATTAGGCATGAGGGCCCTTCATGTGGGCTAGACTAAGGGCGTTGTGAGGACAAACAAAAAGGTTTTTTAAGAGATATGAACCAGCCACAAAAGTGACTTTTAGGGGTGATTGAAATAGCCCTCAAAAGTCATCTTTCAAGGTTGGTTGTAAATCGCCTAAAAAAAGTCACTTTTGAGGGCGATTTGAAACCCCCTCGAAAATTGACCTATGTGGGTAATTTAAAATCCCCCTCATAGCAACGTACAAGGGCGGCTTACAACCCCCTTGTAGCAACTTATGAGGATGGTTTAAAACCACCTTGTTGCAAAGTTTAGGGACGTTGGGCACCCCCCTCGTACTAACTTTTGGGGGCGTTAAGAGCCCCCCCCGTGGCAACTTCTGGGGGCATTAGAAGGCCCCCTTATAGTAGACTTTACATACTTTCACATTTAGATAGGCCCCCTTATAGTAGACTTTACATACTTTCACATTTTTAGATAGGCCCCCTTATAGTAGACTTTACATACCTTCACATTTTTAGATTGTGATACTTTCAAACTGTTATGTTGGGCATGAGTGAAGAGGATCAAAAAGTTGGGTAGTTGTATCCAATTGAGGTTGGCTTACATGATGCGTCACTGAATTCATCAAATCAAGGAGAGTTTGCAAATCGCATTGAATCAGCTTTGCACAAACCTTCATTCGAGCATACAATCATCTCTTTGCATTCACTCCATAATGAAAGCACTGAAGAAAATGGATGATGTCATTGAATATAGTGTTGATCCTGATGTATTCTATGGGAATTTTAGGAGGTGTTTGAGAATGTTCTTTCTGTTTTTTTTATTTGCACTAAAGGGCATGGCATTATCAAAGCATGAAGGGGAAAAATCTTTGCATATTTCCCAATAACAACCAAGAAAGTTGAAGGACCAATCCCTCCTAGCCTCGTCCCTTTACCTCTTTGTGTTATGTTTCCTTGCCAACAAACTCCTACGCTTTATTTCGACAACCTTTGGCAGGGTATCACTGGTAGTAGAGTTTGTTTAAATCTCAAGGAGCTTTCTCTCCTTAACACAAAGACATTCAGGTATATTTCCATATAATGAAATTTCATATAGTATCCCGCGGTTGGTTTGGTCTCTAACTCTTTGAGTTTGTAGTCTATTGGGTTGTTAGTCCATCTATCATATTTACTTTCCCTCCAAGTGCAGCCCTCAAGTCCAATATTTTCCCTAATGTTTTTTCTCCTCACTCTTTCGTCCCGAGGGAGAAATGCAAGGGGTGGTCAAGGTCATAGCCAGGGCCAGGGTTGTGGTCGTGTTATAACTCAAGCTCAACCTTGAACTACCCGAAATCAAGGTCGCAAAAATAACAATGATTTAGACTTGGAAAAAACTCTGTCTTAGCAAACTAATGCACACCCACATGCTCGTTAGATTATTTTGGGTTGGGAGAATGAATTGAAGCATGAAACATATAATGAATTGGAGCTAAATGAATCACAAGATCTCATCCCTAACCCAGGCCATACCAAAGGCCGATACACCCAGTTCCGCAGACCCTTTACCTTTTCTGGATGATGAAAAATCTCTTGGCAAAAGCTTTAACATCCAGCTTTGAAGGAATTTCATAGTTAGCAACAAAAATACAGGAAATCGACAAGGAATTCCAACTCATTCAATGCCAAATTCAACAACAAAATGCTCGTTTAAGTCGTATTGAGAATCATATTCCCTGCCTTCCACAAACTGAACTATCGGGCTCCAATGCCAAAGACTTGACGCCAATTGAATCTTTTGATGATTATCATTTTTCTTAACATAGTTTTGAATCTTAATTTTCCTATGTATAAATGAATAGCATGCATTTTTTATATTTCTGTTATAGACATAGAGTAAATAGGAGACGCATAGACACTCAGGTTTATATAGCCTTGCTTAACATTCTCAGGCTTTTCAGATTTTGGATTGCATATAATGTTGTCAAATGGCCAACATACATGGTTTCCCAATGAGCAAGTTGAGGCCATCTAATTATGGATGATGTTTATGTAATTCCTGCCTGTTTTTTAAAATGGAATAGAAAGGATCCGCCAAGCTTACTAAAATTATTTATTAAAAAAAAAAACTATTTTTTTTAAATAAAATATTTAAAATTATAATAACTTTAATAATATAATTGAATTCTAAATTTCCAAAAAATAATAAATTACTTGCAAGTAGCACCACAACCTCCAAAAATTAAAAATTAAACCTACCTAACAAGGATCACAACATATAGAATAGGAAAAATACCCACAACCATAGGTAATGCACTGCAAAATTTTCTATCCTCTCTCCAACTACATGGACGTTTTCATGGCAATGTCCCATGTCAATTTTTTGCAAGTCACTAAACACATATTGTTGGTTGGTTAATGGATGGATGCTATCAGTGACAAGAACATAAGAAAACGATATGTTAAGGCACAGACAACACAACTATAGAAGACTCACATCATAAGAATTTGAGATAAGCAAACAAAGAACCAAATGAAAAAATAATTGCATTCGAAGAGGCCAAGTGTGTTTACAGTCCGATGTGCATTTTTATAGGTCGTAGTGTATGTTTTCGACAGTTTTTGGCTATATTTGTTTGGTCAAATTTGCCTACGCAATTTGTTCACAATTCATTGGAATCAAAAATGATTTGTGAATTTTGTATAATAGTGGCGGTTTTTTAAGAGCTGAATTCAAAAACAAAAAGCAAGATTTCACCCAAAAATAAATGTTTCCAGCCAAAAATTCCAAAGAAATAAATAGAATAAGGACACAATATCCCTTTTATAAAGTAATAAGGAAAAAATGGAAATTATTATTTTATTAAATTGATAATTAATTGAGTTTGTCTTGAATATTTGGGATTTTTTGTCATAATGACTTGGAACCTTGTTATTAAATCTAATCATAAACATTCTCGATATGCGTGATAATTTCTACAGTTGAAAATAATAATCTTTTGTCATAACCAAGTGATTATAACAATATATATAAGATTACATTGATATATATTGAATACAGTTTTGAAATAATATTCTGAAGTCCTATTATTATAGTAGATTTTGAATCATTAATTAATTTCGAATTACTGAATTCCTTGATGATACTATTAGGTATTTTGTTCTGCAATAAATTTAACACTATACCTTATGATTTAATTGTCATAGATTTAATTAGTTCCTGACCTTAATATTAATATCCTAATGACATAGTTAATTTTCATGATATAACAATTAGAATAAATAATGATTATTTAATGAATATAAATTGAATCATTATATTGGTAATATTAGAATAAATGAAATAGATATACAAATAAACATGTACTAATGTATTCCTAATTGTAACAAATTCAAGAATAATAAAGATTCAATACTATTGCAATAATGGAATTCTAAGTAAATATAGATAAATATAAATTCTATAATACTTATTGTTTAATTTCAATCATATATCATAAAAATAATATCCAATAGAAATAATTATTGAATAATTCATAGTAATTTAAGACTATTATATTTAATAATGTTGAATAATAATAGATTATAATTAGTTGACCATTATATTTAAATAAGAATTATATAATCTATGCTATTATTAAACTCATAGAACAAATCAATATATTATGTTTGCTAAGAATAATTTGTTTCTTTGTCATTATCAAATTATAATATAGTTGATCTTTCTATTTAATCAAGCTAATATTCTTCATTGTAATAACCACATTCAAACTATATACAATTTCTGACAATGTTATGGATCACATCTATCAATTTCTACATTTTGAATATAAATCTATTGCACAACCAAAAAGAACCATCTTTCCTACATTAATGTTCATAATGATAAACCTTGTGACTTATTTCTGAAAGTCTAAATATTGCTCAAGCACCCTACTCCCAACAGCTAATTTTACTTTGTGATCATAACATGATTGTTTCTCATTAATTATCACTTCCTATTTTCTTTGGAGATTGAACAAATACAAATGGAATACAAGACCATAGCAATCTCAATTCTGGATTTGAACATTTAGAACTCACTCTTTTTGTTTGTTTCTCACCAATTATTCCAAAGCCATTAGATTTCTATGCTGAAGTTTAAATATCCCATAGCTTCCATGAGAGAAAATAGATTTATGTACTGAATTTGCCTATGGATTTTAAAAATTGAAGTTGCCTCGTCTTATCAGGCAACCTAGTCATATCTTCCACCTCATACCCTTCTCAGGTAACACTCAATTTAGGCGATTTCTTCAGTCTCATAATGCAGCAACAAATGTCTCTCTCTTCTCAGGAAAACACACCTAATTTAGGCAATTTTGTGAGTCTCATAATGCAGCAATAGAAATAGATGTCTCTCTTTCACCAAGTTAAATCAATAAAGAGGTAATCCAATTTGTCCAAATGTCTAACTTCAAACTTCAGGGATTAACTCATAGTGTGTCATCCTTATCTCTTCACATACCTTCGTTGCAATTAAATCAAACCAGTCTCAAGCCATCTAGGAGATCCTGGAGACACACCTCCACCCACTGATCCCTTTGGAATTCCACATGCTTTGCAAAAAAAAAGTGTTTCCTCCATCCATTATCATGATTCATGGGTTTTGGCAAGCAGGCACCTAGGAGAGGACATATGTAATAACAACCCATTTACCACACAATAAAGCATGGAAAGAGTACTATGATCAAGCTTCACAGTTTTTTGGTGCTAGCAGAGGAGGTTTCCCATAGTCTACTACAACTCAAAGTGCATCAGAAAATTTGATATATGAATGAACCTATGCTTCATAAATTTGCATACATACATAATCAATTATAGGCATGAGGTATACAAATCAATTTACAACAACTCAATTTTGGATACATAAATTATTATCTTTGGATATTCAAACGAATTTATAATTCCTTGTGTATATGTTTTCATAGTTATTCATGTTCTTACTTCAATTTTTTGAAATATTTTTGGATGTTCCAACGAAGTTACAATGTAAGTTTTCACAATTATTCATATTGTTACTCAGACTTTCTCAAAACAAACTATATAAAAAAAATTGAAACATCAATATTTATAGTGAACACTCCACTTAGTCAAAAACAGATAAACAAAATATCTTACCCTTGCCTACAGGATCGGAGGGTGGGGTACTTTCAAACTTTGTTACATGGGAAAAAATGACATCATATTGCACATGGGTGCATATTCAATTTAAACCTGGGTAGTTATTCACATCACCCTGGTTAAATGCAAAGCCTAATCAACAAGAAATGTTGCATCAAAAGTAAGTGCAAAAACCCAATCCAGATTCTGTTATATGAGGAGAGATAGAATCGTTCCATGTTAGGAAGAAATGATAGCATCGTTGATCCAACAAGTGGTACACTAAGCCCAAGATAAATACCATTACTTGGAAATTGATGGTGACCATAAACTTCAAAGGGGGAGGTTTAAATCTCTAAGATCAAGTTCAAAGATTTGCATTACAAAGGAAGCTACAGTACAAGACATTGTGACCTTGGGGGTCAGTTTGCAAGTTGTATAAATCAACTTCTGAAAAAAAGATAGTCCTGTAGGGTGTTACTGCAGGTTTGGAGAGTAAATTTTTGAAGGTACAAGGTGATGGTTTGCAAGTGGAAAATGTGTGATTTGTTTCAACTCTTGGAGAAGGGTTTCTTGCAAATCTTTTGCATATTCTCAACTTCTTTGCATTCAATTGCATCTTCACATATATGATATGTCCATAGAAACAACCTCAAAACCCCGTGAAAATGTTCATACTAATGGTGAATATCATATTTAAAATCATGTTACAAGTTTAGGATCCATTGCACGAGGAGATAGTGGGGATTGGGGCTGCAATAAGTATAACGATGTCTACTAAGGGCCTTACACCTACACAAGGGAAAATTGTTTGCATATACAAGGTAACAGTGTAAACATGTGAATCACATTTGACCCCCATGTCCCCCTGTTGTGTAACACAACCCTCCCCTCCACCCTGGTATTTTTAATGTAGTTTGACCGAGTCAAAATGATTTGAGGACAGGATAAGACAAGACATTAAAACATCTCTACCATACTGGTCCAGAGAGCGGCTTTTAAAGCAACTATAAATATCAGGGTTCATGTGAAGCACATCTTAGCAAAAATAGGGCTTTCCCAAAACCCAACTTCCCAATCCCATACATTTACAACGATTATCCAAATTTTCCTATACTTTTCACACATATATATTCCCATCAAAAGTTATGGCATTCTTATGTAGACCTTGCACATATATAACAACAATGTACTTTCTATAGCTAAGATTTCTACTCTGACTTCTCTGTAATTTCAACCTATAACAATCTAACTTTCCCCTTCCTAAACGTAACAAGTATCCCCCTTATTTGGATCTGCTAGTGGAGGTATGCTCAATTTGCCAAGCCCTGTTGCTTTTAGTCTCTCCCGGCAGCGGAATTTGCATTGGTTGCATCTCTATGGATTGTGCATTAACTGAAATGAAAATTGGACCCATAATCTTCCCAGAGGTCTAATTTTCGATGGACTAGGTTCACTTTAATTTTATCTTGGTATACCCTAATAGTTTTAGCAAGTTTTTAGAACTAGGTAGTAACACTAACTTGTACTGTTTGCACCTCCATGGTTCTTATGCCAACTTTGAAGAAATTTTACCAAATATAGTCACCAGTGTCTTCTATCCAAAATTGTAAGCAGCACCCAAAACTCGAGGTGGTCCATATAAAAAATTCACTTATTGCTTGAAGGTGTCAAAACAAGAAACCCCGGCCACAAATTATCAAAAATGGAGCATGCATTGATAGAGCAACATAATAAACCCAACATGACACATATTTATGAAATAACAGTAAAATAACAATTGTGAAAGAACAAGTGAGATAAATAATGATTACATAAACAGTGGGAGGCACCACTTCCAAAAGAGATGGGTTGCACGCTGCTTGCCTTGGGAATGTAAAGAGGCACCCTACAGCAGAAAATAGGTGTGATCCTCTGATAACAGTTTTCAAGAAACTAAAGCATCAGTGTCCATCATTTTATTGCACATATGATGGCACTCAATGTACAAAAAGGGTTGCCCTGTCCCAGCAATTTGGATAACCACATATAAAACATGTAGATTTAGATTGACTCTAAATAAACCTGCCGAAACAGTACCCATGTATAGCACATATCATGGACAGTTTGATTAATGCCCAAGATTCACCATGTTGACTTCAGGAGTTCAAGGATTCCAATTAGACAACTTTTAAGCAAACTAGACAGAGAGACTGATCAAATACAATTCATCCTATGTAATGTCTATTAAGAGAGATTGGTGAACAATGTATGCAATTTCAAAAAATATATGTTTATATCACATCCAATAGCATGTCAAGTCTTGGCAGAATACAAAATAAATAGAAAGCATCGAACACAATATGGTGCCTAGGTCAATAGGAGTAGGACAGGAACTCACATCATCTTTACCAGTACTAAGAAACTGCTAAGGTTTATTGACATTCTCCAGCTTATATATATACATATATGGGACCTAACAAGCCTTGTAAGTAGTTACTAATCTGTAGACCATGATTCTCCATAGAATCATGAGTTCTAGACCTCACAGGAAATAACCAATCATTTCATAGCAGTGACCCAAAACATTTGTCACAAAAGTATGTCTGTGTAACCTCAACTACCTTAAAAGTTAAAACCATCTAGTATGGGTTATATGTTATCAAGCTCGCCATGAGTAATATTACACCAATTTATCACTACCATAAGAACAAAGGTCATACTTCTTGCTAATATGAAGCAGAGTTTTGAGAATTCAGAACAGCAAGATAGAGCAAAGCACACACTGAGAGATATATTGTCACCAACATACACATCAATACAGCAACACTCATAGATGTATTCATATATGCTATATCACACAGTTGTATACATTTTTTTTAGAAATCTAAGTGTCATCAAGACGTGATCATCCTTGCACCTTAAGAAGATGTTTCTCATGCAGTCATTGGACACAGTAACAATTTCAGGAATTATAACATAAGGTCAGCTAGAGTGATAGACACGTACCTCTGGGCGACTGAGCCGGAGACTGCAACTCTCCTCCCAACCTTAGATTGGACTGCACAGTGGTCCTCCTTGCAGTCCAATAACCCCCAATCCAGATTCTAGAGCATTGTGAGAAACCTGCTGATGGTTTGCTTGGCTAGAACCAGGTCCCGATAGGGCTGACCCCCTCCACCCTCCAATTACATCATGATACTTAATTTATTCGATCTCACATCCATTTTTGAGACCTTATAAAAGCTTCTACACTCCCAAGAGCTATATGTCTAAGTGTCATCCAAACCAGGCTTGGATATACTGTCATGTCAAGATGGATGGGCTTGCCACTGTATTTTCTATTAATTTTTGTTACATTAGCTCTGCATTCAAATACTTGCCAGTGAAAGTAATGTGGGTTGACTGCAATTTTAACCCGGACTAGGAAAATGGCTGCAAGGCTGCATTTATTTTCCATATTCGAGTACATGGAGGCATGGCTTGACCCTACCCTCCTCCTTCAGGGCTCCTGATATTTCTCAACAAAATATGGCAGTGAAAGTTTGCTACCTGTGAACAATGAATGAAACCAATATCTAGTGGTAACAACAACCTCCAAACACATTAGAAGGCAGTGAAGTTACAGGGCTAACCTGGTCATGACAAGGGTCTCTAAGATGCATTTGGTGTAGTGAGACTCCCACAACACGTGGAGATATTTCCTTAACAGAGGCTGATCATGATGCTAGCTTGGTTCAAGGTTCATATACTTACTCTGTTTGTTCTGCTGCTAGGTATGCATATATATATGTTCTTAGGTATACTACTAGATATACTACTGGAACTAGAACTGCTAGTGCTGCTTCAAAAAAAAAATAGTGAATTAGCAATAACATAGTAGTGAGCTTGAGTGGACCCTCAGGGTGACTCTACACCAGCTAGGATCTGTCCAAGTTAGATATCAAGCACACTTTCACAACCCATCACTGGATACTCTACACCAGCTAGGATCCGTCCAAGTTAGATATCAAGCACACTTTCACAACCCAACACTGGATATTCACTGAGTTTGGAAGGAAATAAACTTTAAATAGATTGCAGATCTATTTGATTGAGAAATCTTCGGAACAACATGCAGATTTAATTACACTACAACACATTTCTTGCTGAAAAATGATCCTTCAAATAGAATGCAGATCTATCTTATTCCCACTATTTTCACCATCTTCCCATACACTATCAACAACTCGCAAAACAACAAGGAGATCAATACTTTTCATTTCCAGAGAAATACCACCTACCACATTATCAATAGTTTCAAAAGGTAATCAGTTTCTTTACACCACAGATGGCAAAGTTCCTTTAACGGGTACTCCTTTGGGGATCCTATTATTAGACTTTGTGGGTGGTCCATTTATTGGAAACACCAAATGAACCCTATCAAACTTGCAATCTGTGCCTCCTCCTTGTAGAGTTATATAAAGTGTTGTAGAACCTTTCTCATAATTCAACCTAGCTAGTTGTCTGCCACTGCATTTTTACCTCAAGATATCACTTCTTTGGAAATGGCTCTAAGGTTTGCATAAATTTATGAACCCATAGTTAAATAGGAACCTCCTATATCTCCTAATGACTTCACAGTAATACATGTATCCCATTGGATTGGAAGTACCACCGAATTGTAGGGGCTGGTTGACAGAACTGGATTCCAAAATGTCATTACCTAGTGGAACCCCAATTTCTGGTAGGCCTTTATCATTAAGTACCTCTATCATATCATGCCATGAGTGAAACTTGATTTGATGTGCTCACCCACCATTACATGGGGGTATTTTCCAAATTCATATACATTGTTGCAACCCTTTGCTCAGGCACAATCTACTCCACCACTTGTTCCAAAGATTCTTTCATGGTGTCAGTTGTGCCATTAACTCAATATCTTCTTAAGCTCTGCACTAATCCACCTAACTATTTTCAACATCATGCAATGGCAATAATTTTTTACAGTCTATTCAAGAGTGATTAAAATCTATATTTATCTTTTTCCATAGATCAGAGTCTCAGACACTGACACACAAGACAGAGTTCTGAGTCGTCATTGTGCTCATACAAAATAAAAATTCAACCTTTCTTAGACAAAGGCACAAAAAGAGTTGACAATTGCAGGCATAGTAGAAAACATATTCACATTTAGGATCACTTTTGACAAATGAGGTCCATTTGCAGAGTTTAGTTACTATCCATAAAGGAGTACACTGGTGATAAAGCTCGGTATAAGGTCATACTGAGTCATTAGCAAAAGCCTTATGGCTATCTCTCTGGAAGGAAGTACTTTTGACTGCATCCTTACCAGCACTGGAAACTTCTGCATCATATGTAGGTCCATATTTTATAAGTGCCTTTGTACTTTTTCTAGATGGAAAGAAACAATTTGAAAGTCAAGGCTATGTGCTAGTTTGTGCATTTTTTGTGGAAAAGGTATTAGGATCCTTGTCACAGCGACAAGGGCATTACAAACAACACCAGTTAGCTTCACGGACTAAAGCAACATTAACAACTATTATATACAAGAAGGATTGTTGCTCTCCAGTCAGTCAAGACAAAAGCATACACGTGGACAAATTATCAACTACGAGAGTACAAATGTTCAAAATGTTGGAGCTTTTTGTTGGCATATGCATGGTATTTGGATTTTACCTCTTCAAGTTGTTATGACCTTCATTATTCTACATCAGAACTTGGGCTTGACAACATTTTCAGGGTTGGCAACCTCATTGGCAGTTACGTTGCCAAATTTCCCAGTTACAAAATTGCAACAAAAATTCCAAAACAGAATCATGGAATAAAAGGACAAAAGTACTAAGGCCACATCGAGACATTAAAAATTAGGAGGATCTTAAAATTGCAGCTTGGGAGACAAGATTTCTTTGGAATCTAGAAATTTTGAGGCAAGCATAATGTAGTTGGCTATAAAAATACGTTTACACATCAACTATCACAAAATTTCTTTTCTCTGTTACACCCACATTTGTCTCTGTTTCAACTGTTGGTACATGTATGCTTATAGGAGTGCCTTTGATAGCAGGGATAATTCTTTCTGCACTTCAAACCTTTGAGAATTCTTGAGTTGACTGATATGTATACGAGATATAATTAGATATGTATACTTTAGAAAACTACAAAAATAAATATACTTCCAAAAGCTACAGAAAGAATTCTCCCTGCTGTATTGACTGATACGTATACTAGATCTACTCTCCACAATATTGGTGCCTATGAGTGTCTTGGTATTTGGATGGATTTTCTACAAATCTACAAGTCAGGAGCATTCATGTTCTGAATGCTAATAAACCTAATAGCATGGAAAGGGCTAGTGAACCAGGCAAAGAGTAAACCCCACAGGTCGAATGTTAAATGTTTGGTATGTTCTATGCTTAAGAGCAAGTTACTTCAATTTTCTTGTTAGCCCAATATCAATTTCCAGTTTAGCAATCACATCAGCATGATAGTAAAATGCAGATAGAACATAAACACAAACATTAGAATACAAGCCAAGACAAGAGGACACAAGATGTGGCACCAGCCAGGGACAAACCCCAATGTGGGGAAACCCTTGATCAATTTTTCTTATATTCTTCAATAGTTCAGCACAGAGAGAGATAGTACTAATATACAAATCTGATATTTTATGACAACAGCAGTAAAGCCTTCACCAGAGAAGTCAATGTTGGTCAAACAGGACAGAATATTCCTCTGAAGATCATTCATATGGCACCAACAAGATTCTCATTAAACTGAGCCAAACATGGTCACGAATACATCTCCCAGAACGTTGTTGTCTTCGTGATGCACTTGCTGTCACTTCTTAAAGAGTTAGGGAATCAACCTTCAGCCCTCATTCTCCACATAATCAATAATGCAGGCCTTCTTAAGCTGCAGTGTATCAAGGTGAAACTCCACCACTGCCATGCTTTCCAAGTATGGTTTGATTACCCTTAATGCAACCCTTAGAACAAGATTTGTTGTTGGCTATGGCCTGCGGCCTAGCCCAGCAGCAAGTTAGGCCTACGATCCTCCATCAAACAACTTACAAACACCATCAATGCAGTAGTATCTAGCCTACAAGAACTCGACTTGCTGTCAGCACATTCTAGCACCCAATCCGCATATGTATCTAGCCCTACATTGATCTGTTCTGAACCTATAGGGAAGATCCCTTCAACGTACTACCTCGCCTTATTCGTGCAGCTCCCCTACCTTGCAAACAATCCTGAAACATGCCTAGGAACAACCTATATCACTGTGATGTAACCCGAAATTCGCATGCTTCTTTCAGGCTTCTTCTTGCTGCGACTAGGGTCTCTCCTTTTGTTGCGGCTAGGGCTTCTCTTGTTAGGGTTCAAGACAAATAAATATAACAATAAAGAAATACACATTTAAACAATGTACACCATGATTATCTGGAAAACCACAATTGGGGAAAAACCAACCATAATAGATCTATTATTGTCCTTGGCCAAAACACACCCAAGCTAGCCAACAACCTGAGCTTTCACCGCTCAACCATGGCTACCTACAATGGAGAATACACAAGCCTTTAAGGGCTCCAACTACATGTAATACCATGGGCTCAATACCATGAGTCACCAATACTAGTGTCCAAAACCACAATTGTTGACATAACCTTAACTCCACCATAGGGTCAAGTTTATCTAACAATCCCCCCTTTAACTTGACTTTGGTTTCCTTGGCCAAATTTAGCCAAATCTGCCAAGCCAGCCAGCCACCACTCATCTCCAGGCCCTACCGAGTCAATGTTAGGGTATTTTATATTCAACATGCTTCATCATACTACCACATGCATCCCCATATCACCCAAGCAGACATTCAGACTTTACCAGTGATTCACTGGGGTACGCATGCTTTACCAGGTCTTACAGTCTTATACCCATTTACATGAAAATTTCCATTTTATTTTTATTTTGTTGCTATCTTGACCCACACACAACTCAGCTCTGGTTCTCTTCCAGAGAAGAAGACAGGTTCCTTCACGCAGCAAAGAGCTCCACACTCAGAGTTTCGGCTCTCCACACAGCAACGTGATGAACGCAGCACTTGCCTTCACACAGAGACAGGCTCTGTCAGCGTTCGACGCAGGCAACATGCAGGACAACCAGCAACGCTCCGCAGCAAAGAAGCAATATGTAACACGCAGCAATGGTCCACGCTTCACGCCTTCCACCGTAGCAATGAAGAAGACAGGTTCCTTCACGCAGCAAAGAGCTCCACACTCAGAGTTTCGGCTCTCCACACAACAACGTGATGAACTAGCACTTGCCTTCACACAGAGACAGGCTCTGTCACGTTCCACGCAGGCTGCATGTAGGATAGACCAGCAACGCTCACGCAGCAAAGAAGCAATATGTAACACGCAGCAATGGTCCACGCTTCACGCCTTCCACCGCAGCGACGAAGCAATATGTAACACGTAGCAATGGTCCAGGCTTCACACCTTCCATGCAGAAACGAGTTCAGCCAGCAATGGGAACCGTCTTCCTCTTCATGCAGAGAAGCATGCAGCCTCTTCAACGGCTTCACACGCAGACTCCTTGATGGCTGCAACGGCTCCTCGCCGCCTCGCTTCTCAATAGCCTGAACAGGGCCAGCAATGGCTCCACGCAGAGAGCAGACAGGTCCCTTCCTTCACGTGCAGGGGCAGCGCTGTGATGCATGTCTAGTGGCACAGACTTTGCTAAGCAGCCCGATTTCTCCTTCTTTCCCTTCCCACCTGCGGGCCTCCTTTTTCCCTTCACAACTGCGAGCAGGGAAATATGATGCCTCTGACTTTCTTGATTTTTTAAATTCCCAAAAAATATTCCCAGGGCTTGCATTTTTTTTCTTGCTCCTCATCAAATGAGGCCTGGCAAAAACATCGATGGTTTGTGCAATAAGCCATTGCTTCAACCAGCGCCACTGCTTCGTCGATGGGAACATTTCGTCAATGGAACATTTCGAATAGCTATCCAAGGCCCTTGCCAACCAGAGCTCTGATACCACTTGTTAGGGTTCAAGACAAATAAATATAAACAATAAAGAAATACACATTTAAACAATGTACACCATGATTATCTGGAAAACCCCAATTGGGGAAAAACCAACCAACAATAGATCTATTATTGTCCTTGGCCAAAACACAGCCAAGCTGGCCAACAACCTGAGCTTTCACCGCTCAACCATGGCTACCTACAATGGAGAATACACAAGCCTTTAAAGGGCTTCAACTACATGTAATACCATGGGCTCAATACCATGAGTCACCAATACTAGTGTCCAAAACCACAACTGTTAACCATAACTGTTGACATAACCTTAACTCCACCATAGGGTCAAGTTTATCTAACACTTCTCTCGCTGCAGCTAGGGCTCCTTTTTTTGTGTCTTTGGGCTCCTCCTCCAGCTTCGTATTAGGGCTCTTTAGATATGTGTTAGGGCTTCTCTTCAACTGTAGCTAGATCTCCTTCATGACTGAGGTTAGGGCTCTCTTAGATGACTCTTTCCACTACGTTCTCCTTGATAGAAGACAAACCCAAACAAGTGAAGAGAGATCATGAGATGATGTGTGCCTCAGATGACTCGAGGTCTCCTCTATTTAAATGCAACGTTGAGGTTGAACTGGGGTAATTTGCTTGCTGGCTGACCTTGACAAATTGTCAATAATAAAAATAAATTCATATCTCCATAAATACATGTCGGAATCAGATGATATTATATCAATCATACACCTCTCGGAGAGATAAATCCAAGAAAAAATATCAGCTGCCATAAATAAGGTGACCCACATGGAGTTTGGCCCTAGTTTCCAATTTTAACACTCCCTCTCAACTAGGGAGAACTCCATTTGCTAATCCATCTCTCAATCGGTACCATCTTTGCCATCAATGCACTCCGCTGCACTACTCTGCTCTTCTTTGCTCTGTTGAACTATGAAGAAGAAGCAGTGATCGAGAATGTATCATTCCATTCTCTACTAAACCGAAGTTAGTCCCATATAAACAGAGTGTCTCATACCACTCTTACTGACCCAAAGTCAGTCCCAAATAAAATAGAGTGTCTCATACCACTATTACTGGACCGAAGTTAGTTCCAATTGATCACAGATCAATATAGGTCATCCTAGCATAGGGAGTATGGTAGTACACGATGTGTCCATCAATAGTACTGTGGTCCCTATCCTCATTTCCCTACTCATTGGCTAGATGAGAGGTACTTCCCATTAGTCCTAGACTGCATGGGTAGGATGTCTCAGCAAGAGAAGGATGAACCACTCATCCTGCCTACATGTCGCCATGGGGTATCATAGGGGAAGGCTGAACCACTCACCCTGTACACAACAAATCACTAGGGGAAGGCTGGACCACTCACCCTATGATTGTGTCTCAACAGGAGAAGGATGAACCACTAATATACAAATCTAATATTTTATGACAACAATAGTAAAGCCTTGACCAGAGAATTCAATGCTAGTCAAATAGGACAGAAACTTTCTCTAAGGATCATTCATATGGCACCAACAAGATGCTCATTAAACTAAGCCAAACATGGTCAAACCTTGACCCGATACATCTCCCAAAACGTTGTTGTCTTCTTGTTGCACTTGTTTTCATTGCTTCAAGAGTTGGGGCATCAACCTTCAACCCTCATTCTCCACACAGTCAATAATGCACGCCTTCTTAGGTTGCAGTTGATGAACACCAGTATTGCAGCAAGAATGTTGCAACTCCTGGGGCTACCAACTTTACTTTATCAACCCGGGGTTTGTACAAAATTGGAGGTGACAGTGCTGTACACACAAGTAGATGAGATGGGTCCACTTTTTGTCACTGTTGAGCTGGCAATAGACCACTTTGGTTTCTCAAACCAGCCTTCTATTGATTCAGAAAGAGTTTGATTACTAATGAAGAAAAGGGAAATTTGCACTAATTGGCAGAATTGAAATATTGTCTACTGCAGTAAGGAAAGACTAAAATCAATGCTTTAAACACACCACTCATCTAACTAATTGCTAAGACATCTTTCTTCAGAAGAATTCTAAGCTAATATGTGTGTAATCCTAATTGTCCTAGGCATGCAATCTAAAATAACCAAATATTCTATTGTTGTGCATATGAATGAACACAATAACTCTTTTTTCCTTTTTGACCTTTTTTTGTGAAAATGTCAATGCTGAATCTTCTTGGTGATGTGGCAGGTAGGTTAGAGATGGTGATGGAAGATCAGATGGCTTGGGAGGCAAGTAGGGTCTTTCCTATCTTCCTAGATGTTTTTTCCACAAATCGACCTCAAAACAAGCCACTACAAGTCTCCTACAGGATGTCCTAATGCTTCCTACATGATGTCCTAATGCTCCTACAAGATCCCTTGTACTAGTACAAGATCCAGCCAAAAGAAATAGGGGTGAATTGGAAGGTGGTATAGGGCTTAGGGAAGGTGAACGATGGAAGAAACAAGGCAAGGGAGTGGCTAGGACTTCCTCAGAGCTTAACCCAAAGTTTGTAAGATGGTTGGATTTGCTCAACAAACCTAGGAAGTTGCTCTTATGGAATGACGAATTGGTTGAGGGACTTGGTGGCTTTTGGTGATCATGGATGGATGAGGTTAGCTTGGGGTTGTTGGCATGAGATCTTCCTGCACTATTGAAACTCCTACAATACATACATTACTGGCATTTATCCATAAATCATATCAAAGAAGGAAGATTTCTAATCAACTTAAGAAAATAGAATTTCATTATTTACTTGCCTAATTCATGCATGGAAATACTTGCAGAATATTGTGAAACACCATGATACCTAATAAAAAACTGAAGATATCAGAAATGAAAATTGAAACCTATTCTTGAAAACTGAAAAGATGTTGGCCAAAGTAGCAGAAAACCCTAAATTCCATAAGAAATCAGAATTCTATCTTTTTGGGGTTGAATATGAGTTTTTCCTCAAACCATGGTCCCTGAAGGGAGGAGTGAGGCCAAATCCACTTGTTATCATTCTTTTTGGTATTCCTTTATCTCTCTAAAGCTATTGCTAAAGCAATGCACAAATGGAAGCAAACTAATCAAATTCACTACTACTTGCAATGAAGCAATGTTAAAACCAATTCAACACTTCATCTATGAAATAACCTAAACATACAAGTAGAAAAAGAGGAGCCTTTGTTGCTAGGGTTGGGCCCTAACCCAAGAGCTTCAGCCCTCAAAGTCAACTTAGTTCCAAATCAAGGAAATGCTCATTCTCATTATCATATCAGAAAAATTACATAACAATGTTTTTCTAGAAAGCTTGAGCTCGAAAATGCTTAATGCTCTTACATAAAAAATCTGAATCGTAATGAGGCTTTAAGCCTCCTTATTTATACAAATGAAGTCTCCAACAACTTCCTTAAATCTATGGTGGCTTGGCACCCAAACTTAATATGAACTGTCTGGCTCTTAACTGTCACTGGCTCGGCTGCCCATGATCTCCATGACTCGACTACTGCTTGAAACTTCGAGCTAGTTGTGATTTTGATTGAGGAATATTCGAATGAGTAAAGATTTAATGA